>CM041780.1:32381764-33694264 GCA_023374045.1 Limonium bicolor | reverse complement strand
TCTCGAACAATTAAACTTGTATGGTTTACAATCACAGTGGTTGTATAATTTCTTCAGTTGCAGTGGTTGGACTAACGGTCTTCCCGAGGTTGCATAGATTTCTAATCTTAAGGTTTGTATGAAAAGTATGAAAATTTTGGTATAAAATAAGAGATTAAAAAAATTAGTAGTAGTTGCAGTTGTAGTTGCAGTTGCAGCACTTGCTCTGTCAAGTGCGCAAGGCAGATGGAAATTTCAGTGGTTTACTTGTCATAGTGCTTGCAATAGCAAGTGCGCCATGCAGGTGGAAATTTCGGTTCAGTAATTACCGGTCTCATTGACTCTGCGTCATCGGGTATGGGCTACATGATAATGTAAGCATTAACATCCTGTTCATATATATATTCCGTCAAGGCTTCAAGGTTACTCGTATCGAGTCCACATAACTAGTCTCAAAAGTCGTACACAAAAAGGCGAGTGGTCAATGACACACTCCCACATATTTATAACATGTCTCTGTTTAACATCCAAGGTAAGTACATAACAAAGTAAGCAAAAGTCTTCCACCAGCGGTCTCATGGAGTTCAGGGTACTCATGCCCTATCTACTCCCTTGCCTCTCTGGGCTCCAGCATCAGTAGATGTCTGGCCATCCTGACCACCTCGTGGTACTCCAGATCCTCCAACTGAGGTCTTCTGAGTATTCCTTGGTGGCCTGTAGTTACGGCTCTCAGGGTTCATCCAACACTCGAACTCCCGATGGCCTCTTTCTTGCAGCACCGACACTCAACTTTATGGCCATTGCAGTCGACCCCAGGATGGTCCTTCCCATAACGCTTGCAATAGAAATGGCGCTGGGGCTGTCCGGTGCCTAATGGTAGTATTTAGTTTAAGTCAAATCTGTTGATATAAAGGTTAAGGTTACAATTTAATTTAAGAGGTAGGTGTTCTCACCCTTAGGAGGTGTAGATCTCAGAGGCTGAGCATCTATAACTGGGCCGGTCAACCGAAGGACGGGCTCTTTCCCCTTTGCTCCCTGGTGACCCTGTTGCCCTTTCTTCTGACAGAATTTCCTGTTTAAGGTTTCGGGTCAGCATTCATAAGGTATTTAATATGGTAACAATTTAGAATGGGATAAGTCCTTACTTTCCCTTCTTCTGGCTATCGCCTGGAGATGCTCCTCCACCCTCAGACTCTCCCTCAAGGTTCTTTCTCTTCTTTGTCCCGATAGTCTCTTCGCGAGTCTGGAGCATTAGCTCCGTCCTCGAGGCAGCGTCATAACACTCCTAGAATCTCATTGGTAAGTTCTCACAAAGTTAATTGGTAATGTAGTAAGTAAAGGATTTATGGCTTTCATGTTAATACCTGGATGGTAGTGTAGAGGGTAGCACCCATCGCCATCTGGATGCGAAACAACAATCCCCCCGGAACTTCTCGACCTTCACGGTCTCTAAGTAATCAACACCGGGATGAAGTCCAGGAGATCAATGAATCGAGCGTAGTACTCATCCATGGTCAGACCTCCCTGGGATAATGTCTCGAACTCATGGCGCTTATTCTGCTTGAGATGCGTCGGGTAGTACTTCCCCCTCAGTAACTCGACAAAAGCAGCCCCCGAAAAGTCGGGTGTAGCCAGGTGATGGTCCTTGACCAACCTCCGCCAAGTGCTGGCTGCATCCTTCAGATGGAAAGCAGCAATGACGACCTTCTTGTCGGCAGGTAGTTGTAAAGCATCATAGGCCTTCTCATGTTCAACAATAAAACACTCTAAGGCTACGGGGTCTGATCCCCAGAATATGTAGGTGGTCGGGTCTCGGAAACTGACTTCAGCCAGTTCGTCTCCCTGGGCTGTGGCGGGTGGGCTGGTGCTCTTCCAATTTGAGTACCAAGCTGTGCGAGAAGGGTAGCAATCGTCTCTGCAACTTTTGGAATCACGGGGTCACCGCCTCCACCTCTACCAGTATCACGCCCTCTAGTTCCCCCAGACATCTGTAGTACAGAATGTTGCATAAATACTCGGTAATTTACCGTACACAACCAATAGATATTGAATTGCCTTTAAGGCTAATATATCACGCAATTTGCGTTACTAATCACAATATCTTTTAAGACGAGTCGTCTCGTACCTCACAAACGTTTCCCGTAATTTCCTAAGTCCTAAGCTCACTGTCTTAGCCTATTTTCTCGTCATCAGAGCGGTACTCCGCTCTGATACCACTTTTGTAACACCCCTCTCATTAAACACGTAATAATCTCTCACGTAGCAATAAATAAAACGTCTTACAGTGGAAGAAACAACAACAACAACAATAATACTCACTCGGGTGTCACCGACCATTACTCGCCCATGCAAGTAACGAAGCCAAACTATATCCAACTTCCAACATCAACAAACTGCTAACCGCTGTGATAACGAGATAACTCCTATACATCATACTAAGTCCATAAACCATAAACGTCGACAAGTGAGCGTCTACCCAATCCCGAATACACAAAACGTACCATAATACAATTCCCAGTCTGACATCATTATACAAATAAACTCCATGTGCGGTAATTAAAGTAGACTCTAACTTCCCTGTTCCCGCACTTCGGCTTCGGCGATAATCAACAACCTGCATATGAGTGTAGTATCAGCGTGTTATACCCAAAATTTTGACCCCCTAGGTTAGGGTCTACGGGGTGCTGGTGTTGTGAGAGGCATTTTAATCAAGTAGTGAGGGATTCTGGCTCGATCGGCGCGTTCCATGGCATGGGGAACAGCTTCGTCATTTTCAGGGGCGTTTTGGTAATCTTTAAAGGCTCTTGAGACCTCCTATAAGCTTTCTCTCTCCTCCAAAGGATGCCCAAATCAGCTTGAAACGCTTTGATATTTTAACCCATGATAGAGGATGACATTCTAAGCATAATGGCGTTGGAATTTTGATTTTTCGAGTTTCCAATAATTTTCTAGTAATTTCTGACGGAATCTGACAAGAAATTCGATTTAAAAATATTCCAACATTTAAAAAATTCGGTTCCACCTCAGAAAATTCATAATATCCATCCTTGACATGTGGTTAAAATTTCACAGCAAAATTCCTTTGGGAAGTCTTTTAATTAAAATACCAAAAAATCTTACTTTTACTAGATTTTCTTTATCTTTAAGAAACTCTATATAAGGGGATAGGTTTTTGGATAAAATCGGAACCTCATATGCTAAAGAACCCTAGAGAGTCAGAAAACACAGCCTCCTCTCTCTCTCTCTCACGTTTTCCAACACCCGACCACCCAAATCATACCGAAAATCCCCCGAAATCACCATCTAAACACGTTTTCCAATCCCCAAAGCACCAATAATCATCAAAACCCCACAAAACACCACCAAAACGTGAAGAACAGCAAGAACAACCAACAACCAGAAGCTTGGTTCGAAAGCCTTTCGGGTCTGCCATCAACGGAGCACTCGACGAATCCCAGTGTGAAGAATCGTTGTGAATCCGAAGGTAAAACAGGTAGACACTCCACTTCCCTAATTCTCTACGGTATTATCTGTCTTGCCTCAAAATTTGGGCTCAAACTAACCTTCGTACGCTTCTGTATTGCTGTTTGTTTAAGCTTCTGTCCAATAACTTGTTTACCAAGTTTCGTGCTTATTTCGAATTCAAATTGAAAACTTTCAATCACTAACATCTTTTACATCTTTCAGGCTACACACCCATAAAATTTGAGCCAAAAACAACTTCGGGAACAGCCTCAACGCCGCCGTCCGAGGGCGGTCCGCACCCACGGACGTCATGTCCGGGGTCCCGGACTCCCTATCCGTAAGCTCGGACGCCCACGGACGGTGGCGGGATTTTTTAATTTTAAAAATTTAGGTTTTCTAATAATGTCCGGGCCCACAGACAGCCTGTTCGTGGCCCCGGACCTTACAATTTTCTGTTTTCTGTTTAATTCGACTTTTATTTTCATATAGGTTAACTGGGGTCCATGGTCTCGGACATTAGGTCCGTGGCTACGGAAGGAAACAAAATTTGACCTAATTCTGCCTCCAAAACCCTAGTTTAGGTAATTTTAATTTCCACTTTAATTTTCAGTCAAAAAACGTTAAAAAATAAAAAAAACAGAAGCGCGCACCTAGGTTAAAAACAACTTTGTAGAAAGCCGTAATTAAACCAAGTAGAGGAAAAACGACCTAGGAAGGGTGATGAAAGTAATTTGAACCCTAATTAAGTCGAATATCAAGCCCCCGAACCCGAACTCACCTTTCCTAATTTGATCTAGGTTAAAATTAGGTGGCGACTCATAATAGGTTCCAGTGAGCTAGCTTAGGTTTTAATAATTATTGTTATATGACATAGTTATTAATCTTAGGCTATAAGTGGACCTAAAACCCAATTAGATCCCAATCAACTTTAATCAACATAGGATAGGGTTTAAATTCGAGGCTCACAGACTGGCGACTCTGCTGGGGACAACTTCTTAATATTAACTTGTTTAATTTTAAGAAAGAGGGCTTAACTTGAAAACGTTTATTTATGGCTTTTACTTTGTTGCTTGTTTATTTCTGTGCGCACTTTAATTTTTGCACCCTTGCATCATATGAGAGCGAGGGTCCACGCAAACCAATTTCACTCCGGGACCCATTTGAGGGTCCCCTGCCAGGGACTCACACCTTTTAGGTGATGTGAATAAGCGGGGGAAAAGAGGAGGATGTCGTCTAACCACATCCCCTTAATACCTGGGCCTTAGCCCCAAGCGTTTTCCCGGCAGTGCCCTTACCTAGCCCATTGTTTGGTCAGTCAAAGACCCAACCGTAGACGCACACCTTCAGGTGATGTGAAAAGAGTGGGGAAGCCCAAAGAGAATAGCGTGCAAGCCCTATTCCTTTGTGGTGACCTGGGCCCATGCCCCAAGCACCTCTCCGGATCGATCCATACCTGGTTTGATTTAAACATCTAGTGAGGACATGTTGAATCTGTGTGGGCCTTGTTTGCTTGTGTGATCGGCCCACTACCCAGCCTAGAAACTGATAGGAATTTCTCCTACATCAACCTAGCCCAACCCGAATTGTCAGTTGTATTTGTTTGCAGCCTAAAGGCTCTGTTTGGTTCAACATGTGAGTTATGTGGGCTTCGGCCCAAAAGTTTAGACTTAGGAGGTTTCTTTTTCAGCCCAATTTGGTTTATCCATTTAGTTCTAGGCCCATAAAAGTCCACCTAAAAGTAATCCATGAGATATGTAAACCAACCAAGCCTTCCACTGAAATTCATCCGACCCAGGGCCTATTCTAGTATAGGAAAACTCTTCACTTGGGCTTTAGCCCAAAATCCTAGATCTAGGCATCATCTTTCAGGTTCAATCAATACTCATTCAGGTTTCAGTCCAAATTCTAACCTAGGGTTTTGTTCAGCAATCATTCTGGCCCAAATACCACACTCATAACTCATTCTATTTAGGGCCCGTAGACCAATTCATAGTTTTGGCCCATAAGCTTCGCTCTCAATCTAGAAGTTTGGCCCATAGCACAAAACATTTGAATCCAAGATAGGTTACATAACTCATTCATTCCAGTTTCTTGCGTCAAGACCCGATAGGAACATCAAACGAATCTCAGACTTCAAGGCTTTCCCTCTCGGCCCAGTGGCCCATTCACGGTTCGTGTGGCCTCTTTCAGCCCATTTGCTTCACTTCTAGATTAAGGGTGTTCAGGCCCGCAAATCTGTTCTATCCTAGGAGTCACTCTAGCTCATGCACTTCACTCGCAGCTTGGAAAAGATTCAGACCCGGGTTCCTCCTACATGACCCATAGGCATTCCTAGTTCAAACATTTTATGAGGCCTATTCGAAGTTCAGAAGGAAGACAATCACGGTCATCTCAATAGCGTCCCGACGGTCCAGAGCTCGAGTCTTCAGTATGTTGGCATCAGGCAGCCCAACATCACTATTTTAGAAGTTTTCTCGATTTGGTAGTTTTCTTTTCCCAGTCGTTCTCCCAACTTTTGTGGTAGCTAGCTTCCTTTATCATTTTAGGTAGTTTTCTTAAGATTACAATTTTTGATGTTGTCTTTCCATTCATGAATTAGAGCATAGTTCCATTTTCATTATTTTTTGTGCATTTATTCACAAAACCAGAACACCAAAAAATAAATAAGTCATCACGTCATTTCACCCACATCCACTACCTTCATCACATACATCCCATGTGTCTCACCACACTCTCCTCTCCACATGAAACTCATTCTTGTGCAAGGAATATCTCACCACCTTGTTGGCTTCCACCACTCATCACCTCTCAATGGAAAATTTCACCGTACACTGAAAGCATCCCACTGCCATGTTTTACTTTCATCACTACATCACTCCACCAAAACAACAAGACTTCATCGCCATGTACCACCACACATATAACCACCTCCAACAAATAACCTGGGTATTCAAAAGGCTTGACAAAAGACCCCAAAACAATACTGGGGGCAATCTGAGTTAAGGGTCGATAACGTTTCTTTCATTAGTTTAAAGCGCGCGAACAAGTCTCTGAGTGAACATTTCGCGAGGGTGCCTTGAGTGGTAAAACCATGAGTGAAAGAGCATGTCATTTTACACGACTTCAGAGAGGCTACATTCAAAGGTGAGGTAAATGGCATGACTCCAACCGAAGGAGATAATTTGTAAATTTACGCTTAAACCTATGAAAAGTAACAAAGAACGGATACACAACTATTAGGGATGACGAAGTGATAAGCCGCAGACTTATCATGTTTTATGCACTAGATTTAGTATTATATTTATCTAAATAAAGTTATATTTATGTTATTTATGCTTATTATGTGTTAAAATATATTATTTGTACAGATTTATGTTTTTATGAGTTTTATGTGCAAGGAATGATTTTCTAGGCAAAAGTTCAGTTGAGGCCGGACTCCATGCCGGGTAGTTTCTGCACGGCAGTACAGAACAGAAAGAAGCCTTGCCGGATGTGATGCCGGGTAAATGTTATCCGGCATGAGTGTAAAATCGCCTCGATTGACCATACGACAGCACATGTGATCCACGTGTTTTCCAACCGCTGCCGGGTGTGATGCCGGGTAATTCCTACCCGGCATAAGCACTGTTTCGCACGGACATCGACGGTTTCGACCGTTAACAGTTGGGCGCATTTAACACGTGTGCCGGCTATTGGGGACCCGGCACGACGCCCCAACGACACTTTTGATGCTATAAATAGGCCGAGGAAGGCAACAATTGAACACTCTTCAACACCATACTACACTCCATTCATTACTCCATTTCCGCCCACATTCCAAGTGTTGGTGTCCAAGGCTTTTCTACGGATCCATCCACGAGAAGAAGAGAAGATTTCCTTTTTGGGTTGAGGCTATGTTCAATCTCCTTCTCCCTTATGTATCTTCCTTAGTTGAGTGGATGGTGAAGTAGAAATCCTTGTTAGTTCTTGGTTAGGGATGAATTCCTTCTTGTAAAACAATATGTTCTTCTTAATATAATTTCAAGTTTATTTTGAGTAAGGTTCTTATTGTCAGAGAATAGGTTGATCACTTTTTCTCTTCATGCAATTCTTACTTGTGGAAGACAAGTCCCAAGTAAGATAGGTTAGACTCTCTTAATGGTCTTCCTACTCTTCTTATGATTTAAGGGTTAGTAGTAAGAGTGAGAATTAATCCATTTTCCCCCATTTCCTTGTTCATTTCGTGGCATGATATATGCTCGATTTGTTAATAGGGATGAGTCTTCTGTTTTCTACTCGGAAACTGGAGAAATAATATGCAATATGGCTATGCCGGATGCACTGCCGGGTGGCCGATGTCCGGCATATTCAATGTCTTTGAATATGCCGTGCAAGTGGTATCCGGCAGGACACCCGGCGTGTTCAGTTGTTGGTTAATTCGAAGGCCTGTGTTTATGTTTAGAGTTCATATTGATGCTTAGATGGTTTCACACCCTGGATCAAGGATAGTTTCATTGTAATTACCACATAGTTTAGTTAGTTTTATTTAGATTAGAAAACATTTCAATTTCCCCCCCTTGTCTTAGAATAGGTATTACCGGATTAGGACTAATTTTCTATAAGTCCCTTGGGTACGATACTCTCGGTCGTAATATATTTACACTATACTCCGACCGGGTTTTATTTTGCTACCCGTAGTAGAGTTGTAGGTTTAGTTATTTGTTTATTCTTTTGTATATAGTTCTTACCTTACAAATTTCTCTTTTAGCAAATTGGCGCCGTTGCCGGGGACTTGGAATTAGTCCAAGTCCTAAGTTCGGTAAAACGCCCTATTCTTTATTCTTTGACTATTTGATTCTTGATTCTTTAATTTATTTTCGCCCTTAGTTTTGCAGACTTGAATGTGCCGTGCTTGGTCCGGGCGTCTGTCACCCGGCCAACTCGGAGGAAGTCTGATGCCGGATACGTTTTACCCGGCACTGCGTCCGGCATGTTCAAAGATTCTCAAAATTTATTACAGTATTGAGTTCTTGGCAATTTAAATTTGTTCTTGCTTGCGCCCATTCATTATTTCTCTCTTCTAATAGTCCCTATACTATGATTCTTTAATATAGATTTCGAGAATGAACTTGCCGTGTATTATGCCGGATTTCCTATACCCGGCTTTTTGGAGGAAGTCTTATGCCGGGCGGGTTTGATCCGGCATGTCACCCGGCATACTCAATTCCTCTCAATATTTTTGTCGTAAATTATAGGGACAATTAGGAGTGATCTCAATCTCGTATTTACTTTTACTCTTATTTAGATTATCCTTTACATTATCTTTTAATTAAGATATGTTCGATTTTTGTCATGCCGGGCAACATGCCGGTTATTATAAACCCGGCAATAGTGGAGGAAGTCCACTGCCGGGTAAGATTCGCCCGGCACTCTGTCCGGCATTACCAAAAATTTAATTCTTCTTGTAATTTAGTAAGTCTAATTATGTCATTATATTTTCCTTTATTTTTACTAAATATTATAACATTTTCTCTTGCTCTTCCTGAAGTTATCCAAGTGAATGCTTCTTCGGTCAACGAATTCTCCTGAAAATTTAGCCAACTTTGAGCCGGAGATCGAGAGAACCCTACTTCATACCTTAAGGCAACAACGAATTCTACAAGAAGCAGATCCTACACCAATGGCAACACCTACCGTCCGTAACATAAACCGGCCTTCCAACCAAGGCCAGAAACCAGCAATCGACCTTCCTCTCCTTCCTCAAACCGAATACGATGAATGGCAGAAACTTAAGCCATATCATCAAATTAGATGCATAAAAGAGTTAGGATTGTTCGATGGTACGAATCCGGACGATGCTTTGCTCCACGTCACTAAATTTCTACAGCATACAAACAGCCTAACCTCCACAAATAATGTCCTCCAATACGCCAGACTTGCTCTCTTCCCCCATAGCCTTACGGGGAACGCCAGCAAATGGTACCACAGTCTAACCCCCAGTACCATCACCACATGGGAGGACATGGCAACCAAATTTTATGACAAATTCATGCCCCCAGTCGCACCCTGGAGATGATCGCCGACATTTACAACTTCAGACAACCTAGCTCGGAGAACATCTGTGAGACTTGGGACAGATTCAAAGGGTTGTTGCGCACATGTCCACACCACGGCCTCACCAAGGAACAACTATCTCAGTTGTTTTACAAGGGATTGGTCAACCAATGCAAGACCATGATCCTTTCCTCCCTTGGTGCAGATATATTAAAGAAGCCTGGAGATCAATTCCTTAGTGGAGTTGAATCTCTTTGCGAAGAGATTAGAGATTGGGCCACCGGTGGAACCAGGGGCAGTACCACTGGTTTATATCAAGTGGGAGAGGGCGACTCCAAACTCGACAAATTGATGCAAAGTCATGAGCAGTTGTTGGAGAGCAATGCCCAGACATCAACAAAGGTTAGTGCTCTACAGAAAGTGGTGGAGCAAATAGCAATGAACAAACTTCCTCAACAAGCGAACGTGTTAGTGCACGACCGCACGCTCCAAGCCCTGACATGCCCAACTTTCAGAATGTTGAGGAAGTCAACTATGTGAGTAACCAAGGGTATCGGCAGCCATGGCAACAGGGGAACCAACCCCCTCAACACTTTCAGAGTCAAGCCGGCTACCAGGGAGGTCCAAGACAATTCAGACCATCCCATCCTGCATCATCATCAGAGGCTGAAATGGCTGAACTTCGTGACATGATGTCAGCCCTGATGAACAAGACCCAGGATACTCAAAACGAGATCTCGACCATTCGCAAGGAGCACAAATCGTTGCAGTTGCAGTTACAGCAACTTCTGATGCAACCACGACAGCAAGGTCAGCCCCCGTCCCAAACTCAAACCAATCCACGGGAGCATGCGAATTCAGTCACTATCTTGCCAAGGATCTCAGATAATGCCAAATAGCCTAAAAGGCTAAGTGTAGGGCGGTTCCTCCTCACGCCTTCACTATCAAACAGGGGAGCCCTTCGTATCATTTATTTTTCTCTTTTAATTTAATGTTATTGTTTTTCAATTACTATCATTACAGTTGTTTCAAGTTTGTTTAAAAAAAAAAAAAAACATTTTCGTTCTCTTTTGAACACTGGGGACAGTGTTCCTGCCAAGTGTAGGGCAGGGACCCCCCCTTAAAAAATAAGTTTTAATAATATGCATAAGTTTTGCGTTTTATCAATGTATTACTAAACTTTTTGCATGTTTTTGACTGAGATGAGATTAGGAATGAATAAATGCTTGTTCTCTCAAGAGGTAAGCTTTCTAATGACTTGTAGATTCCTGTGTTTAACTCTTTGATTCTCTTTATTAACATGAGTACATGACCTTGCTCCTAATTCTGTCCTTTATGTACTTATGGGTATTCTTTTCTTTTTTTTTCAAATTGTGAAAAATCTTTTGGGTGAAAATCTTAAAAAGGGTTTTTGTGCAAAAGAAAGAAGAAGAAAAAGAATAAAAGAAAAAAAAATCTTCTTCCAAGGGAAAAGCATTATATTCCTAGAGGTTGCAAAAGTGTCTCAAAATAAAAGCAAGAAAAGAGAGTTTTTCCTTTTATTTTTCTCCTAAATTCCCCGTTCTTCAATGCAGAAAAAATCACGGTTGATTCAGAAACCCTTGCAAAATAGGGCTGATTCATAAAACCATTGATGAGAGTCTTGGCCACATTCAGAAACTCTTGAAAAATAGAGCTGAATGATGGAAACCGGAAAAAGGAGAGATTACAAAAATCCCTTATGCAAAATAGCCCAAAAGTTTTGATCGATTTTGAAATTCCTTGTTTTATACCCATTAGTATGTTTTGACAAGATAAGGTAGATTAAGTGATACTTATGAATTAGAGTCATATAGTTGGAAATATTTATCTACATTTTCATTCTAGAGTTTATCTGTTTTGTGCATAAGTAATTAGTCCGTTCTAATCTTGTTTTGCTCGAGGACTAGCAAAAGGTAAGTGTAGGGCCTTGATAAGCCGCAGACTTATCATGTTTTATGCACTAGATTTAGTATTATATTTATCTAAATAAAGTTATATTTATGTTATTTATGCTTATTATGTGTTAAAATATATTATTTGTACAGATTTATGTTTTTATGAGTTTTATGTGCAAGGAATGATTTTCTAGGCAAAAGTTCAGTTGAGGCCGGACTCCATGCCGGGTAGTTTCTGCACGGCAGTACAGAACAGAAAGAAGCCTTGCCGGATGTGATGCCGGGTAAATGTTATCCGGCATGAGTGTAAAATCGCCTCGATTGACCATACGACAGCACATGTGATCCACGTGTTTTCCAACCGCTGTCGGGTGTGATGCCGGGTAATTCCTACCCGGCATAAGCACTGTTTCGCACGGACATCGACGGTTTCGACCGTTAACAGTTGGGCGCATTTAACACGTGTGCCGGCTATTGGGGACCCGACACGACGCCCGGCAACGACACTTTTGATGCCTATAAATAGGCCGAGGAAGGCAACAATTGAACACTCTTCAACACCATACTACACTCCATTCATTACTCCATTTCCGCCCACATTCCAAGTGTTGGTGTCCAAGGCTTTTCTACGGATCCATCCACGAGAAGAAGAGAAGATTTCCTTTTTGGGTTGAGGCTATGTTCAATCTCCTTCTCCCTTATGTATTTCTTCCTTAGTTGAGTGGATGGTGAAGTAGAAATCCTTGTTAGTTCTTGGTTAGGGATGAATTCCTTCTTGTAAAACAATATGTTCTTCTTAATATAATTTCAAGTTTATTTTGAGTAAGGTTCTTATTGTCAGAGAATAGGTTGATCACTTTTCTCTTCATGCAATTCTTACTTGTGGAAGACAAGTCCCAAGTAAGATAGGTTAGACTCTCTTAATGGTCTTCCTACTCTCTTCTTATGATTTAAGGGTTAGTAGTAAGAGTGAGAATTAATCCATTTTCCCCCATTTCCTTGTTCATTTCGTGGCATGATATATGCTCGATTTGTTAATAGGGATGAGTCTTCTGTTTTCTACTCGGAAACTGGAGAAATAATATGCAATATGGCTATGTCGGATGCACTGCCGGGTGGCCGATGTCCGGCATATTCAATGTCTTTGAATATGCCGTGCAAGTGGTATCCGGCAGGACACCCGGCGTGTTCAGTTGTTGGTTAATTCGAAGGCCTGTGTTTATGTTTAGAGTTCATATTGATGCTTAGATGGTTTCACACCCTGGATCAAGGATAGTTTCATTGTAATTACCACATAGTTTAGTTAGTTTTATTTAGATTAGAAAACATTTCAATTTCCCCCCCTTGTCTTAGAATAGGTATTACCGGATTAGGACTAATTTTCTATAAGTCCCTTGGGTACGATACTCTCGGTCGTAATATATTTACACTATACTCCGACCGGGTTTTATTTTGCTACCCGTAGTAGAGTTGTAGGTTTAGTTATTTGTTTATTCTTTTGTATATAGTTTTATCCCTACAATTTCTCGTTTAGCACGAAGCACCTAGGCACAGCACCACACAACCAAAAGCTTATGAACCCTGACATTACACCCTAGGCACCCCCGCTGAGCTTTTCATATATAACCTCTTTTACAACACTACAAGCTCCACAAATAAGCTAGCCAATGATGAATAACCGATCCGATGACCAAAGGAAGCAAGGAGCCCGACTTTTGAGCAACAACTTCACAAGTCCAAAGAAGCAAAACCGCTACCGGCGTGACGAAGCGATCCGCAAATGGTCCCAAAGTGACACAGGATCCAAATGAGCTGACATCAAAAACAGCTTTCAAAGTTCAAAGCCGGGAAACACAAGAACCCCGAAGGAGAGGAGATTCAAAGAAAGGCAAACCTGAAAAGCCTCGAAGAAATCCAAAATCGGAAAAAAGAAAGAAGATGCAAGGAACAATCCAAAAGTTCCAAGCCCCAAGTTCACAAGCGAAGTCATCATGAGGTAGCCAAACGACTTCAAGGCAAAGAAGACAAGTCCGAGAGACGGTGCAAGTTGCAGATTTGGTCACCCTTATAGCTCCACATATCCTAAACATTCCTCCATTGTCCTGTTATCATTCATCACACCCCATAGCCACGTTATAAGCTTAAAAGACTTCTGACTTAGTAGTTGTGTATCCAATTGAGTGAAAGTAACAGGTTGAACACGTAAATCTAACAAATGTCAAATTCAATGGTTGAGAAGTTGTGACCGTAAGTGAGAAACGAGTGCAAGCACCAAACACGTCGAGTGTAGGTTAGGAAGCACCACATCAAAACATAAGCCTTGACCCTGTGAGGACGAGACTTGTTCGCACGTTTAGCCAAAGAAAATACTGGGGGCAATCGATCGTTCCGATCTATCGCCATGAACTCTAACTCAGATTGCCTTAAGAAAGAATACTAGGGGCAATTGTTGGTTCCAACAATTGCAACAACAACACCGATTGAGGCCCAAAAGTCCAGAACCCGAAGGTTCAAACCATCCAAACATCCCACAGGCCCGTCCTAAGCCCTTCCTCCACATCAAATTCCCACAGGCCCGTCCTAAGCCCTACCTTCACACCCAAACATCCGTAGGCCCATCTTGAGCCCTACCATCTCCAGATTTGACATAAACCCTAATCCTTCTACATCCATTTAGACCCATCATACATTTTACTCACTTTCACTTAGAACCATCCTTTAGGCTCGTCATAAGACCTAGATCCATCCTTTAGGCTCGTCATAAGACCTAGATCCATCCTTTAGGCTCGTAGTAAGACCTAGTCGCATTCCCTTAGGCTCGTAGTAAGACCTAGTTACATACCCTTAGGCTCGTCATAAGACCTAGATCCAACCCTTAGGCTTGTCATAAGACCTAGTTGCATTCCCTTAGGCTCGTAGTAAGACCTAGCGTTACCCTTTAGCTTACCCGCTCTTATCAAACACATTGCATTCATCACATTCATATAGGCTCGTCATAAGACCTAGTTGCATTATCCAGGCGCGTCACAAGACTGGCGACAGAAAAGTTGGCGAGGTGATGGCAATGAATCCTTCTTTTGCGATGTCAACTTATTTTCGGGATCAACGAATGGTGGGTAAAGGCAATAAGTCCCCAAGGTTTTTACCAGGAGTTATCCCTGCACACCGGCTTGGGGGGGATGGCAATAAGTCCACATTGGGTCCAGCCAGGAGCATTGGCACGGGTTTCGGTCCCCAGAAGCATCCGAGCATCATCAGCATCATCAGCATTATCATCAGCATCATCAGCATCATCAACATCATCAACATCATCAGCATCATTAGCATCATCAACATTTCAGCATTCTTGCATTTGCATACCACCCAGTTATCATCATTATAGGTAGTCAACGCCTTAGAATCGCTTGACATTATCTCATTTCCACATTTTAGGTTGTCAACGCCTTAGAATCGCTTGACATTACTTCATTTCACTTTACTTATAGGTAGTCAACGCCTTAGAATAGCTTGACATCATCTCATTCGTCACAGGCAGTCAACACCTTAGAATAGTTTGACATCATATCATCATTATAGGTAGTCAACGCCTTAGAATTGCTTGACATTACTTCATTTTACTCATAGGTAGTCAACGCCTTAGAATCGCTTGGCATCGCATCATTTCATGTATTAAAGGTAGTCAACGCCTTAGAACCGCTTGACATTATTTCGTTTTCGTCACCTAGGTAGTCAGCGCCTTAGAATAGCTTGACACATTTTCACTTATAGGTAGTCAGCACCTTAGAATAGCTCGACAGCGTTTTGTTGCTTAGGTAGTCAGCGCCTCCGAATAGCTGCACGCAATCAACGCGGTTTCGCACAACATGGAGAATTTCATGAAGTCCAAAATTTTGGGGTATCACTCAAGCATCAACCAGACTTTTCACATCCACTACAAAGTCTAGTTGACGGGGGGCAATCTGTTATACCCAAAATTTTGACCCCCTGGGTTAGGGTCTACGGGGTGCTGGTGTTGTGAGAGGCATTTTAATCAAGTAGTGAGGGATTCTGGCTCGATCGGCGCGTTCCATGGCATGGGGAACAGCTTCGTCATTTTCAGGGGCGTTTTGGTAATCTTTAAAGGCTCCTAAGACCTCCTATAAGCTTCCTCTCTCCTCCAAAGGATGCCCAAATCAGCTTGAAACGCTTTGATATTTTAACCCATGATAGAGGATGACATTCTAAGCATAATGGCGTTGGAATTTTGATTTTTCGAGTTTCCAATAATTTTCTAGCAATTTCTGACTGAATCTGACAAGAAATTCGATTTAAAAATATTCCAACATTTAAAAAATTCGGTTCCACCTCAGAAAATTCATAATATCCATCCTTGACATGTGGTTAAAATTTCACCGCAAAATTCCTTTGGGAAGTCTTTTAATTAAAATACCAAAAAATCTTACTTTTACTAGATTTTCTTTATCTTTAAGAAAGTCTATATAAGGGGATAGGTTTTTGGATAAAATCGGAACCTCATATGCTAAATAACCCTAGAGAGTCAGAAAACACAGCCTCCTCTCTCTCTCTCTCACGTTTTCCAACACCCGACCACCCAAATCATACCGAAAATCCCCCGAAATCACCATCTAAACACGTTTTTCAATCCCCAAAGCACCAATAATCATCAAAACCCCACAAAAACACCACCAAAACGTGAAGAACAGCAAGAACAACCAACAACCAGAAGCTTGGTTCGAAAGCCTTTCGGTTCTGCCATCAACGGAGCACTCGACGAATCCCGGTGTGAAGAATCGTTGTGAATCCGAAGGTAAAACAGGTAGACACTCCACTTCCCTAATTCTCTACAGTATTATCTGTCTTGCCTCAAAATTTGGGCTCAAACTAACCTTCGTACGCTTCTGTATTGCTATTTGTTTAAGCTTCTGTCCAATAACTTGTTTACCAAGTTTCGTGCTTATTTCGAATTTAAATTGAAAACTTTCAATCACTAACGTCTTTTACATCTTTCAGGCTACACACCCATAAAATTTGAGCCAAAAACACCTTCAGGAATAGCCTCAACGCCGCCGTCCGAGGGCGGTCCGCACCCACGGACGTCATGTCCGGGGTCCCGGACTCCCTGTCCGTAAGCTCGGACGCCCACGGACGGCGGCGGGATTTTTAAATTTTAAAAATTTAGGTTTTCTAATAATGTCCGAGCCCACGGACAGCCTGTCCGTGGCCCCGGACCTTACAATTTTCTGTTTTCTGTTTAATTCGACTTTTATTTTCATATAGGTTAACTGGGGTCCGTGGTCTCGGACATTAGGTCCGTGGCTACGGACGGAAACAAAATTTGACCTAATTCTGCCTCCGAAACCCTAGTTTAGGTATTTTTAATTTCCATTTTAATTTTCTGTCAAAAAACGTTAAAAAATAAAAAAAAAACAGAAGCGCGCACCTAGGTTAAAAACAACTTTGTAGAAAGCCGTAATTAAACCAAGTAGAGGAAAAACGGCCTAGGAAGGGTGATGAAAGTAATTTGAACCCTAATTAAGTCGTATATCAAGCCCCCGAACCCGAACTCACCTTTCCTAATTTGATCTAGGTTAAAATTAGGTGGCGACTCATAATAGGTTCCAGTGAGCTAGCTTAGGTTTTAATAATTATTGTTATATGACATAGTTATTAATCTTAGGCTATAAGTGGACCTAAAACCCGATTAGATCCCAATCAACTTTAATCAACATACGATAGGGTTTAAATTCGAGGCTCACACAGCGATAAACGCTGAGTATGCCGGGCCTGGACCCTAATGGTCACTTAGTCATTTTAACCATCTTATTATTAGATTGGTTTCATGCTTTACCATCTTACAGTTATAATCAATACTGTAATATACATGCATAATATGCATAATATGCATAATCAACCATCCAAACATTCATAAACACTTAACCATCCATCCAATCCAAACATTCATTTAATATCACAAACAACAAATGTATATCGAACATATCGAATAATAATCCTGAATAAACGCCGTAGGGAACACCATCCTTTGTTAATTTTAATTTGGCCTTTAAGGCCCATCCATCCAAACCATGTTAATTAAATACCAGTTGGGCGTCATGTCAAGACAACCCGATAACCTCACCATGGACAGTAGTCCTCCCGTACACACAAAGGTGCTCATTTCGCCAAAGGTCCGGAGGCCCCTGACTATTCACTTTTACCTCGTAAGGCGTCCATATAAAGGCCGTAGCCACCTGACCCACGATCCAAATAGGGCTCGTTGGGTATAAACCTGGAGCGGAACCCAATCGGGAACCCCTCAGTGATCACAAATGCGCAACTAGGTAGTTCGTAAACTACACTAGATTCCTCACCTCAACTCACACCATCTCTCTCATAATGTTTAAGATATGCTCTTAGTCTTATGGAGAATATAATTATTAATTAGCTGCTCAATGGGTCTCACGCATACCTAGAAGTAATCTAGGTTATATTCATGTTCGAGATCTATGCTCTAGAGATCGACAATGTCGTGACTCGTTCCTAAGTGTTTTACTTAGGTTAACATATACTTAATATTAATACTAATGGTATTATATCAAGTAACCGTCTTGTCATCACGATAACGTATATGTATGTTTATATAAGCCGATCTATAGTCGACGTAGTGTTAGTCCCGTGGGACGCTCGTGCATAAATAATTAATGCAATAACACACATAATCACAAACACGTATCCAAAACACTTAACACACAAGTGATATCAACCAAATTCGAGCCCAAGGAATTCTTTAGGACAACTCAGATCAAACCCCTTTACATACCGTACACCTTAGACCAAGGATGTGCAGTGTAGACCACTAGCTCGTCAAGCGCCTTCATCTGAAGTATGATCTAAACGGTAATAAAACTATAAGTCAGTCTCCATGACTAACTACATCCGGTATTTCTGTAACACCCCTACCGCTAATACCGTCATTACTGTACAATTACTTACCTTCGCAGCGGATATTACCTACATAACGGCGGGTGTACAATGCCGTTAGTCACCCACGTGACTAACAAGGCGAGATACAATCCTACATACTATCGGTATGATGAATATGAACATACCGAGTGCTCTACGCAATACATTGCATCCCATTGCTTACTCAACCATAATTCATTTACAACTCCAATACAATACTATACCGAGTATACTACAATCCTTAAATTATTGATACAGTTTGGACTTCCAAATTCGCATTACAATACAAGTACAAATCCTATAATTCAACTACCCATGCTTACATAGCAATCGCCGTCCTACTCTCTCGAACGGTGGTCAGCTTCGAATATCTGTAAGAATAAAAGTGTTGCCCCTTCGGGTACCTCCACACTAAAAACGTTCCCCCTAGGGGTCAGCTTACGCTGAATATGACTTTCGCATATACTGCGTGCTAACCGTGGTACGCCGACTACTTTGGGTCGGATATACATGGAGCTCATTTTACATGCATACATACATACTCATGCTACAACAATACAATCAACCATACTTACATACATATACAAGGTTCGTTCAGTTAGTCGTTCATCCGGTTTCATCGGATGCTCTCTTTCCCTTACTCGGGTTCACAAGCTTACACTAAGCTTATTCTTACTTACTCGTTGTTTGACTTACACTATGCTCAATACCTTGCTCGTTATTTCACTCATACTTTACTCAATACTCACTGCTACCATTACTTACTCTTACTCAGTACTCGGGACTTGCTCTCACCTACTCTGTACCCATATTCTTCTCCTTACTCATACTTACTCATTGCTCGGTACTCATTACATACTCATACTTACTCATTACTCGTTACTTTACTCATACATACGCAATACTCAATACTCATTACTTTTGGTCTCTGGGTGGAGTCATACACAAGACTCGCCATCGGACCTACAAATTCAAAGGCTATACACTTAGCTCCTCAAATATACAAATGTCCATTTTTATCAGACTAATCAAATTCCCAACGCTCCTCTCTTGGAGTATCTTACCATCTCATGGTTTAGCCTAGAAGTATCTCTCTCGATAACCTCCACTAGCTTAGGGAATTGTCACCGTCTAGTATTCTCAGATTTAAGGGTTCCCCCAACGTATCGAATACTCTCATGTTCGGGACATTACTCACATCAATCGGGTCCTCTCATAGTGGGTCGACTAATTTGCTAAGGGGTTTGAAGTTCCCTCATCATTCTTTATTACTCCCATGGTTCATGACTTGCACCAACATTAATTCCTCTAGTAGGGCTTATTTATATGCTTCCACTACTTATTGTTTGTGGATTATTCATTTCGGTTCTCCTACCGTTATCGGGAGGTTGCTACTCTCGTACACTCTCTCACATTCTAGTGAGTTCATGAGTTGGTGTTATCATTTGTTGGTTCTTTATTTTAGTGTGTTTCTACGTTTCCATTAGTTCACAACATAACTCGTTCTACGAGTCACTAAACAACAAGACTCATCTATGAGTCGGTCTACGCACTAAGTGGAGCCACACAATCAATCAAGAAGGGTTAGCTCATACAACATACAGCAAGACATACAATAAAAGGCAATAAACCGTTTTCATGCTTTAGTCTTGATTAGCCGGCATACAGCACACAAATCAACGTAACTCTGTTAGCATACGGGGCATGAGAAAATCATACCTTTCACCGGGGTTAGCTTTACCGTGTGTTCCCTTGTTCCTTGGTTCACACTTGTTCCACTGGTAATGTTTCAAAACAATAATGCTAAGTATTACCATGCATACTTAATTGCTACTCTCGTACTTACCCCGTTGTCCCGTTGTTTCAGTTTAACTTAATGTTCATACACTTACAACTTTCCTAATCACTTCTCATACTTGTTCATAGCCTTAATGACCTTTAAACGTCATTAATTAAGTCTTAATTACCTTATACTATCATTACCCATCCTTACTCTACCTTAGAACGGCTTTAAAACACATTCTGGAAGGATTTTAGTAGGGTCCGGGTTAGTGTCCGGGTTTACATACCTGGACCACTACTTTGCAAAAGTCCTCGGGAATAATTTGTGTATGGTCTGGGTTTAGGTCAGGGTTTACAAACCCGGACCATGCACTTGCAGTTCTCTCGGGTACAAATTTTGGGTGGTCCGGGTTTAGGGGTTGGTTTGTAAACCCGGACCATTCATTGGCAATTCTCTCGGGTATAATTTTGGGGTGGTCCGGGTATAGGTCCTGGTTTGCAAACCCGGACCACTCCTTCCGAAATATAATCTATTACGATTTTTGAGTGGTCCGGGTTTCTGTACTTGTTTACAAACCCAGACCAGTTACAGTAATGAAAAATAATTATGTTTTAGAGCTTGTTTCAACTCCAAACTTCTACCAATCTCTTCCCCAATATTCCTACATATAATCTAGCATATTTTTGCATTGATTAAGCATTTTAAACTAGCCTAATCCACCTCTATCCAAATCTGTTACAAAATACCATTCACTGTCAAATTTCTCCACTGTACAGTTTTTCCTTCCTCAACGAATGTTACAGATTCTCCCTTTCTTTTTCCCACTAATCCTATGGCTCTTTCTTTGCCTCATTTACTTTATACTCAACCTAAGTCTTACTCCCTACCATACTCATCCTACCAAGTCTTACACATTAATTCTTCCTTGTTTCTCCAACACATTCAAAAATCTCTTGCTTCAGATTTTATATCTTTTCATTCTCTTACCACAACTACTGCTGCTTAGTTACTAAATCATCTCTACTAAATCCCAATACACACCTTGGTTCTCCCATTCACCAAGTTATTCTTAATGCACAATTCCTACTAAAATTTTGCCATAGCTCACCTACTTTCCTTACTTATCCATACATATCCTTTCTCATCAAATTCATCCCTATTCTAGCCAAACCACAAGGGTTCTACCAGCACACATACAAAATCTCAATACACCAAAACTTCCTCAATTACAATACCAATACATCACTACTTCCTCAATCCACCATACTAATACACATACACAACTTATTTGGCTCTAAGGCCTACAATCCAAATATAAGCTCATAAATACTCAAACTTCCACAAATTCAATACTAATACAATATTTTGGTTTCTTTAATTTGTTTACCCATTCCCATTACTCTAATACATTAAAATTAAACATTAAGAAGGAGCTCTTACCTTGAGCTTATAATTTCCTTCTTTCTTTTTCAATTCTCCTCTTCCTCTCTTTCTTGCACCAATCGGTCAAATGGGAATGGAGTTGCCAGACTCCATCCCAATACCCAAGAACACAAAAATGCATTTTAATTATTCTTCTAAACCCTTAGAGAATTCTAATTCAATAAAAAGGGCTTAGAGCATGAGTTAGGGTTTTACCTTTGGAGATTTTTGAGAGGGGTTCTCACCCTTGAATCAAGAAGAGGATTCCTCCACCATTGGAGGGTTGAAACAATGCTCCAATGCAAGAAGAAAACAAGGTGTTACCAAGAGCAAAAATCGGTCAAGAGAGAAAGGTGAAGAAAAATGAATTTTCTTTGGAACTTTTTACCTTAGAAGAAAGAGGAGGCTCCAAGCTACAAGGTGGTGCCCTTTTCTCTTAAAATGAGCAAAACCCATGGAGGTGAACTTTCACCAATGGGGATTTTGAAAAGATAGAAATGAAGCTCTTAAGGAGAGGAGCAAGAATATGTAATTTGTTTTTGACTTGGAGTTGTGATGTGGCTTGGGCAAGCTTGGAAAGAAGAGAAGCCATGGATGGGGCTTCCAAAATCGCTCCAGTGCAGAGGAAGAAGAAGAGAGAAATCGGTGAGGAGAAGAGGGAGCAGTACGTGAGGGAGGAGGAAATGAGGGGAGAGAGAGAAATAAAGGTACTTTTGTGCCTTTTCTTTTTCTTTTGTTTACTTTTTGCTTTTTAGCTTATTTGTGTGTGTGAGAGTAGGGCTGCTTATTACTTAAAAACCAGCCCACATAACTGTTACAGGCTGGAGCGGTTTTTCGTCTTTTACAGAAAATGCTCGTTTATTTACTCGGTTTAACACTATTCACTAACCGGGCCCGTTTTCCGGAATTTTCTTGTTTCATTAATTTTAATGGTTATTATACTCCCATTAATGTTTATTTATAGTAATTTAATGAACTATAATTTTTACGGGTTCGTTTGACCACTCAAAGTCACGTTTTCAGGTTTTCTCGAAAAACGTGCGCTAAGCTTTATTAGCGTTTTAATACATTATTTGGTTCCTTTTTCTTCGGGAGTTGTTCCCATATATTATTTTGGTCTTATTAAGCCCTAGGAATCCACATAATACGCTAACCGAGGTCTCGTACCTCCTATGGTTATTTAACGCTTATTTAGCGTTTTTCGCTTTTTAAAGCGTTTCTTTATTTCTTTTGGATTTATGTCCCTTACCAAAATTACTGAGGCACTATTAGGCCCTTAAATACCATACCAAAATAATTTAATCACCATATTTAAGTTTGGGGTATTTCAATCTACCCCCCTTAAAGAACTTTGCCCTCAAAGTTGGTGAATCTAATATTGTTACTTGTATAAATACTCTATGCTAAGGTTATGACCTCTACATATAATTTGTCAAACTCCAAATGTCTTACATGATGCATACTACACATCCAAACAGCATGTCACTGCATGCATAGCAATCAAAAATATCCGTTACAAGCTCTCCATGGGGTCCGTCCAAAGATAAATGAGGTACCATCCTCTCCCATGTCAAGCGATCCCTCAGGTACCGGTCACGTTTGAACACTTACGCTTTCTGGTTCACGGCCGTCATGACTTGAGCACTTACGCTTTCTGGCTCTATGGTCCTTTGGTTCAGATCAAATTCATTTGCACATATAGAGATCCTCAGGCACTTACTCATACTTACTTACTCATACTTACTCATACTTTACTCATACTTACTCGGGACTACGCTGCCCCAGTGCCCTTGGAAAAATACAAAACACACACTGTCACCGTACGATCGGTGTAGTGGTTTCAAAACTAATCAACACTCCCACTGACTCAAAACTAGCTTATCCTCCTATGGTTTCGACCGGATACCCGTGCCTAGGCATGGAAGATTCACTAGCGCCCGTGGGAGCGGTTTCAAAACCGATCCTCATTCTCAAATTTGAAGAAAACATTGTACCAAATTAGTTTTGGAAATTCATTTTGAATACTTGCATACATCTCCCAAATTCAAATTCATGATAATTTCACCTATTACTAGTGTTATTACTGTAACCACTTAAGGGAGCTTCTAGAGTCCTTCAACCCCAATGTGATCAGCATTGGTGTTGAATTATCCTTCCACCCTAATTAGTGTTCGGTTTCCCTTGATCGCTAGCAAATCAAGTTCCACCTCCCACCTTCATTCAAACAGACAACTCGTCAAACATTATTTCATTTTCTATCTTCTTAGTCTTGCTAGTCATAATCACACACATACATTTTCCAATTTATATACTTCACTTACTTACTTACTAATCATCTCATCAATTATTACTACATCTTCTCCAAATACTATACTTAGGAAATTCATGGGTATATTATCCCATTAATTTGTTATACTAAATTTATACTCATAAAATACATCGGTTTTATACCGATTTACACTCATTACATACATCGGTTCCATACCGATTTATACTCCTTAAGTCTCCCATACATACTCACTCCTCATACTATTACCAATGGGGGTCCTCATTCCCCTGGAGTTTCTCTACTCCTTCCCTATTCTTATTTCCCAAATTACCACAATTACACGATGAGTGAATACAAATGTTTATGTAACATAAGTATCAATCATCAAAACAAATTCTTTTGCGCTATGCGCATAGTAGTTTACGCACCTATCACGTAAAACGTACATTTCGCGGTTTACGCTCTACCCCCCTTAAAAGGGATTACGCCCACGTAATCTACCATGTGTCAATATTGGACATTAGTCGAAGGCATTCAGCCGTCATGGAGTGGTTCAGCTTCCATGCGGTTTATTTTACGATGTTCCTTGAACAATGGGTCTTAACCGTATTACCGGTTATTCCTTGCATCAAGAATTTTCGTCGGAGTTATTCAACTCTTAACCGGGTTCGGTTCTAGCCTAAATGGCTTTAAGGCATCGATGATTGACCTCTTATTCATTAGGTGTATTTCGCTTAGAATTCTGGGCCCACTAGCTTCTACTGTGTGACCCTGATAACTTGGGTTATTCGCCCTTCTTGTTATCTTTAATGTGTTACACATCACCCTTTTATCCCTCTTATTGTGGGAATAAGGTTTATCGACCAAGTGTGGTGTTCTTTTACCATGCTGGAACTCAATGAGTTTTAGATTTATAACCAGGTCTCTGGTAATCTATACACATACTGTTTGTATTTGTAGTGATCATTCACTTAATTCTCCAACTTATTGTCGGGTGAGGTTAAGCCACTAATTAGTTGTAGTGCTTCCTCTGTTATCAGTGGATTCTTAATTATGCCAGTTTCTCTGGTTCAGTACAAGTGTTCTTTACTTGTATGACCTTGCATTTTCCATGCGTCGGTCCTTGTGACTTTCTTAAGTCTCCTTTCACTTTTATTCCAATGGAATTCACATCTTGTGATTGTTTGAAATACCCCATAAATTAATTTAAATTAATTTAGGGGATTTCTTTTAGTAAACCCTAACTGATACTATTAAATATTAATTTATTATATGGTATTATGAATTTAATAGTGAGATTTATGAGTCAATAAATATTGGGAAAATTTCAAGACACTCCAATTATATTATAAAGATTTTAGAAATATTTTTAACATTGATTTAAGGCTTAAAAGTCAAAATAAAATCATGAAAACCTTAAAGCTTCAAAAGCCTTGCTAGGATTGACTTTTTGAGAATGGTCAAATCAGGCCATGAAAAGTATACCAATAAAAAGGTTATGGAAAACCAAGAAGATTGATAAAAAGAACGTTAAAAACGGATCATCCTAGCCAAAGTTATGATAAATTGAAGTTTAGAGCCAAAATTTTGGAGGTTGTTGACGTGTCCAGGGCCAGCTGACTCAGCCGCGCGCCTCGGGACACGTGTCGCGCCCAGTCAGCACCAGAGTTAGCCAAATCGATTGAGTTTCTGTCAGTTTTGGCATGTCATGGGTCGATCTTTAGACGTCTATATCTTTTTCTCTACTCCACCATTTGGTATGCCGTTTGTTTCATTCGATTCTCCTATCTTTCTTCTTTCCAACCATTACTCACACATTATCTAACTCCTTCTACAATGACCGGAAAGTTGATCCAAAGTTGCCTCCTCGCGAGTTCGTAACCCAGAATTCCAGTTTTTCCTGAAATCGGGTAAACTTCGTCACGCCATAACTTCTTCATTTCTCATCCAAATTTCGTGTTCTTTAGCTTGTGTTGAAGATCTCTAATCCCTCTATAACATTCATGTTGATGGCCAAGGCTGATTCACACTGGTTTTGGAGATAAATCTGTCTAAAGTTGCCTACTCGATCACGGTGGAAATTCTGCCCAGTTCATCCCGAAACCAACTAGGTAAACATAGATCTTGTGAGATCTGTAAATTTCTCCCTAGTTCATCAAATTCAATGATTCTTCCACTAACATCTAGAGTTACATGTCTAGTTTGGATTGTGATAGGTTCCATGAATCAAATCCCTCTCAGTTGGCGCGAGTTGATTCGAGAAGAGGCATACCCGAACCGCACATAAAATAACGAATTCCAGAACTTCCAATTTTGATTCTCCCCGTTAATGCAATTCCGGTAAGTTTCTGATCAAATTGCTCCGTTGATGCCAATCGTGACTTCATTACCGGTCAAACCCACATGCCAATTTAGTCTATTATGGATTACAATAGGAGAATTTGTTGAATTCAAATCGAAACCGGAATATGAACCCTAACTTCGAACCCAGGTTCGAATCTATTCAATTCTGCATGATAATTGGGGAAATTGGTACCATTAGAACCGGAATTTAATTTCGAATTTATAGGAACAAGAATCATCGAATTTCGTTCTGTGGATTGTGAGATATCGGCGGATTAGTACTCGGGTGCGAATTGGGGATTTCTGAAGAACTCGTGAGTTCTGGGCCATCCGATCTCGGTTAATAAAAATGGACGGCCGAGATTAGATCGTGGGGGTTTAAGTTGTAATAAGTTAATATGTTTTCCAAAATAAAGTTATAACTTGCTAGATTTATTTAATGGCCTTCCCGAAAGTATTTTGACATGAAATTTTAACCATAGATTCCTTATAAAATCTAGTTTATTTTGATGTAAATTAATATGGGTTTTGAGTTTTTAAACATTAGTTATGATTTTTGCAAGTTACAAGTATTATGGAATTATTTGGGTAATTTAAAAAGATATTTTTATGAAATAAAAATTTTATAATATGTCTAAAATGTTATAGTTATTATATATTAAATTTGGGAATTTTTGGACAAGGGTAAATGGGTTTAAAAATTATGTTTATGGAATTTTCATAAGAATAACTTATAATATATGGTTTTTAATGTAACAAAAATTAAAGTATGGATTGTTAATAAGCTTCTTAGGTTGGGGAAAATAATTAAACCTAAATTAACATTTTATACCAGTATGTTTATAAATATTTTGGGTATTATCTTTTAAGGGAAGTAAAAGTTGTTTACATATATATATATATACTTATATGAGAGAAATAAAATAGGAACTTATATTAAATCAAGGTATTAAACTAAACTACATATTGTTATTATGGAGGTTAATATGCTTAATTAAAACTAGGGAAAACACTTTATTTTATAAACCATATATCAGTTGTGGATATGTCTAAAAGATATTAAACATAATTAAATACAATAAGGATTTCTTAAAGAATGTTTTGGATAAATCCTAAGGAAAATATATGTGTATATATAAATGTGTTAGAAGTAAATAAAAGAAGTAACATACCTTATGGGAAACATATTAAGAGGGAAAAATTGGGATAAACCTAATTCATACGCGACAATTAAAAATATTAAATGTTAATGTGACATCTAGGTGGACTATTAGGGGGAAATACACATCCTAAACCTTAAATAGGTGTCAAAGTAAGTTAGCCAATCGTAACCAAAGGGTTTCATTAAATTAAACCTATAATCAGGAGTAGGTAAATGGAATAAGTTAAGTATACATTAAAGATTTAATTACGAGATCTAGCCAGATCCTTAGGAGAGAGTAACTGTAAAACAAAACTATAGACTAATAAGAATGGAGGATGTGTAGCATTATAGTGCCTTAACTAATCAATGCTTGGAATACTTTAATTATAGGTGATTAGTGGAAGTAGTTCGCATTTTCAAGTTTGGTTACTGCTTCTACATATACTAGGTACGATTTCTCGTACTCAGATGCTTTTGGTGACGAACTTTATAGAATGTTTTGAGAAACGCTAACTGAGCTTGAATGAATCTCGAAAGGAAACTGATGTGTGGCTAACTCAGCTTGATGTGACTAACTGAGCCTTAAGTGTACAACTCATATGATTATTGGTTCTTCTTATCTGGTTACCTCATTAGATATTAACTGTTGAGGGTTTACGCCTCTGCACTCTGTAGGACTGAGTGTTTTGGCATTGCACTTGTGCAGTTATTAATCTAGTGGGAATATGGGAATGTCGATCTTGGTAAATCCTTCTTTCGACTCTGGATATCATTTCAACTATGAGCTGAGTTCTTGTTGTGATGTGCGCACATCTTCACCGGTAAACAGCGAGGGGCTGTATATCCCCTACCCAATCGGACGTGGTAAACAGCGAGGGGCTGTATATCCCCTGTCCAGTCGGACGTTGTAAACAGCGAGGGGCTGTATATCCCCTGTCCTATCGGACGTAGTCAACAGCGAGCCATCTCTTCCAATTGGTTTCGTTCCACTCTTGAGTTGTTGGTTCTTGGATTTCTACTTTCCTTTCCTAGTCCTTGTGACTACTTGGGTCTTTCTACTCTTACTGGAACTTAATCTAACTTAAGCATGGGATGTTCACTAACTTCTGGTGTGGTTTTAATTGACTAACTTTATCCTTTCTGTTGACTATCTCTATTCCTTGCTTGTTGCTTTGACTTGGTGATTTCGAAGTGCCATGTCCCTCTGTTTTGTTTTTAAGAGTTTCTTTCCAAGTTTCTATATTGTTTAAAGATTACGTTTTAATTTCTGCTATGAGGATTGTACCAGTTACATTCCAGGGAACTGACTCACCCCTCCCAGGGTGGGCTGCTTGGTTTTATCTTGCAGGTATGAGTTGTTATACAGGTGGCCACGAAGAGTTTGAGTGATTGGGGTGGGAATTAGGATTTGTGGAGCGTTGGCATATTTTTCTAATGTTAGGTTTATGTTATGTTTTCTCGAGTTCAGACGTAGCAGTTATAATTTTATAAGTTGTAATTGGTGAGGTTTGGTGTCGGGTGCTTGGAACCCGATGATCTGTAATCGCCTTAGTATTTTACTTTCCGCTGCATTTATGTTAAATAGGGGTGTTACATTGTTGGTGTGTTTCACACTCTTCGTGCTTCTTTGACCTTAGGCCGCACGGTTTGTTTCTAAGCTTCTGCTTAGCTGGCTTATGCCAAGTTCATTGGTGAAAGGAAGAATTTACCACTACTTAAATTTCCATATTCCTAGCTATCCCACTAGATCATTAACTGCACAAGTGCAACAAGTGCAATACCAAAACACTCAGTCCTATAGAGTGCAGAGACGTAAACTCGTGGCAGTAACTCTCTTATGAGATCGCAATAGGAATGATCGTTACTCCATCAGGTGGTGCTTTATCGTTTGGTGTAGACTCCTGGCTTGTTGCCCGGTCTGTCTACCATCTTGTATTAACAACTTCATAGTATTGGGTGATATTTCCCACATATCGGTCGCCTGTTGCGCACCATGTTCCTTCTGATTCTACAGTATTGGTTTACATGGCATCCGTTGTTGCTAGCTTCAGCTCATGCATTTCCACCAGCATGGCTCGGTGTTTATACTTCTGAGCTCCTTGAGCGTCATTTACTTATACTTTATGTTCCCCCATATCGAGTTCTTATTGAACCGGTTACTCCTCGGTTGTCAACAGTTGCTATTTAAGCTTATTTGACATCGCTTGGCAGTAATTGTTTGCTCAAGCTTCACTACATTAGTAGTTCCGGAAGGGATATATCTTTGAACATTTATTGATGGTATCCGATTCTTGGAATCTGTAACACCCCAACTACAAACAACACATTTAACAACACTTGCAGCGGAAATCATAACTCACAACATAACTTAACTCCTTGGTGTTACACGTCGTTAGCCACCTACGTGACTAACAAGGCTAACATACATACATCGTACCGGTCTGATGGACTAAACTCCCGAGCAACTACACAATACTCCCGTTCCATATCCAACAATTGTTATACACTTACATTACAACTGTACCGAGTATTCTCCAACTAACGCCGATACAATTTCGGTCTTACTACACCTACAATACTTACATAATTTACACGACTACCACGTACAGTCAACTACCCCGTCCTACTCTCGAACGGCTTCCAGTTCCTTATACCTGAAAAGTATGGGAGCCCCCAAAGGGGGTCAGCACCTTTGCTGGTATGGTAATCCCGCAGCCCGCATGCTACCGGGCCACGCACAACTATTTGTTGTCGAGCACGGTTGATTTATTTCAAACATGCACAAACTCACACACATACAGCTTATAAGCAAACATCCCTTAATAAATCATAACACAAGGTAGCCACTCAACATAACAAACACCTCACTTTATAACATACACAACTTAATTTCACTCTTCTTAGAGTACAACTTCATTTAGGGAGTGCGGGGTGATATAAGCCCGAGCCAACATACATACATTTTCTTTACTTGAGTGCGGCCCAGCATATAGGACCGTACACAACATACACAATTTCCCCCTAGCTCCAATAGTGATGAGGTAGGTAGCCTTGGTTAAGCTTGTGGGTTGTTGTAATTCAAGGAGGAAAAACACGTAACATACAAAGAGGGAGTCGAAGCGAACTTAGCTTCAACACCCTACCAACATTGTACATAATTTCCCTCCTAGCCCATGTGGAGGTCGGTAGGTAAGCTTTGGCTAAGCTAGTGGGAGGTCGAAATCCAATGAAGGAAAACAACCCTAACATAACAGGATGGGAGTTAATTCACATATATATTATATATTAACTCCCAAACAATACGCGCGACCGGAACAACCGGATTCCTCTCCATACATACATATACTTATTAGTTAGAGGTTCCCTTATGGAACTTATCACATACATACATCACATAGTGTTACTAACTCGGTTAGACACATAAGGGAAATCATATCCCATTTCAACAACACGGATAACTATCCAACATCAACAACATATTAAACAAGTCACATACATCACGCATTGTCACAACATACAACAACGCACGGATAGCCGTAGTTAGAACGTTCCCATGGGTTGGGACGTTTATTCCGAATACCGATCACTTATGTGAACCTAAGGTCGGTTAACTATTATTTAACACATAACTAAGGTTAAGCGGTATCAGAATTAATTACGCCACAATAATGAATTACTGTAAACTCATTTCATGCTTTCTTGCAAGGTGGCAAACACACAGAAAAACACATTGGCATACAAGCCGGTGTAATCTGGTAGGACACAGGTTGCAAGAAAACCATACCTGTCACCGTGGGGAATTACTTTACCGGTGTTCTCACGTTCCTCGGTTCACACTTGTTCCTCATGTCTTACTGTTATACCCAAAATTTTGACCCCCTGGGTTAGGGTCTACGGGGTGCTGGTGTTGTGAGAGGCATTTTAATCAAATGGTGAGGGATTCTGGCTCGATCGGCACGTTCCATGGCATGGGGAGCAGCTTCGTCATTTTCAGGGGCGTTTTAGTAATCTTTAAAGGCTCCTGAGACCTCCTATAAGCTTTCTCTCTCCTCCAAAGGATGCCCAAATCAGCTTGAAACGCTTTGATATTTTAACCCATGATATAGGATGACATTCTAAGCATAATGGCGTTGGAATTTTGATTTTTCGAGTTTCCAATAATTTTCTAGCAATTTCTGACTGAATCTGAAAAGAAATTCAATTTAAAAATATTCCAACATTTAAAAAATTCGGTTCCACCTCAGAAAATTCATAATATCCATCCTTGACATGTGGTTAAAATTTCATAGCAAAATTCCTTTGGGAAGTCACTTAATTGAAATATCAAAAAATCTTACTTTTACTAGATTTTCTTTATCTTTACGAAAGTCTATATAAAGGATAGGTTTTTGGATAAAATCAGAACCTCATATGCTCAAGAACCCTAGAGAGTCAGAAAACACGGCCTCCTCTCTCTCTCTCACGTTTTCCAACACCCGGCCACCCAAATCATACCGAAAATCCCCCGAAATCACCATCTAAACACGTTTTCCAATTCCCAAAGCACCAATAATCATCAAAACCTCACAAAAACACCTCCAAAACGTGAAGAACAGCAAGAACAACCAACAACCAGAAGCTTGGGTCGAAATCCTCTCGGGTCTGCCATCAACGGAGCACTCGACGAATCCCGGTGTGAAGAAACGTTGTGACTCCGAAGGTAAAACAGGTAGAAACTCCACTTCCCTAATTCACCACGGTATTATCTGTCTTGCCTCAAAATTTGGGCTCAAACTAACCTTCGTACGCTTCTGTATTGCTGTTTATTCAAGCTTCTGTCCAATAACTTGTTTACCAAGTTTCGTGCATAATTCGAATTCAAATTGAGAACTTTCGACCACTAACGTTGTACATCTTTCAGGCTACGCACCCATAAAATTTGAGCCGAATACACCTTCGGGAACAGCCTCAAAGCCGCCGTCCGAGGGCTGTCCGCACCCACGGACGTCGTGTCCGGGTCCCGGACTCCCTGTCCGTAAGCTCGGACACCCACGGACGGCCGGGATTTTAAAAATTTAAAAATTAGGTTTTTTTTAATAGTGTCCGGGCCCACGGACAGTCTGTCCCAGGCCCCGGACTTTACAATTTTCTGTTTTCTGTTTAATTCGACTTTTATTGTTATGTAGGTTAACTGGGGTCCGTGGCTTCGGACATTAGGTCCGTGGCTACGGACGGAAACAAAATTTGACCTAATTCTGCCTCCGAAACCCTAGTTTAGGTATTTTAATTTCCACTTTAATTTTCTGTCAAAAAATGCTAAAAAACACAAAAAACAGAAGCGCGCACCTAGGTTAAAAAGCAACTTTGTAGAAAGCCGTAATTAAACCAAGTAGAGGAAAAACGACCTAGGAGGGGTAATGAAAGTAATTGAACCCTAATTAAGTTGAATATCAAGCCCCCGAACCCGAACTCTCCTTTCCTAAATTAATCTAGGTCAAAATTAGGTGGCGACTCATAATAGGTTCCAGTGAGCTAGCTTAGGTTTTAATAATTATTGTTATATGACATAGTTATTAATCTTAGGTTATAAGTGGACCTAAAACCCGATTAGATCCTAATCAACTTTAATCAACATAGGATAGGGTTTAAAATCGAGGCTCACACTTACTCTTGAACCACTATTTAACATGTCAAATGGTTCAATTAATATTAAGGTGTTACGGTAGGTACATAATTGCTACTCCCGTACTTACCCCGTTATCCCGTTATTTCGGTTTAACTTTGTGTACTTAAACTCACAACTTTCTCAATCATTTCCAACACTTGTTTATACTTTCTATGGCCTTTAAAACTCACCAAACAAGGCCTAATCAACATCTAAAACCATTACCATTCACTTCCCCATCATAACAACACTTTAAAACACATTCTGGTAAGTTTTTAGCATGGTCCGGGTTTGTGTCCGAGGTTACAAACCCGGACCAACCCTGGAAAACACGTTCTGGACATTTTTCTATGTGGTCCGGGTTTGTGTCCGGGTTTACAAACCCGGAACACCCCTTGGGATGATCTTCTGTCGTGTTTTTGCTATGGTCCGGGTTTGCGTACCGATTTGCAACCCGGACCAACCCTGGAACTGTCAAAATTTACAGTTTTTGATCAGTTTTTGACCCATAATTCACCTCTAATCATTTCCTAAACTTTCCACATGTTTTCTACATGTTTAAACACACTAAAATACTCACTAAACCTCCTTAAAACATGGTCCAAACTTTGCTCCAATTCTACAATTTCAATTCCACATTTTCTTCACTCACTGCACAAGTTGCACATCAGTGCACTCTCAAAATATTCTCATGACAACACTTAGCCTTCTCCTTGCCATTTGACCATACACATTCATTCCTAGCACATTCATCTCCATTTCTCAATCTCATTCATTGTTTCCCAAGTCTCACACCTTAGTTCCCCTCTAGCAAAATCCAAACTCTTAAACATCATCCTTGCTACAGATTTTTGTCTAACTCCATTCCATTCTTCAATCAACACCTCAATGTGGTTTGCCACCCAAACCAATTCCTAACAACACCTAATTAACACTTAAACTCTTCCAGCTCACATCACCATCTAAACTACTATATTTCTACCGAAATTTCGCCATGACCTCGTTACAAACCTTACATATCCCAAAACTCATTTCTTCACATAATTCACCCTACAACTAGCCAACCCACAAGGGTTCTACCAGCACATAGCAAAATCCTCAAATTCAACAACAACACCAACACAATCACCAAAAATCTCCAAAATCTCAATAACCACATTATCCATCACTTTGGGTTCATTACTTTGTTTACCCATCCCAAACACTTAAACAATTATAAACAAGGTTCAAGGTAGTTTTTCTTACCTTAATTTCACAAGCCTCCTTAATTCATCTCTTGCTCCTCATCTTCTCCAAAATTGGTTAAGAGGGTATGGAGTTTCCAAACTCCATCCCAACATCCAAGACGCATAAACATACCCAATTAATTATCTAAACCCTTGGAATATCTTAGTTCAATCAAAGGCTAGAACACAAAGTTAGGGTTTACCTTTTTGAAGCTTTTAAGAGGGATTCTCACCCTTGAATCAAGAGGGAAACTACTCCACCATTGAAGGGTCAATTTGGAGCTCAAGACCAAGAAGAAAAATAAGGTATGAGGTTGGGCAAAATCGGCCAACAAAGAAAGATGGAGAAAATGAGTTTTTCTTGGAACCTTTTTACCTTGTTTGAAAGAGGAGACTCCAAGCTTCCTTTTGATGTCAATTTCTCTTCAAATGGGGAAAACCCATGTGGATGAAGTTCATCCTTTTTGAATTTTGAAAAGAGAGATTGATAGAGAACGATGAGAGGATGAAGAATATGTAGTTATTTTTGTGATTGGAGCTTTAATGAAGCTTGGGCATGAGCTAGAAGATGGAGTAGCCATGAGAGGGGGGAAAGAAATCGCTGGCACCAGAGGGGAGGAAGAACGATGGAGGAAGGAGAAAGAGAAAAGAGAAAGAAAAGGAAAAGAGACAGTGAGGGAGGAGAGAGAGGGGTGGGGGCACCTTTTTATTTTTTTTTGTTTTTGCTTTTTGACTTATTTAATTAGTTAACTAGTCATGTGTGAGGGGCTATCTACATTAATAAAACCGGTCCACATAACTGTTACAGGCGGGAGCGGTTTTTCGTCGTTTACAAAAACGCTCGTTAATTTACCCGGTTTAGCACTATTCACTAACCGGGCCCGTTTTCCGGAATTTTCTCGTTTATTTATTTTAATGGTTATTATACCCCATTAATGTTTATTATAGTTATATGATAAACTATAATTTTTACGGGGTCATTTGACTGTTTAAAGTCACGTTTCGGGTTTCTCGAAAAAACGCGCTTTAGACTCCGTTAGCGCTTTAACGCATTATTTGGATCCGTTTTCTTCCGGAATTTTTCCACATGTTCTTAGTATGTAATTAGGGTATAAAAATATATTTATAACCCTAGTGAAGTTATATCCTCCTAAAATAATTAAATACGTTTTCACGTTTTGTGACTTTACGCATTTTCTTTTTCTTTTTGGTTTTATTTCTTCACCAATGATCTTAAGGACTTAATTAGCCTTAGAAAATTATAATTACATATTAATTAACACATTAAGGTTTGGGGTATTTCAATCTACCCCCCTTAAAAGAACTTCGTCCTCGAAGTTCACACTTCCCACACATCATTGGTTAGAATACGGGGATTACTTGCAACATAACACTTCCATAACAAACATATTTTACATCACAACCTCGGACTTAACGGCCCGGGTAACACATCCATACATACATAACATGACATAACATACTTACATAGTATCCTCGGACTTAATGGTCCGGGTACCTTAACAACATTTGTACATACATAACAACCCTTTGACTCTTGGTCTGGGTAACATACAACATTTAGACTCGTGGTCTTGATAACACAACATCCTTTAGACACATAGGTCTTGACAACATAACACTTCCGGAATTCAATCACATTAGGACCCAAGGTCCAAAATAATAATTACTACACATACCACACAACATGTCATAGCATGTATATCAACCAGAAATTCCTTTTCCATCTCTTCATGGGTTCGAGACCCATGTTGAGTACATATACACTGTGATCCCGCAGAACCGGTCGCGATGGACACTCTGGTCCCCGTTCCTTTGGGAGATCAAAACAATTGCATACATCTTTAAAATATACTTCTCATGTCACCGGTCCGAAGACAAAGGTACGTCCTCAGCTCGTGAGCAAGTAGTAGGAAAATACCCTCTATGAGGTTGAGTATAATGAAATCCTTTATTGGAAGGATACAAGTTGAAAATCCTCTACGAGGTCACATAAAGGTAGTCCTTCCTTTGAAAATACCACTTAAGAATCTTAAAATATTTATTGAAGTCTGAAAATACCAATTGCAATTTGAAACCCAATTTAAAATTCTTTGAAAGCTCCATACAACTCCAAGTCCAATTATTGTTAACTGCATCTTATTCTTGATGTGATTATTTATGACCACTTATAGGGAGTTTCAAGAATCATCCAACCCTGATGTGATCAGCATCAGTGTTGAACTATCTCTCCACCCCAATTTGTGTTCGGCTTCCCTTGATCTCATGATAATCAAGTTTCACCTCCCACTTAATTTCAAACAACAACTAATTCAAGCATGTACCATTTTCTATCTTCTAATCCATCTAGTCGTAATCATTACATCTCCAAGGGTGGAACTATGTCCATCAATCATCTTCCCGATTTATTTTAAATCAAGTTACCTAGGGAATTTAATTCTCACTAGGTTCTACGTTGGTGTCATACCTCTTCATAAATCACAATACTGATATACATATACCATATATATATTTTTATCAAAATATAATACACAATACATTTGGTATATGAACATACTGTCGGGGTTTTAGTTCCCCGGGAGTTTTTCTACTCCCTTATACTTATACTTTCACACACATTTGTTGACACAATAAACACACTTATCGCAAGGGTATTCGCATCTTCGTGCGTAATTACCACAATTAACCATGAATGAATGTGTATGTTTATGTAACACACACCATCATCAAAACAAATCATTTTGTGCTATGCACATCATAGTTCACGTACACTTGTACGGTAAAAGACACTAAGTGGTTCTGCGCTCTACCCCCCTTAAAAGGGATTACGCCCACGTAATCAATCATTAATCACTGGTTTAGAACATTCTACCGTCGTGAAGTGTTTATCCACGCGGTTTATTACACAATGTGTTTTGATTAGAGGATCTTAACCATATTGGCGGTTTAGTCCCTAACCAAGAATTCTCCTAGAGTTTACTTTGACTCTTAACTGGTTTTGATTCTAGCCTGTGAGGCTTTTAGGCATCATTAGTTTGCCATTCACTCATGTTCACTATTCACATTCATCGTTTGACTCACTGGTTCACCAGTTTCTGCTGCGCAACTCTTGATAATTTAGAGCTTAGTTTGCTCCATACATTATCCTTACTGTATTATACATCCCCGATTATCACCTTTATCTTGGTAATAACGGTTTCTCAACCGACGCGTGGTATTTCTTACCGTGAGCGAATTCGGTGAGTTACAAACTTTCTATTCGTTTCCACGATAATCTATTGTATTCTACAATGATTTACTTGGTTTCTTCCGACTTACTGTCGGTTAAGTTTGAGCTACTACCTTTTGTGTAGTACTCTGTCGGTTATTTCCAACACTTGAGGTATGTTCCATACCAATATTCAACAATCGTGCTACTGTAGTCACTTATGTCAACCAAGTACCCTTTGATTGGTACTACCGTGCTTATCTTATGCATCGGTTTTATCACATCATAAGTTGTTCTTCTATCACATTTAACATTTTCAGACTTCCTAGCTATCTCACTTGATCATTACCGCACAAGCGCAATACCAAAACACTCAGTCATACAGAGTGCAGAGGCGTAAACTCTTGACAGTAAATCTCTTATGCGATTGCGATAGGAATTCGCACTGTTTTCCTTATCACATAGTCTCAACTACTGGCTTATTGCCCAGTCTGTTTATTATTACTTACTTGTATGTCCATTGAGTTTCACTCATAACTGGTCTTATTTGCCACATTATTATTTAACAATACTTATGCAACGGTCGCTTGCTGCGCACCGTGCGGTTACTTATTGTATAACATTAACTTACCCGGCATCCGCTATTATATTAGCTTCTGCCATTGCACTGTGTTTCGCCACTTAGTTGGCCGACTGCTGAACACGCTATTGTTTTTGAGTCTTTATGCTCTTTGAGCGTTGTTCATTACACATTTAGCATCACACACCTATGGTGGTTGCTATTAGACTTATTACTCTTGCGGTCTCCACAACTGGTACAAACACCTCTTTTCGATTTATTCCTACTCACATCATTCTTGGGTAATAACAAAATGGTCAACTCCTAACACATTTCCTGAACCTAGTTCACATAACTACCGCTGTTGCGGTCTCACATATCACGAGGTATCCCCACTCTTAAAGCAGTGGTTCGTTATCCGCTTTACTTACTTATATATAACATAAACTTTCGTAATCAATAAAATTTCCTTAACACATTTTACTTGTGGCTTATAAGCCCTATGGCCTCGAGCTCTGCTCATTGTAGGTTCACACACATTTACTTCCCGTACATAATACACGGTTTATAGGTTGTATTGGGCTCCATGATTAATTCCTTTCATGGGATGCCCCTTCAAGGATGTCAGACTTTCTCTTGACGTCTTATGCTCAAACTGGGTGTTAGTCTCAACCCTTGCATTTCTGCCACGTTATTCGTTCAACCATTGTTGACCCAAACACCCTTTTAAGGATAGTTCCTGGGTGTTACTAGGTCATGCCATTATATCCGGCTCGCACTTATGAGTACGTTTCATTAGCTACATCGCCCTGCGTTCTTGGCTGGGTTAAATGTCATTTCCAGTGAGATTGATATTCCCTTAGTTCAAGTGATCACTTCGGGAGTCTCATCCCGATCATTGCACATTAACGTATCATAGTAGGCATCTGCCTCGCCATATTTAGGCTGGGTACTTACTCCAGCTATATGTTCGTCCTTCAGGTTCCTTATGACATATTCCATGTCCTTACTTACTAATCAGTGCCCTTCGCACTTGTTCACCCTTAAACATTTCCTTAAAATACACTTACTAATTCCTTTAGTCTTCCTTAACTTAACTGGGTTCCTTTATTTCAACGATTCGATGTAATCCATTCCTTGCTTGCTGTTTACTTCGGACCGTAGTATGGAGTCGACTACTTCCCGTGTTCTAGACTCCACTCGTATACATACGTGGGGTATCCTACTGATACATTGCTACTTACCTGACTAACCCATAAGTAGGTCTGTCAGGCCCACAAGCTCCTATCGGAGTGCGGTCGTCCCACATTACAGTTGGTATACTCGTAGTGTCCGTCACACGCCTAGGTGAAGTATTCTGTTGTCAACTCCTCTTATATTATCCTATGATAATATGCATTCCATGCTTCCCGAACTTAATCAAGGGAAGTGTATCCACTGTTGTATTATTATGAACTCACTCCATTCCCTCGGGTTGTTACCCTTGGGTTTACCGGTTTCCATCCGGTTGTTTAAAAGTAACTGGGTATAACTTACCTACCATGTGGCACTGAGGCCGGTGTAGGTCTTCTGGTCTGGTTTTAAAAACAGAAGAATTTAAAATAGATTGGGTTTGAAAGAAAATTTGGTTTTGAAAAAGGTTTTGAAAATGAATTTAAGTTTGAAAGAAAATTCTCGTGGTTTCACAACATTTTCTCGCCTTAACCAAGTCTAGCTTCTTGCTGACTGGTGTGTTTCCAATTACAGAGGTCAGGCTGCTAAGCCTTTCCACAGTTATGATGATCTCACTTTACTTCATGGTACTTTACTAAGTACTTTATAGTTGCTAATAATTTGTCGCCAGCCTTGTTGTAGCAGCACTTGCCTTGGCAAGTGCGCCATGCTGACTGGCTACTGGTTCAATACACATCGGTTGCTACTGCTTTGACCCGCTTTAACATCTGTGGCCTTGCTGGCCCTTGCTTGATCTTATCGTCTTAACAACAATTCCTTGGGTAGTTCTCTCTGTCTTCACCTGATAACCATTAACTAGGGTGTTTCCCATTCTGGGAGACCCCTTTTTACTTAGTATCGTATCCTCCTCGTACTACGTCGTAGTTCTTTGCTCAGTTAGTGTACCGTTGGTGTGTTAGTCAACATTGTAGTCCCGTAGACACTCGTCTCGGGTTCTACTACTTCACTTCTCCACTGTTGCACGGTTAGTGCTTGCACGCTGGTTATCCTCGACTGCTTCGCATGTCGACCCAGGGTGCCGGAAATTCCATTCTCTTATGCATAAAATTCTTCACTTTTCGCTAACTCATGCGGCAGACATTGTTAAAATGGAGATCGTCTTCGGAATTCACGCCTTTCGGGATCTACCGTGTGACAGGTTCTCCGTACTTATAAGGATACTTAGTAACAGCCAGATCGGGTTTTCCCGAGTAAGAGATGACTCTCATCTCTCTGGCGTTCTTTCCCAAGTAATAAAATAGGGTTTGTGGAGAGCGGGATGGATACTGTAGGTATCCAGTACACACTGGTGTTTCCCTAACTAGCGTACTCCTCACGCTATCACTCAACCCTTAACTCAAGGTACTAAACTCTTAACTCGGTACATCCTAAGCTCGGTATTTCAGTCATCAGAGTGATACTTCGCTCTGATACCACTTTTTGTAACCCCAACTACAAAAACACATTTAACAACACTTGCAGCGGAAATCATAACTCACAACATAACTTAACTCCTTGGTGTTACACGCCGTTAGCCACCTACGTGACTAACAAGGCTAACATACATACATCGTACCGGTCTGATGGACTAAACTCCCGAGCAACTACACAATACTCCCGTTCCATATCCAACAATTGTTATACACTTACATTACAACTGTACCGAGTATTCTCCAACTAACGCCGATACAATTTCGGTCTTACTACACCTACAATACTTACATAATTTACACGACTACCACGTACAGTCAACTACCCCGTCCTACTCTCGAACGACTTCCAGTTCCTTATACCTGAAAGTATGGGAGCCCCCAAAGGGGGTCAGCACCTTTGCTGGTATGGTAATCCCGCAGCCCGCATGCTACCGGGCCACGCACAACTATTTGTCGTCTTAGCATGCGGTTGATTTATTTCAAACATGCACAAACTCACACACATATCATGCTTATAAGCAAACATCCATTAATAGAATACATACACAAGGTTAGCACACTCAACATAACAACACACTTCACTTTATAACATACACAACTTAATTTCACTCTTCTTAGAGTACATGAACTTCATTTAGGGAGTGCCGGGGTGATATAAGCCCGAGCACAACATACATACATTTTCTTTACTTGAGTGGCGGCCTCATATAGGACCGTACACAACATACACAATTTCCCCCTAGCTCCAATAGTGATGAGGTAGGTAAGCCTTGGTTAAGCTTGTGGGTGGTTGTAATTCAAGGAGGGAGAACAACCATAACATAACAAAGAGGGAGTCGAAGCGAACTTAGGCTTCAACACCCTACCAACATTGTACATAATTTCCCTCCTAGCCCGATGTGGAGGTCGGGTAGGTAAGCTTTGGCTAAGCTAGTGGGAGGTCGAAATCCAATGAAGGAAAACAACCCTAACATAACAGGATGGGAGTTAATTCACATATATATATATATATTAACTCCCAAACAATACGCGCGACCGGAACAACCGGATTCCTCTCCATACATACATATACTTATTAGTTAGAGGTTCCCTTATGGAACTTATCACATACATACATCACATAGTGTTACTAACTCGGTTAGACACATAAGGGAAATCATATCCCATTTCAACAACACGGATAACAGTATCCAACATCAACAACATATTAAACAAGTCACATACATCACGCATTGTCACAACATACAACAACGCACGGATAGCCGTAGTTAGAACGTTCCCATGGGTTGGGACGTTTATTCCGAATACCGATCACTTATGTGAACCTAAGGTCGGTTAACTATTATTTAACACATAACTAAGGTTAAGCGGTGTCAGAATTAATTACGCCACAATAATGAATTACTGTAAACTCATTTCATGCTTTATCTTGCAAGGTGGCAAACACACAGAAAAACACATTGGCATACAAGCCGGTGTAATCCGGTAGGACACAGGTTGCAAGAAAACCATACCTGTCACCGTGGGGAATTACTTTACCGGTGTTCTCACGTTCCTCGGTTCACACTTGTTCCTCATGTCTTACTCTTGAACCACTATTTAACATGTCAAATGGTTCAATTAATATTAAGGTGTTACGGTAGGTACATAATTGCTACTCCCGTACTTACCCCGTTATCCCGTTATTTCGGTTTAACTTTGTGTACTTAAACTCACAACTTTCTCAATCATTTCCAACACTTGTTTATACTTTCTATGGCCTTTAAAACTCACCAAAAAAGGCCTAATCAACATCTAAAACCATTATCATTCACTTCCCCATCATAACAACACTTTAAAACACATTCTGGTAAGTTTTTAGCATGGTCCGGGTTTGTGTCCGGGGTTACAAACCCGGACCAACCCTGGAAAACACGTTCTGGATATTTTTCTATGTGGTCCGGGTTTGTGTCCGGGTTTACAAACCCGGACCACCCCTTGGGATGATCTTCTGTCGTGTTTTTGCTATGGTCCGGGTTTGCGTACCGATTTGCAATTCGGACCAACCCTGGAACTGTCAAAATTTACAGTTTTTGATCAGTTTTCGACCCATAATTCACCTCTAATCATTTCCTAAACTTTCCACATGTTTTCTACATGTTTAAACACACTAAAATACTCACTAAACCTCCTTAAAACATGGTCCAAACTTTGCTCCAATTCTACAATTTCAATTCCACATTTTCTTCACTCACTGCACAAGTTGCACATCAGTGCACTCTCAAAATATTCTCATGACAACACTTAGCCTTCTCCTTGCCATTTGACCATACCACATTCATTCCTAGCACATTCATCTCCATTTCCCAATCTCATTCATTGTTTCCCAAGTCTCACACCTTAGTTCCCCTCTAGCAAAATCCAAACTCTTAAACATCATCCTTGCTACAGATTTCTGCCTAACTCCATTCCATTCTTCAATCAACACCTCAATGTGGTTTGCCACCCAAACCAATTCCTAACAACACCTAATTAACACTTAAACTCTTCCAGCTCACATCACCATCTAAACTACTATATTTCTACCGAAATTTCGCCATGACCTCGTTACAAACCTTACATATCCCAAAACTCATTTCTTCACATAATTCACCCTACAACTAGCCAACCCACAAGGGTTCTACCAGCACATAGCAAAATCCTCAAATTCAACAACAACAACAACACAATCACCAAAAATCTCCAAAATCTCAATAACCACATTATCCATCACTTTGGGTTCATTACTTTGTTTACCCATCCCAAACACTTAAACAATTATAAACAAGGTTCAAGGTAGTTTTTCTTACCTTAATTTCACAAGCCTCCTTAATTCATCTCTTGCTCCTCATCTTCTCCAAAATTGGTTAACAGGGTATGGAGTTTCCAAACTCCATCCCAACATCCAAGAACACATAAACATACCCAATTAATTATCTAAACCCTTGGAATATCTTAGTTCAATCAAAGGCTAGAACACAAAGTTAGGGTTTACCTTTTTGAAGCTTTTAAGAGGGATTCTCACCCTTGAATCAAGAGGGAAAATACTCCACCATTGAAGGGTCAATTTGGAGCTCAAGACCAAGAAGTAAAATAAGGTATGAGGTTGGGCAAAATCGGCCAACAAAGAAAGATGGAGAAAATGAGTTTTTCTTGGAACCTTTTTACCTTGTTTGAAAGAGGAGACTCCAAGCTTCCTTTTGATGTCAATTTCTCTTCAAATGGGGAAAACCCATGTGGATGAAGTTCATCCTTTTTGAATTTTGAAAAGAGAGATTGATAGAGAACGATGAGAGGATGAAGAATATGTAGTTATTTTTGTGATTGGAGCTTTAATGAAGCTTGGGCATGAGCTAGAAGATGGAGTAGCCATGAGAGGGGGGAAAGAAATCGCTGGCACCAGAGGGGAGGAGAAGAACGAGGAGGAAGGAGAAGAGAAAGAGAAAGAGAAAAGGAAAAGAGAAAGTGAGGGAGGAGAGAGAGGGTGGGGGCACTTTTTTATTTTTTTTTGTTTTTGCTTTTTGACTTATTTAATTAGTTAACTAGTCATGTGTGAGGGGCTATCTACATTAATAAAACCGGTCCACATAACTGTTACAGGCTGGAGCGTTTTTCGTCGTTTACAGAAAACGCTCGTTAATTTACCCGGTTTAGCACTATTCACTAACCGGGCCCGTTTTCCGGAATTTTCTCGTTTATTTATTTTTAATGGTTATTATACCCCCATTAATGTTTATTTATAGTTATATGATAAATTATAATTTTTACGGGGTCATTTGACTGTTTAAAGTCACGTTTTCGGGTTTTCTCGAAAAAACGCGCTTTAGACTCCGTTAGCGCTTTAACGCATTATTTGGATCCGTTTTCTTCCGGAATTTTTTCCACATATTCTTAGTATGTAATTAGGGTATAAAAATATATTTATAACCCTAGTGAAAGTTATATACCTCCTAAAATAATTAAATACGTATTTTCACGTTTTGTGACTTTCACGCATTTTCTTTTTCTTTTTGGTTTTCATTTCTTCACCAATGATGTTAAGGACTTATTTAGCCTTAGAAAATTATAATTACATATTTAATTAACACATTAAGGTTTGGGGTATTTCAGAATCCATGTGTTCACCGCTCTTGTGGTCTCACAATTATGAGAGGTGTCCTTGCTCGTTGGTTATTAATCTTTTATTTGTGTCGTCCTTGACCACTTTCCATATGGTTTACAATGGGTTTTGCAACCGTCGAATTATGTATTGTAATAGTTTCATGGCATACTAGCCACATTGCCTAGAGCTCTGCTCATCATGGGCTGTTCCCAAGTGGTTACGTTTCCGTAAGCTATCGCTGGCTTTGGAGGTGATACTGGGCTCCATGACAGATTGTCGCATCACACTTCCGTTTATTGGAGACCCTTTAAGCATCTTGGTATTGATCGGTACCATTTATTAATTTGGGGTATCCCCTGTCAAATGGGATCCCTTCGGTGTTCTAACCGAATGTTTGTTCCAATTGTGGTGTTTTTATTACGACATTTCGTTCAACTGTGTTGACTTGATACCCTTCATGGATTGCTCCTGGGTATTACTGATTATACGGTAGCATCTAGCTGACATTTATGAGTATGTGCAGATTGTTATCCTACCTTGCGGTTCTAGATCTGAGTTATTCGTTGAGGGTTATAATGTCTCCCGTTCTTAGGGTAGACCATTGATGTTTTTCCTTATGTTATAACGGGTTTGATATTCCCTTCGGTGATGAATGGTATTTCTTGGTACCTTATGTGATCACCCTGTGTGTTTGTGGTAGTTGTCCTAGGAATTCCATCCCGTTCATTGGGCACTGATGTGTTAATGTTAGGCATTTGCCTTACAGTGTTTAGACTGTGTATTCCTTCCAGTTATCATGCTTTACTTCGATATCTTCGAGACATATCCAATGTCTTGTTCTGTTGTTAGTGCTTCTTGCACTTTTAACTCCTAATGGTTCTCCTGGAGTGAGTTTCTGACTCCTTAGCTTATAGCTTATCTGAGTTTCCTTTTTGTTCGTTTGAGGTATTCAACTGTTCTGGTTTGAATTTACTTATGGTCCGTAGAACGGAGTTGACTACTTCCCGTGTTTCGCGCACTACAAGTATACATACGTGGGGTACCTAGTTGGCACGTTACCACTTACCTAACTATCTGTCAGGCCCGCAAGCTCCTTCGGAGTGCAGTCGTCCCACATCTCGTATTTGGGTACACTCGTAGCGCTCGTCACACTCCTAGGTGAAGTATTCTATCGTCAACTCCTCTTGTATCATTCTATGATACTCAACGTAATTCTGTTGGTTTGGTTTTAAAAACGAAATCCAAGGTTTAAAGAAGGGTTTGTGGTTTTTGAAAGAAAGATTTGAGTTTGGAAATAACAGTTCGGTGTGAAAAGAAATTCTTCATGGCGTTTCCATGTCTGAGGTCTTGACCAAATCTAGCTCCTTGCTGACTGGTATGTTCTTAGTACAATGGTCAGACCGTTAGGCCTTTCCAAGGTTTCGTTACATAAAATCCTTAGGATTTGTGATCCTACATTTACTCCATTCATCGTAGCGGTACTTTAGCAAGTATTTGCGGGTTGTTAAAAGTCTTCCAACCGTCTTGTAGTTGCTGCACTTGCCCTGGGCAAGTGCGTGGATAGGTTGTTTTTTGGTTAACGTATACCGGCTACGATATCGTTTCCATCCATATTTGGTGGTCTTATTAGATCTTCCTTTGGTCTTTTGACCTTGGTGATCAATCTTCTGAGTCATTTCTCAGTGTACTTGACATGGTTGTTGTCAATTCGGGTGTCTCACACCTTCACTGTGGTTAATGAGACTTGTATTATCCTTAGGAACCACGTTGTAGTCCTATAGGTGGCTGTTTTATGAATAGTTTCATAGTTATCTGAACTGTGTTGTTCGGTTATTACGGCCTCCTGGCGTGTAGGTTTGGTATTAATCCAACCTCGGCTAATTCCTTAGTCGGTTTGTATACCGTTATTGGTATTATCATACATTACAGTCCGTAGACTCTCTTGTCTCGGGTTTGTTACTCTGTCTTTTCGCTTCATTATGCAGTTGTGCTCCTCTTCTTGCTGGCTACACATGGTTCTTGCCACTGCGAAGCATGTCGCCCCATGGTGCCATAGATTCCATTATCCTTTATTTAGGATCTTCAATCCTCCGCCGTTAAGCGCGGTCATCGTCATCCAACAGGAACCGTCTCCGGGACTTCCAGTTCTTGGACTCTACCGTATAACAGGTTCTTTTCCTAATAAGGTTTGTCTTTGCTACTGCCAGATCGGGTTTTATCCGAGTGTGAGAGGTCTTTCCAACTCTCTGGCGTTCCTGTCCCAACTTTACAACGGGGGACGTGGAGGGCGGGTATGGTTATTGTAGGTTTCCGGTTCACCCAGAAGTTCCTAACTAGCGTATCTCACACGCTAACACTCAACCCTTAGCCCTAAGTCTCTAATTCCTAACTCGGTATTTTCCTAAACTCAGTATTTCATCCATCAGAGCGATACTTCGCTCTGATACCACTTTTGTAACACCCCTACCGCTAATACCGTCATTACTGTACAATTACTTATCTTCACAGCGGATATTACCTACACAACGGCGGGTGTACAATGTCGTTAGTCACCCACGTGACTAACAAGGCGAGATACAATCCTACATACTATCGGTCTGATGAATATGAACATACCGAGTGCTCTACGCAATACATTGCATCCCATTGCTTACTCAACCATAATTCATTTACAACTCCAATACAATACTATACCGAGTATACTACAATCCTTAAATTACTGATACAGTTTGGACTTCCAAATTCACATTACAATACAAGTACAAATCCTATAATTCAACTACCCATGCTTACATAGCAATCCCCGTCCTACTCTCTCAAACGGTGGTCAGCTTCGAATATCTGTAAGAATAAAAGCATCGCCCCTTCGGGTATGGTATCATTTCCGAATAACAAGTAACCCCGACAGTTCATCCCCGGATTTCTACAGTTATTTGTTATGGGTTTATCTAAACCGGTCGGTTTGTTACTAAAACTCGTATGTCAAAATATTTCGACTGTTAAGTTTAATTCATTATATTTCTTTAATCTTATCCACCATTAAATTTAGGTATATAACCTATAGTTGCATGTATGCACGCATGACTTATTATATTGTACTATTTTTCCACCATCCATTATAATACATTGTATTATATAATTCATTATCTTAGCAAATTATATTTGCATTCCAAAACTCATAAATTATAGTTTGTAACTATTTTTTGTAATAACCACCACCATTATATTATATGGTTTCCAGCCATAATATATATCCATCCTTATATACATTATTCTCGCATATGTATATATTTACCATATAGGTAAGTTCCATGAGTTATAAAACTCTTATATTATATGTTACATTTTATCATCTTAAATTAGATGACTATTCCCATTAGTTGTATTATATTATACAACTTATATTAAGATTATTATCCTAATATTATGTAACATTCTATGTTGTATAATTACAACTCCTAAGGTTTAATCAATAAATACCTTAGTTTATAAATCTAATTTATTTATAGTTTGTCACATTATTTAATGTGAATATCCTTACTTGTTTTAATTCCATCTAAACCATATAATTGTTATAACATTTATAACATTGTAGACCATAGTCTAAAATTCATATTTCTAACCTTAATAATTCGGTACAGCCCTTATCTTTATTTTAATTTCATTTTGACCACATAACATTATGTAATGTTATACCATAAACTAATATCATATAATATGATATTTTTATTTCCTTTAATTTATAACCTATAGTTTTTATACAAAACTATATTATATTTCTGCATAGGCATATACATTTATACCTTATTCTTTCCATATTCCATAGTTCCCTTTATTTACAAAATCACCCCATAATTTATACCCTGTTATATATATCATATAATATAACATTTTATACCTTAATATAAACATAACCTATGGTTATATGTTATTTTAAATTGCGAACAGACCCATAATCTGTTCTATATTATTCTTCTAACCCACCAAGTTTCTATAATTGCCATTTGGCCTAATTTATAACATATAGTTTTATAATATCATTAAAACTATATATTATACACATACCTTATTAAATACTCTTATATAATTCTAAAAATCAACAAATTTGACCAAAGGGTTATATTTATTCTTACTAACCATATACTTTTGGTATTTGCTAATCCACCACATCTTTTATTCCAAAGTGTCATAATGAAATAATAACTATATATTATACATATATAGTTTATTTTAATTCCAAAATTAACCAAATAAATTTCTAAAAATTCCTAATATCCCATGGGTGTTATAATCCATTGTTACCCCCTTAATTTTTGTAATAAACTATTTACCACATTTTTATAAAATTGTTACAATTAAATACTTATCTTATTATAAAACCTTAAATAAGTTATTTAACTTATCTAATTTGGTCAAAACCTACCATATGGTCAAGGTTGACCACCTTAATATTGCCTTGACCATTAATCTCCATATAATACGGTTTTATACCCATATTTTCTAGAAATTACCATTTAACCCCAAAACTTTATAAAATCTTATAATTTTTATTTAAACTCCTTTAAACCTCCAATTTTCGGCTTTATTATTGTATATCCCCCAAATTTAATTTAATTATGGTTTAGACCCTTATAATATGCGGTGATACTTATATATCACCTAAACTTAATTAAAACCTTATAAATACATAAATAAAATGGCCTAAAGTACATGGCCTTATTACAAACATTAGCTTATAAAATGAATTACACATAAATGCCTAAAAATGCTTTAAACTCTCGGCCTTACCACCATCTTTTCCATATTTACCAATTTTCCACATAATGTCTTAAATTTGACAATTATGTTAATTAATTAGTTATAAAATTTACTAAACCATTCCTTAATCACCTAAGGTCAAAATAAGACTTTAATAAGCTCATTCACTCACGGCATATATATACACATATGTATAAACACATATTAATATACCAAGTGTAGTTTTAAGTGATTTATACCTTATTTTTGCCAAGTTTAGGCCTTGTTTGGCCACGGCTGTTTGGAGATAAATTTTCCACAGCATTATTTACATGTTTTCAAACAGTAATTAAGGCATGATTAGTCTCCAAGCAAGAGCTAACCAAAATAAGTGTTTAATGTAAATTTTCAAGGTAAAATTTACCTTAGAATAACAAGGCAAGTATGGATGATATTTGGCCTATTTATGCAGAAGGTAAATAGCATCAAAAGAGCTACTAAACCAAGCTGTAAAACTGGTATAACTCAGATTAGAAGATGGCTAATTTTTACCTTGATTAAAATGCCAAAAATGGTGTTTTTGGCTATACCTTGAAGTTCTTTATATACCAACTGAATAAGTATGTTAAAAAGAAGATTATAAGCCTAGGAAACAAAGTTTCACAACCGGAATTGAAGGGAATCAAAAGATAAGTGCTTAAAGCACATTTTTATACCTTAAGAACAAGATTAGATTTCTCCCCCTCCTTCCCTTGTTACAGCCGAGATTCACCCTTCTTTTAACCTCCAAAACAACCTAGAACCATGGATGGAAATGGTTGTTGCTTAGCTCCATTAAAAGAGGAAAGAAATGTGAAGAGAATGAACATAAAATGGCTTAATAAGCTTTCCTATGTCAATTGGTGTTCTCTTCTGAACTTGGCATGTTCTTACCGTCAAAGAGGAGCAAAAGAGATGATGAAGATGTGTGGTGTCGGCTGGGAAGCAAGGCAAATGAGAAAGGTAAGCTAATTTTGCTTTTATGTTAATTAATGTTACTTTATGTAATAGTAATTGGTGACTCATTAGATTGGCTAGATATTTGTTTAGAGGTTTCTTAATGGATGGGTATTACAGCTAATATGGGGCGGCAATGCTGGGTTTGGTCAATGGATGACATTTGACCATGGTTAAGACTTAGTAATTAAATGTTATTTTTGGGTACTAATCATCCAAAATTACCCATTTTGATTTTATTTTTAAACTTTGATTTAGACTTTATAATATAATCTATCATGTCACATTAATGTTATAAGGAATGTACTCTAGTCTTTAAAGTGACAAAAAGTCATTATCTTAGAGCTCATACACAAAAACGTGTTTTAAGGTATTTTAGTGCACATTTTGTGTCGCAAGGTGTTTCTGAGCTCAGTTTTCTTTGAGAACAGTTTTGTTGTGTTCCTTACATGATATTTGATCTTATTAATCAAATCTTATATCAAATAGAGGTCATAAGACCTTTAAGGTTTTCTTAGAGCACATTTTTGTCCTACTTGACCTTGAAGCATGTAAATGCTTGTTCTATGTGTTGGAGTGTTTTCCAATGATTGTGGTGTGTTCCTTAATGTGTTAATATGCTTAGGACTAAGTTGTAGGTCCTAAGAAGTTCATTTGGGTATTTATTTACCCTAAACAGTCAAAGGGTGCAATATCTTGCTTTGTGTTGACCACTATTGTTCTCAATTGACTTTTAAGGCATGTTTAAGCCTTAATTAATGTGATTAGATGTTTAATCCATGTTTAATTAGTTTGGGGTATTTCAACAGTCCTCAATTCGACAGAGACACTATCCGGGTCATGGAAAAATACAACATCCGCTACCACAGATCATCCCCATACAGACCTCAGACTAACAGAGCAGTCGAAGCCGCTAACAAAGACGTAAAGAGTGCACTATCAAAGTGGTTGAAACATACATAGATTGGCCGGAAAAGCTGCACTATGTTCTCTGGGGTTACCAAACTACTATCAAAACTGCAACCGGAGCCAGTATTCTCTAGGGTATGGTTCAGAATGTGTTTTGCCAATCGAGCTTGAAATTCCAACCCTTCGAGTCACGAATGAACTGAAGATTGCTGAAAGTGACTGGTTACAACAATGCTATGACAGCTTAGCTCTCCTTGATGAAAAATTCCTAATGGCGCTATACCATATACAGGGTTACCAGAAGAGAATGGCTAGAGCGTTCAACAAGAGGGTCAAAGAACGAAACATCCAAGTGGGCGATCTCGTTCTAAAAGAGTTGAGAAAGGATTTGCCAGACCCGTGAGGGAAATTCAAACCAAACTGGGTGGGCCCCTATCTAGTCAAAGAGATAACCCCTCACGGTGCGGTATTGCTGACAGATTTAGACGGAGAAGAATTTCAAAGTCTTGTCAATCTCGATCAGTTGAAATGATATTATGTCTGAACCGTCACAAAAAAAACCAAAGAAAATGCATCCATTTAAAAATCCAAAAAAAATGCATCCATATGAAAAAATGATCCACACAAAAATCCAAAAAAAAATCCACACGAAAGTTATCATTACCATCTGCATTAGGTTTAGTTTAGTCGTATTTGTATTCGCATATCCCCAGCCTCGAGGTGTGTCTTGATCTTTAAAATCTAGAAAGTCACATAAGTCATCAGAGGCCGCCGAACTCTTGTATCATTTTTCTCGAAGAGGTCTCAAAAGGATCTCTAACCTCCCGTGAGAGTCAAGTGCATGAGAGGAACACGGAGCGTGCAAAACCCAGAGCGTCTAAGCATTTAAACTTCGAAGCCCCATGCGAGGATCCTCCATCACAGAACCAAATATTGATGAGAAAAGCACGTTACCATTCATTTCAAAATTTGGGAATAGTAGAGGAAACAAATATCCGCCAATAGGGATGACGAGGCACCTAGGATCGAGGAAAACCTCCACAAAGCCAAAAAGCCTCATTGACCCCGAAAATGATCCCTTAGTGAGCCCCGCTGAGCCTTTCATTGAAAACCTTTTTTTCCAAAATAGCTCCACGATATATCAGCCCACATCACACAACAATTCACCCTTGCAAAAGAGGATGAAAGGAGTCGGAGCCATGGTTCCTTCCCCCCACCATTTAAAGCATGGGAGAAGGCTTGAAAGAGATGCCCAAAGAGGATGAAGATGAGAAAAACGAAACACAAAATACTCTAAAGAGTAAAGAGAGGAAGTGAAAGACCCACATTGCGTGAAACATCCCCACCTGAGGAATAGATAAGAACGAGAATGCGAAACACAAAGAAATGCAAATCGACTACTCAAAGAAAGTAGCAAATCAAAATGAGAGCACATAATAATCCACACAAATACAAAAGGAGTCTAAAATTACTCCATCCATGGCAAAGGTGAAGCATATCCTCCATTGCACAAAAGCTCCACAATTCTCAAATGAATCCTCCAGTCCCATGTGACATACCCTGCAGCCCCGTTACAACCCATTGAAAGACCTCCGACTTAGAGATGGTATTTGCTCAATTCGAAAAGTACCAGATTTGAAATATGAAAGGCCACGACGCGTCCGATCTTGTCAATACAATCGTGCACCAACAAGGGTCAAATAAATCAGGAAGGTAGAGGAAAAACGAGTGTTCATCACCCCCGATTAAAGAAAGCCTAACTAACCTTAAGAAAGGAAACTGAAAGGTATAAGAGATCCCGAGAGACCTTCTTCGGGAAGATTTTTTTAGGAGAGAAGCGGCTTAGAGGTGACTAATTTGACTTAATTGGAATTCTTGGCTGAACTCACCTTGACACGGCATCCCCTTTGCATTCAATCATATCCAAATAAAAAAAATGCATGTAGAATAGACTTGCATCCATCGGTTCGGACATAATATCCTACACCACGGGAAGAGAAAGATGAGCATACTCTCCTTGTAGGGGAAGCCACGGCATAGTGCCCGTCTCCTTCGTCAACTGGCACGATAGCCATCCGCTGAGTAACGTGAAAGAATGCACAGTCATCAAAGCAAAGGAATAAAAGTCTCCGGGCACCGTTCCAAGAAACGCCCCGTAAGACATCCCTCCTCACCGCCAAACTCCCCACTCGCTGAAAATCATGAACTACGTAAGGTCTGATCTCAACAGGGAGTTGAGTACGTAGGCAACCCTCTCAAGGTGCGACCCCGTCCCAAATAAAAACCATCCACCCCTTGAACCATAAGGTCATTGCTGTCACCTTATGAAGGAATCCGCCTCAACTAAGAGGATCATCTCAGGGCCATACCGGAGCCATCTCAAGGCCATACCGGAGCCATCTCAAGGCCATACCGGAGCCATCTCAAGGCCATACCGGAGCCACCTCAAGGTCATACCGGAGCCATCTCAAGGCCACACCGGAGCCATCTCAAGGCCATACCGGAGCCATCTCAAGGCCATACCGAAGCCATCTCAAGGCCATACCGAAGCCATCTCAAGGCCATGCCAGAGCCATCTCAAAGCCATACCGGAGCCATCCTAGTGCAACACCAGGGTCACCGTCAAACTACCAGAGTCATCGGCTAAAGCCCTCTCTAATATCATGAAAATCACACTTGACCACTACGGTCCCCAAAGTCGTGTCAAACTATCCAACCGTATATATCGGAATCACCCGATCCCGTCATCCCGAGCACTCATGCAGTTAAGGGAGACAACACCAAAGAAAATTTCCAATCTCAAATCCTTCGTTAAGGATCGAAGGACCCATCAGAGAGCGTCCGACCCTGGATCAACATGCAGCTAAATTCGACTTTAGATCAACCTTTCACCACAGCGAGTTTCGTACAAATCCATCAAAGTATTATAGGCTCATTATAAGTCCTATAACTAGATATCAAGAGGTCTAGTTGAGGCACTCCTAAGTCCTCGTACTTTCAATCGCATTCTAGGCTCATCATAAGCCCTAGGACTAGATATCAAGAGGTCCAGTTGAGGCACTCCTAAGCCCTTGTGCACCTTAAATCAAATTGGGTTGTTGGTATTATAGGCTCGGCATAAGTCCTATGACTAGATATCAAGAGGTCTAGTTTAGGCACTTCTAAGTCCTCGTACTTTGAATCGCATTCTAGGCTCATCATAAGCCCTAGGACTGGATATCAAGAGGTCCAGTTGAGGCACTCCTTAGCCCTCGTGCAACTTAAATCAAATTGGGTTGTTGGTATTATAGGCTCGGCATAAGTCCTATGGCTAGATATCAAGTGGTCTAGTTGAGGCACTCCTAAGTCCTCGTACTTTCAATCGCATTCTAGGCTCATCATAAGCCCTAGGACTGGATATCAAGAGGTCCAGTTGAGGCACTCCTAAGCCCTCGTCCACCTTAAATCAAATCGGGTTGTTGGTATTATAGGCTCGGCATAAGTCCTATAGCTAGATATCAAGAGGTCTAGTTGAGGCACTCCTAAGTCCTCGTACTTTCAATCGCATTATAGACCCGTCATAAGCCCTAGGACTGGATATCAAGAGGTCCAGTTGAGGAACTCCTAAGCCCTCGTGCACCGCAGACAGAACCGGGTTGTTGGTATTATAGGCTCGGTATAAGTCCTATAGCTAAATATCAAGAGGTCTAGTTGAGGCACTCCTAAGTCCTCGTACTTTCAATCGCATTCTAGGCCATTCATAAGCCCTAGGACTGGATATCAAGAGGTCCAGTTGAGGCACTCCTAAGTCCTCGTGCACTCGGTTATCTTGTTACTCTCCCGTCGCGTTCACACGGTGTGCTATCCGTGATCGCATCTGGATGTACCCCGTAAAAGCCCTAGTGAGAATTTTTGGCTCCCCGTCAACCTTGATCCAATTCTGCAAGCTTTATATTGCAGAATTGAATCAAGGGGAGCCATTTGTAGACACCAAAAATTCTCACCCGTTTTATATTAAAACAATATATATATATATACAAAAATAAACATGCTTCTAGAAATAGGGTGGTCGTCCCTGTTTTCAACTAAAGGAATTTTTTTCCCCGACATTTAAAATCTCACATTCCTATGGAAGAGGAGCACGAGCCTTTTTATATATTATTTTATTTATTTTATTTATTTTATTTATTTTACATTATTCTATTTTTATTTCATTTTATTTTATATTTATTTCATTGTAATCTATTTTAAAAAAAAACTACTTCATTTTGTGTACTTATTTTTGTTGCTTTTGTTTTAAAATATTTCGCTGTTTTATTATCACCTGGTATTATTTTATGAACTCAATTGATTCATACCTTTTTATCATTTCCTTTTGATTTTCTCGTTGTTTTATCATCGCCATTTCCATCGTTTTATGTAACTTTTACTACTATTATTGTATCTATTTATTTATTAGTTTTCATCTCCCCTTCACGGGGATTATTTTTCATCATTTCATGCACATGTGCTATTCCTTTATTTATGTCTCATTACGTTTTGAATCCTATCTGTATTTCATAATTTCTTGTCACTATATTATTGTTCTCATTTTATAGTATACTTTCCTTTTGAGTGGGTAGCAATTTTAGAATAGTTATCCCAGTCCGGGCTAAAAACTCCAGTATTATTTTCTCCCGTGAAGATATTGATCTCTGACTCAGCATAGCCGGTTAGCATACTTTCCATGTAACCCAATGGTTCTGGGTTCGATTCCTAGCTAAGGCGTCTTTTTATTTATTTCCCGTTTAGCTTGCAATACGACTTTTGTTTTTCTATCTACGGTTAAAAACAGAAATTTGCTACAGCTCAACTGGTTAAGTGTGCAGGAGGGGTGTGGGGAATACTGAGTTCGAATCTCAGTGGTAGCAGAACTCGTTTTCATCTACTGAGTATGGGAAGAGGTTTTTTTTTATCCCTCTTCTTTCCTGATGTTTGTGTCGGTCCACTCTCATCTTGGTAAGCCAATTTACAAAAAAAAACACGATAGTATGGGCTTGATTTCTCTGAATGTTCCTCGGTATTCAAGGGTGAAGGAGTTGGACGGTTGCCTAACTTCCTTGAAAACCCCATCTTGCCTGCATGCTTCCATGGGAATCGGAACGGCTCGTCTTCAAATCACCACCCGACCATCCTCTTTTTTCCCACTTCGAATCCTCACCTCCATCACACCTGTTCATCGGAGAACCTCCCTGAAACACCTCGCCACTATTTGTTCACCGGGAAACACCATCGCCAACGCCCTTCGACATCGATCCCACCTTCATCCTTCTAGGGGGATCACCATTGCAAAACCATCTTCTACCTACGAATCATCACCTCCACACCACCCTGTTCAATCTTCTCCGACCACCACCATAAACTCCTTCATTGTGCCCGAACACACCCCACGAACGCCGCTCGTCTCATCCTCGTCGGAATCCACCTTTTCTCCGTCGAGAGCTCGCCTCTGTTTATCGAATTTTTGCATTCCCCCGTTGTTGCACTTCATCATCCTGCGTTAACCAAAAGAGTAAGTTGGTTATTACCTCTCCCCTTCAGTTTTCCTTGTGATTTCGAAGCCACCCACGGCTCCTTTTGGTTTTACTCCTATTTTTTTTATTCTCGCCCAGATGAACCCATAAAAGGGTGATGGCGTCTTAGCGTCGACTTCGCCGGAGCATTCTAGTGTTAATGTCGGCGGTTCTTCTCCCTTATGAATCATCTCGTATTTCATAAACTCATATTTCTCGTCTTCTCATTTTTGTTTCACTTGGCCGTGTGCATGGCATATCCAAAGGTGTTTACGGTGGTAGTAGAAGGGAACGATTTGGTCGGAGTTTACTCCACCCAGTAAACCGATTTCCCTTCTCTCGTACCCCTTTTCGAATCCGTTATTTCCTGTGTACTTCGCTCGAATATGTTATCGTTCCAAAGCATTTAATATGTTACAGACTTTGCAGTTGTGGACATGGGTCAAAGTTAAAAACAATGGGAAAATTCCTCTCGAAACTCCACCGGTTTTACTGATGTTATTCTCGTTCGTATGATCATTTTCCCTGAATAAGTTTGGTTTCGTTTATACTAACCCACTTTGTTGGCGTAAAAAAAAAAGAAGAAGAAAAAGAAGTGAATGGTCTAAATCTGGTGCTTCCCTCTGAGAGTATTGAGTGATACAACTTCAGCGTGTTTTCTTCAGTTTGCTTTGGCTATCGTTTTCCATGTTGCACTTTAGCCCGAGCTATGCCTATATAATCTAAATCTGCTCTTGATAGAAAAGTGTGTTTGGATTGGTATTATGAGTTAAGCCATCAATCTGTCATTGGTTTCATTGTCGTGCCTTGATCTGTTGTGTGGACTAGTGTTTTCACTTCTGGATTATGTTTATAATCTTCCTTTCCCTTTCAGAATTTAGCAACTTGATCCTGGTTGGATTCGGTTGTAAGCGAAAATTGCTAAGCTTGCTATTCTGTATTGCTAATCTGTGTACCTTTCTCTTGTGCGAACATATTGCTGCTAAATGTTATGGGATTTAATGGTGCTTGAGCTTAAGACTCAGGAAGTCTGTGTTGTTCAGGGAGCCTGTAATCAGAAACTTCTGTCTGCAAGAGTGAAATCTGAACTCTAAACCATCTTCACTTCATTTATGATTATCAGTTAAACGAGAGGCTGACTTCATTTGATTTTCTCTTTGTCTGCGCAAACTCCCTTGTTTGTTTTACAGGAAGTTTTTTTTTTGGTTTCTCCATTCCTGGTATTATCTCTTAACCCACGAGAAACTTTGACCTCTTAGCTATTGAATAATCTTCCAATGACGTTGATTAGTTTGTTTCTCTGTGTGAACCAACGTGTGGTTTAGCTTCTCGATCATATGTGCAAGTTTTGTTTGCTAGTTCCTGAACAGATTCGTATGTTCTACTAAATGTGCTCTTCTGACTTCAACTTTGTGAGTGATGATTTTCGTTTGTTAATGTCCAAAAAAAAAAGAAGTGGAATAAAAGCTAGGATGACTGCGTAATCATCTGTAATGTTCTTTCGGAATAAGGCCTGAATGGATAAAATAGAAATGTACATTTAGTGTTTGATTTTAGCTCTATTGTTTATATGTTCAAGAGAGGGTCGGATTCCTTTCTCTTCGGTTTCTCTTTCTTTGCCGGGATAAGTATTGATGTCGGCCTTTGCTTTATTCTACCTGAATCTTCACTACTCCTTATGCACTAAAGATGGAAGTAAAATTGGTTTGCCAAGTAACCCAACTCAGGTTTGATTGATATCGAATTTATTTGCAGCATTAACTACAAGACCTCGTGGTCTTAGGATTGCTCTTAGTTGCGGAAGGGGTAAGGAGGAGACTGTTTACTTTCAGTTCGTTGTTTCTTTGATGGTGCTTATGTTAATTGTTTCCATTACTTATGGCCTTCTGCGCGCTATGCAGACGTACACATATATATTGTTGTTTGTATTACCGATTTACTCTTAGTGATCTGTTTTCTTCCTTTGTCAGTTTAGCACGTGTATATGTTTGGTATGATATCATTGAATTCAGCTCTTGGTGTACTATTTTGCCTATTTGTTCTTTATTTAAACCCTAGATGGCCCCCTAGGTCACCCTTTTTTCTTTTTGATCAAAGTCTTGGAAGGTACCCCACAACTAGCTCATTTCTATTTGCTTGGTGGGAACAATACCTTCCAAAACTTTGAAAATCTTTTAAGCCTTTGAGGGTACCCCACAACTAGCTCATTTCTATTTGCTAGGTGGGGAACAATACCCTCCAAACTTTAAAGCCTATCCCAAACCGTCCTTAATTTCATTAAAAAACTTTACCAAAAAAAAGGGAATAAATGAAAAAAGGCTTAAGGTTTTAGCTCTCTCTTTTGGTTCTAGAGTTTCTCAAGTCATAGCAACTCCCCACATTTTCAAACCCTCGTTGCCATTTTGAATTGTCTCTCAACCTTCTGTTAAAATCATTGTTTCTTCAAAGTCAAAAATCCCTTCAAAAAAAAAAGTAATTTCAAGCCACAGGGCTTACAACCCACAGTCCAAACCCAAAAACCAATTCAAATCCAAAAACCAAAACTCGAAACAACTCAAACAAGGCCCAAATTTTCGACCCAATTCCAAACAAGGCCTAATTTTTCAATCTCAAACAAGACCCATAGGCCGATTTGGCCCAAAACCAAATCAAGGACCCACTTGGCCCATTAAAACCCACTTCAACCCAGTTTGGCCCACAAGCCCAACCAAGGCCCAAAACGGCCCACAAGCCCAACCAAGGCCCAATCAAAACTCAACCAGGGCCCCATTTGGCCCAAGCCCATTTTCAGCCTAAGCCCAACTTGGCCCATCAGTCCACCTTGGCCCAAAAGCTCATTATGCCCAATTCAGGCTTAGAATCCTATCAGGCTCAAAAGCCCATTTTAGCTCACACCTTCAAAGCCTAAAAAAAAAAAACAAGTCAATAAAGAGGCCAAATTCACAAGAAAATACCAACTTCATAAAAATCCCACTTAGCCTAAAAATCAAAAAGCCTAATTCGGGCCTAAACCCACTATGGCCCATACCCATTTCGGTCCAAGCCCAGTTTGACCCAAACCCAACTCAGCCCATTAAGCCCAACTCGGCCCATACCCATATCCAGCCCAATACCCATTTTAGGGCCCAGATCCAATTCGGCCCATTAAGCCTGCTTGACTAAGGCCCACTTCAGCCCATTTTAACCCAAAGCCTAACCAAGGCCCAATCTGGCCCAGACCTTGACAAGGCCCAATCTAGTCCAATTTTGACTCGGTCTAACATTGACCAATCTCAACTTTGACCAACCCAACTTTGACCCAATCCAACTTTGACCCGGTCTAACTTTGACCTGACTCGTTTTCCAGCCCCAACCCGAAGCCAATTCAATCCAATTCAAAACCGACTCATTTCAATTCATTTCAATCCAGTCCAATTCAATTTCGGTCTAATCTCATTCAGTTCACATTCAAAATCCAATTCAAACTCAATTTGTAAATCCCATCCAAAACTCCAAAAAAACAAAAAACATTCCTCATTATTCAGCTTTAATTCAAAAATCCTGAAAATCTCTTTTCTCAAATTTGCAAACAATCATTTTATTCAAACTTCATCAAGTTTTCAAAAGAAACCATTTTGTGGAATTTTAAAGGAAAAACTCTTCTCACATCATAGAAAACTCTTCTCAAATGCAGAAAGTTCTTCTCACATATACAGAAAGTTTTCACCTAAACATTTCTCAAAATCATTGTTTCTTTACAGAGAATTCCGAACAATTTCAAAAGTTCTCCAACTCAGTTTTTAACTCAAATAAACCATTTTCAGGGAGCAAAAAAATGTCTAACCCCCTCAAAACATTTCATCCATGGTTAGAACATCACTTGTCTCCCTTCCCTAAATAAAAATCCGAGGCAGGGCACTGGGGTCCTAACCTCCGTTGTCGCAGTCTGGATCTCTTTAGGCAGGGAATTAGGGTGACAAACCTCCCCTAATTGTAGCCTAGATTTTTACAAGGCGGGGTGCTTGGGAAGTAACAACCTTCCTAGTTGTAGCCGGGATTTTAGAATCTTCTAACTCCCTTCCGCTCGATTTCAATGTTTTTGATTTTTAACGTTTTAAAACCTGGGAGTTAGAGACGTTATTAGGGTTCGGCCGAGAACATCTCATTCATGGTGTTTCTTTCTGAACCCTATTTTTCGACATAAATTCATTGCCCCATCTTTCGAGCCTCGGTACTTATTATTAGTTAAGTGTCGTGTTCGAGGGGGTGCATAGGGTAACCCCTCGGGATTATTCGCCCTTTTATAACAACAATGATTCTTGGTTTTAAAATTTTAAGAGAGGCAATTCTGAACAAATCAATCCAATCCTTCCATTTAGAGCTTTAACCCCTAAGCACTCCTCAATCCTTTCTTAAGCAAACTCGAAGTCACTAGCCTTACTAACATAGGGCCTTTTATTCTTAAGTACTCCCGAATAACCTTAGTGATCAGAAACCTGAAACATTCTCAAAACCCGAACACCTGTAAACCAAATATCCTCTTTCATACTCTATCAACACTTTCGACTTCCTAAATCACCTCAATATTTGGACCATTCTAAAATCCAAACTTTATGAACATGAAATACTCCTCAATTCCACCAAAGAATCCGAACACCTCTCAACTTCACAAAATGACCAAAATACCCCTCAGCTCTACGAAATGACTAAAATACCCCTCAGCTCTACAAAATGACCAAAATACCCCTAAGCTCTATAAAATGACCAAAATACCCCTCAGCTCTACAAAATGACCAAAATACCCCTAAGCGCTACAGAATGACCAACAACTCCTTAACTCCAGCAAATGATCCAAACACCCCTTGACTCCAAAATATAATAACTAAAATACCCTTTGCTCCTAATCCAAACACCCCTTGACTCCAAAATATAATAACTAAAATACCTTTTGCTCCTCAAAGCTCCCAGCATCCTCTTAATCTCGCGAAAGTCAAAACGACCTCAAACCTCTCTGAAACAATCCAAATCTCAATATTCAAATCAACTTCATCAATCAATATCTCAAGACCAGCCTATTTCTCCAAACTCTTCGAAACCATCTGTCCTTCAATCCACACTCGATCTTATCCTTTGGCTTTAAAATGAATCTCTCTAAAAGGTTTTGAAAGAGGGCAATCCCGACAATTGGAGACCGAGGTTTCCTTGGGCACCAATCCGAAGTCGTGGTCGTTGCCACTTCTAAGGGGTGTAACCCAGTACGAACCCACAATAGAATCTCTGACGCAACTAGATATGTCCTATCCATAGGGAACAACCTCATAGTCAACTAACGGTTCTTAGAACCCCCCCTTCTCTTCCTTTCCTAGTTCTTTAGGTCAAACTAGGTGGCGACTCTAGTCAATTTCCGCCCTTAGGGCATAAGTCCGCGTGGAACCCATCGAAAGCGGGTGTAGTGTACATTTGCACTCCCCTTTATGCTTTCTGGGAAAGACGGACGATTTAGTAGGTATTTGAGGGACGCTAGAATAACGGGTTTTCACCCTCCATAGAATGACATTTTCTAGGATCTAGGCTTTTCAGTCAAGAACCATATTTAGATAGACCCCCCTCATACCGAAAAATCACCCTCCACAGTGGGATTACATGTAGGAAGATTAGGGAAGCAATGGGAAAGAAAGGAACTGAAAACAAAAATTAAAACAAGTATACTGGGCTGGACCGACCTTGGGACCAAACTTAGCAAGGTCGGTCGAGCCTAAATCTGTAAAGACGGAAGTCTACTGACTTTGACCGACCTAGGGACCGAACTTCACAAGGTCGGTCGAGTCGTAAATTGGGAAACCAGAAGTCACTGACTTTGACCGACCTTGGGACCGGACTTGGCAAGGTCGGCCGAGTCATAAATTTCAAACCCAGTAATACACTGACTTGGACCGACCTTGGGACCGAACTTGTAAGGTCGGTCGGGTCCGAATTTTTCAGTAATGTAACTCACTGACTTCGACCGACCTTGGATCCGATCCTGGGTAAGGTTGGTCGAGTCACAAAAAAAAAGAGTAATAAAGGTAACCATATGTATATATATATATATATATATATGTATGTATGTGTATATATATAGTAGTAAACCATTAATGGAGCAATAATGGTAAGAAAGTAAGTATGTAAGTAAGAAAACAAGTTTAGGAAGTAATGAGAAGAGAATGATTTTCATAATCAAGTACGAATTGTAAGAACTAGTAAGTATACGTTGGAAGTATTAAAGAAGGAATGAGTTGGGCCAATAATAGGTAATTGACCATACAACTTCATGTATGTTATAGGAATCAAATAGTTGAATTCCGAACAGAAACCGGAAGTACGCGTACGACGGTGAAAGGTATGATTTTCTCATGCCCTGTATCCTAACCTGATTACTCTGATTTGTGTGCTTATTTGACCACCTAAATAAGATAAATGCATGAATCAGATTTTACTGCACTTACGTGTGCTTGTATTATATTGTTCTTGTTATAATGTCTTGAACTCTCAGTTTGTATAATTCATGAAATGAATAGATGAGAATGAAGTATATGTGTATCTTATTGTGTACTTGTGTAGTGTATTAACCCTTGGTATGGGAGTAATGGCTTCTGCAAATTCCTAACTACCTAACCCCTTAACTTTAGTAATGAGTAAAATGGAATGAGTAGAAGTCCGATATAGTTTCGGCCACGCGTGAGGATAAGGAGACACAAGAGGTTAGATCCGAATCCTAGCCTTAACTTTTCCATGGACCAAACCCCTTAAATGGGTAGCATCCTAGATTAGTGAGCCACCCTAAAGCCCGGTGGTGGGATATAGTAGTCCCTGCCCGGAGGTCATACCGACTTCACTTGAGTAAGTAAGTAAAGTATTTGTATGAGTAATGGTCCTGACTAGTATAAGTCACTGACCACGAGTAAAAGAGTATGAACACCCGATTAATCCGGATGAGTAAAGAAGCTAACAAGTATGTGTATGTATTGGAGAAGTGTGTCACCGTATTCCGGTAAGTAACGGCATTGTAATGCCCAACGTTGGTAGTTTGATTTCCACTGCTTGATGTTGGTAATTAAGACAGGTTAGGAGTTAATTATTGGATTAGCGGTAGGGGTGTTACATGTATCATGGGATTTCTTGCATAAGGTTCTTGTTAATCTCTGTTTTGGGAAAAATGATCGGGTGGCTCATGGAATGTGTGACGAGTACTAGCATTTCTATCTTAGTCAATGGATCACCTACCAAGCCTTTTGAGCCCAAGAGAGGGCTGAGGCAAGGGGACCCATTATCTCCACTATTGTTTGTCATGATTGTTGAGATGTTGAGTTGGATGATTCAAGGAATGTGTAGGGATGGAAGTTTCACTGGGCTATAAATCTGAGTGCAAGGTGTTACTCTAACACACTTGCAATTTGTAGATGACACCATGTTGTTTACCAAAGTAGAGAGGAAATTACACAATTGAGGTGGATCCAACGTTGGTAGTTTGATTTCCGCTGCTTGATGTTGGTAATTGAGATGGGTTAGGAGTAAATGATTGGATTAGCGGTAGGGGTGTTACATGTATCATGGGATTTCTTGCATAAGGTTCTTGTTAATCTTTGTTTTGGGCAAAAATGATCGGGTGGCTCATGGAATGTGTGACGAGTACTAAGATTTCTATCTTAGTCAATGGATCACCTACCAAGCCTTTTGAGCTCAAGAGAGGGCTGAGGCAAGGGGACCCATTATCTCCACTATTGTTTGTCATGATTGTTGAGGCGTTGAGTTGGATGATTCAAGGAATGTGTAGGGATGGAAGTTTCACTGGGCTATAAATTAGAGTGCAAGGTGTTACTCGAACACACTTGCAATTTGTAGATGACACCATGTTGTTTACCAAAGTAGAGAGAAAATTACACAATTGAGGCGGATCCTAATATGTTTTGCTAGCACAAGCGGCCTGTGGATGAATCTGGAAAAAATATTGGGTTACTGCTTGAATAATACATCGGAGTAAGAGGTAATGGTTAGGAGCCTTCTGGGGTGTAAAACAGGCAAACTTCCAACCATGTACTTTGGCGTTCCCCTTGGTGCAAGAATGAAGAATTCGGAAACATCGAAGCCAGTGGTGCGCAAGATTGAATCCAAGCTAGCAAATTGGAAGTGTACATCTGAAATACCCCAAACTTAGATATGGTGTTTAAATGATAAACTAAGATATAAGGAGGCTAAATAATGCCTTAGAAACATTAAGAAACATTCCTAATCAAAGAAAATATAAGGAAACACCAAAAGAGCAGTTTAAGCAAAAACGTGCTCTAAGCTTGGAGAGACTTGGGTGAGTACCCAAATATTGTTCTAATACCTTAGTAATATCCTAATGGTCATTTTAAATCAATTACCAAAGAAAACCAAGCTTGAAAACAAGTTAAAACACAAAATGTGCTTTAAGGAGTCTTAAAGCACATTTTTGAAAAATTGTCTTGTAAATGAGTTTTGAATGGCTAAATGTCCATCATTACTCTTTAATTAACATGTGTACTATATAGTATCACATTTGGAAGTCTATATCAATGGGAAATCAAAAATTTCACAACAATGTGCCTTGTTTTGTGAATAGTAAATTAATTAAGGTAGTTTATAACATAAGTCAATATAAGTGAGATATTTGGTCAACAAAGACTTAAGTACCCTTGTTACTTAATGGGGGCCAGTTTTTTATAAGGTGAGTCACCACCTTTATTAGTCATTAAGCAAATAAATAACTATAAAGCAAAATTACAATTTACTTTACAACATAAATATCTCATTTTAACTCACCTCTCTCCTCACCTTTTCATTCTCTCTTGTTCCCACAATTTTCTCAAGCTCTCTCCCTTCTCCATTAACGTGAAGAGCAACCCCATGCTAGCTCCACCTTCTCTTGCACACTACTTACTCATCTTAGCTCCAAAACCAAAACAAATTACATATTCCTCTTAGTTAGCTCAAGCTCTCTCTTTCTATCTTTTCAAAACTTCAAGAGCTTTGATTTGGTGCCAAGCCAAACCACCATTGGAGGAGGAAATTCAAGTTTGGAGACTCCATTGGCTTCTCCATTCTCTTAAGGTAAAGAAAGTGTAAGAAAATCTAGGTTTCCATCACTTTTCTTCTTGACCGAAAATACATGCTCATGAGGCTTCATTTTAATGCCTTGTTCTAGCTTATTTTCTACTCTTCAAAGGATTGAGGAGGTCCTTCTTGCTTCATATCCAAGCTTGTCTTGAGTAACCAAGGTAAAACAATCACCTTAATACCTTAAAAGCACATTTTTAACCTAGGGTTTGTTCCTTAGGGTTAATGTATTATCTAGTACTCATTGGAGTCATTGGATATTGGTTAGAACATTGGCAAGGAGATATATATTGGTGACCGAGATTGAGCAAGGAAAAACCTAAGGAAGAAAGCTTTTAAAGTAAAAGAACAAGGTAAATTACTTACCTTAAGGTATTTTATCGTTTAAGGGAATGGGATTTAGATATGTGGTGAGTTTAGTGTAGAGTTTACATTAGAAAAGGGTTATATATGACCTAGGAGAAACAATGATCATGATTGTGAACTTGTGACTAAGGAGCAAATGAGGAAAAAGAGATAGTTTAAGAATATCAGGGTGAATTACAAGAAGCATTTTATTTCAATGGGAGCCTTGTTGTGTGTATTCGCAGGTTGAAGGCAAATATATGTGGAAATTCAGTGGTTAAGATTATTGTCATTTAAGGGCCTAAGAGCCAAGCATTTAAGTTTATGCACTATAAGATGATGTGGTGTAGTTTTGGTGTAAATTGTGTGTTAAGGTGTTGTGATGAGGATTTGAGTGATATTGGTTGTTTGATGGAGAAAAACCAAGTGTTAGGATGTACTATATACTAGAGAACCCATGGCAAAATTTAAAGGAGAACTTAAGTGTTCAAGAAGTTCTAAGGGGATTTAATGACTAAGGAAGTACTAGGAAGTTTTAGAGGTTGTCTTGATGAAAAAGGGGTGAGATAAAGTGTGTTAATGAGTTATAATGACTTAGGCATTACTATGAAGGATTTAGGAATCAAGAGAATGTATTTGAGTATTTAGGACTTAGGCAAATGTTGGTAAACAACTAGAAAGGAAATAAGGTGTTGATGGATTGAAGCTTAAGCTTGTGAAGGAACTTTAAGTAAATGCATAAAAGAGTTTTAGATGGTGAAAGATGCTTGGGAGATGATGTTATATTGGTGGGGAAACATTTGGCATAGTGGTTACATTAGGTATGAACCACCACCTAGAAACCTAGTGGAAAATGTTACAAGTGTTGGCATGGTTACAAGGAAAAATGCATAATGATTAAAGTGGATGTTGGTGAGTGATTTAAAGTGTTTAGTGGTTGGCTTAAGGTGTATTTGAGGTGCCCAAATGAGGTTATAACATATTAGGATATATGAGGAGAAGTTTGGAGTTAAAAGAGAATTTAGAAACAAGGTTCTGGAGCCGACCGACCTTTGGGACCGGACCTGCAAGGTCGGTCGAGCTCAGTTTACACTGTCGGAGAAAGTTTCTGGAACCGACTGAACTTGGGGACCGGACTTACAAGTTCAGTCGGGCTTGTATTTTGTGATGGAATTAAGTCTCTTTAATGGACCGACCTTGGGACCGGGCTTGCAAGGTCGGTCATGCCTAGAATTTTGTACGGTAATAAGTCTCTGGAATCGACCGAACATGGGACCGGACTTGGCAAGTTCGGTCGAGCTTAAATTTCCCTCGGGGAAAACTCTCGGGAATGGACCGACCTTGGGGACCGGACTTGCAAGGTCGGTCGGGGTAGAATTTTCAAACGGTAATATGTTCTGGAATGGACCGACCTTGGGTAAGGTCGGTCGTAAGTTCGGTTGGGCCTAAAACAAAAAAAAAATTAATTCTAAGGAGGATAATTGATAATAAGGTATGCCATTGGTAGGGTAGTAATGATTAGGACCCTAAGAACTTAAGGGATTAAGTTAAGTTAAGTAAGAACCTTAATGTTAAAAGTTAAGTTTATAAGGAAAGTGGTAAGGACTTAAGAGGATATTTAATGGGAATCTTTAGGGACTAAGTGAGTTAAGTAAGGTGCAAATAACTAATGGCCTAAAAATGAATCAATGTTTTAGGTTTGTGAATTGGGACCCCGGAGAAAGGTTAAACAAACGACGATCGACGGTGAACGGTACAATCCTTCTTGTGACCTGCTTGCTAACGAGGTGTCCCTCGGCTTGTGTGCTATCTGTTTAATTGCTATGACTAAAACAAGATAAAGCATGCAACCGGTTATATTTGTTCTCGTTGTGTATGTGTTTTCTTTGCACTAACCCGCGAGACTTGAGATTGCTACTAACCAAGTTTAGTACTTACTGAGCTAAGAATAAGAGTTAAGTTTTGGTGATTGTTGGTTAATACCCGTTAAGGTTTAACCAGCACATGGTGTTTAAGATTACTACTAACTGGAACTTGAGTGAGGAAACCCGGGACCGAACTCCGGTCATGCATGCTAAGGAAAGGGGGACGATATCTGAATCAGATCCGCCCTCCGCTTAAGGACTTGTCTTCGGACTTGTAGCCTAGGGCCGGTTGCCGGCTCAGCTACGCTGGACTCCCGTCTAAAGTAGGTGGCATTAAGATGGTGCGGTGGGATCACCTAAATCCCAGGTTCGAATTAAGCTACAACCATTCCCTTCCAGGAACGGTTTGTATACTGAGATTAAGTTGAGATTAAGATTAAGGTAAGGTAAGGAACTGAGATTAAGGAAATCAGGACTGAGGAGGGGGTTACTAACCCGCTTGATAAGGGGACGCTTGAGTCGTTCATTATTTGTGAACTATGCATGTTCATCTGTAGATTATTGTTATTGCACTTCATATCATGCTTGTGTAAGAAATCAATTTCCATGCTATCGACAATTAGTCGTCGTAGCCCCGTTAGCTTGGGGGGCCATGAGAGGGTGTACCAGCATTCGAGCTGACCCCCTTTGGGGGCTGTTTTTACACTTGCAGGTAAGAGACCCATGAGGACGCACTACGAGAGTAGGAGCGGTTAGACTTAGGATGGGCTGTTTATTTTGAGTACGGGTTGCGCTTGTGCACCCGTCTGTTTATATTTAAACTGATGTAAGGTTGTGGTTATGACTTAGCTACTTGTACTCGGTTGGTTGTGGCATTATTGATGGTGATGTTTTGGGTTGGTCATTTATTTTGTATAAGTGTTGTAAGTGATAAAGCCGGTATATTCTAACAATCAGACCGTGGCGAGGTCCAGGTGTTTATTATTTCCGCTGCGACGAATTCGATTAAGTGTACATTTTTGCGATAACCACGATTGGCTGTGGATGGGGTGTTACAAAAAGTGGTATCAGAGCGTAACTACGCTCTGATCAAGAAATACCGGACATAAGTAACCACCGAGTTAGGATATAAGTTAAGGAATAAGTGATGGGTTAAGGGTGTGAGAAGATAGAGTGAGTAGAGTCAGATGACCACTAATAAGTGTGGATCGTCTTTACCGTCTACGGACATTACAAATTCGTTAACCGAAACAGTGGTGGATACGAATCTAATGTGAGTTATGCTTGTTCAGATGGCAGGACATCCTAGAGGAAGCCGAGGTCGCGGCCAAGGTGATGATGCTTCAGGAATACCGGGAGGGCAGACGATCGCAGAGATCGTAGCTGTCGCCTTAGGGCATATGGGCTATCAGCCTGGGGTGGGTGCACCACCTCCACTGCCACAACCCAGGGAACCAAATTGGGTTAAGAGTCTTGCAGATCTTCGACCCGCACACTTCAAGGGGGAGACCGATCCCGCCAAGCTTGAGGTGTACATCTCCGAGCTGGAGACCGCCTTCGAGACCCTTGATGTCCCTGCTGGGATCAAGGTGCGTCTGGCTGCTTTCTATCTGAAGGGGGCGGCAGGCGATTGGTGGAAGCTGGTGAGGGCCGAGCATGTGGCCGATCCAGAGTTCGGCTGGGAGTAGTACACCGCCTTGCTACGAGCAAAGTACTACCCCGCCCATGTCCAGACGAAGAAGCGCTTGCAGTTGGATGCGCTTAAGCAGGCCGACAAGATGACGGTGGACGAGTATTACTCAGAGTTCACCGCCTTGCTTCGTCTTCTGCCACGTCTTGGATATTCTGACCAGATCCTGGTGGACCGCTTCTATGGCGGGCTTAGCCATCGACTCCGCTACGGCATGGGGCCGACGAGTTACACTACCTTGCAGGTAATAAGGATAATTGAGATTTGAGTAAGTAATGAGTAAGATTTAGATTATGGAAAAATGAGAGTGACTAATACTGTGGAAAGCAGGAGTGCTATCATGCCGCTGCTAAGGTTGAGATAACCGTCCAGCTGAGGGACGAGGAGAATGCCAAGAGGAAGAGTGCTGGTAAGAGCTCGGAGAGTCAAGGGCAAGGAGGGTACAAGAAACAGAAGTACCAGCCTCAGGCCCAGAAAAATCAGAACCCAAAAGGGAAGGAGGAAAAGGAGAAGGCTCCGGAAGAGCCACTGAAGTTGACGTATGCTTACGCAGCTACACCCCTACGCTCTAGGGCACCAAAGGGTAAGGGATTGGTATTGAATGAGTTAAGAAACAATTAGTAACCGTTTGAGATATGAGAATTGATATTGTGAATGATCAGGATCTGAGACTGAGAAGGGAGCCGGTGGTGGCTACCAGCGACGCTACATCTGTAGGTGGTGTCACAAGGACCACCCCGGGCTCGATTGCAAGGGGAATAAGGTGGAGTGCAACTTTTGTGGGGTGTACGGACACCGAGCGTATGAGTGTTACCGGAACCCAGCTAGCAGAGCCTACAGGCCCGATACTAGGGGCAAGGGCAAGACCGATCAGGGAGCTGGATCTGACGGTCAGAGGAAGGTGCAGCAAGCTGCAGACAAGAACCCGAGGGTGACCCAGAAGTCGGGACCCACACTACACTTGGTAGACCAGGACGATGAGCCTGAACCCTCATCGAGGCCAGGTACCGCTATAACCATTTAGTAATAAAACTACCTGCTTACCGCATTATCATGCATGTTTGGTGAATAATTGAGTTAAGTAAGAATAAGATGAGATTAGAACTTAAGTAAGATATAACCTACTACCACTTTAGGAAGCTTCAACATCTGCTATCCAATACCATTTACACCTAACCCAGAGCACACCGACATCGAAACCATAGACTTTCCAACCGAACAATGTCAGGTTATCCGCCCAGGTATGATTTTATTAAGGGGATACCTGACACCCGAAGCACAAATAGCCATCATCAGAAGATGCAATCAACTAGGAATGGGACCGGGAGGTTTTTACACACCGGAGTACCTAGGGGGAGCAAGGATGAAATTAAAAATGATGAGCTTAGGCAAGGATTGGAATCCGTATGCCAAGAATTACCAAACCACGAGGATGCAAGATGGAGTCTCACCACCGGGGATACCCGAAGAGTTCCATCCAGTTATTACACAAGTCGTGGAAATTGCTCAGCAATTAGAAGCTGAACCGATTCCAGACATTCAAGCAGACATTTGCATTGTAAACTTCTACGAGAAGGATGGGCGACTTGGATTACACCAGGATAAGGACGAGACAACGGAGTCTTTCGAAAGAGGGATACCCGTAGTGTCTTGGTCTATTGGGGATGATGCAGAGTTTTTATACGACGAGCAGAAGCGAGCGGACCGTGCGAATAAGTTAGTACTTAAGTCAGGAGATGTGTTAATTATGGGAGGAGAATCAAGGATGTTATACCATGGGATTAAGAGAATCAAGTTTAATACAGCACCGTCAGCAGTAATCAATGTGACGCATATGAGACCTGGGAGATTAAACCTAACCTTTAGACAATATTAGCCATGTAATGTTAGAATGAGATGAGGAATGAAATGTAAGATTAAAGCTCATGTTGTAAATAGGATGGTTATGAATAAAATAACAGTGTTGTTCATATAAATTGTTACGACTCTTGTTATACCATCAATACTCATGAAGCTTGTGAACACAATTAGGTTATGGACTCGGTACGGAAGGTGCACTAAGCATACTTACAGAGGCACATGCCGACGCCAACGGTACTATCCTCACTGGCACCTTTCCGATTAATGGGATTGAGGCATCAATTCTCTTCGACTCAGGGGCCTCGCATACCTTTGTCTCGGCATCTTTCGCGAGCAGGTTGGGGCTAGACGCTGATGAGCTACCCGACTTCACGGTTACGCTCCCGTCTAAAGAGAAGGTTCGTTGCACTCGTTACTACCGAGGAGCCTCTGTCAGAATTAAGGGAGAAGACTTTCCAGTCAGTTTTATTGAGTTCAGTGAGCTAGGATTTGATGTTATCTTCGGGATGAACTGGTTGGAGCGGCACAAGGGACGTATCCTCTGCGCCGAGCATAGATTGCTGCTCAAGAGTCCGTCTGGGGTAACAATATCATACCGCCAAAGGCCCAGAGAGCCTTCGACTAAGATCATCACCGCCATGGCAATGTATAAGGAATTGAGGAGAAAGGAAGAAGTGTACCTCTACTATGTACAGGACATAGAGAGAGACCCTGAGTTCGACCCCGACTTACCGGTAGTGTCGGAGTTCCCCGACTTATTTCCACAGGAACTGCCCGGCATGCCACCCACTCGGGAGGTAGAGTTCACCATCGAGCTGCTACCTGGTACCGGACCGATAACCAAGGCACCATACCGTATGGCTCCGGCAGAAATGACTGAGTTAAAGGAACAATTGAAAGATTTGTTAGATAAGGGATTTATAAGACCAAGTGTGTCACCATGGGGAGCGCCAGTCCTCTTCGTGAAGAAGAAGGATGGTAGTCTCCGCCTCTGCATCGACTACAGAGAGCTGAATGCAGTGACAGTGAAGAATAAGTACCCACTACCCCGCATTGACGATCTGTTCGATCAGTTGAAGGGAGCATCTGTGTTCTCCAAGATTGATCTCAGATCGGGGTATCATCAGATAGCCATTAAGGAGGGAGATATTGAAAAGACGGCATTCCGAACACGATACGGCCACTATGAGTTTATAGTGATGCCGTTCGGTTTGTCGAACGCACCGGCGAAGTTTATGGATCTGATGAACCGCTTGTTCCGGGAGCAGCTGGACAAGTCGGTTGTGGTGTTTATTGATGACGTCTTGATATACTCGAAATCTAAGGTTGAACATGAGGAACATCTGAGGAGAGTATTGGAAATATTGAGGGAGAACCAGCTATATGCTAAGTTCTCCAAGTGTGAGTTTTGGCTTGACCAGGTCTCTTTCCTAGGTCATGTCATCTCAGATGCAGGGATCTCAGTGGATCCAGCGAAGATTGATGTCGTACGTACTTGGCCAAGGCCGAAGACTGTTACCGACATCCGGAGCTTTCTCGGTCTGGCAGGTTACTACAGGAGGTTTGTTAGAGATTTCAGCAAGGTCGCGAAACCGATGACCAGTCTGATGAAGAAAGATGCACCGTTCTTATGGACGGTTGACTGTGAGAAATCATTTCAGAGCTTCAAGGACTCACTGACCACTGCACCGGTTCTGACCATTCCAGACGGTACAGAGGGCTTTGAGGTTTATTGTGATGCATCCGGCAGAGGGCTGGGTTGCGTGCTTATGCAACATGGCAAGGTGGTGGCATATGCCTCACGCCAGTTGAAGAAACATGAGGAGAACTACCCCACACATGATTTAGAGTTGGGAGCTGTAGTCTTCGCTTTGAAGATATGGTGCCACTACTTATACGGGGTTAGTGTGACAATCTACACCGATCATAAGAGTTTGAGATACATATTCACTCAGAAGGAGTTGAATCTTCGACAGAGGAGATGGTTAGAGCTTCTGAAAGACTATGACATCGACCTCCAATACAAAGAGGGGAAGGCCAATGTTGTAGCAGACGCCCTGAGCCGTCAAGCACACTCACTCCATTCGCTAGTTTCTTTCTCCAGCTTGGTTGATGAGGTGCGAGAGGCTCAGAGGACAGATGAGTACATGAGAGAGGTCAGACAGAAGCTGACAGATGGCACCTTTGAGAGTCAGAAATATGACTTCAGACTTCATGATGATGATCTGATCAGACTTAAGGGCCGGTTATGCATACCACGGGGCAACACGGATCTGAAAGACCGTATACTTAGAGAATCACACTGTTCTTCAGTTTCCATCCATCCGGGAGCCTCTAAAATGTATAAAGACATGAAGAGATACTTCTGGTGGTCGGGGATGAAGACAGATGTTACCGAGTTCGTCTTGAGGTGTCTCACATGCCAGAAGGTGAAATTTGAGCTCCGACGACCGGGCGGAATGGTACAGTCGATGCCAGTTCCGGAGTGGAAGTTCCATGATATCTCCATGGACTTCGTAGTTGGGCTTCCACCTGCTAGGGGAGGTCTCAACATGATATGGGTGGTGGTGGATCGCCTTACCAAAGTAGCCCGATTCATACCGATGAAGGATACTTGGAAGGTGACCAAATTAGCTGAGTTATTTGAGAAAGAAATCATGAGACATCACGGGATACCGAAGACCATAGTGTCAGATAGAGATACCAGATTCCTTTCGAGGTACTGGAGAGCTACCAGGGAAGCGTTGGATACAGAACTCAAGCTGAGTACCGCGTTCCATCCTCAGACAGATGGTTAGACTGAGCGTACTATTCAGACACTCGAGGACATGCTGAGAGCATGTGCCTTAGACTTCCAGGGCAATTGGATTGACAAATTGCATCTGATCGAGTTTTCATACAACAACAGCTATCACGCTTCGATCAAGATGGCACCTTTTCAAGCGTTGTACGGTAGACCATGTCATACACCGCTCTGCTGGGATGAGTCGAGTGAGACGGTCATTATAGGACCAGAGTACTTAGAGAAAGTTAAGGCTGAAGTTCAACAAATCAGGGAGAACATGAAAGCTGCTCAAGATAGGCAGAAGTCGTATGCTGATGTTCGACGACGGGACCTGGAGTTCGCAGTGGGCGACCAAGTATTTCTGCGAGTTTCACCGATGAAGGGTGTATTCAGGTTTGGGTAGAAGGGTAAATTAAGCCAGAAATTTGTTGGTCCTTATGAGATTACGGAGCGGGTGGGCCCGGTTGCTTACAGGTTGAATTTACCTGCTGAGCTGGGTAAAGTGCATGATGTTTTTCATGTTTTGCAGCTAAAGAAATACATACACCACCCCTCCCATGTGTTAGAACCTGAGAGGTTGACTTTAGAACCAAATATGAGATCAGTGGAGACTCCTCAAAGAATCTTGGACAGTGAGACTAGGGACACTCGCCACAAGTCAGTGCGACTGGTGAAGGTTCTCTGGTCTAACCAGGATGTCGAAGAGGCCACGTGGGAATTAGAGGATAAGATGAGGGCGAAATACCCTTCTTTGTTTACTGACTAGATCGTCTGTATAGGGTACGGGGCATACCCCTTTTTAAGGGGGGTAGAGCTTCCTCGCTTTTGAGTTAGGAAACGATCATGTTTGTCGTTTGTTTGGTTGTTAAAGATGTGAATTTGTGTAAGTTGCTACACTTTGGTGTTAAGTTTGAGTTATGTATAATACGTATGTATTGTATTTGAGATTGACCTTTGAGTCTTGGGATGTGTGAATATGAATATAAGATGCGGTGTTAAGAATAAGGGAATTAAGTACCGTGAATGGTTAAACACATATGTGAACTTTGGGGACAAAGTTCTTTTAAGGGGGGTAGATTGAAATACCCCAAACTTAGATATGGTGTTTAAATGATAAACTAAGATATAAGGAGGCTAAATAATGCCTTAGAAACATTAAGAAACATTCCTAATCAAAGAAAATATAAGGAAACACCAAAAGAGCAGTTTAAGCAAAAACGTGCTCTAAGCTTGGAGAGACTTGGGTGAGTACCCAAATATTGTTCTAATACCTTAGTAATATCCTAATGGTCATTTTAAATCAATTACCAAAGAAAACCAAGCTTGAAAACAAGTTAAAACACAAAATGTGCTTTAAGGAGTCTTAAAGCACATTTTTGAAAAATTGTCTTGTAAATGAGTTTTGAATGGCTAAATGTCCATCATTACTCTTTAATTAACATGTGTACTATATAGTATCTCATTTGGAAGTCTATATCAATGGTAAATCAAAAATTTCACAACAATGTGCCTTGTTTTGTGAATAGTAATTAATTAAGCTAGTTTATAACATAAGTCAATATAAGTGAGATATTTGGTCAACAAAGACTTAAGTACCCTTGTTACTTAATGGGGGCCGGTTTTTTATAAGGTGAGTCACCACCTTTATTAGTCATTAAGCAAATAAATAACTATAAAGCAAAAGTACTATTTACTTTACAACATAAATATCTCATTTTAACTCACTTCTCTCCTCACCTCTTCATTATCTCTTGTTCCCACGATTTTCTCAAGCTCTCTCCCTTCTCCATTAACGTGAAGAGCAACCCCATGCTAGCTCCACCTTCTCTTGCACACTACTTACTCATCTTAGCTCCAAAACCAAAACAAATTACATATTCCTCTTAGTTAGCTCAAGCTCTCTTTCTATCTTTTCAAAACTTCAAAGAGCTTTGATTTGGTGCCAAGCCAAACCACCATTGGAGGAGGAAATTCAAGTTTGGAGACTCCATTGGCTTCTCCATTCTCTTAAGGTAAAGAAAGTGTAAGAAAATCTAGGTTTCCATCACTTTTCTTCTTGACCGAAAATACATGCTCATGAGGCTTCATTTTAATGCCTTGTTCTAGCTTATTTTCTACTCTTCAAAGGATTGAGGAGGTCCTTCTTGCTTCATATCCAAGCTTGTCTTGAGAAACCAAGGTAAAACAATCACCTTAATACCTTAAAAGCACATTTTTAACCTAGGGTTTGTTCCTTAGGGTTAATGCATTATCTAGTACTCATTGGAGTCATTGGATATTGGTTAGAACATTGGCAAGGAGATATATATTGGTGACCGAGATTGAGCAAGGAAAAACCTAAGGAAGAAAGCTTTTAAAGCTTGTAAAAGAACAAGGTAAATTACTTACCTTAAGGTGTTTTATTGTTTAAGGGAATGGGATTTAGATATGTGGTGAGTTTAGTGTAGAGTTTACATTAGAAAAGGGTTATATATGACCTAGGAGAAACAATGATCATGATTGTGAACTTGTGACTAAGGAGCAAATGAGGAAAAAGAGATAGTTTAAGAATATCAGGGTGAATTACAAGAAGCATTTTATTTCAATGGGAGCCTTGTTGTGTGTATTCGCAGGTTGAAGGCAAATATATGTGGAAATTCAGTGGTTAAGATTATTGTCATTTAAGGGCCTAAGTGCCAAGCATTTAAGTTTATGCACTATAAGATGATGTGGTGTAGTTTTGGTGTAAATTGTGTGTTAAGGTGTTGTGATGAGGATTTGAGTGATATTGGTTGTTTGATGGAGAAAAACCAAGTGTTAGGATGTACTATATACTAGAGAACCCATGGCAAAATTTAAAGGAGAACTTAAGTGTTCAAGAAGTTCTAAGGGGATTTAATGACTAAGGAAGTACTAGGAAGTTTTAGAGGTTGTCTTGATGAAAAAGGGGTGAGATAAAGTGTTTTAATGAGTTATAATGACTTAGGCATTACTATGAAGGATTTAGGAATCAAGAGAATGTATTTGAGTATTTAGGACTTAGGCAAATGTTGGTAAACAACTAGAAAGGAAATAAGGTGTTATGGATGGAAGCTTAAGCTTGTGAAGGAACTTTAAGTAAATGCATAAAAGAGTTTTAGATGGTGAAAGATGCTTGGGAGATGATGTTATATTGGTGGGGAAACATTTGGCATAGTGGTTACATTAGGTATGAACCACCACCTAGAAACCTAGTGGAAAATGTTACAAGTGTTGGCATGGTTACAAGGAAAAATGCATAATGATTAAAGTGGATGTTGGTGAGTGATTTAAAGTGTTTAGTGGTTGGCTTAAGGTGTATTTGAGGTGCCCAAATGAGGTTATAACATATTAGGATATATGAGGAGAAGTTTGGAGTTAAAAGAGAATTTAGAAACAAGGTTCTGGAGCCGACCGACCTTAGGGAGCGGACCTGTAAGGTCGGTCGAGCTCAGTTTACACTGCCGGAGAAAGTTTCTGGAACTGACCAAACTTGGGGACCGGACTTACAAGTTCGGTCGGGCTTGTATTTTGTGATGGAATTAAGTCTCTTTAATGGACCGACCTTGGGACCGGGCTTGCAAGGTCGGTCATGCCTAGAATTTTGTACGGTAATAAGTCTCTGGAATCGACCGAACATGGGACCGGACTTGGCAAGTTCGGTCGAGCTTAAATTTCCCTCGGGGAAAACTCTCGGGAATGGACCGACCTTGGGGACCGGACTTGCAAGGTCGGTCGGGGTAGAATTTTCAAACGGTAATATGTTCTGGAATGGACCACCTTGGGTAAGGTCGGTCGTAAGTTCGGTCGGGCCTAAAACAAAAAAAAATTAAATTCTAAGGAGGATAATTGATAATAAGGTATGCCATTGGTAGGGTAGTAATGATTAGGACCCTAAGAACTTAAGGGATTAAGTTAAGTTAAGTAAGAACCTTAATGTAAAAAGTTAAGTTTATAAGGATAAGTGGTAAGGACTTAAGAGGATATTTAATGGGAATCTTTAGGGACTAAGTGAGTTAAGTAAGGTGCAAATAACTAATGGCCTAAAAATGAATCAATGTTTTAGGTATGTGAATTGGGACCCCGGAGAAAGGTTAAACAAACGACGATCGACGGTGAACGGTACAATCCTTCTTGTGACCTGCTTGCTAACGAGGTGTCCCTCGGCTTGTGTGCTATCTGTTTAATTGCTATGACTAAAACAAGATAAAGCATGCAACCGGTTATATTTGTTCTCGTTGTGTATGTGTTTTCTTTGCACTAACCCGCGAGACTTGAGATTGCTACTAACCAAGTTTAGTACTTACTGAGCTAAGAATAAGAGTTAAGTTTTGGTGATTGTTGGTTAATACCCGTTAAGGTTTAACCAGCACATGGTGTTTAAGATTACTACTAACTGGAACTTGAGTGAGGAAACCCGGGACCGAACTCCGGTCATGCATGCTAACGAAAGGGGGACGGTATCTGAATCAGATCTGCCCTCCGCTTAAGGACTTGTCTTCGGACTTGTAGCCTAGGGCCGGTTGCCGGCTCAGCTACGCTGGACTCCCGTCCAGAGTAGGTGACATTAAGATGGTGCGGTGGGATCACCTAAATCCCAGGTTCGAATTAAGCTACAACCATTCCCTTCCAGGAACGGTTTGTATACTAAGATTAAGATTAAGGTAAGGTAAGGAACTGAGATTAAGGAAATCAGGACTGAGGAGGGGGTTACTAACCCGCTTGATAAGGGGACGCTTGAGTCGTTCATTGTTTGTGAACTATGCATGTTCATCTGTGGATTATTGTTATTGCACTTCATATCATGCTTGTGTAAGAAATCAATTTCCATGCTATCGACAATTAGTCGTCGTAGCCCCGTTAGCTTGGGGGCCATGAGATGGTGTACCAGCATTCGTGCTGACCCCCTTTGGGGGCTGTTTTTACACTTGCAGGTAAGAGACCCATGAGGACGCACTACGAGAGTAGGAGCGGTTAGACTTAGGATGGGCTGTTTATTTTGAGTACGGGTTGTGCTTGTCCACCCGTCTGTTTATATTTAAACTGATGTAAGGTTGTGGTTATGACTTAGCTACTTGTACTCGGTTGGTTGTGGCATTTTGGATGGTGATGTTTTGGGTTGGTCATTTATTTTGGATAAGTGTTGTAAGTGATAAGGCCGGTATATTCTAACGATCAGACCGTGGCGAGGTCCAGGTGTTTATTATTTCCGCTACGACGAATTCGATTAAGTGTACAGTTTTGCGATAACCACGATTGGCTTTGGATGGGGTGTTACAACATCCCTATCGAAGGCTGGGAGAAGTGTGCTAGTATGATTGTTGGGCAAAATAATGGTTAAACTATCTTGCTAACTATGGGTAGTGAACCCAATCATTGTAGTACAACAAGGTCGTATCCACAGGGACTTCGTAACTATCTAGCTAATTATAAGGTTAGTAAACGTGCAAGAGAATATATAAAAAAGTACATAAACGGTAAATGGGGGGTTTAGCTAGTGGCAATCTTGGTGTTTTTGGGTTGGACAGATAAAAACAATTAAAAGCTTAAATAAAACTGTTGTGTATCGAATGGATGGAAAATGTGCTAAGGAAGATGAAATCGCCCAAATATACTTTAGACTTTAATTATAATCCTAATTTGCTCTATTTGTCTATTTAAGAATTTATCTTGTGGCCTTCCTAAAGCATTGAAAAGGTCAACTCTTAATTAATTCAATAAACTTTTTACTAGTAGAAAAAGGCTAAAATCATTAATTAGCATTAAGCAATAATTCTTTTAATAACAGCGATGGATTTTATCAGCTAATTAAGGAGTTAATATCTAACGTTTGTCTCTCTTTGTGGTCTATTCTCGAATTTACAAAATGATTGAAATAAGAGAAACTGTAAATGCGTAAAAATGATCAGTTCTTAAGCATTTAATAATTTAGAAAGACAGAACAAATATTTATAATCAAACTCGGTATTATAAATAAGTCTGAATTATTTCGGGTCAAACACCCATCCTAAGCACAAATATACACTTACTCAAACATTGACAGAAATAAAAATAGAGTAAAGAGAGACATTGAAACAGAGTAAAGTTTGAGGAAAGAAAGAACTCTATTTGGGGAGAGTTGTTTCGCTTCCGGGCTTGTCTCCGTGATTATGCCGACCTCAAGACGATGATAAATAGGCAGAACGAAGAAAAACAAACAAACGGGCATAAGTTGGTCCTGTCCGGGTAGGGGCTATGCGGACACAAATCTAGACAACACCTGTCCGGGTAGGGGCTACGCGGACACAAACCCGGACACGGCCTGGCTTTGTGCAGATCGTCTTCTTCGTCTAGTTTTCTGGAAAATGGAAGAGTTAGGGTTATTTGGTGATGGGAAATGATGGAAATGAAGTGGAGATGTGGATATATGGATGGAGAATGAAATTTGGATGGAGGGAGAGTGAGTTTTGATGAGCGTTGATGAGCTTTGGATTTCAGGAGGGATGATGAAGAAGATTGAAGGAGCATGGGTTTTATAGGAGAAAAGAGGGGAAGAGGACAAGGTTTATTGCAGGCGTGCGTGAAGAAAATAAGGGATGCGGCACCTGATATGTTTCATGGGGTAGATAGATATTTTTGTAGGCGTCGTAATTGAGGAAAAACAAAGAAGGCGGTGCCAATTTTCAGTCACGTGATTTCTGGATTCGGTGCAGTCATTTTACATGTGTCCGGATTTGTGTCCGGATAGGGCTCATCCGGACGTGTCACGTCCGAGTTTGTGTCCGCAGTAAGGACACAAATGTCCTGGTGAGAATTTGTACGTGTCCGAGTTTGTGTCCGGATTTGGCCCATCCGGACGTGAGAAGTCCAAGTTTCTGTCCGTGTTAAGGACACACTTTTTTGTTGCGTCCGGGTGGGAGTCCGTGGTACGGACACCCCTGTCCGGGTTTGTGTCCGGATTACGGACATGTGTATTTTCGTCTCGTCTTGTCCTGCAAACTTCGACAGGCTCCAGATTCTTCGTTTGAGCTCCGTTTTTAGATCCGTTTATGCCTATGCATTCGTATCTTTGTCTACTTTGCTCCTAGCTTGGTGCTCCTCATGTTTAACCAATAAATCTGTAAGATAACCAATAAAACATAAAATAGAGGAAAACTAACCAAAGTGGAGAAATGAGCAAGAAAAGTGCTAATATAACATATGAAATACACCCATAAAACATTCTCATTTGGACACTTATCACACCCCCACACTTACCTTTTTGCTTGTTCTCAAGTAAATCCATGTACCCAAGCAAGTAGGGAATGCTCAATACTAACAAATATTATTATGAAGGGTAGGATAAGGAGGTGAATAGTACATGAACTTAGACTTTTTGAGGAGTGTGATCCATCACCTACTCATGGCACAGGTGTGCTCAGGGTAAAAATAAAAATTAGAGTTTCGGGGTATGATCCGGAGTGCTTCAATGCTTCTCAGTTTAGGTGACTTTGAGAACTTTTACCACGGCTAACTTCTCTCAAGTATGGGCATTGAGGAGAAAACAAAAGGGAAAATAGATTTATGCATTTGTTTCACTTTTTCATAAGAGATGACAAGATAATATGTAGGCATCAAGCCTTTGTATGTAAGAACACTCAACTCTCATTTGTTGGCTACCAATGGCATCTCACAAGTCCCTTGGTTATTATTTTTATTATTATTATTATTTTGAACAGAGAAGCACCCCTTAGCAATCCCTAAGAGAGAAGACAGAAAGAACCCCTGAGCAATAAAAATCCAACCATTACAGATCATTTGGTCACACCGCATAAAAAATGCTCCTCAAAAGTAATCAAAATGAAAAATTTTGTACCTTTTATCCCACAATTCATAATAGTATTTGTTTTTAAAGAGAACAACCAACATCAAAAGGGTTCACGATTTTAATTTTTTTGGACAAACTCAAGATAAGCAGAGAAATTATCATTTTAAGCACAAAATTTCACCGAAGAGGGCACTCCCCCACACTTAAATTGAACAATGTCCTCATTGTTCACCAGAAAAACAAGGGAAGGGTTCAGAAGACCTTTTCGGTGAGTAGACAAATAAAGAAAACACAATGGTCACAATTAAACATTTGAGCACAGAAGCTATCCACAGCAGAATTCAGCAAATTAAAAGCAAAATTAAAGAGACTAGTACTCCCCTGAAATTGTTTTTGCTTGCGTTAAAGGAATTCCCCCACACTTGACTTCAGCCTCAAAGTAGCGTAGCTTGGTTGCGGTGTAGACATGAAATTGCACCTGCATAAGACACTAGAAACAACCATACTACAAATGGGGTTAAGAGGTAGCAAAAACAAAATTTAAAGAGAAACTGAAAATTAAAAGAAAATAAAAGCAAATGAAAGAAAATTTCATCCGGGACAATCATGGACTGATAAAAATAAGCATTAAGTGTGATAGACTGAACTCAAACATTTAAAAATAAAGAAACTGAAGCTCCCCTAATATCGTAGTTTGAGGAAGATTCCCTTCCTCACACTTAAGTTCGAACAGTGGGGATAGTAGCGTTCCTCACACTTGCGTTCAAACAAGTGTCCAGCCTTGGAGATCATCAAACACCATGATAAAAAATGTCACCTGCACATACTCACAACTACCCAAAAATAAACGCTAAAAGCGTTGCATTAAAGCACTGATACCATTAAAATAAAACCATAAACAATAAAATCATATGCTCCCCTCTTCATTTGATAGCACATCCTCCTTCCTTTGAATTTTTTTTTATAAAATACACATGTCCGGACTTATGTCCGAATCTGGACGTCTTTAAACTTTGCACGTGTCCGGGTCTGTTGGTGCGGACGCAAACCCGGACGCGTTATAAATTTTTTTTTTTGTGACAAAATAATATAGGATAATTTAGAAGAATGTAAAACAAAAATAATAGGACAATAAAATTTAACCACTGGGTTGTCTCCTAGTAAGCTGCCCGTATTTTTAGTCTTTGACTAGACTCCCACTTCGTTATCCTGGATCAAAAATACAAGTAGACAACAGCTTTGCCAGGAAAACGAAGTTGGCAGCAATTAAAAGCAAACCACCTGGATCAAAACAAAACGTTACTTCGGCAAATAAAATAGGAAAATGAATACTCCATAAAACCTGGTATTTGAGGAGGTACTGCCGGTAGCGTAGTTCTAACAGGAGACCAGGTGTGATTGGCTTTCCTCAAATTGGAAGATGTAAACATCCTCTCGTTGTTGAGGGCTTATGGGAAGAGCCTTGATGGAAATCAACTTCAGAGGGAAGTGGCTCCTTGAAATTGATTATAGCACTCTCTTCTGATGGCTCGTAAGGAGGCGGCATCTCCTCCTTCTCAAGGTTAAGGATGTATCCACCCTCATCTTCTGGGTAGAGCATGGAGAAGGAGGGGAAAAAGTAGTTGACTTCAGAGGGAGGAGACTCCATGAAGTCAAAGGAGAAACTCTCTTCTGAGGAGTTGTCTTCATAATCAAGCTGATGGTTGTTTGGTGATGGATTCTCTTATTCGAACAAGGGAGGAGTTGGAGAGTAGCTTAAGTCCTCAACAGGTTGTTCCTCCTCGTGAACCGCTGCATTCAGTTGTTGAACTAGTTGCTCCATGTGTTCTAGCTGAGCTAGCATTCTTGACTGGATTATTTTGGAGGTTCCACTTTTTGAGGTAAAATCTGCCAACATTTCCCTCAAAATGGTGTTGTCTCTTTCTTTTGCAACCATAGGACAATGGGAACTCTCATGATATTCTCCGCATCTCTGACATATGTCCCATTGATTGTAGTTTTTTGCGCCAAAGGAGTAACCATACCAACCTCCTGCTTGATCGTAGTGACCATCCATCAAAATAAAGTACCTAGAAAAATGAAACAAAAATTTATACACAAAATGGGCAAATAAAGGAAATCAAAATTATGCACATGAATTAAAAAGGTAATAAACAGATAGCTGGACTGAAGTCCCCGGCAACGGCGCCAAAAACTTGTTGGGCAAAATAATGGTTAAACTATCTTGCTAACTATGGGCAGTGAACCCAATCATTGTAGTACAATAAGGTCGTATCCACAGGGACTTCGTAACTATCTAGCTAATTATAAGGTTAGTAAATGTGCAAGAGAATATATATAAAAAAGTACATAAACGGTAAATGGGGGTTTAGCTAGTGGCAATCTTGGTGTTTTTGGGTTGGATAGATAAAAACAATTAAAAGCTTAAATAAAACTGTTGTGTATCGAATGGATGGAAAATGTGCTAAGGAAGATGAAATTGCCCAAATATACTTCAGACTTTAATTATAATCCTAATTTGCTCTATTTGTCTGTTTAAGAATTTATCTTGTGGCCTTCCTAAAGAATAGAAAAGGTCAACTCTTAATTAATTCAATAAACTTTTTACTAGTAGAAAAAGGCTAAAATCATTAATTAGCATTAAGCAAAATTCTTTAATAATAGTGATGGATTATATCAGCTAATTAAGGAGTAATATCTAACGTTGTCTCTCTGTGGTCTATTCTCGAATTTACAAAATCATTGAAATAAGAGAAACCGTAAATGCGTAAAAATGATCAGTCTTAAGCATTTAGTATTTTAGAGAGACAGAACAAATATTTATAAGCAAACTCGGTATTATAAATAAGTCTGAATTATTTGGGGTCAAACACCCATCCTAAGCACAAATATAAACTTACTCAAACATTGACAGAAATAAAAATAGAGTAAAGATAGACATTAAAACAGAGTAAAGTTTGAGGAAAGAAAGAACTCTATTTGGGGAAAGTTGTTTCGCTTCCGGGCTTGTCTCCGTGATTATGCCGACCTCTAGACGATGATAAATAGGTAGAACGAAGAAAAACGAACAAACGGGCATAAGTTGGTCTTGTCCGGGTAGGGGCTATGCGGACACAAATCCGGACAACACCTGTCCGGGTAGGGGCTACGCGGACACAAACCCGGACACGGCCTGGTTTTGTGCAGATTGTCTTCTTCGTCTGGTTTTCTGGAAAATGGAAGAGTTAGGCTTATTTGGTGATGGGAAATGATGGAAATGAAGTGGAGATGTGAATGTATGGATGGAGAATGAAATTTGGATGGAGAGAGAGTGAGTTTTGATGAGCTTTGGATTTCAGGAGGGATGATGAAGAAGATTGAAGGAGCGTGGGTTTTATAGGAGAAAAGGAGGGAAGAGGACAAGGTTTATTGCAGGCGTGGGTGAAGAAAATAAGGGATGTGGCGCCTGATATGTCTGATGGGGTAGATACATATGTTTGTAGGCGTCGTAATTGAGGAAAAACAAAGAAGGCGGTGCCAATTTTCAGTCGCGTGATTTCTAGATTCGGCGCAGTCATTTTACATGTGTCCGGATTTGGGTCCGGATAAGGCTCATCCGGACGTGTCACATCCGATTTTGTGTCCGCGGTTGCAGACTGTTATTTCTGAGTGGTTGAAAGGTGTAAAATTAAAAGAAAGAAATTAAAAACTCAAATTATAAACGTCGGGCTGCAAACAATTCCCGGTCGTAGTAGTAAACGAGTGTCGTATCCACAGGGAGATTGTTCAATTTACCCTAGTCTTGGTAGTTACTTAAAAACTGTAAAAAGGGGTTTAGCCGGAGGCAAGCTTGATTTGTTGTTGATCATAAAATAATAAAAACAGTTAAAAAAGGTGAATTAAGTGATGTGATGGAAAAATGTATCCTAGGATAGCGGGGGAATTTCCTAAATTACTTAAACATATTTATAACCTTGTTTCAATTATTTATTGCCTATTAGAGTTAATAATTGTCAGTTACGAACTCTTAATAAAAGCCTTAATATTTTCCTGCTCAGTCCGGAGTGTAAATACTAAGATTAATTCCTTTGTGGTACCTAGACTATCTCAAAATCATATGTTGATAGTTACCAAATAAATGCAGTCGTTTGTCGCGCAAAGCATTTAGCAATATTAGTTGAAAGGAATTAAAACAAGTTAAATGAGAGAAACAGGTGATAAATATTAATTACGTAATATTAGAAATCAAACCCCCATCCTAGGATACAAAGAAAATTACTCAGACATTAACGGAGATAAGAAGATTACACAGATAGATTTTGACATTAATTCAGAGGAAGAACTGGTCTGTTCTCGCTCTCACTGCTGCTCTTCTATTTCTTTTGTTACTGCGTGAGTGTGGAATGATGTGGTGATACGGGAGGAAATATAAGTGGAAGCGAATGGGTGAGTGTGGTGAATGGTTTCTTCAGACTCCCGTCGTGCGTGTGTTTTATGCAGTTGGTGGTGGGTTTATATAGAGGTTTGGATCCGTACGAATTTGATTGCAGATGAAGAAGAGCATTGATTGCTTCATTGATTGCTTCCTTCATTGATTGCAGGGGACAGAGCGTGTGCAGAGTAGATGGATAAGTTGCGGGCGAGTCGGGCGAGTTGCAGACGACGACGGCGCGAAGAAGATACTGGTCGCGACTGATAATTAGTCACGGTATTGGTGTCCGCCTGCTGGTACCGCCCAATAAGTGGCGGTAACTCTGTGTTGTCCGCGAGGCGGTAGCCTCATGTTGTCCGCGAGTTAAGAGGCGGTAGCCTCTGTGTCGACCGCGAGTTAAGAGGCGGTAGCCTTGTGCTCTCACGTCCGCCTCCTTAACCCCGTTAAGAGGCGGTTGCCTCAGCCTGTCCGCCTGGCGGTTGTCCGTGTGACGGCCACTTAGGGGGCGGTTGCACAGTCCACCGTGACTCTCGCGTGACTCTGTTTGACCGGCTCTACATTCTTCGTTATAAGTCCGTTTTCTGAGCCGTTTGCGTCTATGCGTTGTCTCTTATCTACTTACTCCCAGCTTGGTTTTCCTCATGTTAAACCAATAAATTTGTGAGATAAACAATAAAACATAAACTAGAGGAAAACTAACCGAAGTGGAGAAATGAGCAAGAAAAGTGCTAATATTATATATGAAATACACCTATAAATCATGCTCATTTGGACACTTATCACACCCCCACACTTATCTTTTTGCTTGTCCTCAAGCAAAACTACGTACCCTAGTAGGGAATGCTCAATATTAACAAATATTATTATGAAGGGTAGGAAAGAAGTCAATAGTACATGATCTTAAACTTTTTAGAGGAGTGTGATCCATCACCTACTGGTGGCATAGGTGTACTCAGGGCAAAAATAAAAATTAGAGTTTCGGGGTATGATCCGGAGTACTTCAATGCTTCTTGATTTAAGGTGACTTTGAGAACTTTTACCATGGCCAACTTCTCTCAAGAATGGGCATTGAGGAGAAAACAAAAGGAAAAATAGATTTATGCATTTGTTTCACTTTTGCATAAGAGATGAGAAGATAATATGTAGGCATCAAGCCTTTGTTTTAAGAACACTCAACTCTCTTGTTGGTTACCAATGGTGTCTCACAAGTCCCTTATTTTTATTTTTTTTTTTTTTGACAGAGAAGCACCCCTTAGCAATCCCTAAGAAAGAAGACAGAAAGAACCCCTGAGTAATAAAAATCCAACCATTTCAGATCATTTGGTCACACCGCATAAAAATGCTCCTCAAAAGTAATCAAAATTTTAAAATTTTTGTACATTTATCCCACAATTCATAACAATATTTATTCCTAAAGAGAACAACCCACATAAAAAGGGTCCGCGATATTGAATTTGAACAAACGCAAGATAAGCAGAGAGATTAAGCATTTAAGCATAAAATGTCACCGAAAAGGGCACACTCCCCCACACTTAATTGAACAATGTCCTCATTGTTCACAGAAAAACAAGGGAAAGTTCAGAAGGCCTTTTCGGTAAGTAGATAAAATAGAGAACACAGCTCACAATATTCATTTAAGCATATAAACTCTCCTCTGCATATTTATTTAAATAAAAGCATAATTAAAGAAACTGGTACTCCCCTGATTTTATTTTTGCTAGCGTGTTTGGACTTCCCCCACACTTGAGCTTCAGCCTCAAGTAGCGTAGCTTGGTTGCGGTGTAGACATGAAATTGCACCTGCATAAACACTAGAAGCAACCATACTATAAACGGGGTTAAAAGTTAGCAAAAAAAAATTAAAGGGAACCTGAAAATTAAAACAGCATAAAAGCATATAAAAGATAAGTTCGTCCGGGTTGCCTCCCGGAAAGCTGCCCTTCTTTAACGTCTTTAGCTAGACGCTTTTTCGTTAGATCGATCATGGGGGGTGGTTATGAGGAGAGATCCAAAGCATGACTCGATGGTTTTTTTGAGAGTCCACCTGGATGCATGTTTTCTTTTCTTATCCCGCTCTTCGTCCGGGATTGGTGGTGGTATCTCTGTGATAGACATGCCGTCTGGAAGGGTAATAAACAGAAGTGGGGATGATGTGATTGAGTATCCCTCACGAACTTGAGATCTTTGGATTTGCTATCTGGAGATCTTCCTGATGCAAACTCCAGCTTTTCGTTATAAGCTTGAAGGGTGATTTTCCCCTGGGCTACCCAAATGTGCACATCGGCTGTGGCAAGGAATGGTCGTCCAAGGATGAGAGGTGTAGTGGAGTTCTCTTCGATGTCTAGAATGACAAAATCGCATGGGAAGTATAAGTGCTCCACTTTAATGATAACATCCTCCACCACTCCGCTTGGGTATGTTACCGAACCATCTGCCAGTTGCAGGGTCATCTTAGTCTTTTTCATCTCTCCAATTCCCAGCTTTTTGAAAGTGGAGAGGGGCATCAAATTAATGGAGGCACCCAGATCGCATAGGGAGTATGGAAATGAGGTGCTACCAATTGTGACTGGAATAGTGAAGCTGCCCGGATCATTGCATTTTGATGGTAGTGGTTTTTGTAGAGTAGCTGAGCAAGCTACATTGAGAGGTACCGTACCGACTTCGGCCAATTTAGTTTTGTTGGATATGAGGTGTTTGAGGAATTTGGCATAGTTTGGCATTTTGGCAATGAGGTCTACAAACTGTATTGACGTTTAGTTGCTTCAGCATTGCTAGAAACTTACCATATTCATTATCCAATTTCTGCTTCTGGAGTCGGCGAGGAAATGGTATAGGCGGTTCTTGTGAAGGAGGTTCTGAAGCTGGTGGAATAGTGAGGACGCTTGGAGATGTTTTTGTTGGAACTCAACTTTTCTTCACTATCCTCTTTGGATTCTTCTGATTGTTGCGGGATGTGAATCTCGTCGGTTTTCTTACCGCTTCTCAAGGTTATCGCCTTAACTCTTCTCCTTCTTCTTCAAATTCGAGCTTCTCATTTCATAACCGGCTACCAAGTTCTCAAGGTAGGTATTCTCAGATTGAATGCGATTTTTATAGACTTTGGCGGTGCTTTCAAGTTCAGCTACATTCCTTTTGGAAGTCTCAATTGCTACAACCCACTCTTGGAGGGAAGGGTGTAGTTCTGGAACTTTAGCTGTTTTAGCCACCTCCGTCTTTTCTTCATCGTGCTCCTTCACATAGATGCACTTGGCTTGCTCTCTTGGATTTGGTTCATTTTGGCTGGGGAGAGCCCCTGGCGGTCTTCGAGCAAGATGTTCTGCAAGTTGATTGAATTTACCTTCGATTTTCTGGTTGAAGGCTTCTTGTGCAGAGACTGGTTCTGAGTTATGGACATGAACCCTTCATCATCTCTTTGAGTTCTGCGTTTGGATCAGAAGAGGATGAAGATGGTTGTTGTTGTTGTTGTTGTTGGAAACCTGGAGGGGCACCTTGTGCTCTATAACCCATATTAGAGTTTGGTTGGGGTCGGTTCCCCTGATATTGGAATTGTTGTTCTGCCCTCCTTGGTTTGATCATTATTTTTCCATGAGAAATTCGGGTGATTTCTCCATGGATAGTTGTTGTTGATGTTGTTGTTGTAGGAATTACCGGGGCGGTTTCCTATGAATTACTTTCGTACTGGTTTTACCTTCGCACTGATGAGTTTCATGAGGACCGGCGCATATGACACATCCTTCTGTGGGTGGAGCTGGTGGTGAACTTGTAGGTGGGGAAGCTATTGTTTTACAATTTCGTTTGTGATGTTGTTAGCTTTTCCACCATCTTTGCAAGGGACGAGATCTGAGCGATAAATGATCTGTAGGCTCAACATGGAGTAGGCCTGCTGCTCGTGGCGTTCTTCCTTTGGATCTCGTCCACTGTCTTGTATTGCTCGTCATGGTTTCGAGAAGATCCATTCCTTCTTTAGGAGATTTCATCATGAAACTTCCTCCTGCAGAGGAATTGACGAGTAGTCGGTTCCCATCATCCAGACCGTTGAAGAATGACAGGCAGAGGGATTGATCGTCAAGACCATGGTGGGAACATTTCATTAGCATATCTTTGAATCTGTCCCATGCGTCGTACAACGTTTCTCCCGGCCTGACAGAAAGTGTTGATTTCACCGATCAATTGCCTCGTTCTACTGGTTGGGTAGTATTTGGCAAGGAATTTTTGGGCCATTTGAAGCCATGTGGTGATTGATCGGGAGGGAAGGCTTCGGTACCACCGGTTTGCTGAATCCGATAATGAGTGAGGAAATAGTTGGAGTCGAATTCTTTCTTTGACATTGCCGGTTTGACCAAAGGAATTGCAAAGTCTAGGAAGAGACTCAGATGATTTGGGGCTTCATCTGGGTTCGCTCCACTAAACTTGCCTAGATCCCGGACGGCGGTGATGTAGTGGGTTTTGAAAACCCATCGTCCGGCTTCTTCTGGTGTTAGTTCGGGGAGAACTATGGCTGATGCTCTTCCTTCGGTGTTAGGTTGGTGATAATCAGATAGGGCACGGTGTTCTGGTTGAATTGCATGGTCCATTTCATTTATAACTTCGTTATTGGCCATGGCTTGGTTTCTCAGGTTTCTCTGCGCTTGAAATAAAGTACGCTCGGGTTCGGGGCTCGGACTGATTGGTGGAGAGCCTCGGGTTCGAGTGTTTGGCATGCACAGAAGATAACTTGTGGTTTGTCAGAAACTGCAAAATTAGTTAGTAAATAAAATAAGAAAGACAGAAATATTGGTTAGGCTGATAAACGTTAGGAGTTAGTATACTGGAAATTATAAGTTAGTAGTTAGTATACAATGGAAAGAAATGTTAAGACAATGGAAATGAAATGTTAAGGACAATGGAAAAAAGGACAATGGAACGAAATGACAGGAAATTTAAAGTTAGTAGTTAGAGACAATGGAAAGAAAGGACAATGGAACGAAATGACAATGGAACGAAATGACAATGGAACGAAATGACAATAATATTAAGATGTTAGGAGTTAGATGTCCAAAGTCCGAAGTCAAATGTCCAAGTCAGGTCAGAAGTCCGATGTCCAATTCAGATTATAAGTCCGATGTCCAAGGTTAGATTATTAACAAGATAATATTGACAGTTTTATAATAAAACAGGTGAACTACCGGAAACTAGGGAAATTGATGGAATCAATCTCCCCGGCAACGGCGCCAATTTGCAGATGTTATTTCTGAGTGGTTAGAAAGGTGTAAAATTAAAAGAAAGAAATTAAAAACTCAAATTATAAACGTCGGGCTGCAAACAATTCCCGGTCGTAGTAAAACGAGTGTCGTATCCACAGGGAGATTGTTCAATTTACCCTAGTCTTGGTAGTTACTTAAAAACTGTAAAAAGGGGTTTAGCCGGAGGCAAGCTTGATTTGTTGTTAAATTAAATAATAAAAAAAAACAGAAAAGGTGAATTAAGTGATGTGATGGAAAAATGTATCCTAGGATAGCGGGGGAATTTCCTAAATTACTTAAACATATTTATAACCATGTTCAATTATTTATTGCCTATTAGAGTTAATAATTGTCAGTTACGAACTCTTAATAAAAGCCTTAATATTTTCCTGCTCAGTCCGGAGTGTAAATACAAGATTAATTCCTTTGTGGTACCTAGACTATCTCAAAATCATATGTTGATAGTTACCAAATAAATGCAGTCGTTTGTCGCGCAAAGCATTTAGCAATATTAGTTGAAAGGAATTAAAACAAGTTAAAAGAGAGAAACAGGTGATAAATATTAATTACGTAATATTAGAAATCAAACCCCCATCCTAGGATACAAAGAAAATTACTCAGACATTAACGGAGATAAGAAGATTACACAGATAGATTTTGACATTAATTCAGAGGAAGAACTGGTCTGTTCTCTCTCACTGCTGCTCTTCTATTTCTTTTGTTACTGCGTGAGTGTGGAATGATGTGGTGATACGGGGAGGAAATATAAGTGGAAGCGAATGGGTGAGTGTGGTGAATGGTTTCTTCAGACTCCCGTCGTGCGTGTGTTTTATGCAGTTAAGGTGGTGGGTTATATAGAGGTTTGGATCCGTACGAATTTGATTGCAGATGAAGAAGAGCATTGATTGCTTCATTGATTGCTTCCTTCATTGATTGCAGGGGACAGAGCGTGTGCAGAGTAGATGGATAAGTTGCGGGCGAGTCGGGCGAGTTGCAGACGACGACGGCGCGAAGAAGATACTGGTCGCGACTGATAATTAGTCACGGTTATTGGTGTCCGCCTGCTGGTACCGCCCAATAAGTGGCGGTAACCTTGTGTTGTCCGCGAGGCGGTAGCCTCAGTGTTGTCCGCGAGTTAAGAGGCGGTAGCCTCTGTGTCGACCGCGAGTTAAGAGGCGGTAGCCTGTTGCTGCTCTCACGTCCGCCTCCTTAACCGCCCGTTAAGAGGCGGTTGCCTCAGCCTGTCCGCCTGGCGGTTGTCCGTGTGACGTCCGCCACTTAGGGGGCGGTTGCACAGTCCACCGCGTGACTCTCGCGTGACTCTGTTTGACCGGCTCTACATTCTTCGTTATAAGTCCGTTTTCTGAGCCGTTTGCGTCTATGCGTTTGTCTCTTATCTACTTACTCCCAGCTTGGTTTTCCTCATGTTAAACAATAAATTTGTGAGATAAACAATAAAACATAAACTAGAGGAAAACTAACCGAAGTGGAGAAATGAGCAAAAAAGTTAATATTATATATGAAATACACCTATAAATCATGCTCATTTGGACACTTATCAGCGGTAAGGACACAAATGTCCTGGCGAGAATTTGTACGTGTCCGAGTTTGTGTCCGGATTTGGCCCATCTGGACGTGAGACGTCCAAGTTTCTGTCCGTGTTAAGGACACACTTTTTTGTTGCGTCCAGGTGGGAGTCCGTGGTACGGACACCCCTATCCGGGTTTGTGTCCGGATTACGGACATGTGTATTTTCGTCTCGTCTTGTCCTGTAAACTTCGACAGGCTCCAGATTCTTCGTTTGAGCTCCGTTTTTAGATCCGTTTACACCTATGCGTTCGTCTCTTTGTCTACTTGCTCCTAGCTTGGTTTTCCTCACGTTTAACCATTAAATATGTAAGATAACCAATAAAACATAAACTAGAGGAAAACTAACCAAAGTGGAGAAATGAGCAAGAAAAGTGCTAACATAACATATGAAATACGCCCATAAAACATGCTCATTTGGACACTTATCAATGATCAATAATAGATTTTATACCCTTATATTATTCAAGCCTTTTTATTGTCCCTGGTAAAGTGCGCAAGCAAATTGCCATTCAAAGACATTTTTTCTGCTGTAAAGATAAAAAATGATTTTCGGTACCGGTAGCTTGGGAGAGATTGACAAAAGCGAAGTTGGATGGTGGTCTGGGCTTTGTGAATTTACATATAAAGAACAGATGTATGCTAGCCAAGTGGAGATGGCGATTCTTGAGTGATGGGCACTCCCTCTGGCGCAAAGTTATTGAAAATATATATGACCAAGATGGGGGCCTGTCGTCAGACATGGGCATTCGGCAACTTCAGGGATTCAAAGGAATTTGGTCAGGAGTGGTATGTGCAACCAAACTGAATGATGACAACATGCAACGTCTGCTTGATGATAATATCTCATATCAGATAGGTGATGGTACAAAAGTTGCATTTGGGAATGACAAATGGCGGGGAAATCAAGCCCTGAGCAGTACTTTCCCGCGGCTCTACATGTTAAGCAACCAGAAAGAAGGAAAGGTCACAGACTTTGGAGCTTGGGAGGGTGAAACCTAGTCATGGAGACCAACATGACAGAGAAATCTCTTCAGGTATGAAACATTGATGGAAAATGAGTTATTTGACTTGCTGTAAAATCGATCACTGTTGCAGGGTGAGGAAGATACCGTCGTCTGGAAAAATTCAAGGGATGGTTTTTCCACAAGTTGGTTATACAGAAACATGGTAACATATGCTAGTACAGATGCGTCGGATCCCAACCCTGGCAAAGACGTGTGGATTAATATGGCTGAACCGAGAATCGAAATCCTTACGTGGTTTGTGATGCACGAAAAATTATTAACCCGTGATATGTTGTTTGAGAGGGACGTTATCCCAATCGGACATGTGTGGTGCCCCTTATGTCGACAGTGTATGGAATCAGTGACACGTCTTTTATTTCTTTGCGAGTTTGCACTGCAAGTTTGGAACAGTTTGATCGATTGGCGGAAAATAAGTTTTACCTTTAGGGATGCGCCGAGTCTAATCATGGCGGACTGTATGAGTGTAAGGCGGCATTAGAAAGCTAAGAAGATGTGGTGGTCAACACTTTTCTATGGTGTTTGGAGTATATGGAAGATGCGGAATGATGTGATATTTCGTGAAGAGACACCTTTGGCTAAAAGAGTAGCAAATGAGGCGAAGAGAGGAGTATGAAGATGGATGAAAGGCTGGTGGCCTGACTTCCCCATTTTATATGAGATGTTTTCAAATTTGATAAACTTAAAGGAGGATATGTTGTATTTGTAGAGTATTTTGTAAGCCCTTGTGTCTTGTACTCTTTTTCCTTTATAGCTTTTTTCCCACTAGGTTTTTGCTATAAAGGGTTTAACGAGGCAAGCACGGGCCAGGGCACAATGGGGCTTAGAAAGCGGTTGAATAGTTTTATTGGGACGTTATGTAACAGAACTTCTGTTTCATTTTTGGTATGAATAACGACACCTAATTATCAAAAAAAAAATGGTCCTAGGAAATCTAGTTCCATGACTAACATCAATCCTAGGAATCTAGTCATGTATCTCTATATCTCAAATTGCAGCGAGTGCACATGCTATCTCATCCAGGTGTAGTGAAAGTACACATATCTCATAAACTTAGTGCAATAAAGTGCACTTTCAATGTATCATACAAATACGCACATCCACACCTGGTGCAACATAAGTGCACAATACAAAATACATAAATCCACAAATGGTGCAACACGAGTGCACAATACAAAATACATACATCCATAAATGGTGCAACACAAGTGCGCAATACAAACAACACACAAAAACACCCAAAATCCATTAAAATCCTACTGCACACATGTGCATGCCAAAGGTCTCTACCACCCTTAAAAAGGGTTACGCCCCAGTACCCCACACAAGTATACAACAACAGCTAATTAAAGAGCGCTGGATACTTAGCTCTCATGGAGTCCTCCAACTCCCAAGTGACCTCCACTACGTCATGGTTCGACCAAAGTACCTTGACCATTCGGACGGTCTCGTTTCTGGTGTCGCTCATCTTCGTATCGAGGATGCGGAGTGAAGTCTCCTTATAAATGAGAGTAGGGTCTAACTCGAGCATTTCAGACTCTAAGATGTGATCACAGATTTCCCAAATGGATTGACCCTAACATTGAGCAAATGGGAATCACGACTTCCGGCTCTGTTTATTTTGCTCCCTCTTTAATTTCTCTCTTGCAGCCACGCATCTTCTTGGATCTTCAAAAGAGAAAAACCTTAGAAAACACTCCCACCCTCCCTCTCAATCCCTCACTATTTCCACCTCTCATCTCCATTTCCCCTTAATGTCTTCCGAAGAATAAAAAAAAAAATCCTCAATCAGAAAACCCCATTTTAGTACCCTTCGAAAAAAAAAAGAAAACCCCATTTTAGACTTCTAACTCTTGGGTGCTCTCCTAGCGCCTCTCCTCCATCTGAAGAAATCGGTGACCACCAAACCACCCTCCCTCTCTGATTCGTCCAAAAAATCAAGACCAAAGGCAGGATCACCCTCTTCCTCTCTAGCGAAAATCAAACAACCCTGCACCTATCTCTTTTACAATTGATTTCCCCTCAACCAAAATTCAATGTTCTTCCACAATATACCCTAACCCATCCCTAATTTTTCTCTTCGGCCGACACCTCCTAGCGGCCTCTATCTTCAAAAAAGTAAATCGTCAATATGAAACATACCTGATAATCGAACGAGAAAGACCCACGATTCTTCTCCTGATCTCAATGTTGAAGCTGCTCCTTGCCTTTGAAGTGTCGGCTAGTAAAATCCCCCCTGACAAACTCCGAATCTCATTCAAGCCCCGCATTTTCGTCGTCTGAAGTTTCGATCCCGTTGTCGTGAAGACTACGAGTTCATTTTGACCCACATCACCAGTGGTCGTTTATGGTGCGATTCATTACAGTCATTCATGGTCGAAACAGTGAAGAAATGTTTCTGTTTTCCTTCATCTTCTATATTTTTGTTGGGAAAATTCACGAGATACCCCTGTTTCTTTCGTAATTCACAATATACCTTGTGATTTTCGTAATTTAACTTTAAACATGCTTAAATGTTGTCTAAAATTGATGAAACTTTACATGGACGATGCTAAAGTGTTATATTTTGGTCCAATATCAAATTGAAGTTTTTTAAGCTCACATGTGACCTGTGGGACCCAATGAACAGTCACATATTCATTGGGTCCCACAGGTCACATGTGAGCTTAAAAAGCTTCAAAATTGATATTGGACCAAAATATAACACTTTAGCATCGTCCATGTAAAGTTTCATCAATTTTGGACAACATTTAAGCATGTTTAAAGTTAAATTACTAAAATCACAGGGGTATTGTGAATTACAAAAGAAAACGGGGTATCTCGTGAATTTTCCCTTTTTTGTTTATCTTATCTTACAACTTTCATGATCACGGTTGACTTTGCTACTGGGTAAGACTTTCTCTCTAGTTCACTTGCGATGCGGTAATGGTGTCACCGTTGACTGGATTTAATTTAACTCCTGGCAATCACTGCTCATCTATTGTTTGCACGAGCAATTTCCTAGCTATGCCTATTTTTATCTACATTTTAATATCTGTCCTTTACAATCCAAGGAATTTGTTAGGTTTTAATTACTGTTGCTAATGATGTAAACTAGTTGCTGGGTTATTAGGTGGGTTATTACAACTTATTTGGTGACCGATTACTTAGCAACATTTTCTTATTTGGTCTGGTTACTCTTTTTCCTGAAACCAGTATCGTCCTCCGATATGCTTTAAATACATTTATCCACGTCCTTATGCAACGGGTGGTTTGACTGAAACTGGCTTCAAAACTGTATTGAGACAGGTAGTTGGTATGTCGGGGTCACGAATCGTTCATTTCTCTGATAACTTTGTTGGGTTTGGATGTCCTAACATTCAACGGTTAGATCTATTTATCATTTACTTGCCTGTTGGGCTCGTTGGCCCGGTCTACGCCGTGTATGTTTATTGGGCTGGTATGCCTCCCTCTTCTGTTTTATATATTGCTTAGCTAGAGATTTTGTGGTCTATATGTAGCCTTGATGTGAAACTTATTCTGACCCTTCGGATTACTACTCTGACCGAGGTACATTATTTTGACACGGGGGCACGTGAGGCTGGGTTTCTTTTGGGCTTTATGAGTCGACCAACGTGGGGAAATTTGAGCTTGAGATTAACGCCTTATGTGTTTGGAAATTTAAACCTTCAGCTCCTCATCACTGTTCATCAAATTATCTTAAACGATTGATTATTCCTTAGCTCATTAATATTGGTTTGGAAATTAAAATTGTATTAGCTTTAAACTTATCCCTTGCGCATTGATGTTGGTTTGGAAACTCATTTGAGATTAGTATGTGACTTGTGTTATAAATAATATAATTATTGGATGTACATCTAATCACCCTTTCATCTATCTTAGACTCTTCATTTGTGTAACCCCGTAACCTCCCAAACTCTTCATTAGAAGTCCTTTGATATTTCGTATTCCTTCCACTCAAAGGTTTAGTAACAGTTATGTATTATGTACTATATATAGACGCACAATGGGATGAAACGAGATATAACAATTTACGTCTACCTTATCTTCTATCTTTCTTCTATTCTCTCAGTGTTACAACACGTTATCAGCACGATAGACTCTACTAACAAAAGTATTATTCTCTCTGCTATATATCATCAACAAAGATTATCTCGGCGTCATCAGGACTTCCCCGTGCTCTAGCTTGGAAATGGATGAATTGGGTAGTCTGCGCAAGATACATGACATTATTTTAGATTTATCCCCGACTTTTCACTTTCATTCTCAAGAGAAGATCGAGATCTCAAGCGCCCACCACTTTCAATATTCTATTTATTTTATTTTTCCGATTTCAGCTGCAAAATAATGGTTTCACAGTGTTTGTTTATATTCTGTGATTTCTTGGCAGGAGGTCTTCGTTCATGCACCTTGTGATGATGGTTATTATTTATCCTACCAGAAATCGTTGTGCTTTATCAAGAATCTGTGATGCCAAAAAAGTGTATATGTTGAAGCCGCATTTGATGGGTACTCTACCGATTCTAGAAGGTGTAAGTAAGTTTAATCAATTTTACTGGCATAATCATTTTAACAAGCAGGTAAGTTAGACACAACTTTAAATAATTTATATAAACGTGTATATGTATTTTTAAATCAAAGGAGAAATCCTTTTATTTTGTTAATAAAGTTCACAGTTTTTAACAAATAACAATGGTAAAGAAAAAAAAAATTATTTTTATGAGATTCCGCGGGGTGGAGCTTTTTATTTATTGAATAATAGAAACTTTAAGTAAAAAAAATTGCTAAAGAAAAGCGACATCTTTGATGACAATATATTGTTATAGTTTTGAAGAACTATCAGTTTAATCGTTGCGGAATTATATATTTTTGTGGTGTAATGATTTTTGCATAATTACTCTCTCAAAATATTATTTGACGTTATATATTTTTGTTTTGAAAAGCGAACCATCAAATATGGTATGATTCATTCCATTCAACTTATTTTATGATTGAAAAATAGTATTGCCATAAGGATGGGTGTGAATTGTCATTTATAAGGAAATCCCTTTTGAGATATTAAAAAAAAAGCTGATATTACCTTGTGCAAGATGTTGCACTAGAGATTAATAATTCTCCTATATAATCATTGAAAAAGATATTATAAATTATAATATTACCTCATGCAAAATGGTACACCTGAGGTTAATGATTATGCTACCTCGTGCAAGACGCAAACATTTGAGGTAAAATCTTAATACTTCCTCATGAAAAATGAATGCACTTGAGGTTCAGGATTATAAGATCCGTATAGGTTCTCGTGCAAGATGAGTGCACTAGAGAAAAAAAATAAAAGGATCATATTATTCGATTGTATACAAGCATTGGAGGTTGAGCATTAGAATGTAATATTTCTCTCTCGCGAAATCTTGCTTTGGAGGTTGAGAGCTATAAGATCCTTATACTCCCTCGTGCAAGAAAATTGCATTAAAGATTGAGAATGATAAATTATTATTTTCCCTCATGCATGACTATGCATTTGAGATGGATGTTAAAAATGGTCCACAATTGATGTACGATTGGACCAATTGTAAAGTTCTTGGAGAGCTAAATAGATTTTAAAGAGTTAAAAGTAACTCCATACAAAGTAACTTTGGTATAAGTTACATGGTCTCCTAAGTAACCATTGAGGAGTTACATTTGAGGATTATTATTGGAAAATTAAAGAGATTTCCCAATGAATTTTTGACTCAAGCTCTGAAATGCTAATGTGTATCATGCATGATTATAAAAGAAGTCGAGCTTGAGGTTGATTTTGGTAAGATATATATGTAAGATCATTGATGATATGGGAACTAAAAGCTTGAGTTAGCTTATGAAAATGACTATTTTATCTTGTAAAGGTCGATTGTAAAAGATGTTATAATCTATGACAGATTATTGTACACCTGTACATGGTTGGACCATGTAAAAAGGAAATTGTGTGCAATTGACATCATGGTATACCGTTACATTTCCATGAAGGATATTGTTGAGATGATGTTATTATTGATGAAAAAGTGTTAAGGTATCATCCTTAGTACATATTTATAAAGTGCGAAAGACGCACTCGAGTACATGAATGTTGATATATTTTATAACCATGCTTTGGGTATTTGAAATACCCCAAACTAATAAAACATGGATTAAACATCTAATCACATTAATTAAGGCCTAAACATGTCTTAAAAGTCAACTGAGAATAACAGTGGTCAACACAAAGCAAGCTATTGCACCCTTTGACTGTTTAGGGTAAATACATACCCAAATGAACTTCTTAGGACCTAAAACTTTGTTCTAAGCTTATTAACACAAAACTAAACATATTACAATTGTTGGACAACACTCCAACACAAATAACAAGCATTTACGTGCTTCAAGGTCAAGTAGGGTAAAAATGTGCTCTAAGAAAACCTTAAAGGTCTAATGACCTCTAATTGATATAAGATTGAATTCCATGATCAAATATCATGTAAGGAACACAAAAAAACTGTTCTCAAAGAAAACTGAGCTCAGAAAACACCTTGCGACACAAATGTGCACTAAAATACCTTAAAGCACGTTTTGTGTATGAGCTCTAAGATAATGACTTTTTGTCACTGTAAAGACTAGATTATATTCTTTATAACATTAATGTGACATGATAGACTATATTATAAAGTCTAAATCAAAGTTTTAAAATAAAATCAAAATGGGCAATTTAGTATGAATAGTACCCAAAAATAACACTTAATTACTAAGTCTTAACTATGGTCAAGTGTCATTGAAATACCCCAAATCTAATTAACATTATACAACCATTATTTAATGGAAAATAATCCAAATATAAATCATTTCACGTACGCATGCAAACCCATGCATGAGAACGTACGTAAAAATAGTCGTTTCTCCATAAACGCTAAAACGTCTTAGAAGCATATGGTCAAACATGACCTTGTATGACCCTCTAATATTCAAACCAAATGGTCATACAATTATTATATGAATATATAAACATATTACCTAAGCTATATTTAGTCAAAAACGCAAAACGCTCGGAAGTGCTCACGCACGCCCCTTAAAACACGAAAAGTCCGGAGGAGTGCCGAGGTGGCACGAACTCCTATAAAATTAATTCCTTGAGTCCCTAACATCATTATTAACAATTATAAAGAGAACCCACGAAGTGGTTTCTCAAAATTCAGCAAAAACCACAGGAGGATTTCTTAGCGCTCCTTTTTGCCCGGGAGTGTCCCGATGGCCCGTAAATTATGTCATGGGTTGATGTAACCCCATATAACTCAATGTAACATCTTAGTATATGTTTATTTACTATAATAAGTGTTTAAAAACACTTGGAACTCATAAAAACAATTGGTTTCCCAAAATTTCCTTAGAGCACAAAAACACACCTTCGGGTGTCACGAAAACGCGTTATACGCAATTGCCTTGTAGTTTTTGACATGCCACGAATTAAGAATCTTAAATAGGGTTAAAATGACCCTCTAAATCAGTTGGAGGCACTACCCAACAAGGTGCTCTATAGGGGCCGATTTTATGCTCAAAAACTAGTATAAAATTTACATTAAAAATTTATAAAAGGCTTAAAACATGGTGACTCACCTTCCCATGTGCTATAATACTTAATGTCAAAGTATGTAGGTCTCATTTGACCACCAAGCTGTCGAAATAATGCATTGGAATAAGGCCATGTGAGCTAGGTAGAAAACAAAATGTAAAAAGGCAAAAGTGGATCTAGATTCCACCTTTTTTGATTCCTTATAATTCAAATGACCTAACATGCTTGGTATTAGCTCTTGAATGCCGATTGATGAGCTTCAATACTCCTTGAAATCGTCCACCTACAATGAAGAAGAAGGCAAGTTACAAACATTGAAAAATCAAAGGAATAAAACTTACTTTTCTTACCTTGTCTTCTAGCTCACAATTATTTTCTTCCAACTCTTGCCTTGTCACACCACATGGCCGATTATATTCTGGAAAGAAGGGAATTTATTGAGCCAATAACTCATGTAATAAACTAAGGAAAAAGTATAGTCATTTGACACTAAAAATTAACAAAACAAAAATCAAATTCCAAATTGCCTTCTCTTCTTACGTGAGCTTAGTCTCATTCTTCTCCTTGCACACTTCACTCACAAATTGGTAAGTCTCTCTCCTCTCTCTTCTTGCTTCATCTTCTTCCTTTGAAGCTCTTAAGTCCATTAATGGAGTTTTAACTTCTATCTTCATCTTTAAGGTAATTTCCTAGCATTTCTTGTCAAGCCTTGAAGCAAAACTCTTCCTAGCACATCAATAAGCATTCGACATCAACTATTGTTCCAAGGAGGTTGTCCAAACCAACATTAAACCAAGGAGCATCTCAAGGTTATCTTAAGGTAGTTATCAAGCTTGAAAATCCTTAAAGCACATTTTATTGTGTAACCGATTTCTATCTCTTCTAAGGTTCTTTTCTTCTTCATTTTCATGAAGGAAAATTTGTTCTTCAACCACCTTAGGAGTGCCGAATTTATAAGGAGAAAAAGACTAAGGTAAATTCTTGGAAAACTACTTACAAAACTACTTAAGATCTTATTTGAAGATCTAACTCCTAAACTCCTTCACCACTTGCATATAACCGAAGTGGAGCATCAATATTACCTTGGAGAAAGCTTGGAGATTCAAGAAGAGTTCAAGCACTTAACCACCTTTGTTAAGAAGTAAGTTTACTAAGCTAATATTTATGTTTTAAGCTTGGTTAAGCTTCTAAAAATTATACAAAAATTATGTACATCTCCAAGGTTAATTAAAACCGAAACTATATGGTATTATATGCCAAGAATATAATCTATAACATATATGGAAAATATTTACCTTAAGACACATTTTTGTGTCACAAAATTTATTTGTGTTATATACAAATTGAAGCCGAGATGTCAAGGGCAAAAATACATTATTTTGAGCTAAGAATCAATATAAGACATTACAATAATTTTTACATAAGTTATATGACTCATATGAATTTATGTATATTTATTATGACATATAAATCCACTTTTATATGCTATATGGTAGCTATTTAATTATGGCCGAATTGTCTAAGTGAAAAATAGATTTTTATGAGTTACTTATGTATATAAACTTATACTATAAAGTTTGGTGAGTTAAAAATATTTTATTAGAGCTTAAATGGCTAATTAATTAAGTTATGTGGCTTAAATGTAATTTTTACAAAGTTTGGTGAGTTTAATGTGAAAACCGAGAGTTACAGGTTTGTTTGGTATAATTATAATATAATATAAGGTTAGGGATTAAGTTTATGAATTTTAGATAATTTAAACAAGTGTTACAATAACATTTTATTAAGTTTTGGGCTATTATGTAATTTATAAAAGTTGTTATGAAAGTTTGGAACTTATTAGTGGGCGAATTCATAATTAAGAGATTTATTAGGTTCACCTTCGAAATTTTGAGGAATTAAGTATTTATACTATAGTTTATAAGTTATTAAGAAACTATTATAAAGTTTTGGGATGAAAATGTAATTAAGGAAAAATAAATGACAAAGCCGAATTACTTTGGGGTTAGTTTGGTAATTTAAGAATTTATATATATATATTCGGCATTTATGGAGAATTAAAATTAAAACCATAGTTTATAAGGTATTATGTAAAGATTATAAGATTTGGTGGCTAAATTGCAATTATAAGAAATATATATATAGGCCGAGAATTGGAGGGGCTAAGTTGTAATTTTCAAAAGTTACAATATTTAAAAGTATATACCAAAATATTAATGGTAGTTTTGTGATTTAATTAAATAAGGAATTAAAACTATGTTATATAAAGAGATTAGAATTTAAATGTAAAGTTTATGAAATAATGTGGTTGTTTTGTAAATAACCGAAATATAAGGGTAGTAATTTAGATTTAAATAAATATAGGTCCTATATGGATATTTGGAGGAATTAGAAGAAAGAATTTTGGTTAAAGGAATTATGAAGATAAAACTATGACTTATATAGTTATAAGGAAATTAAAGGTAACCAATAATTATAATTTATGATTGAAGGAGGAATAATAAAAGCTATAAGAATATTATGTCCATGCATGACATATAAGTATACTTAGGAAATTATAAGTTGTTATGTCACCTAGACAATTAAAATAAATAACAAATATAGTACATGAATAAATAAATACATATATGTACGTTAAAGGATTTATAAATAAATCAAAAGGAATAACAATAAGTTATGCAATGAATCTTGAGGTAATTAAAAGAAATAAACCTCACATAAAATAACAAATACGAAATTTGTTGAAAGATCCAATAAGATCATTATATAAGGGTAACATAAATTAACCCTCTCAGTTAATCCTATTCTAGGACTTTGTTTGACCAGACGTTGACCAGGGTATAATCAACTGCAACCTACGGTGAACAGGATGGAATTCTTGCAACCGGTTGAAATACCCCAAACGTTGATATGTGGTTTAAATATCAAACTATGTTATATAAAGGCTAAAAAGTGCCTTAGAAACATCAGTGGACAATTTAAAACATAGTAAAGTGCAATAAAGCACTAAGACACAGTTTGAGCAAAAACATGCTCTAAGCTATGAGTGAACTTGGTTAGGACCCAAAGAGCCTACCAAGACTTAATAATATTCAAGTATGATTTAATAAGGCTAATTAAGTCCTTAGGAAACTTTGGTAGACAATGAAACCAAACAAAACACAAGAAAATACCTTAAAGTCAATCAGAGCAAAAATGTGCTCTAAGCTTGGGATAAATGTGTATAAGACCTAATGGTCACACCTATGCCTTATTTATATGTTAATGAACATATTAAATCAATTACCAAAGAAAACCAAGCTTGAAAACAAGTTAAAACACAAAAAGTGCTTTAAGGAGCCATAAAGCACGTTTTTGAAAATTGTCTTGTAAATGAGTTTTGAATGGCTAAATGTCCATCATTACTCTTTAATTAACATGTGTACTATATAGTATCACATTTGGAAGTCCATATCAATGGGAAATCAAAAATTTCACTTCTATGTGCCTTGTTTTTGTGAATAGTGATTTTTATAAGCTAGTTTGTAACATATGATGTTATAAGTAATTAAATGAGTCAATAAAGACTATAATACCCCTAGACTAAAAAGGGGGCCGGTTTTTGTAGTAATGAGTCACCAAACATGTTAACCTATTTAGTAAATAAAGATGACTCATAAGTTACTATTTGCTTTAAGTCATAAATATCTTCAAAAACAAAACCAAACTCACTTCTCTCATTTCTTTCTTCATTTCACACGGTTCCCTTCTTCTTCTACCTCTCTTCTTTCTGTTCTCACGGTGAAGCTACAGCACCACCACCATTTCACCATCTTCCATTGTTAATATCTCATGGCTCACTTAACCAAATAAAAAACAAACACCACCATTCTCTTCCTCTCATCAAGCTCTTCATTCCTATCTTCTCAAAACTTCAAGAGCCCCATTTCGGTGCCATAGAGTTCCACCATTGAAGGGGCTTGAGCTTGTCTTTCCACATATTATTGATCTCCTTTGCTCCTAGGTAAGGAATCTCAAAGAAAAATCAAGTTTCCTCCATGTTTTGTGTGAGACCGAAAATATTCATTGATGGAGCTCCTTGTGTTGCTTTGTTCTAGCTCCATTTGAATCTTTCAAGGACTAGGTGGAGTCCTCTCTTCATAGATATTCAAACACCCTTCAAAGATCAAGGTAAAACAACTACATTAATGTTTTGAAAATAATGTAAACCTAGGGTTTACAATGAGATGAAGCATAAAGCTTATATACTCATTTCATTGCTTGTATATTGTTTAGTGGTTGATAAGGAATCAAATACCTTATCGGTTTTATAAGGAAACAAGAAAGAAGTTTGTGAGGAAAAGAGGTAAATATGCTATCTCAATGTGGTTTAATGCCTTAGGAGAAATAAGCTTATAATGCTTGTTAAAACTACCTAAAGAGCAAATGGTGAATGACCTAGTAAAGTGTTCTCAAGGAGACTAGTAAAGGAACATATGTCTTGGTGTGTGTAATTGCAGGTCAAAGGCTTAAATATTATGGAAATTCAGTGTTTAAGGTTTATGTTATTTAAGGGCCTAAGAGCCATGTTATTTAAGGGCCTAAGTGCCAAGCAATTTAAGTTATGCACTATATTGTGATGTAGTGCTAAATGGGTGAAGTTTGTGTATAAAATGTGTTTGATGGATTTTAGGTGTTCTTGAGTGCTTAATGGTGAAAACTATGAGTTTTGGAATGATGATGTGCTAAGAGAACCCATGGCAAAATTTGTAAAATGTATAAGGAGTTTTAAGTGCTTGAATGAACTTGGGTGAATTAGGAATTGGTAGGAATGAGTAAATGTTTCACTAAGGAAGAAAACGTGCATTAAGGTGTTACAAGGATTTAGGTGCTATCTTGGAAGTCCTAGGAATTCAAGGTGTGTTTTGAGAATGTATTTAAGTCTTGGAGAAGTTTGTTTAAGGTTTAGGTAATGTTGGTATCCAAGGAATAAATGATGTTTAGATAAGGTTTTGAGAAAAGAATTCAAGAAGTTGTAAAAAGGAGATTTAATTAGTAAGAAAAGAAGTTGAGAGATGATGTTAAGGTGTAGAGGAAACACCTTGGTGTAGTGGTCATTATTGGTGAACTACCACTTAGAAATCTTAAGGAGAAAACATCCCAAGTGCTAGGAATTTTTAAGAATTTGTGAATGATAAGATGGTTTTGGTGAGTGATTTTAAGAGTTTAGCACATGGCTAAAGGTGTGTTTGATGTGCCAAATGATGTTGGGAAACATTATGAGGCTTTAGGAGAAGTTTGGTGAAATTGGTTAAGTGTTTAAAGACTTGGAAATTGAATGTTTTGCCGTGTCCGAACTTCCGTCCGGACATGGAAGTTCGGACAGGCTCTGTTGGGTAAAGGATTTTCCCACTCTCGAACTGTGTCCGAACTTGGGAAGTCCGGACACAAGTTCGGACGTGTGTATGGGTTTCAGTATTAGGTCGCGGCTTGCGTCCGAACTTGGAGGTTCGGACACAAGTTCGGACAGGCGCTGTATGGACCAAAACATTGTTTAAGGTATGGAAATGGTGTGTAATGATGGGATTAATTAGTAATGATGTTATAAGGTTGTTAAAGACATGTTAGGTGAGTTATAATGGCAATTTGGTGAGGGGAAAGTTGTATCAAAATGTAAAAGTAAACAAGTTAAAATGTAAAGTTATGTAACTAAGTTAACGGGGAGAAGTTATAAGCATTAGACATTAATAATCATGCTACCCCGATGTTATAAAAGTACATGTAATGTTATCAGTTGTTCGAGAATTGCTCGAGGAACATAAGTGGACATGATAAAGTGGACTCCGGTGACAGGTATGGTTTTTGCAACCTGTGTCCTACTGGATTACACCGGCTTGTATGCCAATGTGTTTTCTGTATGTTTGCCACGTTATAAGATAAATCATGAAACGAGTTACAGTCGTTGTTGTTGTTGTATGTTTACGTGCCGTACCGGTAACCTCGAATGCGCTTGAAGGGCTAGTTAACCATATTAGGTAAACGTAGGAGAACGGTATCCGGTAACAACGTTTCCGACTTAAGGAACGTTCTAACCACGGCTATGCGTGAGTTGGATATGTGATGTTTGTGTGTGATGTTTGTAGGTGAATGTATGACTCTCCCTTCCCTTGTGTGTGTCTAACAAGACTTAACCCAATGTTGATTGTTTAATTAAGTTCAATGATGAACTTCTGACAAGTGCTAACGGGGGAGTGAGGAGTCCGGTCTGTTCCGGCCACGCGTGTGAGTATGGGGGTCGTTGTCATAGCAGGTTCCCTCTCTGTATGTTATGGTTGTTTTCCAATTTGGTTCCCAACCTTCCCTTTAGCTTAACCAAGCTATTACTGACTCACGTCGGGCCACAGGGGCATACTATTGTTATGTTTGTTTCGGTGTGCTTGGATAACTATATCCGAGACACCTTGTGTTAAGTTAACCGTTCATTTAACGAGACGGTAACGAGTTATGTAACGAGCTTATCATGAGACTGACAACATTCTCTAGGCTCACCAGTGTATTAACAATGTTTGGGTCGGTTCCTAAGAGGACCATTCCCGTTATGTTATGTATCTTTGTTGTGATGCAATATCTATTGCGGTGTTATGTTGTGCATGTGGAAACGTGCAAAGTGTTGTTAAGTGTTGTTATGTAGTGTATGTTATATGTTGTGAAATGTGGAGTATGTGGATCATGGATATGAATCCCAGTTTGAGAAAAGAGGCGTTTAAGGTTAACCCGATTTAAGGGTAAGTGTCGTCTGTTAAGGAAGTAGCTCCATTAGAGGAGGAACACTCTAGGGATATTGAATACCTTGAGTGACTTATTAAGTAAGGATATATTATCTGTTTGTTGAGCCCGTTGAGGCGAAATGATTACGTGTTGTGTGTTTACAGTTACATGCATGATTTAAAAATAATCAACCGCATGCTAAGACGACAATTAGTTGTGCGTGGCCCGGTAGCATGTGGGCTGCGGGATTACCATACCAGCAAAGGTGCTGAGCCCCTTGGGGGCCACCCTTTATCTTCTTTTCCTATTTCAGGTACGAAGTGCTGGAAGCCGTTCGAGAGTAGGACGGGTAGTCGTTGTACATGGGTAATCATTTAAAGTGTATGTATACAGTAGGTGTAGTAAGACCGAAATTGTTGTCGGCATCAGTTTATAAATACTCGGTGTAGTTGAAAGGTGTACGTTGTTGTTGTTGTTAATGGAAAGGGATAGTGATGTGTAGTCGCTCGGGAATTTAGCCCATCAGACCGGTACAATGTATGTGTAATAGCCTTGTTAGCCACGTGGGTGGTTAACGGCGTGTAACACCAGCGAGTTGAGTTATTTGATGAGTTGTGTATTCCGCTGCAGATTGTTGTTATGTATTGGTTGTTGGATGGGGTGTTACAAAAAGTGGTATCAGAGCGAAGTATCGCTCTGATGACTGAATTACCGAGCTTAGGAAGTACCGAGTTAGGATTTAAGTACTTTGGGTTAAGGGTTGAGTGATAGCGTGAGAAATACGCTAGTTAGGTATTACCAGTGAATACTGGAAACCTACTATATCCTTCCCGCCCTCCACAATCCCTGTATATAACTTGGGGGAACAACGCCAGAGAGATGAAAGTCCTCTCATACTCGGGAATACCCGATCTGGCTGTTATTGAATACCTCTAAGGGTACGGAGAACCTGTCATACGGTGGATCCCGAAAACTGGGAATCCCGGAGACGGTTCCCATCTAAACAATGTTAATCACATTCCATAGCGAAGAGTGAAGAATCAGTGTATAGAAGAATAGAATTTCCGGCAACCTGGGTCGACATGCCGAGCAGTCGAGAACAACCAGTAGTGCAACAGGCAAGAAGTGGATTAGTGAAACCCGAGACGAGTGTCTACGGGACCACAGTTGTTAAATAATACACCAACGGTATACCAACCGACAAAGGAACTACAACGTAGTGCCCAAACTAGAGACAAGTCTCAGTAACCACGACAAATACGTGGAACGGGCTACAAAGAGAATACAATACTAAGACAAAGGGGTCTCCCAGAATGGAAAACACCCTAGTTGATGATCGTCATGTGAAGACAGTGAGAAGTCATCCGGAGGAATTGTTATCAAGACTGTAAGATCAAGTGAGGGCCAACAAGGCCACTGATGACAGTGCGGGTAAAAACAATACCACAACCGGTATGTGTTGAACCGATAGCCAGTTAACATGGCGCACTTGCCCTGGCAAGTGCTGCTATAACAGGGCTGTTCGGGGAAGTTTTAACAACTACAAGTGCTTGGTAAGGTACCACGAAGTTAAGTGTGATCATTATGACCATGGAAGGGCTTAATAGCCTAACCTCTGTAATTGTAAGTACACCAGTCAGCAAGAAGCTAGACTTGGCTAAGGTAAGAAGATGTTGTGAAACCATGAAAATTTTCTTTCAAACCTAGATTTATTCAAACCCTTTTCTTTTCAAAACCAAATTTTCTTTCAAACCAACACTTCTTTCCAACCTTCTTTTAAACCAAGCCAGTAAAACCAAGGACAGTTGACGAGCATACAACAATGGATAAACTTTCCCTCGATTAAGTTCGGGAAGCATGGAATAAATATTGTCACGGGACAATATAAGGGAGTTGACAACAGAATACTTCACCTAGGCGTGTGACGGACACTACGAGTGTACCAACTGAAATGTGGGACGACCGCACTCCGATCGGAGCTTGTGGGCCTGACAGACCTACTTATGGGTTAGTTGGGTAAGTAGTAATGTATCAGTATGGTACCCCACATATGTATACGAGTAGATTCCGAAACGCGGGAAGTAGTCGACTCCGTTCTACGGTCAACAGTATAAGTCAAACAACAGCTAAGGATTACCATGAATGGTTGAAGTTAAGGAACTCAGTTAAGTTAACGAGATTAAAAGGATTAGTGAATTCCTTTCAAGGGAATGTTCAAGAGTTAGGAAGTGCAAAGTGCACAAACTGTTATGTAAAGACATCGTATTTATCTTAAGGATCCTCAGGGATAAACATGATAGCTGGAACGGAGACCCAGCCTGTGCATGGCAAGGCAGATGCCTAATGTGGACACATTAGTGTGCAATGAACGGGATAAGACTCCCAGAATGAGTATCTACACTATCAGGAAGTGTTGATCTTCACAGAAGAGGATAATAAGCCAGTTAAGAACGCAAACGGCGTGGCTAACTGTATATACCAATAAGTGCAAACCGGATGTAATGGCATGACTTAGCAACACCCAGGAGCAATCCTTAAAGGGTGTTCGCATCAACAATTGTTGCAGGAAATGACCTGACAGAAACACGAGGGTTGAAACTAACACCCAGTTTAGACATAAGTTGTCAGGAGACGGACTGACAAACCTAAGGGGCATCCCATGAAAGGAAACGGAATGTAACGACCTTGTCATGGAGCTCAATATAATACCCAAACCATGTAATGTTGTATAGAGAAGTATATGTGTGTGGACAGCCTACAATGAGCCCAGCTCAAGGCAAATAAGGCTTATAAGCCATAAGCAATATATGTTATATAAATTAGATTAATTGCAAAAGTTTATGTAATATAAGTGAATAGAGTGGTAAACGAACCACTGCATTAAGAGTGGGGATACCTCTCGATGTTGTGAGACCGCAGGAGCGGTAGTTATGTGAACCAAGCTCAAGAAATATGTTAAAATGGACAATATTCTTATTATCTGAGAGCAGTTAGTTTAGCAACATGTGTGTATTAAGTGAAGCACCGAGCTGAATAATGCCGGCTTGTGACTCGAATGAGCAACGCTCCGGGAGCATTCAGTAGTCGTCCAAATGGATGGCGAACCATAATGTGAATAATGTAAGTATATGTGTGGAAGTTAATGTGACAGTAAATACGATATAAGCCGATGTTATAAGGGCACGGTGCACAGCAAGCGACCGTTGTATAAGTATTGTTAAACGATAATGTGGCAAATAAGACCAGTTATGAATTAAATTCAGTGGTGATGCAAGGTAAGTGATGATGAACAAACTCGGCAGTAAGCCAGTAGCCAGTATTACGAGATTGGAATCTCAATGAAACACAGTGTGAATTCCACGCGAATCACATGAGGGATTTACTGTCAAGAGTTTACGCCTCTGCACTCTGTATGACTGAGTGTTTTGGTATTGCACTTGCGCAGTAATGATCGAGTGGGATAGCTAGGAATTGGAAACATGTTAATGGTGGAGGAATAATGTTGTAATGGCCGATGCATAGGAAATGCAAGACCGCACCAATAAAGGAGAACTTGTACAAAACCAAATGTGGAGACATGATTAACAGTAAGTGACTACAGTAGCACTAACTGCCAAATATCGGTATGGAATATACCCCAAATGTTGTAAATAGCTGAGATAGCACTACACACTAGGTAGTAGCTCAATCTCAACCGACAGTAAGTCGGAAGGGAACAAGTCAATCATTGTGAAATACACAGCTGTATACACAGTAAATTGTTATGGAAGTTGATAGGAAGTTTATAACTCACCGAATTCGCTAACGGTAAGAGATACAACGCGTCGGTTGAGAAACCATTGTTACCAAGATGAAGGTGACAATTGGGGATGTATAATACAGTAAGAATAACAAATGGGGCAATTAAGCTCTACAGTTATTAGAGTTTCACAGCAGAACTAGTGAGCCAGTGATTTAAGTGTTGAATGTACATGGTGAGCATGAGAGAATGGCTAATTATTAATGCCTAGAAGCCAAACAGGCCAGAATCGAAACCAACTAAGAGTTTAAACAAACTCCAATGAGAATTCTTGGTTTAGGAACTAAACCGCCAATATGGTTAAGATCCTCTAATCATAATCCATTGTATAATAGACCGCGTGGAAGTTAAGATACTTCACGACGGCAAAACATTTTAAGCTAATGTTTAGTGATTGATTACGTGGGCGTAATCCCTTTTAAGGGGGGTAGAGCGCAAAACCACTTAGTGCATATTATCGTACAAGTGTACGTGATTCATGTTGTGCATAGTTATTGTTTTGATGATTGGTGTGTGTGTTACGTAAACATACGCATTCATTCATGGTTGAATTGTGGTAATTGCGCACAGAGGATGCGAATACCATTGTGATAAGTGTGTGTATTTGTTAACAATTGTGTGTGATAGTACAAATGTGGGAGTAGAGAAACTCCCGGGGAACAAAACCCCGACATTGTATAAATGTGAAACGGTCTGTCGTATTTTGATAAAATATATGTGTATATATACTATATAGTGATTCATAAAAGGGTATGAGACCAATATAAAACCTAATGAGAATAAGATTCCATAGGCAACATGATTAAGGTGAATGGAAATAACTGATAGACGAAGTTCTATCCCTTGGAGATGTTATGATCATGACTATGATGATTTAAAAGATAGAAAATTGGAAATGAGTGATTTATTTGATGCTTGAAAATGAAGTGGGAAGTGGAACTTGATTTGCATGCGATCAAGGGAAGCCGAACACAAATTGGAGTGGAGGGATAGTTCAGCATTGATGCTGATCACATCAGGGTTGGATGACTCTTGAAACTCCCTATAAGTGGTCACAAATAACCACGCTAAGAAAAGAAGCAAAGAGCTTAAGTTGGACTTGGAGTTGTGTGTGTTTCAAAAGGATTTTCAATTGGTATTTATAAAACGTTGATGGATACTTTACATAATTAAAGTTTTCTTACTTAACCTCACAAGGAAAAATTTCAAATTTAAGTGATTGTTTTAATCTCCCAAAGGCACGGGGACGGAAAGTGTCCATCGCGACCGGGTTCTGCGGGATCATAAGTGCATATCAAAGATATTTTTGATTGCTATACATGCTATGACATGTTGTGTGGTATGTGTAATAAATGTTATTTTGACCTCGAGTTCTAAAAGTGTATGTTATTAAGACCTATGAGTCTAAATGTGTTGTGTTACATAGACCTATGTGTCTAAAGGCTGTTATGTTATCAAGACCTATGTGTCTAAATGTTGTTATGTTACCCAAAACCAGAGAGTCCAAGGGTTGTTATGTACGTGTAAATGTTGTTAAGATACCCGGACCATTGAGTCCGAGGTTATCATGTGAATATGTTATGTTATGTGTGGATGAGAATGTGTTGCCCGGACCATTAAGTCCGAGGTTGTGATGTAAAGTGTGTTTGGTTATGGAAGTTTTATGGCTATAAGTAATCCCCGTATTCTAATCTAATGATGTGTGGGAAATGTGAACTTCGAGGACGAAGTTCTTTTAAGGGGGGTAGATTGAAATACCCCAAACCTTGATATGTGGTTTAAATATCAAACTATGTTATATAAAGGCTAAAAAGTGCCTTAGAAACATCAGTGGACAATTTAAAACATAGTAAAGTGCAATAAAGCACTAAGACACAGTTTGAGCAAAAACATGCTCTAAGCTATGAGTGAACTTGGTTAGGACCCAAAGAGCCTACCAAGACTTAATAATATTCAAGTATGATTTAATAAGGCTAATTAAGTCCTTAGGAAACTTTGGTAGACAATGAAACCAAACAAAACACAAGAAAATACCTTAAAGTCAATCAGAGCAAAAATGTGCTCTAAGCTTGGGATAAATGTGTATAAGACCTAATGGTCACACCTATGCCTTATTTATATGTTAATGAACATATTAAATCAATTACCAAAGAAAACCAAGCTTGAAAACAAGTTAAAACACAAAAAGTGCTTTAAGGAGCCTTAAAGCACATTTTTGAAAATTGTCTTGTAAATGAGTTTTGAATGGCTAAATGTCCATCATTACTCTTTAATTAACATGTGTACTATATAGTATCACATTTGGAAGTCCATATCAATGGGAAATCAAAAATTTCACTTCTATGTGCCTTGTTTTTGTGAATAGTGATTTTTATAAGCTAGTTTGTAACATATGATGTTATAAGTAATTAAATGAGTCTATAAAGACTATAATACCCCTAGACTAAAAAGGGGGCCGGTTTTTGTAGTAATGAGTCACCAAACATGTTAACCTATTAAGTAAATAAAGATGACTCATAAGTTACTATTTGCTTTAAGTCATAAATATCTTCAAAAACAAAACCAAACTCACTTCTCTCATTTCTTTCTTCATTTCACACGGTTCCCTTCTTCTTCTACCTCTCTTCTTTCTGTTCTCACGGTGAAGCTACAGCACCACCACCATTTCACCATCTTCCATTGTTAATATCTCATGGCTCACTTAACCAAATCAAAAACAAACACCACCATTCTCTTCCTCTCATCAAGCTCTTCATTCCTATCTTCTCAAAACTTCAAGAGCCCCATTTCGGTTCCATGGAGTTCCACCATTGAAGGGGCTTGAGCTTGTCTTTCCACATATTATTGATCTCCTTTGCTCCTAGGTAAGGAATCTCAAAGAAAAATCAAGTTTCCTCCATGTTTTGTGTGAGACCGAAAATATTCATTGATGGAGCTCCTTGTGTTGCTTTGTTCTAGCTCCATTTGAATCTTTCAAGGACTAGGTGGAGTCCTCTCTTCATAGATATTCAAACACCCTTCAAAGATCAAGGTAAAACAACTACATTAATGTTTTGAAAATAATGTAAACCTAGGGTTTACAATGAGATGAAGCATAAAGCTTATATACTCATTTCATTGCTTGTATATTGTTTAGTGGTTGACAAGGAATCAAATACCTTATCGGTTTTATAAGGAAACAAGAAAGAAGTTTGTGAGGAAAAGAGGTAAATATGCTATCTCAATGTGGTTAATGCCTTAGGAGAAATAAGCTATAATGCTTTAAAACTACCTAAAGAGCAAATGGTGAAGGACCTAGTAAAGTGTTCTCAAGAGACTAAGTAAAGGAACATATGTCTTGGTGTGTGTAATTGCAGTCAAAGGCTTAAATATTATGGAAATTCAGTGTTTAAGGTTTATGTTATTTAAGGGCCTAAGAGCCATGTTATTTAAGGGCCTAAGTGCCAAGCAATTTAAGTTATGCACTATATTGTGATGAAGTGCTAAATGGGTGAAGTTTGTGTATAAAATGTGTTTGATGGATTTTAGGTGTTCTTGAGTGCTTAATGGTGAAAACTATGAGTTTTGGAATGATGATGTGCTAAGAGAACCCTGGCAAAATTTGTAAAATGTATAATGGTTTTAAGTGCTTGAATGAACTTGGGTGAATTAGGAATTGGTAGGAATGAGTAAATGTTTCACTAAGGAAGAAAACGTGCATTAAGGTGTTACAAGGATTTAGGTGCTATCTTGGAAGTCCTAGGAATTCAAGGTGTGTTTTGAGAATGTATTTAAGTCTTGGAGAAGTTTGTTTAAGGTTTAGGTAATGTTGGTATCCAAGGAATAAATGATGTTTAGATAAGGTTTTGAGAAAAGAATTCAAGAAGTTGTAAAAAGGAGATTTAATTAGTAAGATGAAGTTGAAGATGTGTAAAGGTGTAGAGGAAACACCTTGGTGTAGTGGTCATTATTGGTGAACTACCACTTAGAAATCTTAAGGAGAAAACATCCCAAGTGCTAGGAATTTTGTAAGAAATTTGTGAATGATAAGATGGTTTTGGTGAGTGATTTTAAGAGTTTAGCACATGGCTAAAGGTGTGTTTGATGTGCCAAATGATGTTGGGAAACATTATGAGGCTTTAGGAGAAGTTTGGTGAAATTGGTTAAGTGTTTAAAGACTTGGAAATTGAATGTTTTGCCGTGTCCGAACTTCCGTCCGGACATGGAAGTTCGGACAGGCTCTGTTGGGTAAAGGATTTTCCCACTCTCGAACTGTGTCCGAACTTGGGAAGTCCGGACACAAGTTCGGACGTGTGTATGGGTTTCAGTATTAGGTCGCGGCTTGCGTCCGAACTTGGAGGTTCGGACACAAGTTCGGACAAGGCGCTGTATGGACCAAAAACATTGTTTAAGGTATGGAAATGGTGTGTAATGATGGGGATTAATTAGTAATGATGTTATAAGATTGTTAAAGACATGTTAGGTGAGTTATAATGGCAATTTGGTGAGGGGAAAGTTGTATCAAAATGTAAAAGTAAAACAAGTTAAAATGTAAAGTTATGTAACTAAGTTAACGGGGAGAAGTTATAAGCATTAGACATTAAATAATCATGCTACCCCGATGTTAATAAAAGTACATGTAATGTTATCAGTTGTTCGAGAATTGCTCGAGGAACATAAGTGGACATGATAAAGTGGACTCCGGTGACAGGTATGGTTTTCTTGCAACCTGTGTCCTACTGGATTACACCGGCTTGTATGCCAATGTGTTTTCTGTATGTTTGCCACGTTATAAGATAAATCATGAAACGAGTTTACAGTCGTTGTTGTTGTTGTATGTTTACGTGCCGATACCGGTAACCTCGAATGCGCTTGAAGGGCTAGTTAACCACTATTAGGTAAACGTAGGAGACGGTATCCGTAACAACGTTTTCCGACTTAAGGAACGTTCTAACCACGGCTAGCGTAGTTGCGTATGTGATTTGTGTGTTTTGTGTTTGTAGGTGAATGTATGACTCTCCATTCCCTTGTGTGTGTCTAACAAGACTTAACCCAATGTTGATTGTTTAATTAAGTTCAATGATGAACTTCTGACAAGTGCTAACGGGGGGAGTGAGGAGTCCGGTCTGTTCCCCACGCTGTGAGTATGGGGGTCGTTGTCATAGCAGGTTCGATCCTCTCTGTATGTTATGGTTGTTTTCCAATTTGGTTCCCAACCTTCCCTTTAGCTTAACCAAGGCTATTCTCACGTCGGGCCACAGGGGCATACTATTGTTATGTTTGTTTCGGTGTGCTTGGATAACTATATCCGAGACACCTTTGTTTAAGTTAACCTTCATTTACGAACGGTAACGAGGTATGAACGAGCTTATCATGAGACGGCAACATTCTCTAGGCTCACCAGTGTATTACAATGTTGGGTCGGTTCCTAAGAGGACCATTCCCGTTATGTTGTATCTTTGTTGTGATGCATATCTATTGCGGGTGTATGTTGCTGTGGAAACGTGCAAAGTGTTGTTAAGTGTTGTTATGTAGTGTATGTTATATGTTGTGAAATGTGGAGTATGTGGATCATGGATAGAATCCCAGTTTGAGAAAAGAGGCGTTTAAGGTTAACCCGATTTAAGGGTAAGTGTCGTCTGTTAAGGAAGTAGCTCCATTAGAGGAGAACACTCTAGGATATTGAATACTTGAGTGACTTATTAAGTAAGGATATATTATCTGTTTTTGAGCCCGTTGAGGCGAAATGATTACGTGTTGTGTTTTACAGTTACATGCATGATTTAAAAAATAATCAACCGCATGCTAAGACGACAATTAGTTGTGCGTGGCCCGGTAGCATGTGGGCTGCGGGATTACCATACCAGCAAAGGTGCTGAGCCCCTTGGGGGCCACCCTTTCTCTTCTTTTCCTATTTCAGGTACGAAGTGCTGGAAGCCGTTCGAGTAGTAGGACGGGTCGTTGTACATGGGTAATCATTTAAAGTGTATGTATACAGTAGGTGTAGTAAGACCGAAATTGTTGTCGGCATCAGTTTATAAATACTCGTGTAGTTGAAAGGTGTACGTTGTTTGTTTTGTTAATGGAAAGGGATAGTAATGTGTAGTCACTCGGGAATTTAGCCCATCAGACCGGTACATGTATGTGTAATAGCCTTGTTAGCCACGTGGGTGGTTAACGGCGTGTAACACCAGCGAGTTGAGTTATTTAATGAGTTGTGTATTCCGCTGCAGATTGTTGTTATGTATTGGTTGTTGGATGGGGTGTTACACCTATTTGCTACCGGATTACACCGGCTTGTGTGCTATCTGTGTTTGAATTAACGACCAAGATAATTAATGAAAAATGTTGTTTTACTCTTGTGCACTGTTGTGTTATTTTATATGCGTGAATGTTGCTAACTACGACATGTATGTCCCACGCATACAACACTACAATACCAGTGGATTAAATACCTGCGCTTTATTGTACCGAGAACTTGTTCACAAGTTTCTCACTAACTTCACTTCATAACAAACGTCATTATCCTAAACGTGATAATTGACAATACACATTATGTTCTTGTTTAACGTCTTCTATGAAACCTAACAATTCTATACTACGAGAACGAGGAGCCCAGTTGGATCTGGCCATGCATGCTACAGGAGTTGTACCTGTCTCAGGTCGTCTCCTATTCCGTTATACGTCACGACGGAACATTTCAATGGAGGGGAAGACTTTATTCCTCTCGAGGGTTCAATTCCCAACAGTTCAGTGGAGAGGAAGACTTCATTCCTCTCGAGGGTTTCGATTCCCACATTTCTCAGTACAGGAGTTAACTACGTTTTCTTCTGAGGGACTAGTTTCCCAACCTTCAATTTTAACAAGGTCACTATACCTTCACTATTTGAGATATACATTTAAACCTGTCAGTCCCATTGTGTGGACCCGACTATCATTAAAAGATTACTGTTCAGCTAACTTGACCTTCTGAAGTCTTGTTCTTTGTGACATTATTGTCCTTGTGTGGATACCTGAGATTATCATGCTATGCTTATTTACAGCTTTATAAATGAACTGCATGTATTCGACAATTAGTTGGTGTGGCCCAGTAGCCGATGGGCTGCACGTTTTCCATACCGGCAAATTATTTTGCTGAGCCATTTCATGGCTAAACAATTCCAGGTACCTGAAGTTGAGAAGATCACCACACTGAGTGTAGGTGGGGTAGACCAAGCTGTGGGAGTCTACTACTAGTTATTTGCTTTCTCATTTATTGTACCTTTGAGTTTGATTCCTAGTATCTCGGGTTGTATTCGTATTCAGACCGTGACTTTTGAGAATTGTATTTGGAGTTAGCCTTGTTGGTCACAAGGGTGGCCAACGGCATTGTAATACCGCCCGGTTGTTGCATTTATTTCCGCTGCAGTTGTATTTTATTTGGGAGTGATCGCCGTTCAGGTTATTGGATTTCGGGTTGGGGTGTTACAAAAAGTGGTATCAGAGCGTAACTACGCTCTGGATACAAGGATACACCGAGATTAGGATTTCTAAAGCTTTAGGATACAGGTTGAGAGATAGTATAGAAAGGAGTTTAAGTTAGTTTTTACTTAGACTACTATCCAAGACCAAGATTGTGACCACAGTATCTAATATACCTCAACATCCTGCAGATGTCAGGAAGAGGAGGACGCCGTGGACAGGCCGATGAGGAGTCAACCATCAGGCTGGCAGACATTGCTACTTTAATTGCTCAGGCATTTGCACAGGCGGGGGTTGCACAGCAGCAGCAGCTACCTCCACCACCACCACCTAGAGAGAGAGATTGGGTGAAGAGTTTGGCTGATCTCAGACCAACTCCCTTCAAAGGGCAGATTGACCCTACACACTTAGAGACTTATATCATGGAGATGGAGACAGCATTCGAGACACTCGCCGCCCCACCTAGGGAGAAGGTGAGGCTCGCCGCCTTTTACTTAAAGGATGCAGCAAGAGATTGGTGGAATATGGTGAAGGCCAACCACCTGGATGACCCAGCTTTTACTTAGGGACACTATACTGCACTACTTAGGGGCAAGTACTACCCGGCCCACACCAGGATGGTGAAGACTAGGGAGTTTGATGCACTAGAACAGACGGGGAAGATGACCGTTGACGAGTACTATGCTAAGTTTACCTCACTACTCTGACTACTACCCGGAATAGGATATTCGGACCAGATTTTGGTCGACCGGTTTTATGGGGGACTGAGCCCTCGACTCCAGTTTGGGATGGGACCAGTCATTCCCACCAGCTTGCAGGTAAAACAGGAGAAATGTGACCAGATAGAATTTTATTACCTATCATACTCCGTCAAGGGAGATTTGGAAATTTACACCTTGAAATTTCAGGAATGTTACCATGCTGCCTCCGTTGTGGAGATCACATGTAAGAGAAGGGATGCTTTGAGCTCCCAAAAGAGGAAGGACGGACCTGGTGGCGAAGATGCCAAGCAAGGGAACTCCAACAGAAGGAACAAACCCTATCAGAGAGGCCAGGGGTCCTATCAAGGGAAGGGGAACCAAACTACTGGGAACCCCCAGTCAGGAACCTACGGAGCGGCAACTCCACAGAAAACCTACCCATCTAAGGGTAGGCACTCTAATCAGACAGTTAAATTTGAAAATTTTGAAATTACTTCAGTACCGTTGGAATGTATAATTGACCTTGATTGTATTAGGTTCTGGACATGGCTCAAACACGGGCCAGAAGTATGTCCGCCGTTTCAACTGTAGACAGTGTGGAAAGGATCACCCCGGCGTAGACTGCCAAGGGGAGAAAGTCCAGTGCCGCCACTGTTAGATATGGGGACACCGAGCCTTCGAGTGCATTAAGAACCTGGAGAGCAGGAATTACCGCCCGGGAGCAAAGACAAACAGCACCCAAAAGAATGGAGCTAGCGATACTCACCCTCCACCAACAAACCAAGCTCAGGGGTATAAGGGCAAGGGCCCAGCATCAGGACCTGCCCTGCATGTCATGGACCGCTCAGATGAGGCTGGTCCTTCTACCAACCCAGGTATTTCTAAACCATGTGAACCTTCTATTAAGCAATGGATGATGTGAATGAGTGCTTGCATGCCTTGATTGCCTAGTTGCATAGGAAAGAATTAATGAGACTCACTAGTAGAACTTTAAATCACGTAGGAAGCTATAAGATATGCTTTCCTATCCCCTCACCGCCCTCCCTGGAAGAAACATTATCAAAGTACAAGAACCAGAGAATGAACAATGTAAGGTTATCCAACCAGGTTTGATACTACTCAAAGGATACTTAACACCTGAGACACAAATTACAATCATCAGAAAATGTCAAGAATTGGGAGCAGGACCAGGAGGGTTCTACACTCCAGAATTTCCAGGAGGATAAAAAATGAAGCTGAAAATTATGTGCTTAGGAAAGGATTGAAATCCTTACTCAAAGACCTACCAGGATACAAGAAATGGAGATGGAGCGCAAGTGCCAAAAATCCCAGAAGAATTTTTACAAATTGTGGAACAAGCGGTTACTACAGCTCATCAGCTAGAAGAAGATCCAATTCCCAACTTAAGGGCTGATCTATGTATCATCAACTTCTATGAAGAAGGAGGCCGCTTAGGACTACATCAGGACAAAGATGAAACACAAGGGTCCCTCGATCAGGGGATACCAGTATTGTCTTTGTCAATTGGAGATGACGCAGAGTTCCTTTATGGCAAGCAGAAGCGTGTGGACCTTGCAAAGAAAATCATATTGAATTCAGGAGATGTTTTAATAATGGGTGGAAAGTCAAGGTTGCTATACCATGGAATTAAAAGGATTAAACTAAACACAGCACCTTCGACAGTGATAAACACCACTCACATGAAACCAGGAAGATTAAGTTTGACTTTTAGAAAGTACTATTATTGTAATTGTTTGGACATCTGAAAGGAGATCATCTCATCAATGAAGCATTATTGTTATGAAAGTGAATGTCTTTAGACCCTATCGTATATCAAAGTACTTACTCAGATTCTGTTGTTAGGTTGTGCTAAGGAGACGGAAGGTGCCTTAAGTATACTTACTGAGGAGGAGGCCAACAAGGGCGGCGCGATCCTCACTGGTACCTTTCCTGTCAATGGAGTGGCTGCACTAGTACTGTTCGACTCCGGAGCCTCACATACTTTCGTTTCGCCTTCGCTTGCGGGGAAGTTGGGGCTAGACGCTGTAGAGTTACCTGATTTTAAGGTGGCACTCCCGTCTAAGGAGAAGGTCAGTTGCACTCGTCTTTATAGAGGAGCCACTATCCGCATTAAGGAGGAGGAATTTCCTATTGACCTTATTGAGTTCAGAGGTCTAGGGTTCGACGTTATAGCCGGGATGGACTGGTTGGGGCGGCACAGAGGCCGCATTCTTTGTGCAAAGCGCAGACTGTTACTTAAGAGCCCTTCAGGAGTGACAGTATCCTACCGCCAGAGCCCTAGGGCACCATCAATAAAAGTGATATCTGCTATGTCCATGTACAAACACGTCAGGAAGCAGAAGGAAGTATACTTATGTTATGTTCAGAATGTAGAGCACGACCCTGATTTTGATCCAGCTATGCCAGTAGTGTCAGAATTTCCAGATATTTTTCCAAAGGAACTTCCAGGCTTACCGCCACCCAGAGAGGTAGAGTTCTCCATCGAATTACTACCAGGTACCGGTCCCATAGCTAAGGCACCATACCGAATGGCACCAGCAGAGATGGCTGAGTTGAAGGAGCAGTTGAAAGATTTATTGGACAAGGGATACATACGACCTAGCGTATCTCCTTGGGGAGCACCAGTTCTGTTTGTGAAAAAGAAGGATGGAAGCCTTCGGTTATGTATTGATTACAGGGAGCTTAATGCAGTGTCGGTGAAGAACAAATATCCACTACCACGAATTGACGATCTGTTTGATCAGTTAAGAGGAGCAAAGGTATTTTCAAAGATCGATCTGAGATCAGGATACCATCAGATACCTATCAGGGAGCAAGACATAGAAAAGACAGCATTCAGAACACGATATGGCCACTATGAGTTTACAGTTATACCTTTTGGCTTGTCAAATGCACATGCAGTCTTCATGGATTTAATGAACAGATTATTCAGAGAGCAGCTGGACAAGACCGTGGTTGTTTTCATCGATGACATCCTAATCTATTCAAAGTCTAAGGAAGAGCATGAGAGTCACCTCCGACATGTACTTGAGATCTTAAGGGAGAACCAGCATTATGCTAAGTTCTCCAAATGTGAGTTTTGGTTGGACAGAGTTTCCTTTCTAGGACATGTCATCTCAGATGCTGGGATCGCAGTGGATCTAGCAAAGATAAAAGCAGTTCGCACCTGGCCTAGGCCAAAGACAGTGACTGATATCAGGAGTTTCCTTGGGTTAGCAGGTTACTACAGGAGGTTTGTCAGAGATTTCTCCAAAATAGCCAAACCTATGACCAGTTTAATGAAGAAGGACGCACCATTCACATGGACTACTGAATGTGAGACCTCATTTCAGTATTTGAAGAATGCTTTGACATCCGCACCAGTTTTGACTATACCTGAAGGCATAGAGGGTTATGAAGTTTACTGTGATGCATCAGGCAGAGGATTAGGGTGTGTACTCATGCAGAATGGGAAGGTAGTCGCCTACGCTTCCCGACAGCTGAAGAAACATGAGGAGAACTATCCCACACATGACTTGGAGCTTGGAGCGATTGTTTTTGCACTGAAGATCTGGCGCCACTACTTGTATGGTGTCCAGATGATCGTATACTCGGATCACAAGAGTTTGAAATATGTATTCACCCAGAAGGAGTTAAACATAAGACAAAGAAGATGGGTTGAATTTCTCAAAGATTATGACATTGATTTGTAGTACAAAGAAGGGAAAGCTAATGTTGTAGCAGACGCACTGAGTCGACGAGCACATTCTCTAAATGCCATTGTGGCTAGCTCGAGTCTTATGGACGACATACGTAGCGCACAGCGGAGTGATCAGCGAATGATGGAGATCAGTCAGAAGTTGTCTGATGGTACATTTGAGGGAGGAAAGTATGAGTTTCAGCAACATGATGATGGACTAATCAGATTGAAGGGCAGATTGTGTATTCCCAGAGACAGCACAGATATAAAGGAGCATATTCTTCGAGAGTCCCACACTTCTTCCATATCTGTCCATCCAGGAGCTTCTAAGATGTAAAAAGATCTAAAGAGGTATTTCTGGTGGAGTGGTATGAAGGGCGACGTGACAGAATATGTGATTCGATGTCTCACTTGTCAGAAAGTGAAATTCGAACATAGACGACCAGGAGGTATGGTACAGTCTATGCCAGTTCCTGAATGGAAGTTTTATGATATCTCTATGGACTTCGTGGTGGGACTACCACCTACGAGAAGAGGAATTAATATGATTTGGGTTATTGTTGATCAACTGACTAAGGTTGCTAGGTTTATTCCGATGAAAGACACTTGGAAAGTGCCAAAATTGGCAGAACTATTTGAGCAGGAGATTATCAGACATCATGGAGTACCAAAGACTATTGTTTCAGATCGAGATACCAGATTTCTCTCACGATATTGGCGAGCTACTCGTGAAGCACTTGGTACTGAATTGAAGCTTAGCACAGCATTTCATCCTCAGACAGATGGTCAATCAGAGAGGACTATTCAGACCTTAGAGGACATGCTACGAGCATGTGCCTTGGATTTCCAGGGCAGCTGGATAGATAGATTACATCTCATCGAGTTTGCATACAATAACAGCTATCACGCCTCTATACAGATGTCGCCTTTCCAAGCCTTATATGGCAGACCATGTCGCACACCATTGTGCTGGGACGAGTCTAGTGAGACCGTCATCATTGGACCTGAGTACTTAGAGCAAGTCCAGGCAGAAGTACAACAAATCAGAAATAACATGAAAGCAGCACAAGACAGACAAAAATCATATGCTGATGAGAGGCGACGAGACCTTGAGTTCGCAGTTGGCGACCAGGTATTTCTACGAGTATCACCCATGAAGGGTGTATTCAGATTTGGGCAAAAGGGCAAGCTAAGCCCGAAATTTGTAGGACCCTACGCTATCATTGAGCGGGTGGGCCTTGTGGCATATCGACTTGATTTGCCAGCAGAGTTGGGCAAAGTACACAATGTTTTTCACGTGTCTCAGCTTAAGAAATACATGCCTCATCCTTCTCATGTTCTACAACCAGAGACACTCTCATTAGAACCTACAATGCGGTATGTGGAAACACCGCAATGAATCTTAGACAGAAAGACACGAGATACTCGAAACAAATCTGTGAGCCTAGTAAAGGTTCTTTGGTCGAACCACGATGTTGAAGAGGCCACATGGGAACTAGAAGCTGATATGCGAGCGAAGTTTCCCTCATTATTTACTGACTAGACACTTTAGTCTAGGGTACGTGGGCGTACCCCTTTTTTTGGGGGGTAGAGCCTTTTTCGTTTGTGAGTTTATTATGCATTTTGTTGCACTTTGGTGCATTTCAGTGACACTTTATCTTGTATGTGTTCTTGTGTAACACTGTATTTGAATGTACTTTGTACTTCTACTTGTTGGTGTGTACTTCGTTACACTACAATGGAAATATTATGTGCACTACGTTGCACTATTTGAAATGAAACGTGATTGTGTTTACTACCTTGCACTACATTGTAGGTATATGTTATGACATTCCAAGTATTCCTGTTGTGCTTGATGTACACTATGAACTTAGGTATATAGAGACTTGGGACTTGATCCCTAAGAACTAGATTGAGTTGTGGATGCTTAGTGGAACTTGATTCCCCACAACCTTAGAATTTAGATATGAGACTTCGGGGCGAAGTCCCTTTTTAAGGGGGGTAGATTGAAATACCCCAAATCTAATTAACATTATACAACCATTATTTAATGGAAAATAATCCAAATATAAATCATTTCACGTACGCATGCAAACCCATGCATGAGAACGTACGTAAAAATAGTCGTTTCTCCATAAACGCTAAAACGCCTCAGAAGCCTATGGTCAAACATGACCTTGTATGACCCTCTAATATTCAAACCAAATGGTCATACAATTATTATATGAATATATAAACATATTCCCTAAGCTATATTTAGTAAAAAACGCAAAACGCTCGGGAGTGCTCACGCACGCCCCTTAAAGCACGAAAAGTCCGGAGGAGTGCCGAGGTGGCACGAACTCCTATAAAATTAATTCCTTGAGTTCCTAACATCATTATTAACCATTATAAAGAGAACCCACGAAGTGGTTTCTCAAAATTCAGCAAAACCCACAGGAGGATTTCTTAGCGCTCCTTTTTGCCCAGGAATGTCCCGATGGCCCGTAAATTATGTCATGGGTTGATGTAACCCCATATAACTCAATGTAACATCTTAGTATATGTTTATTTACTATAATAAGTGTTTAAAAACACTTGGAACTCATAAAAACAATTGGTTTCCCAAAATTTCCTTAGAGCACAAAAACACACCTTCGGGTGTCACGAAAACGCGTTATACGCAATTGCCTTGTAGTTTTTGACATGCCACGAATTAAGAATATTAAATAGGGTTAAAATGACCATCTAAATCAGTTGGAGGAACTACCCAACAAGGTGCTCTATAGGGGCCGATTTTATGCTCAAAAACGAGTATAAAATTTACATTAAAAATTTATAAAAGGCTTAAAACATGGTGACTCACCTTCCCATGTGCTATAATACTTAATGTCAAAGTATGTAGGTCTCATTTGACCACCAAGCTGTCGAAATAATGCATTGGAATAAGGCCATGTGAGCTAGGTAGAAAACAAAATGTAAAAAGGCAAAAGTGGATCTAGATTCCACCTTTTTTGATTCCTTATAATTCAAATGACCTAACATGCTTGGTCTTAGCTCTTGAATGCCGATTGATGAGCTTCAATACTCCTTGAAATCGTCCACCTACAATGAAGAAGAAGGCAAGTTACAAACATTGAAAAATCAAAGGAATAAAACTTACTTTTCTTACCTTGTCTTCTAGCTCACAATTATTTTCTTCCAACTCTTGCCTTGTCACACCACATGGCCGATTATATGCTGGAAAGAAGGGCATTTATTGAGCCAATAACTCATGTAATAAACTAAGGAAAAAGTATAGTCATTTGACACTAAAAATTAACAAAACAAAAATCAAATTCCAAATTGCCTTCTCTTCTTACGTGAGCTTAGTCTCATTCTTCTCCTTGCACACTTCACTCACAAATTGGTAAGGCTCTCTCCTCTCTCTTCTTGCTTCATCTTCTTCCTTTGAAGCTCTTAAGTCCATTAATGGAGTTTTAACTTCTATCTTCATCTTTAAGGTAATTTCCTAGCATTTCTTGTCAAGCCTTGAAGCAAAACTCTTCCTAGCACATCAATAAGCATTCGACATCAACTATTGTTCCAAGGAGGTTGTCCAAACCAACATTAAACCAAGGAGCATCTCAAGGTTATCTTAAGGTAGTTTTCAAGCTTGAAAATCCTTAAAGCACATTTTATTGTGTAACCGATTTCTATCTCTTCTAAGGTTCTTTTCTTCTTCATTTTCATGAAGGAAAATTTGTTCTTCAACCACCTTAGGAGTGCCGAATTTATAAGGAGAAAAAGCCTAAGGTAAATTCTTGGAAAACTACTTACAAAACTACTTAAGATCTTATTTGAAGATCTAACTCCTAAACTCCTTCACCACTTGCATATAACCGAAGTGGAGCATCAATATTACCTTGGAGAAAGCTTGGAGATTCAAGAAGAGTTCAAGCACTTAACCACCTTTGTTAAGAAGTAAGTTTACTAAGCTAATATTTACGTTTTAAGCTTGGTTAAGCTTCTAAAAATTATACAAAAATTATGTACATCTCCAAGGTTAATTAAAACCGAAACTATATGGTATTATATGCCAAGAATATAATCTATAACATATATGGAAAATATTTACCTTAAGACACATTTTTGTGTCACAAAATTTATTTATGTTATATACAAATTCAAGCCGAGATGTCAAGGGCAAAAATACATTATTTTGAGCTAAGAATCAATATAAGACATTACAATAATTTTTACATAAGTTATATGACTCATATGAATTTATGTATATTTATTATGACATATAAATCCACTTTTATATGCTATATGGTAGCTATTTAATTATGGCCGAATTGTCTAAGTGAAAAATAGATTTTTATGAGTTACTTATGTATATAAACTTATACTATAAAGTTTGGTGAGTTAAAAATATTTTATTAGAGCTTAAATGGCTAATTAATTAAGTTATGTGGCTTAAATGTAATTTTTACAAAGTTTGGTGAGTTTAATGTGAAAACCGAGAGTTAAAGGTTTGTTTGGTATAATTATAATATAATATAAGGTTAGGGATTAAGTTTATGAATTTTAGATAATTTAAACAAGTGTTACAATAACATTTTATTAAGTTTTGGGCTATTATGTAATTTATAAAAGTTGTTATGAAAGTTTGGAACTTATTAGTGGGCGAATTCATAATTAAGAGATTTATTAGGTTCACCTTCGAAATTTTGAAGAATTAAGTATTTAGACTATAGTTTATAAGTTATTAAGAAACTATTATAAAGTTTTGGGATGAAAATGTAATTAAGGAAAAATAAATGACAAAGCCGAATTACTTTGGGGTTAGTTTGGTAATTTAAGAATTTATATATATATTCGGCATTTATGGAGAATTAAAATTAAAACCATAGTTTATAAGGCATTATGTAAAGATTATAAGATTTGGTGGCTAAATTGCAATTATAAGAAATATATATATATAGGCCGAGAATTGGAGGGGCTAAGTGTAATTTTCAAAAGTTACAATATTTAAAAGTATATACCAAAATATTAATGGTAGTTTTGTGATTTAATTAAATAAGGAATTAAAACTATGTTATATAAGAGAGAATTTAAATGTAAAGTTTATGAATTAATGTGGTTGTTTTGTAAATAACCGAAATATAAGGGTAATAATTTAGATTTAAATAAATATAGGTCCTATATGGATATTTGGAGGAATTAGAAGAAAGAATTTTGGTTAAAGGAATTATGAAGATAAAACTATGACTTATATAGTTATAAGGAAATTAAAGGTAACCAATAATTATAATTTATGATTGAAGGAGGAATAATAAAAACTATAAGAATATTATGTCCATGCATGACATATAAGTATACTTAGGAAATTATAAGTTGTTATGTCACCTAGACAATTAAAATAAATAACAAATATAGTACATGAATAAATAAATACATATATGTACGTTAAAGGATTTATAAATAAATCAAAAGGAATAACAATAAGTTATGCAATGAATCTTGAGGTAATTAAAAGAAATAAACCTCACATAAAATAACAAATACGAAATTTGTTGAAAGATCCAATAAGATCATTATATAAGGGTAACATAAATTAACCCTCTCAGTTAATCCTATTCTAGGACTTTGTTTGACCTGACGTTGACCAGGGTATAATCAACTGCAACCTACGGTGAACGGTATGGAATTCTTGCAACCTGTTTGCTACCGGATTACACCGGCTTGTGTGCTATCTGTGTTTGAATTAATGACCAAGATAATTAATGAAAAATGTTGTTTTTACTCTTGTGCACTGTTGTGTTATTTTATATGCGTGAATGTTGCTAACTACGACATGTATGTCCCACGCAAACAAGACTACAATACCAGTGGATTAAATACCTGCGCTTTATTGTACCGAGAACTTGTTCACAAGTTTCTCACTAACTTCACTTCATAACAAACGTCATTATCCTAAACGTGATAATTGACAATACACATTATGTTCTTGTTTAACGTCTTCTATGACACCTAACAATTCTATACTACGAGAACGAGGAGCCCAGTTGGATCTGGCCATGCATGCTACAGGAGTTGTACCTGTCTCAGGTCGTCTCCTATTCAGTTATACGTCGTGACGGAACATTTCAATGGAGGGGAAGACTTTATTCCTCTCGAGGGTTCAATTCCCAACAGTTCAGTGGAGAGGAAGACTTCATTCCTCTCGAGGGTTTCGATTCCCACATTTCTCAGTACAGGAGTTAACTACGTTTTCTTCTGAGGGACTAGTTTCCCAACCTTCAATTTTAACAAGGTCACTATACCTTCACTATTTGAGATATACATTTATACCTGTCAGTCCCATTGTGTGGACCCGACTATCATTAAAAGATTACTGTTCAGCTAACTTGACCTTCTGAAGTCTTGTTCTTTGTGACATTATTGTCCTTGTGTGGATACTTGAGATTATCTGCTATGCTTATTTATAGCTTTATAAATGAACTGCATGTATTCGACAATTAGTTGGTGTGGCCCAGTAGCCGATGGGCTGCACGTTTTCCATACCGGCAAATTATTTTGCTGAGCCATTTCATGGCTAAACAATTCCAGGTACGTGAAGTTGAGAAGATCACCACACTGAGTGTAGGTGGGGTAGACCAAGCTGTGGGAGTCTACTACTAGTTATTTGCTTTCTTATTTATTGTACCTTTGAGTTTGATTCCTAGTATCTCGGGTTGTATTCGTATTCAGACCGTGACTTTTGAGAATTGTATTTGGAGTTAGCCTTGTTGGTCACAAGGGTGGCCAACAGCATTGTAATACCGCCCGGTTGTTGCATTTATTTTCGCTGCAGTTGTATTTTATTTGGGAGTGATCGCCGTCCAGGTTATTGGATTTCGGGTTGGGGTGTTACAGTCATCCATTGACCAAGACCCACCATTGCCGACCTCCTATGGCTGTCATGCCCACTCATTAAGCAATCTCTAATCAATTATTCAGCCAATCTAATGACTCACCATTTACTATTTGATAAAGTAACATAAAGTAACTTATAAGGCAAAATTGACTTACCTTTCTCATTTGCCTTCAATCCCTGCCGACACAAGCTTGCTCCAGCCTCTCTTTGGCTTCTCCAAACCGTGGATAACATGCCAAGTTCAGAAGAGAACAACAATTGACATAGGTAAGCTTATTAAGCCATTTTATGTCCATTCTCTTCACAATTCTTTCCTTTTTCCATGGATCAAAGCATCAACCATTTCCATCAATGTTTCTAGGTTGTTTTGGAGGTTGAAAGGAGAGCAAATCTCGGCTGTAACAAGGGAAGAAGGTGGAGAAATCTAATCTTGTTCTTAAGGTATAAAAATGTGCTTTAAGCACTTATCCTTTGATTTTCTTCAATTCCGGTTTGAAAGCCTTGTTTCCTAGGCTTATAATCTTCTTCTTAACATACTTATTCAGTTGGTATATCAAGAGCTTCAAGGTATAGCCAGATCCAAGCCAAAAACACCATTTTAGGCATTTTAATCAAGGTAAAAATTAGCCATCTTCTAATCTGAGTTATAACAGTTTAAAGCTTGGTTTTAGTAGCTCTTTTGATGCTCTTTAACTTCTCTAAATTTAGGCCAAAGACAACCTTGGCTACCTTGGTATTTTAAGGTAAAATTTACCTTGAAAATATACATTAAACACTTCTTATGGTTAGATCTTGCTTGGAGACTAATCATGTCTTAATTACTGTTTGAAAACATGTAAACTAAGCTGTGGAAAATTTATCTCCAAACAGCCGTGGCCAAACAAGGCCTAAACTTGGCAAAAATAAGGTATAAATCACTTAAACTTACACTTGGTATATTAATATGTGTTTATACATATGTATATATTTATGTCATGAGTGAATGGGTTAATTAAGGTCTTATTTTGACCTTAGGTGATTAAGGAATGGTTTAGTAAATTTTAAAACTAATTAATTAGCATAATTGTCAAATTTAAGACATTTTGTGGAAAATTGGTAAATATGAAAAATATATGGGTAAGGCCGAGAGTTTAATGCATTTTTGGGCATTTATGTGTAATTCATTTTATAAGCTAATGTTTGTAATAAGGCCATGTACTTTAGGCCATTTTATTTATGCATTTATAAGATTTTATTTAAGTTTAGGTGGTATATATGCATTACCGCATATTATAAGGGGTTAAAGTGTAATTAAATTAAATTTGGGGGCTATATAATAATAAAGCCGAAAATTAGAGGTTTAAATGAGTTTATATAAAAATTATAAGATTATATAAAGTTTTGGGGTTAAATGGTAATTTCTGAAAAATAAGGGTACAAACCGTAATATATGGATATTGATGGTCAATGAAATATTAAGGTGGTCAACCTTGACCATATGGTAGGTTTTGACCAAATTAAATAAGTTAGATAACTTATTTAAGGTTTTATAATAAGATAAGTATTTAATTGTAACAATTTTATAACCTATGTGGTAAATATGTTATTACCGAAAATAAAGGGTGTATAATGGTGTAACACCCCAACTCAATCCAGATGTGGTCTCGCAACTTAACAGTATATATATAAACATGTCACAGCGGAATTCTTTACAATCCAGGACCTTGCAACGGTCTGACTACAAAATATACCAAACATTAGTACAACAACCTTAACCAATTACATATCCCTCTTACAACCCCCTCACGTCCTATACATCTCACTAACTCAAATTGCCATACGAGTGTACATGCACAACTCGTAGGCCACACTTAACCCGTAACACTTGTACCCCCTTCTTACTCTCGCGACTGCCGCTTCCTGATGTACCTGTGTAGTAAAAACAGCCCCCAAAGGGGGTCAGCACGAATGCTGGTACGATCCCCTCATGGCCCCCAAGCTAACGTGGCTACGACGACTAATTGTCGATAGCATGGAGGTTGATTAAATGCACAACATAATAGTAAATACTGTAAACAACAATCCATATATGAACAATCAAAGTTCACACACAATGTACGACTTAAATGCATTCCCTTAATTAGAGAGTTAGTTATTTAACTTCTTAAGTTATGTTTCCTCTTAGTCTTAGTCCATCCTTATCTCACCTCAATCTTAATCTTATCTTAGTCTTAGGAACAACCATCCTTTAATAAGGAGTGGATGTAGCTTATCTTAATCTTAATAACACAAACCATCCTTTAAAGAGGAATGGTTGCAACTCATCTTGACCTTACCTTAATCTTAAACTTAACAATACAAACCATCCTTTAATAAGGAATGGTTGCAACTTATCTTAACCTTACCTTAGCCTTAATCTTAACTTAATCTCAATATACAAACCGTTCCTGGAAGGGAATGGTTGTAGCTTAATTCGAACCTGGGATTTAGGTGATCCCACCGTACCATCTTAATGCCACCTACTCTGGACGGGAGTCCAGCGCACCTGAGCCGGCAACCGGCCCTAGGCTACAAGTCCGAAGACAAGTCCTTAATCGGAGGTTGAATCTGCTATAGATAACGACCCCCTTTCCTTAGCATGCATGACCGGAGATCGGTCCCGGGTTTCCTAACTCAAGTTCTAGTTAGTAGTAATCTCAAGACCCTGTTTGTTGGTTAACCTCTTTCGGTTCATATCGTCCCTTATTAGGGGCGTTCCTTAGTCTCACTCAATTCCTTACTAAACATTGGTTAGTAAGTTCTCACGGTATGTTGTGTTAGTTTTCAAACATCACACAACAATACAATAAATATAATATATTCCGGTTGCATGCTTTATCTTGTTTAGTGAGCACACAAAACAAATAGCACACAAGCCGAGGGACACCTCGTTAGCAAGCAGGTCACAAGAGAACTGTACCGTTCACCGTGGTTCGTTCGGTTGCTTATTCTCCTCCGGAGTCCAACTTCTCAAACCCTAAGACATTCACCGAATTGGGTGGTTAATTACTTTCAATTAACCTAGCCTAATTAATCAATAATGACTTCCCGCTTAGTACCACCAAGTCCTTGTAGTTTAACCTTAACCACTAATGTTACTCATTTCCTCATTTTATCTCACACTTGTTCATACCTCCAAAGGCCTTAGAACCCTACTAAACAACTCTTAACAACCTTATAATAACATTACTTAATATTCCCCATCATTTCCCAACCTTAAACAAAGTTTTTGGTCAATACAGCACCTTGTCCGAACTTGTGTTCGGACTTCCCAAGTTCGGACACTGTTCGAGACTCTAAGGGTGCAGATTGCCGAATGTCCGAACATACGTCCGGACTTCCCAAGTTCGGACGCTGTTCGAGGCCAAACCAGAAAATAGAAATAGATGTGTCCGAACTTCTATGTTCGGACGGGTAGTTCAGACGCCAGTCGAAGATCAGAAGACTTACACGCTCCAGGGCATGTCCGAACGTCCAAGTTCGGACGTTAGTTCGGACGTTAGTTCGGACGTGCCCTAACACCCATTTTCCTTATCTTTAAACTCTTACTCAACTCTTACCAAAATCCCTAACACCTATTATGTTTTCCTTAGGTTTCTAAATGGCATCTCATGCCTATGTAACCATTATACCAAGGTGTTTCTTCATCACCTTAACATCATCTCCCAAGCATCCTTATGCATATCCATTTGCTTTACTCAAACTTCTCAAAGCTATATGTAATCTAGCACACGCTTACATCTTCACAAGTCATTATACCTTATTTTTCCTTCAAACTTGTACAAGCTTCCTAGCTTCCTTAACCATGGTTTGGTGCCTTAAATTCACCATTGTAACCCTTAGTCCCTCTAGACATCCCTAGGTCTTCCTAGTACTCAAGAACTCCATAGCTTATTCATTCTCACCAAAACAACACTTAATGTTTCCTAGAACATCCTTAGTCATAAAATCTCCTTAGAACACCTTAAACACTACGCTTCATTTACCTTGACCAAGCAACACCCTCCTTTGACTTTTCCACCTCTTTTGTTCAACTTACTCACCATTCTCATGATCATACACTCTTATAACTCCCTAGCCATTTCCTTTGACGACTTACAACCTTTTCCTACAGTTTTACTTCTATCTCCCAAACCACTCATCACCTTCTAAACTGAACCCTTACTAGTCCTCTACTAGTTTCACCCAAATCATCTTAAAGCATTATACACCATTCCCTCTAGATTTTTGCTCAAGTCTTAACCTTCCTCATACCATGTCTTTGGTGTGTTCAATGCACCCATCTAAACTCTAATTTCCTCATAGACCATCCTAGGTCATTCTAAACCTCAAGAACTCCTTAGTTAACTCATTTCCACCCAATTTTCTTTTCATGCTCCCTAGTAAACCCTAGGGCATATTAACTCACCACTACCACCTAAACACTTATTTTCTACTCAAATTTCGCCATAGCTCCTCTAGTATATCCTCATGCCCAAATGCTTTATTTTTCTCACACAATAATCTCTCACACACCAAATCCTTTCTCATCTTATTTTCTCACCCAAATCAACTTATTCACATCATACTCAATATATTGCAATAATCTTAAATTGCATAGCACTAAGGCTCTTAAATGACATGGCTCTTAGGCCCTTAAATGACTTAAACTTAAACACTGAATTTCCACATATAAAAGCTTTCAACCTGCAAATACACCCATCAATCTCATAGTAGTTATAATGTTCTTAAAACTCATCTTAAACTTATATTACTAACTCATTTCCTTTGGCTCCTTAGTCACAAGTTCACAAGCTTATTTAAGTTCTTTTTCTTAGGTTAATAAACCCAATACACAATGTAAGCTCTAAGCCACATTGGTATCCACCTAAACTCATCCCTTAAAACTTAAACCACCATTAGGTAAGCATTTTACCTTGTTTTCTCAAGCTTATCTTAACTTCCTCCTTAGACCTTCTTCTTGGATGAATATCGGCCACCACCTAAACTTCCCTTGCCAATGTTCTAATCAATATTCAATGACTCATATGAGCACTAAACAATACACTAACCTCAAGGAATGAAAACCTAGGTTAGAAATGTGTTCTAAGGCATAAAAGTGGATGATTACCTTTGTAGTCTCAAGATAGACTTTGGCATTGAATGAAATAGGACCTCCACTAGTCCTTGGTGAATAAATCAAGCTAGAGCAAGGCATAAAAACAAGGCCCCATGAGAAGGAATTTTCGGCCATATAAGGAAGATGATGGAAACTTGATTTTTCTTACATTTGCTTTACCTTATGAGAATGGAGAAGCTAATGTGTGATACCCAGTGTAGGGGTCACCTCCCACATCGATCGGGAGAGAGCACGAACCACGCCTTATAGGTGTGGGGATACTCTCCCCTTGTGAGAGGCCTTTTGAGTGGTGTGAGTACATCACCCTCAGAAACAAATCCGTGCGGGCTGCGGCCCAAAGCGGACAATATCACACATGTGGGTTAAGACTGGGGATGTTACATAATGAGCTCTTCAAACTTGATTTTACCCCATCAATGGAGATTTCCCATGGCTCCAAAATGAAGCTTTTCCAATTTTGTAAAGATAGAAAGCTAGAGCTTGAGCTAACTAAGAGATATATGTGTTTAGTTTTTGATTTGGAGCTAAAATGAACACTTGGTGAGCAATTGAAGGTGGAGCACCCATGGATGGAGCTCTCTTGGTTTGGAGCAAAAGAAGAGAAGAAGAAATCATGGAAGGAAGGAGGAATGAAGAGAGAGAAGAAGAAAGGTAGCTTTAATGAAGATATTTTGCTTTTTAAAGCAAATAGTAACTTCTTACTTTATCCTCTTCTTTATAACATTATTTGACTACTCATGGTGACTCATCCTCCCTTAGAAAACCGGCCCCCTATTAATTAAGGCAAGTCATGGTCTTGTTTGACCAACTAATTAGCTTATATTGATTAAAACTTAAACTAGTCACTATTTGGCACTATTCACAAATTAGTGCACATATTTCTGAAATTTTTGATTTCCCATTGATTTAGGCTTCCTAATGTGATACTAATTAGTACACATGTTGATTAAAGAGTAATGATGGACATAGCCACTCAAAACTCAATTCTAAGACAATTTCTCAAAAATGTGCTTTAAGACTTCTTAAAGCACATTTTGTGTTTTAACTTGTTTTCAAGCTTGGTTTTCTTTGGTAATTGGTTTAAAATGACCATTAGATATTACTAAGTCTTATGATATTTGGGTACTCACCAAGTCTCTCCAAGCTTAGAGCACATTTTTGCCCTATTGCCCTTAAGGCACTTTTTGTGTTTTCCTTGGTTTAAATTGTCTACCAATCTTTCTAAGGCATATTTAGCCTTTACATCATATTTGATGTTTACCTAGCATACTTAGGTTTGGGGTATTTCAATCTACCCCCCTTAAAAGAACTTTTGTCCCCAAAGTTCCCATGCATCTTATCTCATTAGAATACATGTCTTACCTCATTCCTTAGATCATATAGATCATACTTATGTATACTTAAACTCATTGAATCATTAGATCCACCATATTCTTATTTAAATATCACACAACATGCTTAAGCATGATAGCACTCACAATTCTTTGTTTCTTTTTGATGATCAAAAACATTCACATAACTTCCAACGTATTCTCCCATGTCACCGGTCCGTAGACAATGGCTCATTCGTCCTCGTCACCATGGGCCAGAATACAAAACACCCTGCTCTCCCCATGTCACCGGTCCGAAGACAAAGGCTCGTGCGTCCTCGACTTCATGGGCGAGACTCAGTAAAAAGGTAATCCTTTTTACGAGGTCATGTGAGGAATAATTCCTCTAATTAAAAATACAAGCAACTCCAATTTCATTTTATCTTAAGGCCTCTATCCTTAGTGTGATTTAATTGTGACCACTGGTAGGGAGTTTCAGGAATAATCCTACCCTGATGTGATCAGCATCAGTGTAGAACCACCCTTCCACTCCAATTTGTGTTCGGTTTCCCTTGATCCCTAGAAAATCAAGTTCCACCTCCCACGTCATTTTCAACATCCAAATAATTCACTCATGTCCAATTTTCTATCTTTTTAGTTCTTCTAATCATAATCAATACATCTCCAAAGTGTGGACTCAGTCCATCAAACATTCCCAATTCATCTCTTAGTAATTACCTCAAGACTTAAATTCCTACTAAGTTCTATAACTGTCCCATACCAACTTTCACTGTCTCATACCACATAGCATTACTATTTCCAAACTCATAATCATATCAAATTGTATCTCATAATGTTATCTTATTCTTATCTCCCACATAGTCTCATATCGACTCTTACCTCATATATTCCTATTCCTTAAGTCTCCTTAATTCTTTTCCTTAATTCTCTTAACTTGTACTCACACCGGAGTTAACAAGACAGGTACTTAATATGTATGGCATTCACATCTTCTGTGTGCAATAACCATGATTTATCTCAAAATGTTTGTGTAAAACATATTCTCATATTCTTTTGTGTGCTATGCACACCGTAGTTTATGTACTAAGTACTCAAACATACAATAAGCGGTTTTCGCTCTACCCCCCTTAAAATGGATTACGCCCACGTAATCAACACCATCACATTCTTGGACATAAGTTCAAGATATCTAATTCTCACCGAGCATTCTAGCTTCCACGTCATCTATCTTACTTATAATTGGATCAGAAATGACTTAGTCTCTGTATCGAGGATTCTTAACGGTACTTATACCGTTTCCTTAACTTAGTTTGGTCAAATCTCAAAGGTAGTGGTCTGCTAGCTTCCGCTGCGCGACTCTGATAGTTTTAGGTTTATTTGCCTCACTTATCCTTTTTACAGTATCAGATATCTTTCTCTTGCGTGCTTATGGTTTAGCACTAAAGGTTCCTCAATGGTCACGTGTTATCTTTATATATACACGGCCTTAATGAGTTGTAACTCGTCTATCCATTCTCCTTGAAGATCTTATGTTCATACTCTTAGTGTTTTCTTGAATGTCTAAATCGTTCTCCCCAATTGACCTTTGGTCTGAGGATGATTCTTAGTCTGAAACTACTGTTTAGTGCATATCGCGCTTTACAGTCTTAATTCCTTACATCTTAAGACATATCCAATGTCTGTACTTAACAATCCGTGCTCTTTGCACTTCATAGTCCTTAATTATCTGTTCTCTGGTTCCTCTGTGTTGCTGGTTCAACTGAATTCTTCTCCTCGACTGTTTGTGGTAGTAGCTGTTCTTGTCTGATCTTGCGTCGTTGTCCGTGGTACGGAGTCGACTACCTCCCGTGTTCCTTACACCACTCGTTCACATGCATGGGGTACCTTACTGGTACATTACTACTTACCCAACTAACTCATAAATGAGCGTGTCAGGCCTGCAAGCCCCTGTGGGGTGCAGCCGTCCCACGTCTCGTTTTAGTAAACTCATAGTGTCCGTCACACGTTTAGCTATTGCTAATTATGAAGTATTCTGTTGTGGATCTCCTCTTTCATCGTTCCATAATAACATTTATTGTTCTTCTTGAAGTCAATCAAGGGAAGTCCATTTACTGTGTTCTTGGGTATGTATGCTCTAGCTCCTTCCTTGTATTCCGTATGATTCGGTCACTTAATATCTGAGGTCTCTTTCCGTAGAGCCTCTTATCTTGTTTCTCATATTTATGCTACTAGGAATGCACTTCCAGTTCCTTAAGGAATGGATAGTGTGCTTCCTGAAATCTTACCTAACGAGGTCCAGACTACTGGCATCAATGCACAGCTCGTCTACCATCTTATTTCCTTACTTATACTGGTCTTAACTCATAAATCTAATTGCCTCAGTGTCAATATTTGACGGCTCATACATAATGGTCGCCTTACCGCGCACCATGACTTAATCCACCTTTCTAACTATTGTACTCACGACCACTACTACCGTGGTAGTTGGCTCTTACTGTTGCCCATTGATGGTGCAACCTCTTACTCATTTATTCTAATGTCTTACCTTATAATCAATCCCTTCTTGGTGTAAACACACTGGGAGTTCTCTCATTCCGGTATTGGCGGTTGTCGTACCGTGTTGTAAATAGTTGACTCTTGATATGAAGATGTTATGCTCCAATCTCAGATTCGTAAGTAGGCTAATTTCTTTCGCTTTCTTTCATCCTTAGTGATGTTATCTACCATGTAGTTTAACTGGTTACTGAAGAAGTCATCCACTGAATCACAAGCTCTTCTGAGCATTGATTAATTGACGTGCCATAATGTGCAGTCACAATGTTTATCTCTGACCATTACTAATTCTTACATCCTGGGTGTTGGATATGGGGTCTATCTGTGCAACCTTCCTTATTACTCAAGTGTATCTGGTATGTTCTAAGTAATCTCAAGGTTCATAGTTTCCATTTCTAAATAAAGTGTATTTTCTCTAATAGTGAAAGCACTTTTTGAGGGGTTCATTCCCACTCATGGCCTCACAACAAGGAGAGGTATCCCCACCCTAAAAGGCATGGTTCGTTCTCCGCTCCTGTCCTAGCATTATCTCAATATTCTCATTGGTACCCTTTTCTGGTAATGTTCTTCCCAATCTAAGTTATAGGTTTGGTAACCGTTCATATCTACAAATTATAGTCCCTTCGTGGCTTAAACAAGCTCTCTTATAACTTACTGCGCCTCGGGCTCTGATGTGGTTAACATCCTTGGCTCGTAAGCTCTTAATGCTTAATGTCTCAGTTCATTATTTGTACTCTTACTCATCTGCAGGTCATCCCTATAAGATTCTGGTCCTTTGAGCACTACCCACCGTTAGGTTACATACTAAATGTAGTATCGGGTTTCATGATAAGTTGCTGCATCCTGCTTCCTGCTAGGAAGTTGTTCAGGTGATCTGAGGTTACTTAGTGTCTTTGGCAATACTGTCGTTTTACTAGACTTATGTCTTTTAATAATCAAGGTTAGGTCCGTACTAGGCGTTTGCCTTACGGTGTCCAAGTTGGATATCATCCTGTCGTCTTATACTTCCATCTCAACGCTTCGTTCAACTTCTGTTGATTACGCCACCCTTTAATGATCAATCATACTTGGGTGTTAATGAGTTAGACGAACAGTACTAGCTGTCATTCATCAGTTGTTCGGCTCGACTGTGCCCGCTCTGTGTGGGTAGTCCTCTGAGCTTCCCTCTGTCGGGATTGTACATTTTTAATCCTTAGTAGGTTATAGCTTATGTTCATTTCTTTTACCCTTATTTTCTGGGTTTTCCAACATCTTCATTGAAGAATGTTGTTATTGGTACTCTTAGTGGTCACTCTGGGAGTCTTATCCCGTTTCCGTTGTAAGTCGTTGCTTCAACAGTCTCAATAGTATCTTATGATACATCCCCTGTATATTATTGCTTATATAGTGTTTTGCTTGCATTACCGAGCGATCTCTTAGGTTTTCCCCTTGGAGTTCGGGATTGTGTTCTTACCGTACTGTCGGTTGTCGTTGTAGTGGGTTATACCGTTGCTAATATTTATATGGTTTAGTACTTTGTCTGAGTTCCGCTCCCGGCTGACTGGTGTGTCACCTCATCTCATCATGGTCAGGCCGTCCGGCCCTTCCAAGGTCCTATTTTTCTGTTCTTATGGATTTACAATCCGGTATTAATATATGCTACAACTGTAGCGTTTTCCTATTTTGCCTTGATGGCTTTTCATGTGGCTTAATCGTGGTAGCACTTGCTATGGAAAGTGCGCCATGCAGGATGGGCTATTGGTACAAGGTACGTTGGTAGCGATACTTCCTTCTAATTTCCATGTAATTGGTAGTCCTCGGGACTCCTTCGATAATATCTTATTTTGGATAACTAACCATCCAGCAGTTTCCTTGTTGTTTGACAGTACTGTCATTTATCAGAGCGTTCCTCTTTCTGAGGGAACCCCTTCATATTCTCTTATGTCTTAATCCTCGCTCCTGTCTCCACACATTTTGTTGTGGTTATTAAGTAATAATTCTCCTTTAGGCACTACATCGTAGTCCTATTTTGGTATACAATTTATATGAGTTCCTATCGTCGTCCGCATTATGTTGGCCAGGTTTGTAACCTTTTTCATTGTATGGGGTTTGGAGTTCCCGTTTCTAACTAGACTTTCCAGTAATCTCAATCCTCATGCTTTGTATTATCCCATTGTTATGCTCACTCGGACCGCTGTCCGGTACTCATGTCTCTTATCATTTCCTTATCCATTGCACGCGTAGTGCTTTCCTTACCATTGGTATCGCGGGTTATTTCGACTGCGTAGCATGCCGACCCTTGTTGCCGGTAATTTCCGTTCCCTTACTGATAGTATTCCATAGGTAGCGCCTGTTTCTCTGTTGCGCTCCATTGAAAATCTCCAAGTTCTCCGTAACTGTTGTGCAACAAGATGTTTCTCGTATTGCTTACTGTTAGCTAACTGCCAGATTGGGTTCCCCCGAGTAAGAGGAGGCTTTCTTCTCTCTGGCGTCTGTTCCACATATTCAGGGTTAGGGATGTGGAGGGCGGGCCTAGGTACTATGGATATCCGGTAAACACCGGGAAGTCCTGACTAACGCACCTCTCACTTTATCACTCAACCCTTAACCCATAACTCAAACTCAACCTCTGTATTCTCCTAAGTTCGGTAATTCTTGTCTTCAGAGCGTAACTACGCTCTGATACCACTTTTTGTAACACCCCAACTCAATCCATATGTGGTCTCGCAACTTAACAGTATATATATAAACATGTCACAGCGGAATTCTTTACAATCCAGGACCTTGCCACGGTCTGACTACAGAATATACCGAACATTAGTACAACAACCTTAACCAATTACATATCCCTCTTACAACCCCCTCACGTCCTATACATCTCACTAACTCAAATTGCCATACGAGTGTACATGCACAACTCGTAGGCCACACTTAACCCGTAACACTTGTACCCCCTTCTTACTCTCGCGAAGGCCGCTTCCTGATGTACCTGTGTAGTAAAAACAGCCCCCAAAGGGGGTCAGCACGAATGCTGGTACGATCCCCTCATGGCCCCCAAGCTAACGTGGCTACGACGACTAATTGTCGATAGCATGGAGGTTGATTAAATGCACAACATAATAGTAAATGCTGTAAACAACAATCCATATATGAAAAATCAAAGTTCACACACAATGTACGACTTAAATGCGTTCCCTTAATTAGAGAGTTAGTTATTTAACTCCTTAAGTTATGTTTCCTCTTAGTCTTAGTCCATCCTTATCTCACCTCAATCTTAATCTTATCTTAATCTTAGGAACAACCATCCTTTAATAAGGAGTGGATGTAGCTTATCTTAATCTTAATAACACAAACCATCCTTTAAAGAGGAATGGTTGCAACTCATCTTAACCTTACCTTAATCTTAAACTTAACAATACAAACCATCCTTTAATAAGGAATGGTTGCAACTTATCTTAACCGTACCTTAGCCTTAATCTTAACTTAATCTCAATATACAAACCGTTCCTGGAAGGGAATGGTTGTAGCTTAATTCGAACCTGGGATTTAGGTGATCCCACCGCACCATCTTAATGCCACCTACTCTGGACGGGAGTCCAGCGCAGCTGAGCCGGCAACCGGCCCTAGGCTACAAGTCCGAAGACAAGTCCTTAATCGGAGGTCGAATCTGCTATAGATAACGACCCCCTTTCCTTAGCATGCATGACCGGAGATCGGTCCCGGGTTTCCTCACTCATTCTAGTTAGTAGTAATCTCAAGACCCTGTTTGTTGGTTAACCTCTTTCGGTTCATATCGTCCCTTATTAGGGGCGTTCCTTAGTCTCACTCAATTCCTTACTAAACATTGGTTAGTAAGTTCTCACGGTATGTTGTGTTAGTTTTCAAACATCACACAACAATACAATAAATTAATATATTCCGGTTGCATGCTTTATCTTGTTTAGTGAGCACACAAAACAAATAGCACACAAACCGAGGGACACCTCGTTAGCAAGCAGGTCACAAGAGAACTGTACCGTTCACCGTGGTTCGTTCGGTTGCTTATTCTCCTCCGGAGTCCAACTTCTCAAACCCTAAGACATTCACCGAATTGGGCGGTTAATTACTTTCAATTAACCTAGCCTAATTAATCAATAATGACTTCCCGCTTAGTACCACCAAGTCCTTGTAGTTTAACCTTAACCACTAATGTTACTCATTTCCTCATTTTATCTCACACTTGTTCATACCTCCAAAGGCCTTAGAACCCTACTAAACAACTCTTAACAACCTTATAATAACATTACTTAATATTCCCCATCATTTCCCAACCTTAAACAAAGTTTTTGGTCAATACAGCACCTTGTCCGAACTTGTGTCCGGACTTCCCAAGTTCGGACACTGTTCGAGACTCTAAGGGTGCAGATTGCCGAATGTCCGAACATACGTCCGGACTTCCCAAGTTCGAACGCTGTTCGAGGCCAAACCAGAAAATAGAAATAGATGTGTCCGAACTTCTATGTTCGTACGGGTAGTTCGGACGCCAGTCGAAGATCAGAAGACTTACGCGCTCCAGGGCATGTCCGAACGTCCAAGTTCGGACGTTAGTTCGGACGTGCCCTAACACCCATTTTCCTTATCTTTAAACTCTTACTCAACTCTTACCAAAATCCCTAACACCTATTATGTTTTCCTTAGGTTTCTAAATGGAATCTCATGCCTATGTAACCATTATACCAAGGTGTTTCTTCATCACCTTAACATCATCTCCCAAGCATCCTTATGCATATCCATTTGCCTTACTCAAACTTCTCAAAGCTATATGTAATCTAGCACACGCTTACATCTTCACAAGTCATTATACCTTATTTTTCCTTCAAACTTGTACAAGCTTCCTAGCTTCCTTAACCATGGTTTTGGTGCCTTAAATTCACCATTGTAACCCTTAGTCCCTCTAGACATCCCTAGGTCTTCCTAGTACTCAAGAACTCCATAGCTTATTCATTCTCACCAAAACAACACTTAATGTTTCCTAGAACATCCTTAGTCATAAAATCTCCTTAGAACACCTTAAACACTACCCTTCATTTACCTTGACCAAGCAACACCCTCCTTAGACTTTTCCATCTCTTTTGTTCAGCTTACTCACCATTCTCATGATCATACACTCTTATAACTCCCTAGCCATTTCCTTTGACGACTTACAACCTTTTCCTACAGTTTTACTTCTATCTCCCAAACCACTCATCACCTTCTAAACTGAACCCTTACTAGTCCTCTACTAGTTTCACCCAAATCATCTTAAAGCATTATACACCATTCCCTCTAGATTTTTGCTCAAGTCTTAACCTTCCTCATACCATGTCTTTGGTGTGTTCAATGCACCCATCTAAACTCTAATTTCCTCATAGACCATCCTAGGTCATTCTAAACCTCAAGAACTCCTTAGTTAACTCATTTCCACCCAATTTTCTTTTCATGCTCCCTAGTAAACCCTAGGGCATATTAACTCACCACTACCACCTAAACACTTATTTTCTACTCAAATTTCGCCATAGCTCCTCTAGTATATCCTCATGCCCAAATGCTTTATTTTTCTCACACAATAATCTCTCACACACCAAATCCTTTCTCATCTTATTTTCTCACCCAAATCAACTTATTCACATCATACTCAATATATTGCAATAATCTTAAATTGCATAGCACTAAGGCTCTTAAATGACATGGCTCTTAGGCCCTTAAATGACTTAAACTTAAACACTGAATTTCCACATATAAAACCTTTCAACCTGCAAATACACCCATCAATCTCATAGTAGTTATAATGTTCTTAAAACTCATCTTAAACTTATATTACTAACTCATTTCCTTTGGCTCCTTAGTCACAAGTTCACAAGCTTATTTAAGTTCTCTTTCTTAGGTTATATAACCCAATACACAATGTAAGCTCTAAGCCACATTGGTATCCACCTAAACTCATCCCTTAAAACTTAAACCACCATTAGGTAAGCATTTTACCTTGTTTTCTCAAGCTTATCTTAACTTCCTCCTTAGACCTTCTTCTTGGATGAATATCGGCCACCACTTAAACTTCCCTTGCCAATGTTCTAATCAATATTCAATGACTCATATGAGCACTAAACAATACACTAACCTCAAGGAATGAAAACCTAGGTTAGAAATGTGTTCTAAGGCGTAAAAGTGGATGATTACCTTTGAAGTCTCAGGATAGACTTTGGCATTGAATGAAATAGGACCTCCACTAGTCCTTGGTGAATAAATCAAGCTAGAGCAAGGCATAAAAACAAGGCCCCATGAGAAGGAATTTTCGGCCATATAAGGAAGATGATGGAAACTTGATTTTTCTTACATTTTCATTACCTTAAGAGAATGGAGAAGCTAATGAGCTCTTCAAACTTGATTTTCCCCCATCATGGAGATTTCCCATGGCTCAAAAATGAAGCTTTTCCAATTTTGTAAAGATAGAAAGCTAGAGACTTGAGCTAACTAAGAGATATATGTGTTTAGTTTTTTGATTTGGAGCTAAATGAACACTTGGTGAGCAATGAAGGTGGAGCACCCATGGATGGAGCTCTCTCGGTTTGGAGCCAAAGAAGAAAAAGAAATCATGGAAGGAAGGAGGGAATGAGAGAGACAGAAGAAAGGTAAGCTTTAATGAAGATATTTTGCTTTTAAGCAAATAGTAACTTCTTACTTTATCCCTTCTTTATAACATTATTTGACTTCCTGGTGACTCATCCTCCCTTAGAAAACCGGCCCCCCTATTAATTAAGGCAAGTCATGGTCTGTTTGACCAACTAATTAGCTTATATTGATTAAAACTTAAACTAGTCACTATTTGGCACTATCACAAATTATGCACATATTTCTGAAATTTTTGATTTCCCATGATTTAGGCTTCCTAATGTGATACTAATTAGTACACATGTTGATTAAAGTTAATGATGGACATCTAGCCACTCAAAACTCAATTCTAAGACAATTTCTCAAATGTGCTTTAAGCTTCTTAAAGCACATTTTGTTTTAACTTGTTTTCAAGCTTGGTTTTCTTTGGTAATTGGTTTAAAATGACCATTAGAATATTACTAAGGTTCTTATCATATATTGGGTACTCACCCCAAGTCTCTCCTGCTTAGAGCACATTTTTGCCACCTAATTGCCCTTAAGTCACTTTTTGTGTTTTCCTTGGTTTAAATGTCTCCTACCAATCTTTTAAGGCATATTCTAGCCTACTACATCATAATTTGATGTTTACCTAGCATTTAGGTTTGTGGGTATTTCAAATGGTATTATAAACACCCATGGGCTATTAGGAATTTTTTAGGGACTTATTTGGTTGGTTTTTGGAATTAAATAAACTATATATGTATAATATATATTATATGTTCTGATGCACTTTGGAATAAAAGATGTTGGTGAATGTAAAATCCGAAACTTATGTTTAGTAAGGGTAATTATAAACCTTGGGTAAAATTTGGTGATTTTTTGAATAATATAAGAGTATTTTAGGTAAGATATATGTATCCATAATATATCGTTTTAAAGATATTATAAACTATATGTTATAAATTGAGCCAATGGCAATTATAGAAACTTGGTGTGTTCTAGAAAAATAATACAGAACAACACAAGGAGCTGTTCGGTATTTTATAAATATATAACCATAGGTTATATTATATTAAGCTTAAAATGTTTATTTTATGATATATATAACTGGTATGATTAATGTGGTTTTTTGTAAATAAAGGAAACTGTGGTAATGAAAAGAATAAGGTTTTTGTATGGTGGCCCATGCTGCAAATATATAGTTTTTTGTATAAAAACTATCGGTTGATAAGTTAAAGAATAAAGATATCATATCAAATGATATTAATATGGTATAACATTACATAATGTTATGTGGTCAAAATAGAATTTAAATAAATTCAAGGGCTGTACCGAAATTGTAACACCCCAACTCAATCCAAATGTGGCCTCGCAACTTAACAGTATATATATATAAACATGTCACAGCGGAATTCTTTACAATCCAGGACCTTGCCACGGTCTGACTACAGAATATACCGAACATTAGTACAATAACCTTAACCAATTACATACCCTTTCTTACAATCCTCTCACACCTATACATCTTACTAACTCAATTGCCATACGAGTGTACATGCACAACTCGTAGGTCACACTTAATCCTTAACACTTGTATCCTCTTCTCACTCTTGCGACGGTCGCCTCCTGATGTACACCTGTGTAGTAAAAACAGCCCCCAAAGGGGGTCAGCACGAATGCTGGTACGATCCCCCATGGCCCCCAAGCTAACGTGGCTACGACGACTAATTGTCGATAGCATGGAGGTTGATTAAATGCACAACATAATAGTAAATGCTGTAAACAACAATCCATATATGAACATCAAAGTTCACACACAATGAACGACTTAAATGCGTTTCCTTAATTAGAGAGTTAGTTTATTTAACTCCTTAAGTAATGTTCCCTCTTAATCTTAGTCCCTCCTTATCTCATCTCATCTTAGTCTTATCTTAATCTGAAAAACACCATCCTTTAATAAGAGTGGATGTCGCTTATCTTAATCTTAATTATGCAAACCATCCTTTAAAGAGGAATGGTTGCAATTCATCTTAACCTTACCTTAATCTTAAACTTAACAATACAAACCATCCTTTATAAGGAATGTGTTGCGACTTATCTTAACCTTACCTGCCTTAATCTTAACTTAATCTCAATATACAACCGTTCCTGGAAGGGTTTGTAGCTAATTCGAACCTGGGATTTAGGTGATCCCACCGCACCATCTTAATGCCACCTACTCTGGACGGGATCCAGCGCAGCTGAGCCGGCAACCGGCCCTAGGCTACAAGTCCGAAGACAAGTCCTTAATCGGAGGTCGAATCTGCTATAGATAACGACCCCCTTTTCTTAGCATGCATGACCGGAGATCGGTCCGGGTTTCCTCACTCAAGTTCCAGTTAGTAGTAATCTCAAGACCCGTTTGTTGGTTAACCTCTTTCGGTTCTATGTCCCTTATTAGGGGTTCCTCAGTCTCACTCAATTCCTTACTAAACATTGGTTAGTAAGTTCTCACGGTATGTTGTGTTAGTTTTCAAACATCACACAACATACAATAAATATAATATTCCGGTTGCATGCTTTATCTTGTTTAGTGAGCACAACAAAACATAGCACACAAGCCGAGGGACACCTCGTTAGCAAAGCAGGTCACAAGAGAACTGTACCGTTCACCGTTGGTTGTTCGGTTGCTTACTCTCTTCCGGAGTCCAAATTCCAAGTCCTAAAACATTCATTCAGTTTTAGGTTGTTAATCACTTACTTAATTCAACTTACTTAAATTACTTACCTTACTTAACTTTTAATGATCCCAACCTAACACTTCTTAAGTCTTACAACCTAATCTTACAAACTTCATCTAAGTGAATCGCTTCGCCTCATCCTATACTTATTCATCCACTTAATTATCATTGTTACCCACCAACATGTCTTAAACAACCTTATAACATCAATACCTAATTATCCTCATCATTTCCCATCCTTAAACAATTGGCCAAAACAGTGGCATGTCCGAACTTGTGTCCGGACTTCCCAAGGTCAGACACAAGTCGAGACTCTGAAAATTTTCACGCAACAGGGCCTGTCCGAACGTCCATGTCCGGACGGATGTTCGGACAAGGCAAAACACTCATTTTCTAAGCCTTCAAACACTTAACCAATATTCACCAAATTTCTCCTAAACCCTCATAATGTCTTCTAACATCATTTAGGCACTTAAACTCACCTTATAACTTCCACCAAGCTCTCCAAACAACTTCCAAAGATCTTCTCAAACATTTACTAAATTCTTACAAATATTCCTAACACTTGTCATATGCTTCCTTACATTTCCAACTTGTACATTTTATCTAAAACTTCGACTAACCAAAGTGTTTCTTTCCTACCCTTATAGCTCCTCCTTAACATCACTACATTACATCTTTGCTTTGCTCAATCCCTCCAAGGTCATCTTGCATGTCCATGCATAATTTCTCTTCTTTTCTTTTGTTACTCAACACTCCTAAACTCTTGAGCTTACTTATACATTGTTTTCCATCACCTTAACACCTTAACATGCTTCTTCATTTACCCTGACCATGTAACACCCTCCTTAGACATTTCCACCTCTTTTATGCATCTTATTCACCATTCTCATGATCATACTCCCTTTTACATTCCCAGTCATTTTCCTTGACATTTGACAACATTCTCCCACACCTTTCTCTTCCATCACCTAAGTCCACTCATTAACATCTAAACTAAACCTCATTAGTCCACTACTAGCATCTTCACCCTTACACAAGGTTCTCGGAACTCTCATTGTTTTACTCTCTAGTTCATACCTAAATCACCTTAAAGCATTATACACCTTTCCATCCAGATTCTGGCACAAGTCTTACCACTCCTCATACCATGACTTTGGTGTGTTCAATACACCCATCTAAACTCTAACTTCCTCATAGACCATTCTAGGTCATTCTCATCCTCAAGAACTCCTTAGTTAACTCATTTCCACTCAAATTCTTCATAATGACTCCTAGTAAATCCTAGGTCATATTAATTCACCACCATCACCTAAACACTTATTTTCCACTCAAATTTCGCCATAGCTCCTCTAGTATATTCTCATGCCCAAATGCATTGTTTTTCTCACACAATAATCTCACACACACCAAGTCCTTTCTCATCTTATTTTCTCACCCAAATCAACTTATTCACATCATACTCCATATATTGCAATAATCTTAAATTGCATAGCACTAAGGCTCTTAAATGACATGGCTCTTAGGCCCTTAAATGACTTAAACTTAAACACTGAATTTCCACATATAAAAGCTTTCAACCTGCAAATACACCCATCAATCTCATAGTAGTTATAATGTTCTTAAAACTCATCTTAAACTTATATTACTAACTCATTTCCTTTGGCTCCTTAGTCACAAGTTCTCAAGCTTATTTAAGTTCTTTTTCTTAGGTTATACAACCCATTACCTAATGTAAGCTTTAAGCTACATTAGTACTCATCTAAAACTCATTCCTTAAACTTAAACCACCATTAGGTAAGCATTTTACCTTGTTTTCTCAAGCTTATCTTAATCTCCTCCTTAGACCTTCTTCTTGCATAGATCTCGGCCACCACTTAAATTCCCCTTGCCAATGTTCTAATCAATATTCAATGACTCATATGAGTACTAAGCAATATACTAACCTCAAGGAATGAAAACCTAGGTTAGAAATGTGTTCTAAGGCATAAAAGTGGATGATTACCTTTGAAGTCTCAAGGTAGACTTTGGAATTGAATGAAATAGGACCTCCACTAGTCCTTGGTGAATAAATCAAGCTAGAACAAGGCATAAAAACATAGCCCCATGAGAAGGAATTTTCGGCCATGTACAAGAAATGATGGAAACATGGTTTTTCTTACATTTTCTTTACCTTAAGAGAATGGAGAAGCTAATGAGCTCTTCAAACTTGGTTTTCCTCCATCAATGGAGTTTCCTCTTGGCACCAAAATGGAGCTTTGAAGGATTTGAAAAGATAGAAAGATAGGTCTTGACCTAACTAAGAGAAATATGTGTTTAGTTTTTGATTTGGAGCAAAGATGAACACTTAGTGAGTGATTGAAGGTGGAGCACCCATGGATGGAGCTCTCTCGGTTTGGAGCAAAATAAGAGAAGAAGAAATCGTGTGAAGAAGAGAAATGAAGAGAAAGAAGAAGAAAAGGTGGCTTATAAGAGATATTTGCTTTAATAAAGCAAATAGTACTCTTTTACTTATCTCTTCTTTTCTTCCTTATTTGACTACTTATGGTGACTCACCCTCCTTTAGAAAACCGGCCCCCTACCTTAAATAAGGCTAGTCATGGTCTTTGTTGACCAACTAATTAGCTTATATTGATTAAAACTTAAACTAGTCACTATTTGGCACTATTCACTAATCAGTGCACATATTTCTGAAATTTTTGATTTCCCATTGATTTAGACCTCCTAATGTGATACTAATTAGTACATGTTGATTAAAGAGTAATGATGGACATTTAGCCACTCAAAACTCAATTCTAAGACAATTTCTCAAAAATGTGCTTTAAACTTCTTAAAGCACATTTTGTGTTTTAACTTGTTTTCAAGCTTGGTTTTCTTTGCTAATTGATTTAAAATGACCATTAGGATATTAATAAGGTCTTATCATGATATTTGGGTACTCACCCAAGTCTCTTCAAGCTTAGAGCACGTTTTTTGCCCTGATTGCCTTTAAGGCATTTTCTTGTGTTTTCCTTGGTTTAAATTGTCTACCAATCTTTCTAAGGCATATTTTAGCCTTTCTACATCATGATTTGATGTTTACTTAGCATACTTAGGTTTGGGGTATTTCAATCTACCCCCCTTAAAAGAACTTTGTCCCCAAAGTTCCCATGCATCTTTTCTTATTAGAATACATGTCTTACCTCATTCCTTAGATCATATAGATCATACTTATGTATACTTAATCTCATTGGATCATTAGATACGCCATATTCTTATACTTAAATATCACACAACATGCTTAAGCATGTGTAGCACTCAAAATTATTTTTGTTTCTTTTGATGATTGAAACATTCACATAATTTCCAACGTATTCTCCCATGTCACCGGTCCGTAGACAATGGCTCATTCGTCCTCGTCACCATGGGCCAGAATACAAAACACTCTGCTCTCCCCATGTCACCGGTCCGAAGACAATGGCTCTTGCGTCCTCGACTTCATGGGCGAGACTCAGTAAAAAGGTAATCCTTTTTACGAGGTCATGTGAGGAATAATTCCTCTAATTTAAAATACAGTCAACTCCAATTCCATTTTATCCTAAGGCCTCTATCCTTAGTGTGATTTAATTGTGACCACTGGTAGGGAGTTTCAGGAATAATCCTACCCTGATGTGATCAGCATCAGTGTAGAACCATCCTTCCACTCCAATTTGTGTTCGGTTTCCCTTGATCCCTAGAAAATCAAGTTCCACCTCCCACGTCATTTTCAAACGTCAGATAATTCACTCATGTCCAATTTTCTATCTTTTTAGTTCTTCTAATCATAATCAATACATCTCCAAAGTGTGGACTTATTCCATCAAACATTCCCAATTCATCTCTTAGTAATTACCTCAGGACTTAAATTCCTACTAAGTTCTATAACTGTCCCATACCAACTTCCACTGTCTCATACCACATAGCATTACTATTTCCTAACTCATAATCATATCAAATTGTATCTCATAATGTTATCTTATTCTTATCTCACACATAGTCTCATATCGACTCATACTTCATATATTCCTTATTTCTTAAGTCTCCTTAAACCTCCTCCTTAATTCTCTTAACTTGTACTCACACCGGAGTTAACAAGATAGGTACTTAATATGTATGGTATTCACATCTTCTGTGTGCAATAACCATGATTTATCTTAAAATGCTTATGTAAAACATATTCTCAAATTATTTTGTGCTATGCACACCGTAATTTATGTACTCAGTACACAAACATACGCTAAGCGGTTTTCGCTCTACCCCCCTAAAAATGGATTACGCCCCCGTAATCAGCGTCACATCATCTTTGAACATAAGTTCAAGATGTCTAATTCTCACCAAGCATTCTAGCTTCCACGTCATCTATCTTACTTATAATTCGATCATAAATGACTTAGTCTCTGTATCGAGGATTCTTAACGGTACTTATACCGTATTCTTAACTTAGTTTGGTCTAATCTCAAAGTAGTGGTCTGCTAGCTTCCGCTGCGCGACTCTGACAATCTTAGGCTTAATTGTCTCAATGGACACGTGTTATCTTTATATATACACGGCCTTAATGAGTTGTAACTCGTCTATCCATTCTCCTTGAAGATCTTGCGCTCATACTCTTAGTATTTTCTCGAATGTCTAAATTGTTCTCCCCAACTGACCTTTGGTCTGAGGATGATTCTTAGTCTGAAACTACTATTAGTCATATATGCGCTTTACAGTCTTAATCCCTTGCATCTTAAGGCATGTTCAATGTATGTACTTAACAATCCGTGCTCTTCGCACTTCATAGTCCTTAATTATTTGTTCTCTGGTTCCTCTGTGTTGCTGGTTCGACTGAATTCTTCTCTTCGACTGTTTGTGGTAGTAGCTGCTCTTGTCTGATCTTGCGTGTCGGTGGTACGGAGTCGACTACTTCCCGTGTTCCTTACACCACTCGTTCACATGCATGGGGTACCTTACTGGTACATTACTACTTACCCAACTAACTCATAAATGAGCGTGTCAGGCCTGCAAGCCCCTGTGGGGTGCAGTCGTCCCACGTCTTGCTTTAGTAAACTCATAGTGTCCGTCACACGTTTAGCTATTGCTAATTATGATGTATTCTGTTGTCGATCTCCTCTTTCATCGTTCCATAATAACATTTATTGTTCTTCTTGAAGTTAATCAAGGGAAGTCCATTTACTGTGTTCTTGGGTATTGTATGCTCTAGCTCTTTCTGTATCCCGTACTGATTCGGTCTCTTAATAATTGAGGTCTCTTTCCGTAGAGCCTCTTATCTTGTTTCTCATATTTATGCTACTAGGAATGCACTTCCAGTTCCTTAAGGAATGGGTAGTGTGCTTCCTACGAAATCTTACCTAACCAGGTCCAGACTACTGGCATCAATGCTCAGTTCGTCTTCCATCTTATTTCCTTACTTATACTGGTCTTAACTCATAAATCTAATTGCCTCAGTGTCCATATTTGACGGCTGATACATAATGGTCGCCTTACCGCGTACCATGACTTAATCCACTTATCTAACTATTGTACTCACGACCACTACTATCGTGGTAGTTTGCCCATTAATGGTGCAACCCCTTATTCACTTATTCTCATGTCTTACCTTATACTCAATCCCTTCTTGGTGTAAACACACTGGGAGTTCTCTCATTCCGGTGTATGGCGGTTGTCATACCGTGCTGTAAAATAGTTGACTCTTAATGTAAAGATGTTCTGCTCCAATCTCAGATTCGTAATTAGGCTAATTTCTTTCGCTTTCTTTTATCCTTAGTGATGTTATCTACCATGTAGTTTAACTGGTTACTGAAGAAGTCATTCACTGAATCACAAGCTCTTCTGAGCATTGATTAATTGACGTGCCATAACGTACAGTCACAATGTTTATCTCTGACCATTACTAATTCTTACATCCTGGGTGTTGGATATGGGGTCTATCTGTGCGACCTTCCTTATTACCCAAGTGTATCTGACATGTTCTAAGGTAATCTCAAGGTTCATAGTCTCCGTTTTCTAAATAAAGTGTATTTTATCTCTAATATGTGAAAGCCCTTTTGAGGGGTTCATTCCCACTCATGGCCTCACAACAAGGAGAGGTATCCCCACCCTAAAAGGCATGGTTCGTTCTCCGCTCCTGTCCTTAGCATTATCTCAATATTCTCATTGGTACCCTTTCTTGGTAATGTTCTTCCCAATCTAAGTTATAGGTTTGGTAACCGTTCATATCTACAAATTGTAGTCCCTTCGTGGCTTAAACAAGCTCGCTTATAACTTATTGCGCCTCGGCTCTGATGTGGTTAACATCCTTGGCTCGTAGGCTCTTAATGCTTAATGTCTCAGTTCATTATTTGTACTCTTACTCATTTGCAGGTCATCCCTATAAGATTCTGGTTCTTTGAGCACTATCCACCGTTAGGTTACATACTAAATGTTCAGGTGATCCGAGGTTACTCAATGCCTTTGACACTACTATCATTTCACTAGACTTATGTCTTTTAATAGTCAAGGTTAGGTTCGTATTAGGCGTTTGCCTTACGGTGTCCAAGTTGGATATCATCCTGTCGTCTTATTCTTCCATCTCAACGCTTCGTTCAACTTCTGTTGATTACGCCACCCTTGATGATCAATCATACTTGGGTGTTAATGAGTTAACAAACAGTGTTAACTGTCATTCATCAGTTGTTCAGCTCGACTATGCCCGCTCTGTGGGGGTAGTCCTTTGAGCTTTCCTTTTCTAGGGTTGTACGACTTTAATCCTTAGTAGGTTATAGCTTACGTTTATTTCTTTTATCCTTGTTTTCTGGGTTTTCCAACATCTGCATTGTAGAATGTTGTTATTGGTATCCTTAATGGTCACTCTGGGAGTCTTATCCCGCTTTCGTTGTAAGTCGATGCTTCAACAGTCTCAATAGTATCTTACAATACATCCCTTGTATATCATTGCTTATACAGTGTTTTGCTCGGGTCACCGAGCGATCTCTTAGGTTTTCCCCTTGGAGTTCGGGATTGTGTTCTTACCGTACTGTCGGTTGTCGTTGTAGTGGGTTATACTGTTGCTAATATTTATACTATTTAGTATTTTGTCTAAGCTCAGCTCCCTGCTGACTGATGTGTCGGCTCAACTCATCATGGTCAGGCCGTCAGGCCCTTCCAAGGTCCTATTTTTTTTCCTGTTCTTATAGATTACAATCAGGTATTAATATATGTTGCAACTGTAGCGTTCTTCTATCTCGCCTTGGTGGCTTTTCGTGTGACTTAACCATGGTAGCACTTGCTATGGCAAGTGCGCCATGCAAGATGGGTTATTGGTACAAGGTACATTGGTGGTGATATTTCCTTCTAATTTCCATGTAATTGGTAGTCCTCGGGACTCCTTCGATAATCTCTTATTTTGGATAACCGTCCATCCGGCAGTTTCCTTGTTGTTTGACAGTACTGTCATTTATTAGGGCGTTCCTCTTTCTGAGGGAATCCCTTAATATTTTCTTATGTCTTAATTCTCGCTCGTGTCTCCACACATTTTGTTGTGGTTACTCAGTAATGATTCTCCTTTAGGCATTACATCGTAGTCCTATTTCGGTAAACAATTTATATGAGTTCCCGTTTCTTAACTGGACCTTCCAGTAATCTCAATCCTCATGCTTTGTATTATCCTACTGTTATGCTCCTTCGGACCACTGTCTGGTACTCATGTCTCTTATAATTTCCTTATCCATTGCACTCGTAGTGCTTTCCTTACCATTGGTATTGCGGGTTATTTCGACTACGTAGCATGTCGACCCATGTTGCCGCTAATTACCGTTTCCCTTATTGATAGAATTCCATAGGTAGCGCCTGTTCTTCTATTGCGTTCCATTAAAAACCTCCAAATTCTCCATAACTGTTGTACAACAAATTGTTTCTCGTATTGCTTACTGTTAGCTAACTGCCAGATCGGGTTTCCCGAGTAAGAGAAGGCTTTCTTCTCTCTGGCGTTTGTTCCACATGTTCAGGGTTAGGGATGTGGAGGGCGGGTCTAGGTACTATGGATGTCCGGTAAGCACCGGAAGTCCCGACTAACGCACCTCTCACTCTATCTCTCAACCCTTAACCCATAACTCAATCTCAACCTCATCATTCTCCTAAGTTCGGTATTTCTTGTCTTCAGAGCGTAACTACGCTCTGATACCACTTTTTGTAACACCCCAACTCAATCCAAATGTGGCCTCGCAACTTAACAGTATATATAAACATGTCACAGCGGAATTCTTTACAATCCAGGACCTTGCCACGGTCTGACTACAGAATATACCGAACATTAGTACAATAACCTTAACCAATTACATACCCTTCTTACAATCCTCTCACAACCTATACATCTTACTAACTCAATTGCCATACGAGTGTACATGCACAACTCGTAGTCACACTTAATCCTTAACACTTGTATCCTCTTCTCACTCTTGCGACGGTCGCCTCCTGATGTACACCTGTGTAGTAAAAACAGCCCCCAAAGGGGGTCAGCACGAATGCTGGTACGATCCCCTCATGGCCCCCAAGCTAACGTGGCTACGACGACTAATTGTCGATAGCATGGAGGTTGATTAAATGCACAACATAATAGTAAATGCTGTAAACAACAATCCATATATGAACAATCAAAGTTCACACACAATGAACGACTTAAATGCGTTTCCTTAATTAGAGAGTTAGTTATTTAACTCCTTAAGTAATGTTCCCTCTTAATCTTAGTCCATCCTTATCTCATCTCAATCTTAGTCTTATCTTAATCTGAAAAACAACCATCCTTTAATAAGGAGTGGATGTCGCTTATCTTAATCTTAATTATACAAACCATCCTTTAAAGAGGAATGGTTGCAATTCATCTTAACCTTACCTTAATCTTAAACTTAACAATACAAACCATCCTTTAATAAGGAATGGTTGCGACTTATCTTAACCTTACCTTAGCCTTAATCTTAACTTAATCTCAATATACAAACCGTTCCTGGAAGGGAATGGTTGTAGCTTAATTCGAACCTGGGATTTAGGTGATCCCACCGCACCATCTTAATGCCACCTACTCTGGATGGGAGTCCAGCGCAACTGAGCCGGCAACCGGCCCTAGGCTACAAGTCCGAAGACAAGTCCTTAATCGGAGGTCGAATCTGCTATAGATAACGACCCCCTTTTCTTAGCATGCATGACCGGAGATCGGTCCCGGGTTTCCTCACTCAAGTTCCAGTTAGTAGTAATCTCAAGACCCTGTTTGTTGGTTAACCTCTTTCGGTTCATATCGTCCCTTATTAGGGGCGTTCCTCAGTCTCACTCAATTCCTTACTAAACATTGGTTAGTAAGTTCTCACGGTATGTTGTGTTAGTTTTCAAACATCACACAACAATACAATAAATATAATATATTCCGGTTGCATGCTTTATCTTGTTTAGTGAGCACACAAAAACAAATAGCACACAAGCCGAGGGACACCTCGTTAGCAAGCAGGTCACAAGAGAACTGTACCGTTCACCGTTGGTTGTTCGGTTGCTTACTCTCTTCCGGAGTCCAAATTCCCAAGTCCTAAAACATTCATTCAGTTTTAGGTTGTTAATCACTTAACTTAATTCAACTTACTTAAATTACTTACCTTACTTAACTTTTAATGATCCCAACCTAACACTTCTTAAGTCTTACAACCTAATCTTACAAACTTAATCTTAAGTGAATCGCTTCTCCTCATCACTTATACTTATTCATCCACTTAATTATCATTGTTACCCACCAAACATGTCTTAAACAGCCTTATAACATCAATACCTAATTATCCTCATCATTTCCCATCCTTAAACAAGGTTTTTGGCCAAAACAGTGGCATGTCCGAACTTGTGTCCGGACTTCCCAAGGTCGGACACAAGTCGAGACTCTGAAAATTTTCACGCAACAGGGCCTGTCCGAACGTCCATGTCCGGACGGATGTTCGGACAAGGCAAAACACTCATTTTCTAAGCCTTCAAACACTTAACCAATATTCACCAAATTTCTCCTAAACCCTCATAATGTCTTCTAACATCATTTAGGCACTTAAACTCACCTTATAACTTCCACCAAGCTCTCCAAAACAACTTCCAAAGATCTTCTCAAACATTTACTAAATTCTTACAAATATTCCTAACACTTGTCATATGCTTCCTTACATTTCCAACTTGTACATTTTATCTAAAACTTCGACTAACCAAAGTGTTTCTTTCCTACCCTTATAGCTCCTCCTTAACATCACTACATTACATCTTTGCTTTGCTCAATCCCTCCAAGGTCATCTTGCATGTCCATGCATAATTTCTCTTCTTTTCTTTTGTTACTCAACACTCCTAAACTCTTGAGCTTACTTATACATTGTTTTCCATCACCTTAACACCTTAACATGCTTCTTCATTTACCCTGACCATGTAACACCCTCCTTAGACATTTCCACCTCTTTTATGCATCTTATTCACCATTCTCATGATCATACTCCCTTTTACATTCCCAGTCATTTTCCTTGACATTTGACAACATTCTCCCACACCTTTCTCTTCCATCACCTAAGTCCACTCATTAACATCTAAACTAAACCTCATTAGTCCACTACTAGCATCTTCACCCTTACACAAGGTTCTCGGAACTCTCATTGTTTTACTCTCTAGTTCATACCTAAATCACCTTAAAGCATTATACACCTTTCCATCCAGATTCTGCACAAGTCTTACCACTCCTCATACCATGACTTTGGTGTGTTCAATACACCCATCTAAACTCTAACTTCCTCATAGACCATTCTAGGTCATTCTCATCCTCAAGAACTCCTTAGTTAACTCATTTCCACTCAAATTCTTCATAATGACTCCTAGTAAATCCTAGGTCATATTAATTCACCACCATCACCTAAACACTTATTTTCCACTCAAATTTCGCCATAGCTCCTCTAGTATATTCTCATGCCCAAATGCATTGTTTTTCTCACACAATAATCTCACACACACCAAGTCCTTTCTAATCTTATTTTCTCACCCAAATCAACTTATTCACATCATACTCCATATATTGCAATAATCTTAAATTGCATAGCACTAAGGCTCTTAAATGACATGGCTCTTAGGCCCTTAAATGACTTAAACTTAAACACTGAATTTCCACATATAAAAGCTTTCAACCTGCAAATACACCCATCAATCTCATAGTAGTTATAATGTTCTTAAAACTCATCTTAAACTTATATTACTAACTCATTTCCTTTGGCTCCTTAGTCACAAGTTCTCAAGCTTATTTAAGTTCTTTTTCTTAGGTTATACAACCCATTACCTAATGTAAGCTTTAAGCTACATTAGTACTCATCTAAAACTCATTCCTTAAACTTAAACCACCATTAGGTAAGCATTTTACCTTGTTTTCTCAAGCTTATCTTAATCTCCTCCTTAGACCTTCTTCTTGCATAGATCTCGGCCACCACTTAAATTCCCCTTGCCAATGTTCTAATCAATATTCAATGACTCATATGAGTACTAAGCAATATACTAACCTCAAGGAATGAAAACCTAGGTTAGAAATGTGTTCTAAGGCATAAAAGTGGATGATTACCTTTGAAGTCTCAAGGTAGACTTTGACATTGAATGAAATAGGACCTCCACTAGTCCTTGGTGAATAAATCAAGCTAGAACAAGGTATAAAAACATAGCTCCATGAGAAGGAATTTTCAGCCATGTACAAGAAATGATGGAAACATGGTTTTTCTTACATTTTCTTTACCTTAAGAGAATGGAGAAGCTAATGAGCTCTTCAAACTTGGTTTTCCTCCATCAATGGAGTTTCCTCTTGGCACCAAAATGGAGCTTTGAAGGATTTGAAAAGATAGAAAGATAGGTCTTGACCTAACTAAGAGAAATATGTGTTTAGTTTTTGATTTGGAGCAAAGATGAACACTTAGTGAGTGATTGAAGGTGGAGCACCCATGGATGGAGCTCTCTCGGTTTGGAGCAAAAGAAGAGAAGAAGAAATCGTGTGAAGAAGAGAAATGAAGAGAGAAGAAGAAAAGGTGGCTTATAAGAGATATTTGCTTTAATAAAGCAAATAGTACTCTTTTACTTATCTCTTCTTTTCTTCCTTATTTGACTACTTATGGTGACTCACCCTCCTTTAGAAAACCGGCCCCCTACCTTAAATAAGGCTAGTCATGGTCTTTGTTGACCAACTAATTAGCTTATATTGATTAAAACTTAAACTAGTCACTATTTGGCACTATTCACTAATCAGTGCACATATTTCTGAAATTTTTGATTTCCCATTGATTTAGACCTCCTAATGTGATACTAATTAGTACACATGTTGATTAAAGAGTAATGATGGACATTTAGCCACTCAAAACTCAATTCTAAGACAATTTCTCAAAAATGTGCTTTAAGACTTCTTAAAGCACATTTTGTGTTTTAACTTGTTTTCAAGCTTGGTTTTCTTTGCTAATTGATTTAAAATGACCATTAGGATATTAATAAGGTCTTATCATGATATTTGGGTACTCACCCAAGTCTCTTCAAGCTTAGAGCACGTTTTTTGCCCTGATTGCCTTTAAGGCATTTTCTTGTGTTTTCCTTGGTTTAAATTGTCTACCAATCTTTCTAAGGCATATTTTAGCCTTTCTACATCATGATTTGATGTTTACTTAGCATACTTAGGTTTGGGGTATTTCAATCTACCCCCCTTAAAAGAACTTTGTCCCCAAAGTTCCCATGCATCTTTTCTTATTAGAATACATGTCTTACCTCATTCCTTAGATCATATAGATCATACTTATGTATACTTAATCTCATTGGATCATTAGATACGCCATATTCTTATACTTAAATATCACACAACATGCTTAAGCATGTGTAGCACTCAAAATTATTTTTGTTTCTTTTGATGATTGAAACATTCACATAATTTCCAACGTATTCTCCCATGTCACCGGTCCGTAGACAATGGCTCATTCGTCCTCGTCACCATGGGCCAGAATACAAAACACTCTGCTCTCCCCATGTCACCGGTCCGAAGACAATGGCTCTTGCGTCCTCGACTTCATGGGCGAGACTCAGTAAAAAGGTAATCCTTTTTACGAGGTCATGTGAGGAATAATTCCTCTAATTTAAAATACAGTCAACTCCAATTCCATTTTATCCTAAGGCCTCTATCCTTAGTGTGATTTAATTGTGACCACTGGTAGGGAGTTTCAGGAATAATCCTACCCTGATGTGATCAGCATCAGTGTAGAACCATCCTTCCACTCCAATTTGTGTTCGGTTTCCCTTGATCCCTAGAAAATCAAGTTCCACCTCCCGTCATTTTCAAACGTCAGATAATTCACTCATGTCCAATTTTCTATCTTTTTAGTTCTTCTAATCATAATCAATACATCTCCAAAGTGTGGACTTATTCCATCAAACATTCCCAATTCATCTCTTAGTAATTACCTCAGGACTTAAATTCCTACTAAGTTCTATAACTGTCCCATACCAACTTCCACTGTCTCATACCACATAGCATTACTATTTCCTAACTCATAATCATATCAAATTGTATCTCATAATGTTATCTTATTCTTATCTCACACATAGTCTCATATCGACTCATACTTCATATATTCCTTATTTCTTAAGTCTCCTTAAACCTCCTCCTTAATTCTCTTAACTTGTACTCACACCGGAGTTAACAAGATAGGTACTTAATATGTATGGTATTCACATCTTCTGTGTGCAATAACCATGATTTATCTTAAAATGCTTATGTAAAACATATTCTCAAATTATTTTGTGCTATGCACACCGTAATTTATGTACTCAGTACACAAACATACGCTAAGCGGTTTTCGCTCTACCCCCCTAAAAATGGATTACGCCCCCGTAATCAGCGTCACATCATCTTTGAACATAAGTTCAAGATGTCTAATTCTCACCAAGCATTCTAGCTTCCACGTCATCTATCTTACTTATAATTCGATCATAAATGACTTAGTCTCTGTATCGAGGATTCTTAACGGTACTTATACCGTATTCTTAACTTAGTTTGGTCTAATCTCAAAGTAGTGGTCTGCTAGCTTCCGCTGCGCGACTCTGACAATCTTAGGCTTAATTGTCTCAATGGACACGTGTTATCTTTATATATACACGGCCTTAATGAGTTGTAACTCGTCTATCCATTCTCCTTGAAGATCTTGCGCTCATACTCTTAGTATTTTCTCGAATGTCTAAATTGTTCTCCCCAACTGACCTTTGGTCTGAGGATGATTCTTAGTCTGAAACTACTATTTAGTGCATAATGCGCTTTACAGTCTTAATCCCTTGCATCTTAAGGCATGTTCAATGTATGTACTTAACAATCCGTGCTCTTCGCACTTCATAGTCCTTAATTATTTGTTCTCTGGTTCCTCTGTGTTGCTGGTTCGACTGAATTCTTCTCTTCGACTGTTTGTGGTAGTAGCTGCTCTTGTCTGATCTTGCGTCGTTGTCGGTGGTACGGAGTCGACTACTTCCCGTGTTCCTTACACCACTCGTTCACATGCATGGGGTACCTTACTGGTACATTACTACTTACCCAACTAACTCATAAATGAGCGTGTCAGGCCTGCAAGCCCCTGTGGGGTGCAGTCGTCCCACGTCTTGCTTTAGTAAACTCATAGTGTCCGTCACACGTTTAGCTATTGCTAATTATGATGTATTCTGTTGTCGATCTCCTCTTTCATCGTTCCATAATAACATTTATTGTTCTTCTTGAAGTTAATCAAGGGAAGTCCATTTACTGTGTTCTTGGGTATTGTATGCTCTAGCTTTTTCTGTATCCCGTACTGATTCGGTCTCTTAATAATTGAGGTCTCTTTCCGTAGAGCCTCTTATCTTGTTTCTCATATTTATGCTACTAGGAATGCACTTCCAGTTCCTTAAGGAATGGGTAGTGTGCTTCCTACGAAATCTTACCTAACCAGGTCCAGACTACTGGCATCAATGCTCAGTTCGTCTTCCATCTTATTTCCTTACTTATACTGGTCTTAACTCATAAATCTAATTGCCTCAGTGTCCATATTTGACGGCTGATACATAATGGTCGCCTTACCGCGTACCATGACTTAATCCACTTATCTAACTATTGTACTCACGACCACTACTATCGTGGTAGTTTGCCCATTAATGGTGCAACCCCTTATTCACTTATTCTCATGTCTTACCTTATACTCAATCCCTTCTTGGTGTAAACACTGGGAGTTCTCTCATTCCGGTGTATGGCGGTTGTCATACCGTGCTGTAAAATAGTTGACTCTTAATGTAAAGATGTTCTGCTCCAATCTCAGATTCGTAATTAGGCTAATTTCTTTCGCTTTCTTTTATCCTTAGTGATGTTATCTACCATGTAGTTTAACTGGTTACTGAAGAAGTCATTCACTGAATCACAAGCTCTTCTGAGCATTGATTAATTGACGTGCCATAACGTACAGTCACAATGTTTATCTCTGACCATTACTAATTCTTACATCCTGGGTGTTGGATATGGGGTCTATCTGTGCGACCTTCCTTATTACCCAAGTGTATCTGACATGTTCTAAGGTAATCTCAAGGTTCATAGTCTCCGTTTTCTAAATAAAGTGTATTTTATCTCTAATATGTGAAAGCCCTTTTGAGGGGTTCATTCCCACTCATGGCCTCACAACAAGGAGAGGTATCCCCACCCTAAAAGGCATGGTTCGTTCTCCGCTCCTGTCCTTAGCATTATCTCAATATTCTCATTGGTACCCTTTCTTGGTAATGTTCTTCCCAATCTAAGTTATAGGTTTGGTAACCGTTCATATCTACAAATTGTAGTCCCTTCGTGGCTTAAACAAGCTCGCTTATAACTTATTGCGCCTCGGCTCTGATGTGGTTAACATCCTTGGCTCGTAGGCTCTTAATGCTTAATGTCTCAGTTCATTATTTGTACTCTTACTCATTTGCAGGTCATCCCTATAAGATTCTGGTTCTTTGAGCACTATCCACCGTTAGGTTACATACTAAATGTTCAGGTGATCCGAGGTTACTCAATGCCTTTGACACTACTATCATTTCACTAGACTTATGTCTTTTAATAGTCAAGGTTAGGTTCGTATTAGGCGTTTGCCTTACGGTGTCCAAGTTGGATATCATCCTGTCGTCTTATTCTTCCATCTCAACGCTTCGTTCAACTTCTGTTGATTACGCCACCCTTGATGATCAATCATACTTGGGTGTTAATGAGTTAACAAACAGTGTTAACTGTCATTCATCAGTTGTTCAGCTCGACTATGCCCGCTCTGTGGGGGTAGTCCTTTGAGCTTTCCTTTTCTAGGGTTGTACGACTTTAATCCTTAGTAGGTTATAGCTTACGTTTATTTCTTTTATCCTTGTTTTCTGGGTTTTCCAACATCTGCATTGTAGAATGTTGTTATTGGTATCCTTAATGGTCACTCTGGGAGTCTTATCCCGCTTTCGTTGTAAGTCGATGCTTCAACAGTCTCAATAGTATCTTACAATACATCCCTTGTATATCATTGCTTATACAGTGTTTTGCTCGGGTCACCGAGCGATCTCTTAGGTTTTCCCCTTGGAGTTCGGGATTGTGTTCTTACCGTACTGTCGGTTGTCGTTGTAGTGGGTTATACTGTTGCTAATATTTATACTATTTAGTATTTTGTCTAAGCTCAGCTCCCTGCTGACTGATGTGTCGGCTCAACTCATCATGGTCAGGCCGTCAGGCCCTTCCAAGGTCCTATTTTTTTTTCCTGTTCTTATAGATTACAATCAGGTATTAATATATGTTGCAACTGTAGCGTTCTTCTATCTCGCCTTGGTGGCTTTTCGTGTGACTTAACCATGGTAGCACTTGCTATGGCAAGTGCGCCATGCAAGATGGGTTATTGGTACAAGGTACATTGGTGGTGATATTTCCTTCTAATTTCCATGTAATTGGTAGTCCTCGGGACTCCTTCGATAATCTCTTATTTTGGATAACCGTCCATCCGGCAGTTTCCTTGTTGTTTGACAGTACTGTCATCTATTAGGGCGTTCCTCTTTCTGAGGGAATCCCTTAATATTTTCTTATGTCTTAATTCTCGCTCGTGTCTCCACACATTTTGTTGTGGTTACTCAGTAATGATTCTCCTTTAGGCATTACATCGTAGTCCTATTTCGGTAAACAATTTATATGAGTTCCCGTTTCTTAACTGGACCTTCCAGTAATCTCAATCCTCATGCTTTGTATTATCCTACTGTTATGCTCCTTCGGACCACTGTCTGGTACTCATGTCTCTTATAATTTCCTTATCCATTGCACTCGTAGTGCTTTCCTTACCATTGGTATTGCGGGTTATTTCGACTACGTAGCATGTCGACCCATGTTGCCGGTAATTACCGTTTCCCTTATTGATAGAATTCCATAGGTAGCGCCTGTTCTTCTATTGCGTTCCATTAAAAACCTCCAAATTCTCCATAACTGTTGTACAACAAATTGTTTCTCGTATTGCTTACTGTTAGCTAACTGCCAGATCGGGTTTCCCGAGTAAGAGAAGGCTTTCTTCTCTCTGGCGTTTGTTCCACATGTTCAGGGTTAGGGATGTGGAGGGCGGGTCTAGGTACTATGGATGTCCGGTAAGCACCGGGAAGTCCCGACTAACGCACCTCTCACTCTATCTCTCAACCCTTAACCCATAACTCAATCTCAACCTCATCATTCTCCTAAGTTCGGTATTTCTTGTCTTCAGAGCGTAACTACGCTCTGATACCACTTTTTGTAACACCCCAACTCAATCCAAATGTGGCCTCGCAACTTAACAGTATATATATAAACATGTCACAGCGGAATTCTTTACAATCCAGGACCTTGCCACGGTCTGACTACAGAATATACCGAACATTAGTACAATAACCTTAACCAATTACATACCCTTCTTACAATCCTCACAACTATACATCTTACTAACTCAATTGCCATACGATGTACATGCACAACTCGTAGGTCACACTTAATCCTTAACACTTGTATCCCTTTCTCACTCTTTGCGACGGTCGCCTCCTGATGTACACCTGTGTAGTAAAACAGCCCCCAAAGGGGGTCAGCACGAATGCTGGTACGATCCCCTCATGGCCCCCAAGCTAACGTGGCTACGACGACTAATTGTCGATAGCATGGAGGTTGATTAAATGCACAACATAATAGTAAATGCTGTAAACAACAATCCATATATGAACAATCAAGTTCACACACAATGAACACTTAAATGCGTTTCCTTAATTAGAGATTAGTTATTTAACTCCTTAAGTAATGTTCCCTCTTAATCTTAGTCCATCCTTCTCTCATCAATCTTAGTCTTATCTTAATCTGAAAACAACCATCCTTTAATAAGGAGTGGATGTCGCTTATCTTAATCTTAATTATACAAACCATCCTTTAAAGAGGAATGGTTGCAATTCATCTTAACCTTACCTTAATCTTAAACTTAACAATACAAACCTCCTTTAATAAGGAATGGTTGCGACTTTCTTAACCTTACCTTAGCCTTAATCTTAACTTAATCTCAATATACAAACCGTTCCTGGAAGGGAATGGTTGTAGCTTAATTCGAACCTGGGATTTAGGTGATCCCACCGCACCATCTTAATGCCACCTACTCTGGATGGGAGTCCAGCGCAACTGAGCCGGCAACCGGCCCTAGGCTACAAGTCCGAAGACAAGTCCTTAATCGGAGGTCGAATCTGCTATAGATCGACCCCCTTTTCTTAGCATGCATGACCGGAGATCGGTCCCGGGTTTCCTCACTCAAGTTCCAGTTAGTAGTAATCTCAAGACCCTGTTGTTGGTTAACCTCTTTCGGTTCATATCGTCCCTTATTAGGGGCGTTCCTCAGTCTCACTCAATTCCTTACTAAATTGGTTAGTAAGTTCTCACGGTATGTTGTGTTAGTTTTCAAACATCACACAACAATACAATAATATAAATATTCCGGTTGCATGCTTTATCTTGTTTAGTGAGCACACAAAAACAAATAGCACACAAGCCGAGGACACCTCGTTAGCACAGTCACAAGAGAACTGTACCGTTCACCGTTGGTTGTTCGGTTGCTTATCTCTTCCGGAGTCCAAATTCCCAAGTCCTAAAACATTCATTCAGTTTTAGGTTGTTAATCACTTAACTTAATTCAACTTACTTAAATTACTTACCTTACTTAACTTTTAATGATCCCAACCTAACACTTCTTAAGTCTTACAACCTAATCTTACAAACTTATCTTAAGTGAATCGCTTCTCCTCATCACTTATACTATTATTCATCCACTTAATTATCATTGTTACCCACCAAACATGTCTTAAACAGCCTTATAACATCAATACCTAATTATCCTCATCATTTCCCATCCTAAACAAGGTTTTTGGCCAAAAGTGGCATGTCCGAACTTGTGTCCGGACTTCCCAAGGTCGGACACAAGTCGAGACTCTGAAAATTTTCACGCAACAGGGCCTGTCCGAACGTCCATGTCCGGACGGATGTTCGGACAAGGCAAAACACTCATTTTCTAAGCCTTCAAACACTTAACCAATATTCACCAAATTTCTCCTAAACCCCTCATAATGTCTTCTAACATCATTTAGGCACTTAAACTCACCTTATAACTTCCACCAAGCTCTCCAAAACAACTTCCAAAGATCTTCTCAAACATTTACTAAATTCTTACAAATTTCCTAACACTTGTCATATGCTTCCTTACATTTCCAACTTGTACATTTTATCTAAAACTTCGACTAACCAAAGTGTTTCTTTCCTACCCTTATAGCTCCTCCTTAACATCACTACATTACATCTTTGCTTTGCTCAATCCCTCCAAGGTCATCTTGCATGTCCATGCATAATTTCTCTTCTTTTCTTTTGTTACTCAACACTCCTAAACTCTTGAGCTTACTTATACATTGTTTTCCATCACCTTAACACCTTAACATGCTTCTTCATTTACCCTGACCATGTAACACCCTCCTTAGACATTTCCACCTCTTTTATGCATCTTATTCACCATTCTCATGATCATACTCCCTTTTACATTCCCAGTCATTTTCCTTGACATTTGACAACATTCTCCCACACCTTTCTCTTCCATCACCTAAGTCCACTCATTAACATCTAAACTAAACCTCATTAGTCCACTACTAGCATCTTCACCCTTACACAAGGTTCTCGGAACTCTCATTGTTTTACTCTCCAGTTCATACCTAAATCACCTTAAAGCATTATACACCTTTCCATCCAGATTCTGGCACAAGTCTTACCACTCCTCATACCATGACTTTGGTGTGTTCAATACACCCATCTAAACTCTAACTTCCTCATAGACCATTCTAGGTCATTCTCATCCTCAAGAACTCCTTAGTTAACTCATTTCCACTCAAATTCTTCATAATGACTCCTAGTAAATCCTAGGTCATATTAATTCACCACCATCACCTTAACACTTATTTTCCACTCAAATTTCGCCATAGCTCCTCTAGTATATTCTCATGCCCAAATGCATTGTTTTTCTCACACAATAATCTCACACACACCAAGTCCTTTCTAATCTTATTTTCTCACCCAAATCAACTTATTCACATCATACTCCATATATTGCAATAATCTTAAATTGCATAGCACTAAGGCTCTTAAATGACATGGCTCTTAGGCCCTTAAATGACTTAAACTTAAACACTGAATTTCCACATATAAAAGCTTTCAACCTGCAAATACACCCATCAATCTCATAGTAGTTATAATGTTCTTAAAACTCATCTTAAACTTATATTACTAACTCATTTCCTTTGGCTCCTTAGTCACAAGTTCTCAAGCTTATTTAAGTTCTTTTTCTTAGGTTATACAACCCATTACCTAATGTAAGCTTTAAGCTACATTAGTACTCATCTAAAACTCATTCCTTAAACTTAAACCACCATTAGGTAAGCATTTTACCTTGTTTTCTCAAGCTTATCTTAATCTCCTCCTTAGACCTTCTTCTTGCATAGATCTCGGCCACCACTTAAATTCCCCTTGCCAATGTTCTAATCAATATTCAATGACTCATATGAGTACTAAGCAATATACTAACCTCAAGGAATGAAAACCTAGGTTAGAAATGTGTTCTAAGGCATAAAAGTGGATGATTACCTTTGAAGTCTCAAGGTAGACTTTGGCATTGAATGAAATAGGACCTCCACTAGTCCTTGGTGAATAAATCAAGCTAGAACAAGGCATAAAAACATAGCTCCATGAGAAGGAATTTTCAGCCATGTACAAGAAATGATGGAAACATGGTTTTTCTTACATTTTCTTTACCTTAAGAGAATGGAGAAGCTAATGAGCTCTTCAAACTTGGTTTTCCTCCATCAATGGAGTTTCCTCTTGGCACCAAAATGGAGCTTTGAAGGATTTGAAAAGATAGAAAGATAGGTCTTGACCTAACTAAGAGAAATATGTGTTTAGTTTTTTGATTTGGAGCAAAGATGAACACTTAGTGAGTGATTGAAGGTGGAGCACCCATGGATGGAGCTCTCTCGGTTTGGAGCAAAAGAAGAAAGAAGAAATCGTGTGAAGAAGAGAAATGAAGAGAGAGAAGAAGAAAAGGTGGCTTATAAGAGATATTTGCTTTAATAAAGCAAATAGTACTCTTTTACTTATCTCTTCTTTTCTTCCTTATTTGACTACTTATGGTGACTCACCCTCCTTTAGAAAACCGGCCCCCTACCTTAAATAAGGCTAGTCATGGTCTTTGTTGACCAACTAATTAGCTTATATTGATTAAAACTTAAACTAGTCACTATTTGGCACTATTCACTAATCAGTGCACATATTTCTGAAATTTTTGATTTCCCATTGATTTAGACCTCCTAATGTGATACTAATTAGTACACATGTTGATTAAAGAGTAATGATGGAAATTTAGCCACTCAAAACTCAATTCTAAGACAATTTCTCAAAAATGTGCTTTAAGACTTCTTAAAGCACATTTTGTGTTTTAACTTGTTTTCAAGCTTGGTTTTCTTTGCTAATTGATTTAAAATGACCATTAGGATATTACTAAGGTCTTATCATGATATCTGGGTACTCACCTAAGTCTCTCCAAGCTTAGAGCACGTTTTTTGCCCTGATTGCCTTTAAGGCATTTTCTTGTGTTTTCCTTGGTTTAAATTGTCTACCAATCTTTCTAAGGCATATTTTAGCCTTTCTACATCATGATTTGATGTTTACTTAGCATACTTAGGTTTGGGGTATATCAGAAATATTAAAGGTTGGAAAATGAATTTTAGACTAAGGTCTATAATGTTATAAATGTTATAACAATTTTATATTTTGAAAGGGAATTAATATAAGTAAGGATATTCACATTAAATAATGTGACAAACTATAAATAAATAAGATTTATAAACTAAGGTATTTATTGACTAAACCTTAGGAGTTGTAATTAACAACATAAAATGTTACATAAAATTAGGATAATAATCTTGTAACACCCCTATAATAATAAAACAACAGCGGAAAATAAACTAAAGGTGCTACAGACCATCGGGCTCCAAACACCCGGTACCAACCTCACCAACTACAACCATTACAATTAACTAAGTTACGGTCTGAACTTCGAGAAAACTTAACATAAACATAACAATAATAAGATACATTCACTCTCCATAAACCTAATCCCATCCCAATCACTCATGCTCTTCGTGGCCACCTGTAAATCAATTTGTACCTGCAAGATGAAACCAAGCAGCCCACCCCGAGAGGGGTGAGTCAGTTCCCTGGAATGGAACTGGTACAATTCTCCAAAGCAAAAGTTTAAAACATAACTCTTCAAAATAAACAGTAACTTGAAATCAAACTCTAGAAAGTAAAACAGGGAAAGGAGGCACTTCAAAACAATCATCCATAGAGAAAAGAGAACAAGGTAAGGATAGAGACAAAGAACTTAAAAACCAAGTCAACCACTTAAGAAGTCACACCATATAGTTAGTAAGCATCCAATGCTCAAGTTAGAACAAATTCCAGTTAGGAGTAGAAAGACTCAGGTAGTCACAAAGGACTAGGAATGATATGAATACCCATAACCCGTGGTAGACAGTTTATGTCCCCACCATTTCAGAAAACTGAACCCCATAGACAAAATATACTCAAGAGTGGAATAAATTCAACTGGGAGAGATGACCCCCACCGCCAAGTACGTCCTTTTAGGACTGGGGATATACAACCCCCCACTGTTTACTACGTCCACTAAGGACAGGGGATATACAACCCCTCTCTGATAACTACGTCCACCAAGGACAAGGGATATACAGCCCCTCTCTGTCTACTACGTCCCTTTTGGGACAGGGGATATACAACCCCTCACTATCTACTGCGTCCCTTTTGGGACAGGGGATATATAGCCCCTCACTGTTACCATTGAAGACGCGCGCACGTCGAAACCTCAAGAACCAGCTCATGGATGAAACGATATCCGGAGTCAAAAGAAGAATTTAGCAAAATTGACCTTTTCCAAATTCCCACTAGATCACTAACTACCCAGAGCAACACCAAAACACTCAGTCCTACAGAGTGTAGAAGCATAAACCCTAAGCAGTCAATGTCTAATGGAACAACCAAATAGAAGGAACCAATACCCAAGTGAGTTTCACATTCAAGGATCAGTTAGCCACACAAGCTGAGTTAGTCACACAACCATTTCTTTTTGAAATCCATTCAAGCTCAGTTAGCGTTTTTCGAAATCGTCTCATAAGTCAATCAGCAAAGGTATCGGAGTACGAGAAATCGTACCTGGTCAACGCCGTAGCAGTTCTAGTAAACTCGTGCAAACATTCAACAATTCTCTGAGGAACATTGAAGATAATTTACTATCAATAACCTGTACCCTAAGTTAAAATTAAATAACCACTCTCTCTTATTTCCAAATCTCAATTATCTTATAAGCCCTCGCTTAAATGTTATGTATAACCTTTGACTTATTTTAGAAGGTTGTATAGCCCAAGGTTGTAGGATCAAGGAATGTATTTTATTAACACCCGCTAACTGTCCACTCCTATCCACTTAATTCATATTTAACCACAATCCCCACATTCAAGACTTCTGAAACCTTTATATCATAAATGTGTTTATATTATAGAATTAAATCTAAGAATTTCAATAATAATCTTAAGCTCAATACCTTTATTCTTGGTTTAGAATAAACATTGTATTATGACCTATGATGGATTCATCTCAGAATACTATACTATTATCTCACAATGTAAAGATTATGTATTTAAACAACATCTACTAGATAACCCATTATGATTAAGTCTTTCCCTTAACTTAATTAAGATCTACATCTTGCATATTGGAATCATAATGTTGTAGATACATTTTATTATAACTTAATTGAGCCACTAAACTCAATTATCATATCCTTAGTTCAGAATGACTTCCTATTATAACCGTCTAATAATCCTGTCATAAGATGTTGAATTACCTCTCATATTGAAATAACTATATTATTATTAACTTAGACTTATCGAACTCCTACATTTAGTATTCACGAGATACATTATTTACTTTATCATTAACTATATAATATGGTGTTTTAAGATAACCTTTTATGTATCCCTGCTTACATTTAATTTCCTAAACGTTTTATTTTTACACACATTCCCTCCATAGACTATGTATAACTCTTTTATACTAAACCACAATAAACTTAAGTCTTAAATACGTTTTAAATTATTTACAAAACCTAAGGTCTCAAAGGAATAACTTAATAAATTAATTCCCTTTATTATGTTTTAGGATAAGCATTACATATCAACATAAGGTAAAATTTATCTAAGAGTTAAACCCTGATTCTTAAGTGAAATTGTTAATTATGTAATAAGATAATATATTCTAAAAAATCCCCATACCTTATATTAAAATGATATATTAATATTTTGAATGTTGTAAAGTAGATCAATATGATCTCTTATATAACCTAGTTTCATCTAACTAAAGGTTTTAAGGTTTTAAGTATCTAATTCCTATTTATAAACCTTCTATAAATTCTAACTACTAAATACCTCACTTAATTGTAAACTCACATCCTAAGTATTGGTAATAAATGTTATAAATGTATTTCATATGGCTTATCTAATGCCAAGAAACTTAAGGATTATTATTTAGATAAATTTCCAAATCATAGTTTAATATAGTTTAACATCATAATCCTTTTAATGATTTTATCTTAAAACATTAAGTTATATTTCAATACCATAAATGTTAAGAAATGATTAAATCTAGACTTACTAACCTACCTCACATTTAGATGTAAAAGTATTTTATTTATTTAATTATTGTTTTTATATTAAGAACATTTAGATGTAAACGCATTACATTTGTTTATCATTAATTATAGAATAAGATCTATTTGTGTAACATTTTATGAAATCTAATCACAATTTTTCCTAAGTTTTAACTTATTAATTACTTAATCCCAATTTACATTCTGGTCATTGACAAATAATACTATACATGTATTTTAATATGGTTTATATATAAACCTTTGAAATTCAAAGGTAACTCTTTAAGCCTAATACATAACTATAATTTAATACCAACTCATATAATATTCTTCTATTAGTATTATGTAGAGGTTTAGTTTAACTTATTAATTCCTTCGTATTATATTTCCTATAAGGTATTTAATTTCCTTTTATTTATGTTTAATGTGTATATATTTATATATACTAGGATTTGTTCAAAACATTATTTATGTAGTTTTATTGTATTTAATTATTTCTATTAACTTTTACACATATTAACATCTGGTATATGGTTTATAAAATAAAGTATTTCCCCAAGCTTCAATTAAGTATATTAACTTCCACATTATATAATAAATTAAAATGTAGACTAGTTTAATTCCTTGATTTAATATAAGTTTCTACTTAAATAAGTATATATATACATATATGTAAATAATTTCACCTCTCTTAAAAGATAATACCCAAACATTTATAAACTTACTGTTATAAAATGCTAATTTAATTTCCCTTATTTTTCCCAGCTTAAGAAGTTTATTAACAAACCATACTTTAATTTTTGGTTACATTAAAAACCATATATTATAAGTTATTCTTATGAAAAACTCACAAACACATTTTTTAAACCCATTTACCATTGCCCAAAAATTCCCAAATTTAATATACAGTAACTATAACATTTTAGACATATTATAAAATTTTTATTTCATAAAAATATCTTTTTAAATTAGCCAAATAATTCGTAACTTGCAAAAATCATAACTTACGTTTAAAAACTCCAAAACCATATTAATTTGAATCAAAATAAACTAGATTTTATAAGGAATCTACGGTTAAAATTTCGTGACAAAATACATTCGGGAAGGCAGTTAAACACATTCAACAAGTTAGGGTTTATTTATGAAATTATAATAAAAACTTATACTTTTAATTTGAAACGATCTAATCTCAGCGTCCGTTTCTTATAACTGCAATCGGATGACTGCTGAAAGCCGAGTTCTTCAGCGATTCCCAATCTCGATTCGAGTACTAATTCACCAATTTCTCACAATCTACAAAACCAAATTGAGTGATTCTTCCTCCATTCGTTTCAAAATTAAATTACGGTTCTAATGACACTGATTTCACCACTTATGATGCGGTATTCCGCAAAATCGAATCCGGGTTCGAAGTTAGGGTTCCTAATTCAATTTGAAGCTTGATTTGACCAATTCTCCTAATCTAACACGTAATTGATGAAATTGAGACATGGGTTAGACCGGTAATGTGATTACGAATGACAATAACGGAGCAATTTGATCGGAAACTCACCGGAGTTGCAAAAACGGAGGAATTCGAATTCAGAATTCTGGAAAGGTTCGAACTTTCGAGCAGTTCACGAGGCCGACTTTGAGGATCTATAACTTGCAGTACAGATCGAGTTAGGCTATGTGTAAGGGCTTAATCGAAAGAGTAAACTTACCTCTACTTATTGATAACAAGAACTAACTCTAACTCGCAATACACAAGAAGAAATTAAAGTCGAAAGTTACGAGTTTATACCTTGCAGTTTTCTATGATTTCTTGTGATGTTGAATCGGAAACTTTAGGCAACTATATCCTCCAAACGGTTACGAATCAGACTTGGACATAAACATGAAAATTGTAGAGAGATTAGAGATCTTCAAAACTAGCTAAAGAAATCAAATTTTGGTTAAGGGACGAAGAAGTTATGATCGAACGAAAGTTACCTGAATTCGGTGAGAAACTGGAAAACTGGGTACAGGGTTCGCAAGTAGGCAACTCTAGATCGAATTTGCGGCTGATGTATAATGAATTAGGGTATGTGTGAGTAATGGTTGGAAAGAGGACGTTTTGGAGAAGAGAATGAAGAAGACGACATTGAAAAATACTGAGAGATGAGTGATTTATCCGCATCTAAAGTTAGGGCAAAAATCGGATGGCTGTTGGCGAAAAACAAGGAGAAAATTAACTAATTGTTGGGCGGCCTGTGACTGACTGACATGTGGCAGATTTCAAAGTTTTGACTCTAAACTTCAATCTAGCATAACTTTGGCTAGGATGATCCGTTTTTGACGTTCTTTTTATCGATCTTCATGGTTTTCCATAACCTATTTATTGGTATAGGTTTCATGTGCTAGTTTGACCATTCTAAAAAAGTCAACCCTAGCAAGGCTTAATAAGCTTTAAGGTTTCTAGGATCTTATATTGACTTTTATGTTCCAAATCAATGCTCCCAATATTTCTAAAATCTTTATAATATAATTGAAGTGTCTAGGAATTTTTCCAAGATTTATTGACTTATAAATCTTGTTATTAAATTCATAATACTATATAGTAATATATAATAATTAAATATTTAATTGTATTCTTTAGATTTAAATAGGAGGAATCCCCTAAATTAATTTCCATAATTCCATATAATAATTTAATACTTAATAGTATTATTAAAGGTTTAATAAAAGAAATCCCCTAAATTAATTTAAATTAATTTAGGGGTATTTCAGTATATCCCCCTTAAAAGAAACTTTGCCTCGAAGTTTAAAAATCAACTAATAGGCACTCACACCGCTTCGGGTGTGCTGAGACAATAATAATTCCAATGAAATTCCATACCAATCCAATCCTTTATTTCCATCCATTTCCATAACAACATTCCACTCGAGATTACTCAAAATCAAAACAAACCAAGATATACCAAGACATAGCATGATGAAAATCAACAGTCACATACTATGTCATAATGTAAAAACAAGAACATACATACACCTCTCACTCTGATAATCACGCAACAGGGCATAATATGGATGAGGTAACGAAGAAAGATTATGCTCTACCCCCCCCCCCCCCTTAAAAGAGAACTTCGTCCCGATGTTTAAGATTTATCTACCAACTACTCACACCCCCTTCCGGTGTGTGGGTAAACTAAATATCAAGTTGTTCTACAAGCTTTAAAATGTTTATCACACAATCAAACCACTCAAGGGTATTCATTCTATAACAATTCCAAACACTTGTTTCTGTTTTCACACACCACATTCAAAGAATTCAGCACCTTATTATCAAGCTTTGTTGTAAATTTTATGGCACTATTGAATTTACCTATGATTGATATATATTTGTACCCCGTGATTGTTATGTATTTGTATTTTCTTGATTATTATAAAATTTCATTTTATGATTCTTATCCATTCACTTTATGACTGGTTCAAATTATATGCCCATTATATGTTCATTTTATCATATCAATTATATTAATCAGGTGTAACATACTTGAGTAGTTTAAAATAATATTTCAGATCATTTAATGATCCTAGATAATCTTTCAAAATTATCTTAAAGGGTTTATTAGCCAACCATATGTTAAAACTTTATAAAATAAATATTTTCTGTGACTTTCAAGTTTCAATTGTTTTTATAATTACTATAGTATTTTAGACGAACCATTAAGTATTTACTTCATAAAATTTACTTATTATATATTTACATAATTTCACACAAGGCAGAGTTTTAGGAAGTTCTTATTAATTATAATGTAGCTCCAAAAATATGACTTCTTTATCTTAAATTTTTTTTAAGGTAGGGACTCAATATATAAATTTTTTAGTCAAATGAATTAGTCTAATGAAAACTCACTCACTCTTGATAATTATTTTTCTTAGGGTTTGTTCTATGTAAGTATTCTTCTGATTATTAAATCTAAGTACTCCCTTTGACAACGGTGGCTTTGTAAATATCACTCTTTAAACTTCAAAATAAACATGAGGATTTCCAAATCTTTAAATAACTCTCAATTTTTCACTAGAGACTCAATACTCCAAGTATTTAAGGCTCAATAGTATTTAGTTTATTATTACTCATGTGTTTTCACTTCATAGGTAAGTATTTTTCACAAAGGATTTAACTCGGTAAACTCTTTACATGTATGAATTTAGTACTGGATCTTAATATATAAGTTTTGAATTGTTCAGTGTGGCTAGTAATGAAATATGCCTAGCTCAAGATTTCATGATGGTAACGTCTTACCACCACTTCCCCTCAAGTTCAACACAATCTATCACATGCGTAGAAGATTATTTACGGTTAGATGACAAGGCTTGTCTAGCCCCTAAACTTCTAGAAGTGGGTGTGCACCCCCACTACTTTCAGCCTAGGAGTTCGTCGCACCAGGCACTTCCCGTAGGGTGTTATGTTTAGGTGTTTTCTTTCTAAAGTTAGCATAGAGTTTTAGTGTGGTTTATGGGTTCGGGTGTATGCTACTAGTGTTTGCTACTTAATAATTTCCTAGACTTGAGATTTATCCAAACATTACCTTTAGGCAACAATTTGTACCAAGTAATTCTTTAGATTTATTTTCAAACTTTAAAGGAGTTGAAGTACTTTCACATAATATCAATACTAATTTAGTTATTTAAAGTTCTATTTGTATACTGTTTTCAACCAAAAGTATTCTTTAAAATTTCTAGGAGCATGTGTACTTGCTCTTAAGGAATTGTATTCTTAGCCATGTATTCTCCATAAGTATGCTTTTGAAAATAGCTTAATACATTATAACACCCCCGAATAAACATCCAATAGTACAAAACCAAGCTCCTAGTCATATTACCTGATAACTACGCAGCGGATTCTCGATATCATCCGAGTGCTACAGATGCCAACCACCCACGTGGTTGACAGACCACATCACTAATACTAAGTTACGGTCTGCATGACTGGAACAGCCCTCAATAAAAACTCATGTACAAAATAGATACAATTCCTAGTGTCGAGTGTCTACAACAAATTGCCAAATTATAAACTGAGAATTTCATCTCGGGTACATTAGACATACAGCCACATCCTCAAACGTTATGCCCTGATGGACTACCCCCATGGTAGTCATCCCGCCTACGCTCCGTTATCGTCCGGCATAATACCTGTAAAAATTTGGGTTGGGAAGGACTCAGCAAACTACGCTGAGTATGAACGTGTGTAGCCCGTATGTTGCCGGGCCACACGACTACTTGGTCGAATATTATTAAGCCAATTTACATGCTATAATAAAGCGGTAAAGCACACCACAATACATCATAATATCAACCACACTTTAAGGTAGCATAGCAATATCAACAAACATCCAAGCATAACAGGCTGGCATCATAGCCCATCAAACACGCAACCAAGCACAACAAGCTGCTAATATAGCAGCAACAATCATGTAAGTCATCAAACGTGTGCATAGGTATGTTTACCAATGATCCTCACTATGGGATCGTTCGAGCGTTGTCTGTTTTCATTTCTTTTCTCTTGTTCCCATGACGTGTATTTTCTTTCTCTTTCCTTACACCAGGTCTGGGGATATAGTTTAGATCCCGTGACCATATCATATAGGTGCCAATCTCTCCTTGTTTCTTAAAGAATCACATTTGTGAATTTTCTTATTTGCTTGGTCTCATTACACATGTTTTCCTCTATTCTCTGGCACCGAGTCAAGGGATATAGATTTGATCCCGAGACTTTATTATGTAGGTGCTAATCGTTCCTCGTTTCTTTAAGGATTGTTTGGGAATTCTTTTGTCAGCGCACGTTGGAGGACGTCTCCTCCATAGCTAGTCCCCCATTCCCGACACCTAGGGTCGAGAAAGCGGAGTCACCTCTAGACTCTAGGATAAGCTCCACCAATTTGTCACTCCCCCATTCCCGACACCCAGGGTCAAGAAAGCGGAGTCACCTCTAGACTCCAGGATGTGCTGAGAAAGTGGGGTCACCCAGGGATCCCCAAAATATATTCCACCATAGACGGTCGAAGGATCTGATGTAGATGCCAACTCCCGATCATCCATACCGCACGGCCCGAGCTGTTGTCTTCCCGGGTTGTTCTCGTGTTTCCCCAGTTGGTACTTTTCGTTTCATTATAATCTCGACACCATAGTGGGTGTCATTAGCGGTCCTCTATAGTTAGAGAGGAGTTTTCTCTTTGTATAGTTCTTTTTTTTGTCCACGTGGTTCGTCGTGTCCCACCAATTGAGATTTGCTCTTCATTGTCATTAATGAATAGACACCAGAGTGGGTGTCATGGTACATCCTCAATGGTTTAGAGAGGAGTTCCCCTTATAGAGTTTTTCTTTGTTTTCATAGTTCGTTGTGGTTCATCTCGAGTTCCATAAACGAGGAAGGGACTAAACTACTGTGTGCGTGCAAGTAATATGCCACAAGGATATATAACAAGCATATAAGCAAGCCACAAGAAGCAATCCAATTTCATGCTATAGTCTTATAGTCATTGTCAAACAAAGCACACAGCACACAAGCCGTGTAACACGGCAACATACGAACCACACATGTCCATACCTTATATTAGTTGCCACAAATATATGCACAAGGGTTCCCCGCTGCTCGTGAGACTCACTCCTGTAATGATTATTCGAGCGGGTTAGATCGTTTGATCATACACTATGGTTCATAGCTCTAACTATGACTGTTGAGTTAGGTGTAAATGTTATAGCAGACATTGCTAGCCCTACCGCATTATTTTGATTCAGACTAGCCGCTTTAGGCCCAGTAGTACCATGTTGATTTAGTTTCTATTTTGTTTGTTCATCTTGTTTGAATGATCAGGCTATACTTTCCTTGTTATAATCTTAGACTCTCATATCCCCAAGTCCTATATCCTCCCTCGACTCTCCTTGTTCGAAAACTGCCGCTTAGCTGTTCTAACTTTTACATCCCGTTCCACAGTCCAAACCTTAATGGGAGTTCCTAACCTTTACCAATAGTTAATCTAACTATATTATAGTCCTTCTCCCTTCTACCTTAGTATACCTTTCTATTAGATAAATAAGTCGTCCCTCGGGCGATGTCTAGAGCAACATTCAAGCCCTTCACTGTGGCAGCTTTAACCTACAATCTAGGTTTCCATTCTGTCAAGATTTTTAGCTCACTAACTAGAACAACACTCCTACACATTAACCTGACCGCCTCTCATTCTTAGTTCACCGGAGATAAATTTTAATCTTCCTAACATGTGCCCCTCTTAGCTAGGCATCTTGGCCAAGTTTTAAATTTTGTAACCAACTTAATACAGCACTACCAACCACCTTGGGGCTCACCTAGTCAGAACCAGGAAAAGCACTAGAGCAGCTGAAAGTACAACCTGCCTATGTCTTTATTCACTCCATGTTTAAGTTATTAAAACTGGTGTTCAATTTCCCCAAGTGAATCCTTCTCTACCTGAGTATGTTAGCCATGTTTTAGAATAATCACCTAGTTAATATCACCCTCATACACTCTCTAAAAATAGGTTATGCAGTAGTAACCAATTTTTTCCTAAAACAAAAAATATGAAACACCCATAAGTGTACTTCCGCTTTCCTCCCTCTTTAGTTAACTAGACTATCTTCTATCATTCGCCCAAGATATTTACCCACTTAGTGAGGTGTTCCAGTAAGGTTTTAATCCCAAAATCAAGTCTACTAAACCTATAACGTTTCTGAACTTTTGTATTCTGAAACATACACCGCAGGGAAAAACTGCAACCCTTAACTGAGTATCCTCTCTTCTTTTTCCCCCGTTATACATTAATCTAACTCCCAACTTCTACCTCATTGTCTGCATATGTAGTTAAGTGTTTATTCAGGAATTTAACTCAAAGCAGACCTAAAACCACATCGTTAATGCTGCTGGATTTCCAATAACCTGAAACCGAACTGTACAACTGAGATTAGATTTTGTTTCTGCTTTCTAGTTTCTACTGCTCTCTCTTAATATGTTAATGTGTATTCTCGGGCGTTCCCAACTTGTCTACCCTTAGTCTAACACATTAGCAATTTTCTACGTCTACCATTCAGCTACCACAAACCTCAGTATGTTTCTGCATCGGGTTTTACCAAGAAGAGGAATTGCAGAGTCTAACGCATTCCTGCACTGTTTTCATTAATCGCTTTATACAGGTTTTTTTTTGAATCAGTCCACGGGTTGTTTAGCTCTGGAATAATGGGTACATTATTTATCCACGGCATCAGGAACTTGCTAGCTAATATCCTAGAGCAGTTTTCATTCCTACTCAACACTAGGCAGCGCCCGATTCCAACCCAACTACCCCGGCTCCTTTGCTGTTACTGAATCAGCTTACTAACAGATCTTTCATTAGTCCTTTTCAGCAACATATTTCGAACAGCAGTGTGTAATTGTCTTAGTACAGCTTTAAGACATTATTCGAGCCAGCACCACTACCATATCACCTCAGTCAACTACTTCCCAGAACAATAGCAAAGTTCCCCGACAATCAGGACAAGGTTACAACTCAGAAATTAGCTTTTAAACATTATCTTTGCTAGTTCATTAAACTAACATAAAATCAGGTTCATCTGAAGAATTCCCAGCTCACTACCAACAGACCTCCACCCTTGCTCTCGGTAATTCTCAAGCCCAGTTTAACACTTGAAGCTAGGTGTTTAGACTACCATTTTAGCCAAAGTATTAGCCTTCCAACAGGTTGCCCCTTTTTTTTTCCAGGACATCGTTATCAGTATTAACAAGATGGTTTTCAAGCAGAGTTTTACCAGCTTTCAGTTAAATGCATCAGTAAGGTTTTAAGTTTATTTCAAACCCAATACAACACTCACATCCCTCCTATCATTTTTTTACAGGACCTGACTACAGAAGCAAAGCTTATAACTCAATAACTAGCTCCTAGTATATCAGGTCTGCTAATTCACCTCAACCAACACATAACCAGTTTGGTTTTTTGGAAATTACTGTCTTAATACCAATAGATCTTTCCATTCTTTTCAGTAACCCTTAAGCTCGTTTTAACCTTATTAAAACCCTGGTGGTAAACCACCATTTAGCCATCATGTTACCCTTATAGCTCACAGACTACTCCAACATATATTTTTTCAGATTTATCACATAACCTCGAACAGAATGTTTACACAATATCAAGCATGGTTTTTAGGTAGGGATGAGGGTTATACCCTTGGGGTTTTGTGAAGTTGTTTCTCCGGTAATTTTTAGCCTTCCTTCAGCAGTTTTCGGCCCTACACAACACTGCCACTGAGATCAATTCGTTGTATATTTGAAATGAATAATTAGGTTAATTCACCAGGTTTCTCGGTGGGTCTTACCCTTCTTAGGAGGGAATTACTCCTTGAATTACTTTTGAGCCTTAACTGGTGATTTCCCTCCAAAACAGGGTCCTCCATAACCGGACATTTGGACAGAAGGAATTTTCCCTGGTTAGTTGTTTATAGTTACGGAGAAGATGGTTAATTTTACTAGGCATACACGAATGTCTAGAGGTTACCTTGGGTTGTTTTCCAAAGACTACAAGGTAGGTCGTTGCTCTAAAACTCGGAGGGTTGCTGGAGTACTTGCATGCCATTTTCACCAGAGCAAAGGAAGAGAAAAGGGTGAGTAAGCAAACAACTTCCACGGCACTAAATAGAGAGAATAAGGCGAGGATCTAAACTGTTTGTGGCCTCATCTTGCATTCGATTTTGGGACAGTTTAGGAGATGAGTTTCTGGGTATCTCTTTGGCGCAACCTTGCGGAGGTCTCCAAGAAGGTCTCATGCATGCGAAAAGTTGAACAACCAGGGAGATTAGAAACGACTTTCGGACAGAACACAGAGGTTTATATACATTAAGGGTGCATCTTTAATCAGGAAGAACAAGGAGATCGTTGAGGAAATTTGCGAAGTCAGGGAGTTACCTTGCGCCCAATAGATTTTCTGGGCATTTGTCACTTAACTTCAGACAGAGGTTGAAACGGTCGCCTCTGGCATGCACGAGGAGAAAGAACAGGGCTAAGCTCAGATGCATGCATAGGGGACGATGTACAACAGAGAGGCCCAAGTAAGGTGTTAACAAAACTTGAGTTTGATGGGCAGATGTGAACGAAGCATAAATCGAAAAGGCTGATTTCCCAAGCAACAGCATCGGGAGCCATCAGAAGGGAAGGAGGACTTACCGTTGCAGCAGTCATGAGATGCGTGGGAAGGTTAGAGAGTAACTTCCACCGGGAATCGACATGAAATTTCAAGGAGCACATTGGGAGCAGGACTGGTCTTGCATGCGTGGGAAATGAAACAGTTGACTGGCTCTCTTTTCCTGAGTTTGCACATGGCGTGAGACAACGAGAGAGGTACAAGCTGGGTGGGTTTTCTCACTCGGGCACATCGATGAGAACAGAAAAAAACCAGAGGCATCGGTTGGAACCATCAGCGACACATCGCATGGGGACATGAACAGAGTTAAGTAGACTGTTAAGTGTGAGTGGGTAATTTAAGTGAGGTTAATGGGGCTTGCAGAGTTTTCGAACTCAGTAGACATGGGTGGGTTTAATTTTCATGAACACTTAATTTTACGTGATGGGTCAGTCTGATTGTTTACTATGTCCTGCCCAATATCTATATTGGTGAGCACTAATAAAAGGAAATCTGAAAGAGGGTGTTGTCCAAGTGTGTTATCAGCTCCGACACGTTAATATATAACCTGTTTTTGTTTCTTTTTTTTTTAACAGTTACACAACATATTATTATATATCATGTTGGTTTTTATCTGTTGTGTAACTTAGCTTATCATCTTAAAGCATAATGTTTGTCAATGCCATGCCCAATTGGCTCAACATTACCTTGAACGGTTATAGTACCTTTGCTCACATGTTGGCGTCATTATGTGTTCCATGAATTACATGTTCACCACGCTACTTATTAGTATCATATGTGTCTCTTTTTTTTTCATAATATATGTATAACCCTCTAGTATCATAGCGGTAATGTGACTGGTTTATTAACATACCTCACATGCTCTCAATTTAATGTGTTTTTAATTATTAGGGGTGTTTCACACCTACCCCCCTTAAAAGAACTTCGTCCCGAAGTTGTCTCAATCGAATTTCTATCTAAACCACCCAACGAGTCTCAAGGTTCTAATCCATTTAATCCTATCAATTCTAAAGTTCCAGCATCTTCCTAACCTTCCATTTTACCACTAGTTTTCCAATCCAACCAATCACACATACTTGTATATATCACAAGTCTCAAGGGACATACGTATGTGATAGTTCACGTATACCTCACCAAATACCTCTCAAGTGTTTAAAGCACTCAATGAAACAATCAACATGTCACACCATAAAACCAACATACAACATTCATTCATAGCACAAAGTACATCCAATACAGTACACACACGATTCTGCACAATTCATACACACAGACCTACCAACCAACGTGTGGTTGTAGAAATACACATAGTCAATTTCCAACCAAGGTCCACAGTTCTATTTCACCATTTGTGCTTATAAGCACCACGCCATATCTATGGCTTCACCAAGTTCTCACTGATATTTTAACGTACCAATAATTCTCATATATTGTACTCATATTCAATCAAGAGGACAAGTCCTTCATTCATACCACCATGCAATCAAAACAATCCATCAAACGAGCAATAACCCGGTAAAACGCAACCTAAAAGCGCAGCACGCCTACCCCCCTTAAAATGGATTACGCCCACGTAATCCCTGTTATATCATCCTTGAACTTTGGTTCAAGATTTTTAAGTCTCATGGGGTTTTCTTGTTTCTATGCAATGCAGCTCACCTTATAAGCCTATCAATGCCTTGACTATGTTAATGGCTCAGTTTGTGTCTCAATGATTCTTATCGGTATCCACACCGATCTATACAGATTCGGGTTATCCTCCCTGGGTCTAGGGTATTGGCAGATAAGTCACTTGTTATTCAACTGGAAAATGTGAAATATGGTCCACCCGCTCCTGCTGTGCGACTCTGATTACCTTCAGGTTTGGTTTTCCTTCACTATACTTTTCAAGATAGTGCATGGCTTATTTGTATCTTTATCATTTAGGAGTAAAGGCCTCTTGAATGCCATGGGGTATTTTAATTTATACACGGTCTTATCTTTTTACTCCGAGGTCAGAAGTTCATGTTTTTTTTGTGCGCTTTTAAGCGTCTGAATTGTTCTTTTTGGCTGACCTTTGGCTTTAGTTCAAGTATGCTCCGTAGTAGCTATTTAGTTCTTAATATTTGATTCTCACGGACGTGTCTTTGTTACACGACTTGTTTAGTTTATCTTACCGCTCGTAATTATGTGTAGATAGCTAGTCTACTCTGCTAGCGTTACTACCTCTTTTTTTTCCGCTAACGTGCACAGCCAAATGAGATGTTTTTTTTATCTTTGAGAAATCTTTATTTTTCAGCCCCATTTATGGCTTTGGCGCTGCTGGTTGACTTTAATTAGTTTCAGTCAAAAGGTTACTGAATTATATATGTTAGAAGTCTCTATGATTGTAACTATTTTACATAGGATGTTTAGTTCCCTTCTCATCATCATTATTGTTCTTATGTCCCGCCAGGAACTAAGGTAATTGACTACTATCGGTTACATATTGCATTTGATTGCGATTGTATATATTTACGTGGTAACTTTTGGGTTAATAGTAACATCACACCATTTCAGATCCTCACATACCTGTATACTCATGTGTTTATCCCCGAATTTTCGAGCCATGTATCCATGTATTTTATGTGGTTTCAACAACACTTCCTTTGCATTTTTACTTATCCAACTTATAACCTTTCACCAAATTGTAGTTTATGTGTCCATTTGTAGGGGGTTTCGAGAATCATCCAACACTGACGTGATCAGCGTAAGTGTCGGGCTACCTCTGCACCCCAGTTTGTGCTCAGTGTCACTTGACCTGGCCAGGGTCAAGTTCAACCTTGCACGTCCGTTTTAAACAAATAATTAGTTTAACCAATTCTAATTCTTACCCCTTTTCTAGTCATCTAACAATCAATTCATGGACTAGTAACAAGATCTAAGCCTTGAGATTAAATGTGTTAATCTTCTAACTTTGTATACATCTAGGTGTGTACCTAAATACATACTCATATGTCATAAGGTTCAAGGTCGTATTCATATTATAATGATCCCTTGGTTTATATACATCTCTATATGAGTGTCCTCTCCAATCTATATTCTCCTGCATTATAAGTTCTTCTCACTCCAATCCTTGTACCATTTGTGTATGTATACGTGTTCCTTCGCTACATGTGGTCTCATAAATTTTAGTGCTAGTCAATGGGGTATACAATGGTATACTTCCCAATTCTTAATATTACTGTGATGTTCTCACACTTACAAATTTTTTTTTGGAATTTACAAAATGATTCATTACGCCCTTTAATTGGGTCTTCCTGATCAAAATACTAGATGGATGTTTTAACATAGTGGCGAATTCACTGCCATTTTTCTATCTGTTTGATTTGTGTTGGTGGGTAACCGGTTCCTCATGGTAATGGCTATTTACATGGTTCGAGAGTTCTTTTTATGATCCCCACACCAATGTTTTTTTTCAGGGAACTGCAATTATTGTCTAAGAAAATTTGTTATGTCAGGGAATGAAGAGAAACGTGAGAGAGAGCAGGGAATTTATTGAATTCCATATTATTATACTTTAGTGTGAAAAATTGCGTCATGCTTCATTAAGCATTACGGATTGAACCAAAATTTTTATGGTGTAATCTCATCTCAAACTACATTCTCCTATTTCTTTGTTTACGAGAGGTTTACTAAAATTAGCCTTTCAGGTGCACGAATTGCAGAATTTATCTCAATTTCAATCTTGGCTTAATTAATTGCTTATTTAAGCTTTATTCATTCATAAATTTTAGGGTATTTCAGTCCTCCTTGCTTGTGAGGTAGGGTCCTATCGACTGCTAAGCATGTCGACCCAAGTTGTCGCTAAAGTTGGTCCCTCTACGGGAATTATCCTTTTGGCAACGTCTATTATATACTATAGTCTTTTCTCCACGGGTTGATTTTATGACATTAAGTAAATGCCAGATCGGGTTTTCCCGAGTTAGAGAAGGCTTCCTACCTCTCTGGTGTTCTTTCTCTAGGTTTAAAGAAGATTAGGGGTGTGGAGGTTAGGCGTAAGTGTCTGTTAGGTATTCAGTAGTTATTAAGGAAGAACCCTAACTAACACGCCTCACATACGAACCCTTAACCCCGTTTCCCCGAATTCAGGCTTTCCTATACTCGGTACTTCCTGTTCCAGTCATCAGAGCGCAACTACGCTCTGATACCACTTTCTGTAACACCCCCGAATAAACATCCAATAGTACAAAACCAAGCTCCTAGTCATATTACCTGATAACTACGCAGCGGATTCTTGATATCATCCGAGTGCTACAGATGCCAACCACCCACGTGGTTGACAGACCACATCACTAATACTAAGTTACGGTCTGCATGACTGGAACAACCCTCAATAAAAACTCATGTACAAAATAGATACAATTCCAAGTGTCGAGTGTCTACAACAAATTGCCAAATTATAAACTGAGAATTTCATCTCGGGTACATTAGACATACAGCCACATCCTCAAACGTTATGCCCTGATGGACTACCCCCATGGTAGTCATCCCGCCTACGCTCCGTTATCGTCCGGCATAATACCTGTAAAATTTGGGTTGGGAAGGACTCAGCAAACTACGCTGAGTATGAACGTGTGTAGCCCGTATGTTGCCGGGCCACACGACTACTTGGTCGAATATTATTAAGTCAATTTACATGCTATAATAAAGCGGTAAAGCACACCACAATACATCATAATATCAACCACACTTTAAGGTAGCATAGCAATATCATCAAACATCCAAGCATAACAGGCTGGCATCAAAGCCCATCAAACACGCAACCAAGCACAACAAGCTGCTAGTATAGCAGCAGCAATCATGTAAGTCATCAGACGTGTGCATAGGTATGTTTACCAATGATCCTCACTATGGGATCGTTCAAGCGTTGTGTGTTTTCATTTCTTTTCTCTTGTTCCCATGATGTGTATTTTCTTTCTCTTCCTTGCACCAGGTCTGGGGATATAGTTTAGATCCCGTGACCATATCATATAGGTGCCAATCTCTTCTTGTTTCTTAAAGAATCACATTTGTGAATTTTCTTTTTTGCTTGGTCTCATTACACATGTTTTCCTCTATTCTCTGGCACCGAGTCAGGGGATATAGATTTGATCCCGAGACTTTATTATGTAGGTGCTAATCGTTCCTTGTTTCTTTAAGGATTGTTTGGGAATTCTTTTGTCACCGCACGTTGGAGGACGTCTCCTCCATAGCTAGTCCCCCATTCCCGACACCCAGGGTCGAGAAAGCGGAGTCACCTCTAGACTCCAGGATAAGCTCCACCAATTTGTCACTCCCCCATTCCCGACACCCAGGGTCGAGAAAGCGGAGTCACCTCTAGACTCCAGGATGTGCTGAGAAAGTGGGGTCACCCAGGGATCCCCAAAATATATTCCACCATAGACGGTCAAAGGATCTGATGCAGATGCCAACTCCCGATCATCCATACCGCGCGGCCCGAGCTGTTGTCTTCCCGGGTTGTTCTCGTGTTTCCCTAGTTGGTACTTTTCGTTTCATTATAATCTCGACACCATAGTGGGTGTCATTAGCGGTCCTCTATAGTTAGAGAGGAGTTTTCTCTTTGTATAGTTCTTTTGTTTGTCCACGTGGTTCGTCGTGTCCCACCAATTGAGATTTGCTCTTCATTGTCATTAAAGAATAGACACCAGAGTGGGTGTCATGGTACATCCTCAATGGTCTAGAGAGGAGTTCCCCTTATAGAGTTTTTCTTTGTTTTCATAGTTCGTTGTGGTTCATCTCGAGTTCCATAAACGAGGAAGGGACTAAACTATTGTGTGCGCGCAAGTAATATGCCACAAGGATATATAACAAGCATATAAGCAAGCCACAAGAAGCAATCCAATTTCATGCTATAGTCTTATAGTCATTGTCAAACAAAGCACACAACACACAAGCCGTGTAACACGGCAACATACGAACCACACATGTCCATACCTTATATTAGTTGCCACAAATATATGCACAAGGGTTCCCCGCTGCTCGTGAGACTCACTCCTGTAATGATTATTCGAGCGGGTTAGATCGTTTGATCATACACTATGGTTCATAGCTCTAACTATGACTGTTGAGTTAGGTGTAAATGTTATAGCAGACATTGCTAGCCCTACCGCATTATTTTGATTCGGACTAGCCGCTTTAGGCCCAGTAGTACCATGTTGATTTAGTTTCTATTTTGTTTGTTCATCTTGTTTGAATGATCTGGCTATACTTTCCTTGTTATAATCTTAGACTCTCATATCCCCAAGTCCTATATCCTCCCTCGACTCTCCTTGTTCGAAAACTGCCGCTTAGCTGTTCTAACTTTTACATCCCGTTCCACAGTCCAAACCTTAATGGGAGTTCCTAACCTTTACCAATAGTTAATCTTACTATATTATAGTCCTTCTCCCTTCTACCTTAGTATACCTTTATATTATATAAATAAGTCCTCCCTCGGGCGACGTCTAGAGCAACATTCAAGCCCTTCACTGTGGCAGCTTTAACCTACAATCTAGGTTTCCATTATGTCAAGATTTTTAGCTCACTAACCAGAACAACACTCCTACACATTAACCTGACCGCCTCTCATTCTTAGTTCACCGGAGATAAATTTTAATCTTCCTAACATGTGCCCCTCTTAGCTAGGCATCTTGGCCAAGTTTTAAATTTTGTAACCAACTTAATACAGCACTACCAACCACCTTGGGGCTCACCTAGACAGAACCAGGAAAAGCACTAGAGCAGCTGAAAGTACAACCTGCCTATGTCTTTATTCACTCCATGTTTAAGTTATTAAAACTGGTGTTTTAATTTCCCCAAGTGAATCCTTCTCTACCTGAGTATGTTAGCCATGTTTTAGAATAATCACCTAGTTAATATCACCCTCATACACTCTCTAAAAATAGGTTATGCAGTAGTAACCAATTTTTTCCTAAAACAAAAAATCTGAAACGCCCATAAGTGTACTTCCGCTTTCCTCCCTCTTTAGTTAACTAGACTATCTTCTATCATTCCCCCCCCAATATTTACCCACTTAGTGAGGTGTCCCAGTAAGGTTTTAATCCCAAAATCAAGTCTACTCAACACCTATAACGTTTCTGAACTTTTGTATTCTGAAACATACACCGTAGGGAAAAACTGCAACCCTTAACTGAGTATCCTCTCTTCTTTTCCCCCGTTATACATTAATCTAACTCCCAACTTCAACCTCATTGTCTGCACATGTAGTTAAGTGTTTAATCAGGAATTTAACTCAAAGCAGACCTAAAACCACATCGTTAATGCTGCTGGATTTCCAATAACCTGAAACCGAACTGTACAACTGAGATTAGGTTTTGTTTCTGCTTTCTAGTTTCTACTGCTCTCTCTTAATATGTTAATGTGTGTTCTCTGGCGTTCCCAACTTGTCTACCCTTAGTCTAACACGTTAGTAATTTTCTAAGTCTACCATTCCAGCTACCACAAACCTCAGTATGTTTTTGCATCGGGTTTTACCAAGAGAGGAATTGCAGAGTCTAACGCATTCCTGCACTGTTTTCATTAATCGCTTCATATAGGTTTTTTTTTTGAATCAGTCCACGGGTTGTTTAGCTCTGGAATAATGGGTACATTATTTATCCACGGCATCAGGAACTTGCTAGCTAATATCCTAGAGTAGTTTTCATTCCTACTCAACACTAGGCAGCGCCGGATTCCAACCCAACTACCCCGGCTCCTTTGCTGTTACTGAATCAGCTTACTAACAGATCTTTCATTAGTCCTTTCAGCAACATATTTCGAATAGCAGTGTGTAATTGTCTTAGTACAGCTTTAAGACATTATTCAAGCCAGCACCACTACCATATCACCTCAGTCAACTACTTCCCAGAACAATAGCAAAGTTCCCCGACAATCAGGACAAGGTTACAACTCAGTAATTAGCTTTTAAACATTATCTTTGCTAGTTCATTAAACTAACATAAAATCAGGTTCATCTGAAGAATTCCCAGCTCACTGCCAACAGACCTCCACCCTTGCTCTCGGTAATTCTCAAGCCCAGTTTAACACTTGAAGCTAGGTGTTTAGACTACCATTTTAGCCAAAGTATTAGCCTCCCAACAGGTTGCCCCTTTTTTTTCCAGGACATCGTTATCAGTATTAACAAGATGGTTTTCAAGCAGAGTTTTACCAGCTTTCAGTTAAATGCATCAGTAAGGTTTTAAGTTTATTTCAAACCAATACAACACTCACATCCCTCCTATCATTTTTGTTTACAGGACCTGACTACAGAAGCAAAGCTTATAACTCAATAACTAGCTCCTAGTATATCAGGTCTGCTAATTCACCCCAACCAACACATAACCAGTTTGGTTTTTTGGAAATTACTGTCTTAATACCAATAGATTTTTCCTATTCTTTTCGGTAACCCTTAAGCACGTTTTAACCTTATTAAAACCCTGGTGGTTAGACCACCATTTAGCCATCACGTTACCCTTATAGCTCACAGACTACTCCAGCATATATTTTTTTCAGATTTATCAACATTACCTCGAACAGAATGTTTACACAATATCAAGCATGGTTTTTAGGTAGGGATGAGGGTTACAACCTTGGGTTTTGAAGTTGTTTCTCCGGTAATTCCTTAGCCTTCCTTCAGCAGTTTCCGGCCCTACACAACACTGCCACTGAGATCAATTTCGTTGTATATTTGAAATGAATAAATTAAGTTAATTCACCTGGTTTCTCGGTGGGTCTTACCCTTCTTAGGAGGGAATTACTCCTTGAGTTACTTTTGAGCCTTAGCTGGTGATTTCCCTCCAAAACAGGGTCCTCCATAACCGGACATTTGACAGAAGGAATTTTCCCAGGTTAGTTGTTTATAGTTACCGAGAAGATGGTTAATTTTACTGGGCATACACGAATGTCTAGAGGAGTTACCTTGGGTTGTTTTTTAAAGACTACAAGGTAGGTCGTTGCTCTAAAACTCGGAGGGTTGCTGGAGTACTTGCATGCCATTTTCACGCAGAGCAAAGGAAGAGAAAAGGGTGAGTAAGCAAACAACTTCCACGACACTAAAATAGAGAGAATAAGGCGAGGATCTAAACTGTTTGTGGCCTCATCTTGCATTCGATTTTGGGACAGTTTAGGAGATGAGTTTCTGGGTATCTCTTTGGCGCAACCTTGCGGAGGTCTCCAAGAAGGTCTCATGCATGCGAAAAGTTGAACAACCAGGGGAGATTAGAAACGACTTTCGGACAGAACACAGAGGTTTATATACATTAAGGGCGCATCTTTAATCAGGAAGAACAAGGAGAAATCGATGAGGAAATGTTGCGAAGTCAGGGAGTTACCTTGCGCCCAAGTAGAGTTTCTGGGCATTTGTCACTTAACTTCAGACAGAGGTTGAAACGGTCGCCTCTGGCATGCACGAGGAGAAAGAACAGGGCTAAGCTCAGATGCATGCATAAGGGGTCGATGTACAACAGAGAGGCCAAGTAAGGTGTTAACAAAACTTGAGTTTGATGGGGCAGATGTGAACGAAGCATAAATCGACAGAAAGGCTGATTTCCCAAGCAACAGCATCGGGAGCCATCAGAAGGGAAGGAGGAGCTTACCGTTGCAGCAGTCATGAGATGCGTGGGAAGGTTAGAGAGTAACTTCCACCGGGAATCGACATGAAATTTCAAGGAGCACATTGGGAGCAGGACTGGTCTTGCATGCGTGGGAAATGAAACAGTTGACTGGCTCTCTTTTTCCTGAGTTTGCACATGGCGTGAGACAACGAGAGAGGTACACGCTGGGTGGGTTTTCTCAATCGGGCACATCGATGAGAACATAAAAAAACCAGAGGCATCGGTTGGAACCATCAGCGACACGCATCGCATGGGGACATGAACAGAGTTAAGTAGACTGTTAAGTGTGAGTGGGTAATTTAAGTGAGGTTAATGGGGCTTGCAGAGTTTTCGAACTCAGTAGACATGGGTGGGTTTAATTTTCATGAACACTTAATTTTACGTGATGGGTCAGTCTGATTGTTTACTATGTCCTGCCCAATATCTATATTGGTGAGCACTAATAAAAGGAAATCTGAAAGAGGGTGTTGTCCAAGTGTGTTATCAGCACCGACACGTTAATATATAACCTGTTTTTGTTTCTTTTTTTTAACAGTTACACAACATATTATTATATATCATGTTGGTTTTTATCTGTTGTGTAACTTAGCTTATCATCTTAAAGCATAATGTTTGTCAATGCCATGCCCAATTGGCTCAACATTACCTTGAACGGTTATAGTACCTTTGCTCACATGTTGGCGTCATTATGTGTTCCATGAATTACATGTTCACCACGCTACTTATTAGTATCATATGTGTCTCTTTTTTTTTCATAATATATGTATACCCCCTAGTATCATAGCGGTAATGTGACTGGTTTATTAACATACCTCACATGCTCTCAATTTAATGTGTTTTAATTATTAGGGTGTTTCAACCTACCCCCCTTAAAAGAACTTCGTCCCGAAGTTGTCTCAATCGAATTTCTATCTAACCACCCAACGAGTCTCAAGGTTCTAATCCATTTAATCCTATCAATTCTAAAGTTCCAGTTCCAGCATCTTCCTAACCTTCCATTTTACCACTAGTTTTCCAATCCAAACCAATCACACATACTTGTATATATCACAAGTCTCAAGGGACATACGTATGTGATAGTTCACGTATACCTCACCAAATACCTCTCAAGTGTTTAAAGCACTCAATGCAACAATCAACATGTCACACCATAAAAACCAACATACAACATTCATTCATAGCACAAAGTACATCCAATACAGTACACACACGATTCTGCACAATTCATACACACACCTACCTACCAACCAACGTGTGGTTGTAGAAATACACATAGTCAATTTCCAACCAAGGTCCACAGTTCTATTTCACCATTTGTGCTTATAAGCACCACGCCATATCTATGGCTTCACCAAGTTCTCACTGATATTTTAACGTACCAATAATTCTCATATATTGTACTCATATTCAATCAAGAGGACGAGTCCTTCATTCATAACCACCATGCAATCAAAACAATCCATCAAACGAGCAATAACCCGGTAAAACGCAACCTAAAAGCGCAGCACGCCTACCCCCCTTAAAAATGGATTACGCCCACGTAATCCCTGTTATATCATCCTTGAACTTTGGTTCAAGATTTTTAAGTCTCATGGGTTTTCTTGTTTCTATGCAATGCAACTCACCTTATAAGCCTATCAAATGCCTTGACTATGTTAATGGCTCAGTTTGTGTCTCAATGATTCTTATCGGTATCCACACCGATCTATACAGATTCGGGTTATCCTCCCTGGGTCTAGGGTATTGGCAGATAAGTCACTTGTTATTCAACTGGAAAATGTGAAATATGGTCCACCCGCTCCTGCTGTGCGACTCTGATTACCTTCAGGTTTGGTTTTCCTTCACTATACTTTTCAAGATAGTGCATGGCTTATTTGTATCTTTATCATTTAGGAGTAAAGGCCTCTTGACTGCCATGGGGTATTTTAATTTATACACGGTCTTATCTTTTTACTCCGGAGGTCAGAAGTTCATGTTTTTTTTTGTGCGCTTTTAAGCGTCTGAATTGTTCTTTTTGGCTGACCTTTTGGCTTTAGTTCAAGTATGCTCCGTAGTAGCTATTTAGTTCTTAATATTTGATTCTCACGGACGTGTCTTTGTTACACGACTTGTTTAGTTTATCTTACCGCTCGTAATTATGTGTAGATAGCTAGTCTACTCTGCTAGCGTTACTACCTCTTTTTTTTTCCGCTAACGTGCACAGCCAAATGAGATGTTTTTTTTATCTTTGAGAAATCTTTATTTTTCAGCCCCATTTATGGCTTTGGCGCTGCTGGTTGACTTTAATTAGTTTCAGTCAAAAGGTTACTGAATTATATATGTTAGAAGTCTCTATGATTGTAACTATTTTACATAGGATGTTTAGTTCCCTTCTCATCATCATTATTGTTCTTATGTCCCGCCAGGAACTAAGGTAATTGACTACTATCGGTTACATATTGCATTTGATTGCGATTGTATATATTTACGTGGTAACTTTTGGGTTAATAGTAACATCACACCATTTCAGATCCTCACATACCTGTATACTCATGTGTTTATCCCCGAATTTTCGAGCCATGTATCCATGTATTTTATGTGGTTTCAACAACACTTCCTTTGCATTTTTACTTATCCAACTTATAACCTTTCACCAAATTGTAGTTTATGTGTCCATTTGTAGGGGTTTCGAGAATCATCCAACACTGACGTGATCAGCGTAAGTGTCGGGCTACCTCTGCACCCCAGTTTGTGCTCAGTGTCACTTGACCTGGCCAGGGTCAAGTTCAACCTTGCACGTCCGTTTTAAACAAATAATTAGTTTAACCAATTCTAATTCTTACCCCCCTTTTCTAGTAATCTAACAATCAATTCATGGACTAGTAACAAGATCTAAGCCTTGAGATTAAATGTGTTAATCTTCTAACTTTGTATACATCTAGGTGTGTACCTAACATACTCATATGTCATAAGGTTCAAGGTCGTATTCATATTATAATGATCCCTTGGTTTATATACATCTCTATATGAGTGTCCTCTCCAATCTATATTCTCCTGCATTATAAGTTCTTCTCACTCCAATCCTTGTACCATTTGTGTATGTATACGTGTTCCTTCGCTACATGTGGTCTCATAAATTTTAGTGCTAGTCAATGGGGTATACAATGGTATACTTCCCAATTCTTAATATTACTGTGATGTTCTCACACTTACAAATTTTTTTTTGGAATTTACAAAATGATTCATTACGCCCTTTAATTGGGTCTTCCTGATCAAAATACTAGATGGATGTTTTAACATAGTGGCGAATTCACTGCCATTTTCCTATCTGTTTGATTTGTGTTTGGGTGGGTAACCGGTGCCTCATGGTAATGGCTATTTACATGGTTCGAGAGTTCTTTTTATGATCCCCACACCAATGTTTTTTTTCAGGGAACTGCAATTATTGTCTAAGAAAATTTGTTATGTCAGGGAATGAAGAGAAACGTGAGAGAGAGCAGGGAATTTATTGAATTCCATATTATTATACTTTAGTGTGAAAAATTGCGTCATGCTTCATTAAGCATTACGGATTGAACCAAAATTTTTATGGTGTAATCTCATCTCAAACTACATTCTCCTATTTCTTTGTTTACGAGAGGTTTACTAAAATTAGCCTTTCAGGTGCACGAATTGCAGAATTTATCTCAATTTCAATCTTGGCTTAATTAATTGCTTATTTAAGCTTTATTCATTCATAAATTTTAGGGTATTTCAGTCCTCCTTGCTTGTGAGGTAGGGTCCTATCGACTGCTAAGCATGTCGACCCAAGTTGTCGCTAAAGTTGGTCCCTCTACGGGAATTATCCTTTTGGCAACGTCTATTATATACTATAGTCTTTTCTCCACGGGTTGATTTTATGACATTAAGTAAATGCCAGATCGGGTTTTCCCGAGTTAGAGAAGGCTTCCTACCTCTCTGGCGTTCTTTCTCTAGGTTTAAAGAAGATTAGGGGTGTGGAGGTTAGGCGTAAGTGTATTTAGGTATTCAGTAGTTATTAAGGAAGAACCCTAACTAACGCGCCTCACATACGAACCCTTAACCCCGTTTCCCCGAATTCAGGCTTTCCTATACTCGGTACTTCCTGTTCCAGTCATCAGAGCGCAACTACGCTCTGATACCACTTTCTGTAACACCCCCGAATAAACATCCAATAGTACAAAACCAAGCTCCTAGTCATATTACCTGATAACTACGCAGCGGATTCTTGATATCATCCGAGTGCTACAGATGCCAACCACCCACGTGGTTGACAGACCACATCACTAATACTAAGTTACGGTCTGCATGACTGGAACAACCCTCAATAAAAACTCATGTACAAAATAGATACAATTCCAAGTGTCGAGTGTCTACAACAAATTGCCAAATTATAAACTGAGAATTTCATCTCGGGTACATTAGACATACAGCCACATCCTCAAACGTTATGCCCTGATGGACTACCCCCATGGTAGTCATCCCGCCTACGCTCCGTTATCGTCCGGCATAATACCTGTAAAAATTTGGGTTGGGAAGGACTCAGCAAACTACGCTGAGTATGAACGTGTGTAGCCCGTATGTTGCCGGGCCACACGACTACTTGGTCGAATATTATTAAGTCAATTTACATGCTATAATAAAGCGGTAAAGCACACCACAATACATCATAATATCCACCACACTTTAAGGTAGCATAGCAATATCATCAAACATCCAAGCATAACAGGCTGGCATCATAGCCCATCAAACACGCAACCAAGCACAACAAGCTGCTAGTATAGCAGCAGCAATCATGTAAGTCATCAGACGTGTGCATAGGTATGTTTACCAATGATCCTCACTATGGGATCGTTCAAGCGTTGTGTGTTTTCATTTCTTTTCTCTTGTTCCCATGATGTGTATTTTCTTTCTCTTTCCTTGCACCAGGTCTGGGGATATAGTTTAGATCCCGTGACCATATCATATAGGTGCCAATCTCATCTTGTTTCTTAAAGAATCACATTTGTGAATTTTCTTATTTGCTTGGTCTCATTACACATGTTTTCCTCTATTCTCTGGCACCGAGTCAGGGGATATAGATTTGATCCCGAGACTTTATTATGTAGGTGCTAATCGTTCCTTGTTTCTTTTAGGATTGTTTGGGAATTCTTTTGTCACCGCACGTTGGAGGACGTCTCCTCCATAGCTAGTCCCCCATTCCCGACACCCAGGGTCGAGAAAGCGGAGTCACCTCTAGACTCCAGGATAAGCTCCACCAATTTGTCACTCCCCCATTCCCGACACCCAGGGTCGAGAAAGCGGAGTCACCTCTAGACTCCAGGATGTGCTGAGAAAGTGGGGTCACCCAGGGATCCCCAAAATATATTCCACCATAGACGGTCAAAGGATCTGATGCAGATGCCAACTCCCGATCATCCATACCGCGCGGCCCGAGCTGTTGTCTTCCCGGGTTGTTCTCGTGTTTCCCTAGTTGGTACTTTTCGTTTCATTATAATCTCGACGCCATAGTGGGTGTCATTAGCGGTCCTCTATAGTTAGAGAGGAGTTTTCTCTTTGTATAGTTCTTTTGTTTGTCCACGTGGTTCGTCGTGTCCCACCAATTGAGATTTGCTCTTCATTGTCATTAATGAATAGACACCAGAGTGGGTGTCATGGTACATCCTCAATGGTTTAGAGAGGAGTTCCCCTTATAGAGTTTTTCTTTGTTTTCATAGTTCGTTGTGGTTCATCTCGAGTTCCATAAACGAGGAAGGGACTAACCTATTGTGTGCGCGCAAGTAATATGCCACAAGATATATAACAAGCATATAAGCAAGCCACAAGAAGCAATCCAATTTCATGCTATAGTCTTATAGTCATTGTCAAACAAAGCACACAACACACAAGCCGTGTAACACGGCAACATACGAACCACACATGTCCATACCTTATATTAGTTGCCACAAATATATGCACAAGGGTTCCCCGCTGCTCGTGAGACTCACTCTTGTTAATGATTCGAGCGGGTTAGATCGTTTGATCATACACTATGGTTCATAGCTCTAACTATGACTGTTGAGTTAGGTGTAAATGTTATAGCAGACATTGCTAGCCCTACCACATTATTTTGATTCGGACTAGCCGCTTTAGGCCCAGTAGTACCATGTTGATTTAGTTTCTATTTTGTTTGTTCATCTTGTTTGAATGATCTGGCTATACTTTCCTTGTTATAATCTTAGACTCTCATATCCCCAAGTCCTATATCCTCCCTCGACTCTCCTTGTTCGAAAACTGCCGCTTAGCTGTTCTAACTTTTACATCCCGTTCCACAGTCCAAACCTTAATGGGAGTTCCTAACCTTTACCAATAGTTAATCTTACTATATTATAGTCCTTCTCCCTTCTACCTTAGTATACCTTTATATTATATAAATAAGTCCTCCCTCGGGCGACGTCTAGAGCAACATTCAAGCCCTTCACTGTGGCAGCTTTAACCTACAATCTAGGTTTCCATTATGTCAAGATTTTTAGCTCACTAACCAGAACAACACTCCTACACATTAACCTGACCGCCTCTCATTCTTAGTTCACCGGAGATAAATTTTAATCTTCCTAACATGTGCCCCTCTTAGCTAGGCATCTTGGCCAAGTTTTAAATTTTGTAACCAACTTAATACAGCACTACCAACCACCTTGGGGCTCACCTAGACAGAACCAGGAAAAGAACTAGAGCAGCTGAAAGTACAACCTGCCTATGTCTTTATTCACTCCATGTTTAAGTTATTAAAACTGGTGTTTAATTTCCCCAAGTGAATCCTTCTCTACCTGAGTATGTTAGCCATGTTTTAGAATAATCACCTAGTTAATATCACCCTCATACATTCTCTAAAAATAGGTTATGCAGTAGTAACCAATTTTTTCCTAAAACAAAAAATCTAAAACGCCCATAAGTGTACTTCCGCTTTCCTCCCTCTTTAGTTAACTAGACTATCTTCTATCATTCCCCACGATATTTACCCACTTAGTGAGGTGTCCCAGTAAGGTTTTAATCCCAAAATCAAGTCTACTCAACACCTATAACGTTTCTGAACTTTTGTATTCTGAAACATACACCGTAGGGAAAACTGCAACCCTTAACTGAGTATCCTCTCTTCTTTTCCCCCGTTATACATTAATCTAACTCCAAACTTCAACCTCATTGTCTGCACATGTAGTTAAGTGTTTAATCAGGAATTTAACTCAAAGCAGACCTAAAACCACATCGTTAATGCTGCTGGATTTCCAATAACCTGAAACCGAACTGTACAACTGAGATTAGGTTTTGTTTCTGCTTTCTAGTTTCTACTGCTCTCTCTTAATATGTTAATGTGTGTTCTCTGGGCGTTCCCAACTTGTCTACCCTTAGTCTAACACGTTAGTAATTTTCTAAGTCTACCATTCAGCTACCACAAACCTCAGTATGTTTTTGCATCGGGTTTTACCAAGAAGAGGAATTGCAGAGTCTAACGCATTCCTGCACTGTTTTCATTAATCGCTTCATATAGGTTTTTTTTTTAATCAGTCCACGGGTTGTTTAGATCTGGAATAATAGGTACATTATTTATCCACGGCATCAGGAACTTGCTAGCTAATATCCTAGAGCATTTTTCATTCCTACTCAACACTAGGCAGCGCCGGATTCCAACCCAACTACCCCGGCTCCTTTGCTGTTACTGAATCAGCTTACTAACAGATCTTTCATTAGTCCTTTCCAGCAACATATTTCGAATAGCAGTGTGTAATTGTCTTAGTACAGCTTTAAGACATTATTCAAGCCAGCACCACTACCATATCACCTCAGTCAACTACTTCCCAGAACAATAGCAAAGTTCCCCGACAATCAGGACAAGGTTACAACTCAGTAATTAGCTTTTAAACATTATCTTTGCTAGTTCATTAAACTAACATAAAATCAGGTTCATCTGAAGAATTCCCAGCTCACTACCAACAGACCTCCACCCTTGCTCTCGGTAATTCTCAAGCCCAGTTTAACACTTGAAGCTAGGTGTTTAGACTACCATTTTAGCCAAAGTATTAGCCTCCCAACAGGTTGCCCCTTTTTTTTCCAGGACATCGTTATCAGTATTAACAAGATGGTTTTCAAGCAGAGTTTTACCAGCTTTCAGTTAAATGCATCAGTAAGGTTTTAAGTTTATTTCAAACCCAATACAACACTCACATCCCTCCTATCATTTTTGTTTACAGGACCTGACTACAGAAGCAAAGCTTATAACTCAATAACTAGCTCCTAGTATATCAGGTCTGCTAATTCACCCCAACCAACACATAACCAGTTTGGTTTTTTGGAAATTACTGTCTTAATACCAATAGATTTTTCCTATTCTTTTCGGTAACCCTTAAGCACGTTTTAACCTTATTAAAACCCTGGTGGTTAGACCACCATTTAGCCATCACGTTACCCTTATAGCTCACAGACTACTCCAGCATATATTTTTTTCAGATTTGTCAACATTACCTCGAACAGAATGTTTACACAATATCAAGCATGGTTTTTAGGTAAGGATGAGGGTTACAACCTTGGGGTTTTGAAGTTTGTTTCTCCGGTAATTCCTTAGCCTTCCTTCAGCAGTTTTCGGCCCTACACAACACTGCCACTGAGATCAATTTCGTTGTATATTTGAAATGAATAAATTAGGTTAATTCACCAGGTTTCTCTGTGGGTCTTACCCTTCTTAGGAGGGAATTACTCCTTGAATTACTTTTGAGCCTTAACTGGTGATTTCCCTCCAAAACAGGGTCCTCCATAACCGGACATTTGACAGAAGGAATTTTCCCTGGTTAGTTGTTTATAGTTACGGAGAAGATGGTTCATTTTACTAGGCATACACGAATGTCTAGAGGAGTTACCTTGGGTTGTTTTCCAAAGACTACAAGGTAGGTCGTTGCTCGAAAACTCGGAGGGTTGCTGGAGTACTTGCATGCCATTTTCACGTAGTGCAAAGGAAGAGAAAAGGGTGAGTAAGCAAACAACTTCCACGGCACTAAAACAGAGAGAATAAGGCGAGGATCTAAACTGTTTGTGGCCTCACCTTGCATTCGATTTTGGGACAGTTTAGGAGATGAGTTTCTGGGTATCTCTTTGGCGCAACCTTGCGGAGGTCTCCAAGAAGGTCTCATGCATGTGAAAGTTGAACAACCAGGGGAGATTAGAAACGACTTTCGGACAGAACACAGAGGTTTATGTACATTAAGGGCGCATCTTTAATCAGGAAGAACAAGGAGAAATTGATGAGGAAATGTTGCGAAGTCGGGGAGTTACCTTGCGCCCAAGTAGAGTTTCTGGGCATTTGTCACTTAACTTCAGACAGAGGTTGAAACGGTCACCTCCGGCATGCACGAGGAGAAAGAACAGGGCTAAGCTCAGATGCATGCATAAGGGGTCGATGTACAACAGAGAGGCCAAGTAAGGTGTTAACAAAACTTGAGTTTGATGGGGGAGATGTGAACGAAGCATAAATCGACAGAAAGGCTGATTTCCCAAGCAACAGCGTCGGGAGCCATCAGAAGGGAAGGAGGAGCTTACCGTTGCAGCAGTCATGAGATGCGTGGGAAGGTTAGAGGTAACTTCCACCGGGAATCGACATGAAATTTCAAGGAGCACATTGGGAGCAAGACTGGTCTTGCATGCATGGGAAATGAAACAGTTGACTGGCTCTCTTTTTCTGAGTTTGCACATGGCGTGAGACAACGAGAGAGGTACAAGCTGGGTGGGTTTTCTCAATCGGGCACATCGATGAGAACATAAAAAAAACCAGAGGCATCGGTTGGAACCATCAGCGACACGCATCGCATGGGGACATGAACAGAGTTAAGTAGACTGTTAAGTGTGAGTGGGTAATTTAAGTGAGGTTAATGGGGCTTGCAGAGTTTTCGAACTCAATAGACATGGGTGGGTTTACTTTTCATGAACACTTAATTTTACGTGATGGGTCAGTTTGATTGTTTACTATGTCCTGCCCAATATCTATATTGGTGAGCACTAATAAAAGGAAATCTGAAAGAGGGTATTGTCCAAGTGTGTTATCAGCACCGACACGTTAATATATAACCTGTTTTTGTTTCTTTTTTTTAACAGTTACACAACATATTATTATATATCCTGTTGGTTTTATCTGTTGTGTAACTTAGCTTATCATCTTAAAGCATAATGTTTGTCAATGCCATGCCCAATTGGCTCAACATTACCCTGAACGGTTATAGTACCTTTGCTCACATGTTGGCGTCATTATGTGTTCCATGAATTACATGTTCGCCACGCTACTTATTAGTATCATATGTGTCTCTTTTTTTTCACAATATATGTATAACCCCCTAGTATCATAGCGGTAATGTGACTGGATTATTAACATACCTCACATGCTCTCAATTTAATGTGTTTTAATTATTAGGGGTGTTTCATACATGATTTATCCCAACCAAAATCTTAACATACTCAATAGATGATATTCCAACCTATATTTCTATTGTAGTTTAATGTTCGAACAGAACAACAGCACACCACTCTCTACAGACATTCTTAAAAAGAAAAGTGTATAAAGAAATCATTCACTAATCTAAGAAGGGTTAGGAGTCGTGCCTTACTGGAGTCATCACTTCCTAATTCTACCCCAACTCCCCAGTTTTAAGTGCACCTATATTCTAAGTATTTCACTCGGCTTGTTTTCTCGGGTTCAGAGCGTAACTACGCTCTGATACCACTTTCTGTAACACCCCTATAATAATAAAACAACAGCAGAAAATAAACTAAAGGTGCTACAGACCATCGGGCTCCAAACACCCGGTACCAACCTCACCAACTACAACCATTACAATTAACTAAGCTACGGTCTGAACTTCGAGAAAACTTAACATAAACATAACAATAATAAGATACATTCACTCTCCATAAACCTAATCCCATCCCAATCACTCATGCTCTTCGTGGCCACCTGTAAATCAATTTGTACCTGCAAGATGAAACCAAGCAGCCCACCCCGAGAGGTGTGAGTCAGTTCTCTGGAATGGAACTGGTACAATTCTCCAAAGCAAAAGTTTAAAACATAACTCTTCAAAATAAACAGTAACTTGAAATCAAACTCTAGAAAGTAAAACAGGGAAAGGAGGCACTTCAAAACAATCAACCATAGATAAAAGAGAACAAGGTAAGGATAGAGACAAGAACTTAAAAACAAAGTCAACCACTTAAGAAGTCACACCATATAGTTTGTAAGCATCCAATGCTCAAGTTAGAACCAATTCCAGTTAGGAGTAGAAAGACTCAGGTAGTCACAAAGGACTAGGAATGATATGAATACCCATAACCCGTGGTAGACAGTTTATGTCCCCACCATTTCAGAAAACTGAACCCCATAGACAAATATACTCAAGAGTGGAATAAATTCAACTGGGAGAGATGGCCCCCACCGCCAAGTACGTCCTTTTAGGACAGGGGATATACAGCCCCCCACTGTTTACTATGTCCACTAAGGACAGGGGATATACAGCCCCTCTCTGTTAACTACGTCCACCAAGGATAGGGGATATACAACCCCTCTCTGTCTACTACGTCCCTTTTGGGACAGGGGATATACAGCTCCTCACTGTCAACTACGTCGCTTTTGGGACAGGGGATATACAGCCCCTCACTGTTACCATTGAAGACGCGCGCACGTCGAAACCTCAAGAACCAGCTCATGGATGAAACGATATCTAGAGTCAAAAGAAGAATTTACCTAAATTGACCTTTTCCAAATTCCCACTAGATCACTAACTACCCAGAGCAACACCAAAACACTCAGTCCTACAGAGTGCAGAAGCGTAAACCCTAAGCAGTCAATGTCTAATGGAACAACCGAATAGAAGGAACCAATACCCAAGTGAGTTTCACATTCAAGGATCAGTTAGCCACACAAGCTGAGTTAGTCACACAACCATTTCTTTTTGAAATCCATTCAAGCTCAGTTAGCGTTTTTCGAAATCATCTCATAAGCCAATCAGCAAAGGTATCGGAGTACGAGAAATCGTACCTGGTCAACGCCATAGCAGTTCTAGTAAACTCGTGCAAACATTCAACAATTCTCGGAGGAACATTGAAGATAATTTACTATCAATAACCTGTACCCTAAGTTAAACTTAAATAAACCCCTCTCTCTTATTTCCAAATCTCAATTATCTTATAAGCCCTCGCTTAAATGTTATGTATAACCTTTGACTTATTTTAGAAGGTTGTATAGCCCAAGGTTGTAGGATCAAGGAATGTATTTTATTAACACCCGCTAACTGTCCACTCCTATCCACTTAATTCATATTTAACCACAATCCCCACATTCAAGACTTCTGAAACCTTTATATCATGAATGTGTTTATATTATATAATTACATCTAAGAATTTCAATAATAATCCTAAGCTCAATACCTTTATTCTTGGTTTAGAATAAACATTATATTATGACCTATGATGGATTCATCTCAGAATACTATACTATTATCTCACAATGTAAAGATTATGTATTTAAACAATATCTACTAGATAACCCATTATGATTAAGTCTTTCCCTTAACTTAATTAAGATCTACTTCTTGCATATTGGAATCATAATGTTGTAGATACATTTTATTATAACTTAATTGAGCCACTAAACTCAATTATCATATCCTTAGTTCAGAATGACTTCCTATTATAACCGTCTAATAATCCTATCATAAGATGTTGAATTACCTCTCATATTGAAATAACTATATTATTATTAACTTAGACTTATCGAACTCCTACATTTAGTATTCACGAGATACATTATTTACTTTATCATTAACTATATAATAAGGTGTTTTAAGATAACCTTTTATGTATCCTTGCTTACATTTAATTTCCTAAACGTTTTATTTTTACACACATTCCCTCCATAGACTATGTATAACTCTTTTATACTAAACCACAATAAACTTAAGTCTTAAATACGTTTTAAATTATTTACAAAACCTAAGGTCTCAAAGGAATAACATAATAAATTAATTCCCTTTATTATGTTTTAGGATAAGCATTACATATCAACATAAGGTAAAATTTATCTAAGAGTTAAACCCTGATTCTTAAGTGAAATTGTTAATTATGTAATAAGATAATATATTCTAAAAAAATCCCCATACGTTATATTAAAATGATATATTAATATTTTCAATGTTGTAAAGTAGATCAATATGATCTCTTATATAACCTAGTTTCATCTAACTAAAGGTTTTAAGGTTTTAAGTATCTAATTCCTATTTATAAACCTTCTATAAATTCTAACTACTAAATACCTCACTTAATTGTAAACTCACATCCTAAGTATTGGTAATAAATGTATTTCATATGGCTTATCTAATGCCAAGAAACTTAAGGATTATTATTTAGATAAATTTCCAAATCATAGTTTAATATAGTTTAACATCATAATCCTTTTAATGATTTTATCTTAAAACATTAAGTTATATTTCAATACCATAAATGTTAAGAAATGATTAAATCTAGACTTACTAACCTACCTCACATTTAGATGTAAAAGTATTTTATTTATTTAATTGTTGTTTTTTATTAAGAACATTTAGATGTAAACACATTACATTTGTTTATCATTAATTATAGAATAAGATCTATTTGTGTAACATTTTATGAAATCTAATCACAATTTTTCCTAAGTTTTAACTTATTAATTACTTAATCCCAATTTTAGATTTACATTCTGGTCATTGACAAATAATACTATACATGTATTTTACAATGGTTTATATATAAACCTTGGAAATTCAAAGGTAACTCTTTAAGCCTAATACATAACTATAATTTAATACCACCTCATATAATATTCTTCTATTAGTATTATGTAGAGGTTTAGTTTAACTTATTAATTCATTCGTATTATATTTCCTATAAGGTATTTAATTTCCTTTTATTTATGTTTAATGTGTATATATTTATATATACTAGGATTTGTTCAAAACATTATTTATGTAGTTTTATTGTATTTAATTATTTTTATTAACTTTTACACATATTAACATCTGGTATATGGTTTATAAAATAAAGTATTTCCCCAAGCTTCAATTAAGTATATTAACTTCCACATTATATAATAAATTAAAATGTAGACTAGTTTAATTCCTTGATTTAATATAAGTTTCTACTTAAATAAGTATATATATACATATATGTAAATAATTTCACCTCTCTTAAAAGATAATACCCAACATTTATAAACTTACTGTTATAAAATGCTAATTTAATTTCCATTATTTTTCCCAGCTTAAGAAGTTTATTAACAAACCATACTTTAATTTTTGGTTACATTAAAAACCATATATTATAAGTTATTCTTATGAAAAACTCACAAACACATTTTTAAACCCATTTACCATTGCCCAAAAATTCCCAAATTTAATATACAGTAACTATAACATTTTAGACATATTATAAAATTTTTATTTCATAAAAATATCTTTTTAAATTAGCCTAATAATTCCAAAAAACCCGTAACTTGCAAAAATCATAACTTACGTTTAAAAACTCCAAAACCATATTAATTTACATCAAAATAAACTAGATTTTATAAGGAATCTACGGTTAAAATTTCATGACAAAATACATTCGGGAAGGCATTTAAACACATTCAACAAGTTAGGGTTTATTCTGAAATTATAATAAAAACTTATACTTTTAATTTGAAACGATCTAATCTCAGCCGTCCGTTTCTTATAACTGAATCGGACGGCTGCTGAAAGCCGAGTTCTTCAGCGATTCCCAATCCCGATTCGAGTACTAATTCACCAATTTCTCACAATCTACAAAACCAAATTGAGTGATTCTTCCTCCATTCATTTCAAAATTAAATTAAGGTTCTAATGACACTGATTTCACCACTTATGATGCGGTATTCCGCAAAATCGAATCCGGGTTCGAAGTTAGGGTTCCTAATTCAGTTCGAAGCTTGATTTGACCAATTCTCCTAATCTAACACGTAATTGATGAAATTGAGACATGGGTTAGACCGGTAATGTGATTACGAATGACAATAACGGAGCAATTTGATCGGAAACTCACCGGAGTTGCAAAAACGGAGGAATTCAAATTCGGAATTCTGGAAAGGTTCGAACTTTCGAGCAGTTCACGAGGCCGACTTTGAGGATCTATAACTTGCAGTACAGATCGAGTTAGACTATGTGTAAGGGCTTAATCGAAAGAGTAAACTTACCTCTACATATTGATAACAAGAACTAACTCTAACTCGCAACACACAAGAAGAAATTAAAGTCGAAAGTTACGAGTTTATACCTTGCAGTTTTCTATGATTTCTTGTGATTTTGAATCGGAAACTTTAGGCAACTATATCATCCAAACGGTTACGAATCAGACTTGAACATAAACATGAAAATTGTAGAGGGATTAGAGATCTTCAAAACAAGCTAAAGAAATCAAATTTTGGTTGAGGGACGAAGAAGTTATGATCGAACGAAAGTTACCTGAATTCGGTGAGAAACTGGAAAACTGGGTACAGGGTTCGCAAGTAGGCAACTTTAGATCGAATTTGCGGTTGATGTATAATGAATTAGGGTATGTGTGAGTAATGGTTGGAAAGAGGACGTTTTGGAGAAGAGAATGAAGAAGACGACATTGAAAAATACTGAGAGATGAGTGAGTTATCCGCATCTAAAGTTAGGGCAAAAATCGGATGGCTGTTGGCGAAAAACAAGGAGAAAATCGACTAAGTGTTGGGTGGCCTGTGACTGACTGACACGTGGCAGATTTCAAAGTTTTGACTCTAAACTTCAACCTAGCATAACTTTGGCTAGGATGATCCGTTTTTGACGTTCTTTTTATCGATCTTCATGGTTTTTCATAACCTATTTATTGGTATAGGTTTCATGTGCTAGTTTGACCATTCTCAAAAAGTCAACCCTAGCAAGGCTTAATAAGCTTTAAGGTTTCAAGGATCTTATATTGACTTTATGTTCCTAATCAATGCTCCCAATATTTCTAAAATCTTTATAATATAATTGGAGTGTCTAGGAATTTTTCCACGATTTATTGACTTATAAATCTTGTTATTAAATTCATAATACTATATAGTAATATATAATAATTAAATATTTAATTGTATTCTTTAGAGTTAAATAGAAGGAATCCCCTAAATTAATTTCCATAATTCCATATAACAATTTAATACTTAATAGTATTATTAAAGGTTTAATAAAAGAAATCCCCTAAATTAATTTAAATTAATTTAGGGATATTTCAAATCTTAATATAAGTAGTATGATATAATACAACTAATGGGAATAATCATCTAATATAAGATGATAAAATGTAACATATATATAAGAGTCTTATAACTCATGAAACTTACCTATAAGGTAAATATATACATATACAAGAATAATGTATATAAGGATGAATATATAATATGGTTGGAAACCATATAATATAATGGTGGTGGTTATTACAAAAAATAGTTACATACTATAGGTTACATGTTTTTGAATGCAAATATAATTTGCTAAGATATGGATTATATAATACAATGTATTATAATGGATGGTGGAAAAATAATACAATATAATATAGTCATGCATGCATACATGCAACTATAGGTTATATACCTAAATTTAATGGTGGATAAGATCAAAGAAATATAATGAATTAAACTTAACAGTCGAAATGTTTTGACATACGAGTTTTAGTAACAAAGCCGACCAGTTTAGAGAAACCCGTAACAAATAACTGTAGAAATTCAGGGATGAACTGTCGGGGTTACTTGTTATTCGAAAATACCGGATGTCGTTAGTCATGGGGACTGACTTATAGTTTTATTACCGTTTAGATCATACTTCAGACGAAGGCGCTTGGCGAGCTAGTGGTCTACACTGCGCATCCTTGGTCTAAGGTGTACGGTATGTAAAGGGGTTTGATCCGAGTTGTCCTAAGGAAACTCCTTGGCTCGGATTTGGTTGATATCACTTGTGTGTTAAGTGTTTTGGATACATGTATATGACTGTGTGCTACTGCATTAATTATTTATGCACGAGCGTCCTACGGGATTAACACTACGTCGACTATAGATCGACTTATATAAACATACATATACGTTATTGTGATGACAAGACAGTTACTTAATATAATACCATATAATTAATATTAAGTATATCGCAACCTAAGTAAAATACTTAGGGACGAGTCACGACATTGTCGGTCTCTAGAGCATGGATCTCGAACGTGAATATAACCTAGATTACTTCTAGGTATACGTGAGACCCATTGGGCAGCTAACTAATAATTATTCTCCATAAGACTAAGAGCAGATCTTAACATTATGAGAGAGAGATGGTGTGAGATGAGGTGAGGAATCCAGTGTAGTTTACGAACTATCTGGTTGCGCATTTGTGATCACTGAGGGGTTCACGATTGGGTTCCGCTCCAGGTTTATACCCAACGAGCCCTATTTTGATCGTGGGTCAGGTGGCTACGGCCTTTATATGGACGTCTTACGAGACAAAAGAGAATAGTCAGGGGCCTCCGGACCTCTGGCGAAATGAGCACCTTTGTGTGTACGGGAGGACTACTGTCCATGGTGAGGTTATCGGGTTGTCTTAACATGACGCCCAAGTGGTATAAATTAAACATGGTTGGATGGGGCCTTAAAGGCCAAGGTAAATTAACTGTGGAAACTGTACACTACGACGATTGTACATTGTACATTATACTGCTATTATTTCGATACGTTCGATATACAATTGTTGTTTGTAATATTAAATGAATGTTTGGATTGGATGGATGGTTAAGTGTTATGAATGTTTGGATGGATGATTATGTATATTATACATGTATATTACAGTATTGTTTATAACTGTAAATGGTAAAGCATGAACCAATCTAATAATAAGATGGTTAATATGACTAAGTGACCATTAGGGTTCAGGCCCGGCATACTCAGCGTTTATCACTGATTCTACACCATTATGCAGGTTGTTGATTACTGACGAAGCCGAAGTGCGGGAACAGGGTAGTTAGGGTTTACTTTAATTACCGCACGTGGAGTTTATTTGTATAATGATGTTAGACTGGGAATTGTATTATGGTACGGTTATGTATACACGAGATTGGGTAGACGCTCACTTGTCGACGTTTTTGGTTTATGGACTTAGTATGATGTATAGGAATTATTCTCGTTATCACAGCGGTTAGCAGTTTGTTTATGTTGGTAGCTGGATATAGTTTGGCTTCGTTACTTGCATGGGCGAGTAATGGCCGGTGACACCCGAGTGAGTATTGTTATTGTTATTAATTTTTTCTTCCGCTGTAAGACGTTTTATTATTGATACGTGTGAGATTATTACGTGTTTAAGGAGAGGGGTTTTACAGTATTGTTTATTCATGGTACTCAAAAGGAATAAAATATGGTCCGTTGAACCATCTTTGAAATCTATAATAAATTTGCGAGCATGTGTAAGTGATTAAATGACAAAGAGTCATAATTTATTGATAGTGCTATAATGCACAACTGAAAATGTTTTATATACATATCTATAGTCTATAAGAGGCTATAAGAATGAGAGCTTGCTCTTGTGAGCCGTGAATTTTAAAAGCTCTTCATTATGTTCCTTGAGGGAACAAGAATAAACATTGAAGATGCACTTATTTAATGACAAAGTATGCTCATATTAATAGAAAAATCACTATAAAATGTGCAAGTTATATAAGTTTATATAACGTAGATACTCATAACACCCCAAAGAAAAAGAGGGGTCACTAACGTGTGGTTAGTGTACAATAAAATATACATTATATGACACAGAAAAATGAGTCATCCATGAGAAAAGTGATGTCGAATCACTAGTTTTCTAAACTATCAAGAACTTCCAGGTTCTTACTCGGATGATAATATTTCAAAGAAGATATAGCAAGATCATTCAAAGGGAAGTGGATGAGAGTTTTTATACCCCTTGAAATATCATGGATTGATTATGGGCGGGAAAAAATTACTATGTGGACCTTTGACATATATATGATGTTTGATACATCAAATAATGGTCAATAAAGTATTGTATTCATTGGGCTATTGATTTAGAAAAATCTAGCTATCATGAAATTATCCATGTGAATTTGAGATTAAGATGGATAATATAAACTTGAAAGAATAGTGGTATTGAGTAACTTGTACTCCCACTAAGAACAACCTTATTAAGTCGTTAATTTTGTATAGCAAAGAAAAAGGTTAGACAATTGGGTTTGTGTCTATCCCTCCCCCACTAAATAAAATATCAAAGAGTTACAAAAAAAGGAAAGTTGAGAATAATGAACTTCTTTAGTTCTTAAGCATTCTCAACTTTAGGGGGAGAATGATATGTGTTTTTTATATTTGACACAAGTCTTATTAGTAAAATCAATTGTGCCTTATTGAAAGATTAAAAAAGCAATCACATATTGAATGTTCCTACAAAACCATGCTTTTTGGGAGTCATGAGTCTCCAAAATGCTTATGATTTTTTAAGATGTCCGCAAATTAGAGAGCGGTTGTCTCTAACTTGAATGTCCTTAACCAAATGTTAATGGACTATGAATTATGTCATGCATGACAAAGCAAAATGAACTAGAGGTTAAAGAATAAGTCATTTGGAAAATGTTGCAACTACTTGATGCGTTCATAGATATGAACAAAGTAACGTGATCAGATATATACTAGTTGCGAATGTTCTAGCTCGGTTAGAAGTGTGGGAGACAACCACTATGACAAGTGAATCCCAAGTACGCTGGAGGCGTGGTTGACCCTTGGGATCCAAAGAACCATCGAAAGAGGAGTTTTGGACCCTCGAAAGAGGAGTTTTGGACCCTCGAATGAGGAGTTTTGGACCCTCGAAAGAGGAGTCCAGTCCTTCTAAAGGGGGACGAATATGCCAAAAATGACACAAAAGGAAAAGGCAAATTAGGAAAGATTTGAACCCTCGAAAGAGGAGTTCGGGCCCTCGAAAGAGGAGTTTAGTCTCTCGAAAGGGGGACAAATATGCGAAATGACACAAAAGGAAACGGGAAATTAAGAGTTTCAGGATTTGAACCCTCGAAAGAGGAGTTTAGACCCTCTAAAGGAAAAGAAACTGCCAAAATGATATATTCCAAGAGTAAAGGATGTACGGAGTTTGACTTCCAAAAGTTAATAAAGACAAAGCATAAACACGCCGAAGTGTGTGATGCTAGCATGATAATGCACTAGAGTTGTGCATATGAGATGTTATAATCCACCTCGATATGAGAAATGAACGCGTTCCTCCTAGTGGATAAAGGAGTTGTAATATCATAAAGGTGAAAGATAGTAGACCCTTGAAAAAGGTGTCGAGCCTTTAAAAAGAGAGCTATAAACTTTGGTGGAAATAGTAAACCCTTGCAAAAGGTGTATATCCCTTGAAAGAGGATCTAAACTCTCGAAGAGAGTGTAATGTGAACATATGAATTCCTAGGAATTGGTATTCGAAGAAAATCATAAGAACGATTTTCTCTAAACGCCTTATGTTTTTATATGATCACTGGTGACTTGGATGAGAACCATCTAAACCACAATGGTATCAAGTCACAGCTCATAAAATTATATATATCGATATATCAAATGAGCCAAGGTATGACATAAGCCACTAAGAGGGCATATATGTGGATATTAAGTTCAAATACTTGAGAGTGCATTATTTGCACTAGACTCATATATATGAGTTTTGTAACGTCAAGTTGATAATACGTGTAACACCCCCAACTCAATCCAATTGTGGTCTCGCAACTCAACAGCATATTTATATACATGTCACAGCGGAATTCTTTACAATCCAGGACCTTGCCACGGTCTGACTATAGAATATACCGAACATTAGTACAACAATCTTAACCAATTACATATTCTTCTTACAATCCCCTCACATCCTATACATCTTACTAACTCAAATTGCCATACGAGTGTATATGCACAACTCGTAGGCCACACCTATCCCTTAACACTTGTATCCTCTTCTTACTCTTGCGACGGCCGCTTCCTGATGTACCTGTGTAGTAAAAACAGCCCCCAAAGGGGGTCAGCACGAATGCTGGTACGATCCCCTCATGGCCCCCAAGCTAACGTGGCTACGACGACTAATTGTCGATAGCATGGAGGTTGATTAAATGCACAACATAATAGTAAATGCTGTAAACAACAATCCATGTGAACAATCAAAGTTCACACACAATGAACGACTTAAATGCGTTCCCTTAATTAGAGGGTTAATTATTTAACTCCTTAAGTAATATTCCCTCTTAATCTTAGTCCATCCTTATCTCACCTCAATCTTAGTCTTATCTTAATCTTAGAAATAACCATCCTTTAATAAGGAGTGGATATAGCTTATCTTAATCTTAATATTACAAACCGTCCTTTAAAAAGGAGTGGTTGCAACTCATCTTAACTTACCTTACCTTAATCTTAAAACTTAACAATACAAACCATCCTTTAAAAAAGAATGGTTGCAACTTATCTTAACCTTACCTTAATCTCAATCTTAACTTAATCTCAGTATACAAACCGTTCCTGGAGGGGAATGGTTGTAGCTTAATTCGAACCTGGGATTTAGGTGATCCCACCGCACCATCTTAATGCCACCTACTCTGGACGGGAGTCCAGCGCAGCTGAGCCGGCAACCGGCCCTAGGCTACAAGTCCGAAGACAAGTCCTTAAGCGGAGGGCGGATCTGATTCAGATACCGTCCCCCTTTTTCGTTAGCATGCATGACCGGAGATCGGTCCCGGGTTTCCTCACTCAAGTTCCAGTTAGTAGTAATCTCAAGACCATGTTTGTTGGTTAACCTCTTTCGGTTCATATCGTCCCTCATTAGGGGGCGTTCCTTAGTCTCACTCAATTCCTTACTAAACATTGGTTAGTAAGTTCTCACGGTATGTTGTGTTAGTTTTCAAACATCACACAACAATACAATAATACAATATATTCCGGTTGCATGCTTTATCTTGTTTAGTGAGCACACAAAAACAAATAGCACACAAGCCGAGGGACACCTCGTTAGCAAGCAGGTCACAAGAGAACTGTACCGATCACCGTTGGTCGTTCGGTTGCTTACTCTCTTCCGGAGTCCAAATCCCCAAGTCCTAAAACATTCATTCAGTTTTAGGTTGTTAATCACTTAACTTAATCCAACTTACTTAACTTGCTTAACTTACTTAATCCCTTAATGGTTCCCACCTAACACCTCTTAAGTCTTACAACTTAATCTTATATCTTAACCTTAAACTTTTAAGTTTATACTTTACGTAACTTAATCCCTTAAGTTCCTAGGGTCCTAATCATTACCACCCCACCAAAGGTATACCTTATTACCTATTACCATTCTTAGAATTTAAAATTTCTTTTTTTTTTAGTGTTAAGGGCCGTCCGACCCACCGTCCGACCCACCCTCTGGGTCGGACCATTCCAGTAACTTTCGGGTTTGAAAAACCCTACATGTCCGACCCATGTCCGACCCAACCAACTGGGTCGGACCATTCCAGAAACTTATTTGCCCTCTAAAACTCACCCGTCTGACCCACGTCCGACCCAAGACCTCTGGGTCGGACCATTCCAGAACCTTTCCCTGGCGTTAAACAGAGGCCGTCCGACCCAAACTTGGGTCGGACCCCTGGGTCGGACGCCACTAAAACATGCCCAAACTTTGCCAAATCTTCACTAAACCTTCCCTCAAGCCATCCAATGTGTTCTAACATCATTTAGACCTTTAAACCCACCTTTGAGCATCCTCCAAACACATTAAATCATTCACCAAGATTCACCTTAGTCATTATACATTTTTCCTTGTAATAATGCTAGCACTTGTAATGCTTTCCTCTAGGTTTCTAGGTGGTGGTTCATACCTAATGTAACCACTATGCCAAATGTTTTCCTCACCACTATAACATCATCTCCCAAGCATCTTCCACCACCGAAAATTCTTTTATGCATTTACTTAAAGTTCCTTCACAACCTTAAGCTCCCTCCATCAACACCTTATTTCCTTCCTAGTTGTTTACCAACATTTACCTAAGTCCTAAATACTCAATTACATTCTCTTGATTCCTAAACCCTTCAAAGTAATGCCTAAGTCATTATAACTCATTATAACACTTTATCTCACCCCCTCTTTCATCAAGACACCTCTAAGACTTCCTAGTACTTCCTTAGTCTTATATTCCCTTAGGACATATCTTAACCACCTTAAGCATTATACCTTCTCCTTAAACTTATGCACAAGTCTTACATTCCTCATCTCATGATTTTGGTGTGTTCAAAAACACTCACCAATCCTCTAATTCCTCCTAGACATCTCTAGGTCATTCTAAACCTCAAGAACTCCTTAGTTAATTCATTTCCACCCAATTTTCTTTTCATGCTCCCTAGTAAACCCTAGGGCATATTAACTCACCACTACCACTTAAACACTTTGTTTTCTACTCAAATTTCGCCATAGCTTCTCTAGCATCTTATCATGCCTAAATGCATTGTTTCCCTCATTTAACCATCTCACACACATCAAGTTCTTTCTCATCGTATCTCATCACCCAAACCAACTCATTCACAACAAACTCAATATATTGCAATAATCTTAAATTGCATAGCACTAAGGCTCTTAAATAACATGGCTCTTAGGCCCTTAAATAACTTAAACTTAAACACTGAAATTCCCATATAAAAGCCTTCAACCTGCAAATACACTCATCAATCTCATAGTAGTTATAATACTCTTAAAACCCATCTTAAACTTATATTACTAACTCATTCCCATTGGCTCCTTAGTCACAAGTTCATAAGCTTATTTAAGTTCTTTTTCTTAGGTTATATAACCCATTACACAATGTAAGCTCTAACCCACATTGGTATCCACCTAAACTCATCCCTAAAACTTAAACCACCATTAGGTAAGCATTTTACCTTGTTTTCTCAAGCTTATCTTAACTTCCTCCTTAGACCTTCTTCTTGCATGAATCTCGGCCACCACTTAAATTCCCCTTGCCAATGTTCTAATCAATATTCAATGACTCATATGAGTACTAAAGCAATGTACTAACCTTAAGGAATGAAACCTAGGTTAGAAATGTGTTCTAAGGCATTAAAGTGGATGATTACCTTTGAAGTCTCAAAGTAGACTTGGGCATTGAATGAATAGGACCTCCACTAGTCCTTGGTGAATAAATCAAGCTAGAACAAGGCATAAAACAAGGCCCCATGAGAAGGAATTTTCGGCCATATAAGGAAGATGATGGAAACTTGGTTTTTCTTACATTTTCTTTACCTAAGAGAATGGAGAAGCTAATGAGCTCTTCAAACTTGATTTTCCTCCATAAATGGAGTTTCCTCTTGGCACCAAAATGGAGCTTTGAAAGATTTGAAAAGATAGAAAAAAGATAGGTCTTGGCCTAACTAAGAGAAATTGTGTTTAGTTTTTGATTTGGAGCTAAAATGAGTAAGTTATGGACAAGGCAAGGTGGTGTTGCCATGGGTGCTGCTCCTACGTGAATGAAGGGAGGAAGAAGATGGTGGAACCGTGTGAAGAAGAGAAATGAAGAGAGAGAAAAGAAAGGTGGCTAATATTGTAAGATATTGCTTTAATAAAGCAAATAGTACTCTTTTACTTATCTCTTCTTTTCTTCCTTATTTGACTACTTATGGTGACTCATCCTCCCTTAGAAAACCGGCCCCCTCATTTATAACAAGATATTTATGGTCTTGTTTGACCAACTAATTGACTTAAGCTGATTAAAACTTAAACTAGTCACTATTTGGCACTATTCACTAATCAGTGCACATATTTCTGAAATTTTTGGTTTCCCATTGATTTAGGCTTCCTAATGTGATACTAATTAGTACACATGTTGATTAAAGAGTAATGATGGACATCTAGCCACTCAAAACTCTATTCTAAGACAATTTCTCAAAAACGTGCTTTAAGACTTCTTAAAGCACATTTTGTGTTTTAACTTCTTAATCTCATCGGATCATTAGATCCGCCATATTCTTATTCTAAATATCACAGAACATGCTTAAGCATGTATAGCACTCAAAATTCTTTTTGTTTCTTTTGGTGATTGAAACATTCACATAATTTCCAACGTATTCTCCATGTCATCGGTCCGTAGACAATGGCTCATTCATCCTCGTCACCATGGGCCAGAATACAAAACACTCTGCTCTCCCCATGTCACCGGTTCGAAGACAAAGGCTCGTGCGTCCTCGACTTCATGGGCGAATACGTCTAATTAAAAATACAAACTCCAATTTCATTTTATCCTAAGGCCTCTATTCATAGTGTGATTTAGTTGTGACCACTGGTAGGGAGTTTCAGGAATCATCCAACCCTGATGTGATCAGCATCAGTGTAGAACTATCCTTGCACCCCAATTTGTGTTCGGTTTACCTTGATCCCTAGAAAATCAAGTTCCACTCCCACGTCATTTCAAACATCCAAATAATTCACTCATGTCCAATTTTCTATCTTTTTAGTTCTTCTAATCATAATCAATACATCTCCAAAGTGTGGACTCAGTCCATCAAACATTCCCAATTCATCTCTTAGTACTTACCTCAGGGCTTAACTTCCTACTAAGTTCTATTACAGTCTCATACCCCACTCACATTCAAATGTGGTCATCGCATTACCATTTCCTTCCTATACTAATAGTCAAATGATATCTCAGGTGTCAGGGATTCTTATCTCACAACCGCTCATATCGACTCATACCTCATATATTCCTTATTTCTTAAGTCTCCTTAATCCTTTTCCTTAATTCTCTTAACTTGTACTCACACCGGAGTTAACAAGACAGGTACTTAATATGATGACATTCACATCTTCTGTGGGCATAACCATGATTTATCTCAAAAGTTTGTGTAAAATATTTCTATATCTTTGTGTGCTATGCACACCGTAGTTTATGTACTAAGTACTCAACGTACAATAAGCGGTTTTCACTCTACCCCCCTTAAAATGGATTACGCCCACGTAATCAACATTATATCATCCTTGAACTTAGGTTCAAGATGTCTAATTCTTACCAAGCATTCTAGCTCCATGTCATCTATCTTACCTATAATTCGATCAGAAATGACTTAGTCTCTGTCTCGAGGATTCTTAACGTACTTATACCGTTCCTTAGCTAGTTTGGTCTAATCTCAAAGGTACTGATCTGCTAGCTTTCGCTGCGCAACTCTGATAATCTTAGGCTTAACTGCTTTTCTTATACTTCATAGTATTATACATCCTCCTGCCTCCTTACAGTTTAGGAATATGGTCTTTCAAGGGACACGTGTTCTTCATATATACACGGCCTTAATGAGTTATAACTCGTATTATCCATTCTCCTTGAAGATCTTATGCTCATACTCTTAGTATTTCTTGAATGTCTAAATTGTTCCCCTCAACTGACCTTGGTCTGAGGATGATTCTTAATCTGAAACTATTGTTTAGTGCTTATTGCGCTTTACAGTTTAATCTCTTACATCATAAGATATGTCCAGTGTCTGTACTTAACAATCCGTGCTCTTCGCACTTCATAGCCTTAATTACTTGTTCTCTGATTCCTCTGTGTTGCTTGTTCAAACTGAATTCTTCTCTTCAACTGTTTGTGGTAGTAGCTGCTCTTGTCTGATCTTGCGTCGTTGTCGGTGGTACGGAGTCGACTACTTCCTGTGTTCCTTACACCACTCGTCTACATGCATGGGGTACCTTACTGGTACATTACTACTTACCCAACTAACTAAAATGAGCGTGTCGGGCCTGCAAGCCCTGTGGGGTGCAGTCGTCCCACGTCTCGTTTTAGTAAAAACTCATAGTGTCCGTCACACGTTTAGCTATTGCTAATTATGAAGTATCTGTTGTCGATCTCCCTTTCATCGTTCCATAATAACATTTATTGTTCTTCTTGAAGTTAATCAGGGAAATCCATTATTGTGTTCTTGGGTATGGTATGCTCTGGCTCCTTTCTGTATCCCGTACTGATTCTATTCTTAGTAGCTAAGGTCTCTTTCCATAGAGTCTTATCTTCTTTCTCCTATTAGGAAAGCACTTCCAGTTCCTCAAGGAATGGGTTGTGTGCTTCCTGTGTAATCTTACCAAACCATGTTCAGACTACTGGCATCAATGCACAGTCCGTCTATCATCTATTTTCTTACTTATGCTGGTCTTAAACTCATAAATCTAATTGCCTCAGTGTCCATATTTGACGGCTCATACATAATGGTCGCCTTACCGCGCACCATGACTTAATCCACTTATCCAACTATTGTACTCACGACCACTACTACCGTGGTAGTTGGCCCTTACCATGTTGCCCATTAATGGTTGCAACCCCTTATTACTTATTCTCATGTCTTACCTTATACTAAATCCCTTCTTGGTGCAAACACACTGGAAGTTCTCTCATTCGGTGTATGGCTGTTGTCATACTGTGTTGTAACATAGTTAACTCTTAATACGAAAGGTGTTTGCTTCAATTTCAGATTGTAAGTAGGGTAATTTCTCTCGCTTTCTTCACCCCTTGTGCTTTTCTACCATGTAATTAACTGGTTACTGAAGAAAGTCATCCACTGAATCACAAGCTCTTCTGAGCATTGATTAATTGACGTGCCATAATGTGTCAGTCACAATATTTATCTCTGACCATTACTAATTCTTACATCCTGGGTGTTGGATATGGGGTCTATCTGTGCAACGTTCCTTATCACTCAAGTGTATTTGGTATGTTCTAAGGTAATCTCAAGGTTCTTAGTTTCCATTTTCTAAATAAAGTGTACTTAATCTCTAATATGTGAAAGCCCTTTTGAGGGGTTTATTCCCACTCATGGCCTCACAACAAGGAGGGGTATCCCCACCCTAAAAGGCATGGTTCGTTCTCCGCTCCTGTCCTTAGCATTATCTCAATATTCTCATTGGTACCCTTTCTTGGTAATGTTCTTCCCAATCTAAGTTATAGGTTTGGTAACCGTACATATCTACAAATTGTAGTCCCTTCGTGGCTTAAACAAGCTCTCTTATAACTTACTGCGCCTCGGGCTCTGATGTGGTCAACATCTTTGGCTCGTAGGCTCTTAATGCTTAATGTCTCAGTTCATTATTCGTACTCTTACTCATCTGCAGGTCATCCCTGTAAGATTCTGGTTCTTTAAGCACTATCCACCGTTAGGTTACATACTAAATGTAGTATCGGGTTCATGATAAGTTGCTGCATCCTGCTTCCTGCTAGGGAAGTTGTTCAGGTGATCTGAGGTTATTTAATGTCCTTGACAATACTGTCATTTTACTAGACTTATGTCTTTTAATAGTCAAGGTTAGGTTCGTATTAGGGTTTGCCTTGCGGTGTCCAAGTTGGATATCATCTGTCGTCTTATACTTCCATCTCAACGCTTCGTTCAACTTCTGTTGATTACGCCACCCTTTGATGATCAATCATACTTGGGTGTTAATGAGTTAGACGAACAGTACTAGCTGTCATTCATCAGTTTGTTCGGCTCGACTATACCCGCTCTATGGGGGTAGTCCTCTGAGCTTTCCTCCGTGGAATTGTATGTCCTTAACTCTTGGTAGGTTATATCTTAAGTCTACTCTCTCTGTCCTTGTTTCCGGGTTTACTAACATATTCATCGAAGTTTGTTGTTATCGGCAGGTTTTAACGGTCATCTCGGGAGTTTTATCCCGCTCTTTTTAGAGAACGTTATGTCAACGGTCTCAATGGTATTATTATACATTCCTCGTATGTTATTGATTACATATTGTTTGCTCGGATCACCGAGCGATCTCTTAGGTTTTCCTCGTGGAGTTTGAGATTGGTGTTCTTACCGTACTGTCAATTGTTGTTGTAGTGGGTTATACCGTTGCTAATACTTATATGGTTTAGCATTTCGTCTAAGTTCAGCTCCCTGCTGACTGATGTGTTGGTTCATCTCATCATGGTCAGGCCGTCAGGCCTTTCCAAGGTCTTATTTTTCTGTTCTCGTGGATTTACAATCCGGTGTTAATATGCGTTTCAACTGTAGTGTTCTCCTATCTCGCCTTGATGGCTTTTCGTGTAGCTTAACCGTGGTAGCACTTGCTATGGCAAGTGCGCCATGCAGGATGGGTTATTGGTACAGGGTACATCGGTAGTGACACTTCCTTCTAATTTCCATGTAGTTGGTAGTCCTCGGGACTCCTTCGATAATCTCTTATTTTGGATAACTGTCCATCCGGCATTTTCCTTGTTGTTTGAGAGTGCTGTCATCTACCAGGGCGTTCCTCTTTCTGAGGGAACCCCTTAATATTTTCTTATGTCTTAATTCTCGCTCCTGTCTCCACACATTCTGTGGTTATTAAGTAATAATTCTCCTTTAGGCACTACATCATAGTCCTATTTAGGTATACCATTTGTATGCTTTTCTACCGTCGTCTGCATTATGTTGGCCAGGTTCTGTAACCTTCCTTGTCGTATGGGGTTGGAGTTCCCGTTTCTAACTGGTCTTTCCAGTAATCTCAAACCTCAGGCTTTGTATTATCCCACTGTTATGCTCACTCGGACTGCTGTCCGGTACTCATGTCCCTTATCATTTCCTTTCTATTGCACCCGTAGTGCTTTCCTTATCATTGGTATTGCGGGTTATTTCGACTGCGTAGCATGTCGACCCATGTTGCCGGTAATTACCGTTCCTTATTGATAGAATTCCTTAGGTAGCGCCTGTTTCTCTGTTGCGCTCCGTTAAAACCTCCAAGTTCCCCGTATTGCTTACTGTTAGCTAACTGCCAGATCGGGTTTTCCCGAGTATGAGAAGGCTTCCTTCTCTCTGGCGTTTGTTGCACATATTTAGGGTTAGGGATGTGGAGGGCGGGTCTAGGTACTATGGATATCCGGTAAGCACCGGGAAGTCCTGACTAACGCACCTCTCACTCTACCTCTTAACCCTTAACCCATAACTCAATCTCAGCCTCAATATTCTCCTAAGTTCGGTATTTCTTGTCTTCAGAGCGTAACTACGCTCTGATACCACTTTTTGTAACACCCCAACTCAATCCAATTGTGGTCTCGCAACTCAACAGCATATTTATATACATGTCACAGCGGAATCTTTACAATCCAGGACCTTGCCACGGTCTGACTACAGAATATACCGAACATTAGTACAACAATCTTAACCAATTACATTTCTTCTTACAATCCCCTCACATCCTATACATCTACTAACTCAAATTGCCATACGAGTGTACATGCACAACTCGTAGGCCACACCTATCCCTTAACACTTGTATCGTCTTCTTACTCTTGCGACGGCCGCTTCCTGATGTACCTGTGTAGTAAAAACAGCCCCCAAAGGGGGTCAGCACGAATGCTGGTACGATCCCCTCATGGCCCCTAAGCTAACGTGGCTACGACGACTAATTGTCGATAGCATGGAGGTTGATTAAATGCACAACATAATAGTAAATGCTGTAAACAACAATCCATGTGAACAATCAAAGTTCACACACAATGAACGTTAAATGCGTTCCCTTAATTAGAGGGTTAATTATTTAACTCCTTAAGTAATGTTCCCTCTTAATCTTAGTCCATCCTTATCTCACCTCAATCTTAGTCTTATCTTAATCTTAGAAATAACCACCTTTAATAAGGAGTGGATATAGCTTATCTTAATCTTAATATTACAAACCGTCCTTTAAAAAGGAGTGGTTGCAACTCATCTTAACTTACCTTAATCTTAAACTTAACAATACAAACCATCCTTTAAAAAGGAATGGTTGCAACTTATCTTAACCTTACCTTAATCTCAATCTTAACTTAATCTCAGTATACAAACCGTTCCTGGAGGGGAATGGTTGTAGCTTAATTCGAACCTGGGATTTAGGTGATCCCACCGCACCATCTTAATGCCACCTACTCTGGACGGGAGTCCAGCGCAGCTGAGCCGGCAACCGGCCCTAGGCTACAAGTCCGAAGACAAGTCCTTAAGCGGAGGGCGGATCTGATTCAGATACCGTCCCCCTTTTTCCTTAGCATGCATGACCGGAGATCGGTCCGGGTTTCCTCACTCAAGTTCCAGTTAGTAGTAATCTCAAGACCATGTTTGTTGGTTAACCTCTTTTGGTTCATATCGTCCCTCATTAGGGGGCGTTCCTTAGTCTCACTCAATTCCTTACTAAACATTGGTTAGTAAGTTCTTGCGGTATGTTGTGTTAGTTTTCAAACATCACACAACAATACAATAATACAAATATTCCGGTTGCATGCTTTATCTTGTTTAGTGAGCACAAAAAACAAATAGCACACAAGCCGAGGGACACCTCGTTAGCAAGCAGGTCACAAGAGAAACTGTACCGTTCACCGTTGGTCGTTCGGTTGCTTACTCTCTTCCGGAGTCCAAATCCCCAAGTCCTAAAACATTCATTCAGTTTTAGGTTGTTAATCACTTAACTTAATCCAACTTACTTAACTTGCTTAACTTACTTAATCCCTTAATGGTTCCCACCTAACACCTCTTAAGTCTTACAACTTAATCTTATATCTTAACCTTAAACTTTTAAGTTTATACTTTACTTAACTTAATCCTTAAGTTCCTAGGGTCCTAATCATTACCACCCACCAAAGGTATCCTTATTACCTATTACCATTCTTAGAATTTAAAATTTTTTTTTTTTTAAGTGTTAAGGGCCGTCCGACCCACCGTCCGACCCACCCTCTGGGTCGGACCATTCCAGTAACTTTCGGGTTGAAAAACCCTACATGTCCGACCCATGTCCGACCCAACCAACTGGGTCGGACCATTCCAGAAACTTATTTGCCCTCTAAAACTCACCCGTCCGACCCACGTTCGACCCAAGACCTCTGGGTCGGACCATTCCAGAACCTTTCCTGGGTTAAACAGAGGCCGTCCGACCCAAACTTGGGTCGGACCCCTGGGTCGGACGCCACTTAAAACATGCCCAAACTTTGCCAAATCTTCACTAAACCTTCCCTCAAGCCATCCAATGTGTTCTAACATTATTTAGACCCTTAAACCCACCTTTGAGCATCCTCCAAACACATTAAATCATTCACCAAGATTCACCTTAGTCATTATACATTTTTCCTTGTAATGCTTTCCTCTAGGTTTCTAGGTGGTGGTTCATACCAAATGTAACCACTATGCCAAATGTTTTCCTCACCACTATAACATCATCTCCCAAGCATCTTCCACCACCGAAAATTCTTTTATGCATTTACTTAAAGTTCCTTCACAAGCTTAAGCTTCCCTCCATTAACACCTTATTTCCTTCCTAGTTGTTTACCAACATTTACCTAAGTCCTAAATACTAAATTACATTCTCTTGATTCCTAAACCCTTCAAAGTAATGCCTAAGTCATTATAACTCATTATAACACTTTATCTCACCCCTCTTTCATCAAGACACCTCTAAGACTTCCTAGTACTTCCTTAGTCATTATATTCCTTAGGACATATCTTAACCACCTTAAGCATTATACCTTCTCCTTAAACTTATGCACAAGTCTTACATTCCTCATCTCATGATTTTGGGGTGTTTAAAAACACTCACCAATCCTCTAATTCCTCCTAGACATCTCTAGGTCATTCTAAACCTCAAGAACTCCTTAGTTAATTCATTTCACCCAATTTTCTTTTCATGCTCCCTAGTAAAACCTAGGGCATATTAACTCACCACTAAACTTAAACGCTTTGTTTTCTACTCAAATTTCGCCATAGCTTCTCTAGCATCTTATCATGCCTAAATGCATTGTTTCCCTCATTTAACCATCTCACACACATCAAGTTCTTTCTCATCGTATCTCATCACCTAAACCAACTCATTCACAACAAACTCAATATATTGCAATAATCTTAAATTGCATAGCACTAAGGCTCTTAAATAACATGGCTCTTAGGCCCTTAAATAACTTAAACTTAACACTGAATTTCCCACATATAAAAGCCTTCAACCTGCAAATACACTCATCAATCTCATAGTAGTTATAATACTCTTAAAACCCATCTTAAACTTATATTACTAACTCATTCCCATTGGCTCCTTAGTCACAAGTTCATAAGCTTATTTAAGTTCTTTTTCTTAGGTTATATAACCTATTACACAATGTAAGCTCTAAGCCACATTGGTATCCACCTAAACTCATCCCTTAAAACTTAAACCACCATTAGGTAAGCATTTTACCTGTTTTCTCAAGCTTATCTTAACTTCCTCCTTAGACTTTCTTGCATGAATCCGGCCACCACTTAAATTCCCCTTGCCAATGTTCTAATCAATATTCAATGACTCATATGAGTACTAAAGCAATGTACTAACCTTAAGGAATGAAACCTAGGTTAGAAATGTGTTCTAAGGCATTAAAGTGGATGATTACCTTTGAAGTCTCAAAGTAGACTTGGGCATTGAATGAAATAGGACCTCCACTAGTCCTTGGTGAATAAATCAAGCTAGAACAAGGCATAAAAACAAGGCCCCATGAGAAGGAATTTTCGGCCATATAAGGAAGATGATGGAAACTTGGTTTTTCTTACATTTTCTTTACCTTAAGAGAATGGAGAAGCTAATGAGCTCTTCAAACTTGATTTTCCTCCATCAATGGAGTTTCCTCTTGGCACCAAAATGGAGCTTTGAAAGATTTGAAAAGATAGAAAGATAGGTCTTGGCCTAACTAAGAGAAATATGTGTTTTAGTTTTGATTTGGAGCTAAAATGAGTAAGTTATGGACAAGGCAAGGTGGTGTTGCCATGGGTGCTGCTCCTACGTGAATGAGGGAGGAAGAAGATGGTGGAACCGTGTGAAGAAGAGAAATGAAGAGAGAGAAGAAGAAAGGTGGCTAATATAAGATATTGCTTTAATAAAGCAAATAGTACTCTTTTACTTATCTCTTCTTTCTTCCTTATTTGACTACTTATGGTGACTCATCCTCCCTTAGAAAAACCGGCCCCCTCATTATAAACAAGATATTTATGGTCTTGTTTGACCAAATAATTGACTTAAGTTGATTAAAACTTAAACTAGTCACTATTTGGCACTATTCACTAATCAGTGCACATATTTCTGAATTTTTGGTTTCCCATTGATTTAGGCTTCCTAATGTGATACTAATTAGTACACATGTTGATTAAAGAGTAATGATGGACATCTAGCCACTCAAAACTCTATTCTAAGACAATTTCTCAAAAACGTGCTTTAAGACTTCTTAAAGCACATTTTGTGTTTTTAACTTGTTTTCAAGCTTGGTTTTCTTTGCTAATTGATTTAAAATGACCATTAGGATATTACTAAGGTCTTATCATGATATTTGGGTACTCACCCAAGTCTCTCCAAGCTTAGAGCACATTTTTGCCCTAATTGCCCTTAAGGCATTTTCTTGTGTTTTCCTTGGTTTAAATTGTCTACCAATCTTTCTAAGGCATATTTTAGCCTTTCTACATCAGGATTTGATGTTTACTTAGCATACTTAGGTTTGGGGTATTTCAATACGTGACTAGTAAAGGATACTCCTCTTATGGAAATATCAAATATACCTTAGGAGCAAATTGGATCACACAAATTTATCATCAAGATAGAAAAATGTGTGAGGCTCAGGTCAAGAAAACACTATATATGTTTTACCTGTGAATGATTAATGGTGATATAAGACTTACCATCAGGTAAGGTGATGATTCTCAATAAACATAAATCACCATTGTTCTCCCTTTCATCAAAGTTAAGATGATGAGGATTGATGACATATTTATGAAATGAATGTTGGCATACATTCATACATGTCAAATTCAGGAGGAGAATCTTTATGTGGTTATGTTTTCTCCTTTGTTTTGGTTTTTTACATCACAGGGTTTCCTGAGCAAAAGTTTAATGAGGATTCTATCATGATATCTATACGAAGAGGAGTGCTATGATATATACATGGTGGAACTACCATTTCATGGTGTGCAATGAAGCAGACTACAGTGGCAACTTCATCATATCATGCCGAGCTGATAGCTCTATATGAAACAGGAAGAAATGTGTATGGCTCAGATCAGTTATCCCCACATTTTAAGTTCTTGTGGTTTTTAGTCAGATCATGAAATACCGTGAATTTTGGCATAGGATTAAATTAGCATATGGTCGAGAATGTTATTAACAGAATTATTAAGGGCCTAGAGAAGCAATATATATATATTTACGTTCGTCTCAAACAACTTTATTATGTTTAAGAATACACATTTGATTTTACTTCTTTCTAAAATACTTTCCTCTTCCTAACTTATTTATTCAGCTACTATGTATTTATTCTTTTATCTATTTATTTAGATAATTCGTCTCATTCTTTACTAACAATTAGTTAGTCCTTCTATTTTACTTTAACCAAATAATATTTATTTATCTCTCTAATCCTGAATCTAGATCCATCCATGATTTTTAACATTATTTGATTACTCAGTTTTCAGGTTAATATTAGTGTGGTAATTATTTTACAAAAATACTTCTCGATTCTCTCTCCTTTTAAATCAAGTGTATATATTAATTAATTACACTTTATTTTGTTATTTAATCCCTATTTAACTCCACGATCTTCTTCATCTTCAATACGCCGTCTCTACGCTTCTCTCTTTCTTCAAGCTCCCAACCTCTCTTAATTCACGTTCTTGTTTTCCCGTCGCTGTTGGGCCGCTTCTATGATGCCGGTTCTGGTAGAAGGGTAAGGGGAATCCATGGGTAAGGTTAGGTAGTTAATTCTTTGGTATTTGAGTAGTCCTGATTGTGTTTCTACTTACAATTCTCAGACACCGAATTCCCTGACGAACGCTACTGCTGATCTTGCTGAGTAATTTTGTGGCGGTGAGCGTATCCAGGTAAATGTTGTGCTCAACATTCTTTACCTCTGTGTTTCCCGATTATCGATGGTTTGGATTTACTGTGGTTTGAGATTTGGAAGTTTGGGAATTACTTTCCCTTGAGTATTCTGATGAGTTGTTTTGCGAAAGGGTTGAATAACTATTTTGGGAGACTCTCTTTGAATTGGTTATTGGAATGTTGGTACCTCTTGGTGCTCCGTGAAAATTGTTTTTGGTGCCTTATGGCGCTCCGTGTAATTGTTGGTACTATGTACCCGTGGATATTCTTATTACTTTTGCCTGCAGACATTACTTGCAGTTAAGCTCTAATGATCTACTCCTTTGGGTCATAAGTAACCTTCTGGGGGGTGTGCACACTTAAGGACATAGAGTGAGGTGGGATTCTAATTATTGCGACTCGATTTGGGGGTCGTCCATGTAAACCATTGATTTGATTCTTGGAAAGTTCTCCCCGAAATGTTTTATTAATGGTGGTTTGGTGTTGGTGGAACTGGTTAACGATGTGGTGTGAGTAAATGTTTTGAAAATGAAAAAGGAGTTTCAAAATGTATTTTACAAGTTGAGGCAATATTTACTCAGTTTTGCTGATTTGCGCGACCCCTTCGCGTTTTCTATTGTTGTTTTTATGGTCGCAGGTACTCATGGCTGAATGGGGATTGGGACACGCTATCACATAGCCTAGGATGACTGGATAATTACTTCGTCTAATTTCGAGTTGAGTTATATTTTGGAATTGTTATGTTTTACAAGTTTTGGAAACGATTTGGTATTTGGTTAGTAGCTTAAAGCCTGAGCACTCTTCGTTAGAGTGTGGCGGTAACGCCTTTTGGATTTTGCTATTCCGCTGCTATTAAGTTGAAGTGTATTGTTGGTATTGTTCTCTAAGAAGTTTTGGTTATGATGGAGATTCACTTTTTGTATAAGAGATCTTTCGATAGTGTTCTTGTTGTTATTTGTGGTACTAAGTCATTGCAATGATTCTTCTTTGATTGCTAAGTTATTATGTTTAATTTTGGTGTTGATTTGGTATTGTTTTCGCTTGTAAAGATGCATATCAGGACCTGTCCGAACGTCCGCCCGGACATCCATGTTCGGACAGGCCCCGAGAGTTTAAATGTTTTCTCTGTTTTTGTCGTGTCCGAACTTCTGTCCGAACTTCTATGTTTGGACAGCATGTGAGGATGGGGCCGACTTACAAGTCTCGACTTATGTCCGAACTTGTAAGCTCGGACCAATGTTCGGACACGCCGCGTAAGAATTTTCGGACTTTGAAACTCGACTTGTGTCCAAACTTAGAAGTCCGGACACAAGTTCAGACGCCTTTGATTTTCAGACTTTTCAACTCTCGACTTGTGTCCGAGCTTCGCATGTCCGGACACAAGTTCGGACTAGGCTTGTTTTGCACTTTCAGACCTTGTTTGGGGTCCGTTTCGAAAGCAGTTTCACCATTGGTTTTGTAATTTAATAATCTATGTTTTAACGCAAAATCCAGGGTGTTACAAGGTGGTATCAAAGCTGTGTTTGGTAAATAAGATAAAATTTGGATTAAAAAGGAACTAAAATGTGGGGTAAGCTGTTTGGGGAATCGTAGTGCCTGCGATACTATGTATGTGATGTTATACTGTATGGATATTGTAGTTCATTCTCCGTTTGTGTATTACAATGATTGTGATGATGTTAGCATAACCGAATGAGTATTGTGTACTGGTATTGGAGCTATTAGATGTGTTAGCTCCTAATAAGGGGTAGAGACTTAATATATGGGGATATGGGTGGATGTTGCTCACCTTGCTTAGTACATGTAATCAGGAGTTCTCATACAGCTCTAGGGAGTGCAGGACTGGCTGACAGACTGAGTTTTCCATACCACACCAGAAGTAGGAGTCGTAGAACTCAGATGGCCGCCAACGACCCCATGAGGCAGTTGCAGGAGTTGGCTCTCACCTGGGATAGATAGTCCAGAGGCAGGCGCAGAGGGATAATGTGCCGAAGGTACACTAAGAAATTGCCCATCTGAAGCCCGCATCCTTCAAGGGAGAGGAGGACCCGGTGCTACTTGAGGACTGGATAAGAGAATTTGACAAGATTTTTGAGGCAGTCAATTGCCCAGCTGACCGAAGGGTAAACGCAGCAGTTTACTATTTCAAGAGTGAGGAGACATCTGGTGGTCCACCAACAGAGATGTGTTATTGGCTGGGCCTGATTTCGGTTGGGATGGCTTGAAGGAGGCCATGAGGAGGCGCTTCTACCCCGAGCATGTCAGGATGCAGAAGTATTTGGAGTTCTCAGAACTCAAGCAGTTATCTTTGAGTGTCAAGGAGTACCATTCGAAGTTTCTGGAGCTAGCCAGGTTCGCGCCCACGATGGTTCCCGACGAGGCATCGAAGGTGCAGAGGTTTGTGGGTGGGCTAAACTGGAGTCTGCAGGAGGCCCTCAGTGTGCTGACAATCCCGACGCTCCAAGATGCGTACGAGAAAGCTACTAACCTGTACAGGGTGCAGCAGAAGAGGAAGGAGGTCCGGGCTGGTAATAAGAGGAAGATGAAGGGAGGAGATGAGCCCCGAGGACGAGAAGATCAGCCCCACAGGACATCAGCAGGAGAAGAGGTGGAAGCCTTACTCAGACCGTAGAGACGGGAGGCCGAGACATGGGGGAGATCAGAGGGGAGATCAGAGGTGAGGTGACCAGCCCCAGCACAGTCTCAAAAAGGAGATACCAGACAGGAGAGGCACTTTTACTGCTAGAGGTGCAACAAGGATCACCGGGGAAAGACTGTGAGGGGAACTTGGTCACCTGCTTTCGCTGTGGAAGGCGGGGACACCGATATTCGAGTGCTTTCAGAGTCCCCAGGGAGGCAGTCAGAGAGAGGCTACAGTGGTGACCGCTCATTCAGGCAGTCCGACCAGCAGGGCAGAGGCCCGAATCAGAATCAGCGCGGGGACGCTCCTCAGCGTAGTAATGGAGAGGGCGGCAATGGTGGCAATAGAGGCCAAGGGGAGTACCGAGGCAACCAGCAGCGGCCCCAGGGAAGATAAACGTGATGAGTCGGGCCGAAGCCGAGGCCGAGGCAGACGTGTGGCAGGTACCTTTACTGTTCTTGGTACTCCTGCACGCATCTTCTTTTTGATACTGGGGCTACTTATTCCTTCATATCTGATAGTCTAGTTGAGAAATTGGGGATAGAGATTTGTGAGACATCTCCTATAGCTGTATATATACCATCGGGACGGGTGATTACTTGTGAGAATGTAATGAAAGACGTAGGTATAGACATCAAAGGGGAGTAATTTGTAATAGATTTGATCCAGTTCGCCTTGACCGACTTTGATATAATCCTGGGGATGGATTGGCTGAGCAAGTACAAGGGAAGGATAGACTGCAGTGAACAGAAAATTATTCTCAGAGGACCGTCGGGACGGAGAGTCTCGTACAGAAATGTGGAGGAGAAGCCCGGAGTGAAGCTCGTATCAGTAATGACAATTCTCCCAAGTAAAGAAAGGACAGCAAGCATACCTCTGCTATATCCAAGACATGAGCCAGGAGCCAGATGAGAAGAAGGAGATCCGAGTAGTAAGCGAATTCCCAGACGAGATTCCGGGTATGCCGTCAGACCGAGAAGTGGAATTCAGCATCGATCTTGTGCCAGGGTCAGCGCTGATTTCGAAGGCTCCTTACCGATGACACCCTAAGAGTTGTAAGAATTGAAGACCCGTTGGAGGATGTTTTGGATAAGGGATACATTCACCCTAGTGTATCGCCTTGGGGAGCCCCGGTCTTGTTTGTGAAGAAGAGAGACGGGAGTATGAGGCTATGCATCGACTACAGGGAGCTGAACCAGATCACAGTGAAGAACAGATATCCCTGCCAAGGATAGACGATCTTTTTGACCAGCTGCAAGGGGCAGGGACCTTTTCTAAGATCGATTTGAGGTCAAGATACCACCAGCTCAGAGTGGCAGAGAGAGACATCCCGAAGATAGCCTTCCGGACAAGGTATGGGCACTTTGAATTCTTGGTGATGCCCTTTTGACTCACCAACGCCCCAGCTGTCTTTATGGACCTCATGAACCGTATCTTCCACCCCTACTTGGATCGGTCGTGGTGGTTTTCATAGATGACATCCTCATATATTCCAAGGACGAACGGGAGCATGAGGAGCATTTGAGACTAGTATTGCAGACATTGAGGGAGCAGTAGCTGTACGCGAAGTTGTCCAAGTGTGATTCTGGTTAGACCGAGTGGCATTTCTGGGCCACGTCATCACCAGAGAAGGCATCTCAGTAGATCCGTCGAAGATTCAGGCCGTAAAAGAATGGCCAAGGCCTAGTAACTTGACTGAAGTGCGAAGCTTTCTGGGCTTGGCAGGGTATTACAGACGTTTCGTGAAGGACTTTTCGAAGATAGCGAGACCTCTCACCAACCTTATGAAGAAAGTGATCAAATTCCAGTGGGATGGCGACTGTGAGAAGGCGTTCCAGACGTTGAAGTAGAGAGGTGCCCACAGCTCCAGTCCTGACCTTGCCTTCAGGGACGGACGAGTTTGAAGTTTTCAGCGACGCTTCCAAATATGGCTTAGGGTGCGTCCTGATGCAGCATGGGAAGGTCATAGCCTATGCGTCAAGGCAGTTGAAAGAATATAAGACCAGATATCGACGCATGACCTGGAATTAGCAGCCGTGGTTTTTGCACTCAAGATCTAGAGACGCTACCTCTACAGTGTCTCGTGCAAGATCTTCACCGACCACAAAAGCCTCAAGTATATTTTCACCCAGAAAGAATTAAATATGAGGCAGAGACGATGGTTAGAGCTGATTAAGGACTACGACCTGGAGATTCTGTACCATGAAGGGAAGTCCAACTTGGTAGCAGACGCGTTAAGCAGGAAGAGGAGTCATTCAGTGAACTCCATGCGGGTCCTTCCTGATGAGCTAGCTCGTAAGTTCCAGAAGTTGAATTAGAGGTGATGGAATCTGGAGGAGTAGAGCACGAGGTGAAGCTGTACCACATGAGTGTCTCTTCCGACATTTATGGAGAGATACTCAAAGGACAGCCTGGCGATGTTAAGCTGGAACGAATCAGGGAGAAGTTGGAGGAGGGGAAGGCAGAAGGGTTCGAGATCCACGACGATGGCAGTCTTAGATTCAGAGGCGTTGGTGCGTTCCTCAGAGTTATGCAGATGTGAAGGAGAGACTGATGAAGGAGGCTCATAATACTCCCTATTCAGTCCATCCAGGCGGAGATAAATTGTACGACTTGAAGAAGCTGTTCTGGTGGGCTGAATATGAGAGGAGGTGGCAGAGTTCGTGTCTAGATGCCTCACCTGTTAGAAGGTGAGTCGAGCATAAGAGGAGGGAGGATTGTTGCAGCCTTGGGAAGGACCCAAAATGGAAGTGGGACTCTATTTGTATGGATTCGTATAGGTAGGACTTACCGCCGGCGAAGGGTAGGGTCAGACCAGATATGGGTGATCGTGGATCAACTCACCAAGTCCGCTCGATTCATACTATAAAGAGCACTTGGTCTATGAGCCAGCTAGTGGATGCATACCTTAAGTGTGTGGTCAGATACCATGGCGTGCCACATACGATAGTATCTGATCGAGATTCAAGATTCTTAGCACATTTTTGGCAGCAGTTTCGAAAGGCTATGGGTACTAAATTGAATTTGAGCACTGCTTTCCATCCGCGACAGATGGTCAGACGGAGAGAACCATCCAGACCTTAGAGGACATGCTTTGGGCATGTGTCATGGACTTTCAGGGGACCTGGGCAGACAGACTTCACCTGGTGGAGTTCTCATATAATAACAGTTACCACTCTAGCATTAAGATGGCTCCCTATGAAGCCTTGTATGGGAGGAAATGCGGAACCCCTTTATGTTAGAGCGACATCAGTGAGATAGTGATATTGGGACCCCAGCTGATAGAGGAGACGATGGAGCAGGTCCGAGTCATCCAGAGCCGAATGAAAGCGGCCCAAGACAGGCAGAAGTCCTATGCTGACTTAAAGAGGAGACCGGTTGAATTCGAAGTTGGTGATAGAGTCTTCCTGAAGGTGTCTCCTGTGAGAGGGGTAACCAGATTTGGGAAGAAGGGGAAATTGAGCCCCAAATTCGTGGGTCCTTACGAGGTCCTGGAAAGAGTTGGAGAGGTGGCCTACAGATTGGCACTACCTGGTGAGCTGAAAAGAGTCCATAACGTTTTCATGTCTCTCAGCTGAAGCGTTATGTTCCCCACTCATCCCACGTTCTACAGCCTGAGGTGCTGGAATTGGAGCAGAACCTATCGTACGAGGAATACCCCATTAAGGTATTGGACACCAAGACCAGAGAGACCCGATCGAAATCCACCCGAATGGTCAAGGTGTTGTGGTCGAATCATGGGACTGAGGAGGCGACGTGGGAGGTCGAAGAGGAAATGAAGAAGAAGTACCCTCAGCTTTTCGAGCAGGTAACCGTTTAAGACTAATGTCAAGTTCAATTGGATTCAGCTTTCAGAATCAGTTTTGGTTGGAGCATTGTCTAGGCTTAGCTCGAGGGCGAAGCTTTCTTTTAAGGGGGATGAGATGAAATACTCGTGAATTTTGGCATAGGATTAAATTAGCATATGGTCGAGAATGTTATTAACAGAATTATTAAGAGCCAGAGAAAAGTATACATATATATATATATATATATATATATATAATATATATATATATATATATATATATATATATATATATTTCGCCTCAAACAACTTTATTATGTTTAAGAATACAAATTTGATTTTACTTCTTTCAAAAATATTTTCCTCTCCTAACTTATTTATTCAGCTACTATGTATTTATTCTTTTATCTATTTATTTAGATAATTCTTCTCATTCTTTACTAACGATTAGTTAGTTCCTTCTTCTATTTTTTACTTTAACCAAATAATATTTATTTATCTCTCTAATCCTGAATCTAGATCCTTCCATGATTTTTAACATTATTTGATTACTCAGTTTTCAGGTTAATATTAGTGTGGTAATTATTTTACAACATACTTCTCGATTCTCTCTCCTTTTAAATCAAGTGTAATATTAATTAATATCACGTTATTTTGTTATTTATTTAATCCCTATTTAACTCCACGATCTTCTTCATCTTCAATACACCGTCTCTACACTTCTCTCATTCTTCAAGCTCCTAATCTCTCTTAATTCATGTTCTTGTTTTCCCCGTCGGTTGAGCCGCTTCTCTGGTGCCGTTCTGGTAGAAGGGTAAGGGGAATCCATTAGTAAGGTTAGGTAGTTAATTCTTTGGTATTTGAGTAGTTCCTGATTGTGTTTCGGCTTACAATTCTAGACACCGAATTCCCTGACGAACGCTACTGCTGATCTTGCTGAGTAATTCTGTGGCGGTGAGCGTATCCAGGTAAATGTTGTGCTCAACATTCTTTACCTCTGTGTTTCGTGATTATCGATGGTTTGGATTTACTGTGGTTTGAGATTTGGAAGTTTGGGAATTACTTTCCCTTGAGTATTCTGATGAGTTGTTTTGCGAAAGGGTTGAATAACTGTTTTGGGAGACTTTCTTTGAATTTGTTATTGGAATTTTGGTACCTCTTGGTGCTCCGTGTAAATTGTTGGTGCCTTATGGTGCTCCGTGTAATTGTTGGTACTATGTACCCCGTGGATATTCTTATTACTTTTGCCTGCAGACATTACTTGCAGTTAAGCTCTAATAATCTACTCCTTTGGGTCATAAGTTACCTTCTTGGCGGTGTGCACACTTAAGGACGTAGAGTGAGGTGGGATTCTAATTATTGTGACCCGATTTGGGGGTCGTCCGTGTAAACCATTGATTTGATTCTTGGAAAGTTCTCCCCCGAAATGTTTTATTATGGTGGTTTGGTGTTGGTGGAACTGGTTAACGATGTGGTTTGAGTTAATGTTTTGCAAATGAAAAAGGAGTATCAAAATGTATTTTACAAGTTGAGGCAATATTTACTCAGTTTTGCTGATTTGCGCGACCCCTTCGCGTTTTCTATTGTTGTTTTATGGTCGCAGGTACTCATGGCTGAATTGGGGATTGGGACACGCTATCACATAGCCTAGGATGACTGGATAATTACTTCGTCTAATTTCGAGTTGAGTTATGTTTTGGAATTGTTATGTTTTACAATTTTGGAAACGATTTTGTATTTGGTTAGTAGCTTAAAGCCTGAGCACTCTTCGTTAGAGTGTGGCGGTAACGCCTTTTGGATTTGCTATTCCGCTGCTATTAAGTTGAAGTGTTTTGTTGGTATTGTTCTCTAAGAAGTTTTGGTTATGATGGAGATTCACTTTTGTATAAGAGATCTTTCGATAGTGTTCTTTGTTATTTGTGGTACTAAGTCATGGCAATGATTCTTCTTTGATTGCTAAGTTATTATGTTTAATTTTGGTGTTGATTTGTACTGTTTTTGCTTGTAAAGATGCATATCAGGACCTGTTCGAACGTTGTCCGGACATCCATGTTCGGACAGGCCCCGAGAGTTTAAATGTTTTCTCTATTTTTGTCGTGTCTAAACTTTTGTCCGAACTTCTATGTTCGGACAGCATTCGAGGACGGGGCCGACTTACAAGTCTCGACTTATGTCCGAACTTGTAACCTCGGACCAATGTTCGGACACGCCGCGTAAGAATTTTCAGACTTTGAAACTCGACTTGTGTCCGAACTTAGAAGTCCGGACACATGTTCGGACGCCTTTGATTTTCACTTTTCAACTCTCGACTTGTGTCCGAGCTTCCCATGTCCGGACACAAGTTCGGACCAGGCTTGTTTTGCACTTTCAGACCTCGTTTGGGGTCCGTTTTTGAAGCCGTTTTCACCGTTGGTTTTAATTTAATAATATATGTTTTATGGCAAAATACAGGGTGTTACAGATCAAGACCATCGACAGTAATATATGAGGATAATGCTGCATGAATTGCACAAATAAGGGAAGGATTCATCAAAGGTGATCGAACCAAGCATATATCACCAAAGTTCTTTTCAACTCATCAGCTTCAGACCAAAGGTATTCTTGATGTTCACAAGATTCGGTCTAACGAGAATCTAGCTGATTTATTTACCAAATCACTTCCTTCAAGAGTCTTTAAGAAGCTTGTTCATGATATCGGTATGCAACATCGAAGAGACATTCTGTTAAATTGAGGGGGAGAGAACATTTAGTCTGTACTCTTTTTCCTTAACCATGGTTTTTATCCCAATGGGTTTTCCTGGCAAGGTTTTTAATGAGACAGTAGGATGTACATCCAGGGGGAGTGTTATAAATAATGTAATTATTGGATGTACATCTAATCACATTTTTCTATCTTAGACTCTTCATTTGTGTAACCCCCGTAACCTCCCAAACTCTTCATTAGAAGTCCTTTGATATTTCGTATTCCTTCCACTCAAAGGTTTAGTAACGGTTATGTATTATGTACTATATATAGACGCACAATGGGATGAAACGAGATATAACAATTTACGTTTATCTTATCTTCTATCTTTCTTCTACTCTCTCTCAGTGTTACAACAACTTGCACCTTTATACGCCATTTATCTAATCGGTTTGCTTTTACCTTGGTTATTCATGTTCTAACTGAGGTACACTGTCACTTTGAGGCTTGGACTCGACTAGGCTTACGGATTGGGCTTGCAAACTTTGGGCTTGAGTAAAGCTCCTCATGGGTTTGGAACATCAACTTTTTTAATTAATGCATTTTAGTTTTATTAATTGCTCCTTGCACATTGATATGGGGTTTGGAAATTAATTTGAGACTAGCAAATATTTTTCTTTTTGCGCTTTAGATATGAACATGAATCGAGTGATAGTTATCAGAATGTTATGATCGTTAAAACAAAAATTAATTGGCTGGATGTCCTGATTCATTCTATCGTCCTAGAGGGAGATGATAAAATCCTTTCCACATATGATCCCACATGACTCACAACTTCATCTCTTTGATACTACACTTTGGTTTGAGTCATAATGTAGGATGATGAATTAATTCGAGTTTCAACCCCACTGCTTGATTAATCTTACAATTCATATCATTCACTGGCAAATTGAAACTCTTTTCATGCTCAAGGTTGGGGTATGGGAGATGATCAGATTTCCCCTTTTCTTCCATCGAGAGGGATCGTATCCCATTGCACATACTTCAACCTCATTTCAGTTTTCTTCAACTAATTTATCTTTTTCCTTCTATTTGTGTTCTATGATAGGATGTCAATCTTTACCCCGAACCCAAAACCTGACCTGAATCCGACCCGTAAAAAGTTGGGTTCGGGTTGGGTCATTGAAACCCGCTTCGGGTTTGCATTGAACCGCCAACCCGTAACCCCAAAAAATTAATTAAAAATAGAAAAATGTTATATTTAATCACTTAAATTAGTGTTCAATGATTTATTTATGACTAAAATAAACATTTAATCAGTGATTGATGATTAAATATGGTATATAATAATTAATTAATATTAAAGCATTATATTTATTTATTAAAGAATCCAAAATTCAAAAAAAATAAAATTTTGAAAAAATGGGTCAGGTTCGGGTCAACCCGCACCGGGTTCGGGTTGAAGAAATATAACCCGCTCCGGGTTCGGATCGGGTGTCAGGTTGACCTAAACTATTTTCGGGGGGTCCGGTTCGGGTTGGGCTCAACCCAACCCGAAACCCAATTTTGACACCCTTATCTATGACATGTACGCGATAACGGAGGAGCGTGGAAATTGTTGAAGGCTCAATGGGTGAGATTTTGGGCTAGGACTATCGGGGTATTCACTTCAACATGAGTAACGGTGGATGCACCTTAGACCTCAATCAGCTCTAGTGAGGCCGCGTCGATGCGACCCCCCATAGCAACTCTCCATTAAAAAAATCGTACTTGTATTAATTTTTTATTGTTCATGCTTTCATTTGTAGTCTTTGAATTTATTCATTCCTGTGATTTTATACCATGACCTTTACAATGTTTCTTTGCGTGTGAATTTTTCTATCTTCTGTAGCTATCATAATGTATTTGTTGGTATTTTTTTATGATCTATCTTTACGTCAATTTTAGAAAAGCCCATAGGACCCAAACCCTAGGATATTGTGTGTCCCTCCACATTTAGTGGGTCATGTGTTCTTCTTGGTGGAGGTGACACCTTAGACCTAAAACACATCCTTATAGCCAAAAAACAAAGAATCTGAATCCAATAAAAAATTTCACGTTAGCTTTATAGGATGTTCCAAATCTCCCAATTCATTCCTCACAAAAAATTCACCACTCAACAAAAAAACCTACTACACATAAAAAAAACAGAACAACATTAATCATTTCAAATTCAGAAATCAATCTTTAAATTCAACAATCATCTATTAATTTCAAACCATTCCTGAAAGTCAGTTCTAATTTATATCATAACTTCAAAATTAACTCAAAAATTCCTTTCAATTCTAATTCAATTCAGAAATTCATTTCAATCCTAATCCAATTCAAAAAAAAATCATGTCATTTCAATCCCATTCAATTCAAAATTCTTTCAGTTTCCAATTTAATTTAAAATCATTTCAATCTCAATTTAATTAGTAAATTAACGTTCATCCCATTGTATTCAAATTCATCCTCATTTCTAATTAAATTTAAAATTTATTTTCAATCTCAATGAATTCAAAATTCATTTCAATCCGAATTCAATTCAAAAATTCATTTCAATTCAAAATTCATTTCAAATTCCAATTCAATTCACAAATTATTTCACTTTGAAAATCATTTCAAATGTAGTTGTTCAAAACATATTTCTAACAAAAAACCATTTCCAATCTCAAAAATATCATTCTAAATCTAAAATCAATTCTAATTCAAGCATCAGTTCTATATTCAAGAATCATTTTCAAAAACTCAATTCAATTTTAAAGTCTAAACTCACTTTCTAAAACTCATACATCATTTCAAAATTCAAAAAACCATAAAATTCCAAAAAAAAAATCAAAACATCCTTTTTGAAATTTTTAAACATTTCTCAAATTAAAGTCTTTTTTAAAACAACTACAAGTTTTAAAACCAGCAGTCCTTAATAAGATTCTGAATATTTTTAATTAATTATCTCTTGGAAGTTCACAAATCTACATAACTTTCATAATACCTCAAAATTCAAAAAGTTGTAGTTATCTTTAGTCACTCCAAGCATCGCAAAATCCCAAATGTTCCAATTTTTCAATTGTCTCATAGACTCGAACATCTCACACATTCCACATCTCATTCGTCTCATTAACTCTATCACAAATTCTCGTATCTCACTCATTTATCTCAAGGGAATCCAAATACCTCAAAAATACTCTCCCTATTTCTTTCCAACCCAATAAATCTTAAAGCTCCAAACTTCTTAAAACTAAAATTCTTCAAATTGCTTACCAATTCATCAGCATCCTAAATCCAATAGGGAAACTTCAAATTTCTTCAAATTCTTAAGCATCCTAAATTCCAATAGGCTCAAATCGTCTTCCAAATTCGAATTATCTCATAAACTTAAATCATCTCTCAATTTCCAATTTCTTCCAAACTTCGAATGTCCCATAGGCCTGAGTGTCTCACAGACTCAAGCATCTCAATTTCTTCATCATTTTAAGATTTTAAACGTCTAATAGACCCTAGTGTCTCACGGACTTCGATATATCATTCATTCCAGCATCTGAACATCTCAAATGTCTCTTAGACCCGAGCATCTCACAGACTTTGATATCTCATTCCTTTTACCAAATGAAAGTCTTAATGTCTCATAGACCTTAGTGTCTCACAAACTCCAACATCCAACACATCAAAACTTCAAGAGAATCCGAGTACCTTATAAGAACCCTCTCATTCCCAAGTGAAATACCCCGAACTTAAATATAGGGATTTAAAATTAATCTAATATGTTTTTAAGGGCCTAATGGTACCCAATTAATACTAGTAAGGAAAAATAAATCCAAAAGAATAAATAAACTCTAGAAAAGCGGAAAACGCCAAATAAGCGTTAATAACCATATGAGGTATGAGACCTCGGTTAGCGTATTATATGGATTCCAAAGGTTTAATAAGACCTAAATAATATATGGGAACAACTCCCGAAGAAAACGGATCCTTAAAATGGATTAAAATCACTAACGGACCTTAAAGCGCGTTTTTCGAGGTAACCGGGAAAACGTGTCTTTAAGCGGGTCAAACAGACTCGTAACAATTTTGGTCAACTAAATAATCATTAAGAAATATTAGTGAGGCTTTAGAACCAATAAAATCAATAAAATGAGAAATTAGTAAAAACTGTCAAAAACGGGAAGTTGTGGGGTAGAGACATAAATAACCAAAACTTATGTGTCCAATATTGCAAATAAATTTCAAAACCCACAAGTGGGCTGTGTGTGGTCCGATTTTTAAGGCCCCTCACACTCTCTCACACACTCTATTAATTCCTCTTATTTACAAAACAACAAAAAACATAAAGCAACCCCACCCTCACTTTATCACTCTCTCTCCTCCATTTCATTCTCCTCTCTCACATGTACACCCATCTCCTTCTCCTCTCTATTTTCTTCCTCCTCCAGCGATTTCCATGGAGAAATGAAAACACCCACACAAAACTCTACTTCTCTCCTCTTGTAACCCCCTTGAATCGCTTCCAAAAATTATAAAAACTACACCATTGGAATCCTCTCATCAAGAGCTACATTCCTATCTTTTCAAAAATCGAAAACAAAAACTTTCATCTCCATGGGTATGGAGCATTTGGAGTTTCAAGACCACCATTAGAACCACCTCTTCCTCCTTGTCATTTTAAGGTAAAAATCTTCTTGAAACTCCTTTGTTTTTCTAGCCTCATGGGCAAAACGAAAATGAAGCTAAAACCTTGTTTGGTTTCTTTGCACTCTAGCCGATTTTGGCTTGTTGAAGGAGTTGGAAATCTTGTTCTTGAACCACTCCAAGCTTCATTTGCACCCTTGCAAGGTAATGAGACTCCTAAACCCTAGAATGTGCATTAGAACTCAAATGATGTTTAAAGTTAGTATGGTGTATTGAAGTATGTATATGTATGGGTGTAGTGTTAGAATTGGTTTATAACCGGTGAGAAGAGAGAGAGGAAGAGGAAAAGAAGAAGCGAGAGGAAGAAGAAAAGAAATTAGAAGAGAAACAAGGTAAGGATACTCACCTTTGTGTAGCCTTGTATATATATGTATGTAATAGATTTTTAGAAGTTTGAAATGAGTAATGAAAATGGTATTGTGTAGTAATATATTGTGTAGGAGAATCTAAGTGCTTAAAACCGTTGAAAGACATGTAAAATGTATTGAAACTTAGTTGGGTATTGGGTTGTTGAGTGCAGGAATTTTAGTAGTGTTTTAGTATTGGTATTGTAGTATTGGAAGTTTGAGTATTTGTGAGGAAGTTTGAGTATTTGTGAATTGGTATGTGAATTGTGGGCCTTGGAGCCAAAGGATTGTGTATGAGTATTAGTATTGGTATTTGAAGAAGTATTGGTGAATGTACATTGTATTGATTTCAGGTAGGACCCTTGTAGGGGTGTGGCTAGAATAGGTATGAACTTGGTGAGAAATGGGTGTGTATGGATAAGTTAGATATTTGGGTGAACTATGGCAAAAAAATTTTAGTAGGAATATGTGCACTTGTGGATGACTTGGTGAATGGGAGAGCCAAGGTGTGTATTGGAGTTAGTAGTAGAGATGTTTAATGACTATGGAGTAGTAGTTGTGGTAAGAGAATGAAGGATATAAAATCTGTAGCAAGAATTGTTGAATGGCATTGGAGAACTTGGAGGATTTATGTACTTGACCTTGGGAGTGAGTGTTGGGCTCGAAGAGGAGAGGCAATGCATTGTAGGCATTGGAAATGGCATTAGGAGAGGAAATTATGTATGGAGGAGGTGGGAACCAAAATTTGTAGAAACGAGGTATTAAATTGCATTGTAGAACTAAGAAGAAATAGTGTGCAAGATTTGGTAAAATGAATGTTGGAGTTGGGTATAGATGGTACAATTTCTTGGAATGAATTGGCATGGTAAGAGGAGATATTTGGGATGCTAGGAGTGACAGTGGTAGAGGAAGTATGGATGGTAGAAGTTGGTTTAAAAATCTGTAGCAATGAAAGAAAGAAAATAGGTATAAGTGCTGGAATGAAGTGAGGAAAATGTGTAAGTGGATTGATGGATTTAGCAATAAATTTGATGGATGAACTATGGTGAATTAGAGGATTTAAATGTTGTTTAAACATGTAGGAACATGTGGAAATGAGTAGGAAAAGATTGGGTGTGAATTGAGTAGAGTTTGGGATTCAAAATAAGTAATTAAAATGGGTACTGGGCTGGACCGACCCTAGGACCGATCCTAGCAGGGTCGGTCGACCCGAAAATCTGCAATCTCGGAAGCTTCTGCATCCGACCGACCCAGGGGACCGACCCTGCCTGGGTCGGTCGAGTAGAAACTTTTAGTCGGAAATGCTTCTGCATCCGACCGACCCAGGGGACCGACCCTGCCTGGGTCGGTCGAGTGGAAATTGTTAGTTGGATTGCTTCTGTAATGGACCGACCCAATGGACCGACCCTGGCTGAGTCGGTCGGGCTGGAATTTACTGTAATCGAAGTCTTTGCAGCCGACGACCGTGGGTCCGACCCAGGGTGGGTCGGTCGAGCCAAAACTTACAAAAAAAATAATAAAAATAAAATATAAGACTATGATTAGTATATATATATATGTGTATATGTATACCCACCTATACATATGTGCATATATATGTAAGTATACCATTGTTAAGCAATGAAAAGTAAGTAAATAAAATGTAAGTATAGGAATGTAAAAACTTCTTAGTAAGTATGAGTTAGGAAGCGTAAGGATAATCGAATTAAATTAATGATAGTTAGATTAATTACTCAATTGTATGTATATCATAGGATTGATTAGTGAACACCGGAGGAACGTTGGGATACAAGTACGACGGTGAAAGGTATGATTTCTTCAGGCCCTGTATCCTAATCTGGTTACCCCGATTTGTGTGCTTACTTGATCACCTATAAGATAAAAGCACGAATCGAACTATATTGCACTTACTTGTGCTTGTTTACGTTGTTCTCGATATTTGTCTTGAACAATAGTTGTATAATTCATCAAATATATGAATGATGATGTAGTGTATTTGAATCTTGCATTGTACTTATGTATTGTATTGTACTCCGTATGGAAGTGGATTGAGCAAAGTATTTGTATATGTGGCTTGAGTGAATGACTTCTACTAATTCCTAACTACCTAACTCCTAACTTAAGTGTGAGTAAATTGGAATGAGTAGAAGTCCGATATAGTTTCGGCCACGCGTGAGGATGAGGAGACACAAGAGTTGGATCCGATTCCTGGTTCGTAAGCTAGTCCACGGCCCAAATCCCTTAAGTGGGTAGCATCCTGGATTGGTGAGCCAAGTAAAGCCCGGTGGTGGGATCGTGTAGTGCCTGCCCGGAGGTCCCGACGACTTAACATGAGTAAGAGTAAGTAAGTAAGTATGTATGAGTATGAGTATGAGTATGTATGCGTATGTATGGAGTAATGAGTAAAAGAGTAATCTCCACCCGATTAACCTGGGTGGACCAATGAAGCTAACAAGAACTGTACTTTGTGTATGTAATGAGTATGTGTATTCGGAAGAAGGTAAGTATGTATTGGATGGTTATATTGTATTCCTTGTACGTAATGAAGTGTATGTATGTATGCTTGCGTAAGTATTATTGTATTGTGTATAAGAGCATGTATGCATGTATGTTTGAATGAAAATGAACTGCATGTATTCGACCAAGTGGTCGACGTACCCTCACTAGTACGCGGGGTATGCGGTTATCATGCGCAGCGAAAGCTGACCCCCTAGGGGGAACGTTTTTAGTGTGTAGGTACCCGAAGCGAATATGGTCAAGATAAGAGACCGGAGGCACACCCTTGTAATTAGAAGCAAGTAATTTGTGAGGAACGGGTAGTAAGTAGTCTCTTAGTGAGTACGTATGAACTTGGAAGAGATATTATACTTGTATAAGGATCCTAGTAGACTTGGTTAAGTATATTGTATTGTATGGATTATGGAGGAGGAGTAAGTATTGAATGGAGCATTGTTGTATTTGATTGATGAATGGAGTATGTATTATAGATGTGTAGTACTCGGGATTCCGGTCCATCAGACGATGCTGTATGTATTAGTAGCCTTTGTAGTCACGTGGGTGGCTAACGGCATTGTACCACCGCCGTTGAGTATGAATGTATCCGCTGCGTGAGTATGAATGTATAAGGAGATTGGACGGTAATGACGGTATTAGCGGTAGGGGTGTTACAAAAAGTGGTATCAGAGCGAAGTATCGCTCTGATGACTGGAAATACCGAGTTTAGGAAATACCGAGTTAGGAATTAGAAGCTTAGGGCTAAGGGCTGAGTGTTAGCATTAGAGATATGCAAGTTAGGAATTCCCGGTGTGTACCGGATACCTACAATTCCAGTCCCTCCCACCGCAAACCCCATTCTATAACTTGGGAAAGAACGCCAGAGAGAATGTAGGACCTCTCACACTCGGGAAAACCCAATCTGGTAGTGGTGAAACCACCGTACTGTAAACAAGAACCGACATATGGTAGATTCCAAGGATTTGAAAGTCCCGGAAATGGAATCCGGTTGAACACAATACCCGCACTTAATGGCGGTAGAATGAGCACTCCAACCATAAGGAGGCTACAACTTACAACAGCATGGGGCGACATGCCTAGCAGTCGCGAAACCTGGCTAATCAATCAGCAGCAGGAAAAGAAGCACTAAGCGTGCAACAGAGCGGAAAAAGGAAACAGAACAAGCCCGAGATACGAGTCTACGGGACAGTAATAGCTAAGTAATACCACCAATGGTATGCTAGCTGACTAAGGACATAGTCAGGAGTGGTTAACTCCGAAATTACAATGCCAAAAGGTTACAATACCTGGCCGACATAGCTTACACAGCTACAAGGATATCCACGGGATATGAACCGATAGGACTACGGGAGTAGTGCCTAGACAAGCTAAGGCTCAATCACCACGGTAAACCAGTGGGAACGAGCAACAAGGAAAAACACAAAACTAAATAAATGGGGATCTCCTAGGACTGGAGACGTACCCCGACCAAGACAACTATGCCAAGTTCAACGAGAAGCTACTTAAAAGGATCGAGTATCCCAAACATAGATCAATATGATCAAGGGAAGAGTCTACAAGACTATTAGATACAAGCGGAAACCATACCAAGATTGGTATAGGATTGCCCAAAAACCACCAGTACCACGCACTTGCCACGGCAAGTGCAGTAAGGACAGAGATACGTAAAAAGGAACTCTAATGTGCCACCGGTACATAGTAATGTACCGTGACTACGATGAGGCAATTACTGAGATCACAATCCTGACACCGAAAGAATGGAACCTTGGGAAGGCTTTAACGGCCCGACCACTGTACTTAGTACATACCAGTAGCAGCGAGAAGCTAGAACTAGACTTGGCCAAGACCTCAAGCATGGCTATGCCAAGATAGATTTCTTTTAACACCGAACCATTGTTTTTAAACCCCAAAATTTTTCTTTCAAAACCACAACCCTTTTTAAACCTTGGATTTAAAAAACCAAACCAACAGAATTACAGTGAGTATCATGGAATGATACAAGAGGAGTTTGACAATAGAATACCTCACCTAGGCGTGTGACGAACACTACGAGTGTACCCAATTACGGGATGTGGGACAACCGCACTCCGAAGGAGCTTGCGGGCCTGACATATAGTTGGGTAAGTGGTAACGTATCAACAAGGTACCCCACTTATGTATACATGTAGTGTGCGACACACGGGAAGTAGTCAACTCCGTTCTACGGACCATGAGTGAGTTCAAATCAGAACAACTGGACACCTCAGACGATCAAGTATAAAGGAACTCAGAGAATCCATCTGAAGATGAGGAATAAGGACTAGGAAGTGCAAAAGGGCACATACTAGTAAGTATAGACTTTGGATATGTCTCAAATAATTCAAGCAACTACCTGACAGCTGGAAAGGATACCCAGCTTGAACACAGTAAGGCAAAGGCCTAATGTGAGCACCACAATGCTCAACAGACGGGACGGAGTTCCCAAGAGCAACTATGAGATTACCACGAAGTATAATCCATCATTGGAGAGGATTTTAAACCTAGTCAAGAACACTAGGAGAAAGTATAAACAGTCTACCCAAGAACGGGAGACGCTGTAACCCACAAGGGGATAACTCAAAATACAATACCACAAGGCGGTATAGTAGACACGACATGTTATAAACATTGGCCGGAGGTAACGGCGTAACCTAACAACACCCATGAGCAATCCTTGAAGGGTGTCTGAATTGCAACAGTCGAACAATAGCGACATGATAAAAGCACAGGAGCTAGAACGAACACTCGGTTAAGACACCGAAGGGATTTCACTTAACAGGAAATGCCCTAATTACTAAAGGCACTGATTAACACCAGAATGCCTAAAGGACCTCCTATGAATGGAAGCGTGATGTCACGACTTACTATGGAGCCAGTAATACCTCCAACCTACGGGGTATAGAAGGAGTGTAAGTATGTATAAGCAGCATGCAATTAGCATAGCTTGCAGAAACAGGGCTTAAAAGCCACAAACCAACTACGTTGTGTAAACTTAAACGGTTGCAAAACCCACACCATTTAATAACAAGACTCGCAAGAGATATTGCTTCAGGCGACAATAAATCGACAACTGAACCGCCTAATTTAAACTCAACACCAAGAGTGGCTTGAAGTAATGACTACCTCAGTGTCACTGTCCCTAGAGCATCAGTCTAGTATACAGTTGACAAGCTTTTAATTACCTTCATGCCTTCTGTAGCAATGGTAGCACAGAGGCGGAAAAATCATGATAATGCCAACATTGGCCCAGTCCACACTTGGACACTACGAGAAACCCAAGGGAAGATACCCCTCGTTAGCCTAAGACCACCAATGTGGTGAAGATGTGTGTAACGCCCCTACTTATCATAAATGCAGCAGAAATAAAATACTAAGGCGATTACAGATCATCGGGTTCCAAACACCCGGCACCAAACCTCACCAATTACAACTTATGACATTACAAAAGCTACGGTCTGAACTCGAGAAAACATAACATAAAAGAATAATAGCAAAATACAATAGCTCTCCAAAGTTCCTAATTCCCATCCCAAACACTCAAACTCTTCGTGGCTACCTGTATAGCAATTCGTACCTGCAAGATGAAACCAAGCAGCCCACCCCAGGAGGGGTGAGTCAGTTGCCTGGAATGGAACTGGTACAACTCTCCAAAACAACAGTTTAAAGCATAACTCTTAAAAATAAACAATAAGATGAAGCCAAACATTTAGAACAAAAGCAGAAGAACAAGGCACACCAAAACACCAAGTCAAAGATAACAAGTCAAGGATAGAGATAAATAACATGAAGGTAAAGTGAGCCAACGTAAAAGAAACCACATCATAAATCAGCGAACATCCATTGCTTGTGTTAGTTTCAGTTCCAATTAGGAGTAGAAAGACCCAAGTAGTCACAAGGACTAGGAATGGAAGAAGAGATCCAAGAACCATAACTCAAGAGTGGAATATACCCAGTTGGGAGAGATGGCCCCCACCGCCAGTCAGTTGTCACAAGGACGAGGTAAACAGACCTCCGCTGTCAGTTGTCCATATGGACGAGGTATAGCAGACCTCCGCTGCCACCGACCCGTTCTCAGTCATCGGTGAAAAGTGAGTGCACCACTTATTAGAAATGACCCAATACCAAGATTGACATTTCCCATATTCTCACTAGATTATTTACTGTACAAGTGCAATACCAAAACACTCAGTCCTACAGAGTGCAGAGGCGTAAACCCAACAGTCAATATCTAATGAGATAACCAGATAAAAAGGAACCAATGATCATGTGAGTTGTACATCCAAGGCTCTGTTAGTCACAACAGGCTGAGTTAGTCACACAGACAATTTCCTTTCAAGATACATTCATACTCATTTAGTGTTTCTCAAAACGTTCCATAAAATTCGTCACCAAAAGCATCTGAGTACGAGAAATCGTACCTGGTATATGTAGAAGCAGTAACCAAACTTGAAAATGCGAACTACTTCCACTAATCACCTATAATTAAAGTATTCCAAACATTGATTAGTTAAGGTACTATAACGCTACACATCCTCCACTCCTATTAGTCTATAGTTTTGTTTTACAGTTACACCCTCCTAAGGATCCGGCTAGATCTCGTAATTAAATCTTTAATGCATACTTAACTTATTCCATTTACCCACTCCTGATTATAGGTTTAGTTTAATTAAACCCTTTGGTTACGCTTGGCTAATCTTACTTCATCACCTATTCAAGGCTTAAGATATGTATTTCCCCTAATAGTCCACCTAGACGTCACTGTAACATTTGATATATTTAATTGTCACGTATGATTAAGGTTTATCCCAACTTTTCCCTCTTAACACGTTTCTCATAAGGTATGTTACTACCTTTATTTACCTCTAATGTATTTATATATATACCTATATTTTCCTTAGAATTTATCCAAAACATTCTTTAAGAAATTCTTATCGTATTTAATTATATTTAATACCTTTTAGACATATCCACAACTGATATATAGTTTATAAAATAAAGCGTTTGCCCTAGTTTAATTCAGCATATTAACCTCCATAATAATAATATGTAGTTTAGTTTAATACCTCGATTTAATATAAGTTCCTATTTTATTCTTCTCATATAAATATATTTATGTGTAAACAACTTTTACTTCACCTAAAAGATAATAGCCAAAATATTTATAAACATACTGTTATAAAATATTAATTTAGTTTCCTTTATTTTCCCCACCCTAAAAAACTTATTAACAACCATACTTTAATTTTTGTTACATTAAAAACCATATATTATAAGTTATTCTTATGAAAATTCCATAAACATAATTTTTAAACCTATTTACCCTTGTCCAAAAATTCCCAAATTTAATATATAATAACTATAACATTTTAGACATATTATAAAATTTTTATTTCATAAAATATCTTTTTAAATTACCCAAATAATTCCATAATACTCGTAACTTGCAAAAATCATAACTTATGTTTAAAAACTCAAAACCCATATTAATTTACATCAAAATAAACTAGATTTTATAAGGAATATATGGTTAAAATTTCAAGTCAAAATACTTTCGGGAAGGCCATTAAATAAATCTAGCAAGTTAGGGTTTATTTCTGAATATAATATAAAAACTTATACTTATATTTTGAAACGTTTAATCGTGGCCGTCCGTTTCTTTTAACTGAGATCGGACGGCTCCTGACTGTCGAGTTCATCATCGAACTCAACTCGATTCCGAGTACTAATCTACCGTTTTCTCTCAATCCACAGAACCAAATCGAGTGGTTCTTGTTCCATTGAATTCGAAATCCCCAGACGCATCTATTGACACCGATTTCCCCAAATTTCATGCAGTATTACGAAAGATTCAATCTGGGTTCAAGTTAGGTCGAGTTTCGGGTTTACGAATTCGATTTCGCGCCAATTCCTCTCAATATATGCATAATCGAATAAATTACCACGTGGGTTTGGTCGAGAATGAAGTTAAGAATGGCAACAACGTAGCAATTTGATCAAAAACTCACCGGGATTGCATTAACGGGGCGAAACCAAATCGGGAAAACTGGAAATCGTTATTTCATGTGCGGTTCAGGTAAGCTCCTTCTCGAATCAACTCGCACCAACTGAGAGAGCTTCGATTCATGAAACCTATCACAATTCAAACTAGACATGTAACTCTAGATGCTAGTGGAAGAATCATTGATTTTGATGAACTAGGGAGAAAGTTATAGATCTCACAAGATCCGAGTTTACCTAGTTGGTTCGGGATGAAACTGGGCAGAATTACCGCCGTGATCGAGTGGGCAACTTTAGACAGATTTATCTCCCAAACCAGTGCGAATCAGCCTTGGCCATAACATGAAAGTTATAGAGGGATTTGAGATCTTCAAAACAAGCTAAAGAACACGAAATTTGGACGAGAAATGAAGAAGTTATGGCGTGACGAAGTTTACCCGATTTCAGGAAAAACTGCAGTTCTGGGTTACGCAATCGCGAGGAGCCAACTTTGGATCAACTTTCCGATCATTGTAGAAGGAGTTAGATGGTGTGTGAGTAATGGTTGGAAAGAGGAAAGATAGGAGAATGGAATGAAACAAACGGCATACCAAATGGTGGAGTAGGGAAAAAGATATAGGTGTCTAAAAATCGCCTGTTGACATGCCAAAACCGCTGGAACTCAACCGATTAAGTGTCTTGGGTGCTGACTGGGCGCGACACGTGTCCTGGACATGTCAGCATCCTTCAAAATTTTGGCTCTAAACTTCAATTTATCATAACTTTGGCTAGGATGATCCGTTTTTAACGTTCTTTTTATCGATCTTCATGGTTTTTCATAACCTATTTATTGGTATAGGTTTCATGGCCTGGTTTGACCATTCTAAAAAAGTCAACTCTAACAAGGCTTAATAAGCTTTAAGGTTCCTAGAATTTATATTGACTTTTATGTTTCAAAACAATGTTCCAACACTTCCTAAAATCTTTATAATATATTTGGAGTGTTTAGAAATTTTCCCAAGATTTATTGACTTATAAATCTTATTATTAAATTCATAATACTATATAATAATGTATAATAATTAGGGTTAAATAGGAGAAAACCCCTAAATAAATTTCACAATTCATATAATAATTCAATATTCATAATTCCATATAATAATTTAATTTTTAATAAAAGAAATCCCCTAAATTAATTTAAATTAATTTAGGGGTATTTCAGTATATCCCTCTTAAAAGAAACTTCGTCCCGAAGTTTAACTAACACCAACTAATAAGCTACTCACACCACATCAGGTGTGCTGTCAAAAATACCAGAATGTTCATCCAATAACAATCCCAACCAAAATTCCATACAATCCATACCAATTGTAACTTCTCCCACGATTTATTTCCACTCATTTCCGTTTCCAATTCCACGCAAAGAGATTATTCATCAGACCAAAACCAAGATTTTCATAAATAGAAATCAAGATTCACACAATGTATAAATCAAGTACATGTAATCAAGTACATGCATACACCTCTCCATCATTCTACTAACAAACAAACAGGGCATAATCTGGATGAGGTGACGAAGGAAGAGTATGCACTACCCCCCCCCCCCGAAAAGAGCCAAGGTACGCCCTCGTACCGCTATGAACAAGAACCCAGTAAAGGCAAGAATACAAGGAAATATCATGGGAATAGGTGTGGGTACTTCACTCTCATAGAGTCCTCAGTCTCCCAAGTAGCTTCTTCAACCCCATGATGCTCCCAAAGAACCTTCACTAGCTTGACTGATCTGCCTCTCGTTTCCCGGACCTTCGTGTCCAGGATCTGAATGGGGGTCTCCTCATATCTCAATGTAGGTTCAATCTCTAATCTCTCTGGCTGTAGCACGTGAGAAGGATCAGGTACATACTTCTTCAGCTGCGATACATGAAACACGTCATGTACCTTCCCCAACTCCGCTGGTAGGTCTAGTCGATACGCTGCTGGGCCCACGCGCTCCGTAATCCTGTACGGACCAACATACTTAGGGCTTAGCTTCCCTCTCATCCCAAATCTGAAGATACCTCTCATCGGAGACACTCGTAGGAAAACCATATCACTGATCTGAAATTCAAGCTCTCTGGTACGCTGATCCCCGTAAGATTTCTGCCTAGACTGCGCTGCCCTCATGTGCTGCTGAATAACTCTGATGTCATCCTGTAGTCTCTGAATATACTCTGGACCAATCAAAACCGTATCAGCAGGGTCACTCCATGATAAAGGTGTCCGGCACGGTCTGCCATACAGAGCCTGAAATGGGGCCATGCCGATAGACGAGTGATAGGAGTTGTTGTAGGAGAACTCTACCAGGTGTAGACGCTCTATCCAACTCCCCTGATAGTCTAAGGCGACGGCTCTCAACATATCTTCCAGTGTCTGAATCGTCCTCTCGGTCTGCCCATCTGCCTGAGGGTGGAAGGCTGTGCTAAGTCGCAACTGAGTACCAAATGCCTCCTGTACCTGACGCCAAAATCTACTAAGGAAACGTGCATCACGATCGGAGACGATCGTCTTCGGTACCCCATGGTACCGGATGTGCTCTGTGGTGAACACCTCAGCTAGTTTGGGCACCTTCCATGTGTCCTTGATAGGTATAAACTTAGCTGTCTTAGTTAGCCTATCGACTATCACCCAAATTGTGTTCAATCCACCTCTGGCTGGAGGGAGACCGACCACAAAATCCATACTAATATCGTCAAACTTCCAGCACGGTACCGGTAACGACTGAATCTGACTCCTGGTCGTCGATGCTCGAACTTCACCTTCTGACAGGTGAGACATCGCGAGACGAAGTCTGCTACATCCCTCTTCATCCCGCTCCACCAGAATAGCTTCTTTAAATCCTTGTACATCTTGGTGGCTCCAGGATGTACTGACAATGTAGAGGAATGAGCTTCAGAGAGAATCCTGGTCTGAAGTTCTGTCGCATCCTGAGGAACACAGAGTCTGCCTCTGACCCGAAGGTGTCCCTCGCTGTCTAGCTCGTAGTCATACTTCAGACCATCAGTCAACCCATCTGCTAACTTCTGCCTGATACCCTGTAGATACACATCACTATCCTGAGCTGCATATACCTCCTCAGCTATCGTGGTCGTCTCTATGAGAGCAAGAAGTGAATATGCTCTTCTGCTCAGAGCGTCTGCCACGACATTACCTTTACCCTCTAGTGTACTGGAGGTCGATATCATAATCAGCTAGTAGCTCGATCCACCGTCGCTGTCTCAAGTTCAGCTCCTTCTGGGTCCAGATGTATTTCAAACTCTTATGATCTGTCATAATTCGGACCGTGGCTCCACACAGGTAGTGTCGCCAGATCTTCAAGGCAAAAACTATGGCGAGGAGCTCAAGGTCATGTGTGGGATAATTTTCTTCGTGCTTCTTCAGCTGTCGAGAAGCGTAAGCCACGACTCTGCCATTTTGCATCAATACTCCACCGATCCCCTTGCCTGAAGCATCACAGTAAACCTCGAATCCCTCATTCCCTCGGGGATCACCAATACTGGAGCTGTGGTCAGAGCATCCTTCAGTGCCTGAAAGGAGACCTCACATGCCTCTGTCCATACAAACGGACTATCCTTCTTCATCAGAGAGGTTAAGGGCTTGGCTAGCCTGGAGAAATCCTTCACAAAGCGACTATAATAGCCAGCCAACCCAAGGAAGCTCCGAATCTCAGTCACTGAGCGAGGTCTGTGCCAGCTCTTTACCGCCTCAATTTTAGCTGGGTCCACTGAAACTCCCTCGGCTGAGATCACATGACCAAGAAATGATACCTTGTCCAGCCAGAATTCGCACTTGCCGAACTTGGCATAGAGTTGCCTCTCTCTCAGAGTCTGCAGGACTGTCCTCAAATGCTGCTCGTGTTCCTCTTTGCTCTGGAGAAGATCAGAATGTCGTCTATGAATACAACAACTGACTTATCTAGCTGGGCTTGGAAGACTCTCTACATCAAATCCATAAATCTCGCCGGTGCATTGGTCAGTCCAAACGGCATCACTGTGAACTCATAGTGGCCGTATCTGGTCCGGAAGGCTGTCTTCTCTATATCTGACTCAGCTACAGCTATCTGATGATACCCGGAACGCAGATCAATTTTAGAGAACACCTTAGCTCCCCTCAGCTGGTCGAACAAGTCATCGATCCTGGGCAGTGGGTACTTATTCTTGATCGTGACATTATTCAACTCCCTGTAGTCAATACATAATCTCATGCTTCCGTCCTTCTTCTTGACGAACAGCACAGGAGCACCCCAAGGTGAGACACTGGGTCGGATGAAACCCTTATCTAGTAACTCCTGCAGTGTTTTTCTTCAATTCCACCATCTCCGCAGGGCCCATCCGGTATGGTGCTTTGGCAATCGGGCCTGTACCAGGTATGAGGTCGATGTTGAACTCAACCTCCCTCAATGGTGGTAGTCCAGGTAACTCCTCCGGGAAAACGTCGGGGTACTCTGACACAACAGGTACATCACTCTTGAACTTCGGATCTGTCCTCAGGTCCTGGGCATAACAGTAGTAGGCGGTCGCTCCCTTGGACACCTCCTTCATCAGGGATAATGCCGATACAACCTTCACAGTCGGCTGTTTGGGCTGCATACGGTATGATACTGTGATCCCTGTAGCTGACTTCAAGAGGAGGCGATGCTCTGCACAGTGTAGCCTACCTCTGTATCGCTGTAGTGTGTCCATGCCTACAATTATATCAAACCCCATGCCAGGGAAGACAATGGCATCAAAGAGGAAGTCTGCTCCCTTGATGTGTATGTTCAAGTTCCTACATTGCTTACTGCACTTGATTAACTCTCTGGATGGCAATAAGACTGAGCAGTCATGGATATCTTCTGTAGGGGCATCTATCTTAGCATGGAATGCCTGGGATATGAATGAATGGGAGGCTCCAGAATCAAACAGAACAGTGGCTTCCACCTCATTAATTAAGAATGTGCCTGAAACCACAGAGTAAATTCTAAGATTCTCAGGCATCTCTTCCAAGGTAATAAGTCGGGCTAGTAGTTATACCTGTGATGACCCTCCCATTGCTCTTCGCTTGAGCCTGGTTCAACACAGTCACTCTGATCTCTGAGTTCCCGACCCCTACAACGACGCAACAAACTCATAAGATTCCCATTCTTATTAAGGTCTTCAGAAGCATTTTAATGATTACAATGCTGAAATTGCATAAATTACAAGGCTTGATCTGTCTAAAGGTCAGGTTTAAACGACCAGGTTTCATGTGGGTCTGGTTGATGATGGTTGTGGGGGCTGTGTGGGGCTTAATTCTCTTCACCCCATGGTAGATAAGTCTGGCTGCTCCCCCGAATATCAGCACATCACCTGACTTCAGGAGGATCTTTGTAGCAAGATCCATTCTCTTCTGATCTCCAAATAGGAATTCCGCGTCATCTCCAAGTGATATGGACACCACTGGAACTCCTCTGGTGATGGACTCTAGAGACTCGTCCCTATCCTGATGCATTCCTAGCTTACCTTCTTTCTCATAGAAGTTGATGATGCACACGTCTGAGGTTAGGTCTGGGACGGGCTCATCCTCCAATTCCTAGGCTGCTTTAACTGCAGCTCCAATGATGGTCTGCAACTCTCCTGGAATTGGTGGCACCTCCACCTCTTCATAGCTTCTAGTGGTGTGGTCCCACTTCTTACCTAGGCACATGATCTTCACCTTCATGGTTGCACCGTTCTTGAAGGTAGGGGTGTAAAAGTTTCCTCCTTTCACACCTAATTCTCTGATCTTGAGGATCAATGCATATTGGTCAGCTGGGGTCAAAAATTCTCGTAATAAGACCATCCCAGGTCTCAATATCTCACACTTCTCTGGTGGGTGTGGTTTGGCCTCAAAGGGAATGGTGGGTGTGGAAATAGGCAATACAGGAAAGCAAATATCGAAAGCTGAACGAAAACAACAGTTGCCATTAAGTAAACAAGTCAAGGTTCAAACTGGTCTTAGCACAAAGATGTAAAAGAAAGAGGGATTTATAGTTCATCCCTTTACAATGCAGAGGAAAAATTATTTGAAGAAATGAAACAAAACGAAGGTCTAAGCTTCTTCAGTAGGAAAGTAGTCCTCACCAGGTGAACTCGGGTCATCACTCGCTGATTCGACACGGTCCACCAGGTTGAGAACTGGTGCTTTGCCTGGCCTCTGAGGGTAGTTCTGGGGTATGTGAAACAGGGCGAGGGTAGATGGTCCAGACCTCCGTCACCTCTACCACCTCCTCCATTTGTATTACCTGCTGGGGCTTTAGTCGCTGACCCGGTCGTGCTTGTAGTTCCTGGAATCCGGGTTCGAGAAGCACTCAAAGGACCTATGCCCCTTCTGCCACAGTGGTGACACGTCACCAGAGTTCCGTCACACTCCTTTCCCGGATGGTCCCTCTCACACTTCCTGCAGAAGTATCTTCTTACGGGTGGTTTCCACTAGGTGGCTGGGAGCGGATTGGTTCAGCATCAATATGTGAAGGGACTAGGGCCTTTTCATTCTTCCCCTTATAGAACTTGCCCTTCCTTTCATAGTTCTGGGAAGAGTTTCCTCCACTACCTCCTCCAGCATCACCCTTCCTCTTGCCTAGCACAGAATCCTGATAGGCAATGGTGGTTTCGCAGTCGTTTGCATCATCAGCTAGTTCCTGTCGTTACAATGTGTTAGTTGGAAAATCTTACCGAACCAGAAATTCCAAAGTCATTTTCCATACCTGTAAAGTTTTCCCCTGGTGGAACCGATCATGTTCATGATCCTGAAGTTCAAGCCAGTATGAAATTTATCCACCAGGTACCTCGGAGCGTAAGCTCCCTCTCCAATGACAGCAAGCAACTCCACAAACTTGTCATAGTACTCAGCAACAGAAGAAGTCCCTTGCTTCAGCTGCTCAAATTCACTTCTCATCCTCTTCTGTAGGTAGGATGGGTAAAACTTAGCTCTCAGGGCCACCAGAAAAGCTTGGAAATCAAAGTTCGCTTGGGCGGTCAGCTCGGCTCTGGCTGTCTGCCACCATCGATGAGCGGGCCCTTGGAGAAAGTAGGCCGCTATGTCCACTTGGCGATCTGCTGGAACATGCAGAGAGGTAAAAGCCTTTTGAATCTCAGCGATGTATCTCTCCAGAGCTTTCGGTACTGGCTGGCCTTCGTAGACTGGGGGACGAAGATCGTTGACCGCTTTCAACCAGTTAAACTCTCGCGGACCGTGGGGTGGTGGTGGCGGTGGTTGAGGAATCTGAGCCTGCTGCTGAGCTAATGCAGCGGTCACAATTTGAGCTATGACCTCAGGGGTAACAGCGTCGGTCCGTAACCACCTGGGGGTCCCGCTCCTCGTCCTCCTCTTCCTCCGCGTCCTCCTCTTCCTCCTCTTTGAGACATTTTAGCTGCTGAGGATGGTATTTGTTGTTCAGAAGTTGTATGTTAAATCTAGACATCTATGTAGTAACGTGCGAAGTGTTCATAACTACCCAGGGACGGTGTGTAGTTAGAGTGTTCATGAGTGATGTAAATAAGGTCAAGTATGGGGTAAGGGTAACATGCCTTTCTGGAATCCTCACTTCCCAATTCTACCCCACTTCCCCAGTTTTAAGGGCACCTATATTCTAAGTATTTCTCTCGGCTTGTTTTCTCGGGCTCAGAGCGTAACTACGCTCTGATACCACTTTCTGTAACGCCCCTACTTATCATAAATGCAGCGGAAATAAAATACTAAGGCGATTACAGATCATCGGGTTCCAAACACCCGGCACCAAACCTCACCAATTACAACTTATGACATTACAAAAGCTACGGTCTGAACTCGAGAAAACATAACATAAAAGAATAATAGCAAAATACAATAGCTCTCCAAAGTTCCTAATTCCCATCCCAAACACTCAAACTCTTCGTGGCTACCTGTATAGCAATTCGTACCTGCAAGATGAAACCAAGCAGCCCACCCCAGGAGGGGTGAGTCAGTTCCCTGGAATGGAACTGGTACAACTCTCCAAAACAACAGTTTAAAGCATAACTCTTAAAAATAAACAATAAGATGAAGCCAAACATTTAGAAAAAAGCATAAGAACAAGGCACACCAAAACACCAAGTCAAAGATAACAAGTCAAGGATAGAGATAAATAACATGAAGGTAAGTGAGCCAACGTAAAAGAAAACACATCATAAATCAGTAACATCCATTGCTTGTGTTAGTTTCAGTTCCAATTAGGAGTAGAAAGACCCAAGTAGTCAAAGGACTAGGAATGAAGAAGAGATCCAAGAACCATAACTCAAGAGTGGAATATACCCAGTTGGGAGAGATGGCCCCCACCGCCAGTCAGTTGTCACAAGGACGAGGTAAACAGACCTCCGCTGTCAGTTGTCCATATGGACGAGGTATAGCAGACCTCCGCTGCCACCGACCCGTTCTCAGTCATCGGTGAAAAGTGAGTGCACCACTTATTAGAAAAGACCCAATACCAAGATTGACATTCCCATATTCCCACTAGATTATTAACTGTACAAGTGCAATACCAAAACACTCAGTCCTACAGAGTGCAGAGGCGTAAACCCTCAACAGTCAATATCTAATGAGATTACCAGAGAAAAAGGAACCAATGATCATGTGAGTTGTACATCCAAGGCTCAGTTAGTCACAACAGGCTGAGTTAGTCACACAGACAATTTCCTTTCAAGATACATTCATACTCATTTAGCGTTTCTCAAAACGTTCCATAAAATTCGTCACCAAAAGCATCTGAGTACGAGAAATCGTACCTGGTATATGTAGAAGCAGTAACCAAACTTGAAAATGCGAACTACTTCCACTAATCACCTATAATTAAAGTATTCCAAACATTGATTAGTTAAGGTACTATAACGCTACACATCCTCCACTCCTATTAGTCTATAGTTTTGTTTTACAGTTACACCCTCCTAAGGATCCGGCTAGATCTCGTAATTAAATCTTTAATGCATACTTAACTTATTCCATTTACCCACTCCTGATTATAGGTTTAGTTTAATTAAACCCTTGGTTACGCTTGGCTAATCTTACTTCATCACCTATTCAAGGCTTAAGATATGTATTTCCCCTAATAGTCCACCTAGATGTCACTGTAACATTTGATATATTTAATTGTCACGTATGATTAAGGTTTTATCCCAACTTTTCCCTCTTAACACGTTTCTCATAAGGTATGTTACTACCTTTATTTACCTCTAATGTATTTATATATATACCTATATTTTCCTTAGAATTTATCCAAACATTCTTTAAGAAATTCTTATCGTATTAATTATATTTAATACCTTTTAGACATATCCACAACTGATATATAGTTTATAAAATAAAGCGTTTGCCCTAGTTTAATTCAGCATATTAACCTCCATAATAATAATAATATGTAGTTTAGTTTAATACCTCGATTAATATAAGTTCCTATTTTATTCTTCTCATATAAATATATTTATGTGTAAACAACTTTTACTTCACCTAAAAGATAATAGCCAAAATATTTATAAACATACTGTTATAAAATATTAATTTAGTTTCCTTTATTTTCCCCAACCCTAAAAACTTATTACAAACCATACTTTAATTTTTGTTACATTAAAAACCATATATTATAAGTTATTCTTATGAAAATTCCATAAACATAATTTTTAAACCTATTTACCCTTGTCCAAAAATTCCCAAATTTAATATATATAACTATAACATTTTAGACATATTATAAAATTTTTATTTCATAAAAATATCTTTTAAATTACCCAAATAATTCCATAATACTCGTAACTTGCAAAAATCATAACTTATGTTTAAAACTCAAAACCCATATTAATTTACATCAAAATAAACTAGATTTTATAAGGAATATATGGTTAAAATTTCAAGTCAAAATACTTTCGGGAAGGCCATTAAATAAATCTAGCAAGTTAGGGTTTATTCTGAATATAATATAAAAACTTATACTTATATTTTGAAACGTTTTAATCGTGGCCGTCCGTTTCTTTTAACTGAGATCGGACGGCTCCTGACTGTCGAGTTCATCATCGAACTCAACTCGATTCCGAGTACTAATCTACCGTTTTCTCTCAATCCACAGAACCAAATCGAGTGGTTCTTGTTCCATTGAATTCGAAATCCCCAGACACATCTATTGACACCGATTTCCCCAAATTTCATGCAGTATTACGAAAGATTCAATCTGGGTTCAAGTTAGGTCGAGTTTCGGGTTTACGAATTCGATTTCGCCAATTCCTCTCATATAATGCATAATCGAATAAATTACCACGTGGGTTTGGTCGAGAATGAAGTTAAGAATGGCAACAACGTAGCAATTTGATCAAAAACTCACCGGATTGCATTAACGGGGCGAAACCAAATCGGGAAAACTGGAAATCGTTATTCATGTGCGGTTCAGGTAAGCTCCTTCTCGAATCAACTCGCACCAACTGAGAGAGCTTCGATTCATGGAACCTATCACAATCAAACTAGACATGTAACTATAGATGCTAGTGGAAGAATCATTGATTTTGATGAACTAGGGAGAAAGTTATAGATCTCACAAGATCCGAGTTTACCTAGTTGGTTCGGGATGAAACTGGGCAGAATTACCGCCGTGATCGAGTGGGCAACTTTAGACAGATTTATCTCCCAAACCAGTGCGAATCAGCCTTGGCCATAAACATGAAAGTTATAGAGAGATTTGAGATCTTCAAAACAAGCTAAAGAACACGAAATTTGGACGAGAAATGAAGAAGTTATGGCGTGACGAAGTTTACCCGATTTCAGGAAAAACTGCAGTTCTGGGTTACGCAATCGCGAGGAGCCAACTTTGGATCAACTTTCCGATCATTGTAGAAGGAGTTAGATGGTGTGTGAGTAATGGTTGGAAAGAGGAAAGATAGGAGAATCAAATGAAACAAACGGCATACCAAATGGTGGAGTAGGGAAAAAGATATAGGTGTCTAAAGATCGCCTGTTGACATGCCAAAAACGCTGCTGGAATCAACCGATTAAGTGTCTTAGGTGCTGACTGGGCGCGACACGTGTCCTGGACACGTCAGCATCCTTCAAAATTTTGGCTCTAAACTTCAATTTATCATAACTTTGGCTAGGATGATCCGTTTTTTACGTTCTTTTTATCGATCTTCATGGTTTTTCATAACCTATTTATTGGTATAGGTTTCATGGCCTGGTTTGACCATTCTAAAAAGTCAACTCTAACAAGGCTTAATAAGCTTTAAGGTTCCTAGAATTTTATATTGACTTTTATGTTTCAAAACAATGTTCCAACACTTCCTAAAATCTTTATAATATATTTGGAGTGTTTAGAAATTTTCCCAAGATTTATTGACTTATAATCTTATTATTAAATTCATAATACTATATAATAATGTATAATAATTAGGGTTAAATAGGAGAAACCCCTAAATAAATTTCACAATTCATATAATAATTCAATATTCATAATTCCATATAATAATTTAATTTTTAATAAAAGAAATCCCCTAAATTAATTTAAATTAATTTAGGGGTATTTCAATGTGAACCCTTGGGAAGGCTTCCATCTATTATAACAGTAAAGCCTACGCCTATAAATATTGCCAAGGGGCGATGGAATGATGAAATGAGAATTACAACCATTACGACTTAAGGAGTAAGCATATCCATATGCACTCAGCATGTGGTGAACCATTGTATAAACACCAACATGGTAAACTCGTCATGAGACCTATGAGTGGAAATAAACCCCTCAACAAGAACTTCACTTACCAGTGATGAAATACCTTCAATCGAAGAACGGGACCGGAAAACCCTTGAAGTTTCTTGGGATGTCCGGTGATGTACATACAAAAGTAAAACTACACAGCTGGAGCCTATATAACCGATGCTCCACATTGGGAAGATAATAAGATTGCGGTATGCTACGACAACCGTCATACACACAAACACAGGAAACTCCTAGTGTATTTACACCATAAGGAAATGGTGCCAATGACAATGGCGATAAGGCGAGGAAAAACTACCACAATAACAGAAACAGTAAAAAGCCAGTGGTATAGTGAGTAAGAACACGGTGCGCAACAAGCGACCGCCATGAGGAGGTAGCAGATAATGACACGGATATATAGTATGAGATGACAGACAGAAATATTCTTTCCTATCACTAAGTGACTTACTGTCAAGCGTTTACGCCTCTACACTCTGTATGACTGAGTGTTTTTGGTATTCACTTGTGCAGCTAATTATCTAATGGGATGCTAGGGATATGAAAATGTACCCGTAGAACCCATTCTTTTTCACCACAAACATGCATAACCCGCTAAGTAAGCTTAGCAAAACCGTGCGGCCTGAGGCCAAAGAAGCACGAAGAGTGGTTAAACCTGAAATACCCCAAACCTTAATATATTGTTTAAACACTTAAATATGGTGTATTAAGACTAAAAAGAGTCTTAGAAACATTAGTAAACAAATTTAAACAAAAGAAACACAAATGTGCTTTAAAGTCAATAAGAGCCAAAATGTGCTCTAAGCTTGGGATAAACTTGGTTAAGACCTAATGAACTTACCAAGACCTCATTTATACACTAATGAACATGTTAAACCAATTACCAAAGAAAACCAAGCTTGAAAACAAGTTTAAACACAAAATGTGCTTTAAGGAGTCTTAAAGCACATTTTTGAAAAATTGTCTTGTAAATGAGTTTTGAGTGGCTAGATGTCCATCATTACTCTTAAATATATATGTGTACTATATAATATCACATTTGGGTGTCTATATTAATGGGAAATCAAAAATTTCACTTCTATGTGCCTTGTTTTATGAATAGTAACTTTTATAAGCTATTTTGTAACATATGTTTGTATAAGTAATTAAATTGACAATCAAAGACTATATTGCCCTCCTACTACTATTTGGGGCCGGTTTTTAAGGTGGTGACACACCACCCTTGTTAGCTTGTTAAGAAAATAAGTAAACTACTTAAGTACCCTTTTTACTTTATAAGGTATAAATATCTTCTAAAGCAAATTCTATCCATTCTCTCATTTCTTTCCTTGCTCACACGGTTTCCCACCTCTCTTCTTCCTTCCTTGCTGTTCTCTCACGGTAATAACCAACTCCATTGAAACTCCCACTTTGATCTCTTGTAAAACCTTGCTCACTTGTCCAAATCAAAAACAAACACCACCAATCTCTTCCTCTCATCAAGCTCTTCATTCCTATCTTTTCAAAAGTCCAAGACAACCATTTCGGTGCCATGGAGTTTCTCCATTGAAGGAGCTTGAGCTTGTATTTTACATATTGTTACTCTCCTTGGCTTCTAGGTAAGGAATCTCAAATAAAAACTTCATTTCCTCCTTGTTTTTGTCATGTCCGAAAACACATTGAAGGAGCTTTTTATGTGACTTTGTTCTAGCTTCATTCCAACTCTTCATGGACTAGGTGGAGTCCTCTCTTGCTAGATATTCAAACTCTCTTCAAAGAGCAAGGTAAAACAACTACATTAATGTTTTTTGAAACAATGTAAAACTAGGGTTTACAATGAGATGGAGCTTATAGCTTGAATACTCATTATAATGTTTGTATATTGTTTAGAACTTGTCAAAGAATCAAGTACTCTATCGGTTTTCTAAAGGAAACAAGAAAGAAGTTATTTTGCAAAAGAGGTAAATCTACTAACCTAATGTTGTTTTAATGCCTTAGGAGAAATGAGCTTATAAATGCTTATTAAAACTACCTAAAGAGCCAATGGTGAATGACTTAGTAAAGTGTTCTCAAGAGCTTAGTAAAAGGCATATGTGTTGTTGAGTGTATTTGCAGGTTAAAGGCAAATATATTGTGGAAATTCAGTGTTTATGATTTGTGCATCTTAAGGGCCTAAGAGCCATGTCATTTAAGGGCCTAAGTGCCATGCAATTTAAATTGTGCACTATATTGTGATGTAGTGCCTTGTGAGTGAAGTTTGTGTATAATAAGTACTTGATGGATTTTTTAGTGTTCTTGGTTGTTTGTTGGTAAAAACAATGTGTTTTGGTTTAGTAATGTTCTAGGAGAACCTATGTTGAAATTTAGGTAACAAATGTGAAGTTCTAGGTGTTAAAATGAGTTTGATAAGTTAAGGAGTATTTAAAATGGTTAAGTGTTGTTCTTGTGTAGGAAACATGCATTAAGGTGATTAGGATGTAACAAGGACTTAGGCATGAGCTTGAGATTTTAGTATGTACCAAAGTCATTTTGGACTTAGGTAAAGACTTAGGCAAACTTTGGTAAAAGAAGGAGTGTAAACTTGGAAAAGAACTTCAAGAGTGACATAAGGAGTTGGTTGTGAGAAATAATGCTTAAGAGATGATGTTAAGATGAGGAGAAAGCATTTTGGGATAGTAGTTATATAGGTGAGAAACACCATTTAGAAACCTAGTACAAAATGTTGTAAGTGTTAGGAATTTTGTGAAGAAATAAGTAAAGGTTTAAGGACTTAGAAAATGAGTTTCATGAATGTTGTATGTGGATATAGGGTACCAAGTTGTTAGGAAGCATTAGGAGGCTTTGGAGGAATTTGGTTAAGTGTTTAAAGGCTTAGAAATTGAGTATAATGGCACGTCCGAACTTCCGTCCGAACTTGGAAGCTCGGACATGCCCTTTGCGCTTACAGTTTTCTGGATTTTAGGTAGTGTCCGAACTACCGTCCGAATTTGGAAGTTCGGACGCACCTGTTATTTCTAGGGATTATCCTCGAACTGTGTCCGAACTTGGGAAGTCCGGACACATGTTCGGACGTATGGACTTCTGTTAGGATTTTCCTCGACTCATGTCCGAACTTCCGAGTCCGGACATAATTCGGACATGTGTCTGATTTCTGTCTAAAGTCACGGCTTGTGTCCGAACTTGGAAGCTCGGACACAAGTTCGGACAGGCACTGTATGGACCAAAATTATTGTTTTAAGATGGGATTGTTATCTAAAAATAGTAGTTGTTAGTAATGATATAATAAGGTTATATAAGACATGTTAGGTGGGTTTTAAAGGCAATTAAAAGGATGAAAAATGTAACAGTGTAAAATACAAATAAACTAGTAATGTTGAGTAGATAATGTTAATAATGGATTAGTGCGTTAATTAACCGACGTTACTAATGTGTTTAGGATTCTCTCAAGGTGGAAACGAACGAGGCAAGGACCAAGGTATGGTTTTCTTGCAGTCTGTTGTCTAGCGGTTTACACCGGTTTGTGTGTTGTATGTTTTTCTGTGTGTTTACAACGTTATAAGATTTAAACATGTAATGAGTTTACAGTTGTTCATATTATTGTGATGTGATGTTGTGACTCAATTCCCTTGTGTGTGTCTAACATGACTTACCACCTATTGTGTGTTGGTTGTTAAGTTCCACTATGAACTTCTAACAAGTGTTAACTGGGAAGTGAGGAATCCGGTTGTCCGGTCATGCATGTAAGTTAAGAGTAGATATCTGAATCAGATTCGACTCTTATGTTGTTAAGATTGTTCTCCTTAATTGGCGTTCGATCTCCCGCTAGCTTCTTCCAAAGCTTACCTATTCTGACTTATGATCGGTTTAGTGGGAACCTGTGTTTGTGTGGTGTGTTCGGGTCACTAAATCCGAACCATCTGTGACTTAAGTTACTCGTTCGTCTAACAGAACGGTAATGAGTGTGTTTAACGAGCTTGACATGAGAGTGAATCACTCTCTAGGCTCTTATGTTATTTGACCCTTGTGGTTTGTTATCGTGGAGTGAAAATCCACTGTGTATGTGTTGTTGTGCTATGCACCATTGATGCTATGCCATATGTTATGTTATGTATATAAATGAATGCCATGTTATAATGACAAGTAGCTGCGCGTATCCCGGTAGCCGATGGGCTGCGCGTTAGCCATACCAGCCAAGGGTTGCTGACCCCCTCGGGGGATCCATATTTCTTATACTGCAGGATGAGGATCGAAGAAGCGGAGTGGCTTTAGATCCTAGGATGTAATCCCTTTGTATACTTTTGGATGTTGGCCCGGGATGCGCCTGTGCTCCTGTGGCGTTATGTATTATTGGGTTGTTGCAGTTACAGTGATGTTATACAGTGAAGGATGTATGTAGTACTCGGTATTGTATATAATGTATTTATGTTTTAGTTTTATGCTCGGAGTCTGATCATCAGACCGGTACAATTGTATTTATTCTGCCTTGTCAACCACGTGGGTGGTTGACGGCGTTGTAGCACCGAAGCGTTAGTTACTGTTTAGTTATTTAATTCCGCTGCGATTTCATTTAGTATCATGTGCGTATTAGGGGTGTTACAAAAAGTGGTATCAGAGCGAAGTATCGCTCTGATGACTAGAATACCGAGCTTAGGAATATACCGAGTTAGGAAACCTAACTACAGTTACCTAAGTGATCAGTTATGGAAGGTTAACCACTAACTAAGTGTGGAAATACCTTATTGTCGGGAAGCGTTACGATCGTTGGACCGATAAGTGTGTAAGCATATTGCTAATGAATACTCATGTGAATACAGATGTCAGGTAGACCACGCGGTAGAGGCCGCGGAAGTGGTACTGGTACTGGGGGTGACCAGGGCGAGAACACTACGGCTCAGGTTATGGCTGAGGCTGTAGCAGCCGCTGTGGCCCAGATGGTACCCCAGCTTGTAGCTGCGATCCAGCAGGGGCAGATGCCCGGAGTTCAACCACCACCGCCACCGCCACGAGAGACCAACTGGGTCAAGGCATTGGCAGATCTGAGACCCCCTTCATTTCATGGGGAGACCGACCCACGTAAGCTGGAGGCGTACATCTCCGAGTTGGAGACCGCCTACGAGACCTTGGCTGTACCTCAGAGGCTAAGGTCCGTCTTGCCGCTTACTACTGAAGGTTCGGCACAAAACTGGTGGAAGCTAGTGAGAGAGGACCGGATGGCGGATCCTCAGTTTGGCTGGAGGGAGTACACGGCTCTGCTGCGAGCCAAATACTACCCCGTGCATGTTCAAGAGGCCAAGCGCCTGGAGCTGGATAGTCTGAGGCAGGGAGACAAGGTGTCGGTTGATGAGTACTACACAGCCTTCACCGGCCTTGTCCACCTGTTACCGGACCTGGGATACTCGAACGGGTGCTGGTAAACCGTTTCTACAACGGTCTCAGCCACCGTCTTCGCTATGGGATGGGGCCAGCTGAGTATACTACCTTGCAGGTAATTTAAGTAAAGAGTGATGTGAATATGTATAGTCTACAAGTGAGTATTAATGTGAGTTTGTGAGTATGTATTGCGGGGCATGACTGATCATCCTAAATACAGGAGTGCTATCATGCCGCTGCTAAGGTGGAGATCACCGTCCGTCTGAGGGACGAGGAGAATGCGCACAAGCGCAAGGCCACGAGCGAGGGCCAGAGTTCGCAGGGGTACGGGGGAGGAAAGAAGAAGAAGAAACCTTATCCCCAGCCCCAGAAGAGTCAGCACCAGGGTGACAAGGGCCAAGCCCAAACCACCACAGCTGAGGAGCCACTGAAGCTCACATATGCTTATGCGGCGAAGCCCCTACGCTCTTACCCACCAAAGGGTAATGGTTTAATCATGTGTAATAAGTTGGGTGTATATGTTGATAAGTTGTGAAACAAGTACTGAGTGTGTATTGTGTTAGCAGCTAGCACGGGTTCTGGACCGGAGCGCCACTATTACTGTAAGTGGTGCAATGGAGACCACCCCGGCAAGGACTGCAAAGGAATGAGGTGCAGTGTCGATACTGCGAGAAGTGGGGTCACCGTGACCACGAGTGTTACCGGAACCCCAACAGCAGAGTCAACAAGCCCAAGGGGCAGTGGAAGGGTAAGGCCACAGCAGCTATTGATGGCCCGAAGACGGCTAACCAGCCACCCACTGATCAGAGGCATACTGATTCCCAGAAGGGGAAAGGGTCGGGACCTAGCAAGGCCACCCTGAATGTGGTGGACCGGTCTGAGGCGCCAGGGCCCTCTTCTAGACCAGGTACCGCCTAAACTGTTGAATGTAATAAGTGATTGCATACCGCATTTCATGCTTGTGTGTATTAGTGAGTTCAAGTGTATTATCATGTGAGTAAGGAGTTAAAGTATAGTGTGAAAGACACCTAATTAGATAATTCTAACTGAAAGGAACCTTCAATATATGTTATCCAATCCCACCCACACCAACCCTGAAGAGACCACCATCAACATCACCGACTTTCCAATGGAGCAATGTCAGGTTATCCAGCCAGGTATGATACTCTTAAGTGGATACCTGACACCGGAAGCACAAGTCCATATCATCAGACGATGCGACGAACTTGGAGCTAAACCTGGAGGTTTCTACACACCTGAATATCCGAACGGATCAAGAATGCAATTGAAGATGATGTGCATGGGTAAGGACTGGAACCCTTACACCAAGTCATATCAAGAAGTGCGAGCTGAAGATGGAGCAATAGTACCAAGTATACCTGAGGAGTTCCGTGCGGTCGTTAATCACGCCGTGGGAATTGCTCAACAAGTTGAAACGGATTCAATTCCAAATGTGGAAGCAGATTTGTGTATTGTGAACTTCTACCAGAAAGGTGGACGGTTAGGTTTACACCAAGATAAGGACGAGTCACCCGAGTCTCTAAGTAAGGGAGTACCCGTGGTGTCTTGGTCCATTGGTGATACCGCAGTATTTGTATATGGCGAGCAGAAGCGTGCTGATCTCGCAAGGAAGTTAATGTTAAAGTCAGGAGATGTACTAATCATGGGTGGGCAGTCAAGGATGCTATATCACGGCATCAGAAAGATCAAACTGAATACCGCACCGTCGGCAGTGATCAATGCCACACACATGAAACCCGGACGTTTGAATTTGACCTTCAGACAATTCTAAGCCTTGTATACTTTTGTAATGTGTTAAGCCAGTATATGTTAAGGGAGTTATGTATGTGTTAAGTTATATCAACCATGTAAACCAACAATGTTGTAAAGAGGAAGTGTTAATGAATAAAGTGGAGTTATTGAAGTATATCAACCGTGTTGTTACCCAGTACTTATTAGTTTGCCAATGAATTAGGCTGTGCACTCGGAACGGGAGGTACATTGAGTGTCTGCAATGAGGCAGAAGCCGGCAAGAGCGGCACAATCCTCACCGGTACCTTTCCAGTGAATGGCGTGGATGCATCGATCTGTTCGACTCTGGAGCCTCACACACATTTGTTTCGCTATCTTTTGCGAAGAGGCTGGGGTTAGATGGAGAGAAGATGCCAGACTTCTTGGTCACTCTCCCATCGAAAGAGCGATCAGGTGTACCCGCTACCACCGAGATGTCATTGTACGAATCAGAGGTGAAGAGTTCCCGATCGACCTGATAGAGTTCGACGGACTTGGATTTGATGTGATTGTCGGGATGAACTGGTTGGAGCGGTACAAGGGCAGAATCCTGTGTGCCGAGCATCGACTGCTTCTTCGGAGTCCATCTGGGGTTACCATATCATACCGCCAGAGGCCCAGGGAGCCTTCGACACAGATCATCACCGCCATGGCCATGTATCGTGAGTTACGACGAGGGAGTGATGTTACCTCTGCTATGTCCAGGACATAGAGAGAGACCCTGAGTTTAGCCCAGATGTGCCGGTAGTGTCGGAGTTTCCTGATGTATTTCCTAAGGAACTGCCGGGCATGCCGCCAGCACGAGAGGTTGAGTTTGAGATCGACTTAGTCCGGGCACTGGACCCATTGCGAAAGCACCTTATCGTATGGCTCCAGCAGAGATGACAGAGCTCAAGGAGCAGCTGAGAGACCTACTCGACAAGGGCTTTATCCGCCCTAGTGTATCACCATGGGGAGCGCCGGTCCTTCGTGAAGAAGAAAGACGGTAGCCTCCGCCTGTGTATTGATTATCGGGAGCTGAATGCTGTTACGGTGAAAACCGTTACCCTTTACCACGCATCGACGATCTATTTGATCAGCTGAGGGGTGCATCAGTATTCTCCAAGATAGACTTACGTTCCGGATACCATCAGATTGCCATCCGTGATAGTGATTGAAAAGACAGCTTTCAGAACGAGGTATGGGCATTATGAGTTCACAGTTATGCCGTTTGGCTTATCAAATGCACCAGCTAAGTTCATGGACTTAATGAACCGTTTGTTCCAAGATCAGTTGGACAAATCAGTGGTAGTCTTCATCGATGACATTCTTGTGTATTCTAAATCGAAAGGTGAGCACGAAAGCCACCTGAGAGATGTGTTACAAACTCTGAGGAGGAACCAGTTGTATGCAAAGTTTTCGAAATGTGAATTTTGGTTGAACCAAGTATCTTTCCTTGGACATGTGATTTCTGAGGCCGGGATCGCTGTTGATCCGGCAAAGATAGATGCAGTGCGCACCTGGCCTAGGCCGAAGACAGTCACTGATATCAGGAGCTTCCTCGGTCTGGCAGGTTATTATAGGAGGTTTGTGAAGGACTTCTCCAGTATCTCGAAGCCGATGACTTCCTTAATGAAGAAGGATGCACCATTCGAGTGGACAGTTGACTGTGAGAGTTCCTTCACGAGTCTCAAGGATGCTCTGACATCTGCACCAGTCCTGACTATACCAGACGGTCCAGATGGTTTTGAGGTCTACTGCGACGCATCAGGCAGGGGTATGGGTTGTGTATTGATGCAACACGGGAAGGTCGTAGCATACGCCTCCCGTCAGCTGAAGAAGCATGAGGAGAACTACCCTACCCACGACTTAGAATTGGGTGCCATTGTCTTCGCATTGAAGATATGGCGACATTATTTGTATGGGGTAAGTGTGACAATCTATTCTGATCATAAAAGCTTAAAGTACTTGTTCACTCAGAAAGAGTTGAACATGAGGCAAAGAAGGTGGGTTGAGTTTCTGAATGACTACGATATTAATCTGCAATACAAAGAGGGTAAGGCAAATGTGGTAGCTGACGCACTGAGTCGCCGAGCACACTCTCTCCATTCGCTAGTCTCTCATACTGGCTTGGTTGAAGAGGTGCGGAGTGCTCAGATGACGGATCAGTACATGCTGGAGATCCGGCAGAAGCTTATTGATGGCACATTCGAGGGTCAGAAGTACGACTTCAGACTCCACGATGATGACCTGATTAGGCTGAATGGCCGATTGTGTATACCTAGGAGTAGCGCTGAGTTGAAGGAGCGCATATTGAGTGAATCCCATTGTTCTACTACTTCGATTCACCCCGGAGCTTCAAAGATGTATAAGAGTATGAAGAGGTATTTTTGGTGGACTGGAATGAAGAAAGATGTTAGTGATTACGTGTTGAGGTGTCTCACTTGCCAGAAGGTCAAGTTTGAGCACCGACGGCCTGGTGGTATGGTACAGCCAATGCCAGTGCCTGAGTGGAAGTTCCATGATATCTCCATGGACTTTGTAGTAGGGCTTCCGCCTACAAGGGGAGGTCTGAATATGATATGGGTGATAGTTGACCGACTGACCAAGGTGGCCCGATTCATTCCGATGAAGGACACTTGGAAAGTGGCAAGATTGGCAGAACTGTTTGATAAAGAGATTGTAAGACATCATGGTGTACCAAAAACGATTGTATCTGACAGAGATACCAGATTCTTATCCAGATATTGGAAGTCCACACGAGAGGCATTGGGTACTGAATTGAAATTGAGTACAGCGTTTCATCCACAGACCGATGGTCAGAGTGAGCGCACTATTCAGACACTTGAGGATATGCTACGTGCTTGTGCACTTGACTTTCAGACCAGCTGGATTGATAAGTTACATCTGATCGAGTTTAGTTACAACAACAGTTATCATGCTTCGATCAAGATGTCTCCCTTCCAGGCCTTGTACGGTAGACCATGCCGCACGCCATTATGCTGGGATGAGTCGAGTGAGACGGTCATTATAGGACCAGAGTATCTTGAGCAAGTTCAGGCAGAAGTTCGCCAGATCAGGGCTAATATGAAAGCAGCTCAGGATAGACAGAAGTCGTACGCAGATGTGCGCCGACGTGACCTGGAGTTCGCCGTGGGCGATCAGGTATTTTTGAGAGTGTCCCCCATGAAGGGAGTGTTTCGTTTTGGCCAGAAGGGCAAGTTGAGCCCAAAGTATGTGGGGCCTTATGTTGTGACGGAGCGGATCGGCCCGGTAGCCTATAGACTAGACCTACCCGCCGAGCTGGGCAAGGTACATGATGTATTTCATGTGTCCCAGTTGAAGAAGTATATGTCTCATCCGTCTCATGTGCTTCAGCCTGAAAGGCTAACCTTAGAGCCGACCATGCGATCAGTGGAGACTCCGGTACGGATTCTGGATGCTAAGACTCGAGACACTCGCCATAAGTCCGTGAGACTGGTGAAAGTTCTCTGGTCTAACCAGGACGTTGAGGAGGCCACTTGGGAGCTGGAAGATAAGATGAAGGCGAAGTACCCGTCATTGTTTACTTCTTAGTCCTTATGTGTATAGGGTACGGGGCGTACCCCTTTTAAAGGGGGTAGAGCCGTTTCGGTTATGTGTGTACGACGTGTATTTGAATACATCGTCTATGTTATGTTGTTATGTTACAGACCGTTGTGTCTGAATGATGTGGATAATGTTGTATGGACCTTGTGTCCAATGTTATGTTATGTTGTATGGACCTGGTGTCCAATGTTATGTAAGTGTGTTGTTAATGGTGTATGGAAGTATTGTTTATAAGTATTCCCGTGTTCTAATATTTAGGATATGTGGAAGTATGAACTTTGAGGACAAAGTTCTTTTAAGGGGGGTAGATTGAAATACCCCAAACCTTAATATATTGTTTAAACACTTAAATATGGTGTATTAAGACTAAAAAGAGTCTTAGAAACATTAGTAAACAAATTTAAACAAAAGAAAACACAAAATGTGCTTTAAAGTCAATAAGAGCCAAAATGTGCTCTAAGCTTGGGATAAACTTGGTTAAGACCTAATGAACTTACCAAGACCTCATTTATACATTAATGAACATATTAAACAATTACCAAAGAAAACCAAGCTTGAAAACAAGTTAAACACAAAATGTGCTTTAAGGAGTCTTAAAGCACATTTTTGAAAAATTGTCTTGTAAATGAGTTTTGAGTGGCTAGATGTCCATCATTACTCTTAAATATATATGTGTACTATATAATATCACATTTGGGTGTCTATATTAATGGGAAATCAAAATTTCACTTCTATGTGCCTTGTTTTATGAATAGTAACTTTTATAAGCTATTTTGTAACATATGTTTGTATAAGTAATTAAATTGACAAACAAAGACTATATTACCCTCCTACTACTATTTGGGCCGGTTTTTAAGGTGGGTGACACACCACCCTTGTTAGCTTGTTAAGAAAATAAGTAAACTACTTAAGTACCCTTTTTACTTTATAAGGTATAAATATCTTCTAAAGCAAATTCTATCCCATTCTCTCATTTCTTTCCTTGCTCACACGGTTTCCCACCTCTCTTCTTCCTTCTTCTTGCTGTTCTCTCACGGTAATACCACATACCTCCATTGAAACTCCCACTTTGATCTCTTGTAAAACCTTGCTCACTTGTCCAAATCAAAAACAAACACCACCAATCTCTTCCTCTCATCAAGCTCTTCATTCCTATCTTTTCAAAAGTCCAAGACAACCATTTCGGTGCCATGGAGTTTCTCCATTGAAGGAGCTTGAGCTTGTATTTTTACATATTGTTACTCTCCTTGGCTCTAGGTAAGGAATCTCAATAAAAACTTCATTTCCTCCTTGTTTTTGTCATGTCCGAAAATACACATTGAAGGAGCTTTTTATGTGACTTTGTTCTAGCTTCATTCCAACTCTTCATGGACTAGGTGGAGTCCTCTCTTGCTAGATATTCAAACTCTCTTCAAAGAGCAAGGTAAAACAACTACATTAATGTTTTTGAAACAATGTAAAACTAGGGTTTACAATGAGATGGAGCTTATAGCTTGAATACTCATTATAATGTTTGTATATTGTTTAGAACTTGTCAAAGAATCAAGTACTCTATCGGTTTTTCTAAAGGAAACAAGAAAGAAGTTATTTTGCAAAAGAGGTAAATCTACTAACCTAATGTTGTTTTAATGCCTTAGGAGAAATGAGCTTATAAATGCTTATTAAAACTACCTAAAGAGCCAATGGTGAATGACTTAGTAAAGTGTTCTCAAGAGCTTAGTAAAAGGCATATGTGTTGTTGAGTGTATTTGCAGGTTAAAGGCAAATATATTGTGGAAATTCAGTGTTTATGATTTGTGCATCTTAAGGGCCTAAGAGCCATGTCATTTAAGGGCCTAAGTGCCATGCAATTTAAATTGTGCACTATATTGTGATGTAGTGCCTGTGAGTGAAGTTTGTGTATAATAAGTACTTGATGGATTTTTTAGTGTTCTTGGTTGTTTGTTGGTAAAAACAATGTGTTTTGGTTTAGTAATGTTCTAGGAGAACCTATGTTGAAATTAGGTAACAAATGTGAAGTTCTAGGTGTTAAAATGAGTTTGATAAGTTAAGGAGTATTTAAAAATGGTTAAGTGTTGTTCTTGTGTAGGAAACATGCATTAAGGTGATTTAGGATGTAACAAGGACTTAGGCATGAGCTTGAGATTTTAGTATGTACCAAAGTCATTTTGGGACTTAGGTAAAGACTTAGGCAAACTTTGGTAAATAAGAAGGAAGTGTAAACTTGGAAAAGAACTTCAAGAGTGACATAAGGAGTTGTTGTGAGAAATAATGCTTAAGAGATGATGTTAAGATGAGGAGAAGCATTTTGGGATAGTAGTTATAATAGGTGAGAAACACCATTTAGAAACCTAGTACAAAATGTTGTAAGTGTTAGGAATTTGTGAAGAAATAAGTAAAGGTTTAAGGACTTAGAAAATGAGTTTCATGAATGTTGTATGTGGATATAAGGGTACCAAATGTTGTTAGAAGCATTAGGAGGCTTTGGAGGAATTTGGTTAAGTGTTAAAGGCTTAGAAATTGAGTATAATGGCACGTCCGAACTTCCGTCCGAACTTGGAAGCTCGGACATGCCCTGTTACGCATACAGTTTTCTGGATTTTAGGTATGTCCGACTACCGTCCGAATTGGAAGTTCGGACGCACCTGTTATTTCCTAGGATTTCCTCGAACTGTGTCCGACTTGGGAAGTCCGGACACATGTTCGGACGTATGGACTTTCTGGTTAGGATTTTCCTCGACTCATGTCCGAACTCGAAGTCCGGACATAAGTTCGACATGTGTCTGATTTCTGTCTAAAGTCACGGCTTGTGTCCGAACTTGGAAGCTCGGCACAAGTTCGGACAGGCCACTGTATGGACCAAAAATTATTTTTTAAGATGGGATTGTTATCTAAAATAGTAGTTGGTTAGTAATGATATAATAAGGTTATATAGACTGTTAGGTGGTTTTAAGGCAATAAAAGGATGAAAAGATGTAACAAGTGTAAAATAAAAATAAACTAGTAATGTTGAGTAGATAATGTTAATATGGATTAGTGCGTTAATTAACCGACGTTACTAATGTGTTTAGGATTCTCTCAAGGTGGAAACGAAACGAGGCAAGGACCAAGGTATGGTTTTCTTGCAGTCTGTTGTCTAGCGGTTTACACCGTTTTGTGTGTTGTATGTTTTTCTGTGTGTTTACAACGTTATAAGATTAAACATGTAATGAGTTTACAGTTGTTCATATTATTGTGATGTGATGTTGTGACTCAATTCCCCTTGTGTGTCTAACATGACTTACCACCTATTGTGTGTTGGTTGTTAAGTTCCACTATGAACTTCTAACAAGTGTTAACTGGGAAGTGAGGAATCCGGTTGTCCGGTCATGCATGTAAGTTAAGAGTAGATATCTGAATCAGATTCGACTCTTATGTTGTTAAGATTGTTCTCCTTAATTGGCGTTCGATCTCCCCTAGCTTCTTCCAAAGCTTACCTATTCTGACTTATGATCGGTTTAGTGGGACCTGTGTTGTGTGTTGTTTCGGGTCACTAAATCCGAACCATCTGTGACTTAAGTTACTCGTTCGTCTAACAGAACGGTAATGATGTGTTTAACGAGCTTGACATGAGAGTGAATCACTCTCTAGGCTCTTATGTTATTTGACCCTTGTGGTTTGTTATTGTGGAGTGAAGATCCACTGTGTATGTGTGATTGTTGAGTTGCGCCATTGATGCTATGCCATATGTTATGTTATGTATAATAATGAATGCCATGTTATAATGACAAGTAGCTGCGCGTATCCCGGTAGCCGATGGGCTGCGCGTTAGCCATACCAGCCAAGGTTTTCTGACCCCCTCGGGGGATCCATATTTCTTATACTGCAGGATGAGGATCGAAGAAGCGGAGTGGGGCTTTAGATCCTAGGATGTAATCCCTTTTGTATACTTTTGGATGTTGGCCCGGGATGCGCCTGTGCTCCTGTGGCGTTATGTATTATTGGGTTGTTGCAGTTACAGTGATGTTATACAGTGAAGGATGTATGTAGTACTCGGTATTGTATATAATGTATTTATGTTTTCGTTTTATGCTCGGAAGTCTGATCATCAGACCGGTACAATTGTATTTATTCTGCCTTGTCAACCACGTGGGTGGTTGGCGGCGTTGTAGCACCGAAGCGTTAGTTACTGTTTAGTTATTTAATTCCGCTGCGATTTCATTTAGTATCATGTGCGTATTAGGGGTGTTACAAACACACTAACAATCACAAGATGTGAATTCCATTGGAATAAAATGTGGAAGGAGACGTAACAAGTCACTAGGACCGACACAAGAAATGCAAGGTCATACAAGTAAAGAACACTTGTACTGAACCAGAAGAACTGGTATGATTCAGAAACTATTGACACTAGAGGAAGTACTACAACTAAGTAGTGACTTAACCTCGCCTGACAATAAGTCGGAGGAGCTTAGCGAATGATCATGGAGGTACAAATAGTGTGTATACTAGATTGCCAGAGAGCTGGTTACAAACCTACAACTCATCGAGTTCAAACATGGTAAAAGAATACCGCATTTGTTTAGTAAACCTTATCCCCATAATAGACGGATAAAAAGGTGATGCATAGCACATTAAGGATAACAACAAGGGTAAGTAACCCGAGTCATCAGGGTCGCCCAGCAGAAGCTAGTGGGCCCTAGCTAGGAGACAATATACCTAGTAAGTATAGTAGAATGGCTAGTAATGCCTTGAAGCCTAATAGGCTGGAACCGAATTAATTATGAGTTAAATAAACTCATATAGGAATTCTTGGTGCAAAGACTAAACCATCGTTATGATTAAGACCCTTTGACAAGGGTATATTATGTAATAAACCGAAAAGAAGCTAAGACGCTTCAGAGTGCCCGAAATAAATAACCAATGTTCAATAATAACATATGGTAGATTACGTGGGCGTAATCCCTTTTAAGGGGGGTAGAGCGAAAACTGCTTAATGTAAGTTTTGTGAATAAAACACATAAACCATAATGTGCATAGCACAAATGAGAACCAATTGATGATTGATACTATGTTAAATAAACATAAGTACTCATTCATATTGTAATTATGGTAACTAGGCATTAGACATGCAAATACCATAGGAGGAATATACCCATCTTGTAACACCAATGTAAGAGTATTAGTAAAAGAAAAGTAATGAGGAGTGGATGGAGCTCCACAAGTACTGTAGCCCTTGAAGAAGTAGTACGAAATGAATGAGGATAGTAGATGAATGAAGTTTATGAGTAGTGGAATCGTAAGTAAATTATTTGAAGCAATTGAACTCAACTAAATCTTATAAGTATAGTATTCCTTAGTTAGAATAATCGAAATGATGGAGAGTAATGGAGGGAAGTAATGAAGGTTGATGAAATGAGCATTTGGGTATTGAACCATGGAGTAAAGCATTCGGGAAGTAGAGTGAGGATGATTGATGGATTGATTCCATCCTTGGGAGATGTATGAATTCGTATCACGACTAGAAAGAGTAAAAGATAGAAAATGAAAACAACTAATTAATTGCTTGTTTGAAACTGATGTGGGAAGTTGAACTTGATCCTGATCAGATCAAGGGAAACCAAACATAAATTGGGGTGGAAAGATAGTTCGACACTGGTGCTGATCACATCAGGGTCGAACGATTCTTGAAGCTCCCCTCAAGTGGTCACAAGAATCACGCATAGGATAAAAGTAATGAATGTAACTTGAAAATTGGAGTTGGATGCTTTAGAAAGATTTCTAATTAGCTGTTGGGAAGGATTTCCTTTAGACCGAGAGTAAGGATTTGGCTAGAAGCTTATACCGGAGAAGATAGTAGTGTAGCAGGTTGTATTATTCCAAGGACAGCGGGACATAGAGGAGTCCTGTGTCTAGATGACCTGAGTGCCTGCGGGATTGTAATGTGTATTGCATTGCTTCGGGAATAGCTTTGCACTGTATGTATAAATTTTGCAATAAGGAACGGGATGGTTGATAGTAATATGGAATGGAGTAATTATGGTGCATTGGTATGAGATGAAAGGAGAAACCGTGAGTAACGGATTTGGGAATTGTAAGGAGGAAGAAGGTATGGCTTTGGTATTAGACGCGTAAGAATGAGTAAGCATTGTAAACCTATAACCTCGAACAACTTTGAGGACAAAGTTCTTAAAGGGGGTAGATTGAAATACCCCGAACCTAAATATAGGGATTTAAAATTAATCTAATACGTATTTAAGGGCCTAATGGTACCCAATTAATACTAGTAAGGAAAAATAAATCCAAAAGAATAAATAAACTCTTGAAAAGCGGAAAACGCCAAATAAGCGTTAAATAACCATAGGAGGTATGAGACCTCGGTTAGCGTATTATATGGATTCCAAAGGTTTAATAAGACCTAAATAATATATGGGAAAAACTCCCGAAGAAAACGGATCCTTAAAATGGATTAAAATCACTAACGAACCTTAAAGCGCGTTTTTCGAGGTAACCGGAAAAACGTGTCTTTAAGCGGGTCAAACAGACTCGTAACAATTTTGGTCAACTAAATAATCATTAAGAAATATTAGTGAGGATTTAGAACAAATAAAATCAATAAAATGAGAAATTAGTAAAAACTGTCAAAAACGGGAAGTGGTGGGGTAGAGACATAAATAACCAAAACTTATGTGTCCAATATTGCAAATAAAATTTCAAAACCCACAAGTGGGCTGTGTGTGGTCCGATTTTTAAGGCCCCTCACACTCTCTCACACACTCCATTAATTCCTCTTATTTACAAAACAACAAAAACATAAAGCAACCCCACCCTCACTTTATCACTCTCTCTCCTCTCATTTCATTCTCCTCTCTCACGTGTACACCCATCTCCTCCTCCTCTCTATTTTCTTCCTCCTCCAGCGATTTCCATGGAGAAATGAAACACCCCACAAAACTCTACTTCTCTCCTCTTGTAACCCCCTTGAATCTCTTCCAAAAATTATAAAAACTACACCATTGGAATCCTCTCATCAAGAGCTACATTCCTATCTTTTCAAAAATTGAAAACAACAACTTTCATCTCCATGGGTATGGAGCATTTGGAGTTTCAAGACCACCATTAGAACCACCTCCTCCTCCTTGTCATTTTAAGGTAAAAATCTTCTTGAAACTCCTTTGTTTTTCTAGCCTCATGGGCAAAACGAAAATGAAGCTAAAACCTTGTTTGGTTTCTTTGCACTCTAACCGATTTTGGCTTGTTGAAGGAGTTGGAAATCTTGTTCTTGAACCACTCCAAAGCTTCATTTCCACCCTTGCAAGGTAATGAGACTCCTAAACCCTAGAATGTGCATTAGAACTCAAATGATGTTTAAAGTTAGTATGGTGTATTGAAGTATGTATATGTATGGGTGTAGTGTTAGAATTGGTTTATAACCGGTGAGAAGAGGAGAGGAAGAGGAAAAGAAGAAACTAGAGGAAGAAAAGAATTTAGAAGAGAAACAAGGTAAGGATACTCACCTTTGTGTAGCCTTGTATATATATGTATGTAATTGATTTTTAGAAGTTTGAAATGAGTAATGAAAATGGTATTGTGTAGTAATATATTGTGTAGGAGAATCTAAGTGCTTAAAAATGTTGAAAGACATGTAAAATGTATTGAAACTTAGTTGGGTATTGGGTTGTTGAGTGCAGGAATTTTTAGTAGTGTTTTAGTATTGGTATTGTAGTATTGGAAGTTTGAGTATTTGTGAGGAATTTTGAGTATTTATGAATTGGTATGTGAATTGTGGGCCTTGGAGCCAAAGGATTGTGTATGAGTATTAGTATTGGTATTTGAAGAAGTATTGGTGAATGTACATTGTATTGATTTCTGGTAGGACCCTTGTATGGGTGTGGCTAGAATAGGTATGAACTTGGTGAGAAAATGTGTGTATGGATAAGTTAGAATTGTGGGTGAACTATGGCAAAATTTTAGTAGGAAATGTGCACTTGTGGATGACTTGGTGAATGGGAGAGCCAAGGTGTGTATTGGAGTTAGTAGAGATGTTTAATGACTATGGAGTAGTAGTTGTGGTAAGAGAATGAAAGGATGTAAAATCTGTAGCAAGAATTGTTGAATGGCATTGGAGAAACTAGGAGTATTTATGTACTTGACCTTGGGAGTGAGTGTTGGGCTCCAAGAGGAGAGGCAATGCATTGTAGGCATTGGAAATGGCTTAGGAGAGGAAATTATGTATGGAGGAGGTGGGAACCAAAATCTGTAGCAAAGAGGTATTAAATTGCATTGTATAACTAAGAAGAAATAGTGTGCAAGATTTGGTAAAATGAATGTTGGACTTGGGTATAGATGGTACAATTGCTTAGAAATGAATTGGCATGGTAAGAGGAGGTATTTGGGATGCTAGGAGTGACAGTGGTAGAGGAAGTATTGGATGGTAGAAGTTGGTTTAATAATCTGTAGCAATGAAGAAAGAAATAGGTATAAGTGCTGGAATGAAGTGAGGAAAATGTGTAAGTGGATTGATGGATTTAGCAATAAATTTGATGGATGAACTAAGGTGAATTAGAGGATTTAAATGTTGTTTAAACATGTAGGAAACATGTGGAAATGAGTAGGAAAAGATTGGGTGTGAATTGAGTAGAGTTTGGGATTCAAAATAAGTAATTAAAATGGGTACTGGGCTGGACCGACCCTAGGACCGATCCTAGCAGGGTCGGTCGACCTGAAATCTGCAATCTCGGAAGCTTCTGCATCCAACCGACCCAGGGAACCGACCCTGCCTGGGTCGGTCGAGTAGAAACTTTTAGTCGGAAATGCTTCTGCATCCGACCGACCCAGGGGACCGACCCTGCCTGGGTCGGTCGAGTGGAAATTGTTAGTTGGATTGCTTCTGTAATGGACCGACCCAATGGACCGACCCTGGCTGAGTCGGTCGGGCTGGAATTTTCTGTAATCGAAGTCTCTGCAGCCGACCGACCCGTGGGTCCAACCCAGGGTGGGTCGGTCGAGCCAAAACTTACAAAAAAATAATAAAAATAAAATATAAGACTATATTAGTATATATATATATATATAGTGTGTATATGTATACCCACCTATACATATGTGCATATATATGTAAGTATACCATTGTTAAGCAATGAAAAGTAAGTAAATAAAATGTAAGTATAGGAATGTAAAGACTTAGTAAGTATGAGTTAGGAAGCGTAAGGATAATCGAATTAAATTAATGATAGTTAGATTAATTACTTGATTGTATGTATATCATAGGATTTGATTAGTGAACACCGGAGGAACGTTGGGATACAAGTACGACGGTGAAAGGTATGATTTCTTCATGCCCTGTATCCTAATCTGGTTACCCCACCCGATTTGTGTGCTTACTTGATCACGTAATAAGATAAAAGCACGAATCGGACTATATTGCACTTACTTGTGCTTGTTTACGTTGTTCTCTATATTTGTCTTGAACAATAGGTTGTATAATTCATGAAATATATGAATGATGATGTAGTGTATTTGAATCTTGCATTGTACTTATGTATTGTATTGTACTCCGTATGGAAGTGTATTGAGCAAAGTATTTGTATATGTGGCTTGAGTGAATGACTTCTACTAATTCCTAACTACCTAACTCATAACTTAAGTGTGAGTAAATTGGAATGAGTAGAAGTCCGATATAGTTTCGGCCACGCGTGAGGATGAGGAGACACAAGAGGTTGGATCCGATTCCTGGTTCGTAAGCTAGTCCACGGCCCAAATCCCTTAAGTGGGTAGCATCCTGGATTGGTGAGCCAAGTAAAGCCCGGTGGTGGGACCGTGTAGTCCCTGCCCGGAGGTCCCGACGACTTAACATGAGTAAGAGTAAGTAAGTAAGTATGTATGAGTATGAGTATGAGTATGAGTATGTATGCGTATGTATGGAGTAATGAGTAAAAGAGTAATCTCCACCCGATTAACCCGGGTGGACCAATGAAGCTAACAAGAACTGTACTTTGTGTATGTAATGATTATGTGTATTCGGAAGAAGGTAAATATGTATTGGATGGTTATATTGTATTCCTTTTACGTAATGAAGTGTATGTATGTATGCTTGCGTAAGTATTATTGTATTATGTATAAGAGCATGTATGCATGTATGTTTGAATGAAAATGAACTACATGTATTCGACCAAGTGGTCGGCGTACCCTCACTAGTACGCGGGGTATGCGGTTATCATGCGCAGCGAAAGATGACCCCCTAGGGGAACGTTTTTAGTGTGCAGGTACCTGAAGCGAATATGGTCAAGATAAGAGACCGGAGGCACACCCTTGTAATTAGAAGCAAGTAGTTTGTGAGGAACGGGTAGTAAGTAGTCTCTTAGTGAGTACGTATGAACTGGAAGAGATATATTACTTGTATAAGGATCCTAGTAGACTTGGTTAAGTATATTGTATTGTATGGATTATGGAGGAGTAAGTATTGAATGGAGCATTGTTTGTATTTGATTGATGAATGGAGTATGTATTATAGATGTGTAGTACTCGGGATTCCGGTCCATCAGACCGATGCTGTATGTATTAGTAGCCTTGTTAGTCACGTGGGTGGCTAACAGCATTGTACCACCCGCCGTTGAGTATGAATGTATCCGCTGCGTGAGTACGAATGCATAAGGAGATTGGATGGTAATGACGGTATTAGCGGTAGGGGTGTTACACACAAGACTCCCCAACTCTTTCGGGCTACATAATATCCCATCATCACAAATCTCTAACCCCTGAATCCATAAAAACCCGAACTCCCTACAAACCCCAAATTTCATGAGACTTTGAACTCCTTCAAATCTCAAATACCTCAAAACCCCTTAACTTATCAAAACCCAAACATCCCAAAATTTCATATCATCTTCAAGCCTTGAATGTCTCAAAATACTGACCTTCTTAAAGACCCGCATACCTGAAACTCCTCAAAACCCTAATTTTCTCAAAACCCTTGAAAATCCCGAATCCCAAAGACCATGAACTACGTAAGGTCTGATCTCAACAAGGAGTTGAGTACGTAGGCAATCCGCTTAGCGTGTGACCCCATTCCATTTTAAAAACCCTTTTCCAACTCTAAAGTGTTACTCATACCTCCCAAATCACTTAAACACCAGAGAACCTCTTAAATCTCCTTGACTCTCATAAACCCTCATCATTAGACTCAAGGTCTTCTTCATTCACTCAATCCTTAAACCTTCCCTGATTTTCCACTCTGTATTTAGTCAAAGACTCTCAACCCATCACTCATTTTCGTAGGTTCCAGCTTAGCGGAAAAGCTCGCCTCATCAACCCATGACATTAGTGCTTCTCTTAACAAGATTATGGATGAAGCAGAAGCAAAGCACAAATCTCCCATGATTCCCCTGCTTATTCTAGAAACGAGTTTAATTTTGTTGGAATAACACCAATTGCCAAAGGAAAAGAAAAAAATGTTTCATGATAATATGTTGTCCCATTACCCTGATAGTTTAAAACCAAGAATTGGAAAACCTATAACCTCAAACCTATAATGATCTACCCCACTATTGATGTGAATGAGTTGGAGGAGTCTAAGTACTATACATACATCCATGAAAAGACAGACCTTGCTGATGAGCAAGGCTGCCTGCAGAAATGAGTTGTCTATCCTCATCTATTGGCGGTTGGGTCGCCCCCAACGTAGTAGTTTGGATTTAAAATTTACTAGGGAAATTGAAACCCAAACTTGTGTTTTTTTATGGAGACCCATAAATCCATTCCTGAGATGGATAAAATTTGATCAAAGTGGAAGGAGTACAACGGAATCCCAGTAGCTAGTTTCAGAAAAGGGTGGAGGTTTGTTGTTGATGTGGAGGAAAAATATTGAAGACAACCTAGTTAACTTCACGAAACATCACATAACGGTGGATGTTATTTTGGTAGGTATGTCTACTTTTCATTTTACTGGATTCTATGGATGGTCTAATTGGAATCTCAAATATCTATCTTGGAAATTACTTTTGTTAGTTAAAACTCAAGTGAATCTTCTGGGGATAATTGTGGGTGATTCCAATTACATTATGTATGAGAGTGAGTAAAAAAGGGGAAACCCTAGGGGAGGGAGTAATATGGCCCATTTTATAAATACATTATTGATAAGTACGAAATTTATCTATGTTTCTATGCTTAATGTGATTAATATTTATTGGTTTATATGATAAATTCCTTACTTATATTTTTAATTATGTAACACCCCTACTACGCACATAACACTACTTGAAATCGCAGCGGAATTTAAACAACTAAACAGTAACTAACGAATGGTGCTACAACGCCGTCAACCACCCACGTGGTTAACAAGGGTGAATAAATACAATTGTACCAGTCTGATGATCAGACTCCCGAGTATAGAACTAATAACCATATATTTACATTAAACAAAATACCGAGTGTTTACATATATCCTTCACTGTATCACATCACTGTTAACTGTCATAACCAAATATATATCATGCCACGGGAGCACAGGCGCATCCCGGGCCAACATCCAAATTACTACTCAAGGTAAACTACATCCTAGGATCTAGAGCCACTCCGCTTCTTCGATCCTCATCCTGCAGTATAAGAAATATGGATCCCCCGAGGGGGTCAGCAACCCTTGGCTGGTATGGTTAACGCACAGCCCATCGGCTACCGGGATACGCGCAACTAATTGTCATGATAACATGGCATTCATTTTTATACATAACATAACATACCATAATATGTGGCATAGCATCAATAGTGCACAGCACAACATCACATACATAGTGGATCTTCGTTCCACAATAACAAACCACAAGGGTCAAATAACACCAGAGCCAAGAGAATGATTCACCCTCATGTTAAGCTTGTTACACACACTCATTACCGTTCTGTTAGTCGAACGAGTAACTTAAGTCATAGATGGTTCGGATTTAGTGACCCGAACACACCACACAAACACATGTTCCCACTAAACCGATCATAAGTCAGAATAGGTAAGCTTTGGAGGAAGCTAACGGGAGATCGAACGCCAAATTAAGGAGAACAATCTTAACAACATAAGAGTCGAATCTGATTCAGATATCTACTCTTAACTTACATGCATGACCGGACAACCGGATTCCTCACTTCCCAGTTAACACTTGTTAGAAGTTCATGGTGGAACTTAACAACCAGTACACAATAAGTGGTAAGTCATGTTAGACACACTCAAGGGAAATGAGTCACATCATAACATCACAATAATATGAACAACTGTAAACTCATTACATGTTTAGATCTTATAACGTCATAAAACACACAGAAAAACATACAACACACAAGCCGGTGTAAACCGGTAGACAACAGACTGCAAGAAAACCATACCTTGGTCCTTGCCTCGATTCGTTTCACACCTTGAGAGAATCCTAAACACATTAGTAACGTCGGTTAATTAATGCACTAATCCATTGTTAACTTGTTACTTCACATATCTATTTTATTTTATTTTTCATACTTGTTATAACTCTTCACCCTTTAATTACCTTTATAACACTCCTAACATGTCTTAATTAACCTCATATCATCATTACTAACTAATTACCATTTTTAGATAACCTTTCCCATCTTAAAACAACATTTTTGGTCCATATTGTGGCCCGTCTGAACTTGTGTCCGAACTTCCAAGTTCGGACGCAAGCCGTGACTTAGACAGAAAACAGACGCACGTCCGAACTTATGTCCGGACTTCGGAAGTTCGGACGTGAGCCGAGAAAAATCTAGACAGAAATCCATGCGTCCGAACATGTGTCCGGACTTCCCAAGTTCGGACACAGTTCGAGGATAATCCTAAGGAAGAATGGGTACGTCCGAACTAGTGTCCGGACTTCCCAAGTTCGGACATTGTTCGCGAGTGAGAATCCTTTTACCCAACAGAGCCTGTCCGAACTTCCACATCCGGACGGAAGTTTGGACAAGGCATTTTACTCAATTCTCTAAGCCCTTAAACACTTAACCAATTTCTCCAAAGCCTCCAACACTTATATTATATTCTCCTAAAGTTTCTAAGTGGTATGCCTTGCCTATTCCAATCATTAAACCAAGATATTTCTTCCACACAACATCATTACTTAAACATCATTTCTTACAAGCTAAAACTTCTTGTCATCCTTGAAATCCCTTTTTCTAAGCTTACACTTTCTCCTTATTACCAAGTTTGCCTAAGTCCTTACCTAAGTCAAAATGACTTTGGTACATCTATCAAGAACATGCCTAAGTCCTTGTTACATAACTAAAACTCGCACCTTTCTCATTTCTTCTACTAATACCTACACTCTAGAACACTTCCTAGTTCATAAAATTCTTTTAAAACATCTTGAACTCCTTATGCATTTCCCCAAATTTTGACATAGGTTCTCCTAGCATTTTATTACACCAAAGCACATTGTTTTCACCAACAAACAACCAAGAACACTAAAAATCCATCAAGCACTTTCTTATACACAAACTTCACTCATATAGCACCACATCACAATATAGTGCATAATTTAGATTGCATGGCACCTAGGCCCTTAAATGACATGGCTCTTAGGCCCTTAAGATGCATAAATCATAAACACTGAATTTCCACAATATATTTGCCTTTAACCTGCAAATACACTCAACAACACATATGCCTTTTACTAAGCTCTTGAGAACACTTTACTAAGTCATTCACCATTTGCTCTTTAGGTAGTTTTAACAAGCATTATAAGCTCATTTCTGCTAAGGCATTAAACAACATTAGATTAGTAGATTTACCTCTTTTCCAAACAACTTCTTTCTTGTTTCCTTTAAAAACCGGTAAGGTATTTGATTCTTTGTCAAGTTCTAAACAATATACAAACATTATAATGAGTATTCAAGCTATAAGCTTCATCTCATTGTAAACCCTAATTTTACATTGTTTCAAAAACATTAATGTAGTTGTTTTACCTTGATCTTTGAAGAGAGTTTGAATATCTAACAAGAGAGGACTCCACCTAGTCCATGAAGAGTTGGAATGAAGCTAGAACAAAGTCACACAAAGAGCTCCATCAATGGGTATTTTCGGTCACAACAAAAACATTGAGGAAATGTAATTTTTATTTGAGATTCCTTACCTAGAAGCAAGGAGAGTAACAATATGTAAAAATACAAGCTCAAGCTCCTTCAATGGTGGAACTCCTTGGCACCGAAATGGTGGTCTTGGAATTTTAAGAAGATAGAAATGGAGAGCTTGATGAGAGGAAGAGATTGGTGGTGTTTGTTTTTGATTTGGACAAGTGAGCTAGATTTTACAAGAGATCAAAGAAGGAGATGGTGGTGTGTACTATTGCAAACCGTGAGAGAATGAAGAAGAGAGGTTGAAGATGGTGTTTGGAACCGTGGTAAATGAAGGAAGAAATGAGAGAATGAGATAGAATTTGCTTTTAGAAGATATTTATGCTTTATAAAGTAAAAAGGTACTTAAGTAGTCTTCTTTATTTTCTTAACATGCTAACAAGGGTGGTGTGTCACCAACCTTAAAAACCGGCCCCCAATAGTAGTATGAGGGTATTTTAGTCTTTGTTGAACATTTAATTACTTATACAAACATATGTTACAAAATAGCTTGTAAAAACTACTATTCATAAAAACAAGGCACATAGAAGTGAAATTTTTGATTTCCCATTGATATAGACATCCAAATGTGATGTTATATAGTACACATATATATTTAAGAGTAATGATGGACATCTAGCCACTCAAAACTCATTTACAAGACAATTTTTCAAATGTGCTTTAAGACTCCTTAAAGCACATTTTGTGTTTAAACTTGTTTTCAAGCTTGGTTTTCTTTGGTAATTGGTTTAATATGTTCATTAGCATATAATTAAGATCTTGGTAAGTTCATTAGGTCTTAACCAAGCTTACCCCAAGCTTAGAGCACATTTTGGCCTTATTGACCTTAAAGCACATTTTGTGTTTTCTTTTGTTAAATATGCTTACTAATGTTTCTAAGACTCTTTTTAGTCTTAACATACCATATTTAGGTGTTTAAACAATATATTAAGGTTTGGGGTATTTCAAATTATGTTAAATGTTAAGATTACTCCTCACATGTGGTTTTATGTTAAAACAGGTAAAAATACTGAAGAAAAGGGTCTAAGAACATATATCAAGAGCTTTACGATCAAACCGGGACCACATTACAATATGACATTCTAGGCGCAGCGAATGGAGTTGGGCCGTAGTCACACAACATAGTAGCACGTGAGATTATTTTATGCATGTCCCATGCAAATGAATGACGGGCTGGAGCACCTGCACGTGAAGGGAATTAGATATGTACATACACATGGGCTGGATCTTTCTTTCACATATACTGCTGCTCGTGAGCTTATTGGACTGATCCATGCAATGACGGGGGAAGAAATGACTGCAGGGCACCGACATATGACAGTAGTGCCGAGACATGCACCTGGGCTGGAGTTTGTCGGGCAGCCTCACTGTTGCCGTGGACTTCATGATGATGGCTGGCACATGCATATAGAAGGTGGCCCATCATTATTTGTTCATTCACGACAGCATGCACTTACCGGAATTGCTCTGTATGAGCCATGCACTCATAGGCATGCATATACAAATTGGACCGAGGCGCCGGCTTTTGTTGGGTTTTTCTTGATCGACATCCATCATGCATGAGTGGACCAATTGAGCCACAGACTTTGTTCATCCAACATATATATGCTGGGCCGACATAAATAGAGGCGCAGACAACATTCAGAGACATGCACAGGACCGCAATATGCTACACGTGAGCATTGGTTTTTGACGAGCCATGCATTCACAGCTGGACTGTTTCCAAATTAGGAAGATGGGCCGAGCAGCAATCTTTGACCGAGGGCACACCTGGACATGAAAGGAAGAGAGCCGCAATAGATATAAGATATATACATTTTTCTTGTGAGGAAATGGACGGGAGCGAGACGACAGATACGAAACAAATTCTAAACCCTAGCCACCGCCGATACAGAGAACACACAGAGAGCGCAGGTCAACCAGAGAAAACGGCGTACAAGTTTGAGCTAGTTCGAGTAGCCACAGACAGTTCAAACCGTCGGAGACAGAAAGAGAGCTACACAGACAGATTGGAGCAGAAGCTTGAGATCGAATTCGTCATCGTCCCACAATCAGATGATGTTTTCTTATCTCTTTTATATTGTTGTTATTTCTTTGTTTCCGATGTCTGGGTAGTTGTTACAATTCTGGTTTTATTATGGACAACTAGTTTATTATTTTACCTTCCTGAGTTGTTAAATATAAATTCTATTCAGATTGTAGTTTATCCTTGCTTGTTATTGAATTCTCTTGTGATTAATTATTGCTTGAGTTTATTTGGTATGAATTGCTTATAAGTGAGAACTGCGGCGTTCATTAGACCATAGGAATATTACCAGTGAAACTACAGATGGCAATTCCTGGGGATTAGCTGACTAGAAACCAGATGAATCATTAACGCTACTAGTTAATTTGTAAATTCATAATGAGAGTTAGAATTTGGAAATAGCTAGTAAGAATCTATCTTTGCGGGAGACCGGTTTTAGATTAATTTAGATCTGAGGTTGCAATCTAGAATTTAGAAAATACTCAGGAAGAGAATTGATAAACTAGAGAGAAGTAGTAAACCAGGATTCACTTTTTAGATTTATTAGAAACTCACTTTTAATTGTTTTTATTATTTTTATGAATTTCTGCAACCAAACCCCCAAGTTTACTGTTGTTACTTTCCTTCAGTTTATTAGTTAGATAGATTAAAGATAAACTAGACACAGCCTCCTTTGGTTCGATAACCTAGAGAATACTACCTAGGAAAACTTGCTACGATAGACCAGTACACTTGCTGCAATACGTTTTACCCTGTACAATTATCCTAAGAAAACTTAATAGATATGGCCTATGTAGGATAACACTTCACCTATACAAACTGCCAACCAGCTTCTTTTCTTTCAGTTAGTAGATTGGATACAACTTTTGAAAATCAAGACATTTTCCTAAAATTCCTAGAAATCTCCTTCCACCATATGCCAAGAGATAAATCAAATCACTACCCTATCCTAGGGCTGCCCAAAAAATTCTGAAACCGCGGTATCCGACCGAAACCGAAGTGAACCCTACCGTTTTCAGGTTAACCGTACCGTGTAAATTGACCGGTTTTGGTAACGGTATTGAATTTTCCAGAACGGTTAACCACTCGGTTAACCGTGGTTAAACGATTATATAAACAATCAAAATCTTCAAATATTATTGTTCACCTTATATAATAATTAATGTTAACTATTGAAGGAAGATGAACAATATTATATTTTTTGTCACATGTGTTTGATTTGTCACTCATGATTTAGGTGAATGATCAATATTGTACTATAATATTAATGATATGGTTCTCATCAATAAAAAAAAAATACACGGCTACAATGTTAACTGATAAAACTGAACCGAGCTTAAGGTTAACCGTCTAAACAGAATGGTAATGGAATCAGATTTTAGAAAACCGAATTAAACGGTTAACCGAATCCGATTAACCGATCTAAATGGAATGGTAATGGAATTGGATTTTAGAAAACCGAAGACCCGGTTAACCGAAAGCGGTTAACCGAATAAGGCGTTAACCTACCATGGGTAGCCCTACCCTATCCTTATTAAACTCTTTGGAAGCCACAAAAACCCCAATAGCATCTTTCATTTTGAAAATATCTAGCTCTTAGAGGAAATGTGTTAGAAAACAATAAAGAGTAGTTGAGGCAACTCTAGAGGGGACCTAATGGAGAACACTAAGAAATCTGAAAATAGACTTAGGGCCTGAGGGGATGGTCTAGGACAAGTATCAAATTCAAAATAGGGGAATAAAAAAAAGAATTAGAAGCTGTTACTATTGGAACCCTCAACAATTGAGCGATTTCCAAGAGGAAAAGACTTATACCAAAAACTGAACTTCTCGACTTGAAGGAAGAACTCTGGTATAAACAGAGATCCAGAGATAAGTGGATCAAGAAAGGGGACAAATACAATTTTTTTTCACAATCAAGCCTCCTCCAACAGACGCAGAATAAAATCTTTGGGCTCTATATGCTACTGGCAACATGAAATATGAGTGGAAGGAAATGGACTTGATATCAAAAAATTACATTCAAGACCTCTTTCAATCATCTAATAGAATATAATCTCCCAAATTCATTGATGCAGTCTCTAATATGCTTTCAATCCACCACATCCAAAAACTATCCATTCCCTTTTCTCCCGTAGAAATCCATAATGTAGTCAATCATATGGGGACCAACAAATCTCCTGTAACAGATGGCTCCAATGGGGCTTTTTATAAAACCTTCTGGTCCCAAGTTGGAAACCAAGTCTTCTGTATCGTTCTTCATGTTTTACATGGAAATCTCCTTCCTTAAACCATGAACCACTATTACATCACCTTGATTGTAACACCCCTACTAAATTGGCTCCTAACAATCCTACTAATGTCGCACATAATAATTATATCGCAGCGGTAAATGACAGATTGTCGCTCCTATGGTGTCACTGTTATCACTCACCCCATACGGGTGATAACGAGTTACCTGATAATCAACATGCGAAACGTATTCCCGTAGTGACCACAAGAGATAGATAGTAGAACTTTAAACAATTTAAAACAAACCAACAGTAACCAATTATTACAGACCGTACTTGTGAGCAACTAAAACAAATCCACCTCGGTTTACACAACCCGAGCCCAAAACACCATTAGTAACAAACCGTACCAAGTCTTAAACAACAACAATATTATACAACCGTCGCGCCTCGCGTCGACCACCAGCTACTCTCCTGAAATAAAAATGGTTTGTGGTATGGAATCAGGCCCTGCTGAGTATGTCATCACATGCCCCGTCATGCCCCCAAAGACCCCTCAATTATTTGGTCGAGAGCATGAGGTTCGTTACATGCAATACCGTTTTAATATATATAGAACTATAAATCAAATAACATTAACATCCATACAATAACACAACCATCAACACACATAAAATAACCACAAGTATAACCTATGAACAACAAAGCGAAACAACGAGAATCATAACCAAGTATTAAGTCTCGTCCATGGTATAGAAACCAATACTGTTCGCCACTGTACAAGTCTCAATTGTTTTAATTGTTCAGTTATACCTAGTGACAATGTCTCATTAAAACGACATGTCTCTAGTTACCCATATATTGTGGCGGGTCACCCACGGCAGTAGCCACTCCAACGGTAGAGTCTCCGACCACGAGCCATTCTAGCTCACGGGAAATTTTCTTGATACTTGCGGACCCGTACGCGGACATCCTGGTATCGTTTTTGTGATCACAGCGCGCACCAAGAGCCACATCCTCTTGGCTTTACTAACTTTCCATTAATTAATTATACCATCGCATCGCATTACCATTTTTTTTCCCTAACACAGCAGACTAAGATCATTAGTCCAATCCGGAGTCTGTAAACTTGGGATCCAGTGTTAGATACGAGAGCGGCGTATAGAAAGGCCAATGCTCCGTATAAAAGTCTTGGATAATATATATATGTTATTATCCTAGTGCTACAACGTTTTTCTGACGTTCCTTATATTTCATATAAGATAGCACCATAGCCGCTAGTTCGTTTTATATATATAGGTTCATATATACCAACCGGTACTGTTAACTCAACAACAGTAAATAATAAGCAGCTATAAATATACAATTCATGCATATTAATTAACACATTCAGACAAACAATCTTATCACAGATCACACAGAAGTATGAACTGAGGAAGCCCTCAGAGACAATCAGAGACACATAACAACATACCGTTCACCCTGATGTATTACGGTGGAGTATGAATCAGTAAGATCCTATGCTCCGTGTGTCGTCTCTAACAGTCTAAACAATACATAATGCTACTGATTAGCATACTGTATAACAACACAATCCTACGGTACCCCGTACCGTCACTATTAACTCCCGGTTAACCCCCCGTTATTAAGTGTCAATGTTTGTCGGGCTTTAGGTTTAACACGAGATTGGGAAAGTGTTTATTTACATGCGTAGTCTTGTCTTGTATATTAATATAGTTATTGTTGAACTTGTTATCGCATGTGACTTAACATACCCTTGTATGTCGTATAGTTTGTTTCATTATTGCATGTGTGATTCTATGTCATGCACTATGCATCTCACCTTAGTATTATTTTTTCTAAGGTTTGTCTCTTTTTTTTTCTTTTTTTTTAATTTTCAATGTGGTATAATTCATTTGTACACAATACTTTTAATTACATGAATTCTTATTATCACATGTACCATCTTAACATTAGAATCCCATATCCAATGTTTGTAATTCTTTTTCCTTTTATCATATGTCATTTTAATTATGAAAATACATGGTCATTAAACCATGTTATATTTTCCACCATAACATATACTTACTTATAATCATGTATTATGGAACTATTTCTTATATGGTAAGTTTTATAATATATATCATTCTTTTTAATGAATACCTCTTATATTATAAATGTTATAACTCTTATAACATAAAAACCATATTATAAATTCCATTCTAAAATGTCAACATTTTCGAACAGCACTTATGTTCTTAAATATTTACAAAATCACCACATAATCAATGTTTTATAATAGTTGTAAATTGTTTTAAAATACCAAACAGCCCTTATATTTTCGGTTTTCAAAAACAACCACTAAACTTCTATAAATCACAAATCAATCTCAATTAACTTTCATTGTTACACTTATATCATATACCTTATATTATACCCTTTAAGCCTTAAAATAATTATAGCCCATAGTTTTATTTTTCTTAAAACACCGAACACTATTCTAATTATCTTCCCACACTTAACTTTCTATATTCACCAAATTCTCCTCTTTATACATATAGTTTTTCTATATCATCAAACTATACATTATACATATGTCTTTATAAAACCTTATAATAATTCCAAAATCACCAAACTATACCAAAAGGTTATAAATAGTATTCCTAACCTTATCTTCCTTTAAATCTCGGTTTACCACATATGTTACCCATTTGTAACAATGTTATAAAATATCTATAATTTACTTATATAATTCATTTAAACTCCAAATTTAACCAATAAATTTCTAAAAATTCTAATAACCTAGGGTTTGTACTAAACTCCATTTAGTACCCCAAGTTTTCGGAAATCACAATCTAGCCCCATCACTTATAAATCTTTTACAAATTAACACTTATCTTAGTTTAAGGTTGTATTTTAATTTCTAAAATTCCCCAAACTTGGTCAATGAAATACCCCAACCTTGGTATGTTGTTTAAATGTTTAAATATGTTATCTAAAGGCTAAAAAGTGCCTTAGGAACATCATTGTATAGTTTAAACCATAGTTAAAACACAATAAAACACTAAGACACGGTGTGAGCAAAAACATGCTCTAAGCTTGGAGTGAACTTGGTTAGGACCCAAAGAAGCCTACCAAGACATGATAATATTTAATTATGACTTTATAAGGCTAATTAAGTCCTTAGGAAACTTTGGTAGACAATGAAACCAAACAAAAACACAAATAAATACCTTAAAGTCAATAAGAGCAAAAATGTGCTCTAAGCTTGGATAAATTTGTAAAAGACCTAATGGTCATACCTATACCTTAAAATATGTTAATGAACATATTAAATCAATTACCAAAGAAAACCAAGCTTGAAAACAAGTTAAAACACAAATGTGCTTTAAGGAGTCTTAAAGCACGTTTTTGAAAAATTGTCTTGTAAATGAGTTTTGAATGGCTAAATGTCCATCATTACACTTTAATTAACATGTGTACTATATAGTAACATTTGGAAGTCTATATCAATGGGAAATCAAAAATTTCACTTCTATGTGCCTTGTTTTGTGAATAGTGATTTTTATAAGCTAGTTTGTAACATATATTGTTATAAGTAATTAAATTGGTCAACAAATACTATAATACCTTCTAACTAAAAGGGGGGCCGGTTTTTAAGTGTGGTGACTCACCACTCTTGTTAACATATCAATAAGTAAAGAGATACTACTTAAGGTACTATTTGCTTTATAAGTTACAAATATCTTCTAAAAAGCAAGTCTATCTTCTTCATTCTCCCTCCTTCTCATTTCGCACGGTTACACCCTTCTCCTTCCTCCCTTCTTGCTGTTCTCTCACGGTAATACAGCACCACCACCATGGAAGTCCATCTTTAATCTCTTGTAAAATCTAGCTCACTTATCCAAATCAAAAACAAACACCACCAATCTCTTCCTCTCATCAAGCTCTTAATTTCTATCTTCTCAAAACTTCAAGAGCCCCATTTCGGTGCCATGGAGTTCCACCATTGAAGGAGCTTGAGCTTGTCTTTCCACATATTATTGATCTCCTTTGCTTCTAGGTAAGGAATCTCAAAGAAAAATCAAGTTTCCTCCATGTTTTGTGTGTGACCGAAAATACTCATTGATGGAGCTCTTTTTGTGACTTTGTTCTAGCTTCATTCCAATCTCTTATGGACTAGGTGGAGTCCTCTTTCATAGATATTCAAACTCCCTTCAAAGATCAGGTAAAACAACTACATTAATGTTTTTGAAATAATGTAAACCTAGGGTTTACAATGAGATGAAGCATAAAGCTTATATACTCATTTCAATATTGGTATATTGTTTAGTAGTTGACAAGGAAAGAAATGCCTTACCGGTTTTAAGAGGAAACAAGAAGTTTGAGTGGAAAAGAGGTAAATATGCTATCTCATTGTGGTGTAATGCCTTAGGAGAAATGAGCTTATAATGCTTGCTAAAACTACCTAAAGAGCAAATGGTGAATGACTTAGTAAGGTGTTCTCAAGGAGACTAGTAAAGGAACATATGTCTTGGGTGTGTGTAATTGCATGTCAAAGGCTTATGTATTGTGGAAATTCAGTGTTTAAGGTTTATGCAATTTAAGGGGCTAGAGCCATGTTATTTAAGGGCCTAAGTGCCAAGCAATTTAAGTTATGCACTATATTGTGATGTAGTGCTAAATGGGTGAAGTTTGTGTATAAAAATGTGTTTGATGGATTTTAGGTGTTCTTGAATGAAATAAGGAAAAAACCTAAGTGTTTGGATGTGAGTATATACAAAAGAAGCTATGGCAAAATTCGGAAAATGTATAAGAGGTTCTAAGTGTTTTAAGTGAGTTTCGGTGAACTAGGAAGTGTTAAAAGTGAACAAATGTTTTACTTGGGAAGAAAATATGTATTAAGGTGATTTAGAGTGATGCAAGGATTTAGGTGCTATCTTGGAAGTTCTAGGAATTCAAGGTGTGTTTTGAGAATGTATTTAGTCTTGGAGAAGTTTGTTTAAGGTTTAGGTAATGTTGGTATCCAGGAATAAATGATGTTTAGGTAAGGTTTTGAGAAAGGAATTCAAGAAGTTGTGAAAAGAGGATTTGGTGAGAAGAGGGAGATGCTTGGGAGATGATGTTATGAAGGTGAAGAAGCATTTTAGTGTAGTGGTCATTTAAGGTGAAACACCACTTTGGAAAACCAAAAGGAAATGTTACAAGTGTTAAGAGATTGATAAGAAGATTGAGTAACAAGTTGGACAATGTTTTAAGGTGAATCAAAGTGATATTCTAGTATTAGAATATGCCTAAGTTCATGTATGAATCTTGGGTAGTCAATGGATGAAGAGATAGATGAAATAAAACTTGGAGAGTGAAGTTCTTGGCTGTCCGAACTACCGTCCGAATGTGGACGTTCGGACGTGCCTGTGTGCGCGTGAATATTCTGATCTTCGAACAGCGTCCGAACTACCGTCCGAACATGGGAAGTTCGGACACCCTATTATTTCTCTGGTTTGGCCTCGAACAGCGTCCGAACTTGGGAAGTCCGGACGCAAGTTCGGACATTCACTAGTTTGCACCCATAGAGTCTCGAACGGTGTCCGAACTTGAGAAGTCCGGACCCAAGTTCGGACAAGGCGCTGTATGGACCAAAAACATTGTTTAAGGTATGGAAATGATGTGTAATGATGGGGATTGATGGTTAATGATGTTATGAGGCTGTTAAGGACATTTTAGGTGAGTTTTAATGACAATTAAGTGGGTGAAAAGTTGTAATAAAATATGAAAGTAAACAAGTTTAAAAGTGAAGTTATGTAACTATGTTAACGGGGAAAAGTTATAAGCGTTAGACTTTAAACAATCGTGTTACCCCGATGTTAATAGAAATACATGTAATGTTGTCAGTTGTTCGAGAATTGCTCGAGGAACATAAGTGGACGTGATAAAGTGGACTCCGGTGACAGGTATGGTTTTCTTGCAACCTGTGTCCTACCGGATTACACCGGCTTGTATGCCAATGTGTTTTTCTGAGTGTTTTGCCATCTTGTAAGATTAAAACATGTAATGAGTTTATAGTAATTCATTTATGTGGCGCATCTGGTCTCCGGTACCGTTTAACCTCAAATAAGTGTTAAACCTTAGCTATTTAAAACTAGGAACACGTGAGAGATCGGTATTCGGAGTTAACGGCCCAAACCTTGGGAACGTTCTAACCACGGCTATATGTGAGTTAGTTGGATATTGTTGTTGTATGCAAGTGTGTGAACCTCCCTTGTGTGCTTAACTCGGTTATGATACCGTATGGTGTGCGGATGTGGTAGGCTCCATAATGGATCTCTAACTACTTATTTATAAGTATATATGTACTAATGGGGGGTGAGGAGTCCGGTCATGTTCCGGCCACGCGTGTGAGGACGGGAGTCGATGTCATATCCGGTTCGGCTCTCTGGTGTATGTATAGGTTGTATTCCAATTTGGTTTCTACCTTCCCTTAGCTTATCCAAAGCTAGTTACTGACTCACGTCGGGCCACAGGGGCATACGAATGTTATTTCGGTGTGCTTGGGATTACTATATCCGACACACCTTGGGTTTAAGTTAACCGTTCGATATAACTGAACGGTAACGAGGTTGGTAACGAGCTTAGCATGAGATCGGCAATAATCTCTAGGCTCACTATGTATACTAACTATGGAGGAAGGTTCCTTGTGTGAACCAATCTTATGGCGTTATGAGTTGTTATTGTGCTAGGCAATTTCCCTTGCTATGCTATGATATGTTTATGTTAGATGTTTAAAATGAACTCGATGTTAACATGTGTACGTCGAAACGTGAAATACCCCAAACCTAAGTATGCTAAGTAAACATCAAATCATGATGTATTAAGGCTAAAATATGCCTTAGAAAGATTGGTAGACAATTTAAACCAAGGAAAACACAAGGAAGTGTCTTAAGGGCAATCAGGGCAAAAACGTGCTCTAAGCTTGGAGAGACTTGGGTGAGTACCCAAATATCATGATAAGACCTTAGTAATATCCTAATGGTCATTTAAATCAATTAGCAAAGAAAACCAAGCTTGAAAACAAGTTAAAACACAAATGTGCTTTAAGAAGTCTTAAAGCACATTTTTGAGAAATTGTCTTAGAATTGAGTTTTGAGTGGCTAAATGTCCATCATTACTCTTTAATCAACATGTGTACTAATTAGTATCACATTAGGAGGTCTAAATCAATGGGAAATCAAAAATTTCCTGATTATGTGCCTTGGTTAGTGAATAGTAACTATTTAGTGACTAGTTTAAGTTTTAATCAATATAAGTCAATTAATTGGTCAACAAAGACCATGTTAGCCTTATATTAAGAGGGTGGCCGGTTTCTTATGTGGGGAGTCACCACATGAGTCATTAAATGAGAATGAAAAGAAGAGATAAGTAAGAAGTTACTATTTGCTTTATTAAAGCAAATATCTTACCTTAGCCTACCTTTCTTCCTCTCTCTCTTCATTCCTCTTCTTCACACGATTTCTTCTTCTCTCTTTTGCTCCAAAACCGTGAGAGCTCCATCCATGGTGCCTCCATCTCCAAATGCTCACCAAATGTTCATTTTAGCTCCAAATCAAAAACTAAACACATATTATTCTTAGTTAGGTCAGACCTATCTTTCTATCTTTTCAAATCTTTCAAAGCTCCATTTTGTGCCATGAGAAACTCCATTGATGGAGGAAAATCAAGTTTGAAGAGCTCATTAGCTTCTCCATTCTCTTAAGGTAAAGAAAATGTAAGAAAAACCAAGTTTCCATCACTTTTCTTTCATGGCCGAAAATCACTACTCATGGGGCCTTGTTTTTATGCCTTGTTCTAGCTTGATTTATTCACCAAGGACTAGTGGATGTCCTATTTCATTCAATGCCAAAGTCTACATTGAGACTTCAAAGGTAATCATCCACTTTTATGCCTTAGAACACATTTCTAACCTAGGTTTTTATTCCTTGAGGTTAGTGCATTGTTTAGTACTCATATGAGTCCTTGAATATTGGTTAGAACATTGGCAAGGGGAATTTAAGTGGTGGCCGAGATCTATGCAAGAAGAAGGCCTAAGGAGGAGATTAAGATAAGCTTGAGAAAACAAGGTAAAATGCTTACCTAATGGTGGTTTAAGATTAAGGAATGAGTTTTAGATAAATACCAATGTGGCTTAGAGCTTACATGTGTATTGGGTTATATAACCTAAGGAAAAAGAACTTAAACAAGCTTATGAACTTGTGATTAAGGAGCTAATGAGAATGAGTTAGTAATATAAGTTTAAGGTGGTTTTTAAAGAGCATTATAACTACTATGAGATTGATGAGTGTATTTGCAGGTTGAAAGCTTATATATGTGGGAAATTCAGTGTTTAAGTTTAAGTCATTTAAGGGCCTAAGAGCCATGTCATTTAAGAGCCTTGGTGCTATGCAATTTAAGATTATTGCAATATAATGAGTTGTTGTGAATGAGTTGGTTTGGGTGATGAGATATGATGAGAAGACCTTGATGTGTGTGAGATGGTTAAATGAGGAAAATAATGTGTTTGGGATGATAAGATACTAGAGGAGCTATGGCGAATTTGAGTAGAAAACAAGTGTTTAAGTGGTAGTGGTGCGCTAATATGCCCTAGGGTTTACTAGGAGCATGAAAAGGAAATTGGGTGGAAATGAGTTAACTAAGAAATTCTTGAGGATGAGAATGACCTAGAATGGTCTATGAGGAAGTTAGAGTTTAGATGGGTGTATTGAACTCCCCAAAATCATGATATGAGGAACGTAAGACTTGAGCATAAGTTTAAAGAGAAGGTATGATGTTTAAGGTGATTAAGATATGTTCTAAGGAATATAAACTAAGGAAGTACTAGGAAGTTTTAGAGATTGTCTTGATGAAGAGGGTTAAGATAAAGTGTTGGAATGAGTGGTAATGACTTAGGCATTACCTTGGGGGATTTAGGAATCAAGAGAATGTAATTGAGTATTTAGAACTTAGGCAAATGTTGGTAAACAACTAGGAAGGAAATAAGGTGTTGGTGTATGGAAGCTTAAGCTTGTGAAGGAACTTTTAGTAAATGCTTGAAAGAGTTTTAGATAGTGAGAGATGCTTGGGAGATGATGTTATAGTGGCGAGGAAAACATTGGCATAGTGGTTACATTAAGTATGAACCACCACCTAGAAACCTAGAGGAAAGCATTACAAGAGTAGCATTATTACAAGGAAAATGCATAATGACTAAGGTGGATTTTGGATGATTTAAGGTATTTAAAGGAGGTTATAAGGTGGGTTTAAGGTGCCAAGATGGTGTTGGACCTATTAGGACACTTGTGGAAGAGTTTGGGATTGGAAGAGCAATTTAAGAGGAAAATCTGTAGTGGACCGACCCAGGGTCCGACCCAGTTTTGGGTCGGTCGGGCCAAGTTAAGCCATCCGGAATGCCTCTGGACTGGACCGACCCAGGGGTTTGGGTCGGTCGGCTTAGCCTTGGGTCGGTCGGGTAAGGTTCAAGCAGGAAAATGGGTTCTGTAAGGGACCGACCCAGAGGGTTTGGGGTCGGTCGGTCTAGCTCTGGGTCGGTCGGATGGGTTTCAAGAGACGGAGAGTTTCTGTAATGGACCGACCCAGGGGTTGGGTCGGTCGGTGGGTCGGTCGACCCTTAACACTTAGAAAAAAAAAAAAAGAAATTTTGGATTCTAAGAATGGTAATGGGTAATGAGGAATGCCTTTGGTAGGGTAGTATGATTGAGACCCTAAGAACTTGAGAGATTAAGTTAAGTTAAATATAAACTCAAAAGTGTAAGGTTAAGTTGTAAGATTAAGTGGTAAGACTTAAGAAGTGTTAGGTTGGGATCATTAAGAGTTAAGTAAGGTAGTAAATTAAGTAAGTTGAATTAAGTTAAGTGATTAACAACCTAAAACTGAATGAATGTTTTAGGACTTGGAATTTGGACTCCGGAAGAGAGTAAGCAACCAAACGGCCAACGGTGAACGGTACAGTTGTTTCTTCTTGTGACCTGCTTGCTAACGAGGTGTCCCTCGGCTTGTGTGCTATTTGTTTTGTGTGCTCACTAAACAAGATAAAGCATGCAACCGGAACATATTATATATATATTGTATTGTTGTGTGATGTTTGAAAACTAGCACAACATACCGTGAGAACTTACTAACCAATGCTTAGTAAGGAATTGAGTGAGACTAAGGAACGCCCCCTAATGAGGGACGATATGAACCGAAAGAGGTTAACCAACAAACATGGTCTTGAGATAACTACTAACTGGAACATGAGTGAGGAAACCCGGGACCGATCTCCGGTCATGCATGCTAAGGAAAGGGGGTCGTTATCTATAGCAGATCGACCTCCGATTAAGGACTTGTCTTCGGACTTGTTGCCTAGGGCCGGTTGCCGGCTCAGCTACGCTGGACTCCCGTCCAGAGTAGGTGGCATTAAGATGGTGCGGTGGGATCACCTAAATCCCAGGTTCGAATTAGATACGGCCAATCCCTTCAGGAAAGGTTTGTATATAGAGATTAAGATTGAGATTAAGATTAAGATTAAGTTAAGTTACAATCATTCCTGTTTAAAGGATGATTTGTATTATTAAGATTAAGGTAAGGTTAAGATAAGTTGCAACCATTCCTTTTTAAAGGATGGTTTGTAATATTAAGATTGAGATAAGCTACATCCACTCCTGATTAAAGGATGGTTGTTTCTAAGATTAAGTTAAGAATCGGATTGAGGTAAGATAAGGATGGACTAAGATTAAGAGAGAACATTACTTAAGGAGTTAAATAACTAACTCTCTAGTTAAGGGAACGCATTTAAGTCGTTCATTGTGTGTGAACCTTGATTGTTCATATCTGAGTTGTTGTTTTACTGCACTTTCTATTATGTTGTGCATCTAATCAACCTCCATGCTATCGACAATTAGTCGTCGTAGCCACGTTAGCTTGGGGGCCATGAGAGGATAGTACCAGCATTCGTGCTGACCCCCCGGGGGCTTCTTTTTACTACACAGGTGAACATCAGGAGGCGGCTGTCGCAGGAGTAAGAAAGAGGATACAGCTGTTAAGGGTTTAGTGTGGCCTACGAGTTGTGCATGTACACTCGTATGGCAATTTGAGTTAGTAAGATGTATAGGTTGTGAGTGGATTGTAAGAAGGTTATGTAAATGGTTATGGTTGTTAGACTAATGTTCGGTATATTCTGTAGTCAGACCGTGGCAAGGTCCTGGATTGTAAAGAATTCCTGTGACATGTGTATATATATATTGTTAAGTTGCGAGACCACATTTGGATTGAGTTGGGGTGTTACAAAACGAGAAAGTGTTTTGTGTTTGCTATATAAGGAATGTGATATGTTGTAAGATATGGAGTGTGTGGATCATGGAAATGAATCCCAGTTGTGACAAGAGGCGTTTAAGGATAACCCGATTTAAGGGTAAGTGTCGTCTATTAAGGATGTAGCTCCGTTAGAGGAGGAACACTCTAGGGATAATGAATACCATGAGTGACTCATCAAGTAAGGATGTATTGTCCGTTTGTTGAGCCCATTGAGGCGAGATGTTATGTGTTGTGTGCGTATAGTGGCATGCATGATTTAAATTTAATCAATCACATGCTAAGACGACAATTAGTTGTGCGTGGCCCGGTAGCATGTGGGCTGCGGGATTACCATACCAGCAAAGGTGCTGAGCCCCTTGGGGCCACCCTTTCTCTCCTTTTCTATTTCAGGTACAAGGAGCTGGAAGCCGTTCGAGAGTAGGACGGGGTAGATGTTTGTACATGGGTAGCCATTTAAGTGGCGTAAGCATTGTAGGCGTAGTAAGACCGAAATTGTTATCGGCATTAGTTTGTAAATCCTCGGTACGGTTGGAATGTATAAACTATATGGGTTGTTTGTTAAGGGAAGCAAATGTAACGTTTAGTTGCTCGGGAATTTAGCCATCAGACCGATACAAATACATGTATTAGCCTTGTTAGCCACGTGGGTGGTTAACGGCGTGTAACACCATTGAAATAAGTAATGTGATGAGTTGAATTTTCCGCTGCAGTTTGATGTTATGTGTACGGTGGTAGTTGGGGTGTTACAAAAAGTGGTATCAGAGCGAAGTATCGCTCTGATGACTGAATTACGAGCTTAGGAAATACCGAGTTAAGATTTAGTACTTTGGGTTAAGGGTTGAGTGATAGCGTGAGAGATACGCTAGTAAGGAACTACCAGTGAATACTGGAAACCTACTATATCCTTCCCGCCCTCCACAATCCTTGTATATAACTTGGGCAACAACGCTAGAGAGATGAAAGTCCTCTCATACTCGGGAATACCCGATCTGGCTGTTATCGAATACCTCTAAGGGTACAGAGAACCTGTCATACTGTAGATCCTGAAAAGTGGGAATCCCGGAGACGGTCTCCATCTGAACAATGTTAACCGCATTTAATAGAGAAGAACGAAGAATCTTGTGTATAGAGGAATAGAATTTCCGGCAACCTGGGTCGACATGCTAAGCAGTCGAGAATAACCAGCTTGCAACGCACCAACCGTGCAACATGCAAGAAATGGATCCATAAACCGAGCCGAATGTCTACGGAACCACAGTTGATAAATAATACACCAACGGCATACCACCAACAAGGAAACTTCAACGTAGTGCCCAAATACGTGGAACGGGCTACAAGAGATACAATACTAAGAAAAAGGTCTCCCAGAATGGGAAACACCCTAGTTGATGATCGTCATGTGAAGACAGTGAGAAGTCACCTAGAAGAGTTATTGTCAAGGCGGTAAGATCAGTGAGGGCCAACAAGGCCACTGATGACAGTATGGGTAAAAAACAATACCACAACCGGTATGTGTTGAACCGATAGCCAGTTAGCATGGCGCACTTGCCATAGCAAGTGCTGCTATAACAGGGCTATTCGGGAAATTTATAACCACTACAAAGTACTTAGTAAAGTACTAGAAGGTTAAATGTGATCGTCATAACAGTGGAAGGGCCTGTTAACCTAACCCCTGTAATTGTAAGTACACCAGTCAGCAAGAAGCTAGACTTGGCTAAGGTAAGAAGATGTTGTGAAATCATGAAAAAAATTTCTTTCAACCCGGATTTATTTAAACCCTTTTCTTCTCAAAACCAAAATTTCTTTCAAACCAACACTTCTTTTCTAACCTTCTTTTAAACCAAACCAGTAAAACAAGGGGCTGTTGATAAGGATACAACAGTGGATAAACTTTCCCCGATTAAGTTCGGGAAGCAAGGAATGAATATTGTCACAGGACAATATAAGGGAGTTGACAACAGAATACTTCACCTAGGCGTGTGACGGACACTACGAGTGTACCAACTATGTTGTGGGACGACCGCACTCCGATAGGAGCATGTGGGCCTGACAGACCTACTTATAGGTTAGTTGGGTAAGTAGTAATGTATCATTATGATACCCCATATTGTATACGAGTAAAGTCCGAACACGGGAAGTAGTCGACTCCGTTCTACCGGTCAGCAGTGTAAGTTAAACACGAGCTAAGGATTACCATGAATGGTTGAAGTAAAGGAACCCAGCTAAATTAAAGAGACTGAAGGAATCAGTGAATGTGTCCAAAGAAGTATTTAAGATTCAGGAGGTGCGGAGTGCACCGACTGTTATATAAAGACATTGGAGAAGGCGTAGTTTACTGAAAGTACCCATAAGTGCAAGCCAAATGTAATGGCATATTTTAATACACCCAGGAGCAGTCCTTGAGGAGTATTTGGATTAAACATTGTTGGATGAAGCAATATAATTGAAACACAAGAGTTGAAACAAATACTCGGATTAAACGCTGAAAATAACCTACTCAACAGTAAGACCCTAAGTTGCCAAAGAGACAACTTGGAGGAATCGTAACGGTAAGGCTTATAAGCCACAACAACCTGTGTTATGTAATGTGATCGGTTGTAGAAGTATATGTTACACAAGGAAATAGAGCGGAGAACGAACCACTGCTTTAGAGTGGGGATACCTCTCGATATTGTGAAACCGCGAGAGCGGTAGCTGTGTGGACCATTCAAGAAATATGTGGAGGATGGACCACGTTGTTATTACCCCAGGATGATTTGAATAAATATACGAAAAGAAGTGCTCGTACCAGTTGTGTACACAGGAGGAGTAATAAGTCTGATAGCAATCACCATAGGTGTGTGAAGCTAAATGTGTAGCGAACAACGCTCAAGAAACATAAGGCTCAAGAAAATGGTAGTATATTCAAAATCAGCCAAATAAGTGGCCAGATAAACCCAGCGTAATAGCCGAAGCTAATATAATAGCGGATGCAGTATAAGTTGATGTTGTATAATGAGTAAGGATACGGTGCGCAATAAGCGACCGTTGTGTGAGTATTGTTAGATGATAAAATGGGAAGTGAACAGAGTTATGAGTTAAACCAGTGGAGGCACAACAGTAAATGATAGCAAACGAACCGAGCAGTAAGCCGGTGATAAGTATTATGTGATAAGAATTGCAGTAAAACACAATGTAAATTCCTATCGCAATCGCATGAGAGATTTACTGTCAAGAGTTTACGCCTCTGCGCTCTGTATGACTGAGTGTTTTGGTATTGCACTTGCGCAGTAATGATCAAGTGGGATAGCTAGGAATCAGAAGCATGGTAATTGTGGAGGAATAATGTTATAATGGCCGATGCATAGGTAATGCAAGGCCGCAAGGATGAAAGAATACATGTACAAAACCAAAGGTGGAGACATGATTAACGGTAAGTGACTAAGTAGCACTAAATACCAGATGTCGGTATGAAATATACCGGTGTGGGAAATAACTGAGAGAGCACTACACATTAGGTAGGAGCTCAATCTCAACCGACAGTAAGTCGGTAGAAGCAAGTCAATCATTGTGAATTACATAGTAGTTTACGCTGTAAGCTATTGGAGAAGTGGATGGAAAATTGTGAAACTCACCGTATTCGCTCAGGGTAAGAGATACCATGTGTCGGTTGAGAAACCGTCTTCCAAGATAAGGGTAATACATTGGAGATGTACAATACAGTAACAGTAACGAATGGGGCAAACTAGCCCTATAATTATCAGAATGGCGCAGCAGAGGCCAGTGAGCCCATGCATCAAATGCCGAATATACATTGAATATGAATGGATGGCTAGTCATCAATGCCTAGAAGCCTCACAGGCCAGGACCGAAACCGGTTATGAGTTAGATAACTCTAATAAGAATTCTTGGTTTAGGCATTAAACCACCAATATGGTTAAAATCCTCTAACCAAAACGCATTGTGTACCAGACCGCGTGGAAGTTAAAATACTTCACGACGGCAGAACATTTTAAGCCAATGTTCAGTGACGATTACGTGGGCATAATCCTTTTTAAGGGTGGTAGAGCGTAAAGCCGCTTAGTGTGTTTTACCGTACAAGTGTACGTGAACTATGTTGTGCATAGCACAAAATAATTTGTATGATGGTTGGCGCGTGTGTTATAAAACATATGCATTCATTTATGGTAAATTGTGGTAATTGCGCCAGAAGATGCGAATACCATTGTGGGAAGTGTGTTTATTTTGTTAACAGTGGTGTGTGAGAGTACAAGTTGAGGGGAGTAAAGAAACTCCCGGGGAACTAAAACCCCGACGGTGCATAAATGTAAACCATGTATTGTATTTTGAAAAAAATATATATATATGTATATATACAGTGTTGTGATTTATGAAGGGGTATGAGACCGACATAGAACCTAGTGAGAATTAAATTCCCTAGGTAACTTGAATTAAGTTGGATTTGGGTGATGATTGATAGACGGAGTTCTATCCCTTGGAGATGTAATGATTATGACTAGAAGGATTTAAAGATGGAAAATGGGATATGCTTGAATTAGTTGTTGGTTGAAAATGAAGTGGGAGGTGAACTTGATTATCATGAGATCAAGGGAAGCCGAACACAAATTGGGGTGGAAGGATAGTTCAACACTGATGCTGATCACATCAGGGTTGGATAACTCTAGAAGCTCTCTGTAAGTGGTCACAAATAACCATGTTAGGAAGAAGCAAAGAGCATAAGTTGGACTTGGAGTTGTGTGTGTTTTTTTTTAAAAAGGATTTTCAATTGGTGTTTTCAAACAATCAATTAATATTTTGAATAAAGGATTCTCTTATACGTAACCTAGTAAAGAATATTTTTGTAGTACTTGCTCACGAGCTGAGGACGCATGAGCCTTTCTCTTCGGACCGGTGACATGAGAAGTATATATGTAAAAATTAAGTGAATGTTTTGATCTCCCAAAACCGGGGACCAGAAGGTGTCCATCGCGACCGGGTTCTGCGGGATCACTGTATATGTACTCAACATGGGACTGGATCCCATGGAGAGATGGAAAAAGGTATTTCTGTTTGTTATACATGCTAAGACATGTTGTGTGGTATGAGTAATAAATATTAATTTAGACCTTGAGTCCTAATGTGGTAGTTCCGAAAGTGTTATGTTATTCAGACCTATGAGTCTAACTGTTGTATTGCCACCCAGACCTGAGAGTCTGAGGGTTGTTTATGTAAGTGTAATGTTATTAAGGTACCCGGACCGTTAGTCCAAGGTAATCGTGTAAGTATGTTACGATATGATGATGTATATGTGGATATGTAGCCTGGACCGTTAAGTCTGAGTTTGGATGTAAAGGGTGGTTGGTAATGGAAGTTAATTTCGAAAGTAATTCCCGTATTTCAATCCAATGATGCGTGAAATGTGAACTTCGAGGACGAAGTTCTTTTAAGGGGGGTAGATTGAAACCCCAAACCTTGGTGTTGTTTAAATGTTAAATATGTTATCTAAAGGCTAAAAAGTGCCTTAGGAACATCAGTGTATAGTTTAAACCATAGTTAACACACAATAAAACACTAAGACACGGTGTGAGCAAAAACATGCTCTAAGCTTGGAGTGAACTTGGTTAGGACCCAAAGAGCCTACCAAGACTTGATAATATTTAATTATGACTTATAAGGCTAATTAAGTCCTTAGGAAACTTTGGTAGACAATGAACCAAACAAAACACAAATAAATACCTTAAAGTCAATAAGAGCAAAATGTGCTCTAAGCTTGGGATAAATTTGTAAAAGACCTAATGGTCATACCTATACCTTATAAATATGTTAATGAACATATTAAATCATTACCAAAGAAAACCAAGCTTGAAAACAAGTTAAAACACAAAATGTGCTTTAAGGAGTCTTAAAGCACGTTTTTGAAAAATTGTCTTATAAATGAGTTTTGAATGGCTAAATGTCCATCATTACTCTTTAATTAACATGTGTACTATATAGTATCACATTTGGAAGTCTATATCAATGGGAAATCAAAATTTCACTTCTATGTGCCTTGTTTTGTGAATAGTGATTTTTATAAGCTAGTTTGTAACATATATTGTTATAAGTAATAAATTGGTCAACAAAGACTATAATACCCTTCTAACTAAAAGGGGGGCCGGTTTTTAAGTGTGGTGACTCACCACTCTTGTTAACATATCAAATAAGTAAAGAATGACTACTTAAGGTACTATTTGCTTTATAAGTTACAATATCTTCTAAAAAGCAAGTCTATCTTCATTCTCCCTTCCTTTCTCATTTCGCACGGTTACAACCTTCTCCTTCCTCCCTTCTTGCTGTTCTCCTCACGGTAATACAGCACCACCACCATGGAAGTCCATCTTTAATCTCTTGTAAATCTAGCTCACTTATCCAATCAAAACAAACACACCAATCTCTTCCTCTCATCAAGCTCTTCATTTCTATCTTCTCAAAACTTCAAGAGCCCCATTTCAGTGCCATGGAGTTCCACCATTGAAGGAGCTTGAGCTTGTCTTTCCACATATTATTGATCTCCTTTGCTTCTAGGTAAGGAATCTCAAAGAAAAATCAAGTATCCTCCATGTTTTGTGTGTGACCGAAAATACTCATTGATGGAGCTCTTTGTGTGACTTTGTTCTAGCTTCATTCCAATCTCTTATGGACTAGTGGAGTCCTCTCTTCATAGATATTCAAACTCCCTTCAAAGATCAAGGTAAAACAACTACATTAATGTTTTTGAAATAATGTAAACCTAGGGTTTACAATGAGATGAAGCATAAAGCTTATATACTCATTTCAATATTGGTATATTGTTTAGTAGTTGACAAGGAAGAAATGCCTTACCGGTTTTAAGAGGAAACAAGAAATAAGTTGAGTGGAAAAAGGTAATATGCTATCTCAATGTGGTGTAATGCCTTAGGAGAAATGAGCTTATAATGCTTGCTAAAACTACCTAAGAGCAAATGGTGAATGACTTAGTAAGGTGTTCTCAAGGAACTAGTAAAGGAACATATGTCTTGGTGTGTGTAATTGCAGGTCAAAGGCTTATGTATTGTAGAAAGTCAGTGTTTAAGGTTTATGCAATTTAAGGGCCTAAGAGCCATGTTATTTAAGGGCCTAAGTGCCAAGCAATTGTTAAGTTATGCACTATATTGTGATGTAGTGCTAAATGGGTGAAGTTTGTGTATAAAAATGTGTTTGATGGATTTTAGGTGTTCTTGAATGAAATAAGGTAAAAACCTAAGTGTTTGATGTGAGTATATACAAAAAAGCTATGGCAAAATTCGGAAAATGTATAAGAGGTTCTAAGTGTTTTAAGTGAGTTTCGGTGAACTAGGAAGTGTTAAAGTGAACAAATGTTTTACTTGGGAAGAAAAGTATTAAGGTGATTTAGAGTTATGCAAGGATTTAGGTGCTATCTTGGAAGTTCTAGGAATTCAAGGTGTGTTTTGAGAATGTATTTAAGTCTTGGAGAAGTTTGTTTAAGGTTTAGGTAATGTTGGTATCCAAGGAATAAATGATGTTTAGGTAAGGTTTTGAGAAAGGAATTCAAGAAGTTGTGAAAAGAGGATTTGGTGAGTAAGAGGAGATGCTTGGGAGATGATGTTATGAAGGTGAAGAAGCATTTTAGTGTAGTGGTCATTTAAGGTGAAACACCACTTGGAAAACCAAAAGGAAATGTTACAAGTGTTAAGAGATTTGATAAGAAGATTGAGTAACAAGTTGGACAATGTTTTAAGGTGAATCAAAGTGATATTCTAGTATTAGAATATGCCTAAGTTCATGTATGAATCTTGGGTAGTCAATGGATGAAGAGAATAGATGACATAAAACTTGGAGAGTGAAGTTCTTGGCTGTCCGAACTACCGTCCGAATGTGGACGTTCGGACGTGCCTGTGTGCGCGTGAATATTCTGATCTTCGAACAGCGTCCGATCTACCGTCCGAACATGGGAAGTTCGGACACACCTATTTATTTCTCTGGTTTGGCCTCGAACAGCGTCCGAACTTGGGAAGTCCGGACGCAAGTTCGGACATTCACCAGTTTGCACCCATAGAGTCTCGAACGGTGTCCGAACTTGAGAAGTCCGGACCCAAGTTCGGACAAGGCGCTGTATGGACCAAAAACATTGTTTAAGGTATGGAAATGATGTGTAATGATGGGGATTGATGGTTAATGATGTTATGAGGTTGTTAAGGACATTTTAGGTGAGTTTTAATGACAATTAAGTGGGTGAAAAGTTGTAATAAAATATGAAAGTAAAACAAGTTAAAAAAAGTTATGTAACTATGATAACGGGGAAAAGTTATAAGCGTTAGACTTTAAACAATCGTGTTACCCCGATGTTAATAGAAATACATGTAATGTTGTCAGTTGTTCGAGAATTGCTCAAGGAACATAAGTGGACGTGATAAAGTGAACTCCGGTGACAGGTATGGTTTTCTTGCAACCTGTGTCCTACCGGATTACACCGGCTTGTATGCCAATGTGTTTTTCTGAGTGTTTGCCATCTTGTAAGATTAAAACATGTAATGAGTTTATAGTAATTCATTTATGTGGCGCATCTGGTCTCCGGTACCGTTTAAACCTCAAATAAGTGTTAAACCTTAGCTATTTAAAACTAGGAACACGTGAGAGATCGGTATTCGGAGTTAACGGCCCAAACCTTGGGAACGTTCTAACCACGGCTATGTGTGAGTTAGTTGGATATTGTTGTTGTATGCAAGTGTGTGAACCTCCCTTGGTGCTTAACTCGGTTATGATACCGTATGGTGTGCAGATGTGGTAGGCTCCATATGGATCTCTAACTACTTATTTATAAGTATATATGTACTAATGGGGGGTGAGGAGTCCGGTCATGTTCCGGCCACGCGTGTGAGGACGGGAGTCGATGTCATATCCGGTTCGGCTCTCTTGGTGTATGTATAGGTTGTATTCCAATTTGGTTTCTACCTTCCCTTAGCTTATCCAAAGCTAGTTACTGACTCACGTCGGGCCACAGGGGCATACGAATGTTATTTCGGTGTGCTTGAGATTACTATATCCGACACACCTTGGGTTTAAGTTAACCGTTCGATATAACTGAACGGTAACGAGGTTGGTAACGAGCTTAGCATGAGATCGGCAATAATCTCTAGGCTCACTATGTATACTAACTATGGAGGAAGGTTCCTTGTGTGAACCAATCTTATGGTGTTATGAGTTGTTATTGTGCTAGGCAATTTCCCTTGCTATGCTATGATATGTTTATGTTAGATGTTTAAAATGAACTCGATGTTAACATGTGTACGTCGAAACGAGAAAAGTGTTGTTGTGTTTGCTATATGAGGAATGTGATATGTTGTAAGATATGGAGTGTGTGGATCATGGAAATGAATCCCAGTTGTGACAAGAGGCGTTTAAGGATAACCCGATTTAAGGGTAAGTGTCGTCTATTAAGGATGTAGCTCCGTTAGAGGAGGAACACTCTAGGGATAATGAATACCATGAGTGACTCATCAAGTAAGGATGTATTGTCCGTTTGTTGAGCCCATTGAGGCGAGATGTTATGTGTTGTGTGCGTATAGTGGCATGCATGATTTAAATTTAATCAATCGCATGCTAAGACGACAATTAGTTGTGCGTGGCCCGGTAGCATGTGGGCTGCGGGATTACCATACCAGCAAAGGTGCTGAGCCCCTTGGGGGCCACCCTTTCTCTCCTTTTCTATTTCAGGTACAAGGAGCTGGAAGCCGTTCGAGAGTAGAACGGGGTAGATGTTTGTACATGGGTAGCCATTTAAGTGGCGTAAGCATTGTAGGCGTAGTAAGACCGAAATTGTTATCGGCATTAGTTTGTAAATCCTCGGTACGGTTGGAATGTATAAACTATATGGGTTTTGTTGTTAAGGAAGCAAATGTAACGTTTAGTTGCTCGGGAATTTAGCCCATCAGACCGATACAAAGTACATGTATTAGCCTTGTTAGCCACGTGGGTGGTTAACGGCGTGTAACACCATTGAAATAAGTAATGTTGGGGTGTTACAGTCAAAGTCTCCTATATAGTCAACTTTGACTTCTAATACCAAATTGGACCCAAACCTTTTGGTAATTACAAGACTTTACCTATACTTTTCTATTTTTACAATTTTGACCCAAAACTTAATAAAATTTTATAATTTTTATTAAATTCATTTAAAAGCCCAAAATTCTTCTAAATTAAGCTCTCGGCCTATTACTTTGTTAGTAATTACCGTTTGGCCCCAATTTTAATTATAAGCATAAATAATACTAAATAAGCTTATAAACTTAAATTAAAATGGCCTAATGACATGGCCTTATTACAACCTTGAACTTGCAAAATAAATTACACAATAAATGTCTCAAAATATAACACATACTCACGGCCTCACTTGTATTTGATTATTTTTCCACATAATGTCATAATTTGACCATTATGTTAATTAAATCTCTTAAATGACTAGCTTAATTTATCTTAGTCATTTTTTTTTCATTTTTAGGTCAATATGACCCTTATTTAAGATTTCACTCTCGGCAATATTAATATATAAGCTTAGAAATCATAAAAATCATAGATTTAAGGTGTTTATACCTTGATTTGCCCTTGTATGTACTCGGCCTCATGTAGGAAAATTCACCACATGATTTAGACATTTTTAATACACAAAAACAAGATATGGTTACACTCCAAGCTTGAGCTTAACCATAAGGAATAATTAATGAAAGATTTAAGGCAAAAATCACCTTAAAAATGCAAGGAGAGTTCAAGATGGTTTCGGCCTGAATCAAACACACCACAAGGTGTTAGATCCACCATATTGACATAGGAAATAGCTAGATCACAACAAGCTGCCTTGTTATTAGGTTTTACCTTGGAAAAATGCCTTAAAAGAGGGTATTTCCTTTGGATCTCGGCCACCCTTGCTCCAAATGGCTATCCAACTGATTGAACATGTAAATATGAAGATTATGAGTGTATAAACTCATAAAAATCAGAGGAAGAAAATCGGATGAAGAGTAGAGAAGCTTAAGGTATGTTTTTACCTTAAAATGAGATTTTGAGCAACCTTGGTCTCTAAACTTGTTTCAACCGAATTTGATTGATTTTATAACCTTATAACACTGAGAATAAGCCATAGGAACTGATTAGTCACGAGATCTAAGCATAAGTGGTGAAGAGATGAAGAAAAAGAGCCAAAAACAAGCCTTAAACCATTAATTAGAAGCTTAGAAGTTAGGTTTACCTTCCCACTCAAGGAGTTCGGTTGAGAGAGCTTGGGAGAGCCTGGAAGGAGAGCTTCAACGGTTGGAATGAAGCTAGGAGAGAGAAGATGCTTGGAATTGGTATTATTTGCTTAGAAAAGCAAATTTGATTAGTTTATTCCTTGTAATTGAATGATGACTCACCTAAGGGATAAGAGGAGACACAAAATCGGCTGGTGGAGTAGAAAGGAGAGGCTCCCAAGAATTGAGGCTGATTGATCAAATAATGGAGCCTAAAGGAGTGTATAAACTAATCTAAAGCTAAAAGGTGGTCCTTATTTTAGGGAGTAATTGTTGGAGACTTTTTTATTGTGTACAAGTGGCGAATTGGAGCCTCCTTGGCTTGTAAATGTCGATCTCACTTGGTCTAAGGGGTCAAATTTGACCTCTTGGCCAATCTTAGTCAATGTTGACTCATGTGGGCCCCCTTTTAGGGTTTTATTAATATTTTAATATTAAATTTGTAAAAATTTGTAAAATTTGGAATTAAATTCCTAATATGATATAATGTGATATAATATCATATTTAAAGGTATTTATAACCTTTAAGCCCATGAAAAACCAATTTAGAAGGCAATTTCACAAAAATGTGCTTTAAGGAGTTTTAGTGCACATTTTGTGTTGCAAGGTGTTTCTGAGCTTAGTTTTCTTTGATAATGGTTTTGTTGTGTTCCTTACTTCATTATAATACTTAGGAATCCACTTTGGATCCTATCTGAGGTCATACAATCTTTATGGTGTCTTAAAGCACCTTTTGGCTTTACCGATCTTAAGGCATGTTTTGCCTTGTTGAGATCTTTAGATTGCTCCCCAGTAATATTTAGATGTTTATTAACCATCTTAGATCATTAATAAATCATTTAATTATATTTTAAAGGTTAGGGGTATTTCATTGATCCCTATAGAGAAAGGCGTTACTTCTATCTCTAAATTTAGACCCATTACCCTATGCATTTTGGTTTATAAAATTGTCACAAAAGTTCTAGCAAACTACATCCAAGATGTAATGCCTAGTATTATCTCACAGAACCAGCTGGTTTTGTTAAGGAAAGGCTCATTACTGATGAAATACCCCAAACCTTAATATATTAATGAACTATCTAATTAGGATATACTAAGGCTAGCACGTGCCTTAGAAACATTAAAAGAAGTGTTAAACAACAATTTACACCAAAACATGCTTTAGGAAAAATTAGAGCAAAAAAAGGTGTTTGAAAGAGCACAATAAAATTAGGGAACTGCCAATAAGTTTCCAAGAGATTTCAAATGTGAAATACCTCTAAGATTAGTAATACACATTAAGCGGAATTAGCGTTTAAACCGAAAAACACCTTAGAGCACAAAAATGTGCTTTAAAGAAAAAATGTGCTTTAAGCATGTATACATGGAACGAAAAGGCTAATGAGCCTAAATACCATAAAGAAATAAGGGAACAACAATAAAATGGTCATAGGAGCCATTGCGTATACACACAAATTAAGTATACAAAGTCCACAGTAAAACAGGTACTAAACTGACGAAAGTCAAGGAGAAACCACTAAACGACTTGGTTTAAATTGGAATGAGCAACATGCTATTTCATGAACAAAGTTTCTAAATGATGTAAATATACTAAGGACACATTTAAACTAGCCAAAACAAATTGCATAATCAATGTGAACCCGGAAGCACATAAAATGGTGTTTTAAGGCATTTTTAGCTATGTAACATTCCTAACACATGGTATAAGTCCTTATGTACAATATTAATACATCTAATATTACATAAATATAAGGGAGAAACAAAAAAAATCGGACCAAATGGTGCCTAATGCTGCCGATATGGGTGGTGAGTCATAAAGGTGTTAAAATGCCATTTTGCTTACTTTACACCTATTAAGCCTTTCCATGAGTGCCTTATCACCTTGTCCCCTGAATAATTCATTAATCAGACACTTAACTATCATTATGAGAGCTCCCAAACTCGTAGCTCCTCCTCTCTTTGAAGAAACATCACAAAAACTTCATTGTTCTTAGACTAGAACCTAAAGAACACCTTGTCTTGTAGAAATCATAACTTTCTCGTCCTAGCTCCAAATAACAAGATTGATAGCTCGTTGGAATCCTATTTCAAAGAGCTTTACCACCAAAGCTCATGAGCCTCCAGATTCTCAGAAAAACCACGAAGAAGTGCCTTTGATTCTCGAGGTAAAACATTGCCTTCTTGGAAACTCTTTGTTCTTTGATTTTCATCAAGGCAAAGTGCCTAGGGTTACTAACCCTCCTTATTCTTAATATTATTCTATGATTTTGGAAACAATTTCTCTAGCAAATTGTTGTCAAAATTTCTAAGGAAATCAAGCTTAAATATTAAGCTAATGGTTAATATACAAGGTAAATCCTACAACAACCTATTTCAAGGTTCTAATTGTTGATATATATATGATCTTACATATTTTTCATCTTGTTTATTATAGCCGAAATCATAAGTGTGTTAGATTTAATTTTGACACATTAAATGTTAATATTTTGTAAATCTAAAATTAGATTTATACTCCTTATGATATAAGCTTCAATATAAACTATCATAATATACAAGAAAAATTCATATACTATGAATTTCAATATGGCCGAAAATTAAGGGCTTATTAATGAGTTAGAAAATTATCTAACTTATTTAAATTAAAGGAATTAGAGTAATTAAGAGTATATGTAAAATTTAAGAAGTTTTGGTACCTAAAGGTGAATACCAAAATAATGGGGTCAATATGGAATTTTTGAGAGTTTAGATGAGAAAATAATTGTAGAATTAAGTTTACAATTTATAAAGAGTTTATAAGTGTTATAAGGAATTTATAAGGTTTTTGGTATATTTAAAAGTTAATAAAGGATGGTATATATATACTATAACATTATATAACTAAATCTGGTGATTTAGATGTTTAAAATGATTTTTGATGTTCAAAAATCTGTAGGTAAATTAGTTACGAAAATTAGAAATTAATTGGAGTTAATTATTAATAAATGAAAGAATAGACCACAAGGGTAAAATGGTAATTTTACTAGTCAAACGTGGTCAAACATGTTCAAACGAGGTCAATGACAGTTTATAAAAATATTTAGATGAGTTAGAATAAAATTATAGCAAAAGATTAGGTAATAAAATGTTTAAGGAATAAAAAGTTAAGATAAATTAACTTTAGGGGTAATAGTGTAATTTTTGGAAAGTTAGGGGTTTGACCAAAAAAGGCTGGTCAAACTTGGTATGTTTTGGTAATTGACCAAAAGTATAGAATAAATTTATTAAGAAAGACTTTGGAAGAAATTAGATATAAAATAACAAGTTTAGAACTTATTATGAGTAAGATAAAAATTAAAAGAAAACTAAGGGTAAGTAATGTAACAACACATTTTTATGTGTTTAGAAGGTTAAGGAAATTAAATAAAGAATTTAGAAACAAGTTGTAAACAAGTTAAGACGGGGTTAAACGAGACCCGTATATAACTTAAGGTATACGAGGGGTATACCCGTAATTTATAAGTATGAGAGACATCAATACTTAAAGTATTTTAAAGAAAATACAAGTTATATTGGGAAAAAGATATAAATACGTATGATACGGAGTATCATACGGTCGTATACGAAAAATGTTGGTATACATGAATAGTACTCGTATACGTGAATAGTACCTGTATACATGAATAGTACTCATATACATGAATAGTATCCGTATACATGAATACGAAATACGTATACGTGAATAGTAAAATATGGTGAATAGTAAAATACGAGACCGTATAAATGAATAGTAGAATACGAGACCGTATAAATGAATAGTGAAATATGGAGTGAATAGTGAAAAATACTAAAACCAAATACAAGGTCCGTATAAGTCTAAAGTTGCTAACTGTGCAACTAAAATAACTGCTAACGACGTTAGTATGTTAATGAATTGGAATTGAGTTTGAAAACGCTCCTAGATGAACGAACCCGTTTACCGGTATACTATTATACCCGGTTAACCTAGGAAGAGGTTTAGTTGAAAAGAGAACCAATTAGTTCTAAGACACAGGATACTAATACTAGTTCTGGTTACAGATCTAGATAGTCGGAGGCGTTCGGCGGATTAGGCGAACGTGGTATTCAGACCTAGCCAATCTCCAGTGTACGGTATGGGATTCTTGTAGCTTGCTTGTTAACGGGGTCTACCTCGTTTGTGTGCTATGTGTTATTGTGATACGACCAAACAAGATTAAGCATGAAACCGATTTACTATTTGTTATTGTGTGTCCATTGCACACTAACACGAATTGATTTAGAGCTTGTTCATTAACTATGTTTAGTAACAATCGTACAAGGTTATAAATACTCCATGTTGTAGTTGGTAATACCGAGAGAGTTTTAACTAACAAATTGTTAATGAGACTTCAACTAACGTCTGGAACTTGGGGGAAGAGGAATCCGGGACTGACTCCGGTCATGCATGTTTAGGTTAGGAGGTCGGCATCTGTATCAGATCCGTCTTCCGCATATGGCTCGTCTACGACTTGTCGCCTAGGGTTGACAAACATACCCGACCATCTCGAGTGAACAGTTCCAGGTGGGAGGCAAATTCAGGAGGCGCGGGAGGGTCAAGCCTACATCCCTCATAACTTAAGAATTAATGTTTATTAACCCAATGGAGCTAATAACTCATTGGCTAGGGTTACCTTGACCCGACAAAAATAAACAATTCAGTTAGGAACAACCAGTTCTTTTAAGAGAACGATTGACACTTATAAGGTATGGTCAAACACGAGAACTAAATAATTCTCAGGCCTCAGGAGTTAGGAATGTAACTTACTCATTAATGGGCGTCCATTACAACGTTCGATTTATTGGAACTGTGAATGTTTCACATGGGTGTGTTGTTTGTTATCGTACTTCTTATTATTATTTGTATGAATAATCAACTGCATGTATATGACAAGTAGTCGTGTGTAGCCCTGTTAGCTTGTGGGCTGCACGTTTTCTGTACCAGCAATGTGCTGAGCCCGTTGGGGCCTGTGATTTAAACTTTGCAGGTAGGTGCCAGACGAGGACTCAACCTGAGAGTAGGAGCGGGTAGAGTACTTCGGGTTGCTTTTACATTTGTTACACGAGTTGTGCATGTACACTCGTTTAGTAAATGGATGAGATGTTAGTATGATGTATTAGGATATGAGATATTCGGTATAAGTGTGGTTTATGGATTGCATTGTATAGATGCTCGAGTAATTATCCGGTTATTCAGACCGTGACTTGTAAGAAAATAGGTCTAGTTAGTCACGTGGGTGACTAACGGCGGTAACACCAATTTAGTAGAACTTTTCCGCTGCATTGTTAATGAACGAGATGGACTTAGGGCGACGATCAATGTATTTGGAGATGGGGTGTTACACAAAGTGATATCAGAGCATAGTTACGCTCTGATGACTAGAAATTACCGAGCTTAGGAATTACCGAGTTAGGAACTTTAGACCTTGGGATAAGGGTTGAGTGTTAGTGTGAGAGGTGCTTAGTTAGGATTCCCGATGTATATCGGATATCTATAATACCTGACCCGCCCTTCACGCCCCTGGTTCTAAGATACCGGAAATGAACGCCAGAGAGATGACAAGCTTTCTTTTACTGGAAAACCCGATCTGGCAATTACTTAGCATTATGCAATACGAGAAACACCTCGTTATGCAATAGTCTTTCAAGACTTGAAGGTCCTAATTGGAGCACAACGTTGAAACAGGCGCTACCAACGAAATCATACCAATGAGAGAATAATAATCACCGGCAACTTGGGTCGACATGCTACGTAGTCGATATAACCCCGCCATACTAGTAAGAAGGAAAGCACAACGAGTGCAATGGGAGGACAAGAGAAGCGACAGAAACACCGGACAACAGTCCAAGGAAGCAATAACAGCGGGATAATACCGCGCAAGAGCATAGGGACTACCTAAAAGTCAATTATGCAATGGATAACTTCGAACCTACACAAAAAGGGGTTGTAAAGACCTAACTGCAATAGCTCAGACTACTACGAATGCATATACAAGTCATACTCCAAGATAGGACTACGACGTGAAGTAGTGCCTAAGGAGAGTAAATACTCGATAACCACGACAAAGGTGTGGAAATGAGAGTGAGAACCAAGGCGCGAGAAAAAGAAAAAAGGGTCCCCTCAGAAAGAAGAATACCCTAATAAGTAACTGTACTAACAAAAGCTGTCAGGAAGCTGCCCAGATAATCAAGTAACCAAAGCCAAACAGGGCAAAGAAGTAGTCCTATGGACTACCACCTACATGGAGTTTAGGAGAATGTACCATTGCCGACGTACAAAGTACCGATAGCCCATCTTGTATGGCACTTGCCTGGGCAAGTGCCGCCTCAATGAAGCCATACGGGAAGCCGTGAAGACCAAATGGTAAAAACACGGATATATCACATATTAACACCGGATTACAATTCCTTAAGACTGAAGAGCAAAATATTGGCAGGGCCTGACGGCCTGACCATGACAACTAAATCAATACACCAGTCGGCAGGGAGCTGGACTTGGTCAGTAAACTAAACGACGTGATCATCAACAACAGACAACCGACACTACAGGTAAGAACATCAACCCAAAACCAAGCCTAACCTTGAATGGAAGAACCGAAGAGATTACTCAATAATGTGAGAAGACCAGATGTAAGTAATAACCTACAAGGAAGGTATTACGACATACAATGGAGATTGATAACATAACAACTTTCAATAAAAACGGGATGAACTCCTAGAATAATACTACTAAAAGCACTTTTCATTGAAGATGATGATGAACCTAGAAACAGAATCAGAGAAAACAAATTTAAGCAATGACCTACCTAGGATCAAAAACGTGCTATCACAAAAGAGAGAACCTCAAAGGACTACACCATAGAGTTGGTATAGTTGAGCAGAAAAGACCCGCAAACGATGGTTAGTATTGCTTGCCTAACTCATTAACACCCAAGTATGATTAGTCATTACGGGTGGCGTAGTCAACGAAAGTGGAACAAAGTATTGACATAGAAGCACATGATAGCCAGGATAAATAACTGACTTAGACACCGGAAGGCAGGTGCCTAATGAAAATGAATCCTTGATTGCTAAAAGACGCAAATCTATGAGAGCGAAGGTATTGTCACAGACACTAATTAACATTGGATTACCTAAGCGAACTTCCACAGCAGGAAGCGAGATACAACAACTTATTGTGAAACCCAATAGTACATCCAATGATGTGACCCAACATAGCCCAGAGAACAAGAGAATCACGTGGATAACCTACAGATGATTAAGAATACAACAGTGAACCGAACACCGGCTATCACTTGAGACTAATCAAGCATTAAGGGCCTACGAGCCAAGGATGCTAAATACATTAGAGCTCGAGGTGCAGGAAAGCATAAAAAGGCTTATCTAGGCCATGAATGAACTACAACCCGTACATACGAGTGGTTATGAAAACTTATACTAAATTGAGGAGGAATTGCCAAAAAAGGGCACCAATGAGAATAGAGAGATGATACAATGACGGGGGTGGAGAACGAACCACTCCTTTTAGGGTGGGGATACCTCTCCTTGTTGTGAGGCCTTGAGTGGGAATAAACCCCACGAAATGGGCTTTCACTTATTAGAGATAGAATACAACCACCTTACATTAAACCTGGGGAACTCCCAGTGTGTTTACACCATGAAGGGGATTGAATGTAAGACGAGACGTTGAAGTAAAACGAACGAAGAATCACGCCATCAATGGGCAATATAAGAAAGCTAAAGCTACTTCAGTAGTGGAGGCCATGAGAATAATACCTGTCAGGTAGATTAGGTTACGGTGCATACCAAAGCAACCACTATATATAAGCCATCAAATATTGACATGAAAGCAATCAGATTTATGAATTAAAACCCGATGTAAGTATGTGTGATGAAACGGAAGACAGACTGTGCAGTAACGCTAGTAGCCTGGACCATGTGATGAAAGGTTTCACAGGAAGCACACTGTCCATTCCTTAAGGAGCTGGAAGTGCATTCCTAGTAGATCGATATGAGAAATAAGATAAGAGGCTCTAAGGAAAGAGACCTCAAATTACTAAGGGATCGAGTCCGTACTAAATACAGAAGGTATAATGTAGTTATGAACCCAGTAGATGGATATTCCTTGATTAAGTTCAAGAAGAACAACATGTGCGTTATCATGGATTGATGAAAGAGGAGATCGACAATAGAATACTTCACAAATTAGCTGTAACTAAGCGTGCGACGAACACTACGAGTATACTTAAACGAGATATGGGACGACCGCACTCCAAAGGAGCTTGTGGACCTGATGGACTTATTTATAAGTTAGTCAGGTAAGTAGCAATGTATCAGTAAGATACCCCATATATGTAAACAAGTAGTGTAAAGAACGCGAGAAGTAGTCGACTTCGTACGACAGTTAGTGATGCAAACTCACACCAAAACAGCAAGTTACCGTGAACAATTGAAGAGAAAGAACTCAGTTAAACCAACGAGTCTAAAGGAATCAGAGAACTCCTTTAAGGAATAAACAATTAAGAGTTATGAAGTGCGAGGAGCACTGATTACTAAGTAAGAACATTTCATATGTCTCAAGATTTTCGAGGAAACTGTGAAGAGCAATAAGCACTGAACGGTAAGTCCAGATTACACAGGATTCTCTGACTGAGGATCAGTTAGTAGGAAACAATTCAGACGCTGGAATGGAACACGCAATAACAGCATGAACATCAGATCTCCAAAGAACTGAATAGACAAGCTATAACTCTTAGAGACCGTGTGTAGATAAAGATACCACGTGTCCATTAAGAGCCCTTTATTCCTAAGTTATAATGATACAAAGGAGTTGTAAAACATATTGAAGGGGATAGGAAGGGCAAACTAAGCCCCAAGATTATCAGAGTCGCGCAGTAGAAGCTAGTGGACCGTATCTTAAAGGTTTGATATACCTAACAAAAGAGAAGAAGGAAGGATGTGTCTCATATCTTCCAGTCGAATAAAATATATGACTTATCTACCAAATACCTTGGAGCCTTAGAGACTACACTTGAACAAGTTATAAGATTGGTATAAAGACCAATAAGAATCCTTGATACAGAAACTAAGCCATTACCATGGTGAAGATCCTCTGACCCAATCATAATGTGAGATAGACTACATGGAAGCTAGAATGCTCCATGACACTTAAACATCTTGAACCTATGTTCAAGGATGATATAATGTTGATTACGTGGGCGTAATCCATTTTAAGGGGGGTAGAGCGCACAATCACTTAGCATATGTTTCACGTACTGAGTACGTAACCTACAGTGTGCATAGCACAATACAATTAGTTGTGATGTTTGATACGTATGTTATATAAACACATGTATTAATTCTTATGTGGTTGTGGTTATTACGCACAATTAGATGCGTATACCAGAGGTATTAGAGGCTTATCTCGTTAACTTCGGTGCAAGAATTCGGGAAAAGAGGAGTAGAAACTCTAGGGGAATTAAAATCCCTACGATATGTATTGGTATGAGTCCAAATATGGTAATGTTATGAGGTATGAATCGGTACAAGACCGATGTAGAACCTGGTAGGATTTAAATTCTCTAAGTAATTGCTGAGAGGTGAATTAAGAATGACTGATGGACTGAGTTCCTTAATTTGGAGATGTATCGATTTATGATTGTGACTAGAAGGACTAAAAGATATAAAATGCTACATGAATAATTATTTGGTTGTTTGAAGATGACGTGGGAGTGGGAGGTAGAACTTGATCTTGGCCAAATCAAGGAAAACTGAACACAAATTGGGGTGAAAGGATAGTTCAACACTGATACTGATCACATCAAGGTCGGATGATTCCTGAAACTCCCTACAAGTTGTCACAATTAACCACGTTAAGAGGAGATGCAGTAGCATAAAGTGGAATTGGAGTTGGCATGTATTTTTTTACTAAGTCACACTCATGGAACCGAGGACGTATGTGCCCTTGTCTTCGGATCGGTTATAGGAGGAGTATGCAGCAAAGAATATACAAAGAGTATTTCGATTACTAAAACATGCAAAAGATATGTGTGTGGTACGTGTCTATATATATATATATATATATATATATGGTAGACCTTATGAGTCAGAATGCCTATACAAATATTGAGTGATCTATATGATCTTTTAGTGTGAAGTTACCTTTGTGTTCTAAGAGATATAGGTACATAGGAACTTTGGGGACAAAGTTCTTTTAAGGGGGGTAGATTGAAATACCCCAAACCTTAATATTAATGAACTATCTAATTAGGATATACTAAGGCTAGAAAGTGCCTTAGAAACAATAGAAGACGTGTCAAACAACAATTTACACCAAAACATGCTTTAGGAACAATTAGAGCAAAAAAAGGTGTTTGAAAGAGCACAAATAAATTAAGGAACTACCAATAAGTTCCCAAGAGATTTAAAATGTGAAATACCTCTAAGATTAGTAATACACATTAAGCGGAATTAGCGTTTAAACCGAAAACGCACCTTAGAGCTCAAAAATGTGCTTTAAAGAAAAAAATGTGCTTTAAGCATGTATACATGGAACGAAAAGGCTAATGAGCCTAAATACCATAAAGAAATAAGGAAACAACAATTAAATGGTCATAGGATCCATTGCGTATACACACAAATTAAGTATACAAAGTCCACAGTAAAACAGGTACTAAACTGATGAAAGTCAAGGAGAAACCACTAAACGACTTGGTTTAAATTGGAATGAGCAACATGCTATTTCATGAACAAAGTTTCTAAATGATGTAAATATACTTAGGACACATTTAAACTAGCCAAAACAAATTGCATAATCAATATGAACCCGGAAGCACATAAAATGGTGTTTTAAGGCATTTTTGGCTATGTAACATACCTAACACATGGGATAAGTCCTTATGTACAATATTAATACGTCTAATATTATAAATATAAGGGAGAAACAAAACAAAATCGGACCAAATGGTGCCTAATGCTGCCGATATTGGTGGTGAGTCATAAAGGTGTTAAAATGCCATTTTGCTTACTTTACACCTATTAAGCCTTTCCATGAGTGCCTTATCACCTTGTCCCTGAATAATTCATTAATCAGACACTTACCTATCATTATGAGAGCTCCCAAACTCGTAGCTCCTCCTCTCTTTGAAGAAACATCACAAAAACATCATTGTCTTAGATTAGAACCTTAAAGAACACCTTGTCTTGTAGAAATCATAACTTTCTCGTGCTAGCTCCAAATAACAAGCTTGATAGCTTGTTGGAATCCTCTTTCAAAGAAATTTACCACCATAGCTCATGAGCCCCCAGATTATCAGGAAAAACGACGAAGAAGTGCCTTTGATTCTCGAGGTAAAACATTGCCTTCTTGGAAACTTTTTGTTCTTTGATTTTCATCAAGGCCAAGTGCCTAGGGTTACTAATCCTTATTCTTAATCTTATTCTATGATTTTGGAGCCAATTTCACTAGCAAATTGCTGTCAAAATTTCTAAGGAAATCAAGCTTAAATATTAAGCTAATGGTTAATATACAAGGTAAATCCTACAACTACCTATTTCAAGGTTCTAATTGTTGATATATATATATGATCTAACATATTGTTCATCTTGTTTATTATTGCCAAAATTATAAGTGTGTTAGATTTAATTTTGACACATTAAATGTTAATATTTTCTAAATCTAAAATTAGATTTATACTCCTTATGATATAAGCTTCAATATAAACTATCATAATATACAAGAAAAATTCATATACTATGAATTTCAATATGGCCGAAATTAAGGGCTTATTAATGAGTTAGAAAAATTATCTAACTTAGTTAAATTAAAGGAATTAGAGTAATTAAGAGTAATATGTAAAATTTAAGAAGTTTTGGTACCTAAAGGTGAATACCGAAAATTAATGGGGTCAATATGGAATTTTTGAGAGTTTAGATGATGAGAAAATAATTGTAGAATTAAGTTTACAATTTATAAAGAGTTTATAAGTGTTATAAGGAATTTATAAGGTTTTTGGTATATTTTAAAGTTAATAAAGGATGGTATATATACTATTACATTAGATAATTAAATCTGGTGATTTAGAGATGTTTAAAATGATTTTTGATGTTCAAAAATCTGTAGGTAAATTAGTTACGAAAATTAGAAATTAATTGGAGTTAAATTGGTTAATAAATGAAAGAATAGACCACAAGGGTAAAATGGTAATTTTACCGGTCAAACGTGGTCAAACGAGGTCAATGACAGTTTATAAAATATTTAGATGAGTTAGAATAAAAATTATAGTAAAAGATCAGGTAATAAAATGTTTAAGGAATAAAAAGTTAAGATAAATTAACTTTAGGGGTAATAGTGTAAATTTTGGAAAGTCAGGGGGTTTGACCATAAAAGGCTGGCAAAAGTGTAGAAGAAATTAATTAAGAAAGACTTTGGAAGAAATTAGATATAAAAATAACAAGTTTAGAACTTATTATGAGTAAGATAGAAATTAAAAGAAAACTAAGGGTAAGTAATGTAAACAACACATTTTTATGTGTTTAGAAGGTAAGGAAATTAAATGAAGAATTTAGAAACAAGTTGTAAAAGAAACAGAGTTAAGACGGGGTTAAACGAGACCCGTATATAACTTAAGGTATACGAGGGGTATACCCGTTTTTAATAAGTATGGGAGAAATCAATACTTAAAGTATTTAAAGAAAATACAAGTTATATTGGGAAAAGAAATAAATACGTATGATACGGAGTATCATACGGACGTATACGAAAAATGTTGGTATACATGAATAGTACTCGTATACGTGAATAGTACCCGTATACATGAATAGTGCTCGTATACGTGAATAGTATCCGTATACATGAATTGGAAATACGTATACGTGAACAGTAAAATACGAGACGTATATGTGAACAGTAAAATACGAGACATATACGTGAATTGTAAAATACGAGACCGTATAAATGAATAGTATAATACGAGACCATATAAATGAATAGTGAAATATGGATGAATGGTGAAAAGTACTAAAACCTAATACAAGGTCCGTATAAGTCTAAAGTTGCTAACTGTGCAACTAAATAACTGCTAACGACGTTAGTATGTTAATGAATTGGAGTTGAGTTTGAAAATGCTCCTAGATGAACGAACCCATTTAACGGTATACTATTATACCCGGGTAACCTAGGAAGAGGTTTAAGTTGAAAAGAGAACCAAATTAGTTCTAAGACACAGGATACTAATACTAGTTCTGGTTACAGATCTAGATAGTCGGAGGCGTTCGGCGGATTAGGCGAACGTGGTATTAAGACCTAGCCAATCTCCGGTGTACGGTATGAGATTCTTGTAGCTTGCTTGTTAACGGGGTCTACCTCGGTTTGTGTGCTATGTGTTATTATGATACGACCAAACAAGATTAAGCATGAAACCGATTTACTGTATTGTTATTGTGTGTCCATTGCACACTAACACGAATTGATTCAGAGCTTGTTCATTAACTATGTTTAGTAACAATTGTACAAGGTTATAAATACTCCATGTTGTTAGTTGGTTAATACCGAGAGAGGTTTAACTAACAAATTGTCAATGAGACTTCAACTAAGTGGAACTTGGGGGAAGAGGAATCCGGGGCTGACTCCGGTCATGCATGTTTAGGTTAGGAGGTCGGCATTTGTATCAGATCCGTCTTCCGCATATGGCTCATCTACGACTTATCGCCTAGGGTCGACAAACAGACCCGACCATATCGAGTGAACAATTCCAGGGGGAGGAAAATTCAGGAGGCGCGGGAGGGTCAAGCCTACATCCCTCATGAAATAACGAACTTAAATATAGGGATTAAAATAATCTAATACGTATTTAAGGACCTAATGGAACCAATTAATACTAGTAAGGAAAATAAATCCAAAAGAATAAATAAACTCTTAAAAAGCTGGAAAACGGTAAATAAGCGTTAAATAACCATAGGAGGTATGAGACCTCGTTTAGAGTATTATATGGATTCTAAAGGTTTAATAAGACCTAAATAATATATGGGAACAAATCCCGAAGAAAACGGATCCTTAAAATGGATTAAAAACACTAACAAACCTTAAAGCGCGTTTTTTGAGGTAACCGGGAAAACATGACTTTAGCGGGTCAAACAGACTCGTAACAATTTTGGTCAGCTAAATAATCATTAATAAATATTAGTGAAGCTAGAACCAATAAATCAATAAAACGAGGATTTGTAAAAACTGTCAAAACGGGAAGTTGTGTGGTAGAAACATAAATAGACCAAACTTATGTGTCCACTTTAAAATAAAAAGTGGGTTGTGTGTGTGTGTGGTGGTGCCAGCCGGCCCCTATTCCCCCTCTCTCACACACTCACTAACTCCCTCTTATTTACAAAACAACAAAAGTAATAAAACTACTACTTTATCTACTTTATTACCCCACTCTCTCACACTCTCTCTCCTACTCTCATTCTCTTCACTCACGTAATACCACTCACCCTCATACTCTATTTCTTCTTTTTCTTCTTCCTCCTTCCATCGATTTCCATGGTGAAATAAACAAACCCACACAAACTTCCTCTTCTCTCCTCCTCTAACCCCCTCAAATCTCTTCCTAAAATTATAAAAACTACACCATTGGAAGCCTGTCATCAAGAGCTCACAGACTATTCATTTCAAAACTCGAAAAGAGAACTTTCATCTCCATGGTGTGTGGAGCATTTGGAGCTTCAAGACCACCATTAGAACCACCTTCTTCTCCTTGTCCTATTGAGGTAAAAATATTCTTAAAAACTCCATCTTTTTATAGCCTTAAGGGCAAAACGAAAATCTAGCTAAAACCTTGTTTGGCTCCTCTTGTACCCAGCCGTTTTGGCACTCTTGGAAGGTGGGAAACATCATTCTTGAGCTATTCCAAACAGCACTTGTACCCTTGCAAGGTAATGAAAATCTAAACCCTAAAACCTACATTAAAGCTTAAATAATGTTAGGTTAGTTTTTAGTATTGAAATGGTGTGTATGTATGGTTTATAATGATAGATTGGGTGAAGTACTATAACCGGTAGAGAGAGAAGGAAGGAGCAAGAGGAAGAAAGAAACTAGAAGGAGAACAAGGTAAGGATGCTCTTTGTGAACCTTGTATATATATGTATGTAACAGATTTTTTTTGGAAGTTGAAAGTAATGAAAATGGTAATGTAGTAGTAGTGTAATGTGTAGGAGGATATGAGTATTTTTGAACCTTTAAAAGACAATTAAAACTTGTTGAAACATGGATGGGAATTAATGTTTGAGTGCAGGAATTTAATGTTTTAGTGTGGTATTTTGTGTATGAGAGAGGGGTATATTGATATTGACTATAAACAGGTGGTGTGGATCATTTATGTAGTAAAACAATGTGGTGAGAGTGTAAAATTATGGGGAGACATGTCAAAATTGGTCTAGGAATCTGGGGACTTAGTTGTGTAAGAAGAGGAAACACCTAGGTAGTAACAAGGTGTACTTGGAGAGCTTAGAGTGCAGTTAACCACCTTGTAACAGAATTGAAAAGGAGTTGAGTGGGGAGAAGAACTAGGATGTAAAGGAATGCATTTTGAATGCTAGGAGTAGCATTAGTTGAAGGAATGTTGGAGGATAGAGATTAAGGTGAAAATCTGTAGCAAGAAGTATTAAATTTCATTGGAGGAATTAGGAAGAAGGAGAGTACAAGACTTAGTAAAACGAATGTTGGACTTGGGTATAGATGTTGTAATTGCTTGGAGATGTATTTGGGATGCTAGTAATGTATGGGTAATAGGTGTATTGAGTGTTAGAGGTTTGGAACAAAAATCTGTAGCATTGAAGGGTGAAAAAAAAAACTGTTGTAAGTATGGAAAGGAAGTGAGGAATTGTGTAAGTTGTTTGATGGATTTAGTAATGGATTTGGTGGATGAATTAAGGTGATTTAGAATGTTTAAATAGTTAAAACATGTTAGGATGTATGTAGGAAGATTGGGAAGCAATGGGTGAAATTGGGAAAGAAAATAAGGGCTGTAGCAAGGTTCTGCTACCGTCCCCAGAGCCTGGGTCGGACCGTGGGTCGGACAGGCCTTGAGTAACGACGGTAAACCTTCTGGATGGTCCGACCCAGGGCCGTGGATCGGACGTGGGTCGCAGGCAAAAAATTTCAAGGTCGAAGCTCCTGACTTCGTCCGACCCAGAGTCTGGGTCGGACAGTGGGTCGGACGGAGCTTGGACCGGGACCGAAACCTTCTGGAACGGTCCGACCTAGAGGGTTGGGTCGGACGGAATAGTGCTGGTCGGACGGGGAATTTCAGAGAACGGTAATCTACTGGAATGGTCCGACCCAGGGCTTGGGTCGGACGCTGGGTCGGACGACCCATAATTACAAAAAAAAAAAACCTATAGGATTATAACTAGTATATAGGTATATCTATATATATGTATATGTACACCCACCTATACACATGTACTATATATGTTAAGTAAACCATGGATAAGTAATAAAAGAAAGTAAAAGATGAAATATAAGTGTAAAGAATGTAAAGACTTAGTAAGTATGAATTAGGGAATGTAAGAGTAATTGAATTGAGTTCATGATAGTTAGAGTAATCATTCGATTATATGTATATCATAGGAACTTGATTTGTGAACACCGGAGGACGTTGGGATACAAGTACAATGGTGAAAGGTATGATTTCTTCATGCCCTGTATCCTAATCTGGTTACCCCGATTTGTGTGCTTATTTGATCACCTAAAGAAGATAAATGCATGAATCGGATTATCTCGCACTTACTTGTGCTTGTTTATATTGTTCTTGATACATTTGTCTTGAACAATAGTTTGTATAATTCATGAAATGATAAATGATAATGAAGTGTGTATGTATCTTGTATTGTACTTATGTAATGTAGTGTATTTCGTATGGATGAGTATTGAGCAAGTATTGAATATGTGACTTGTGTGAATGACTTCTGCTAATTCCTAACTACCTAACTCTAACTTAAGTGAGTAAACTGGAATGAGTAGATGTCCGATATAGCTTCGCCACGTGTGAGGAGGCAGAGTCACAAGAGGTTGGCTACAATTCCTGACTTTTAAACTGGTCCGCGGCCCAAATCCCTTAAATGGGTAGCATCCCGGATTGGTGAGTCAAGTAAATCCCGAGGTGGGACAGAGTAGTCCCCAGGGCCGGAGGTCCCGATGACTTAACATGAGTAAGAGTAAGAGTAAGTAAGTATGGATCCGTAAGTATGTATGAGTATGAGTATGTATGTGTATGTATGAAGTAATGAGTAAAGAGTAATCTCCACCTGATTAACCCGGGTGGACCAATGAAGCTAACCAGTATTGTATATTGTGTATGTAGTGTGTATGTGTAATTCGGAAAAAGGTGAATATGTATTGGATGGTTTATGTTGTACTTCTTGTATGTAATGAAGTGTATGTATGTGTGTATGTCTTGCGTAATGTATTGTAATGTGTATAAGAGCATGTATGCATGTATGTTTGTATGAAAATGAACTGCATGTATTCGACCATGTGGTCGGCGTACCCTCACTAGTACGCGGGGTATGCGGTTATCATGCGCAGCGAAAGCTGACCCCCTAGGGGGAACGTTTTTAGTGTGCAGGTACCCGAAGCGGATGTGCTCAAGGTAAGAGACGGCGGCACAACCTTGTATCTAGAAAGTAAGTAGTTTGAGGAATGGGTAGTAAGTAGTCTCCTAGTGAGTATATATGAGTTTGGAAGAGGTATTATACTTGTATGAGGATCCTAGTAGACTAGGTATGTGAATTAAATCGTATTGTACATGGAGTATTGTATGGAATGAGGATTGCAGTACTTATTTGGTAAATGGGTATGTGTTGTAGTTATATAGTACTCGGGATTCCGGTCCATCAGACCGATGCTGTATGTAGAAGTAGTAGCCTGTTAGTCACGTTGGTGACTAACGGCATTGATCACCCACTGTATGTAAGTGTGTATCCGCTGCGTGTATCTGATGTGTAAGGAGAATGGACGGTAAGCATTGTATTAATGGTAGGGGTGTTACGCCTCATAACTAAGAATTCATGTTTATTAACCCAATGGAGCTAATAACTCATTGGCTAGGGTTACCTTGACCCGACAAAATAAACAATTCAGTTAGGGAACAACCAGTTCTTTTAAGAGAACGGTTGACACTTATAAGGTATGGTCAAACACAAGAACTAAACAATTCTCAGGCCTCAGGAGTTAGGAATCTAACTTACTCATTAATTTGCGTCCATTACGACGTTCGATTTATGTACACCCCAACTGCAACCATACGCTAAACACAACAAACTGCAGCGGAAAAACTTAGCACATCACATTACTTAACTCAATGGTGTTACACGTCGTTAACCACCCACGTGGCTAACAAGGCTAATACATTTACATTGTATCGGTCTGATGGACTAGATTCCCGAGCGTCTACACATTACTATCCCTTTCCATTAACAACAACTAATATACATAAACATTCCAACTGTACCGAGTATTTACAACTGATGCCGATAACAATTTCGGTCTTACTACGCCTACAATACATACACAATTTGAATGGCTACCCATGTACAACAACTACCCCGTCCTACTCTCGAACTGCTTCCAGCTCCTTGTACCTTAAATAGGAAAGAGAGAAAGGGTGGCCCCCAGGGGCTCAGCACCTTTGCTGGTATGGTAATGTAACACCCTACCAGTAATACAATCATTACCGTCCAATCTCTTCGTGCTTTCAGAGTCATGCAGTGGATACATACCTACATATAGTGGGTGATACAACGCCGTTAGTCACCCCCGTGACTAACAAGGCTACTACTTCTACATACAGCATCAGTCTGATGGACCGAATATCCGAGTACTACACAATGCGAGTCTTACTACAATTACGAATCAAATACTACAATTCCCATTTCATACAATCCACAATTTCAGTACAGTACAATGTCATTCACCGAGTTTACTAGGATCCTTATACAAGAATAACACCTCTTCCAAACTCGTTCATACTCACTAGGAGTCTACCCACTACCCATTCCTCACAACTACTTGCTTCCTGAATACAAGGGTGTGCCACCGGTCTCTTGCCTTGACCAAAACCGCTTCGGGTACCTGCACACTAAAACGTTCCCCCGAGGGGGTCAGCTTTCGCTGAGCATGATAACCGCATACCCCGCGTACTAGTGAGGGTAAGCCGACCACTTGGTCGAATACATGCGGTTCATTCTATTCATACATACATGCATATGCTCTTATACATAACATTACAATACATTACGCAAGTAATACATACATACACGTCATTACACACCCTTCAATACATACATGGTAACCCGTACAAGCCATCATATACTTCTTACCTTCCCGGGATCCGCAATACTCAATACATATACAGTACATACGCAATACATACACAATACACCATCCTTGTTAGCTCATGTTGGTCCACCGGGTTAATCGGGTGGAGATTACTCTTTTACTCATTCCACAGTACTTACGCATACATACTCATACTTATACATACTTACTTACTCAAGTCAAGTCGTCGGGACCTCCGGCCCAGGGAACTACTCAGTCCCACCACCGAGATTTACTTGGTTCACCAATCCAGGATGCTACCCATTTAAGGGATTTGGGTCGTGGACCAGTTTAAGAACCAGGAATCGGATCCCAACCTCTTGTGTCTCCTCATCCTCACCCTTGGCCGAAGCTTGATAAGTGTCCAAATGAGCATGATTTACAGGTGTATTTCATATATAATATTAGCACTTTTCTTGCTCATTCCTCTACTTTGGTTAGTTTTCCTCTAGTTTATGTTTTATTGTTTATCTCACAAATTTATTGTTTAAACATGAGGAAAACCAAGCTGGGAATAAAGTAGACGAAGAGACGAACGCATAGGCGCAAACGGCTCGAAAAACGGAGTCCAAACGAAGAATCTAGAGCCGGTCAAAGTTCGTACAAGATAATGGGTGAAGAACTCGTGTCCGCCCATGCGTCCGCATGGTATTTAGGCGGACGTAAGAGAGTTCCCAGGCGGACAGAACAGAGACGTCCGCGTTGAAGTCAGGCGGACGGCCAGGCAGACCACAGAGACGTCCGCATGCGGACGCTAGAGCGGACGCAAGTGAGACAGAGGCGGACGTGAGTGAGCTCCGCGTGAGAGACAACAGTGATGTCCGCATGAGTTCTAGGCGGACGCACACGCGGACAGCAAGTATATTTACACAAACGCGACAGTTTTCTTCTTCGCCCGTTGTTTTCTTCCTCGCGTCGACCTGTCTGCAAAATGGCGCCGTTGCCGGGGACTAGATTTATTTTAGTCCCTAAGCCCCGGATTATTCACTTGTTATATATAATATTTTTGTCTATATTATTTGTTGTTTATATTAATTATCTTTTATATTTTGTTTATATAATTATTGTGTATATTATCTAATTTGTTTGAGTAATAGGTTTGATCTACGCGTAAACAAAAAAAAGAAGAAGAGTTGCGAACAGAGCCTTGTCCGCACGGACAAACAACGCGTCCGCCTAGCCTTCCCATGCGGACGTCCAAGCGGACGCAAGTGCGGACGCAAGAGACGACCGCATGAAAACCAGACGGACACTTGGCGGACAGAGGAACGGAGAAGAAACAGAGACGCCGCATGAAAACCAGGCGGACGTGGGTGAGGTTGCTGAGCGGACGCGAGAGAGGACATAGAGACGTCCGCACGGGACTAAAGCGGACGCAGAGGCGGACGCTTGTAAAAATCCAGATCTGAGACGCGAACAATTTTCTTCTTCGCGCGCCGTCTGCAACTTGCCTTCGCCGACTTCTGCAACTCGTCCACTCGTCCACTGTCTGCAATTATCCATCTACTCTGCACACGTTCTGTCCCCTGCAATAAATGATCAATCAGTCTGCAAATCTTATCCAGCTTCTTCCACCGCCTCAATCCATCACACGTCTGTTATCTTCATTTTCTCTGTTGCCTCTTCCCTTCTCTATATAAACCCACGAGCCTTCTGCTCAAATATACATCCACCACCCATACAATCCACCACCCATACAATCCATCACCGTACCACTTCACCACACATCACACGTTCATCTCATTTCTCCTCCCGTCTTCTCCATTTTTATTTCACATTCCACCACATCCACCTCTAGTCCTACGTATACAAAATAGCAGAGCGAGCTGGAGTGATTACAGATGATTTCTATACTCTTGTTTCTGTTTTTCTATTTAATATGTTAGGCTAGTTATGTATACTCTGGGAATGGTTATTATGTGTTTGTATTAATTGTGCAATATTTTTACTGGTTTATTTAAATACAGTTTGTTACGTTTTAAAGGTTATCTCGCACCTTTTTAATAAATGTCATGAGTTTATTAAATTGCTTTTCTAAGTCTATTTTGATCAGACCGATGATAAATAGATAGGTTAATTAAGACGTAAAACTGGAGGAAACTTGTTATGATTTAATAAGTTAGTATTCAGTTGCAAATGTAATTCCTCAACTCCTCTGCCGTTTGCAGGCTTTTGCTTGAGTTTTCATCGGACCTTGCATTACAGGTGAACGAGTTCTTATGAGGCTATGACTTAGTCCTTAAGATAATTACAGGAACCTTGCCAAATTTTTAAACCAGTAGAGATAGCTTAATTATGCAGATTATAATAACCTGACCCAGAGTTCCATTTAATTTATCTGTTAACTTAGTTTATTTTATCTGTCCTTTTTATTCATATACAAGTCAATTAATCCCCCCTTTTAGTGACACGCTTAGGTACTATTATATGCACATTAGTCCCACGGTTCGACATCCGGTCGCTTACAATTCACTATACTACCACGACCGGGATTTGTTTGCAGCCCGACGTTTATTTTGAGTTTTTAATTTCTTTTCTTTTAATTTTACACCAGTTTAACCACTCACTTTATATTATTTTTTATGTTTGTTTCTAACCTGTTTATTTCTAATCTGTTTTATTAGTTTCGTTTGTATAACAGAAAAACACAAAAAAAAAAAAAATCTGTACGTGGCAAATGGAAAAACGCTCGAATATTGGCAGGATTTATATTGCTCCATATGTGGGGGAGCTCATGATTATGAGGATTGTCTCATATTTCAAGAGCAACTCTGGTTAGAAGATCAACCAGACTACCTGGAGAGAATCGCTCAACAACACAGCAACCAAAGAGCGAAAACAGTTCAAGAGGTAGAACACCCCACTACAGACGAGCCAATCATGGAGTCCCCTCCCACTCAAATCAACTACCGTTATTTTCCCTCCTTCTCTATAATTTACCCAGATAATGAGGATACTTACATCCTCGAAAATAAAGAGAAGGAATTGCCATCACCTCCCGCCAAGATATCCAAACAAAACGCACTATCACCTTCAAAGAATTAACTTTCTCTGAAGATGATATCAAACAGCGTTCTTTCTACGAGCCTCACCTACAAGAGGATGATGTTTACATCCTCCAATTTGAGGAAGAAAAGTCATCACCACCGGGTCTTCTGCTAGAACTACGTTCCCGGCAGTACCTCCTCACACCAGATTTTGTGGAGTATTAATTTTCTTATTTTATATGCCGAGGTAACGTTTTGTTTTGATCCAGGATAACGAAGCAGGCGTCTAGCCAAAGACGTTAAAGAAGGGCAGCTTCCCGGGTGAACTTGTATTTTTATTTGCTTTTATGCTCTTTTAATTTTCAGGTTCTCTTAAAAATTTATTTTTGCTAACTTTTTAACCCCGTTTGTAGTATGGTTATTTCTGGTGTCTTATGCAGGTGCACCTTCATATCTACACTGCAACCAAGCTACGCTACTTGAGGCTGAAGCTCAAGTGTGGGGGAACTCCTTTACAACAAAGCAAAAATAATATCAGGGGAGTACCAGTTTCTTTAATTATGCTTTTATTTAAATAAAAACTGCAGAGGAGCGTTTATGTGCTTAATGTTTATTTGTGATCTTTGTGTTATCTCTATTTTATCTACTTACCGAAAAGGTCTTCTGAAACCTTCCCTTGTTTTTCTGGTGAACAATGCCGACATTGTTCAAGATAAGTGTGGGGGTGAGTGTGCCCTTTTCGGTGACATTTTGTGCTTAAATGTTTAATCTCTCTCCTTATCATGCGTTTGTCCAATTCAAATATTATGGACCCTTTATATGTGGGTTGTTCTCTTAAAAATAAATACTGTTATGAATTGTAGGATAAATGGTACAAATTTTAAAATTTTGATTACTTTTGAGGAGCATTTTATATGCGGTGTGACCAAATAATCTGCAAATGGTTGGATTTTATTGCTCAGGGTTTCTTTCTGTCTTCTCTCTTAGGGATTGCTAAGGGGTGCTTCTCTGTTAAAAAACAAAGAAAAAAGAAAAATAATAAGGGACTTGTGAGACCCATTGGTAACCAACAAAGAGAGTTGAGTGTTCTTAAATACAAAGGCGTTATGCCTACATTTTCTCATCCCATATGCAAAAGTGAAACAAATGCATAAATCTATTTCTCCTTTGTTTCTTCTCAATGCCCATTCTTGAGAGAAGTTGGCCATGGTAAAAGTTCTCAGAGTCACACAAAAGAAACATTGAAGTACCTTAGATCGTACCCGAAACTCTCTATATTTTATTTTTACTCTGAGCACACCTATGCCACCAGCAGTTAATTTTTCACACTCCTCAATAAGTTTAAAGATCATGTTTATCCTACTCTTCATAATAATTTTGTTAGTATTGAGCATTCCCTACTTACTTGGGTATGGGTTTGCTTGAGGACAAGCAAAAAGATAAGTGTGGGGGTGTGATAAGTGTCCAAATGAGCATGATTTACAGGTGTATTTCATATATAATATTAGCACTTTTCTTGCTCATTTCTCTACTTCGGTTAGTTTTCCTCTAGTTTATGTTTTATTGTTTATCTCACAAATTTATTGTTTAAACATGAGGAAAACCAAGCTGGGAATAAAGTAGACGAAGAGACGAACGCATAGGCGCAAACGGCTCGAAAAACGGAGTCCAAACGAAGAATCTAGAGCCGGTCAAAGTTCGTACAAGATAATGGGTCAAGAACTCGTGTCCGCCCCATGCGTCCGCATGGTATTTAGGCGACGTAAGAGAGTTCCCAGGCGGACAGAACAGAGACGTCCGCGTTGAAGTCAGGCGGACGGCCAGGCGGACCACAGAGACGTCCGCATGCGGACGCTAGAGCGGACGCAAGTGAGACAGAGGCGGACGTGAGTGAGCTCCGCGTGAGAGACAGCAGTGATGTCCACATGAGTTCTAGGCGGACGCACATGCGGACAGCAAGTATATTTACACAAACGCGACAGTTTTCTTCTTCGCTCGCCCGTCGTTTTCCTTCCTCGCGTCGACCTGTCTGCAAAGCTATATCGGACTTCTACTCATTCCAATTTACTTAGTACTTTTGTTAGGAGTTAGGTGGTTAGGAATTAGTAGAAGTCATTCACTCAAGCCACATACACAAATACATTGCTCAATACACATTCATACAAATACAATACAATACTTAGGTACAATACAAGATTCGAATACACTTCATCATCATTCATATATTTCATGAATTATACAAACTATTGTTCTTGACAAATATCAAGAACAATGTAAACAAGCACAAGTAAGTGCAATATTCCGATTCATGCATTTATCTTATTAGGTGATCAATTAAGCACACAAATCGGGGTAACCAGATTAGGATGCAGGGCATGAAGAAATCATACCTTTTTACCGAAATTTACTTTACCGGGTGCTCCCTTGTTCCCTTGGTTCCCTCTTGTCCCTTGATTCTTATCCTCGAACCAATGACTACATCAAATGGTTCGATTAATACTAAGCATCACAATGCATACGTCACTACTACTCCCGTACTTACCCCGTTGTCCCATTGTTTCGTTAACTTAATGTTCATATACTTACTACTCTCTTACTTCATTCTCCAACTTATTTATACCTTTAATGACCCTTTAACATCATTAATTAAGTACTAATTACCTTATACTAACATTACCATTCACTTCCTTACCTTAAAAGCCATTTAGTAAGTTTATTTTCAAAAATTTTGGGTTGGTCCGGGACTTTGTCCGGATCCTAGGTCCTGGACCACCCTATAGCATAAGTCTCGAACTGGTTTTATTGATGGTCCGGTCCTTGTACATATGTCAAGTCCCGGACCAGAAGACCTTGCAACTCTCGAATGATTTTTGGTTATGGTCCGGGTCCTCTTACATGAGGTAAGTCCCGGACCTGTCAATTGAAGAACTCTCGGCCATTTTTCAAGGGGTGGGTATGGGTCATTGTATGGGACTTAAGTCCCGGACCACCCTCTGTTATCAACTCTCGGTCTGTTTCTGTGTACTGGTCTTGGACTTAGTCCTGGACTTAAGTCCCAGACCCTGCTACAAATTTAGCGGGTTCGCATTTTTCAAAAACTGTTACATTCTACACTTTGCTTAGTTAATTCCTACATGTTCCTACACTTAATCCTACATGTTTAAGCACCTAATTAAGCTCCTAAACATGCTCAAATCCATTACCAACTCATTCCCTTTTTCATACTAATTCCACCACTTTTTCTACACTTCCATTCCAGCACTTACATTGTTTTCCTAGTTATACTTTGCTACAGATTTTGGTCCCCACTCCCTCCACACATGACTTCCTCTCCTAATGCCATTTCCAAGGCCTACAATGCATTCCCTTACCTTCCAATTCATTCCCAAACAACTACATTACCTATATATACCAAGTCCAACACTCTTTTTATATTAAAAACCAATTCTTACACACTAATTCTTCTTCCTTAACATCTTCTCCAATAGCATTTTTACAACTCTTGCTTGGACACGCATTTTTACTGTAAAACCCCAAAACTTAGAAAGGTGTTTAAATGATAAACTAAGATATAAGGAATAGGCTGAATAATGCCTTAGAAACATTAAAAAACATTTCTAATCAAAGAAAATATAAGGAAACACCAAAAGAGCAGTTTTAACAAAAACGTGCTCTAAGCTTGGAGAGACTTGGGAGGGTACCCAAATATTGTTCTAAGACCTTAGTAATATCCTAATGGTCATTTTAAATCAATTACCAAAGAAAACCAAGCTTGAAAACAAGTTAAAACACAAAATGTGCTTTAAGGAGTCTTAAAGCACGTTTTTGAAAAATTGACCTGTAAATGAGTTTTGAATGGCTAAATGTCCATCATTACTCTTTAATTAACATGTGTACTATATAGTATCACATTTGGAAGTATATATCAATGGGAAATCAAAAATTTCACAACAATGTGCCTTGTTTTGGTGAATAAGAATTAATTAAGCTAGTTTATAACATAAGTCTATATAAGTGAGACATTTGGTCAACAAAGACTTAAGTACCCTCATTATTAAAAGGGGGCCGGTCTTAGGAGGTGAGTCACCACCTTCATGAGTCATTAAGCAAATAAGAAAGCAAATGAGAGTTATAAAGTAAAAGCACTATTCACCTTTTACATAAATATCACACTTTATTAGTTCTCTCTCCTCACTTCTTCATTCTCCTTTGTTTTCCCACGGTTTGAGCTGCTCTCTCCCTTCTCCATTCACGTAAAACTCAACCTCATGAAAGCTCCATCCTTCCTTGGTCACATCTTACTCATTTTAGCTCCAAATCCAAAACAAAATACATACTCTTCTTAGTTAGCTCAAGCTCCTTCTTTCTATCTTTTCAAAACTTCAAGAGCTTCATTTGGTGCCAAGTCAAACCACCATTAGAGGAGGAAATTCAAGTTTGGAGACTCCATTGGCATCTCCATTCTCTTAAGGTAAAGAAAGTGTAAGAAAATCTAGGTTTCCACCATTTTCTTCACATGTCCGAAAATTTAGTGCTCATGGGACTCCATTTTAATGCCTTGTTCTAGCTTGTTTCTACTCTTCAAAGGAGAGGAGGTCCTTCTTGCTTCATATCCAAGTTTATCTTGAGAAACCAAGGTAAAACAATCACATTAATACCTTAAAGCATATTTTTAACCTAGGGTTTGTTCCTTAGGGTTAATGTGTTATCTAGTACTCATTGGAGTCATTGGATATTGGTTAGAACATTGGCAAGGAGATACACATTGGTGACCGAGATTGAACAAAGAAAAACTAAGGAAGAAAGCTTTTTAAGCTTATAAAAGAACAAGGTAAATTACTTACCTTAAGATGTCTTGTTGTTTAAGGGAAAGGGACTTAGGTATATGATGAGTTTAGTGTAGAGTTATATTGGGAAGGTGTTATAAAACCTAGAACAAACAATGACTATACTTGTGAACTTGTGACTAAAGAGCAAATGAGAAGAAGAGATAGTTAAAACAATGTGGAGATGAATTACAAGAAGCATTTATTTCAATGGGAGCCTTGTTGAGTGTATTCGCAGGTTGAAGGCAAATATATGTGGAAATTCAGTGGTTAAGATTATTGTCATTTAAGGGCCTAAGTGCCAAGCATTTTGAGTTTAAGCAATATATGATGATGTGGTGAAGTTTTAGTGTAAATTGTGTGTTAAGGTGTTGTGATGAGAATTTGTGTGGTATTGGTTGTTTGATGGAGAGAAAAACCATGTGTTAGGAGGTACTATATACTAGAGAACCATGGCAAATTTAAAGGAGAGCTTAAGTGTTTAAGATATTCTAAGGGAATTTAATGACTAAGGAAGTACTAGGATGTCTATAGGTTGTCTTGATGAAAAAGGGTGAAGTTAAGGTGTGCTAATGACTTATAATGACTTAGGTATCACATGGAGGATTTAGGAATCAAGAGAATGTATTTGAGTATTTAGGACTTAGGCAAATGTTGGTAAACAACTAGGAAGGAAGTTTAAGTTATGAAGGAACATTAAGTAAATGCATAAGAGAGTTTTAGATAGTGAAAGATGCTTGGGAGATGATGTTATAGTGGTGAGGAAAACATTTGGTATAGTGGGTACATTAGGTATGAACCACCACCTAGAGACCTCCTAGAGGAAGCATTACAAGTGTTAGCATTATTACAAGGAAAAAATGTATAATGATTAGGGTGGATCTTGGTGAATGATTTAATGTGTTTGGAGGATGGTTTATGATTGAGTTTAAGAGTCTAAATGATGTTAGAACACATTGGGAGGCTTGAGTAAAGGTTTAGTGAAGATTTGGCAAAGTTTGGGCATGTTTAGTGGCATCCGACCCAGGGTCCGACCCAAGTTTGGGTCGGACGGCCTCTGTTTAACGCCAGGGAAAGTTTCTGGAATGGTCCGACCCAGGAGGATGGGTCGGACATGGGTCGGACGGGTGATTTTTAAAGGGCAAATAAGTTTCTGGAATGGTCCGACCCAGGAGGATGGGTCGGACGTGGGTCGGACATGGGAGGTTTTAGAAGACGGAAAGTTTCTGGAATGGTCCGACCCAGTTGGTTGGGTCGGACATGGGTTGGACATGTGGGTTTTCCAAACCCGAAAGTTACTGGAATGGTCCGACCCAGAGGGTGGGTCGGACCGTGGGTCGGACGGCCCTTAACACTTAAAAAAAAAGAAAAAAAAGAAATTTGAATTCTAAGAATGGTAATAGGTAATAAGGTATACCTTTGGTAGGGTGGTAATGATTGGACCCTAAGAACTTAAGTAACTAAGTTAAGTTAAGTGTAAGTTTTAATGTTTAAAGTTAAGATTGTAAGCTAAGTGGCAAAGACTTAAGAGGGTATTAAATGGGAATCCTTAGAGACTAAGTGAGTTAAGTAAGGTGCAAAAACTAATGACCTAAAAATGAATGAATGATTTAGGTTTGTAAATTGGGACCCGAAGAAGGATAATCAAACAAACAACGACGGTGAACGGTACAATCCTTCTTGTGACCTGCTTGCTAACGAGGTGTCCCTCGGCTTGTGTTGCTATCTGTTTAATTGCTATGACTAAAACAAGATAAGCATGCAACCGGTTATATTTGTTCTCGTTGTGTTTGTGTTATCTTTACACTAACCGCGAGACTTGAAAATTGCTACTAACCAAGTTTAGTACATGCTAAGTTAAGAATAAGAGTTAAGTTTGATGATTGTTGGTTAATGCCGTTAAGGCTTAGCTAGCACATGGTGTTTAAGATGTCTACTAACTGGAACCTGAGTGAGGAAACCCGGGACGATCTCCGGTCATGCATGCTAAGGAAAAAGGGGTACGGTATCTGAATCAGATCCGCCCTCCGCTTAAGGACTTGTCTTCGGACTTGTAGCCTAGGGCCGGTTGCGGCTCAGCTACGCTGGACTCCCGTCCAGAGTAGGTGGCATTAAGATGGTGCGGTGGGATCACCTAAATCCCAGGTTCGAATTAAGCTACAACCAATCCCTTCCAGGAAAGGTTTGTATACTGAGATTAAGATTAAGATTAAGGTAAGGTAAGGAAATGAGATTAAGGAAATGAGGACTAAGGGAGGGGTTACTAACCCACTTGTTTAGGGAACGCTTGAGTCGTTTCATTGTTTGTGAACTATAAAGTTCATCTGTGGTTATTGTTATTGCACTTCATATTATGCTTGTGTATGTAATCAATTTCCATGCTATCGACAATTAGTCGTCGTAGCCCCGTTAGCTTGGGGGCCATGAGAGGGTGTACCAGCATTCGTGCTGACCCCCTCGGGGGCTTTATTTTACACTTGCAGGTAAGAGACCCATGAGGGCGCACTACGAGAGTAGGAGCGGTTAGACTTAGGTGGGATGTTCATTTTGAGTTCGAGTTGCGCCTGTGCACCCAACTGTTTATATTAAACTGATGTAAGTTTGAGATTATGTTTAAGATACTAGTACTCGGTTGGTCGTGGTATTGTGAATGTTGATGTTTTGAGTTGGATAAGTATTTTGGACAAGTATTGTAACGTTAAGGCGGTATATTCTAACGATCAGACCGTGGCAAGGTCCAAGTGTATTTATTTCCGCTGCGACGTATTCGATTAGTGTTCAGTTTGCGATAACCACGATAGGCTTTGGATGGGGTGTTACAAAAGTGGTATCAGAGCGTAGTTACGCTCTAATCAAGAAATACCGGACATGAGTGACCACAGTTAGGATATAAGTTAAGGAATAAGTGTTGGGTTAAGGCTGTGTGAGAAGTTAGAGTGAGTAGAGTCAGATGACCACTAATAAGTGTGGATCGTCTTTATCGCCTACTGACGTTATAAATTTGCTTAACTGAGACAGTGGTGAACACAAACTAATGTGAGATATGCTTGTTCAGATGGCAGGACGTCCTAGGGGAAGCCGAGGTCGCGGCCAGGGTGCGGATACTTCAGGAATACCTGGAGGGTAGACGATCGCAGAGATAGTAGCTGCCGCTTTAGGGCATATGGGCTACCAGCCTGGTGTGGGTGCACCACCTCCACCGCCACAACCTAGGGAACCAAACGGGGTGAAGAGTCTAGCAGATCTCGGACCCGCGCACTTTAAGGGGGAAACTGATCCCGCAAGCTTGAGGCGTTACATCTCTGAGCTAGAGATGACCGCCTTCGAGACCCTTGATGTCCCTGCTGGGATCAAGGTGCGCTTAGCTGCTTTCTATCTGAAGGGGGCGGCAGGCGATTGGTGGAAGCTGGTGAGGGCCGAGCATGTTGCCAATCCAGAGTTCGGCTGGGAGCAGTACACCGCCTTGCTACGAGCAAAGTACTACCCCGCCCATGTCCAGACGAAGAAGCGCTTACAGTTGGATGCACTTAAGCAGTCGGACAAGATGACAGTGGACGAGTATTACTCAGAGTTCACCGCCTTGCTCCGTCTGCCAGGTCTTGGATATTCTGACCAGATCTTGGTGGACCGCTTCTATGGCGGGCTTAGCCATCGACTCCGCTACGGCATGGGGCCGACGAGTTACACTACCTTGCAGGTAATAAGAATGATTGAGATTTGAGTAAGTAATGAGTAAGATTTAGATTATGAGAAATAAGTGTGACTAATACCTTGAAAGTAGGAGTGCTATCACGCCGCTACTAAGGTTGAGATTACCGTCCAGCTGAGGGACGAGGAGAATGCAAAGAGGAAGAGTGCTGGTAAGAGCTCAGAAAGTCAAGGGCAAGGAGGGTACAAGAAACAAAAGTACCAGCCTCAGGCCCAGAAAAATCAGAACCCAAAGGGGAGGGAGGAAAAGGAGAAGGCTTCGGAAGAGCCATTGAAGCTGACATATGCTATTGCAGCTACACTCCTGCGCTCTAAGGCGCCAAAGGGTATGGAAATTGATATTGAATGAGTTAAGAAATAAATTAGTAACCGTTTGAGATATGAGAATTGACAATATGAATCATCAGGGTCTGAGCCTGAGAAGGGAGCCGGTGGTGGCTACCAGCGACGCTTCATCTGTAGATGGTGTCACAAGGACCACCCCGGGCTCGACTGCAAGGGGAATAAGGGAATGCAACTTTTGTGGAGTCTACGGGCATCGAGCATATGAGTGTTACCGGAACCCTGCTAGCAGAGCCTATAGGCCCGATGCCAGGGGCAAGGGCAAGACCGATCAGGGAGCTGGATCTGACGGTTAGAGGAAAGTGCAGCAGCCGGCGGACAAGAACCCACGGGTGACCCAGAAGTCGGGACCCACTTTACACATGGTGGACCGGGACGATGAGCCTGAGCCCTCATCGAGGCCAGGTACCACTATAACCATTTAGTAATAAAAACTACCTGCTTACCGCATTATCATGCATGCTTGGTGAATAAATGAGTTAAGTAAAATAGGATGAGATTAGAACTTAAGTAAGATGTAACCTACTACCACTTTAGGGAGATTCAACATTTGCTACCCAATACCGTCTACACCTAACCCGGAGCACACCGACATCGAAACCATAGACTTTCCAACCGAGCAATGTCAGGTTATCCGCCCAGGTATGGTTTTATTAAGGGGATACTTGACACCCGAAGCACAAATAGCCATCATCAGGAGATGCAATCAACGAGGAATGGGACCGGGAGGTTTTTACACACCGGAGTACCCAGGGGGAGCAAGGATGAAATTAAAGATGATGAGCTTGGGCAAGGATTGGAATCCGTATGCCAAGAATTACCAAACCGTGAGAGAGCAAGATGGAGTCTCACCACCGGGAATACCCGAAGAGTTCCATCCAGTCATTTCACAAGTCGTGGAAATCGCTCAGCAGTTGTAGGCTGAACCGATTCTAGACATCCAAGCAGATATTTGCATTGTAAACTTCTACGAAAAGGACGGGAAACTGAGACTACACCAGGATAAGGACAAGACAACGGAGTCTCTCGAGAGAGGGATACCCGTAGTGTCTTGGTCCATTGGAGATGATGCAGAATTTTTATACGGCGAGCAGAAGCGTGCGGACCGTGCAGATAAGATAGTACTTAAGTCAGGTGATGTATTAATTTTGGGAGGAGAATCAAGGATGTTATACCATGGGATTAAGAGAATCAAGCTGAATACAGCACCATCAGCAGTAATCAATGCGACGCATATGAGACCAGGAAGATTAAACCTAACCTTTAGACAATATTAGCCGTGTAATGTTAGAATGAGATGAGAAATGAGATGTAAGATTGAAGCACATGTTGTAAACAGGATGGTCATGAATAAAATAACAGTGTGTTCATATAAATTGTTACGACTCTTGTTATACCATCAATACTCATGAAGCTTGTGAACACAATTAGGTTATGGACTCGGTACGGAAGGTGCACTAAGCATACTTACAGAGGCACAGGCCGACGCCAGCGGTACTATCCGCACCGGCACCTTTCGATTAATGGGATTGAGGCATCAGTTCTCTTCGACTCAGGGGCCTCGCATACCTTTGTCTCGGCATCATTCGCGAGCAGGTTGGGGCTAGATGCTGATGAGCTACCCGACTTCACGGTTACGCTCCCGTTTAAGGAGAAGGTTCGTTGCACTCGTTACTACCGAGGAGCCACCATCAGAATTAAAGGGGAAGACTTCCAGTCAGTTTCATTGAGTTCAGTAAGCTAGGATTTGATGTTATCTTCGGGATGAACTGGTTGGAGCGGCACAAGGGACGTATCCTCTGCGCCGAGCATAGATTGCTGCTCAGGAGTCCGTCTGGGGTAACAATATCATACCGCCAGAGGCCCAGAGAGCCTTCGACTAAGATCATCACCGCCATGGCAATGCATAGAGAATTAAGGAGAAAGGAAGAAGTATACCTCTGCTATGTACAGGACATAGAGAGAGACCCTGAGTTCGACCCCGACTTACCGGTAGTGTCGGAGTTCCCCGACCTATTTCCACGGGAACTGCCCGGCATGCCACCCACTCGGAAGGTAGAGTTCACCATTGAGCTGCTACCTGGTACCGGACCGATAGCCAAGCACCATACCGTATGGCTCCGGCAGAAATGACTGAGTTAAAAGAACAATTGAAAGATTTGTTGGATAAGGGATTCATTAGACCAAGTGTGTCACCATGGGGAGCGCCAGTCCTCTTCGTGAAGAAGAAGGATGGTAGTCTCCGCCTCTGCATCGACTACAGAGAGCTGAATGCAGTGACAGTGAAGAATAAGTACCCACTACCCCGCATTGACGATCTGTTCGATCAGTTGAAGGGAGCATCTGTGTTTTCCAAGATTGATCTCAGATCGGGGTATCATCAGATAGCCATTAAGGAGGGAGACATTGAGAAGACGGCATTCCGGACACGATACGGCCACTATGAGTTTACAGTGATGCCGTTCGGTTTGTCGAACGCACCGGCGAAGTTTATGGATCTGATGAACCGCTTGTTCCGGGAGCAGCTGGACAAGTCGGTTGTGGTTTTTATTGATGACATTCTGATATATTCAAATTCTAAAGTTGAACATGAGGAACATCTGAGGAGGGTATTGGAAATACTGAGGGAGAACCAGCTATATGCTAAGTTCTCCAAGTTTGAGTTTTGGCTTGACCAGGTCTCTTTCGTAGGTCATGTCATCTCAGATGCTGGGATCGCAGTGGATCCAGCAAAGATTGATGTCGTACGTACTTGGCCAAGGCCGAAGACTGTTACCGACATCCGGAGCTTTCTCGGTCTGGCAGGTTACTACAGGAGGTTTGTTAGAGATTTCAGCAAGGTCGCGAAACCGATGACCAGTCTGATGAAGAAGGACGCACCATTCTTGTGGACAGTTGACTGTGAGAGATCATTTCAGCGCTTGAAGGACTCACTGACCACTGCACCGGTTCTGACCATTCCAGACGGTACAGAGGGCTTTGAGGTTTATTGTGATGCATCCGGCAGAGGGCTGGGTTGCGTGCTCATGCAACATGGCAAGGTGGTGGCATATGCGTCACGCCAGTTGAAGAAACATGAGGAGAACTACCCCACACATGATTTAGAGCTGGGAGCTGTAGTCTTCGCTTTGAAGATATGGCGCCACTACTTATATGGGGTTAGTGTCACGATCTACACCGATCACAAGAGTTTGAAATACATATTCACTCAGAAGGAGTTAAATCTTCGACAGAGGAGATGGTTAGAGTTTCTAAAAGACTATGACATTGACCTCCAATACAAAGAAGGGAAGGCCAATGTTGTAGCAGATGCCCTGAGCCGTCGAGCACACTCACTCCATTCGCTAGTTTCTTTCTCCAGCTTGGTTGATGAGGTGCGAGAGGCTCAGAGGACAGATGAGTACATGAGAGAGGTCAGACAGAAGCTGACAATGGTACCTTTGAGAGTCAGAAATACGACTTCAGACTTATGATGATGATCTGATCAGACTTAAGGGCCGGTTATGCATACCACGAGGCAAGACGGATCTGAAAGACCGTATACTTAGAGAATCACACTGTTCTTCAGTTTCCATCCATCCGGGAGCCTCTAAAATGTATAAAGACATGAAGAGATACTTCTGGTGGTCGGGGATGAAGACAGATGTTACCGAGTTCGTCTTGAGGTGTCTCACATGCCAGAAGGTGAAATTCGAGCACCGACGACCGGGCGGAATGGTACAGTCGATGCCAGTTCCGGAGTGGAAGTTCCATGATATCTCCATGGACTTCGTAGTTGGGCTTCCATTTGCTAGGGGAGGTCTCAACATGATATGGGTGGTGGTGGATCGCCTTACCAAAGTAGCCCGATTCATACCGATGAAGGATACTTGGAAGGTGACCAAATTAGCTGAGTTATTTGAGAAAGAAATCATGAGACATCACGGCATACCAAAGACCATAGTGTCAGATAGAGATACCAGATTCCTTTCGAGGTACTGGAGAGCTACCAGAGAAGCGTTGGGTACAGAACTCAAGCTGAGTACCGCGTTCCATCCTCAGACAGATGGTCAGACTGAGCGTACTATTCAGACACTCGAGGACATGCTGAGAGCATGTGCCTTAGACTTCCAGGGCAGTTGGATTGACTGATTGCATCTGATCGAGTTTTCATACAACAACAGCTATCACGCTTCGATCAAGATGGCACCTTTTCAAGCGTTGTACGGTAGACCATGTCGTACACCGCTCTGCTGGGATGAGTCGAGTGAGACGGTCATTATAGGACCAGAGTACTTAGAACAAGTTAAGGCTGAAGTTCAGCAAATCAGGGAGAACATGAAAGCTGCTCAAGATAGGCAGAAGTCGTATGCTGATGTTCGACGACGGGACCTGGAGTTCGCAGTGGGCGACCAGGTATTTCTGCGAGTTTCACCGATGAAGGGTGTATTCAGGTTTGGGCAGAAGGGGCAATTAAGCCCAAAATTTGTTGGTCCTTATGAGATTACGGAGCGGGTGGGCCCGGTTGCTTACAGGTTGAATTTACCTGCTGAGCTGGGTAAAGTGCATGATGTTTTTCATGTTTCACAGCTAAAGAAATACATGCACCACCCCTCCCATGTGTTAGAACCTGAGAGGTTGACTTTAGAACCAAATATGAGATCCGTGGAACTCCTCAGAGAATCTTGGACAGCAAGACTAGGGACACTCGCCACAAGTCAGTGCGACTGGTGAAGGTTCTCTGGTCTAACCAGGATGTCGAAGAGGCCACGTGGGAATTAGAGGATAAGATGAGGGCGAAGTACCCTTCTTTATTTACTGACTAGATCGTCTGTATAGGGTACGGGGCGTACCCCCTTTTAAGGGGGGTAGAGCTTCCTCGCTTTTGAGTTAGGAAACGATCATGTTTGTCGTTTGTTTGGTTGTTTAAGATGTGAATTTGTGTAAGTTGCTACACTTCGGTGTAAGTTTGAGTTATGTATAATACTTATGTGTTGTATTTGAGATTGACCTTTGAGTCTTGAGATGTATGAATGTGAATATAAGATGTGGTATTAAGATTAAGAGAACTGTGTACCGTGAATGGTTAAGCACATGTGTGAACTTTGAGGACAAAGTTCTTTTAAGGGGGGTAGATTGAAATACCCCAAACTTAGATATGGTGTTTAAATGATAAACTAAGATATAAGGAGGCTAAATAATGCCTTAGAAACATTAAGAAACATTTCTAATCAAAGAAAATATAAGGAAACACCAAAGAGCAGTTTTAACAAAAACGTGCTCTAAGCTTGGAGAGACTTGGGAGGGTACCCAAATATTGTTCTAAGACCTTAGTAATATCCTAATGGTCATTTTAAATCAATTACCAAAGAAAACCAAGCTTGAAAACAAGTTAAAACACAAAATGTGCTTTAAGGAGTCTTAAACACGTTTTTGAAAAATTGTCTTGTAAATGAGTTTTGAATGGCTAAATGTCCATCATTACTCTTTAATTAACATGTGTACTATATAGTATCACATTTGGAAGTCTATATCAATGGGAAATCAAAATTTCACAACAATGTGCCTTGTTTGGTGAATAGTGAATTAATTAAGCTAGTTTATAACATAAGTCTATATAAGTGAGACATTTGGTCAACAAAGACTTAAGTACCCTCATTATTAAAAGGGGGCCGGTTTCTTAGGAGGTGAGTCACCACCTTCATGAGTCATTAAGCAAATAAGAAAGCAAATGAGAGTTATAAAGTAAAAGCACTATTCACCTTTTACATAAATATCACACTTTATTAGTTCTCTCTCCTCACTTCTTCATTCTCCTTTGTTTTCCCACGGTTTGAGCTGCTCTCTCCCTTCTCCATTCACGTAAAACTCAACTCCATGAAAGCTCCATCTTCCTTGGTCACATCTTACTCATTTAGCTCCAAATCCAAAACAAAATACATACTCTTCTTAGTTAGCTCAAGCTCTTCTTTCTATCTTTTCAAAACTTCAAGAGCTTCATTTTGGTGCCAAGTCAAACCACCATTAGAGGAGGAAATTCAAGTTTGGAGACTCCATTGGCATCTCCATTCTCTTAAGGTAAAGAAAGTGTAAGAAAATCTAGGTTTCCACCATTTTCTTCACATGTCCGAAAATTAGTGCTCATGGGACTCCATTTTAAGCCTTGTTCTAGCTTGTTTCTACTCTTCAAAGGAGAGAGGAGGTCCTTCTTGCTTCATATCCAAGTTTGTCTTGAGAAACCAAGGTAAAAACAATCACATTAATACCTTAAGCATATTTTAAACCTAGGGTTTGTTCCTTAGGGTTAATGTGTTATCTAGTACTCATTGGAGTCATTGGATATTGGTTAGAACATTGGCAAGGAGATACACATTGGTGACCGAGATTGAACAAAGAAAAACCTAAGGAAGAAAGCTTTTTAAGCTTATAAAAGAACAAGGTAAATTACTTACCTTAAGATGTCTTGTTGTTTAAGGGAATGGGACTTAGGTATATGATGAGTTTAGTGTAGAGTTTATATTGGGAAGGTGTTATAAAACCTAGGAACAAACAATGACTATACTTGTGAACTTGTGACTAAAGAGCAAATGAGAAGAAGAGATAGTTAAAACAATGTGGAGAGGAATTACAAGAAGCATTTATTTCAATGGGAGCCTTGTTGAGTGTATTCGCAGGTTGAAGGCAATATATGTGGAAATTCAGTGGTTAAGATTATTGTCATTTAAGGGCCTAAGTGCCAAGCATTTGAGTTTAAGCAATATATGATGATGTGGTGAGTTTTAGGTAAATTGTGTGTTAAGGTGTTGTGATGAGAATTTGTGTGGTATGGTTGTTTGATGGAGAAAAACCATGTGTTAGGAGGTACTATATACTAGAGAACCCATGGCAAAATTTAAAGGAGAGCTTAAGTGTTAAGATATTCTAAGGGAATTTAATGACTAAGGAAGTACTAGGATGTTCTATAGGTTGTCTTGATGAAAAAGGGTGAAGTTAAGGTGTGCTAATGACTTATAATGACTTAGGTATCACCATGGAGGATTTAGGAATCAAGAGAATGTATTTGAGTATTTAGGACTTAGGCAAATGTTGGTAAACAACTAGGAAGGAAGTTTAGTTATGAAGGAACATTAAGTAAATGCATAAGAGAGTTTAGATAGTGAAAGATGCTTGGGAGATGATGTTATAGTGGTGAGGAAAACATTTGGTATAGTGGTTACATTAGGTATGAACCACCACCTAGAGACCTAGAGGAAAGCATTACAAGTGTTAGCATTATTACAAGGAAAAAATGTATAATGATTAGGGTGGATCTTGTGAATGATTTATGTGTTTGGAGGATGGTTTATGATTGAGTTTAAGAGTCTAAATGATGTTAGAACACATTGGGAGGCTTGAGTAAAGGTTAGTGAAGATTTGGCAAGTTTGGGCATGGTTTAGTGGCGTCGACCCAGGGGTCCGAAACCCAAGTTGGGTCGGATCGGCCTCTGTTTAACGCCAGGGAAAGTTTCTGGAATGGTCCGACCCAGGAGGATGGGTCGGACATGGGTCGGACGGGTGATTTTTAAAGGGCAAATAAGTTTTTGGAATGGTCCGACCCAGGAGGATGGGTCGGACGTGGGTCGGACATGGGAGGTTTTAGAAGACGGAAAGTTTCTGGAATGGTCCGACCCAATTGGTTGGGTCGGACATGGGTCAGACATGTAGGGTTTTCCAAACCCGAAAGTTACTGGAATGGTCCGACCCAGAGGGTGGGTCGGACGGCCCTTAACACTTAAAAAAAGAAAAAAAAAGGAAATTTTGAATTCTAAGAATGGTAATAGGTAATAAGGTATACCTTTGGTAGGGTGTAATGATTGGGACCCTAAGAACTTAAGTAACTAAGTTAAGTTAAGTGTGTAAGTTTTAATGTTTAAGTTAAGATTGTAAGCTAAGTGGCAAAGACTTAAGAGGGTATTAAATGGGAATCCTTAGAGACTAAGTGAGTTAAGTAAGGTGCAAATAACTAATGACCTAAAAATGAATGAATGATTCAGGTTTGTGAATTGGGACCCCGAAGAAGGATAATCAACAACCAACGACGGTGAACGGTACAACCCTTCTTGTGACCTGCTTGCTAACGAGGTGTCCCTCGGCTTGTGTGCTATCTGTTTAATTGCTATGACTAAAACAAGAAAGCATGCAACCGGTTATATTTGTTCTCGTTGTGTTTGTGTTATCTTTACACTAACCCGCGAGACTTGAAAATTGCTACAAACCAAGTTTAGTACATGCTAAGTTAAGAATAAGAGTTAAGTTTGATGATTGTTGGTTAATGCCCGTTAAGGCTTAGCTAGCACATGGTGTTTAAGATGTCTACTAACTGGAACCTGAGTGAGGAAACCCGGGACCGATCTCCGGTCATGCATGCTAAAGAAAAAGGGGTACGGTATCTGAATCAGATCCGCCCTCCGCTTAAGGACTTGTCTTCGGACTTGTAGCCTAGGGCCGGTTGCCGGCTCAGCTACGCTGGACTCCCGTCCAGAGTAGGTGGCATTAAGATGGTGCGGTGGGATCACCTAAATCCCAGGTTCGAATTAAGCTACAACCAATCCCTTCCAGGAAAGGTTTGTATACTGAGATTAAGATTAAGATTAAGGTAAGGTAAGGAAATGAGATTAAGGAAATGAGGACTAAGGAGGGGGTTACTAACCCACTTGTTTAGGGAACGCTTGAGTCGTTCATTGTTTGTGAACTATAAATGTTCATCTGTGGTTATTGTTATTGCACTTCATATTATGCTTGTGTATGTAATCAATTTCCATGCTATCGACAATTAGTCGTCGTAGTCCCGTTAGCTTGGGGGCCATGAGGGGTGTACCAGCATTCGTGCTGACCCCCTCGGGGGCTATTTTTACACTTGCAGGTAAGAGACCCATGAGGGCGCACTACGAGAGTAGGAGCAGTTAGACTTAGGGTGGGATGTTCATTTTGAGTTCGGGTTGCGCCTGTGCACCCAACTGTTTATATAAACTGATGTAAGTTTGAGATTATTTTTAAGATACTAGTACTCGGTTGGTCGTGGTATTGTGAATGTTGATGTTTTGATTTGGATAAGTATTTTGGACAAGTATTGTAAACGTTAAGGCCGGTATATTCTAACGATCAGACCGTGGCAAGGTCCAGGTGTTATTTATTTCCGCTGCGACGTATTCGATTAAGTGTTCAGTTTGCGATAACCACGATAGGCTTTAGATGGGGTGTACATTTACCTTTTAATTCTCATACTACAACTACCATTCCATAATTACAACACATCTCTGTTAACTCCAATACACACCTTGGTTCTCCCATTCACCAAGTCATCCATAAACGCACATATCCTTACCAAAATTTTGCCATAGTTTACCTACAGTTCTAACTTCTCCACATACACACTTTCTCATCAATTTCATTCCTAATCTAACCACACCCATACAAGGGTCCTACCAGCACACAAGGCTATATCAATCCATCTCAATACATCGATACTCCACCAAACATCAATATCCATACTCACACACAATATACATGGCTCTAAGGCTACAATCTACTTACTAGTTCCCAAATACTCAAAACTTCATAAACTTCAATACTAATACAATAGTTTAGGTTCTTTTATTTGTTTACCCATTCCCTTTACTCTAATGCAATAGAATTTAACATTAGGAAGGAGCTCTTACCTGAGCTTGTTTTCCTTCATTTCTTTTCCACTTTTCCTCTTCTCTCTTTCTTGCCCAAATCGGCCATATGGGGAATGGAGTTGCCAAACTCCATTCCCATCATCCAAGCACACAAAACAATTGCAATTAATATACTAGCCCTTATATTAATGCTAGTTCATTGAATTGTTTAAATCAAAATTTCCTAGGGTTTACCTTTGGAGTGTTTTAGGAGGGGTTTTAGCCCTTGGTTCAAGAAGGAGAATCCACCACCATTGCAAGGTGAAATTGATGCTCAAAGGAGAGAGAGAAAACAAAGCATTACAATGGGCAAAAATCGGCTAAGCAAGGAAGGTGAAGAAAACTTGAACTTTTCATGGAGATTTTTACCTTAATGGAGAGAGGAGACTCCAAGCTACCCATTGGTGCTATTTTCCCTTTGAATGGGGAAACCCATGGAAATGAACTTCCTCATTTTTGAATTTTGAAAAGAGAGAAGTGTAGAGGATGATGAGGGGATTACAAATATGTAATTATTTTTGTGATTGGAGCTCAAATGGAGGTAGAGCATTGGAGAGAAGTGAGAGTTGTCATTGTTGTTGTTGGGGGAGCTCAAAATCACCCAATCCAGAAGAGAGAGAAGGGAGAAATCGGTGAGGAGGAGGAGGAGAGAGAGAGAGAGTAGAGAGAGAAATGAGTGTGAGGTAAGTGTAAGTGGGTACTATTCCCCTTTTTACTTTTTACCTTTGTCTCTTAATTAACTTGCTAGTATGTGAGTGCGTGAGGGCTTTTTAACTTACTAAAACCGGCCCCCTTACTGTTATACTAGCTGGAGCGTTTTTTGTCTTTTACAGAAAACGCTCGTTATTTTACCCGGTTTCGGTACTATTCGCTAACCGGGCCCGTTTCCGGAATTTTTCTCGTTTAATTATTTTTATTGAATATTAAGCTTCCATAAATGCTTAATAATTGTTATTTAATGATTTATAATTTTTACGGATTCGTTTGACCACTTAAAATCACGTTTTCGGGTTTTCTCGAAAAACGTGCGCTAAAGCTCTATTAGCGTTTTAATACATTATTTGGATCCGTTTTCTTCGGGAGTTGTTACCATATATTAATTTAGGCCTTAACAAGGCTTTAGAATCCATATAACATGCTAACCGAGGTCTCATACCTCCTATGGTTACTTAACGCTTACTTAGCGTTTTACGCTTTTTAAGCGTTTATTTATTTCTTTTTAATTTATTTTTCCTTACCAATATTTTTTAAATCATTATTAGGCTCTTAAATAACTATAAGGATAATTTAATCGCCATATTTAAGGTCGGGGTATTTCAAGTAATCCCGCAGCCCACATGCTACCGGGCCACGCACAACTAATTGTCGTCTAAACATGCGGTTGATTATATTGAATCATGCATGTAAACTATAAACACACAACACATTACATTCCACAACAATGGGGCTCGACAAAACAAACATCACACCTATACTTGATAAACCACTCATTGTGCTCTTTAACCCTAGAGGGTTTCTCCTCAAACGCCTCTTATCACAAACTGGGATTCATATCCATGATCCACGTACTCCACATTTTAACGTACATATAACATCACATCGCAATAAGAATTGCAACGCAACAATAACACATAACATAACTGTAACGGTTCTCTTACGAACCAACCCAAACATAGTTAGTTAACTTGGTAAGCCTAGAGAATGAAAACACCCTCATGATAAGCCTGTTACATCACTCATTACCGTCCTGTTAGTCGGACGAGTAACTTAACTTAAAGATGGATCAGATATAGTGATCCAAACACACCGTACATATTCCCCAACCGACGTGAGTCAGAAAAGCCTGGTTAAGCTTAGGGGTGATTGAAGACCAATGAAGGAAAACAACCAACAAAGAGGGAGCTAAAGAAACTGTATACATCAATTCCCAAACAACGCGTGACCGGAACAACCGGATTCCTCACCCCCATAAATATATATATATATATATATATAAACATAGTTAAGGGCTCCACTGTGGAACCTATCACATCCATACACCTTACAGTATTACAACTGGGTTAGACACACAAGGGAGGTTCATACATTCACACACAAACATCACACGCAAACATCACACAACTAACTCACGCATAGCGTGGTTAGAACGTCCTATGGTTCGGGTCGTCATATCCGAATACTGATCTCTTATGTGATCCTAGACTCAGTTAGCTAAGGTTTAAAACTTTTGAGGTTAAACGGTATCGGAACTAGTCACGCCACATATATGAATTACTGTAAATCATACATACTTTTATCTTATAACGTGGCAAACATTCAGAAAAACACATTAGCATACAAGTCGGTGTAATCCGGTAGGACACAGGTTGCAAGAAAACCATACCTTGGTCCCTGCTTCGATTGGTTTCACCGTAGGCAACTCCTATACATAATTAATAATGTCGGTTAATTAACTTATTCAACTTATAATTACTAAGTGTTTACATGTTTTCATGACATATTCTATCCTTAATCTTACACTCATTTATCTTTATTATTCATACTAGGGTCCACTACATAACTCTCATTCTCTTTCTTAGATTTAAAGATTTTTTTTTATGTTCTGGTCTGGACCGCCCCACTGGGGAGGTCCCAGGGGCGGTCCACAACAGAAACTCCAACGCCTGCAGCAAACAACCGGACCTCCCCACAGGGGCGGTCCACTACAGAACCAATTTTCTAAAGTGTGTTTCTCCTCTTTTTGAACTCCAAATTCATCCCAATTTTTTCCTATGTTTCACACATGTTTCCCCACATGTTTTAACATCTTTTGGCACACTAAAACCCACTCTAACCATTCCAAAAATTCCTTAAACTTTTACTCAACTTTTACTAAGTTTTTAACACTTGAACATTTTTTTTCCTTACACTTGTAACTTGTATTCTTGCCTAAAACTTCACCTAACCAAAGTGTTCCCCTACCACCTTATAATCATCTCTTTAAGCATCATTTGCTCTACAACCAACCCCTTTACACAAACTCCTCATGTCTTTCCCACAAGCTCTTGTTTTAAACCTTCACAAGGCATTACTCTTCCATTGCTCACCAAACTTTGTACAAGACTAGAAACTCATCCTTACCACTACTTTGGTATGCTTACAATCACCCACTTGATTCCCTAAACTTCCTTGAACAATGCCCAAGTTATTCTCATACTGATGAACACCTAAATTCCTTTTCTTCACCAAATCAATCCTTAACAATTCCCAGTGAAACCTAGGTCATCAACTTCCTTAAAAACACCTAAACTTCTATTTTCTACTCAAATTTTGACAAAGCTCCGTTAGTATTTCCTTGGACACCAAACACAAGGTTTCTCACCCTTGAACACTCAAGAACATTTATTCACACAAAAATGTTCTTTACACACAACTAAGCCTTAAACTACACTACATAACAATATAGTGCATAATTTTAATTGCTTGGCTCTTAGGCCCTTAAATTGCATAAACCTTAAACACTGAATTTCCCACATAACATATGCCTTTAACTGCGAATACATACAACAAACACATATGCCTTTTTAATAAACACTTGAGAGTATTTTACTAGCTCATTTATCATTGGCTCCTTAAGTAGTTTATTAAGCATTTTAAAGCTCAATTTTTCCTAAGGCACTTTAGGTTAGGTTATTTACCTCTTTTTCTTTCAAACTTCTTTCTTGTTTCCTTGAATAGGAAATGAGCTAGGAACTTGATCACTTGTCAATCTTCTATCCACACACAAGTCAAGATAATGAGCATTAAGCTTCATGCTTATACTCGTTAATAAACCTTAGGTTATATAATGTCTTAAAAACACATAATGAGTGTTTTACCTTAGAATTGAGTAGGAATTGAATTAAGTAGCAAGAGAGGACTCCACCTAGTCCCTTGAAGATTGGAATGAGCTAACAATGAGCAAAAGAAAACACCATGAAGAAGGTGATTTCGGTCACTTATGAAAACAAGAGGAAATGAAGTTTTCTTTGAGTTTCCTTACCTTGAAGCAAAGGAGAACAACAAGGTGTGAAGTGTGAAAAGATGAGCTCAAGCTCCTCCCATGGTGATTCCTCTTGGCATCGAAATGGAGGTTTGGAGTTTTGAAAAGACAAGATTGTAGAGCTTGACTAAACTAAAAAAATGGTGGTCTTGGAATTATTTTTGGAGCATGGAGCTAGAAGTTATGGACAATCAAAGATGGAGAATGGTATATGGCTGTAGCAAAACCGTGAAGTGAATGGAGGAAGAAGAGAGGTTGGAGACGGTGGGAAATGAAGAAGGATAGGAGAGAATGAAGAAAAGTAAGTTTGTAAGATATTTATGCTTAAAGTAAATAGTAACTTGCTTTATCATTACTTATTTACTTGTTAACTAGCAATGGTGGTGACTCACCTTGTAAAAACCGGCCCCATTATCTACTTAGGGGTATTTTGGTCTTTGTTGACCAATTAAATCACTTATATTGACTTATGTCATAAACTAGCTTAATTTAGTTACTATTCACAAAACAAGGCACATAATTGTGAAATTTTTGATTTCCCATTGATTTAGACTTCCTAATGTGATACTAAGTAGTACACATGTTAATTAAAGAGTAATGATGGGCATTTAGCCACTCAAAACCCATTTACAAGACAATTTTTCAAAAATGTGCTTTAAGACTCCTTAAAGCACATTTTGTGTTTTAACTGTTTTCAAGCTTGGTTTTCTTTAGTAGTTGATTTATCACGTCCATTAACATTTAAATAAGGTATAGGTATGACCTTTAGGTCTTATACAAGGTTACACCAAGTCTAGAGCAAGTATTTGCTTAAATTGACTTTAAGGTGTTTTCTTGTGTTTTGTTTGTTTTAATTGTGTACCAAAGTTTCCTAAGGACTTAATTAGCCTTATCAAATCATAATTGAATATTATTAAGTCTTGGTAGGCTCTTTGGGTCCTAACCAAGTTCACTCCAAGCTTAGAGCATGTTTTTGCTCAAACCGTGTTTGTGGTACTTTACTGTGTCTACTATGGTTTAAATTGTTCACCTTTGTTTATAAGGCACTTTTTAGCCTTTTAATTCCATAGTTTAATGTTTAAAAAACATATCAAGGTTTGGGGTATTTCAGATTTATTGGAACTGTGAATGTTTCACATGGGTGTGTTGTTTGTTATCGTACTTCTTATTATTATCTGTATGAATAATCAACTGCATGTATACGACAAAGTAGTCGTGTGTAGCCCTGTTAGCTTGTGGGTTGCACGTTTTCTGTGCCAGCAATGTGTTGAGCCCCTTGGGGCCTGTGATTTAAACTTTGCAGGTAGGTGCCAGACGAGGACTCAACCTGAGAGTAGGAGCGGGTAGAGTACTTCGGGTTGCTTTTACATTTGTTACACGAGTTGTGCATGTACACTCGTTTAGTAAATGGATGAGATGTTAGTATGATGTATTAGGATATGAGATACTCGGTATAAGTTGTGGTTTATGGATTGTATTGTATAGATGCTCGAGTAATTATCCGGTTATTTAGACCGTGACTTGTAAGAAAATAGGATAGCCTAGTTAGTCACGTGGATGACTAACGGTGGTAACACCCATTTAGTAGAACTTTTCCGCTGTATTGTTAATGAACGAGATGGACTTAGGGCGACGATCAATGTATTTGGAGATGGGGTGTTACAACTGATAATGTCATTCTCGCTAGAGAATTACACCACAAGATAGCCAGATCCCAAGCTAGGAAAAAAGGAATTTTCTCTTGTGAAGTGGATTTGAGTAAAGCTAATGACAAGATGGAATGGTCGTTCCTAAATCAGGTACTAGAGGCCATGGGTTTCCCAGATTACTGGAAAACTCCTGTCAAGAACTATGTCACATCTGTCAATGGTTCGGTTATTATCAATGAGGCTAAGGGCTAAAAACATTGAGCAAAGAGAGGTATTAGACAGGGGGATCCCCTACCCTCTTTCTTTTCATCCTCACTCAGGAAAGCCCCTTAGAACCCTAAATAGAGAAATGCAAAACAACACATATGAGGGGATCAAATTTACAGATGATGGGCCGTAATCTCTCACCTGGATTCACAGATGCCATCATCTACTAAGTTCAGCCACTGTTGAAAATGTTTCCATTTTGAAAACAACCATCTCAACATTTCTAAAACCTCAGGCCACCAATCAATTCTCAAAAATCAGAAATAATCTTAAGTCCCAAACAACCTTCCAACCACAAATCAGATCTTGCCCAAATCCTTGGAGTCCGGAAGGTTGAGTGTTTCAGCAAATATTTGGGTCTCTCTCTTAAGGTGTGGAGCAACAAAAAGAAAGCTTTGGATTCCTCCTAGAGACCCTCTAGAAAAAGGTCTAAGGGTGGCGTAGACCCATGTCTCAAGCTATCAAGTTTGTTCTCACTATGAGTGTCTTACAATCAATCCCAAATTTCAACATGTCTTTGTTTAAGCTCGCAACGAATATAATGAACAAGATGAATCTAATTTGCTCACATTTCTGGGGCGGGAGAGAAAACTAACAAGAAAGCTATGCACTGGAAGAAATGGAGCTCAGTATGCTCTCACCCTGACAAAGGGAGCCTAGGATTTAGACATGTTAAAGCCTTCAATCAAGCTTTACTAGCCAAACAAATATGGCTTATTTTGAAAAACGAAGAGTCACAGATGAGAAGATCCCTTAAAACCTAATACTTCCCAAGAACTAACATCCTACAAGCTCGGCTAGGAAGAAATGATAGTCCCATATGGAAATCTTTGCTGACTAGCATCCAAGTAATCAATATGGGGTGCGGTGAAAAAAATTGTAAGGGGTGTAACACAGACATGTGGGACTCCCCATGGATATATAGAGATTGTCCGGTCAAGCCAATCACCCAAAACGTGAACCAGTCCATGAACTGGGTCTACCTCTTGATAAACCCTAATAAGAAATTTGGAACTCCGTTCTTATTAGAGAAAAGTTTCTTCATAATGATCAGGAAGACATCCTCAACACTTCTATAAGTGGGAAAACTCAAGATTCCTAGATCTGGACAAAGTCCCCCAATGGAGAGTACTCAGTTTAAAATGGTTACTACATGGCCCTAGAGAATAGGGAGATAGAATCAACATTTGTCAAACATAGTTATGATCAGATTAGGAATAAAATCTCTGCCAAACTTCCCCTCACCCCAAGATTATTTATTATTTATTTTTTTTGCTGGAGAACTGGTTAGCCAGATTACTCCTTGTCTGGTAGTAGCCAAGTGCATTAGAGGAGATACCAAATGTTTCTTATGTGGCATGATTAATACAAACTCATGAGATTTTCAATGTTGTGTCCATAGCGAGGATCATTAAGAAAACACTCAATCCCTGAAAATTTCCTCCCCCCGATGAAGGGGATATACGTGACTAGATTTGTAGTAATGCCCAGATCTAGACCCGCAATAAATTAGCACAGATCACCAATCTTGCTTAGGCAATTTATGACGCCACGACTAAGACAAAACATAATCTAGAATTGAACATCAAAGAAAGCATAGATTCAAATCTAGCTTTCATAAAAGGTTATCAAATTCTAGGATTTATCTGTACCCAAGATTGTCTACTTTCCATCGGACTCCTCTGCTCCCTATGTTCATATTATATCTACTGTTGTAGAGTCCTTGGTCCTTCTATGATTATTAGTGGTTGTAACACCCCTAATCCTAATCCTGTATTATAATCGTAAGTCGTAGCATAACAAAATATAATTTGCAGCGGAAAATGAAACTAACTACCGTTGGTGTTACACGCCGTTACCCACCCATGTGAGTAACAAGGCAACCTTACTCCATCAATCAACTTCAACTCCCAACCGCAGTGATGACCAGATACTGAGCAATCTTTAAAGTTACAACCCAAATCCAAACCAACAAATGAGCAACTAATCCCAATACAACATAACTCCATAATACAGTATATAATAAGACTAAAAGTGTACTTCATTAAAAATACATCAACTACCCAGCGTCCCGCTCTCCGGCTTCGTGTCTTCTTTCAATAAATTAAAATGTTTGGCCCACTGAAGGGCTCAGCTGAAATACCCCTAACCTTTAAATAATAAAATAATGGTAAATAAATATTATTTAGGGGATTATAAACCCTAAGAAAAGTATATAAACAGTTAGGCGTTAAAAACGCACCTAAACTCCTTAAGGTCATAAACGAGCGTTAAGCCGGACCTTAAGCAAATCAAGTTACATAAGCTATGAACATCATATGAAGTTAATCAAGGATCATTATATGACCCTTAGAACACAGGACCTCATCTAAAACTGAGTAAAAGTACAAAATGCCCAGGAATTCTCTTAAAGGCCCTTAAGGCTCGAAAGTCCCGGAAATACTTTATAAGATGAAATAGAGCATTAAACTTCATTCCAAATGCACCATAACACTTTATTAGACATATAAGAGGAATTCCTCATGATAAATTCTCAGTTAAAGACAAAGCGCTTGGAGGTTCCCGATGGGGGGCCCATAAAACCCCGGGAATGCCCCAGAGAGGTGCCGAGGTGGCACAAACTCCAATATAAACCATTCTTAGAGTTCCAATCATCAATATTCACCATTCTAAAGAAAATACTCAAACTACGTTTTCAAAAATAAACAATGCTCTAGGGAATTTCTTAACGCTCATTTTTGCCCCGGGAGTTTCCCGGTAGCCTGGAAATTGTGTCTTGAGTTGATATAACCCCATATAACTCAATGTAACTCCTTAACATATTATTATCAACTATCAAAAAGGTTTATAAACACTTGGAACTCATAGCGACTACTTATTTTCCAAAATATCCTTAAAGCACAAAAATGCACCTTCGGGTGTCATAAAAACGCGTTTTACGCAATTACCTTGAAGCTTTTGAGGAGCCACGAGTTGATAATATTAAATGGGGAGGAATTGACCATCTAAATCAATTAAATCCAGTGCTAAAACATAGCACAAACAGGGCCGATTTTTAGATCAAAAAGGTACCATAAATCAGCATTTTTACCTTAGAACTTTCATCTTTTACCATGGTATAAAATGTACCAAATAAAATGCTGGAACCTATTACATGTTATAATATGGTCTTAATACAATATAGTGTTAATGGAATCAAATTAAAAATCTGTCCCATATATCCTCTATATTGGGCGCCATTTAGGGTGTATTTGACTAGGATTTTAGTAAAACATTATGTCTTATGGATGGTGACTCATCTCCCATGTGCCATGTGGTATAATGTCAAATAAAATCAGTCAAGTAGGGCTCCCATTACTGATTTCCTGCAAGAAAATGAGAAGGAATTAGTATAAGAAAAGTAAAGGAATTAAATATACAACCTAGATCTACTTTATACATGTGCAATATAAACAAACAAAACAGCCCATGTGCTAGCCTAATGCTGCCGATTTTTGATCAAGAAAGGGGGAGCTGATTGCTGTTTATTTAGTCAAAAGAAAACACTACCTAATTAAGCTAGTTTCCTTGTCTTCAAATGACAAAATCAATTACCTATATACAACACCATTGCCGATTAGAATCAAGGAGAAAGGAGGTAGATTTCCTTATTAAAATCAAAGTGAGAACATGTACCTAACTAAGCATGTGCCAATGTCTAATATAACAAAAATCAAGTGCTAACATTCAGTCCTATTACCGTAAGCATACAAGAGAAAGACAAGGGCAAATCAATATTTAAAATGCTAAAGAAACACTTACCTACCTTAGCTCTTGTCCTCTTGTGTTAATTATCAATCAAAGCCTCCATTGTCTACCTTGTCTCAGCCGAAAGTCTAGTCAATAATCGGCATTTTATGGGGCCAAACAATCAAACAATAAACAAAGGGAAAGCTAGACAAATTGACATTATTGTGTCAAAAATTCTATCCTTGCCTAACTCCTTAATGCCATACATAAGTTTCATTCTTCCTTTGCCCTTCATTCAGCCGAATGTGTAAATCTCATTCTCCTCTCTTTTCTTTCTTCATTTGCTAGTTTATTCCTTAGAGCTTCAAAGGTTCATTAATGGTGTTTTAAGTTCTAACACCATTTCTATGTAATTTTCCTACCTAAATCTACTAAGTCTTGAAGCAAGAATCATCCTAGCACCTAGCAAGATTTCGCCAAGCATTAGAACACCAGGAGTCATCTTGATTCAACAACAACTCACGGAACAACAAGATCAAGTTAAGGTATATTTTCATGTTGAAAATCCTAGTAAATTCCCTAACTCATTTCCGAAAATTATAAGCCTCTAAACCAATGTTCTCTTCATCATTTCATGAAGGAAACTTGGATCTACAATCATCCCAAGGTGTACCAAAAATTCTTTGAAAAATACCTAAGGTAAACTCATGTAAAAACTACTCTCTAAATCTTACTTTTAAATCATTGTTAGAAGTCTAACATTTGGATCTCCTAAACCTATGTGTGGAGGCCGAAAGTTCTTCATCAAAATAGCATTGGAAGAGCTTGGAATTCAAGGAGAAATCAAGTAAAAGAATGATCTTGATTTAAGGAGTAAGTTTCTATAATTAAGGTTTTTATTAGTTTAAGTTGATTTACGCTTCAAACTTTGGTACAAAAATTATAGTATAGCCTTAGTATATAAGGCCATTTATTATAGGTTATAATGTCAAGAAAATAATTTATAACTTATAAGGTAAGATATATACCTTAAGGTATATTTGTGTCACAAAAATTAATTAGGATACATATGTTTCAAGCCAAAATATCTTAGGATAAAATGTTCTATTTTGAGTTTAATCATTCTAGTCTTAACGTAATTTTTGGAAGTGTTATATGGCTTATATACATTTATATATACTTATTAAGGTTTTAAAGTTTTAGAAGCCATATGGTAAAATAGAATTAAAGCCGTGTATTATTGGATTTTTTGTGATTATTTTTATAGTATAATATATTATATATAAAATAGAATAATAATAAATAGCTAAGTTTTAAATAGTTTACAAAAAAAAAATTTTGAAAAGTATAGGGTACTAATTATAATTTCGAAAACTCTCCTGGACAATTCTTTTTTTTTTATTATTCACGAGTTTTCTTTTTCGGTAACAACAGCTTCGTTCTCCTTTTTGGTTCTCAACATCTTTGTTCCACACACGAAGCGATGAATCCCCCCCTCCTCTCTCCTCTCACCTCAACCTCTCACGCAAAGGCTACCACTTCACCGCCATGTCAAATTCCAGCCCGTCGTCTCTAAACGCAACTCCGTTGAGCCTTCATTCCATCGTAGCCACTTTCGCACCCCCCTTTCTGCCCAGCGCTAATAGCTACACAAAAACGCCGCACAAAGCCTCTTTCGCACCCCCCCTTTCTGCCTACCGCTAATAGTTACACAAAAACGCCGCACAAAACCTACACAACCCAAGGATGAGGAGAGGGCTCCATCTTCCCAGTCAGAGGCGCGGATGTCGGAAGGATGACGCAAGAAAAGGTAATAGCTCTAGACGGAAAGAGTTCAAGGATAAGCCCGCAAGCGGTCGACATTGCCGATACCCAAAGGCGTGGTGTAGAGTCAATCCTCCTGCCTTCCAAATACAGCCAACAACAGTTTTCATAGATAATGTCGATAGAACATCTCTGAGCATCACTTGGGCAAGATTGTAAGAAGATTTGTCAGCTGGACTAGACTTTACATCAGCAAGAAAGTTAGAAGGTCCAACCGCAATGCATGTGCCTTCGTGGATGTGGCACATGTGTACGATGCAAAAAGATTGATTGAAGGGATACGAGGCTGGAATATCAATGGCAGTCAACTATGGGCTAGAATGGAGTTCCAAGGTAGCCAAGGGAGGAGGTCCAAGATGCAACCGAATGACCAGTTTAATCACCGACACAAAGGGGTGAGTAGTCGAGCTGATAAGGACGTAGGGGGCCGCAAAGAGAGGGCCCATGCTATAACAAGATTATCCATCAATGTTAAATCAGACAAAGTAATGAAAGCCGGTTTGAATAGGTGTGTGGTTATCACCCTTCAAGAAGAGACATCACCATCAGAAGTTGTGGATTGTCTACTTAATCGATGGCCGAATTTGGGAGGACTTCTGGCCTTATCTCGTAGAAAATATCTTTTAGTCTTCAACACAACAAAGGAGATGGAAGCCGTGTTGGACCAAGTCCGGGAAAAGGGCAAAGCACATGAAGAAATTGAAATCCGTCGTTGGAACACGTTAGACCAGGTTGAGAGGAGACGTACATGGGTAGTCATCCGCGGGATTCCGTTGCATGCGTGGAACAAGAATAATGTACGAAAAATAGCCCAAACAGTAGGTGTGGTCGTAAAGGTTGAGGAAGAAGAAGGTCAATTTGTGGAGAATGCGGAGATTCAAGTTCAAATTGATACTTCAACGCTTCAATTCATAATTGGAAAATTATGGTTAAAGTTGATAACCAGAATTTCCCTGTCAGTGTCGTCGAAGCATTTGAACAAATGCCACAGTAAAAAAAGATTGACCGCTCCGAGAGTATCATCCAAATGGTAGAAGTGCACAACAAGATGGCTTTAGGTCAACAGAGTTCAAACATTGACCAGTTTCAAAATGGGCTGGAGGGGGAAGATGAAACAAAGGGACAAGAAAAAGGAGGAAGTGTCGTGGTGAATTCAGAGGAGGCATCGATGCATGATTCGGCGCACAATTCCCAGTGTGACCCCTACGTTACTGAGAGGGATGCTGATAGTGCGATCGGTTTGGATGACCAACATCAAATGATGTTAATAATGTGCAGGCGCATCATTCGATGATGAATAATACAAGTGGTAATGATTCGACTAGAAGTGCGCCACATGAGTTGTGCCTTGGGAATGATTTCGTGGCAAAACCCAACAGGTGGGCGGTGCTACCGAGGAGGGTGTCGAGAAGGAAACCTCGGAGAGTAAACAGGAGAATAAAGGCGCGGGGTTATCCTTTTCCCAATTGCATGAATCAGAAGAGGACGAGTCAGATGAAGTGTTGATCCCAGACAATTTCTTTGAAGAGACATCCCAAACATTGGCACATTGTGCGAGGCCCGAGAAGTAAGTTACGGTATGTGCAGATAAATGCTTGGAAATCGAACACCATGGTAACCAGTTATCGATAAATGGGGAGATACATAATAAAGATGTCCCAGCAAGGAATGAGGGAGGGAAAATTATTAACCCTGACAGAGAAGCGGATGAATGTGTTAATCTGCTATTAGAACTGGGATGTAAAGTTCCTAATCCAAGGCTAACAAAGGCGAATATTCTTGCCCAAATCCAAGAGATGCAAGAGGCCCAACCGAAGTAAAGAGTCATGGAATGTCCTGGAATAAGGGGATGGAAGCTTAAGGTATGATGGGGTTAAAGCTTACTTGAGAAACTAACAATTGTTCTACACATGGAGTGAGGTCAAGGATGGCTAGTCTTGGGATAAGGTGGCCGGTAACCTTGGTAGGTGTGGAGTATTGGCTGGTCCGCGCTTTGGGAAGGTAGGAGGTCAGGGGAGAGTCTCTTAATTTGGTGGAAGTAGGCTTGTTTCTTGGGTGGAGATTAGAGTATTTTATCTTCTTCTGGAGAAGGCCTCGTTTTAATGTTTGTTAGGTCCGCGTGTGCGTTTTGTCCGGGGTTTATAAGTTAGACTATTCTGTTTGATGTAAGCTGTAATTGGATGTGGTGGGTACTCTTTTTCCTCCTTAAGTTTTTTTCCCACCGGGTTTTGCTTAGGAAGGTTTTAATGAGGCCCAAGCACAGCCCATCCATCTTCTCTTTTTAAATAATATGGCTATATGCCCAAATTATCAAAAAAAATTATAATTGTCGAGAGTTTAAGGAGTTATTTGGCATAGTTATGATATAATATAAGGTAGGAATTAATATTATGAATTTTGGTGAATTTAAACAAGTGTTTAAGTGTGAAAATAACATTTTATAAAGTTTTGGGGCTATTTTGTAATTTCTGGAAAGTATGGTGTAAAAACCGAATTACATATGTTTTTCTGGGTATATTAAAGTATTAATTATGAAATTAAGTCTTGGTCAAAGTGTTGACCAAAAACTTTGGGTTAAAATTATGACATGAAATATTAAGTTTATAAAAGTTTTGGGGTGAATATGTAATTTATGAAAATATAAGTGTGGAACCGAATTGAATAAGGGGCGAATTCATAATTTATAAAAGTATATGGGTCATTTTGGTTATTTAAGATAAATAAATGTTAAAACTATAGTTTATGAGTTAATATGTAACTTGTATAAAGTTTTGGGGGCTAAATTGTAGATAAAGGAAAGATGTATATTAAAACCGAAAATATATGTGGTTAAATGGTGATTTGCAAAAGTTAGTGGGTACAAATATAAATGCCGAAAGTTAAAGGTTATTTGGTAATTTATAAAAGTTATTGTGTCCAATTTATAATTACAGAAATTAATAAGGTTGGTTTTATAATGTAATAAAGAAAGGAATTAAAACTATGTATTATGGTATATTATGGAATATAATACAAAGTTTATAAAATAAATGTGGTTATAATAAAAATAACCAAAGGATATTGATATATGGAATAAGTTAAAACAATTATGGGTATATAACTAATGAGATGAATATACCATAAAAAGGAATTAATTACCATGTGGTTACTAAATAAAATAATGGACTGTTAAACTACCTCGAACCACTGTAAAATAACAGGGGAAAATAAAAGAACATACGGGGTTAGTATACTACAAGTATTGGTTCTGTAGTGACAGTACTGTAACGTTTAGTAAATAGTTGTATTAATGTTACCCGTATTGCATGTAAATATAACAGCGTACGGGGAGAAACGGTTAAGGCGTGAACTGTCAAGCTAGCAAGTTACACGGTGAACGGTACGTTAATTGTGTGGTCTGAATGTCCTAAGGATTTTCCTAAGGTCCAGACATTGTGTGTTTAATTGTTAAGAGCGATATCTGTGTTTTATGTATATTATCTTGTATACTGTATTGCTCAACACCATTGCGTTTTATTTTATGCGAACGTCTTATGGCTGGAAGTTTATACATCTAAACTGGAACAAGACTAACTAACCTTTAGGTTTTATGAGAACCTAACTGATGGTCAACTGTTATAGTCTTAACTCAAGGATTGGTTATTGTATCACTGACTAAAGGGCTAATTTATAAAGAGAGGAATCCAGACTGTTTCGACTTTCTGGTTGCGCATCGTGATCACTATGAGGGACTTCTATGGGGAGTTACTCAAGGGAATCCATTGTCCACATTTGACGATGGCGGAGGGCACTACTGTTGGTGCACAGGTTCGACCGGATCGGTCAAAATAATTACCCAGGGCCATATGGTCTGCTGGTAACGGTTCCATTGGAACCCAGGGGACTACTGTCCATTAATAAGTTATTAAGGGTTGTCTTAACATGACGCCTGAGGTGGAATTTGATTGGAAAAGTTTAAGTGGTTGGTTTAAAAGGGTAAGGGTCATGTGACCTACTAACAAGTACAGTTTAATACACGTATCTTGTTTGGTTATTGTTATGGATTATTGGTTTGTGATGATCTGGTGGTTTTTTCTCATTATGATGATGTTGACAGGTGAACAGTTGAGTGTTTATTTAACATTACAGTTATTACTATTGTTGTAAAACGAATTTTCATGTAATGAATCTAATATCAAGATGACTAAACGACTTAAGGAATCTAGATGACTTAGGACTACATTTAGCATACCAGCATTTCGATTGTTGAGCCCTTCAATGGGCAAAGCGTTTCAGGTTACTGAATAAGACACAAGCCGGAGTGCGGGTTACGGGGTAGCTGATGTGTTCACAAGAAACACTTTTAAGTTTATTTATGTATTGTATTAAGGAGGTGTTGTATTCAGTTAGTTGCTCATTTAGTTTGGATTTTGTTTGTAATATTAAGAGTGCTCAGTATCTTGTTCATCACAGCGTGAGGAGTTGAAGTTGTTGGAAGGAGTAAGGATGCCTTGTTACTCACAAGGGTGAGTAACGGCGTGTAAAACCAAGGATAGATAGTTTTTTTTCCGCTGCGAACATTATTTATTATGCTACGACTTGCGACGTTATTACAGGTTTAGGATTAGGGGTGTTACAAAAAGTGGTATCAGAGCGTAGTTACGCTCTGATGAAGAGATACTGAGTCAAGAACAGTGAGCATAGGAATTTTGGGATACGAGAACGTCTGTGAGAGTTCCTGATGACCAGAAGGTCGACATAGCTACGTACAACCTGAAGGATGCAGCTGACTTTTGGTGGCGATTTGTCGAGGGCCACCATAGAGCTACACCAGACTTTGGATGGATAGCGTTTGTGGAAATGTTACGGGAGAAGTACTACCCTGAACACTTGAAGCAGAGGAAGAGGCAAGAATTCGAGAGCCTAATCCAGGGGAGTCAGACGGTTGATCAATACTACGCACGGTTCATCAGTCTACTAGATTACATCCTAGGGGTCGACTACTCCGACACCGTCAAGATTAAGAAATTTAGAGGAGGTCTACAGTATCACATCCAGGGCGCCATGGGAGCAATACGTTTCACTACTATACAAGAGTGGTATGACGCGGCATCAGCAACTGAGTTAATGCTTCAATCTAGGGAAGAGGCTCAAGGAAAGAAAAGGAAGAAAACTAAGGGAGAAGATGGGGGAGCAACCTCTGGTGGATACTACAAGAAGGGGAAGTAAGAAACCTATGATTGAGAATGAGTTGCCATTATTTACCTATACTTGGAATTGGTCACTAAACCTAAAACCTTCAGCAGGAAATTCTTTGATAAGAAGAAGGAGAGGAAGGACTTCCATGGTCAGAAGACGAAGGAGCAGGTCCCTCGTCTAACCGGCCTAGGTATTGATGCCCAGCCACTAAGATCAGCACCACCTAAGGGTAAGGATACCCACCTCTCGCTTAACCAAATATTTATTAATTGTACCTTTACTAAACCATGTTGTATAAACAACAGGCAATAAGGCAACCCAGCGCCACTACTACTGTAAGCGCTGTGGAAATGATCACCCCGGCGTAGATTGTTCAGGAAGGAAGGTGGAGTGCCGCTATTGCAAAAAGAAGGCCCACCGGGAGTATGAATGCTTTTCTAACCCAGCAAGCTGAGTATACAAGGGATCTAGAGGATCACAGAGAACACCAGCTACTGAGGCGGGCGGACCAAGAGGAGGTCAGGCGCCGCAGAACAACACCTATACTAGAGGACCGGCAGGACATCCATCCTCATCCGGGAGTCAGAAGGGAAAGGAGATAGTTTCTAGGAAGAAACACCTTCTACTCAGTGGGTACTTCAGGCGCTGAGGCTAGCGCTCAGCGCGAAACCGGTAACCTAGATACTAACCAAGAGCATGATGCATGAATGTGTATTTATAGTTATTAGTCGATGAGACTTGAATGAGTTTTAGTGTGAATTAAGATTGAGAGAGACCTAACATAGGAAACCTCTCACCTAATAGGATACTTCGACATTTGTTTTCCCATATCTATGAGACCGAGATCACCTGAGCCTATGAGCGAAGGTCGAGAATATCCAGAGGCAGAGTGCCAAGTACTTCGACCCGGCATGATCTTACTCAAGCAATATCTAACCTTAGATGAACAATAGCTATTGTAAATGAATGTAGAACTTCGGGAATAGGCACTGGAGGATTTTTATTTTAGGATATGGGAGTGGATTAAAACTTAAATAATATATGATGTGTATGGGTAAGGATTGGGATCCACAGACTAGATTGTATAGAGAGGTAAGGAAGATAGATGGAACACGAGTTCCTAGGATACCCGATAGTTTTCAACTTTAGTGACAGAAGCGGTCAAGATTGCACAACAATTAGAGACAAACCACCTACCGACATGAGAGCCGACGTTTGTATTGTGAACTTCTATGAAAAGGGGGAAAGCTTGGATTACACCAGGACTGAGATGAGACATCTGAGTCAATTACCAAAGGGATCCAGTTGTATCATTCTCCATTAGGGGAGATGATGCTGAGTTTCTATACGGTGATCAGAAGAGGATGGACAAGGCGAACAAGATTATTTTGAAGTCGGGAGATGTATTGATATTTGGTGGAGAATCTAGATTAGTGTACCATGGAATTAAGAGCATTAAGTTGAACACAGCCCCATCACCTTAGTAAATACTACCCATTTGAAACCGGGACGGTTAAATTTGACGTTTAGGCAATATTGATGTAAATATGGAAATTGTATGTAAGAATCATTGGATTAATGAATGGCATTTTAATTCCTTTGAGACATACACCCCAACCTCACTATCTTGTGAATTGTTAACCCCAGGCCACGAGTCTAATGGAGGGCCAATGCTGAATGTGTTGGACAAGACCGAGGCCAAGGATAAGGGGAATGTTATCATGGGAACCTTCACAGTAAATGGCGTGAGTGCATCGATACTGTTCGATTCATGAGCGTCTCATTCCTTTATATCCTCTACATTAGCATGGAGTTAGAGACAACCCCTGAGCCTCTCTCAGATTTCCTAGTCACACTACCAACGAAGGAGAGAGTGAGGTGCACAAAACTACACAAGGGAATTCAGATTAACATCATGGACGAGATTTTCACGCGGATTTGATTGAGCTGGAAAATTTGGGCTTTGACATCATCATGGGTATGGATTGGCTACAGAAATATAAAGGTCGACTACATTGCGCGGAGCATAGATTACTACTGAAGAGCCCGAAGGGCAGGACAGTTTCATATCGCAGTACTCCAAGAGAACCGACTTTGAAATTAGTATCTGCAATAACTTTGATGAAGAAGGTGAAGAAGGGACAGCCAGTTTACTTGTGCTATGTCCAGGACATAAGCCAGGAAGAGAAGACACAGTCAGACATACCAGTCGTTTCAGATTTCCCAGATTTATTTCCTAAAGAATTACCAGGCATGCCACCGAAGAGGGATGTGGAGTTCTCCATCGACTTAATACCAGGCATGGGGCCTATTGCTAAAGCACCCTAAAGAATGGCACCAGCAGAGATGAAAGAGCTGAAGATTCAGTTAGAGGATCTGCTTGACAAAGGTTCATCAGACCGAGTGCATCACATGGGGAGCACCAGTATTGTTTGTGAAGAAGAAGGATGGTAGCATGCGACTATGCATTGACTACAGGGAGCTTACGCAGTCACGGTGAAAACAAGTACTCGTTCCACGGATTGACGATCTGTTTAACTAGTTAAGAGGGGCTACAGTTTTCTCGAAGATTGATCTGAGATCAGGATACCACCAGGATACGGATAGTTGATGAAGATATAGAGAAGACAGCCTTTCAAACACGCTATGGGCACTATGAGTTCACAGTTATGCCATTTGCTTGTCGAACGCCCCAACATATTTATGGATCTTATGAACCGACTATTCAGAGAGTAGTTAGACTCATCAGTGGTTGTATTCATCGACGACATTCTAGTTTATTTCTAAAACCAAGGATGAACACGAGGTGCATCTGAGGCAAGTTTTGCAGACCATGAGAGATAACCAATTGTATGCCAAGCTTTCAAAGTGTGATTTCTGGCTAGACAGTGTATCTTTTCTAGGGCATGTTATATCAGCCAGCGGTATATCTGTAGATCCTGCAAATATTGAGGCAGATAAGACTTGGCCAAGACCGAAGACAGTGACATATATCCGTAGTTTCTTGGGATTAGCTGGTTACTACCGCAGATTTGTGCAAGACTTCTCCAAACTGGAGAAACTAATGACCAACCTGATGAAGAAAGACTCTCCATTTGTATGGGTAGCGGATTACGAGTGTTCCTTTCAACACTGAAGGACCTAATGACGTCGGCACCCATACTCACCATTCCAGAGGGGACCGACGGGTTTGAAGTTTATTGCGATGCTCAGGCACAGGGATATGGTGTGTACTCATGCAGAATGGTAAGGTTATTGCTTATGCTTCAGACAGCTGAAGAAACACGAAGAGAACTACCTGACTCATGATTTGGAATTGGGAGCAGTTGTGTTTGCACTGAAGATCTGGCGCCACTACTTATATGGAATTACAGTGATTGTCTACTCAGATCATAAGGGCCTTCAGCATCTATTCACACAAGGAGCTGTACTTGAGGCAGAGGCGATGGGGCGAGTTTCTGAAGGACTACGACATCAACCTCACGTACAAGGAGGGTAAGGCAAATGTTGCTGCTGACGCCCCGAGCCGTAGAGCTCATTCCTTATTTGCCATGACAGGAGACAACGGCCTCATCGAGGAAGAACGTTGTGCTCAAGAAAAAGACCATTACATGCAGACTATCAGGCAGCAGTTGACTGACGGTATCTTTGAGAGACAGAAGTATGACTTTGTACTCATGAAGACGGGTTAATCAGATTAAATGGTCGTTTGTGCATTCCAGAGTCCAGCCTAGACTTGAAGGAAAGATATTACAGGAAGCTCATTGCTCATCCTTATCAGTACACCTAGGATCATCGAAGATGTACAAGGATCTGAAATTACATTTTTGGTGGAGTGGTATGAAGAAAGATGTTGTAGAGTTTGTGGCAAGATGTATGACGTGTCAAAAGTGAAGGTCGAGCACCGGAGACCGGGCGGTTTAGTACAGCCGATCCCCATTCCATATTGGAAGTTCGAGGATATATCCATGGATTTCGTAGTAGGTCTTCCACCAACTAGAGGAGGTGCTAACATGATATGGGTCATCGTCGACAGACTGACGAAGGTAGCAAAATTCATTCCTATCAAGGACACTTGGAAAGTCCCCAACTGGCGACCTCTTCCAGAGAGAGATCATTAGACACCACGGTGTACCTAAATCGATTGTGTCAGATAGAGATTCCAGTTTGTTTTCCACCAGATTTTGGCAGCAAGTACAGGAGGCATTGGGTATGAAGCTGAAGCTAAGTACAACCTTTCATCCACAGACAGATGGTTAGAGTGAACGAACAATTCAAACATTCGAGGACATGCTTAGAGCTTGTGCCTTAGACTTCCAGGAAAGCTGGATAGATCGACTACATCTGATCGAGTTTGGCCTACAACAACAGTTATCATCATGCCATTCAGATGCCACCATTCCAGCACTGTACGGCAGGCCATGCAGGACACACTATGTTGGGATGAGGCCAGTGAGAATATCATCTTAGGGCCAGAGTACCTAGACCAGATGAGAAGGGGATATTGTGCAAATACGCAAGAACATGAAGATAGCCCAGGACAGACAGAAGTCATATGCTGATGTCCGAAGGAGAGACCTCGAGTTCGCAGTATACGCGATAGAGTCTTCCTCGGAGTTGATCAATGAAGGGAATTTTTAATTTGGGCAGAAACCAGCTTAGCCCAAAGTTGTAGGTGGACCGTACCTTATTACGGAGCGAGTGGGCCGATTAGCTTATAGATTAGACTTACCAGTTGAGCTTGGGAGAGTGCACAATGTGTTTCACATTTCTCAGCTAAAGCAATATGTGCCACCCATCACATATCTTAGAGCCCGAGACACTCGAGCTAGATCCTACACTTAGATATGAGGAGACCCTAGTTCGCATTTTAGACTCCAAGACTAGGGAGACCAGGAACAAGACCATTAGAATGGTCAAGGTTCTGTGGTCAAACCATGACAATTAGGAGGCGACATGGGAGTTAGAGGACTTCATGCGAGACAAGTATCCAAACACTTTAATTTTAGGATGTGTCTACTTGTAGGGGTACGTGGTGTAATCCTTTTTAAGGGGGTAGAGCACCACATGCGACTTGCATATTTGAGTCTGGTTTTGTTGTGTGTTTTGTTGTTTGTGTTTGATTTTTGTGCGTGTGTGAATTGTTGGATGGTTATGGTTGTGTTCTATGTAACACTTGAATGGATATTGAGGTGTTCTATGTAACACTTGGTTATGGATGTCTCTATGTAACACTTTGGTATGATGTGTTCTATGTAACACTTAGATGGTTATAAAAAGCACACTTATTTGCTTTACGTATTTATCAGTTACTTATGATGTGATTACATTGATTATCACAAGCAAAGGATATGGTTTATTCGAGTTACATACACTCACGTTACTGATGGAATGGTAGAGGTGTCAGTATAGTATTGACACCCAGGAATGGTAAGTATACAGGGAATAGATAATGAACTTGATTCCATAGGATAAGTAAGTAGAAGTTATGACATCAGACGAAGTCCTTTTAAGGGGGGTAGACTGAAATACCCTAACCTTTAAAATAATAAATAATGGTAAATAAATATTATTTAGGGAATTATAAACCCTAAGAAAAGTATTTAAACAGTTAGGCGTTAAAAACGCACCTAAACTCCTTAAGTCATAAACGAGCGTTAAGCCGGACCTTAAGCAAATCAAGTATATAAGCTATGAACATCATATGAAGTTAATCAAGGATATTATATGACCCTTAGAACACAGGACCTCATCTAAAAACTGAGTAAAAATATCAAATTCTGGCCCGTACAAAATGCCCGGGAGTTCTCTTAAAGACCCTTTCGGCCCGAAAGTCCCGGAAATACTTTATAAAATGAAATAGAGCATTACACTTCATTCCAAATGCACCATAACACTTTATAGACATATAATATGAAGTACTCATGATAAATCCCCAGTTAAAGACAAAGCGCTCGAAGGTTCCCGATGGGGGCCCCATAAACCCTTGGGAATGCCCCGAAGAGGTTCCGAGGTGGCACAAACTCCAATATAAACCATTCTTAGAGTTCCTATCATCAATATTCACCATTCTAAAGATAATGCTCCAACTACTTTTTCAAAAATAAACAAAGTGCTCGAGGGAATTTCTTAACGATCCTTTTTCCCCGGGAGTGTCCCGGTAGCCCGGAAATTGTGTCTTGAGTTGATATAACACCATATAACTCAATGTAACACCTTAACATATTATTATTGACTATAAACAATGTTTATAAACACTTGTAACTCATAGCGACTACTTTTTTGCAGAATATCCTTAAATCACAAAAACGCACCTTCGGGTGTCATAAAAACACGTTTTACGCAATTACCTTGAAGCTTTTGAGGATCCACGAGTTGATAATATTAAATGGGGAGGAATTGACCATCTAAATCAATTAAATCCAGTGCTAAACACATAGCACAAACAGGGCCGATTTTAGATCAAAAAGGTACCATAAATCAGCATTTTTACCTTAGAACTTTCATCTTTTACCATGGTATAAATGTACCAAATAAATGCTGGAACCTATTACATGTTATAATATGGTCTTAATACAATATAGTGTTAATGGAATCAAATTAAAAATCAGTCCCATATATCCTCTATATTGGGCGCCATTTAGGGTGTATTTGACTAGGATTTTAGTAAAAACATTATGTCTTATGGATGGTGACTCATCTCCCATGTGCCATGTGGTATAATGTCAAATAAACTCAGTCAAGTAGGGCTCCCATTACTGATTTCCTGCAAGAAAATGAGAAGGAATTAGTATAAGAAAAGTAAAGGAATTAAATATACATCCTAGATCTACTTTATACATGTGCAATATAAACAAACAAAACAGCCCATGTGCTAGCCTAATGCTGCCGATTTTTGATCAAGAAAAGGGGGAGCTGATTGCTGTTTAGTTAGTCAAAAAAAACACTACCTAATTAAGCTAGTTTCCTTGTCTTCAAATGACAAAATCAATTACCTATATACAACACCATTGCCGATTAGAATCAAGGAGAAAGGAGGTAGATTTCCTTATTAAAATCAAAGTGAGAACATGTACCTAACTAAGCATGTGCCTATGTCTAATATAAAACAAAATCAAGTGCTTACATTCAGTCCTATTACCGTAAGCATACAAGAGAAAGACAAGGGCAAATCAATATTTAAAATGCTAAAGAAACACTTACCTACCTTAGCTCTTGTCCTCTTGTGTTAATTATCAATCAAAGCCTCCATTGTCTACCTTGTCTCAGCTGAAAGTCTAGTCAATAATCGGCATTTTATGGAGCCAAACAATCAAACAATAAACAAAGGGAAAAGCTAGACAATTGACATTATTGTGTCGAAAATTCTATCCTTGCCTAACTCCTTAATGCCATACTTAAGTTTCATTCTTTTTTTGCCCTTCATTCAACCGAATGTGTAAGTCTCATTCTCCTCTCTTTTCTTTCTTCATTTGCTAGTTTATTCCTTAGAGCTTCAAAGGTTCATTAATGGTGTTTTAAGTTCTAACACCATTTCTATGTAATTTTCCTAGCTAAATCTACAATGTCTTGAAGCAAGAATCATCCTAGCACCTAGCAAGATTTTGCCAAGCATTAGAACACCAAGGAGTCATCTTGATTCAACAACAACACAAGGAACAACAAGATCAAGTTAAGGTATATTTTCATGTTGAAAATCCTAGTAAATTCCCTAACTCATTTCTGAAAATTATAAGCCTCTAAACCAATGTTCTCTTCATCATTTCATGAAGGAAACTTGGATCTACAATCATCCCAAGGTGTACCAAAAATTCCTTGAAAAATACCTAAGGTAAACTCTTGTAAAAACTACTCCAAATCTTACTTTTAATTCCTTGTTAGAAGTCTAACATTTGGATCTCCTAAACCTATGTGTGGAGGCTGAAAGTTCTTCATCAAAATAGCATTGGAGAGCTTGGAATTCAAAGAGAAATCAAGTACAAGAATTATCTTGATTTAAGGAGTAAGTTTCTATAATTAAGGTTTATTAAGTTTAAGTTTGATTTAAGCTTCAAACTTTGGTACAAAAATTATGTATAAGCCTTAGTAATATTAAGGCCAAATTATTATAGGCTATAATGTCAAGAAAATAATTTATAACATATAAGGTAAAATTATTACGTTAAGGTATAAATTTGTGTCACAAAAATTAATTAGGATACATATATGTTCAATTGAGTTTATAATCATTCTAAGTCATTAACGTAATTTTTGGAAGTGTTATATGGCTTATATACATTTATATATACTTATTATAAGGTTTAAATCAGGTTTAGAAACCATATGGTAAAATAGAATTAAAGCCTAGAATAAAATGTATTATTTGGTGATTTTTGTAGTATATAAGTATATTAGCTTATATTATAATATTTGGGAATATTAAAAATAGCTACAAGTATTTAAATGGCTAGTTTACAAGTTATGTGGCTAAAATGTAAATTTGAAAAGTATAAGGTACCAATTATGATTGTCGCGAGTTTAAGGAGTAATTTGGCATAGTTATGATATAATATAAGGTAGGAATTAATATTATGAATTTTGGTGAATTTAAACAAGTGTTTAAGTGTGAAAATAACATTTTATAAAGTTTTAGGGCTATTTTGTAATTTTTGGAAAGTATGGTGTAAAACCGAATTACATATATTTTTCTGGGTATATTAAAGTATTAATTATGAAATTAAGTCTTGGTCAAAGTGTTGACCAAAACTTGGGTTAAAATGATTTATGACATGAAATATTAAGTTTATAAAAGTTTTGGGGTGAATATGTAATTTATGTAAATATAAGTGTGGAACCAAATTGAATAAGGGGCGAATTCATAATTTATAAAAGTATATGGGTCATTTCGGTTATTTAAGATAAACAAATGTTAAAACTATAGTTTATGAGTTAATATGTAACTTGTATAAAGTTTTGGGGTTAAATTGTAGATAAAGGAAAGATGTATATTAAAACCAAAAATATATGTGGTTAAATGGTGATTTGCGAAAGTTAGGGGGTACAAAATATAAATGCCGAAAGTTATAAGGTTATTTGGTAATTTATAAAAGTTATTGTGTCCAATTTATAATTACAGAAATTAATAAGGTTGGTTTTATAATTTAATAAAGAAAGGAATTAAAACTATGTATTATGGAATATAATACAAAGTTTATAAAATAAATGTGGTTATAATAAAAATAACCAAAGGATATTGATATATGGAATAAGTTAAAACAATTATGGGTATATAACTAATAAGATGAAGATATACCATAAAAAGGAAATTCATTATCACTTGTGGTTACTACATAAAATAATGGACTGTTAAACTACCTCGAACCACTGTAAAATAACAGGGGAAAATAAAATAACATACAGGGTTAGTATACTACAAGTATTGGTTCTGTAGTGACAGTACTGTAACGTTTAGTAAATAGTTGTATTAATGTTACCCGGTATTGCATGTAAATATAACAGCGTACGGGGAGAAACGGTTAAGGCGTGAACTGTCAAGCTAGCAAGTTACACGGTGAACGGTATGTTAATTGTGTGGTCTGAATGTCCTAAGGATTTTCCTAAGGTCCAGACGTTGTGTGTTTAATTGTTAAGAGTGACATCTGTGTTTTATGTATATTATCTTGTATACTGTATTGCTCAACACCATTGCGTTTATTTTACGCGAACGTCTTATGGCTGGAAGTTAATACATCTAAACTGGAACAAGAATAACTGACCTTTACGTTTTATGAGTGAAATACCCCAAACTTAGATATGGTGTTTAAGTGATAAGCTAAGATATAAGGAGGCTAAATAATGCCTTAGAAACATTAAGAAACATTTTAATCAAAGAAAAGATAAGGAAACACCAAAAGAGCAGTTTAAGCAAAAATGTGCTCTAAGCTTGGAGAGACTTGGGTGAGCACCCAAATACCATTCTAAGACCTTAGCAATATCCTAATGGTCATTTTAAGTCAATTACCAAAGAAAACCAAGCTCAAAAACAAGTAAAAACACAAATTGTGCTTTAAGGACTCTTAAAGCACGTTTTTGAAAAATTATCTTAGAGAGGGGTTTTAAGTGGCTAAATGCCCATGATTACTCCTTAATTAACTTGTGTACTAATTAGTATCACATTAGGAAGTTTAAATCAATCGGAAATCAAAAATTTCACAATTATGTGCACTAGTTGTGAATAGTAATCAAATAGTGCCTAGTTTAGTCTTTAGTCAATTAAGTTTAGTTAGATGGTCAAACAAGACCATGACTAGCTTAATTAAAGGGGGGTGGCCGGTTTTTAAGGTGATGATTCACCACATGATCAAATAAGAAAAGAAAATAAGAGATAAAGTAAAAGTCACTATTTACTTTAAGGAAATAAATATCTCACCTTTACTTACCTCTCTCCTCACCCCTTCATTCCCTTCTTTTCCCACCGGTTTCACCATCTTCTTCCCTTCTCCATTCACGTAGAAGACAACCCCATGCTAGCTCCATCTTCACTTGCTTGCCAAACACACATCTTAGCTCCAAAACCAAAAAAAAACACATATTCTTCTTAGTTAGCTCAAGCTCTTCTTCCTATCTTTTCAAAACTTCAAGAGCTTTGATTTGGTGCCAAGCCCAACCGCCATTAGAGGAGGAAACTCAAGCTTGGAGACTCCATTAGCTTCTCCATTCTCTTAAGGTAAAAATATGTAAGAAAAATCAAGTCCCACCATTTCTTCACATGTCCGAAAATATCACTCATGGGGCTTCATGTTTATGCCTTGTTCTAGCTGGTTTCCTATTCTCCAAGGGATATAGGAGGTCCTTCTTGCTTCATATCCAAGCTTATTCTAAGACCCTAAGGTAAAACAATCAATTTAATACCTTAAAGCACATTTCTAACCTAGGGTTTATTCCTTAAGGTTGGTGCATGGTTTGGTACTCATTGGAAACATTGAATATTGATTAGAACATTGGCAAGGATAGTGTGGTTGGTGACCGAGATTGTCAAGGGAAAAGGCTAAGGAGGAAAGTTTGTGAAGCTTGTAAAAGAGCAAGGTAAATGTCTTACCTTAAGGTGATTTAATGCATTAAGGGATGAGGTTTGAATAGGCGATAAGCTTAGCTTAGAGTTTACATTAGGAAAGGGCAATGAAACCTAGGAAAAACAATGACTATACTTGTGAACTTGTTACTAAGGAGCAAATGAGAAAAATGAGATAGTTTAAGAATGACAAGGTGAATTATAAGAGAATTCATATTGCAATGGGAGCCTTGTTGTGTGTATTACAGGTCAAAGGCTATATATATTGAGGAAATTCAGTGTTTAAGATTTATGCATTTAAGGGCCTAAGTGCCAAGCAATTTAGCACTATATTGTGATGTAGTGTAGTTTTGGTGTATGATGTGTGCTAAGGAGGTTTAATGAGAGTTTGAATGTTGATAGCTATTTGATGGTGAAAAACTAAATGTTTGGTGTAATAATATACTAGAGAACCCATGGCAAAATTAGTGAAGAATCTAGGTGTTAAGATTTGATAAGGAGATTTAATGACTAAGGAAGCATTAGGAAACTTTAGGAGTTGTTTTGATGAAAAAGAGTGAGTTTAAGGTGTTTTTATGAGTTAGAATGACTTAGGCATCATCATGGAGGATTTAGGAATCAAATAAATGCTTTGGGATATATTTGTGCATTTAGGACTTAGGAAAATATTGGTAAACAAGTAGAGAGCAAATAATGTGTTGAAGAAATGAGGCATAACTTGTGAAGGAACTCTAAGTAGTTGCATAAAGGAATTTTAGATGGTGAAAGATGCTTGGGAGATGATGTTATAGTGGTGAGGAACATTTTGGCATAGTGGTTATAATAGGTATGAACCACCACTTAGAAGCCTAGTGAAAAACATTACAAGTGTGGGCATTGTTATAAGGAAAATGCATAATGACTAAGGTGGATATTGGTGAGTGATTTAATGAGTTTTGTGGAGGGCTTAAGGTGTATTTGAAGTGCCCAAATGAGGTTAGAACATACTAAGATATATGGGGTGAAGTTTGCAGTCAAATGGGAATTTAGAAACAAAGGTCTGGAGCCGACCGACCTTAGGGACCGGACCTGCAAGGTCGGTCAAGCTCAGTTACACTACCAGAAAGAGTTTATGGAATGGACCGACCATGGGGACCGGACTTGCAAGGTCGGTTGGGCTTGTATTTTGTGTACGAATTGAGTCTCTGGAATCGACCGAACTTGGGACCGACCTTGACAAGGTCGGTCGGGCCTAAATTTTCCACGGGGAAAACTCTCGGGAATGGACCGACCTTGGGGACCAGACTTGCAAGGTCGGTCGGAGTAAAATTTTCAAGCGTTAATATGTCCTGGAATGGACCGACCTTGGGTAAGGTCGGTCGAGCCAAAAAAACAAAAAAAAGAAATTTTAAATTCTAAAGATGTTAATTGGTAATAAGGTATGCCATTAGTGGGGTAATGATGATTAGGTACCTAAGGACCTAAGGAATTAAGTTAAGTTAAGTATAAACCTTAATGTTTAAAGTTAAGTTTATAAGGTTAAGCGGTAAGGACTTAAGAGAGTATTGGATGGGAATCTTTAGGGACTAAATGAGTTAAGTAAGGTGCAAATAACTAATGGCCTAAAAATGAATGAATGTTCTAGGTTTGTGAGTTGGGACCCTGGAGAAGGTTAAACAAACGACAGTCGACGGTGAACGGTACAGTCTTTCTTGTGACCTGCTGAACGAGGTGACCATCAGCTTGTGTGCTATCGTTTACTTGCTATGACTAAGTTAAGATAAAGCATGCAACCGGATATACTTGTCTCGTTGTGATTGTGTCTTCTTACACTAACCCGCGAGGCTTGAAACTTGCTACAAACTAAGCTTAGTACTTATTGAGTTAAGGAGAGGAATTGTACATTGGTGACTGTTGGTTAATACCCGTCATGGTTTAACTAACACATGATATTTAAGACTTTCACTAACCGTAACTCTGGGTGGGAGTGAGGAATCCGGAATGAATCCGGCACATGTGTATTGGGGGAGGTCGGTATCTAAATCAGATCCGACTTCCAAATAAGACTTGTCCTTGGACTCGTCGCCTAGGGTCAACAAACCGACCCGACCACCCGGACTACTGTTTGAGGTGTGAGGCATATTATGGATGGCGCGGGGGGGATCAAGCCTACATCCCCAACAAACTAAGAAGGGTTGCTTATTGCCGGTGAGTGCACTGCTACCGGCTAGGGTTAACCAAGCTCTACCAAAATAAGCAACCCAATTAAGGGCTAACCAGTCTAATAGTAGAACGGTTGGTAAATATAAGATTAAGGAGAATGTGGACCTAAGGAGTTAAGATCTAACTCACTTGTTAAGGGAACGCCTGAGACGTTCAATTGTGGGCGATCTATATGTTTCATTTGTGGTTTGTGATTTACTGCGTTCATATTATGATTGTGATACTAATCAACTTCCATGCTATCGACAATTAGTCGTTGTAGCCCTATTAGCTGGGGGCCACGAGAGGGTCATACCAGCATTCGTGCTGACCCCCTTTTGGGGCTGTTTTTACACTTGCAGGTAAGCGGCCCATGAAGTCACACCACGAGAGTAGGAGCGGGTAGCCCTAGGTGGGACTTTATTTTGAGTACGGGTTGCGCCTGTGCACCCGTCAGTTGATAGTAAACTTTAGAAATGTTATGTGATTTTGGAGATATATAACTCGGTTGGTGTATGTAATTTGGATATTCGGTCGTAAATATTTAAGAAACGGTATTTCTTGTTGATCAGACCGTGGCAAGGTCTTGGAGTTGGTATTTCCACTGCGATGTTTAAGTATTAGTTGTTAAGTTTAGGGTGACCACGATTGGCTTAGGACGGGGTGTTACAAAAGAGGTATCAGAGCGTAGTTACACTCTGATCAAGAAACACCGGACATAAGTAACCACCGAGTTAGGATATTAGTTAAGAAATAAGTAATGGGTTAAGGGGTGTGAGCTGTTAGAGTGAGAAGAGTCAGATGACCACTATTTAATGTGGACTGTCTTTCCATCTACGAACGTTATAATTCGTTAATCGAAACAGTGGTGAATACGAACTAATGTGAGTTGTGATGTTCAGATGTCAGGGAAGGAGAGGCCGAGGCTGGGGCAGAGGCGACGATGCTTCAGAGATACCGGGAGGGCAGACGATCGCAGAGATCGTAGCTGCCGCTTTGGGGCACATGGGCTATCAGCCTGGTGCACCCCCACCTCCACCGCCATAGCCCCGGGAACCCAATTGGGTGAAGAGCTTAGCAGACCTTCGACTCGTGTCATTCAGGGGGAGACTGATCCCGCCAAGCTTGAGGCGTACATCTCCGAGCTGGAGACCGCCTTCGAGACCCTTGATGTCCCTGCCGGGATCAAGGTGAGCTTAGCTGCATTCTATCGAAAGGGGCAGCAGGCGATTGGTGGAAGCTGGTGAGGGCCGAGCATGTGGCCAATCCAGAGTTCGGGCTGGGGGCAGTACACCGCATTGCTACGAGCAAATTACTACCCCGCCCATGTCCAGACAAAGAAGCGCCTACAGTTGGATGCGCTTAAGCAGACCGACAAGATGACGGTGGACGAGTATTACTCAGAGTTCACCGCCTTGCTCCGTCTTCTGCCGGGTCTGGGATATTTAGACCAGATACTGGTGGACCGTTTCTATGGTGGGCTTAGCCATCGACTTCGCTACGGCATGGGGCCGACGAGTTATACTACCTTGCAGGTAATATGAATAAATAAAATATGAGAAGGTGAATAAGGTTAAGATTTGAGAAATAAGGGAAACTAACACTTGAAAAGCAGGAGTGCTATCATGCCGCTGCTAAGGTTGAGATCACCATCCAGCAAAGGGACGAGGACAATGCCAATAAGAGAAAGAATGCTGGGAAGAGTACAGAACACCAAGGGCAAGGTGGGTACAAGAAACAGAAGTACCAGCCTCAAGCCCAGAAGAGCCAGAACCAAAAAGGAAAGGAGGGAACGGAGAAGGCTACTGATGAGCCACTGAAGTTGACTTATGCTTATGCTGCTAAGCCCCTGCGCTCCAGGCGCCAAAGGGTACTGAGACTGGAAAGGAAACCGGTGGTGGCTACCAACGACACTACTATTGCCAGAGGTGCAACAAGGACCACCCCAGAGTTGACTGTAGGGGGAATAAGGTGGAGTGTAATTTCTGCGGTGTGCTCGGGCACCGGGCATATGAGTGCTACGGGAACCCGGAGAGTAAGAATTACAGACCCGGTTTCAAGGTTAAGACTAGGACCGATCAGGGAGATGGACCTGACGGATAATGGGGGCGCAGCAAGTGGCAAACAAGAATCCGCGGGTAGCCCAAAAGTCGGGACCCACACTACACATGGTGGACCGGGACGATGAGCCTGAACCCTCATCGAGGCCAGGTACCGCCATAAACCATTAAGTGATATAATTGCTTGCTTACCGCATTATCATGCATGTTTGGTGAATAATGAGTTAGATGAGAATAAGACAAGAAAAAGGTTAGACCTTAAGTAAGATATAACCTATTACCACCTTAGGGAACTTCAACATTTGTTATCCAATACCTTCAACACTTAACTTGGAGGACACCGTCATCGAGACCCGAGACTTTTCAACCGAAAAATGTCAGGTTATCCACCTAAGTATGATATTATTAAGGGGATACCTGACACCAGAGGCACAAATATCCATCATCAGGAGATGTAGTCAATTGGGAGTGGGACCGGGAGGTTTTTATACACGGGAGTACCCAGGAGGAGCAAAAATGAAGTTAAAGATGATGAGCTTATGCAAGGATTGGAATCCTATGCCATGACCTACCAAACCACGAGGATACAAGATGGAGTCTCACCACCGGGAATACCCGAAGAGTTCCATCCGGTTATTACACAAGTTTGGAGATTGCTCAGCAGTTGGAAGCTGACCCGATCCCAGACATACAAGCGGACATATGTATTGTAAACTTCTATGAGAAAGATAAGCGACTAGGACTACATCAGGATAAAAGACAATGGAGTCTCTCGAAAGGGGGATACCCGTAGTGTCTTGGTCCATTGGAGATGACGCTGAATTTTTTGTACGGCGAGCAGAAGCGTGCGGACCGTGCTAATAAGTTAATACTTAAGTCAGGGGATGTATTAATTATGGGAGGAAAATCAAGGATGTTATACCATGGGATTAAGAGAATCAGGCTGAACACAGCACCGTCAGCAGTAATCAATGCGACGCATATGAGACCAGGACGGCTAAACCTAGCCTTTAGACATATTAGCCATGTAATGTTTTGGTAAGAGATAAGGAATGAAATGTAAGGAAGAAGCACATGTTGTAAACAGGATGGTTATGAATAAAATAACAGTGTTGTTCATATTAATTGTTACGACTCTTGTAATACCATCAATACTCATGAAGCTTGTGAATACAATTAGGTATGGACTCGGTACGGAAGGTGCGTTAAGCATATTTATAGAGGCACAGGCCGACGCCCAGTGGCACTATCCTCACGGCACCTTTCCGATTAATGGAATTGAGGCATCAGTTCTCTTCGACTCAGGGGCCTCGCATACTTTGTCTCGGCATCTTTTGTGAGAAGGTTGGGACTAGACGCTGATGAGCTACCCGACATCATGGTTACGCTCCCGTCTAAGGAGAAGGTTCGTTGCACTCGCTACTACCGAGGAGCATTGTCAGTATCAACGGGGAAGACTTTCCAGTCAGTTTTATTGAGTTCAGGGAGTTGGGATTTGATGTTATCTTCGGGATGAACTGGTTTGAGCGGCACAAGGGACGTATCCTCTGCGCCGAGCATAGACTGCTGCTTAGGAAGTCCGTGTGGGGTAACTATCATACGCCAGAGGCCCAGAGAGCCTTAGACTAAGATCATCACCGCTATGGCAATGTATAAGGAGTTGAGGAAGAAGGAAGAAGAGTTATCTCTGCTATGTCCAGGACATAGAGAGGGACCCTGAGTTTCGACCCTGACTTACCGGTAGTGTCGGAGTTCCCCGACCTCTTTCCACGGGAACTGCCCGGCATGCCACCCACTCTGGAGGTAGAGTTCACCATCGAGCGTGCTACCTGGTACGGACCGATAGCCAAGGCACCAATACCGCATGGCTCCGGCAGAGATGAATGAGTTAAAGGACCAGTTAAAAGATTTGTTGGATAAGGGATTTATTAGACCAAGCATATCGCCATGGGGAGCGCCAGTTCTCTTCATGAAGAAGAAGGATGGTAGTCTCCGCCTCTGCATCGACTACAGAGAGTCGAATGCAAGTGACAGTGAAGAATAAGTACCCACTACCCGCATTGATGGATCTGTTCGATCAGTTGAAGGGGGCATCTTTTCCAAGATTGACCTCAGATCGGGGTATCATCAGATAGCCATTAAGGAGGGAGATATTGAGAAGACGGCATTCCGGACACGATACGACCACTATGAGTTCACAATGATGTCGTTCGGTTTGTCGAACGCACCGGGCAAAATTATGGATCAGATGAACCGCTTGTTCCGGGAACAGCTGGACAAGTCGGTTGGGTATTCATCGACGACATATTAATATATTCAGAGTCGAGGGCTGAACATGAGGAACATTGAGGAGAGTGTTAGAGAATTGAGGAGAGAACCAGTTATATGCTAAATTCTCAAAATGTGAGTTTGGCTTGACCAATCTCATTCTGGGTCATATTATCTCAGATGCTGGGATCTTAGTGGATCCAGCAAAGATTGATGTCGTACGTACTTGGCCAAGACCGAAGACTGTTACCGACATCCGGAGCTTTCTCGGTCTGGCAGGTTATTACCGGAGGTTTGTTAAGGATTTCAGCAAGTCGCGAAGCCGATGACCAGTCTGATGAAGAAGGATGCACCGTCGTGTGGGAAGGCTGATTGTGAGAGTTCGTTTCAGAGTTGAAGGACTCATTGACCACTGCACCGGTTCTGAATTCCCGACGGTACTGAGGGCTTTGAGGTTTACTATGATGCATCTGGCAGAGGGCTGGGTTGCGTGCTCATGCAACATGGCAAGGTGGTGGCATATGCCTCACGCCAGTTGAAGAAACATGAGGGAACTACCCTACACATGATTTAGAGCTGGAGTTGTAGTCTTCGCTTTGAGATCTGGTGCACTACTAGTACGGGGTTAGTGGTGACGATCTACACCGATCACAAGAGTTTGAAATATATATTCACTCAGAAGGAGGTGAATCTCAGACAGAGGAGATGGTTACAATTTCTGAAGGAATATGACATTGACCTCCAATACAAAGAGGGAAAGGCCAATGTTGTAGCAGATGCCCTGAGTGTCGAGCACACACTCACTCCATTTGCTAATTTCTTTCTTCAGCTTGGTTGATGAGGTGCGAGAGGCTCAGAGGACAGATGAGTACATGAGGGAGGTCAGACAGAAGCTGACAGATGGTACCTTCGAAAGTCAGAAATATGACTTCAGACTTCACGACGATGATCTGATCAGACTTAAGGCCGGTTATGCATACCACGGGGCAACACGGATCTGAAAGACCGTATACTTGAGGAATCTCACTGTTCTTCAGTCTCCATCCATCCGGAGCCTCTAAGATGTATAAAGACATGAGAGATACTTCTGGTGGTCGGGGATGAAGACAGATGTTACCGAGTTCGGTCTTGAGGTGTCTCACATGCTAGAAGGTGAAATTTGAGCACCGACGACCGGGCGGAATGGTACAGTCGATGCCAGTTCCGGAGTGGAAGTTTCATAATATCTCCATGGACTTCGTAGTTGGAATTCCACCTGCTAGGGGAGGTCTCAACATTATATGGGTGGTGGTGGATCGCCTTACCAAAGTAGCCCGATTCATACCGATGAAGGATACTTGGAAGGTAACAAAATTAGCTGAGTTATTTTAGAAGGAAATTATGAGACATCACGGGATACCAAAGACCATAGTGTCAGATAGAGATACCAGATTCCTTTCGAGGTACTGGAGAGCTACCAAAGAAGCGTTGGGTACAAAACTGAAGCTGAGTACCGCGTTCCATCTCAGACAGATGGTCAGACTGAACGTACGATTCAGACACTCGACCATGCTGAGAGCATGTGCTTTAGACGTCTAGGGCAGTTGGATCGACAAGTTACATCTGATCGAGTTTTCATACAATAACAACTATCACGCTTCGATCAATAGCAGCTTTTCAAGTGTTGTACGGTAGACCATGTCGTACACCGCTCTGCTGGGATGAGTCGAGTGAGACGGTCATCATAGGATCAGAATACTTAGAACAAGTTAAGGCTGAAGTTCAACAAATCAGGGAGAACATGAAAGCTACTCAAGATAGGCAGAAGTCGTATGCTGATGTTCGACGACGAGACCTGGAGTTCGCAGTGGGCGACCGGGTATTTCTGCGAGTTTCACCGATGAAGGGTGTATTCAGATTTGGGCAGAAGGGAAAATTGAGCCCGAAGTTTGTTGGTCCTTATGAGATTACGGAGCGGGTGGGCCCAGTTGCTTACATGTTGAATTTACCTGCTGAACTGGGTAAAGTGCATGATGTTTTTCATGTTTCACAGCTAAAGAAATACATGCACCACCCCTCTCATGTATTAGAACCTGAGAGGTTGACGTTAGAACCGAATATGAGATCCGTGGAGATTCCTCAGAGGATCTTGGATAGTAAGACTTGGGACACTCACCATAAGTCAATACGACTGGTGAAGGTTCTCTGGTCAAACCAAGATGCCGAAGAGGCCACGTGGGAATTAGAGGATAAGATGAGGTCAAAGTACCCTTCTTTGTTTACCGACTAGATCGTCTGTATAGGGTACGGGGCGTACCCCATTTTAAGGGGGTAGAGCTTCCTCGCTTTTGAGTTAGTAAACGAACATGTTTGTCGTTTTGTTTGGTTGGTGTAAGATATGGTTTGTGTAAGTTTGTGTAAGTTATTACACCTTTGTGGTAAGTTTGAGATATGTATAATACTTATGTATTGTATTTGTGGTAGATCTTTGAGTCTTGAGATGTGTGAATGAGAATATAAGATGTGGTATTAAGATTAAGAAATTGAGTACCGTGAATGATTTAGTACACATGTGAACTTTGGGGACAAAGTTCTTTTAAGGGGGTAGATTGAAATACCCCAAACTTAGATATGTGTGTTTAAGTGATAAGCTAAGATATAAGGAGGCTAAATAATGCCTTAAAACATTAAGAAACATTCTTAATCAAAGAAATCATAAGGAAACACCAAAAGAGCAGTTTAAGCAAAACGTGCTCTAAGCTTGGAGAGACTTGGGTGAGCACCCAAATACCATTCTAAGACCTTAGCAATATCATAATGGTCATTTTAAATCAATTACCAAAGAAAACCAAGCTCAAAAACAAGTTAAAACACAAATTGGGCTTTAAGGACTCTTAAAGCACATTTTTGAAAATTGCCTTAGAGAGGGGTTTTAAGTGGCTAAATGCCCATGATTACTCCTTAATTTACTTGTGTACTAATTATTATCACATTAGGAAGTCTAAAACAATTGGAAAACAAAATTTCACAATTATGTGCACTAGTTTGTGAATAGTAATCAAAAAGTGCCTAGTTTAGTCTTTAGTCAATTAAGTTTAGTTACATGGTCAAACAAGACCATGACTAGCTTAATTAAATGGGGGTGGCCGGTTTTTAAGGTGATTATTCACCACATGATCAAAAAGAAAAGAAAATAAGAGATAAAGTAAAAGTCACTATTTACTTTAAGGAAATAAATATCTCACCTTCACTTACCTCTCTCCTCACCTCTTCATTCTCTTCTTTTCCCATCGGTTTCACCATCTTCTTCCTTCTCCATTCACGTAGAAGAAAACCCCATGCTAGCTCCATCTTCACTTGCTTGCCAAACACACATCTTAGCTCCAAAACCAAAACAAAACACATATTCTTCTTAGTTAGCTCAAGCTCCTTCTTCCTATCTTTCAAAACTTCAAGATCTTTGATTTGGTGCCAAGCCAAACCGCCAGTAGAGGAGGAAACTCAAGCTTGGAGACTCCATTAGCTTCTCCATTCTCTTAAGGTAAAGAATATGTAAGAAAAATCAAGTTCCCACCATTTCTTCACATGTCCGAAAATTATCACTCATGGGGCTTCATGTATATGCCTTGTTCTAGCTGGTTTTCTATTCTCCAAGCGATAGAGGATGTCCTTCTTGCTTCATATCCAAGCTTATTCTAAGACCCCAAGGTAAAACAATCAATTTAATACCGTAAAGCACATTTTTAACCTAGGGTTTATTCCTTAAGGTTGGCGCATGGTTTTGTACTCATTGGAAACATTGATATTGATTAGAACATTGGCAAGGATAGTGTGGTTGGTGACCAAGATTGTCAAGGGAAAAGGCTAAGGAGGAAACTTTGTGAAGCTTGTAAAAGAGCAAGGTAAATGTCTTACCTTAAGGTTTTTAATGCATTAAGGGATGGGGATTGAATAGGCGATAAGCTTAGCTTAGAGTTTACATTAGGAAAGGGCAATGAACCTAGGAAAAACAATGACTATACTTGTGAACTTGTGACTAAGGAGCAAATGAAAAAAGGAGATAGTTTAAGAATGACAAGGTGAATTATAAGAGAATTCATATTGCAATGGGAGCCTTGTTGTGTGTATTTGCAGGTAAAGGCTATATATATTGTGGAAATTCAGTGTTTAAGATTTATGCATTTAAGGGCCTAAGTGCCAAGCAATTTAAGTTATGCACTATATTGTGATGTATTGTAGTTTTGGTGTATGATGTGGGCTAAGGAGGTTTAATGAGAGTTTGAATGTTGATAGCTATTTGATGGTGAAAAACTAAATTTTTTGGTGTAATAATATACTAGAGAACCCATGGCAAAATTTAGTGAAGAACCTAAGTGTTTAAGATGTGTTATGGAGATTTCATGACTAAGGAAGCATTAGGAAACTTTAGGAGTTGTTTTGATGAAAAAGAGTGAGTTTAAGGTGTTTTTATGAGTTAGAATGATTTAGGCATCATCATGGAGGATTTAGGAATCAAATGAATGCTTTGGGATATACTTGTGCATTTAGGACTTAAGAAATATTGGTAAACAAGTAGAGAGCAAATAATGTGTTGAAAGAATGAGGCATAACTTGTGAAGGAACTCTAAGTAGTTGCATAAAGGAATTTTAGATGGTGAAAGATGCTTGGGAGATGATGTTATAGTGGTGAGGAAACATTTTGGCATAGTGGTTATAATAGGTATGAACCACCACTTAGAAGCCTAGTGAAAACATTACAAGTGTGGGCATTGTTATAAGGAAAATGCACAATGACTAAGGTGGATATGTGAGTGATTTAATGAGTTTTGTGGAGGGCTTAAGGTGTATTTGAAGTGCCCAAATGAGGTTAGAACATACTAAGATATATGGGGTGAAGTTTGGAGTCAAATGGGAATTTAGAAACAAAGGTCTGGAGCCGACCGACCTTAGGGACCGGACCTGCAAGGTTGGTCGAGCTCAGTTTACACTACCGGAAAGAGTTTCTGGAATGGACCGACCTTGGGGACCGGACTTGCAAGGTCGGTCGGGCTTGTACTTTGTGTACGAATTGAGTCTTTGACATCATTTCATCCATTATAGGTATTCAACGCCTTAAATAGCTTGACAACATATCATCCCTTTAGGTAATCAACGCCTTAGAATCGCTTGACATTTACTTCATCATCACATTACTTCATAGGCAGTCAACGCCTTAGAATCGCTTGACATTTACTTCATCATCACATTACTTCATAGGCAGTCAACGCCTTAGAATAGCTTGACATCATCTCATTACTTCATAGGTAGTCACGCCTTAGAATAGCTTGACATCATCTCATTACTTCATAGGTAGTCAACGCCTTAGAATAGCTTGACATCATATCATCATTGTAGGTAGTCAGCGCCTTAGAATAGCTCGACACAGTTTATCAGTTTTTTTTTGGTAACATGCAGGTCTTGGAAACATTTGAAATTTTGGGGTATCACTCAAGCATCAACCAGTCTTTTCATCTTCATTACAAAGCCTAGTTGACGGGGGGCAATCTGTTATACCCAAAATTTCAACCCCCCCGGAAGAAAGTCTCTACTAATAGGCTAGTAGCAAGGGTTCCCAGTTCGATCGGCACGTTTCAGAGTACTAGGGACAGCTTAGTCATCTCCAGGGGCATTTTCGTAAATTTTCAAGGCTCCTAAGCCCCCTATAGGCTTTCTCTCTCCTCCAAATAAGGGTCAAATCAATTCAAAATGCTTTGAAATTTAACCCATGATAAAGGATGACATTTGAAGCATAATGGCGTTGGAATTTTGATTTTTCGAATTTCCAATAATTTTCTAGCAATTTCTGATTGAATCTGACGGGAAATTGAATTTAAAAATATTCCAATATCCAAAAATTCGATCTCACTTTAGAAAAATCAGAATTATCATCCTTTACCCATGTGTGAAATTTCATAATCAAATTCCTTTTGGAAGCCCTTGAGCTAAAACGTCGGTAAATCTCGGTTTTTACCGGATTTTCTATCTTTAAGGAAGTCTATATAAGGAACCTTATCCCATGATCAAAGGAGAACCTCAAGAACCCTAAGCAACCAGAAAACCTAGCCGTCTCATTCTCCTCACGTTTTTTACAATCCAAGCACCAAATCACATCAAAAATCTCTCGAAATCACCACCTAAACACACTTTTCAACTCCTAACACATCAACAATCATCAAACATCAACCAAACCACCTCCAAAACGTGAAGAACATCATCAACAATCAACAACCAGAAGCCCGGTCGAATTCAATCCGGAACCGGCATCATCGGAGCCTCCGAAGAATCCCAACGTGAAGAATCATCTTGAATTCGAAGGTAAAACAGGTTACAATCCCACTTTTCTGATTCCCCACGACCTTGTTAACTCTCTGTCAAAGTTTGGGTTCAAACCAACCTGGTTACGCTTCTGTATTGACGTTTGTTTAAGCTTCTGTCCAATAACTTGTTTACAAAGTTTCGTGCTTAATTCGAGTTCAAATTGAAAACCTTCAATCTAACGACTTAATCTTTCATTAAATCTTTCAGCTACACACCCAAAAATTTGAGCTCAAAACACCCTCGGGAACCTTCTGAAAACCCCTGTCCGTGGGTGGTCCGTGACCTCGGACCTATGGTCCGGGACCTCGGACGCGTTGTCCGAGACCACGGACACCCACGGACGGCGGCGGGATTTTAAAAATTCAAAACTTAGGTTTTTCTAACGATGTCCGGCCCACGGACAGCCAGTCCGTGGCCCGGACTTTGCAAATTTTTGTTTTCCTTCAATTTCGACTTTTCTGCATATTTAGGTTAACTGGGGTCCGTGGTCTCGGACTCTTGGTCCGTGGCTACGGACGTAAGCAAAATTTGACCTAATTCTGCCTCCGAAACCCTAGTTTAGGTAGCTTTCAATTTCACTTTAATTTTCTGTCAAAAAACGCTAAAAAACATAAAAAAACAGAAGCTTGCGCACTTAGGTTAAAACGACTCGTAATAAGCCGTAAATAAACTAAGTAGAGGAAAAACGACTCTTGAGGGTAATGAAAGTAATTTGAACCCCAATTAAGTCGAATATCAAGCCCCCGAACCCGAACTCTCCTTTCCTAATTTGATCTAGGTTAAAATTAGGTGGGCGACTCATAATAGGTTCCAGTGAGCTAGCTTAGGTTTTAATAATTTTTGTTATATGACATAGTTATTAATCTTAGGTTATAAGTGGACCTAAAACCCGACTAGATCCCAATCAACTTAATCCACATAGGATAGGGTTTAAAATCGAGGCTCACAGACTGGCGACTCTGCTGGGGATAAACTTCTTAATTTTAACTTGTTTAATTTTAAGAAAGAGGGCTTAACTTGAAAATGTTTATTTATGGCTTTATTACAATGTTTGTTTACTTTTGTGCGCAATTTAAATTTCTGTACTTTTGCATCATATGAGAGCGAGGGTCTACATAAACCGATTTCACCCCGGGACACTACTAAAAACAGCGATTTAGAGACGGAAATTGAGAACGAAAAATTTCTGTCTCTATATAGAGACGGAATAGAGAAGGATTAGAGACGAAATAGTGATTAAAACAATTGAGACGGAATAGAGTCAGAATGGAGATGGATTAGTGCGAGGATCAATTGGCGCGATGTTTTATAACTGGCGCCAGATATAGAGACGGAATAAAGACGGAAATATTGTCTCTATATTAAAAGAACAAAGAGACGGAATAATCCGTCTCAAATAGAGACGAAACTAAATGTTCTCTCAAATAGAGACAGAATTCTAAATCCGACTCAATTTAGAGACGGATAATTCCGACGCTAAATTATAACCCTAATTCCCATTCTAAAAACTACTGCTAGAGGTGTCCATGTCTCGCTCACGAACGGTCTCACCCCCGCCCCAAATCCAAATTCCAATTCCCGTTGTTCATGTTCAAGCTTCTCTCGGCGCTGTGCGACTCCAGTCTCCACTTCCACTCCAGTTCTTTCATCAATCTCCACTTCTCCCCCTTAACAATGTGCACTTCTTCAATCCTCACTTCTCCCTCCTCAACTACCGTGTGTGCTGCCTGTCTAGATTCTCGTCGTCGCCCGTCGGTACTGATTCATTGTTGCATGTCTCGACCTCGACTCTTGTTTGTCTGTCTCATCAATCTTCAATCTCCACTTGTGGCTGCTAAGAAGTGAGCAATCCAAATTCAGGTACTGATTCTGGCTCTGGGATATACGATGGTGGTAACTAGTGATTGATAAATAGCGCATGTCTATTTCTTGTTGTTTTATGTTTGATATTCCTAGATAGCGCATATATTGATTTTAGAATTACGAGAATCAGATTATCATTCAGCTTTTTTTCTTATGGCATTAGGGTACATCTTCAAATCTCTGTTTGTCTTATGCTTCTTCGTTTTCTTTGAGCAGGTGCCGAGCATCAAGGAGAACTTCAATCTGCAGTAGGTAGTTTGTGATAGTCCAACCTTACAATAAATTGCTTTTGTTCCCTTTTCCTTCCTATAATCGTCTAGGTTTTTAGGTTTTTTATTCGTAAAGCAGGTGCAGAGCATCCAACTCCATTTGTTGGCCAACAACCTGACATCAAAATTTTGTGGTAAAGATTTTCAATTGTAGCGTTGCCTGATATATTATTGCATTACTAATGTCAAGATTTGATTTAAGAATGGTATAAATCACTAAATTGAGGTCGATAGCGTCAAAACCCCATGTTTGTCTGCACACAAAATTTATTCAATTATGTTAACTGGTCAAGAACCGTATCTTAATAAAACTAGGTGAAGAGCAAGCAATTTTATCCAGATTATAATTACCGATAGCAACTATTCTCATCAAACTAGGAAAGTGGAAGTACAGTTATCTTTTCATAATTTTGACTACAGTTCAGATGTTATTTTCATTCGTTCATGACAGCATTTATTCTCGTCAAACTAGAACTGATTAGTGGCAGGTTATGAATTTTAATTATCTTGGTGGTGTACTACTGTGTAATTATATTTAGTTTGAAAGTATGTAGAATGATTAGCTATGACCTAATTCTTTAAGTATTGAACTATTGCGGTCATACTTCTATCTAATGTAAATTAGTTCTACTTGTTTTTTGTAAGCCTTGCGCGGTTGATCTATGTAATGGTAGTGAATCAATGATCACCAATTTCTCCTTATGGTCAAAAGCAATATCAACCACCTTCTAGTATTGTTTTCTGAATTAGGAACTCAACTCATTTGGTGTCTCCATTGTCCAAGTTTGATTGTTGAGATTGATCTGACGGAGCTTTTCAATGAAGAGCTGGAGTCGATGAGAGGTGACCTCACGGTCGGCCTATCTTTTTATGCATGATTACATGTCTGACAATCTTTGGCTCTCTTATTTGAGTAAGAATAGGTATATAAAGGTTACATATATATATATAGTCATCTTGAAAGTGGCGTTTCATCAGTTCATTGTACAAAGTTTTTTTTCCAAAGAGAGTTGTACATTTGAAAGTTCCCCCCGTATCTTCAAAGAATTTTGGTTTTATTTTGGTTTTATTTTTCCATCTGAAGCAAACTAATTACTACGTGGGATGTGCTGGTGTTGAACAGTGGTAGTAAAGCTAGCTACATTTGTTTTGGGCAACATTTGCTTTGGCTACTTTTACACAATTCTGCTTAAAGTCTACTTCGAACCTAGAAATTGCTTAAGAACTCATGGCATTATGAGGTTTCCTTAAAAGACTACTTCTACCTCTGAGGTTAATATGATCCATCACTTCCAAGATTCCAGTAGCTGTTTCAGAGGAAATGAGCGAGAGTAATTTTATCAGTTTTTTATTTGTCTAAGTAAAGCTTGATTCTTTTTCCAATCTCTACGACAATGAGATGGGATTTTAATGAGCATTTATAACAATTTCAGTTTACAAAATTTGCACCTCTGATAAACAACTTGTTAATTTTGTCTAGACGTCAAAGGTGGAGCCATTTTTATCCTACCATGTACGACTAGACACATTCCAATTTTGCATTGCGGAATTTGGCTCTCAATTTTGTTTATGTTTCGCCTCTTTCTCAAAAGTTTTTCAGCTGGTAGCAAACTGCTTATGGAAGTCGTTGGTTCTGACTTTTTCCTCAAATATTAATACTGAAACTTAAGAAAATGTGAGTGCAAGTACCAAATGCTCTCTCTGCTGTTACTTAAGCAAGAATATAGGCTCGATTTTTCTGCTCAGCTTTTATCCTGGTACTAAAACTGCTGCTTGCTTCTCTTCTTTGAATAATGGTGCCACTACATTTTTTGCAATTTGGTGGAATCATCATTTTTTAACTTAGGATGGAAAATGTGGTAAGGGTAGAACTGCATGTCAATATGTTATCCTGACTTGATAATAGCGAGATATTATCATTAGTTAGTCACTGTGCAGTGTCTTTCTTGGCCTCTACATTTATCAAGTTGTTGTGCTCTGAACCTAACATTTTGAAATTGGTTTTACATCTCTTGATTTAGTACTTTTTTAAACTATATGATTCGCGTTGTGTTTTTGGACTTCTTCTGGCTATACTGCAATTGGTCAAATGTATTCCATATCCTGTTATGTTGAAAGTGAGTACGTGGACTTCTTCTGGCTATACTGCAATTGGTCAAATGTATTCCATATCCTGTTATGTTGAAAGTGAGTACGATCATTACATGCAGTGCTCTGGAGCTGTTTCTTGTTAAAAGGAAGATCAAAGGGCCAACATGGTTGTCCATTTCCAAGTTCTCTAACTGTTCACCTCACCAGAGGGTAAAGTGCTTATCTATTTCACACCTTGTCACTACAAACTGAAATATGAGGTCTATGTCGCCAGTCCTGCTATTTGCAGCTAACTTTTTATTTTTTTGTAATTGCAACAGGTTAGCTGGTGTAAGTTTGAGGTGATTGTTGATTGCTTGAAGGACATTCAGTGTCAACATCCTCAAAGATCGTGGACAACATCCCACCTGTGATTGTTACGTCAATTAATTTGAAAACAATAATCAACGAAAAGAATAATATCAACGAAGTTATTTCTGTATCACTTATATGCTGCAAAAGAGCCAAGGTACGCTTTACTACAAGGCTTTTCGATTCACGGGGTGCAAGCTCAGGTAACTGCAATCAAACACAGGATGCAAGCTCTGGTAGCTAGTCTTGTGTCGTCTTAGTAGACTATTTGAATGATGGTGTGAGGTGTTCAGATCATGAAACAACTTCTTTACTAGATAGTTTTTTGGTTGAATGCTGAGTTTGTGTCACTCGTTTTGATTATGTACATAGGGGTGATAATTTTGGAGCTCACTATTTGGCTAGGAAAGGGTAGGAGCTGATGTTGGTTGTTTTTGGGTACTAAGATACCAATTGATGTAATGGATCTTTGAGCACGATCTTATGTTATCAATGATTGTGGTGATGTTATAACTTTTGTGCTTGGGTTGAACTTCTGAAGCTTGTGACAAATTCTATAAGTTCAAATTTGTTATATATATATTATCCTATTTAGACATTTAATCTCGTTATTTCATTTTGGTATATATAAATATAAAAACTTATATGTATTGATAATGATAATAATATAGGTATTTAGTCGAATAAGATGATATATTACAATGAAATAATTATAAATATATAATATCAATGAAATAAATAAAAACATACTAGAGACGGAATAGAGAAAGAAATTCCGTCTCTAATGTTGATTCTGGATATAGGGTTTGAGACGAATGTTATTCTCTCTCCAATTGAGACGGAATGGAGACAGAATTATCCGTCTCGAAACTCTAGGTGGGGTTGTAGAATTCCGACTCTATTAGAGTCGAAATTATTCCGTCTCTATTCCGTCTCTAATTGTTAGATAGAGACGGAATAAGTCGTCTCCATTCTGACTCCGTTTAAGACGGAAGTGAAGATTCCGTCTCCATTTAAATTTGCGACGACCCGTATTGAGACGGAACGATTCCGTCTCTATTCCGTCTCTAAACCCGTTTAGAGACGGAATAGAGACAAAATTGTCCGTCTCTAAATCCGTTTTTTTTTAGTAGTGGGACCCATTTGAGGGTCCCCTGTCAGGGACTCACACCTTTTAGGTGATGTGAATAAGCGGGGGAAAAGAGGAGGATGTCGTCTAACCACATCCCCTTAATACCTGGGCCTTAGCCCAAGCGTTTTCCTGGCAGTGTCCTTACCTAGCCCATTGTTTGGTCAGTCAAAGACCCGACCGTAGACGCACACCTTCAGGTGATGTGAAAAAGTGGGAGCCCAAAGAGAATAGCGTGCAAGCCCTATTCCTTTGAGGTGACCTGGGCCCATGCCCCAAGCACTTCTCCGGATCGATCCTTACCCCAATTGGATAAGCGTCAGGTGAGGACATGCTGAATTTGTGTGGGCCTTGTCTGCTTGTATGATTGGCCCACTACCCAGCCTAGAAACTGATAGGAATTCTCCTACATCAACCTAGCCCAACCTGAATTGGCAGTTCTATTTGTTTGCGGCCCAGAGGCCCTGTTTGGTTTAACATGTGAGTCGTTCGGGCTTCGGCCAAAAGCCTAGACTTAGGTGATTTCTCTCCTGGCCCCATTTGAATTATCCAATTAGTTCTAGGCCCATAAAAAAAATCCACCTGAAATAATTCACAAGTCCTGAAAATAAAAACTTTTTTCGGCTTAGCAACCATCTTCTCTGGCCCGATGAAAGTTAGGCCCATTTGTGATTTAGGGAGCATTCTGGCTCATGTGTTTTACTTCAGGCCTAAACACATTCTGGCCCAAGGGCTCACTCTAGTCCAGGTAGACTTCTTATCATGACCCCAGCCCAAAACCCTAGATCTAGGTGTCATCTTTCAGGCCCAACCAAATCACTCGGCCCAATTCCAACTCACATATTGAGCAGTCATTCTGGCCCAAGTACCACACTCATGACTCATTTAATCTAGGCCCATAGACCAATTTATAGTTTTTGCCCATAAGCTTCGCTCTCAATTCAGAATTTCGGCCCATAAAACATTTGAATCCAAGATAGTTTGCATAATTCATTCATTCCAGTTTCCGGCTTTAAGGCCCAATAAGAACATCAAACGAATCTTAGACTTGAAGGCATATCTCTCGACCCAGTGGCCCATTCACGGTCCATGTGACTTCCTTCAGCTTGTTTGCTCGGTTTCTAGATTAAGGGATTCAGGCCCACATGTCCGTTCTAGTCTAGGAGTCACTATAATCTGTGCACTCCACTCTCAGTTTGGAGAAGACTCAGGCCCAGTTACTTCCTACATAACCCATAGGCATTCCTAGTTCAAACATTTTACAGGGCCTACTCGAAGTTTGGAAGGAAGACAATCACGTCATCTCAATGGCGTCCCGACGGCCCAAAGCTCGAGTCTTCAGTATGTTGGCATCAGACAGCCCAACATCACTATTTTAGAAGTTTTCTCGATTTGGTAGTTTTCTTTTTCGTTCTTCCAGCTTTTATGGTAGCTAGCTTCCTTTATCATACTAGGTAGTTTTCTTAAGATTTCAATTTTCGATGTTGTCTTTCCATTCATGAATTAGAGCATAGTTCCATTTTCATATTTTTGTGCATTTAAGAACACCAAAAAAATAAATAAGTCATCACGTCATTTCACCCACATCCACTCCCTTGATCACATACATCCCATGTGTCTCACCACACCCCCCTCTCCACATGTAACTCATTCTTGCGCAGGGAATATCTCACCACCTTGTCGGCTTCCCACCACTTGTCACCTCTCAATAGAAAGTTTCACCGTACACTGAAAGCATCCCACTACCATGTTTTACTTTCATCACTACATCACTCCACCAAAACAGCAAGACTCCATCACCACGTACCACCACACATACAGCCACCTCCAACAAAGATAACTTGGGTATTCAAAAGGCTTGTCAAAAAAAACCCCACAATAATACTGGGGGCAATCTGAGTTAAGGGTCGATAATGTTTATTTCATTGGTTTAAAGCGCGTGAACAAGTCTCTGAGTGAACATTTCGCGAGAGTGCCTTGAGCGGTAAAACCATGAGTGAAAGAGCATGTCATTTTTACGTGACTCTAGAGAGATCGCATTCAAAGGTAAGGTAAACGGCATAACTCCGACCGAAGGAGACACTTTGTAAATTTACGCTTAAACCTGTGAAAAGTAACAAAGAACGGATACACAACTATTAGGGATGACGAAGCACCTAGTACAGCACCACCACAGCCAAAAGCTTGTGAACCCTGACATTAAACCCTAGGCACCCCCGCTGAGCTTTTCATATATGACCTCTTTTACAACACTACAAGCTCCACAAACGAGCCCGCCAATGATGAATAACCGACCCGGTGACCAAAGGAAGCAAGGAGCCCGACTTTTGAACAACAACTTCACAAGTCCAAAGAAGCAAAACCGCTACCAGCGTGACGAAGCGATCCGCAAATGGTCCCAAAGTGACACAGGATCCAAAATGAGCTAACATCAAAAACAGCTCCCAAGGTTCAAAACCGGGAAACACAAGAACCCCGAAGGAAGGGAGATTCGAAGAAAGGCAAACCTGAAAAGCCTCAAAGAAACCCAGAATCAGAAAAAAGAAAGAAGATGCAAGGAACAATCCAAAGGTTCCAAGTTCCAAGTTCATAAGCGAAGTCATCACGAAGTGGCCAAACGACTTCAAGGCAAAGGAGACAAGTCCGAGAGACGGTGCAAGTTGCAGCTTTGGTCATCCTTAAAGCTCCACATATCCTAAACATTCCTCCATTATCCTGTTGTCATTCATCATACCCCATAGCCACGTTATAAGCTCAAAAGACTTCCGACTTAGTAGTTGTGTATCCGATCATATGAAAGTAGCAGGTTGAATGCGTAAATCTAACAAATGTCAAATTCAATGGTTGAGATGTTTTGACCAAAAGAGAGCACGAGTGCAGGCATCAAAAACTTTGAGTGTAGGATAGAAAGCACCACATCAAGACATAATCCTTGACCATGTGAGGATAAGGCTTGTTCGCATGTTTAATCAAAGAAAATACTGAGGGCAATCGATCGTTCCGATCAATTGCCACGAACTCTAGCTCAGATTGTTCTAAGGAAAAATACTGGGGGCATTGTTGGTTCCAACAATTGCCATGACAACACCAACGGAAACCCAAAGCTTGGGCACCACCACACCACCACACCACCATGTAGGCCCACATTAGCCCTTACCATCACACAAACACTCTCAGGCCCGTCATTGGTCTTACCTCCACAAAACATCAGCTCACCTTAATCCAAATCACCATCCAAAATCACACCCAACCCCAAGCTTGTCATAAATCTTGAACACCGGCAAAAGCTTTCAGCACCACAACAAGCACCACACACTTCCATCAGTATCGTGTTCATCCTCTAAGAAACAAATTGCAGATCAGGAACTCTTAGTCAGGAAATGGTTATTTCGCTATCCTTTCTCAGCAGTGTTTTTCTCAAGCATTGCCATGTTGGCATATTTTCAGCTATTTCTTGCTTTGTGCAAATTTCCGGTTTTCACAAGCACTTCAATTTCACTTTGCAATACTCGGGTAAACCTTATCATTTCCATGTTTGGAACCTTAACAATTTGATCACATCACAATCATTTGCATAAAACGTGTTTTGCATCCTCGCATCATCAAGTATATGCATTCCTCAATTTTCCTGGTCAAGTTTAGAATGGATCTCAGTCTCCATAAGCAACTGAGTTAGATGGATCTCGGTCTCCATAAGCAACCGAGTAGAATGGGTCTCAGTCTCCATAAGCAACTGAGTTAGATGGGTCTCGGTCTCCATAAGCAACCGTAGTAGAATGGGTCTCAGTCTCCATAAGCAACTGAGTTAGATGGGTCTCAGTCTCCATAAGCAACTGAGTTAGATGGATCTCGGTCTCCATAAGCAACCGAGTAGAGTGGATCTCAGTCTCCATAAGCAACCGAGTAGAATGGGTCTCAGTCTCCATAAGCAACTGAGTTAGATGGATCTCGGTCTCCATAAGCAACCGAGTAGAGTGGGTCTCGGTCTCCATAAGCAACTGAGTTAGATGGGTCTCAGTCTCCATAAGCAACTGAGTTAGATGGATCTCGGTCTCCATAAGCAACTGAGTTAAGATGAGTCTCATCCCCAAACCTTAGGCACACATAAGACCTACCCTACATTCAATCCTTTTAGGCACACATAAGACCTACCCTACATCCAATCCTTTTAGGCACACATAAGACCTACCCTACATTCAATCCTTTCAGGCACCCATAAGGCCTACCCTACAGGCACCCATAAGACCTCCCTCATTCATTCACTTTAGGCTCGACGTAAGTCCTAGAGTCATCCCTTTAGGCTCATAGTAAGACCTAACACCACTCCTTAGCTTACCCCGCTTCCATAACATATTGCATTCATTTCATTCATTTCATTATTAAAGTAGTCAACGCCTTAGAATAGCTTGACATTTACTTCATCATTTCATTTTTAGGTAGTCAACGCCTTAGAATAGCTTGACATCATTTCATCCATTATAGGTATTCAACGCCTTAGAATAGCTTGACAACATATCATCCCTTTAGGTAATCAACGCCTTAGAATCGCTTGACATTTACTTCATCATCACACATTACTTCATAGGTAGTCAACGCCTTAGAATCGCTTGACATTTACTTCATCATCACATTACTTCATAGGCAGTCAACGCCTTAGAATAGCTTGACATCATCTCATTACTTCATAGGTAGTCAACGCCTTAGAATAGCTTGACATCATCTCATTACTTCATAGGTAGTCAACGCCTTAGAATACTTGACATCATATCATCATTGTAGGTAGTCAGCGCCTTAGAATAGCTCGACACAGTTTATCAGTTTTTTTTGGTAACATGCAGGGTCTTGGAAACATTTGAAATTTTGGGGTATCACTCAAGCATCAACCAGTCTTTTCATCTTCATTACAAAGCCTAGTTGACGGGGGGCAATCTGTTTACCCAAAATTTCAACCCCCCCGAAGAAGTCTCTACTAATAGGCTAGTAGCAAGGTTCCCAGTTCGATCGGCACGTTTCAGAGTACTAGGGACAGCTTAGTCATCTCCAGGGGCATTTTCGTAATTTTTCAAGGCTCCTAAGCCCCCTTATAGGCTTTCTCTCTCTCCTCCAAATAAGGGTCAAGAAATCAATTCAAAATGCTTTGAAATTTTAACCCATGATAAAGGATGACATTTGAAGCATAATGGCGTTGGAATTTGATTTTCGAATTTCCAATAATTTTCTAGCAATTTCTGATTGAATCTGACGGGAAATTGAATTTAAAAATATTCCAATATCCAAAAAATTCGATCTCACTTTAGAAAAATCAGAATTATCATCCTTTACCCATGTGTGAAATTTCATAATCAAATTCCTTTTGGAAGCCCTTGAGCTAAAACGTCGGTAAATCTCGGTTTTTACCGGATTTTTCTATCTTTAAGGAAGTCTATATAAGGAACCTTATCCCATGATCAAGGAGAACCTCAAGAACCCTAAGCAACCAGAAAACCTAGCCGTCTCTGAAATACCCCAAATATTAATTACTTTAATTAATAATGATTTGATTAAATAAAAGTAATTAATGAGAGATTAAGGCATGAAAAATCCTTAAATAAGAAAAGGGGAATAATATAATATTTAATTATACCCTACAAGTCGTTAGGAAACATTAACGAAACCTAAAACGACATTGAGTGGTTTAGAGGAAAAGAAAAATGTAAACGAAGATATAATTAATCGTTTTTACATCGAAAAACGTGTCACGAATATTTTAGAAGAAAAAGGGGCTTAGACACCTTTAAAAAATTATTTGGATAGTTTTAAAGTCATTAGAAATTGGTAAAACAATTGGACCAAAAGATGTTGCGTTTTCGCCTATAATGGCGAAACGTAAACCATTTAAAAAAATTAAATGGTAATTAACCAAATTTATGAATAACAATAATAATTATTGTTTGAACATATAAATTCGGAGACATGAAAAGGTCCGTCTCGTTGAACGGGGAACGTGTTGCGAACGGGACGAAAAACGGACAAAAAAATGAACTAGAAACGACTTATATGAGTAACATTTTAAAAATATATATATATAACAATGGGCCGACCCGCCCAACAAGATTGGGCCGGCCCAGTCTTCTTTCCACTCGAGGTCTGGCCAGTCCAGTCATTCTCTTCTACGGTAATATTACCCTAGCTGGGAAACCACTTCAATTCTCTTCACTCTCAACTCTTCACCGCCCTCTTCAATCTTCTCTGCTCTTCAGCGATTTGCAACCCTAACCTGACGAATGAGCCGCGCCTCTCTTCATTCACCTTCTTCTCCTCACCCAAATGTACTCTTATTCTGTGATTCACGGTGATCATCTACAAGCCCTAACCACACCAATACGCTCATCCCTCTCTCGATTTTCCCTTCCTCCTTCTTCTTCAATCGTATTCCGACAACAACAAGCCTAACTGGCAAAATAAAATCCGAAAATCTCTTTCTCCTCCTACCACTAAACCATGAACAATCTCTCTTAACTTGACCAATCCATTCCCCGGCGAACGAGGAGCATTCAACACCTTCATTCTCTTCTTGTTCGATTTGAACATACACCGGTGGACAAAGAGGTTACATCTTCATCCTCCTCATGTGCAAGCGACGGTAAGCTGCTCATCCCCAATTTCTTTTCTGATTCACGATAAGAATTAGTCCCAGCTTACCCCTCGTTTTTCTCTTCTTCTTACAAGTGAAAACCGAACCTTGAAGAGAAAAAAAAAACCCCGATGATGCTTCTGCTCTGCTCAAACCGAAGACCAAAAAAAAAAGGGTAGATCTGTTCTTCTCTTTGTTGTCTTTTTCGAATTCATTAGTTAGGTTCCGGAAACCCTGGCTTACTTCCTCTTCATTTGCTTCTTCGAACATGGGTAGAACCCGCGGGTCCTTGTTCCCGATCCAGATACGAAACCACAAGGAAAAGAGAGGGGAAAGACCTAAACTGACGAAGAGCCAAAATCTGGGAGCCGGAGGTCCATTTTGGGAGCATAAAAAAAAATTGAAGGTTTAACCCTCAACTTGTATACAGTTTTGTCTAATGTTATTTTCGGTGAAACGTGAACTGAGTGGGGGGGGACTTGTGAAAACTGAATATGACTCAAGTTTGTGAACATTAATCTGTGAGACTAAGCTTGGTTTCTCTTTTTGTTTCCTTCTTGGTGGTTCGAACGATCCTGTACAAGGACAGTGGGTAGTTTCTGTTTTGCAAAACAAATGAAGCTTGAAACTCGGTAATAACAGATCCGAAAATCTAGTGCTTAATGTCCCTTGTTTTGTGTTCGAATGAACTAGGTTCTTGGTGTAGGTTTTTGGGGTCTGGGTGGTCCCAAATTTAGGTTAATTTGGGCTACTCTATGTCTGAATTTAAGGATAATTTAGTGGTTTGTTAGTTTCGACAATTGAAATTGAAAAAAAAATGGTGTTTCGGATTAAGTGAAATTTTAAGCGTTTCTGGTGGTTGATTATGTGCGTAATTCAAGTCTAAGTTGGTAATTTTAGATTCCTGAAACTGATATGTTTGTGAGGTTTAGATGCAACCGAAAACTAAGGTTAGTTTGTGTTTATATTGTTGAGTTAAATTCGAATGGGAGGAGACATTAAAAATAAAAATAATAAAAAAATAAATAATAAAAAAAAAATAATAATAAAAATAATTTGGGGCTAGATTAGGAATAATATTGACATATGGGGTGGATTGGTATTTTTGGGAAATTGAGGGCTGAAGTGAAAATTCTAAAGGTGTGATTACGGTTGGTTAGTAAAATATGGTCAAAATAAGTTAGGGGTTTTGACCTCACCAATATCGAAATTAAATGGTCAAAATTGACACTGATTGGTCAAAATCATATAAGGGATTTTGACCAAGTCAGAAGGGGGACTTGACCAGAGTTAGTCAATACAAATTGGGCTTAGAAATTGGTCAACATAATGAAACCAAATTGGGCCCTAGCCAACCTGGGTTAAACTACAAATATGCTGGTCTTAATAAAAAAAATTCTGATTTAGATGAATCAGATTAACATTGAATTGGGCTTAGGGAAGGATGACCACTAAATAACAAAGGATAATTAGGTTGGGCTCAAATGTACTTAGAAATGAAGTTAATATGTAAACAGTCAAATATGGTTTCTATTTGGTTGTCCAGATTGTTATAATGGGTTTAAGTCAAGTATAAAAGATGGGGATCTATGAATTGTAGTAAGGTGACTATGTAATAGATTAAAATTGTTAAGGGGTTGTTATATTATAAGTAATGTGGTAAAATTGTAATTTAATGTTACAAGTGTTACAACAGTTATATGGTATATATATATATGTATATATGTAATAGCTAACACTATAATTTATGAGAATATATATATATACACTTATATATACAATTGGTATCTAAAATTGGATATGACAGGTATATATATAAAAGCAATAACACGTACACGATAACATATATATATATATATATATGAGATGAATAAACAAAGAGAATTAGTATGTTATGTATATAATAAGTGTTACATGGATTATTGTGGTATTCATGGGAATGGTTTGAAATAAAAACTATAAGTTATATTTATTACAAGTCAAAATGTTATAACATATGATATGTATAAATTATATTAAATATGTGACAATATTGTAATATTGGAAAATATTTGGAGCTGATGAGAAATCAAATTCTCAATACATATGCCATGCGGCAACAATATAGTTTTGTTAAAACTATATGTTAAGTTTTGCTATAAAGTTATAATGTTATAAAATATGATAATCATAACCTGGTATAAAATATGTGGTTATATTGTAATCAGTGAAAACTATGGGAAATGAAGGAATAACAAATATATTACATATAGTGTGCTCGACAATTAGAATATAGTATTCTAAAACTATATATTATAATGTTCAGTGCAATATAAAATATCATATTGTATAGTATAATGAAATAAATGTAACATAGTATAAATTATATGGTCAAAACATAATTAATAAAAATGTGCGATGTTGCCCAAATTCTAAGAGTTTGAAAGTGAATTTTAAGCTATGGTTTACAATAATATAAATACTATGAATATTATATAGTATTGTGGTGATTAAATGAAATAGTTATCATTAATAACATTCACATGAAATAATGTGACAATTAATGAGGAAATATAATTTATAAATGAAGGTAAGTATGAAATAACCTTAGGTATTATAAGTATATGCCATGAAATATTACAAAATAATAAGAACAATTCTAATATAAATTGCATAATATAATGCAATAAATCAAACGATCATCTTACATTAAGATGATAAAAATGTGACATATAATATAAGAGTGTGAATAATAAAATATAAATATATGTGTATATATATGTGAGGCGCAAGCCTATGCGAATAAATACAAATACTGAGCATAAGATATAGTTGGAAACTATATAATATGCAGAGTGAATGTTATGACATTCCTAAGTTTGTAAAGTACAAGTCTTGTTACAAGTCTTGAATATTATATTACAATGTATTGTAATAAATGGCTAAATAAAAATACCATATAAACATTGGTGCATGCATTCATGCAACTATAAATTATGTGACTAAACCAAATAAAAAAAAAAACAATGTATATATATATATATATAGATATATATATAATATATATGTATGAAACCGCGAGCATATAATATAAGTATATGCAATATGGTGCTAATGTCATAAGATAATAAATGACAAGTGTTATGACATTAGCATAAATATATTTACCGTAAGTCATACAGTGTAAATTAAAGTATAATTATTAAAATGAATAATGGGATTTGTAATATATGGTACAATACCAAATGGTTAAATAATACTATCATATAACGTTAGTGCATGAGCATTAAGTGCTGTGCGGAATAACGTTGCATGCACACATGCAACTATATAAAACGAATGTATGTTTGTATACCTAACCGGAACGGTTAACACAATACATAAGTATAAAACGTGAATATGCATATATTCGTATACTCATAATATAAGGAATAAATCCTGATATTTGAATACGCTATTACTAAAGCGTCTTTTAATCGACTCATTTAAATAAACCCGGACGTTGATAATTAAAATGTACTATGAGTAACAAGTCTCGTACAACTGTAACTTAACAACAGTTGAAATCCGGGGTTGAAAGGTTGGGACTATTTGTGTTGTTCGGGTTTACCGAACTTAAATAAGTCATGTGGATTGACTTATGTTATGTTTGTTATTTAGACCGTACCACTGACGAAGGCGCTCGATGAGCTAGTGGTCTACTGCGCAACCTAGGTCATTGGTGAACGGTACGTAAAGAGGTCTGATCTGAGATGTCCTGAGGACTTCCTCGGGCTCAGATATGTGTGTGTGTAACGTGTGTGATGCATGTATGTATGTGAGTGGATGTGATTGTGATATGTGATGTTTAATTGTTTAATTTCCCGCACCATTTAATTGTGCGCGAACGTCCTCCGGGACTAATACTACGTCGACTATAGATCGACTTATATAAAAGTACATACACGAACTATGTGATTGTGAACACCATTCTCTGACATAATACACTAAGCATTATAAGTATGTATTAACCTAAGTAAAATATTTAGGAAACGAGACACGACATCGTCGGTCTCTGGAGCTTTGACTCGATCATGAATATTACCTAGATGATTCTAGGCATGCGTAAGACCCATAGGGCAGCCAACAAATAAGTGATGTACTCCATACCTAAAACTGTACTTGGGTAACCGACTAACGAAGTTTAACAATGGAGTGTGAACGAGTGTGGATGGATGTGGATGAGTATGATGGTTATCTTAATCCAGTTAGTCATCGGCTATTGGTCGCGCGTTGAGATCTCTTGAGTTAACCCGGATCAGGCATACTCTGATTTGACCTGATCGAGCCTAGATAGATCGACAGGTTTGGTGATAACATGGGCGCCTTTAAAAGGGCAATATATGGACGCTTTTAAAAAGGCAAAGTGAATGGGCACCTCGTGTGCAAATGGGACTACTGTCCAGGTGAGGTTACCTCGGGATGTCCTATCTTGACTCCTGACAGTGCTAACAAAGATGTGTAAGGTATGTGGGGACCCAGGGGGTCGTGTGATTAACTAAATAACCCAACCGTCACTAACAGCTGCACGTGTTAATGTTATTACTTGTGTTGTGTGTGTTGTTGTGTGTGATGTGTGAAATGTAGTGACTGTATTACTTGTTTAAATTACCGCCATCCATGTGTTTAATGCTTTAAATACCTGTACACCGGTAAAGCATGTAACGAACTTAATAATGGCGACCATGACTATTAAGAGACCAATAGGGTCCAGGCCTGGCGTACTCAGCGTTTATCGCTGAGCCTTTATGGCATTACGTGCAGGTGATGAATACTGTTGAAGCGAAGAGCGGGACCCGGGTAGTTGGTTAATTACAGTACGAGACTTTGTAATGAATAGGATGGATGTTAGTTAATGTATTAGTAATGATACATACAGTCGGGAATACCTAGATGCTCACTTGTCGTTAAAGTTACTCTTGGTTAGAATGATGTATAGGTTAGTATCTCGTTATCACTGCGGTTGTTTTTGTAATAATAGTGTTATTTCTTAGTTTATTTATCTCTGCTTCTTTACTCGTATGGGCGAGTAATGGCATGTGACACCCAAGAGAGTTTTAGTAATGTGAGACTTCCGTTGCGAGACGTTATTAACTAAATGTTACGTGAGTGATTATTACGTGAATACTAGTGGGGTGTTACAAAAGTGGTATCAGAGCGGTCTCCGCTCTGATGATGAGATAATAGGATTTAAGACAGTGAGCCTAGGACTTGGTAATATGGGAAACGTTGTGAGGTACGAAACGTCTCCGTTTTATTGAATTTATGTGTTAGCAACGCCTTGGCTTGCAAGTGTTAGCCCTAGAGGCGCACCAATATGTTTGAATGTAATCTGGTAAGTTATCGAGTAATGAGGAGACGAACGATCATATCGACGTCTTGTGGTGGTGTGTGGGCCAAGAAGCTGGCCAAGGGCATAAAGGCCCGGGAATATTACACCTGTTATGGACCAACTGAGAGCCCAGTCAAGAGGAGACCTACGAACGTCGTGAGTACATTGGCGATAGTCCACCTTCATGTGGAAGTCCAGTATGGACTACAACCGATAGTACCCCTCCCGCCACAGCCCAATGAGTATCATACAACTGAAAAATACAATCCCCGAAGATAGGGAAGAGGGCAACTAAGCCCAATAGACCGTCTAAGCGACTTCATCCTGAAAGTATAAAATCTTACTCTTATAATGTTAACAAAATTCAATACTTTACATTCCTTACGAATGACCAAGCGTTAGTGATAGGCACCGCTGGGGGGGCGAGCGCCACTACTACTGTAACGACATGGGAAGGATCGCCCAGAACACCAGGGCAAGCGGGACGAGAGCATCTTGAGCTCAGCGAGACCGTCGCCCATAATGGGAACCTTAAACTACCATGCTATTGTAAAGAAATACCTAACCGTAAACTGAGACTATACTATGAGTGTGGAAAGATTTTGTAAGTTCACCGTCCTGTTATGTTCAAATTCCAGTCCTAATCTCGTGTACACACAATACTGTGACACTAGAACCTTGTCGTGACGACACCTGTGGAGAGAGAAACAATTCCGAGCGGTTATGCTATCATAAATCTAATGTGAGAAAGAACTTAGATATTCTAATTACAATGTGGTCATGAAAATTTTCCAATCCAAATACCGTCCTTTTTAGGAATAATCGTTCTAACCGTTCTTGAACGACCAAAGCGGTAGTAAGACAGACAAGTCTGAAACCAATAATTCAACCTGCATGGCGCACTTGCTACGCCAAGTGCTATGACAAACAATTCGCTAATAATTCCGTCTACCTCATGCACTTGCTACAACAAGTGCTGCAAACAACTACGACCGTAGTTACAATTACTATTATCGTTACAAACGAATTCTATAAACTGTGTAGACCAGTGGTACAACCCCCTGGCTACCAATAACCGCCAAACATTTGTACGACTCGAATACAACGACTTAACCACAATGTATCACCTTAAAGCTACGAAACCGCTAAGATATGAGGCTTATAACCCCGGAAGGACCGTTGAGTCCGACTAATCATAACAAAGGGGGCATACATCTGCCCATAACAAACTACCTTCATGTAATAGTGATGAATCAATAATAACGGCTTACGAACCAAGCCTTATGACACAAATTGTATATTATTAAATGGCGTGATGGGGACATGGGAGGTGGAACTTGATCCGGTACAGGTCAAGGGAAGCTGAACGCAAATTGGGGTGGAAGGATAGTTCAACACTGGTGCTGATCACACCAGGGTCGGATGACTCCTGAGACCCTTCACTAGTTGCCACAATTAATTACACTCAGGATAAACCAAACTACAGTACTAGTTACAAACAATTAGCGACAATTTAATATAAGGCATTAAATAGGAATGCTTGTGACCAACAACTCACACTTGTATATAATGAATCATTCAGTAAAATTAAACAAAAAATTGCAAAATTCTAGCTAAAACAGCTAGCAATAATTCAACCATACGATATTAAATGAAATTACCGGTGAGTAACAACTCACTCCCGTATGATATGTATAGAAAATTGTGACGAAAATACGAACACTTAACGAACAATACCAATATAGCCACACCAAAAGTTGTGATTCATATCAGTCAACAATTGGACCAAAAATTGAAAAGAACAATTATACCGTAATACGGTTACCACCAGTATCATTCGCAACAATAAACACGAATCTATACTGAAGGCATGAATAACTACCACCCTGGACACTACCTTTACCAAGGAGTGACATGTACGCTTATGTATAAATATGAATAGATAAACGTCGAGATTAAATCTTATGTGTATTATCACGATCATACTGATCATGGAACAAGTTCCAAGTAAAGGAGTGGGCTACCGCCATTGGCGTTCCACCATGTAAAAACCAATAATTATGTGTTTATATATATAAAAAAAAACATGTCGTCCACTAATAGTACAACTGTTAGTAATGATGAATATGTGAAATAGACAACGGTAAAGCGCCTAAACACTAATACAAATATCCAAGTGTAACCAATGACATGAAATACCTAAACTAAACGCTAAATGACGTACGTTTAAGTAAGCACTTAATGTACTAGTAAACGGGCGTAAGCCTAGGAGGACGGGGACACCGCCTCCAACCACCTTTAAGTTTATATTACCAAGGAAAATGATGTCTAATTAATATGACAGGTAACAAGAAGCAAACTACCATAAGGACTTCTATAAAGGAAGGATGCACACATCATCGCCACGGAGTCCGGTACTACGCTAAACAACATGACCCAGGAATATAATAATGTCAAGAGAGCCACGGTACATACCGTAAGCTATGTGAATAACATGTGAATTATCTAACAAGCGCCGAACCGCGCACATGAAATTTAAATAGCAACAGATGACCTAACCCCAATAAAGAAATTACTAAACAATAAACAATAACAGACGTACAATACGAGAATTCAAAGATCCTCTTAAAGAAATTAACAAACTGTTGCCAATAATATATTTAACAACAAAGAAACGAGAAAAACCAGCTCCCATTATTACAGTACAACTCATACCCTTAGGATAAATATAACAAACATCTGCCAATAACTACACGAACCCATACAATTGGACAGGAAACCGGAGAACTGATCAGTCCCACGGGAGACCCCCAATGCTAACAAGAAGAGAGATTGACACCAGAATACTTCACAAACGTGTGATGGACACTGCGAGTCTATAAACGAGTTATGGGACGACCACACTCCATGGGAGCTTGTGGGCTCGACAGACTCATTCCGGGGTTAGTCGAGCAAGAGTAGCAATATATCAGTATGGTACCCCATACACGTAGACATGTGGTGAAAGAAACACTGGGAGCAGTCAACTCCACACGAAGGTCAGAAATGTAAACCCAGACCAGTGTAAATAACCGCTAAGAATAATTTAACGAATAAACCCCAGTTTAATTAACGAAGTGAATACAACCAACAACCTTGGATATAATATGATCAAACTATAACTCCTCAAGGGAGTGGATAAATACAGTAACCCTAAAAGGAAAACCTCCCGACAGTGGAGAAAAAAATTGATAGTAAATTAATTGACAAGCTAGAAGACCCAATAAAATGGGTGAACGGAAATATAATACCCAAGAAGGCTCAACAACATGCATTACTCAGAAACAACCATTTAATGACTATAATCATTACCCGCAAACGGGGCAATGAGAGGGCTACTCTCCAAATATAAAGATATGTACAACAATGCTAAATGGCATGACAATCATGTAAGTACATTATGGTTTAAAAATACGGTAAGGGCGAAGCTACCATACTAGCGGATGCCCTGAACTTTGAAGGGAATACCACAATAAATATACAACCATCTAATTGACTGAAATATGGTGCGTGCGGAAGCGACCATTACAAATCACCATGTGAATGAATACTTTTGCAAACACGGACGAGTAAAACTCGCACAGAAAACAATAATGAGAAATAAAATAGAATAAAGGCTATACAACAGGCTGAACAATTAAATGACGTGCTCCAAAATAACTACTGAGTTCAAACCATAACTCAGATACGAACTCACAAAAAATACAACGATATCCCTTGTGAAAAACGTGTGAATACAAGATATAAAACATAACTGAGGAAAATACCTCAACTACCAAGAACATACCCGCACGAGATGTCAAATAGCGCAGGACATAAATGTGACTACAACAATGGATCCCCCTAATATACGGGACGAACCATACAAAGAATGTTGCTAAACCGGCACACGGGAAGCACAACATATACCAACGAAAAATAATAATAAATATTACAATTAAATACCTTATTCCAAAACAAAATACCTGGAGACACGGGATTACAAAAATCATCCTCGTGCATTTTTAACCATATACCTTAAAGGGAATGTTATGACTAGTGCAAACAAACTTAATACGAAAGATTAATCACATCATACTTCATCTCAACATTATATCGACGAGTGGAGAAAATAACGACTTGAATCATATTGCACACTAGCAATCCAAAATAGAACGACGTGAATCATACTCGATTTAGATCTAGTCATGTGCAGATACAACTAATGTTACCGCACCGATTGAGATACAACTGTTTCCAATTAACAAAGACCGTGAATGACACCGTCGTAATGGAACAACGTCCGCAATAAATTTTTACCACTAAGTTATCTAAGATAACGTTAGAACCAAGGGCGTACTAGCCCATATCCTTGGGTCTACACCCATACGGAGCGAGTGGGCCCAATACAACGTGGTTGAGAGAGCGCACCAAGTACTCCATGCCTTCGGCCGGAAATGTATGCGCCTCACCTTTCGCATAACCTCTTTTAAGAATCAAATACCTAAGATCGACCCATCTCTCAATATGAGAAAACTCCACTCCGAAGTTTAAAAGATAAGAACGAGAGAAAATTCCATGAGAGCCAAGTATCCAGCGCTTTTTGTATAGCGGCTGTTGTATACTTGTGGGGTACGGGGGCGTAACCCTTTTAAGGGGGGTAGAGCCTCTTGGCTGTACACTCATGTGCACTAGTTTCTGTGTTTTTGTATGCGGGGCATACGTTGTTTTGTTGGCTGGTTGTATGCGCATTTTGCACTTGTGTATATTCTGTGTATATGTATGTAAGTATCACACCATATATGTATGTAAGTATCCTATGAGATACTCAATTGTGTATGTATGTGTGAACTTGTTGGATAATTTACGTGTGTATATTCTCTTATGAATTCAGTTACGTTGATATAGATACTGATTAAATCATAGAGATGGAACGTGGAATGTTGAATGTTGAATGTAATGGACACCTCGGGGAGGTTGTCAATGTGGTTAGAACTGATAGGATACGATGGTGCTGATGGATCACCTATATCCATATATTTGAATTAACGCCACACTTGAGGGCTATGTGCAATATGAGCACAACACATTATGTGTGAATGTTACATCACATAGATGTACATTATGGAAATCATGGGTAGATATATATTATATACACCTAATTGAGAAAAGATGACTTCGGGACGAAGTCCTTTTAAGGGGGGTAGATTGAAATACCCCAAATATTAATTACTTTAATTAATAATGATTTGATTAAATAAAAGTAATTAATGAGAGATTATGGCATGAAAAATCCTTAAATAAGAAAAGGGGAATAATATAATATTTATTATACCCTACAAAGTCGTTAGGAAACATTAACGAAACCTAAAACGACATTGAGTGGTTTAGAGGAAAAGAAAAATGTAAACGAAGATATAATTAATCGTTTTTACATCGAAAAACGTGTCACGAATATTTTAGAAGAAAAAGGGGCTTAGACACCTTTAAAAAATTATTTGGATAGTTTTAAAGTCATTAGAAATTGGTAAAACAATCGGACCAAAAGATGTTGCGTTTTCGCCTATAATGGCGAAACGTAAACCATTTAAAAAAATTAAATGGTAATTAACCAAATTTATGAATAACAATAATAATTATTGTTTGAACATATAAATTCGGAGACATGAAAAGGTCCGTCTCGTTGAACGGGGCAACGTGTTGCGAACGGGACGAAAAACGGACAAAAAAATGAACTAGAAACGACTTATATGAGTAACATTTTAAAAATATATATATATATACAATGGGCCGACCCGCCCAACAAGATTGGGCCGGCCCAGTCTTCTTTCCACTCGAGGTCTGGCCAGTCCAGTCATTCTCTTCTACGGTAATATTACCCTAGCCTGGGAACCACTTCAATTCTCTTCACTCTCAACTCTTCACCGCCCTCTTCAATCTTCTCTGCTCTTCAGCGATTTGCAACCCTAACCTGACGAATGAGCCGCGCCTCTCTTCATTCACCTTCTTCTCCTCACCCAAATGTACTCTTATTCTGTGATTCACGGTGATCATCTACAAGCCCTAACCACACCAATACGCTCATCCCTCTCTCGATTTTCCCTTCCTCCTTCTTCTTCAATCGTATTCCGACAAACAACAAGCCTAACTGGCAAAATAAAATCCGAAATCTCTTTCTCTCCTCCTACCACTAAACCATGAACAATCTCTCTTAACTTGACCATCCATTCCCCGGCGAACGAGGAGCATTCAACACCTTCATTCTCTTCTTGTTCGATTTGAACATACACCGGTGGACAAAGAGGTTACATCTTCATCCTCCTCATGTGCAAGCGACGGTAAGCTGCTCATCCCCAATTTCTTTTCTGATTCACGATAAGAATTAGTCCCAGCTTACTCCCCTCGTTTTTCTCTTCTTCTTACAAGTGAAAACCGAACCTTGAAGAGAAAAAAAAACCCCGATGATGCTTCTGCTCTGCTCAAACCGAAGACCAAAAAAAAGGGTAGATCTGTTCTTCTCTTTGTTGTCTTTTTCGAATTCATTAGTTAGGTTCCGGAAACCCTGGCTTACTTCCTCTTCATTTGCTTCTTCGAACATGGGTAGAACCCGCGGGTCCTTGTTCCCGATCCAGATACGAAACCACAAGGAAAAGAGAGGGGAAAGACCTAAACTGACGAAGAGCCAAAATCTGGGAGCCGGAGGTCCATTTTGGGAGCATAAAAAAAATTGAAGGTTTAACCCTCAACTTGTATACAGTTTTGTCTAATGTTATTTTCGGTGAAACGTGAACTGAGTGGGGGGGGGGACTTGTGAAAACTGAATATGACTCAAGTTTGTGAACATTAATCTGTGAGACTGAGCTTGGTTTCTCTTTTTGTTTCCTTCTTGTGGTTCGAACGATCCTGTACAAGGACAGTGGGTAGTTTCTGTTTTGCAAAACAAATGAAGCTTGAAACTCGGTAATAACAGATCCGAAAATCTAGTGCTTAATGTCCCTTGTTTTGTGTTCGAATGAACTAGGTTCTTGGTGTAGGTTTTTGGGGTCTGGGTGGTCCCAAATTTAGGTTAATTTGGGCTACTCTATGTCTGAATTTAAGGATAATTTTAGTGGTTTGTTAGTTTCGACAATTGAAATTGAAAAAAAATGGTGTTTCGGATTAAGTGAAATTTTAAGCGTTTCTGGTGGTTTGATTATGTGCGTAATTCAAGTCTAAGTTTGGTAATTTTAGATTCCTGAAACTGATATGTTTGTGAGGTTTAGATGCAACCGAAAACTAAGGTTAGTTTTGTGTTTATATTGTTGAGTTAAATTCGAATGGGAGGAGACATTAAAAATAAAAATAATAAAAATAATAATATAATAAAAAATTATAAAATAATTTTGGGGCTAGATTAGGAATAATATTGACATATGGGGTGGATTGGTATTTTTGGGAAATTGAGGGCTGAAGTGAAAATTCTAAAGGTGTGATTACGGTTGGTTAGTAAAATATGGTCAAAATAAGTTAGGGGTTTTGACCTCACCAATATCGAAATTAAATGGTCAAAATTGACACTGATTGGTCAAAATCATATAAGGGATTTTGACCAAGTCAGAAGGGGGACTTGACCAGAGTTAGTCAATACAAATTGGGCTTAGAAATTGGTCAACATAATGAAACCAAATTGGGCCCTAGCCAACCTGGGTTAAACTACAAATACGCTGGTCTTAATTAAAAAAATTCTGATTTAGATGAATCAGATTAACATTGAATTGGGCTTAGGGAAGGATGACCACTAAATAACAAAGGATAATTAGGTTGGGCTCAAATGTACTTAGAAATGAAGTTAATATGTAAACAGTCAAATATGGTTTCTATTTGGTTGTCCAGATTGTTATAATGGGTTTAAGTCAAGTATAAAAGATGGGGATCTATGAATTGTAGTAAGGTGACTATGTTGATAGATTTTTATTGTTAAGGGGTTGTTTTAATTATAAGTTATGTGGTAAAATTGTATATTAATATATGTTATATATGTTAGCTAACGTTATTTGGTATATATATCCTCAATTGGTATCTATTGATATCAGGTATATAGATTTAATGTTACAAGTGTTACAACAGTTATATGGATATATATATATGTATTATGTATTAGCTAACACTATAATTTATGAGAATATATATATATACACTTATATATACAATTGGTATCTAAAATTGGATATGACAGGTATATATATAAAAGCAATAACACGTACACGATAACATATATATATATATATATGAGATGAATAAACAAAGAGAATTAGTATGTTATGTATATAATAAGTGTTACATGGATTATTGTGGTATTCATGGGAATGGTTTGAAATAAAAACTATAAGTTATATTTATTACAAGTCAAAATGTTATAACATATGATAGTATATAACATTATATTAAATATGTGACAATATTGTAATATTGGAAAATATTTGGAGCTGATGAGAAATCAAATTCTCAATACATATGCCATGCGCGCAACAATATAGTTTTGTTAAAACTATATGTTAAGTTTTGCTATAAAGTTATAATGTTATAAAATATGATAATCATAACCTGGTATAAAAATATGTGGTTATATTGTATCAGTGAAAACTATGGGAAATGAAGGAATAACAAATATATTACATATAGTGTGCTCGACAATTAGAATATAGTTTCTAAAAACTATATATTATAATGTTCAGTGCAATATAAAATATCATATTGTATAGTATAATGAAATAAATGTAACATAGTATAATTATATGGTCAAAACATAATTAATAAAAAATGTGCGATGTTGCCCAAATTCTAAGAGTTTGAAAGTGAATTTTAAGCTATGGTTTACAATATATAAATACTATGAATATTATATAGTATTGTGGTGATTAAATGAAATAGTTATCATTATAACATTCACATGAAATAATGTGACAATTAATGAGGAAATATAATTTATAAATGAAGGTAAGTATAAAATAACCCTTAGGTATTATAAGTATATGCCATGAAATTACAAAATAATAAGAACAATTCTTAATATAAATTGCATAATATAATGCAATAATCAAACGATCATCTTACATTAAGATGATAAAAATGTGACATATAATATAAGAGTGTGAATAATAAAATATAAATATATGTGTATATATATGTGAGGCGCAAGCCTATGCGAATAAATACAAATACTGAGCATAAGATATAGTTGGAAACTATATAATATGCAGAGTGAATGTTATGACATTCCTAAGTTTGTAAAGTACAAGTCTTGTTACAAGTCTTGAATATTATATTACAATGTATTGTAATAAATGGCTAAATAAAAATACCATATAAACATTGGTGCATGCATTCATGCAACTATAATTATGTGACTAAACAAATAAAAAAAAACAATGTATATATATATATATAATATATATATAAATATATATGTATGAAACCGCGAGCATATAATATAAGTATATGCAATATGGTGCTAATGTCATAAGATAATAAATGACAAGTGTTATGACATTAGCATAAATATATTTACCGTAAGTCATACAGTGTAAATTAAAGTATAATTATTAAAATGAATAATGGGATTTGTAATATATGGTACAATACCAAATGGTTAAATAACTATCATATAACGTTAGTGCATGAGCATTAAGTGCTGTGCGGAATAACGTTGCATGCACACATGCAACTATATAAAACGAATGTATGTTTGTATACCTAACCGGAACGGTTAACACAATACATAAGTATAAAACGTGAATATGCATATATTCGTATACTCATAATATAAGGAATAAATCCTGATATTTGAATACGCTATTACTAAAGCGTCTTTTAATCGACTCATTTAAATAAACCCGGACGTTGATAATTAAAATGTACTATGAGTAACAAGTCTCGTACAACTGTAACTTAACAACAGTTGAAATCCGGGGTTGAAAGGTTGGGACTATTTGTGTTGTTCGGGTTTACCGAACTTAAATAAGTCATGTGGATTGACTTATGTTATGTTTGTTATTTAGACCGTACCACTGACGAAGGCGCTCGATGAGCTAGTGGTCTACTGCGCAACCTAGGTCATTGGTGAACGGTACGTAAAGAGGTCTGATCTGAGATGTCCTGAGGACTTCCTCGGGCTCAGATATGTGTGCTGTGTAACGTGTGTGATGCATGTATGTATGTGAGTGGATGTGATTGTGATATGTGATGTTTAATTGTTTAATTTCCCGCACCATTTAATTGTGCGCGAACGTCCTCCGGGACTAATACTACGTCGACTATAGATCGACTTATATAAAAGTACATACACGAACTATGTGATTGTGAACACCATTCTCTGACATAATACACTAAGCATTATAAGTATGTATTAACCTAAGTAAAATATTTAGGAAACGAGACACGACATCGTCGGTCTCTGGAGCTTTGACTCGATCATGAATATTACCTAGATGATTCTAGGCATGCGTAAGACCCATAGGGCAGCCAACAAATAAGTGATGTACTCCATACCTAAAACTGTACTTGGGTAACCGACTAACGAAGTTTAACAATGGAGTGTGAACGAGTGTGGATGGATGTGGATGAGTATGATGGTTATCTTAATCCAGTTAGTCATCGCTATTGGTCGCGCGTTGAGATCTCTTGAGTTAACCCGGATCAGGCATACTCTGATTTGACCTGATCGAGCCTAGATAGATCGACAGGTTTGGTGATAACATGGGCGCCTTTAAAAGGGCAATATATGGACGCTTTTAAAAAGGCAAAGTGAATGGGCACCTCGTGTGCAAATGGGACTACTGTCCAGGTGAGGTTACCTCGGGATGTCCTATCTTGACTCCTGACAGTGCTAACAAAGATGTGTAAGGTATGTGGGGACCCAGGGGGTCGTGTGATTAACTAAATAACCCAACCGTCACTAACAGCTGCACGTGTTAATGTTATTACTTGTGTTGTGTGTTGTTGTGTGTGATTGTGTGAAATGTAGTGACTGTATTACTTGTTTAAATTACCGCCATCCATGTGTTTAATGCTTTAAATACCTGTACACCGGTAAAGCATGTAACGAACTTAATAATGGCGACCATGACTATTAAGAGACCAATAGGGTCCAGGCCTGGCGTACTCAGCGTTTATCGCTGAGCCTTTATGGCATTACGTGCAGGTGATGAATACTGTTGAAGCCGAAGAGCGGGACCCGGGTAGTTGGTTAATTACAGTACGAGACTTTGTAATGAATAGGATGGATGTTAGTTAATGTATTAGTAATGATACATACAGTCGGGAATACCTAGATGCTCACTTGTCGTTAAAGTTACTCTTGGTTAGAATGATGTATAGGTTAGTATCTCGTTATCACTGCGGTTGTTTTTGTAATAATATGTTATTTCTTAGTTTATTTATCTCTGCTTCTTTACTCGTATGGGCGAGTAATGGCATGTGACACCCAAGAGAGTTTTAGTAATGTGAGACTTCCGTTGCGAGACGTTATTAACTAAATGTTACGTGAGTGATTATTACGTGAATACTAGTGGGGTGTTACAGTCTCATTCTCCTCACGTTTTTACACATCCAAGCACCAAAATCACATCAAAAATCTCTCGAATCACCACCACCTAAACACACTTTTCAACTCCTAACACATCAACAATCATCAAACATCAACCAAACCACCTCCAAAACGTGAAGAACATCATCAACAATCAACAACCAGAAGCCCGGGTCGAATTCAATCCGGAACCGGCATCATCGGAGCCTCCGAAGAATCCCAACGTGAAGAATCATCTTGAATTCGAAGGTAAAACAGGTTACAATCCCACTTTTCTGATTCCCCACGACCTTGTAACTCTCTGTCAAAGTTTGGGTTCAAACCAACCTGGTTACGCTTCTGTATTGACGTTTGTTTAAGCTTCTGTCCAATAACTTGTTTACAAAGTTTCGTGCTTAATTCGAGTTCAAATTGAAAACCTTCAATCACTAACGACTTGTAAATCTTTCAGGCTACACACCCATAAAATTTGAGCTCAAAACACCCTCGGGAACCTTCTGAAAACCCCTGTCCGTGGGTGGTCCGTGACCTCGGACCTATGGTCCGGGACCTCGGACGCGTTGTCCGAGACCACGGACACCCACGGACGGCGGCGGGATTTTAAAAATTCAAAACTTAGGTTTTTCTAACGATGTCCGGGCCCACGGACAGCCAGTCCGTGGCCCCGGACTTTGCAAATTTTTGTTTTCCTTCAATTTCGACTTTTCTGCATATTTAGGTTAACTGGGGTCCGTGGTCTCGGACTCTTGGTCCGTGGCTACGGACGTAAGCAAAATTTGACCTAATTCTGCCTCCGAAACCCTAGTTTAGGTAGCTTTCAATTTCACTTTAATTTTCTGTCAAAAACGCTAAAAAACATAAAAAAACAGAAGCTTGCGCACTTAGGTTAAAACGACTCGTAATAAGCCGTAAATAAACTAAGTAGAGGAAAAACGACTCTTGAGGGTAATGAAAGTAATTTGAACCCCAATTAAGTCGAATATCAAGCCCCCGAACCCGAACTCTCCTTTCCTAATTTGATCTAGGTTAAAATTAGGTGGCGACTCATAATAGGTTCCAGTGAGCTAGCTTAGGTTTTAATAATTTTTGTTATATGACATAGTTATTAATCTTAGGTTATAAGTGGACCTAAAACCCGACTAGATCCCAATCAACTTAATCCACATAGGATAGGGTTAAAATCGAGGCTCACAGTCGCCTAGGGTCAACAAACCGACCCGACCACCCAGACTACTGTTTGAGGTGGGAGGCATATTAAGGATGGCGTGGGGGGATCAAGCATACATTCCAACAAAAAGAGAGTTGCGGTTGCGTATTGCCGGTGAGTGCACTGCTACCGGCTAGGGTTAACTAAGCTCTACAAAAATAAGCAACCAATTAAGGGCTAACCAGTCTAATAGTAGAACGGTTGGCAAATATAAGATTAAGGAGAATGTGGACCTAAGGAGTTGAGATCTAACTCACTTGTTAAGGGAACGCCTGAGACGTTCAATGTGTGCGATCTATATGTTTTCATTTGTGGTTTATTGATTTACTGCGTTCATATTGTGATTGTGATTCTAATCAACTTCCATGCTATCGACAATTAGTCGTCGTAGCCCCGTTTGCTTGGGGGCCACGAGAGGGTTGTATCAGCATTCGTACTGACCCCCTTTGGGGGCTGTTTTTACACTTGCTGGTAAGCGGCCCATGAAGTCACACCACGAGAGTAGGAGCGGGTAGCCCTAGGTGGGACTTTATTTTGAGTACGGGTTGCGCCTGTACACCCGTCAGTTGATAGTTAAACTTTAGAAATGTTATGTGATTTTGGAGATACTTATTACTACTCGGTTGGTGTATGTAATTTGGATATTCGGTTGTAAATATTTAAGAAACGGTATTTCTTGTTGATCAGACCGTGGCAAGGTCCTGGAGTTGGTTTATTTCCGCTGCGATGTTTAAGTATTAGTTATTAAGTTTACGGTGACCACGATTGGCTTAGGACGGGGTGTTACAATGAGAACCTAACTGATGGTCAACTGTTATAGTCTTAACTCAAGGATTGGTTATTGTATCACTGACTAATGGGCTAACTTATAAAGAGAGGAATCCAGACTGTTTCGACTTTCTGGTTGCGCATCGTGATCACTACGAGGGACTTCTATGGGGAGTTACTCAAGGGAATCCATTGTCCACATTCGACGATGGCGGAGGGCACTACTATTGGTGCACAGGTTCGACCGGATCGGTCAAAATAATTATCCAGGGCCATATGGTCAGCTGGTAACGGTTCCATTGGAACCTAGGGGACTACTGTCCATTAATAAGTTATTAAGGGTTGTATTAACATGACGCCTGAGGTGGAATTTGATTGGAAAAGTTTAAGTGGTTGGTTTAAAAGGGTAAGGGTCATGTGACCTACTAACAAGTACAGTTTAATACGCGTATCTTGTTTGGTTATTGTTATGGATTATTGGTGTGTGATTATCTGGTGGTTGTTTATCATTGTGATGATGTTGACAGGTGAACAGTTGTGTGTTTATTTCATATTACAGTTATTACTATTGTTGTAAAACGGATTATCATGTAATGAATCTAATATCAAGATGGCTAAACGGCTTAAGGAATCTAGATGACTTAGGATTACATTTAGCATACCAGCATTTCGATTGTTGAGCCCTTCAATGGGCAAAACATTTCAGGTTACTGAAGAAGACACAAGCCGGAGTGCGGGTTACAGGGTAGCTGATGTGTTCTCAAGAAACACTTTTAAGTTTATTTATGTATTGTATTAAGGAGTTGTTGTATTCGGTTAGTTGCTCATTTAGTTTGGATTTGGTTTGTAATATTAAGAGTGCTCAGTATCTTGTTCATCACAGCGTGAGGAGTTGAAGTTGTTGGAAGGAGTAAGGATGCATTGTTACTCACAAGGGTGAGTAACGGCGTGTAACACCAAGGATAGATAGTTTTATTTTCCGCTGAGAACGTTATTTATTATGCTACGACTTGCGACGTTATTACAGGTTTAGGATTAGGGGTGTTACATCAGCAAACTATATGCTGGTATGCTAAATGTACTCTTAATTCATTTGGATCCCTTAAGTCGTTTAGCCATCTTGATATAAGATTCATTACATGCTGTACCGGTTTACAATAATAATAACAACTGTAAATGTTTAAATAAACACATAACAATTCATCCAACAATATTATCACATAACAATACCAATAACCAGTAATCCATAACCAACAATCAGTAACCAATACCAAACAGATACGTGTATTAAATAACCGTACTTGTTAGTTGGCCTCATGGCCCTTATCCTTTTTAACCAACCATTTAAACCTTCCAATTAATTTCCACCTCGGGCGTCATGTTAGGACAACCCTTAATAACTTGTTAATGGACAGTAGTCCCCCTGGGTTCCAATGGAACCGTTGCCAGCTGACCCTGTGGTCCTGGATATTTTATTTGCCTTAAAGGCAACCAATTCGACCGAAGCCTGCACCAACAGTAGTGCCCTCTGCCATCATCGAATGTGGACAATGGATTCCCTTGAGTGACTCTTGATAGTAGTCCCTCGTAGTGATCACGCTGCACAACCAGATAGTCGAACTAACTGGATTCCTCTCTTATATAGTTTAGCCCTTTATTCAATGACACAAGATTCAATCCTTGAGTTAAGACTATGACCGTTGACCGTCAGTTAGGTTCTTGTAATACCTAAAGGTCATCTAGTCTTGTTCGGGTTTAGATGTATAAACTTCCAGTCATAAGACGTTCGGATAAAATAAAAAGCAATGGTGTCGAGCAATACAGTATACAAGTTCATATACATAAATCATAGATATCCCTCTTAGCAATTAAACACATAACGTCTGGACCTCAGGAAAATCCTTAGGACATTCAGACCACACAATTAACATACCATTCACCGTGAAAATTGCTAGCTTGACAATTCACGCTCAGTAGTTCCTTCCCGTAATGCTGTTATACGTATATGCAATACCGGGTAACGTTAATACAACTAGCACTAACTATTACAGTATCGTTGGTAAGAACTAACACTCGTAGTATACTAACCCTGTATGTTCTTTATTTCTCCTGTTATTTAACAGTGGTTCGAGGTAGTTTAACGGTTCGTTATTTTATGTAGTAACTACATGTGATAATGAATTTCTATCTTATAGTATATCTCCATCTCATTAATTATATACTCATAATTGTTTCCACTTATTATATATATATTTATACCATTTGGTTATTTTTATTAGAACCACAATTATTTTATAAACTTTACATTATACTCCAAAATACATTATAGTACTTAGTTTTAATTCCTTAATTTATTAAATCACAAAACCAACCTTATAAATTCGGTACTTATAAATTGAACACACTAACTTTTGTAAATTACTAAATAACCACATAAGCTCTCGGTTTCAACATGTATTTTCTATATTTACATTTTAACCCCAAGACTTTATATAAGTTACATATTAACTTATACTATAGTTTTAATATTTAATTTCCTTAAATACCAAATTGATCCATATCTTTCTACAATTTATGTTTTTGCTCTATATTCAATTTGGTTTTATATGTAAACTTTTATAAATTACATATTCACCCCCCAAAACTTTTATAAACTTAATATTTTATGTCATAAATCATTTTAACCCAAAGTTTTTGGTCAACAGTTTGACCAAAGCCTAAATTCATAATTAATACTTTAATATACCCAGAAAATCATATGTAATTCGGTTATACACTATATTTTCCAGAAATTACCAAATAGCCCCAAAACTTTATAAAATGTTATTTTAACACTTAAACACTTGTTTAATTTAACCAAAATTCATAATATTAATTCCTACCTTATATTATATCATAATTATGCTAATAATCCCTTTAACTCTCGGTAATACCATGTAGTACACTATACTTCCAACATTTACAATTTAGCCACATAACTTAATAAATTAGCCATTTAAATACTTATAGCTATTTTTAATATTCCCAAAATTAATGATATAAGCTAATATACTTATGTAACACCCCTAATCCTAAACCTGTAATATAGGCGCAAGTCATAGTATAACAAAATATAATTCGCAGCGGAAAATAAAACTATCTAACGTTTGGTGTTACACGTCGTTACTCACCCATGTGAGTAACAAGGCAACCTTACTTCATCCAACAACTTCAACTCTCCACCGCTGTGATGAACAGATACTGAGCACTCTTAATATTACAAACCAAATCCAAACTGAGCAACTAAACCAAATACAATAACCTCCAAAATATAGTACATAAATAAACTTAAAAGTGTTTATTGAAAACACATCAGCTACCCTGTGACCCGCACTCCGGGCTTGTATCTTCAATCAGTAACCAGAAATGTTTTGCCCATTGAAGTGCTCAGCAAACGATATCCTGGTATGCTAAATGTAGTCCTAAATCATTTGGATTCCTTAAGTCGTTTTAGCCATCTTGATATTAGATTCATTACATGATATACCAGTTTTCAATAATAATAACATTAACTATAAGTGATAAATAAACACATAGTAGTTCACCTGACAACATTATCACATAATAGTAAAACATCAACCAAATAATCAAACACCAATAATCCATAACAGTAACCCAACAAGATACGCGTATTAATTAACTATACTTGTTAGTTGGCCACCTGGCCCTTATCCTTTCAAACCAACCACTTAAAACTTCCAATTAATTTCCACCTCTGGCGTCATGTTAGGACAACCCTTAATAACTTAATAATGGACAATAGTCCCCTGGGTTCCAACGGAACCATTACCAGTTGACCTTATGGCCCTGGATAATTATTTGCCTTAAAGGCGACCGATCCGGTCGAAACCTGTGCACCAATAGCAGTGCCCTCTACCATCGTCGAATGTGGACAATGGATTCCCTTGAGTGACTCTTGATATAGTCCCTCGTAGTGATCATGATGCCCAGCCAGAAAGTCGAAATAGTCTGGATTCCTCTCTTTATAAGTTAGCCCTTTAGTTAGTGATACAATATCTAATCCTTGAGTTAAGACTATAACAATTGACCATCAGTTAGGTTCTCATAATACCTAAAGGTCAGTTAGTCTTGTTCCAGTTTAGATGTATAAACTTCCAGTCATAAGACGTTCACGTAAATAAAACGCAATGGTGTCGAGCAATACAGTATACAATATCCTATACATAAATCACAGATATCGCTCTTAACAATTAAACACACAACCTCTGGACCTCAGGAAAATCATTAGGACATTCAAACCACACAATTAACATATCGTTCACCGTGTAACTGCTAGCTTGACAATTCACGATTTAGTAGTTTCTCCCCGTACGTCCTTAAATCAAGATGATTCTTGTACTTGATTTCTCCTTGAATTCCAAGCTCTTCAAATGCTATTTTGATGAAGAGTATTCCGCCTTAGGTATTTTTCAAGGAATTTTTGATACACCTTAGGATGGTTGAAGCTCCAAGTTTCCTTAACTTGATCTTGTTGTTCATTGTGTTGTTGTTGAATCAAGATGACTTCTTGGAGTGCTAAAGCTTGGCGAATATAGCAAGGGTTGCTAGGATGATTCTTGCTTCAAGACTTAGTAGATTTAGCAATTCGGTTGAGTGAGAAAGGAAAGAATGGCTAATGCTCATGTATGACTTCAGGAGTTAGGCAAGGAAGGAATTTTTCTTTTGACAAAATCATGTTAAATTGTCTAACTTTGCCTTAGTTTATTACTTGACCCATGGCTCAATAAATGCTCATAATTCAAACTAGCTTTCGGCCACATGTAGAAGAGAATGAAGACTTTGGTTGCCAATTGAAGCAAGAGGACAAGAGCAAAGGTAGGTAGGCGTTTCTTTTGAATTTTCTAAGATGATTATCAATTCTAACTTGTCTTGTTCCTTGCAAATTTTCGGCAATGTGCTACTGTAGGTCTTTGATTTTTTTATCAATTGAAGACATGAGAACATGCCTAGGTTGGTAGATGTTTTTAGTTTGATATTAATACGGCAATCTAACCTTCTTTTTCTTGTTTGATTTCGGCTACCATAGGCTAGAGAAGACCATTTGATTTTGTTTGTTTTAAGACATGAATTCATGCTTAGTTAGGTGGTGTCTTCTTTTGACTAATTAAGCAGCAATCAATCTTGATTTTCCCCACATAAAATCGGAAGCCACATGCTAGGGAATGGGTTGATTTATTGTCATGTATTATACTAGTATGCATATGTGATAACGTAGATCTAGGTTTGTATATTTAATTTGATTACTTTTTTATTTAATAATTCTCCTTGTCTTCCTGCATATTTTCGGTTATGGCAGCCTCATTTGACTAAGTTTCTTTTGACATTATATCATATGGCATGTGCAAGGTGAGTCACCATTCCATAAGACAAATTACAAGCTAAAACTAGTCAAAATATACCAAAAAAAACGGCCCCTTGTGTGCCTATATGGAACTGATTTTTTGGTTCCTGTCACAATATATTGTATTAAAACCATATTGTAACATGTTATAAGTCACAACATTTAATTGGTACATTTATACCAAGGTAAAAGATGAAAGTTTCTAATGTAAAATACTGATTTTATACTACCTTTTGATCATAAAATCAGCCCTACTTGTGCTATGATTTTAGCACTGGCATTAATTGGTTTAGATGTTCAGTTCATCCCAATTTAATATTATCAACTTGTGGCTCCTCAAAAACTTCAAGGCAATAGCGTAGAATGCGTTTTTATGACACCCGAAGGTACGTTTTTGTGCTTTAAGGATATTCTGGAAAATAAGTAGTCGCTATGAGTTCCAAGTGTTTATAAACATTTTTATAGTCAATAATAATATATTATGGTGTTACATTGAGTTATATGGGGTTATATCAACTCATGACACAATTTCCGGGCTACCGGGACACTCCCGAGCAAAATATGAGCGTTAAGAATTTCCCCGAGCACTTTGCGTATTTTTGAAAAAGTAGCTTGAGAATTCTCTTTAGAATGATGAATAATTATGATAGGAACTCTAAGAATGATTTATATAGGAGTTCGTGCCACTTCGGTACCTCTCTGGGACACTCCCGAGGGTTTATGGGGCCCCCAACGGGAACCTCCGAGCACTTTGTGTTTAACTGAGAATTTAGCGTGAGGACTTGATCTTATATGTTTAATAAAGTTTTATGGTGTATTTGGAATGAAGTGTAATGCTTTATTCCATCTTATAAAGTATTTCCGGGACTTTCGGGCCCTTAAAGGAACTCCCGGGCATTTTGTATTTTTACTCAGTTCTAGATGAGGTCCTGTGTTCTAAGGGTCATATAATGATCCTTGATTAGCTTCATATGAGTCTTATAGCTTATATAACTTGTTTAGCTTAAGGTCCAGCTTAAAGCCCGTTTTAGACCTTAAGGAGTTTAGGTGTGTTTTTAACGCCTAAGTGTTTATATATTTTCTTAGGGTTTTATAATCCCACAAATAATATATATTTCCCATTATTTTATTATATAAAGGTTAGGGGTATTTCAACTTATATTCTTCAAAAATCATCAAATGAACTCTTTTGTTCTCAGTTTAATATTAACTTACCATATGGTTTTAAAACCTTATTTATATCTTATAATAAGTATATATAAATGCATATAAGCCATATAACACTTCTAAAAATTATGTTAATGACTTAGGATGATTATAAGCTCAAAATTAAGCATTTAACTCCTAGACAATTCGGCTTGAATATATATGCATCATATTTAATTTTTGTTTCACAAAAACTATATCTTAAGGTAATAATCTTACCTTGTATGTTATAAATTATTTTCTTGGTAATATAACCTATAGTTTTCGGTTCTAATTTTACTAAGGGATATACATAAGTTTGTACTAAAGTTTGAAGCTTAAATCAAACTTAAACTTAATAGATTTAATTATAGAAACTTACTCCTTAAATCAAGGTGATTCTTATACTTGATTTCCTCTTGAATTCCAAGCTCCTCCAATGGTATCTTGGTGTATAACTTTCGGCCTCCTTGTATATATTTAGGAGATCCAAGTGTTAAACTTCTAACAAGGATTCCTAAGTAAGATTTGGAGTAGTTTATAAGAGTTTACCTTAGGTGTTTGTCAAGGAATTTTCGGTACACCTTAGGATGATTGGAGATCCAAGTTTCCTTCATGAAATGGTGAAGAAAATCAGTTTGGAAGGAGTAGAATTTTTGGACATATTGTAACACCCCCTAACAAACAACACACTTAACAACACTTGCAGCGGAAATCATAACTCACAACATAACTTAACTCCTTGGTGTTACACGCCGTTAGCCACCCACGTGACTAACAAGGCTAACATACATACATCGTACCGGTCTGATGGACTAAACTCCCGAGCAACTACACATTAATCCCGTTCCATGTTCAACATTCATTATACACTTACATTACAACTGTACCGAGTAATTACCAACTAACGCCGATACAATTTCGGTCTTACTACACCTACAACACATCCACAATTTACATGACTACCCACATACAATCAACTACCCCCCCGTCCTACTCTCGAATGGCTCCCAGCTCCTTGTACCTGAAACAGGAAAGGGAAGAAAGGGTGGCCCCCCAGGGCTCAACACCTTTGCTGGTATGGTAATCCCGCAACCCGCATGCTACCGGGCCACGCACAACTAATTGTCGTCTTAGCATGCGATTGATTTTATTTAAACATACACACTACACACATACTTCATGCTTAAAAGCAAACATCCATTAGTAGGACACAAACACAAGATTAGCACACACAACATAACCATACACTTCACTTGATAACATACACACACTTAGTTCTATTCTTCTTAGAGAACATAAACTTTACTTAGGGAGTGCCAGGGTGATAGAAGCCCGAGCACAACATACATACATTTTCTTTACTTAGGTGTGGCGGCCTCATATAGGACCGATCACACCTTGCACAATTTCCCCCTAGCTCCAATAATGATGAGGTAGGTAAGCCTTGGTTAAGCTTGTGGGTGGTTGTAATTCAAGGAGGAAAAACAACCGTAACATAATAAAGAGGGAGTCGAAGCGAACTTAGGCATCAACACCCTACCAACATTACACATGATTTCCCCCTAACCCGATTGGAAGTTGGGTAGGTAAGCTTGGCTAAGCTAGTGGGAGGTCGAAATCCAATGAAGGAAAACAACCCTAACATAACAGGATGGGAGTTATTCACATATATACATCAACTCCTAAATACAATACGCGCGACCGGAACGACCGGATTCCTCACCATACATAACATATACATATTAGTTAAAGGTTCCTTTATGGAACTCATCACATACATACATCACATAGTGTTACTAACTCTGTTAGACACATCAGGGAAAATCACATCTCATTTCAACAACACGGATAACAGTATCCAATAACAACACATAATGAACAAGTCACATACATCACACAAAGTCACAACATACACTAACGCATGGATAGCCGTAGTTAGAACGTTCCGTGGGTTGGGACGTTATTCCGAATACCGATCTCTTATGTGAACCTAAGGTCGGTTAACTATTATTTAACACATAATTAAGGTTAAGCGGTATCGGAATTAATTACGCCACAATAATGAATTACTATAAACTCATTTCATGCTTTATCTTGCAAGGTGGCAAACACACAGAAAGACACATTGGCATACAAGCCGGTGTAATCCGGTAGGACACAGGTTGCAAGAAAACCATACCTTACACCATGGGTTACTCTACCGTGTTCCCGAGGATTTACTCCAACGCGTCACCTCACGCTCCCGGGTAGTGTTCCAACAACTGGTATTATTTCAAAAATTTTCCATTAACATCAAAATCTTACGGTACGTAAATTTCTATTACTCCCGTACTTAACCCGTTATCCCGTTGTTTCGGTTTAACTTTGTGTACTTAAACTCACAACTTTCTCACATCCACCTAACACTTGTTTACACCTTCTGGGGCCTTTAAAACTCACCAAACAAGGACTAATCAACATCTAAAACCATTACCATTCACTTCCCCATCATAACAACACTTTAAAACACATTCTGGTAAGTTTTTAGCATGGTCCGGGTTTGTGTCGGGGTTACAAACCCAGACCAACCACGGATTTCACTTTCTGGACAATTTTTCATGTGGTCCGGGTTTGTGTCCGGGTTTACAAACCCGGACACCCCTGGGATGGTTCTGCCATGTTTTTGCTATGGTCCGGTTTGCGTACCGATTTGCAAACCCGGACCAACCCTGGAACTGTCAAATTTAAAGTTTTTGATGAGTTTTCAACCCATAATTCACCTCTAATCATTTCCTAAACTTTCCACATGTTTTCTACATGTTTAAACACACTAAAAACACTGACTAAACCTCCTCAAATCGTTGGTCAAACTCACCATTCAATTCTTGTCAATTTATACAAGTTTTCCATTCTTCCTGTTACACTTAAGCACAACAGTGCACATGAAACTTCTTTTGTGGTTTCATAAACTTCACCAACCTTACTAAATCTCTTACTCACCACACCAACACGTTCTTAGACCAATACACTTCCAAACCCCAAGTTCATACTTTGTTGCTCAAGCCTAACACTCTTATTCATTCTTAGCCAATCCATGACTTTCTAACACTGTGCTACAGATTTTTGTACTACTCTCTTAGTTCTCCAAATACCATTGCAAGGCTATTAAACCACTCCACTCAACACTACAAACACCTAGATTCTCCCATTCACCAAGTCATCATCACAACACTCATTTTCTACTAAAAATTCGCCATAACCTCCCATAAACTTAGCATCTCCCAAACCTCATCTTGTCATTATTCTTCAAACCTAATCTAGCCAAACCACAAGGGTTCTATCAGAGCATAATATATCCTCAAAACTTCATTAAACAACAATATAGCTCCAAGGCCAAATGCATTGGCACTTAGGCCCTTAAATCAACACGAGTTCACAATCTCTTAGATCAACTTTACACACTCTCCCAATAGATTCAAACTCATAATTTGGGTTCATTAGTTTAATTACCCATCCCAAAACCTAAAGCAATATAAAAACAAGCCTTAAGGTAGATTTCTTGCCTTAAATTCACAAGTCTCTCCGAAATTCTCCTCTTGCTCCTCATCTCCTCAAAATCGGTCAAGAGGGAATGGAGTTTCAAAACTCCATCCCAACATTAAGAAACACAAAATACATTCCATTAATTATCTAAACCCTTAGGAAATCTCAATTCAACAAAAAGGGCTTAGAGTACAAGTTAGGGTTTACCTTTGGAGATTTTTGAGAGGGGTTCTCACCCTTGAATCAAGAAGGGAATTACTCCACCATTGGAGGGTTGAAATGGAGCTCAAAACCAAGAAGAAAAACAAGGTAAGAGAAGTAGCCAAAATCGGCCAAGGCAAGAAAATGGGGAAAATGAGATTTTCTCTTGAAACTTTTTTGTTTGAAAGAGGAGACTCCAAGCTTCCTTTTGATGCATTTTCTCTTCAAATGGGGAAACCCATGGAGATGAAACTCATCCTTTGAAATTCCGAAAAGAGGGAAAGGTAGAGGAGAATGAGGAGAGTTCAAATATGTAATTTGTTTTATATTGGAGCTTGGAGTTGGCTAGAGCATGAGGAGGAAGATGAGAAGCCATGGAAGGAGAGGGGAGAGCTTCACAATTGGCTGCAACCAGGAGGGAGAAGAAAGAAATCGCAGAGGAAGAAAGAAAGGGAGGAAAGAGAAGAGGGGAAAAAGATAATAAAGGAGGAGAGAGAAGAATAAAGGGGGTACTTGTACCCTTTTTGCTTTTTGGCTCTTTTGACTTAATTAATTAGTTAACTAGTCATGTGTGAGGGTCTATCTATATCAATAATACCGGCCCACTAATATATACACACTGGAGCGTTTTTCGTCTTTTACTGAAAATGCTCGTTAAAATTACTCGGTTTTAGCACTATTCACTAACCGGGCCCGTTTTTTCCGGAATTTTCTTGTTCATTTAATTTTAATGGTTATTATACTCCCATTAATGTTTATTTATATTTATATGATCAAATATAATTTTTACGGGGTCATTTGACTGTTTAAGATCACGTTTTCGGGTTTTCTCGAAAAAACGCTTTAGACTCCGTTAGCGTTTTAACGCATTATTTGGATCCGTTTTATTCCGGAATTTTTCCCACATGTTCTTAGTGTGTAATTAGGGTATACAAATATATTTATAACCCTAGTGAAGGTTATATACCTCCTAAAATAATTAAGTACGTGTTTTCACCTTTTTGTGACTTTTACGCATTTTCTTTTTCTTTTTGGTTTTTATTTCTTCACCAATGATCTTAAGGTCTTAATTAGCCTTATAAAATCATAATTACATAATTAATTAACATATTAAGGTTTGGGGTATTTCACATATACTTAGGTATTTACTAGGATTTTCAAACAAGAGATATACCTTAACTTGATCTTGTTTGTTCCTTGAGTTGTTGTTGAATCAAGGCAACTCCTTGGAGTACTAATGCTTGGCGAAATCTTGCAAGGTTGCTAGGATGATTCTTGCTTCAAGACTTGTTGGAAGTTGCTAGGAATTTAACACAGAAATGGAGTTTAAGGTTAAATCTCCATTAATGGAGCTTGAAGCTCACAAGAAGAAGTTAACTAAGGAAGAATAAAAGAGAGAAGGAATAGAGCCTTACCAAATCGGCTAAGGAATGAGCAAAAGGGAATGCTAGCTCACATAAGGGATTAAGAGAATGAAAATGAAGGAATCTTGACAACAATGTCAAAGTTGGCTAAACTTTTCCTTAGTTTATTTGCTTGGCTCTTGGCTCCAAAAAGTGTCTCAATTGACTACTACTTTCGGCTATGACAAGGAAAAGAGAATAACTTTGTTGTGCCACTTGAAACAAGGTGACAAGGCAAGAATACTAGGAAATTAGGTAAGGTATTTTGTTTACATTTTCTACATTGAATTACCCATGCTAATGTTGTCTTGTTTTATTGTAGGCTTTCGGCAATGGGGGTTGTAGGTAGTCCTTTGATTTTGTTTAATGAAGACATGGGTACATGCTTAATTTGAAATACTCTCCGTAATTAAAAACAGTGATTAATTTGGCTAATTATAATTTTAAAGGCTTAATTACACTTAAATAAACATGAAGGAACAAATCCCGAAGGAAACGGACCTTTAAAACGGGTTAAAAGCATAAACGAACCTTAAAGCGTTTTTTTCGAGGAAACCGGGAAACACGACTTTAAGCGGGTCAAATAGACTCGTAACAATTTTGGTCAACCAAATAGTCATTAATAAACAATAATAAAGGTTGGGAACCAATAAAATTAATTAAACGAGAAAATTCCGGAAAAACGGGTCCCGGTTAGTATAAACTGTAACAACCGGGAAGTTGTGGGGTGAGAGTGCAAATAAACAAAGTTAGTGTGTCCACTTTGAAAATAAAAAGCAAAAAGTTGTGTGTGTGTGCATATGGGGGCCGGGCTTCCCCTCTCACTCACTCTCTTTATTCTTTTTAACTCACAAAAGGACAAATAAAGTAAAGAAAGGAAAAGAGACTCTCGCTCCTACCCCACTCCCTCACTCACGTAACTCCCTCCTCCCTCCTTCTGAATTTTCTCCTCTCTCCCAGCATAACAATGGCGATTTTGTGAACCCCATTGAGCTCCCACCTTCTCTCCTCTTGTTCTAGCTCAATCCTTGTCCAAATTCAACAAAAATTGTACCATTGAAATCCCCTCACCAAGGAGAACACTTTCCTCCTTTCAAAAATCGAAAACAACCAACTTCATCTTCATGGGTGTGCTGCATTTAGAGCTTGAGCACCACCATTAGAAGCACCTTCACCTCCTTGCTACCTTGAGGTAAAAGAAGTTCGAAAATCCATCATTTCTACTAGCCCTTGTTTGCATTATAAGAATTTTAGATTTTGAACTATTGGTTCTTCTTGCTCCAGCCGATTTTGGCTTCCTCTTTGGGCTAGGAATCTTGCTCTCTTGCTAGTCAAGAACTTCATCCATTGGTTGGAAGGTAATACTCTTTCCTAAACCCTAAAACATCTAAATTCTAGGGTTAGTTAGGTTAATGTGCTAAACTAAACTAGTATTGGTATGTATGGATTGCTGTAGCATTGCCCATTTCTTGAACAAAAACCGAGAACAAGAAGAAAGAAAGAGGAAAAGAAGAAAAGGAAAATGAAAAAAGAAGAACTATTAAGACAAGGTAAATACCCTTACCTTGAGTTAGTTTTGTGTATTGCATTGTAACAGTTTTGAGTAGTAAAATGAGTAATGAATTGAGTAATGAGTAGTAAGTATGTTGTAGTATATTGAGGAATGATATTGTAACAGTTTTGAAGTTTTTTAAATGATGTTTAAAAGCTTGGGAAACCATGGGTAGTATGTGTATATGTGCAGGAATTTTATGGTGTTGAAGCGGAGTTGAAATGTGTGTATAATGTATTGGATAAACAGGTTGGAGAATGAGCAATTGTGAGCTGAAATATGTGTGAGCAAAGTAAGAATTATAGGGGAGACTATGTCAAATTTTACCTAGGAGTGAGAGGACTTAGGTGTGAAAGATGAAGGAATAACCTAGACAATAACTAGGTGTATTTGGAGAGTGTAATGAGAGTAGTTTAATACCTTGAAAACAGATTTGAAAAGGGTTTAGTTAATGAGACAGAACTAGGATGTAAGATCATGTATTTAGAATGCTAAGGGTGACATTAGTTGAGGAAGTAATGGAGGACAGAAGTGTGAGTGAAAATCTGTAGCATGAAAGGGAGAACAAAAATCTGTAGCATTAGTGAAGTGGAAACTAGTATAAGTGTTGGAAGGAAGTGAGTAAAAAATTGTGTAAGTTGAGTGGAAATTGAGTAGTAAGTATGGTGGATGAACTAAGGTGATTTAGAGGGTTCAATTAGTGCTAAATCATGTGGGGAAGTATTGGTAAAGATTGGGGAAGCAATGGGAAAGTAAAACACTAAGAAACAGATTTTAAAACTGAAGTACTGGGCCGGACCGACCTTGGGACCGAACCCGCAAGGTCGGTAGCGCCTTAAAATACCCAGACGGGAAGTCTTCTGACTTCGACCGACCTTGGGGTCCGAACTTGCAAGGTCGATCGAGTCGTAAATTGCGAAGGCCAAAAGTCCACTAGAATGGACCGACCTTGGGCCGAACTTGGGCAAGGTCGGTCGAGTCCAGAAACTCGAACCCAGAACACACTGGAACGGACCGACCTTGGGACCGGACTTGCAAGGTCGGTCGGGCCTGAAATTTTCACATAAGTAACCCACTGGAATGGACTGACCTTGGGACCGGACTTGCAAGTCGGTCGAGCCTGGAATTTTTGCCTGATCAGAACTTACTGACTTCGACCGACCTTGGGTCCGACCCTAGGTAAGGTCGATCGATTCAAAACAAAAAAAATATATTTTTACTATATGGTTATGATAATCATATGTATATATATATATATGCCTATATGCACATATGCATATATATGTAGTAGTACACTATAAGTGAAATAGTAAAGGTAAGAAAGTAAGTACATGAGTAAGAAAGCAAGAATAAGAAGTAATAAGGAAAAGAATGGTTTAATAATCAAGTATGATTGTAAAAGAGTAGCAAGTATACATTAGGAGTATTAATGAAGGAATAAGTTGGATCAATAATAGATCATTGATCATACAACTTCATGTATGTATAGAATCGAATAGTTGAACACCGAAGGACCCGGTAGTATGAGTACGACGGTGAACGGTATGATTTCTTCATGCTCTGTATCCTAACTTGGTTACCCCGATTTGTGTGCTTATGTGATCACCAATAAGATAAACGCATGAATCGGACTTATATTGCTCTTAACTATGTTTGAACTATTTTGTTCTTGTGTATCTTCTTGAACATTTAGTTTGTATAATTCATGAAATGTATGAATGGGAATGGTGAGTATGTGTAAGTAATGTGTACCTGTTATTGTATTGATGTATGGAATGAGCAGAAGTCTGATATAGTTTCGGCCACGCGTGAGGATAAGGAAACACAAGAGGTTGGATCCGAATCCTGGTTGTAATCTTTTCCATGGACCAAATCCCCTGAATGGGTAGCATCCTGGATTAGTGGGCCACCCTAAAGCCCGGTGGTGGGATGTAGTAATCCCTGCCCGGAGGTCGTACCGACTTGACTTGAGTAAAGTAAGTAAGAAGTAAGTATTGTATGTGTATCAGTCTTGACTATTGTTAGTCATTGACCTTGAGTAAAAGAGTATTGAACACCCGATTGACCCGAGTGTGTAATGAAGCTAACATGACTTCTGTATGAATAGGAGAAGTGTATCTCCGTGATGCGGTGAGTATTCGGTAAGTATAAATGGTGGACTTGTACTGTCTTCCTTGTATGTAATGATTACATGTATGCCTTATGAAATGAACGTATTGAATTGTATTGTATAAAGCATGTATGTATGAATGAATGAAACAGACCGCACGTACTCGACCAAATAGTTGGCGTACCCTCGCTAGCACGCGGGGTATGCGGTTATCATATGCAGCGTAAGCTGACCCCCTAGGGGAATGTTTTTATTCTACAGGTACCCGCGAGGCGTGATGGTCAAGTATTGACCGGAATGAATTCTTTTTGGGGTAGTTAGTAGATTGGAATGGTGTACCGAGTTGTACACGGCTAAGGCCTTTTGAGTAGCCGGTGTACCATGTGGTACACCTTTTTGGATATTGAATCATGGTTGGATAGAAAGAATAGAAGTATAAACTCTTACTTTTTTGGGGAATAGTCTTGGAATGTAATTCACATATTTTGGATACTCGGTAATCAAAGTGTAAGTAAGTATTTGGCATTGTAAGGTAACTTATTATGTATTTGGTTTATTCTAATTGTCAGACCGTTACTGTAAGTAGTAGTAGCCTTGTTAGTCTTGGATGGCTAATGGCGTTGTATCACCCGCCGGGAGTAAGTAAGTATATTCCGGCGAGTAAGGTAATTATGGGAATGATTAGAGGATAATGGAAGGATTAGCGGTTAGGGTGTTACAAAAAAGTGGTATCAGAGCGAAGTCTTGCTCTGATGATTAGAATGCTAAGTGTAGTGATTACCGAGTTAGGATTTCAACTGTTTTAAAACGGATATTTAGAAACCTAACTAGGAACTACCGTTAGCAATGACGGATACCCCTTGACGTCTGCAAAGACGATACCATTGCTTGAATCAAGACCATGTGGTCATAGTTCACTGTATCTAATGTAATCCACACTTGTTTAGATGTCAGGACGAGGTCGAGGCCGACCTAGAGGAGAGACATCTGATGGACCGGGCGCACAGACGATAGCCGAAATCGTCGCCGCCACGGTAGCACAGATGCTACCGCAAGTAATCACCGCACAAGCAACACAACAAAACCAACAGCAGCAGCAGCAACAGCCCGACCCACCTCATCCCCGTGAAACGAATTGGGTAAAGGCCGTCACCGACCTTCGACCTCTATGCTTTAGAGGCAAGAGCGACCCCGCCAAGCTCGAGGCCTATCTCTCCGAGATGGAGACGGCATTCGAGACACTTGAGACTCCCGCTGGAGTTCGAGTGAGGATAGCTGCATACTACCTCAAAGACGCGGCTATGGACTGGTGGGAGCTCATTAAGGCCGAGCACGTAGCTGATCCCGTATTCGGTTGGGAAGCATTCACCTCTCTCCTCCTCCGATCTAAGTACTATCCCGAGCATGTCAAGACCAAGAAACGGCTTGAGCTCGATGCCCTAAAGATGACAGAGAAGATGACGGTTGATGAATATTACCGCACCTTCACCTCTCTTCTCAGACTTCTACCCGACCTTGGGTATACCGGCCAAGTCTTGGTCAACCGCTTCTATGGCGGATTGAGCCATCGACTCCGGTATGGCATGGGATTCGCACGGTTTACCTCCCTCCAGGTAAACAACGTCGAACCCTTAAAAGCCATGAGTAATGTGAATTAGTATTCTCGTATGTAAATGTGTAGCCTAATGCCCAAGTAATTCAGGAGTGTTACCACGCTGCATCTCGAGTTGAGATCACCTGCCAACTAAGAGATGAGGAGCAAGCGCTGAAGTGCAAGGTGAGCAGCAAGGGTAACACCTCCGACGACCAAAACCAAGCCAAACCTTGGAAGAAGAGGAAGAGGAAGCATTCCCACCAGAAGAACACCTCAGGAGACGGCGGGCCCATACTGAGAAGGGCAAGGCAGATGAGCCATTGCAGCTTGGCTACACCGCACCAGTGGCAGCGAAGCCACTAAGGTCTCAGCTCTATAAGGGTAAGAACCCGAAACCGAATTAGTACACATGTGAAATAGTATGTATAAGAGTATTGTACGTATACCGAACCTTGCTAACTTGGAACTATAGGTTCTGGTTTTGGCCATGGCAAGAACAAACTGATGGCCGCAGCTACATATGCCCAAACTGCAACAAGGATTATCCCGGCACTGATTGCCAAGGAAGGGAGATCCGCTGCTACACTGCCAAAAACCAGGGCACCGTGCTAATGCATGCCCAGAAAATTCTAGGCCCAAGGCAACTATCAGGGCTATAAGCAGCATGAAGGCAAGGAGGTTGCATCTGGTGATGCACATGCCCAGCATGCCTCACAGGGACAGGGATCCCGGGGTCCGTAGAAGGGTGCACCGCAGAGGCAGCCGGTGTTATACCCAAAATTTCAACCCCCCCGAAAGAGAGTCTCTACTAATAGGCTAGCAGCAGAGGGTTCCCAGTTCGATCGGCACATTTCAGAGTGCTAGGGACAGCTTAGCCATCTCCAGGGGCATTTTTGTAATTTTTCAAGGCACCCAAGCCCCCTATAGGCTTTCTCTCTCCTCCAAATAAGGGTCAAATCAATTCAAAATGCTTTGAAATTGTAACCCATGATAGAGGATGACATTTGAAGCATAATGGCGTTGGAATTTTGATTTTTCGAACTTCCAATAATTTCCTAGCAATTTCTGATTGAATCTGACGAAAAATTGAATTTAAAAATATTCCAATATCCAAAAAATTCGATTCCACTTTAGAAAATCTTAAATATCATCCTTTACCCATGTGTGAAATTTCATAATCAAATTCCTTTTGGAAGCCCTTGAGCAAAAGCATCGGTAAATCTCGGTTTTTACCGGATTTTTCCATCTTTAAGGAAGCCTATATAAGGAACCTATCCCATGATCAAATCAGAACCTGAAGAACCCTAGACTCTCAAAGAAGGCAGCCGCCTCTCTCTCTCCACGTTTTTGAACTCCAGAGCCATAATCAAACACCGAAATCTCACCAAAATCAACACCAAACATATTTTTCAACTCCCACAACATCATCAATCATCAAACATCAACCAACCACCTCCAAAACGTGAAGAACACCTTCAACAATCAACAACTAGAAGCTCGGATCGAACACAATCCAGAACCGGCACCATCGGAGCCACCGAAGAATCCCGACGTGAAGAATCCTCTTGAATTCGAAGGTAAAACAGGTTACAATCCTACATTTTTAATTCCCCACAACCTTATTAACTCTCTGTTAAATTTTGGGTTCAAACTAACTTTTTTACGCTTCTGTACTGTTGTTTGTTTAAGCTTCTGTCCAATAACTTGTTTACCAAGTTTCGTGCTTAATTCGAATTCAAATTGAGAACTTTCAATCACTAACGTCTTGTACATCTTTCAGGCTACAAACCCATAAATTTGAGCCAAAACACCTTCGGGAACAGCCTCAACGCCGCCGTCCGAGGGCGTTCCGCACCCACGGACGTCATGTCCGGGGTCCCGGACTCCCTGTCCGTAAGCCCGGACGCCCACGGACGACGGCGGGATTTTAAAAAATTCAAAATTTAGGTTTTCTAATAATGTCCGGGCCCACGGACAGCCTGTCCGTGGCCCCAACTTTGCAATTTTTTTGTTTTCCTTTAATTTTATCGACTCTTCTGTATAATTGGTATAACTGGGGTCCGTGGTTTTCTCGGACATGGGGTCCGTGGCTATGGACGTAAGCAAAATTCGACCTGATTCTGCCTCCGAAACCCTAGTTTAGGTAATTTCAACTTTCACTTTTATTTTCAGTCAAAAAATGCTAAAAAACAAAAAAAAACAGAAGCTCGCGCACTTAGGTTAAAGCGACTCGTAATAAGCCGTAAATAATCCAAGTAGAGGAAAAACGACCTAGGAAGGGTAATGAAAGTGATTTGAACCCTAAATAAGTCGAATATCAAGCCCCCGAACCCGAACTCTCCTTTCCTAATTTGATATAGGTTAAAATTAGGTGGCGACTCATAATAGATTCCAGTGAGCTAGCTTAGGTTTTAATAATTATTGTTATAAGACATAGTTATTAATCTTAGGTTATAAGTGGACCTAAAACCCGACTAGATCCTAATCAACTTAATCCGCATAGGATAGGGGTTTAAATCGAGGCTCAGGCTCACAGACTGGCGACTCTGCTGGGGACAAACTCTTAATTTTAACTTGTTTCATTTTAAGAAAGAGGGCTTAACTCGAAAATGTTTATTTATGGCTTTAATTCTTTGTTTGTTTACTTTTGTGTGCAATTTAAATTTCTGTACCTTTGCATCATATGAGAGTGAGGGTCCACGCAAACCTATTCCACCCCGGGACCCGTTTGAGGGTCCCCTGTCAGGGACTCACACCTTTTAGGTGATGTGAATAAGCGGGGGAAAAGAGGAGGATGTCGTCTAACCACATCCCCTTAATACCTGGGCTTTAGCCCCAAGCGTTTTCCTGGCAGTGCCCTTACCTAGCCCATTGTTTGGCTAGTCAAAGACCCGATCGTAGACGCATACCTTCAGGTGATGTGAAAAAAGTGGGGAAGCCCAAAGAGAATAGCGTGCAAGCCCTATTCCTTTGTGGCGACCTGGGCCCACGCCCCAAGCACCTCTCCGGATCGATCCATACCCGAATTGGATAAGTGTCAAGTGAGGACATGTGGAATTTGTATGGGCCTTGTCTGCTTGTGTGATCGGCCCACTACCCAGCCTAGGAATTGATAGGAGCTTTTCCTACATCAACTCAGCCCAACCTGAATTTACGGCTTTATTCTTTGCGGCCTAGAGGCCCTGTTTGGTTTGATATGTGAAACATTTGAGCTTCGACCCAAAAGTTTAGACTTAGGTGATTTCTCTCTTTCAGCCCAATTTGAATTATCAATCAGGCCTTTCCTTTTCGTGGCCCATTCAAGTCCAGGAAGACTTTTTCACTCAGGTTTTGACCTACGATCCTAGACATGGGTATCATCTTCAGGCCCAATCATAATCACTCGGCCCAAATTCCAATTCACATCCAGAACATGGTTTAGAAATCACTTCGGCCCATGCGCTTTACTTCTAGCCCAAACACATTCTGGCCCAAGCGCCCAATTCTCAGAACATTCCGGCTCAAGAATCACGCTCTTCAAACATTTCAGCCTAGGCACCAGTTCACAGCTCATGAATCATTCCGGCCCATGTGTCTCCCTTCCAACTCATTTCGGGCTCGGTGCCTACCCACAATCTTCGAAACATTCCAGCTCATATGCTTTTCTTGCAGCCCAAACAAGTTTTTACCTAAAAATTCTTCACGGTCCAGAATTTTAGCTCAATCCACTTTTTTTTCCAGCAGATAAGCCCGAATCCCAAGTATGGCAAAGGGAGGAAATCCAGTCAGCATGGAGGCCCAGTTTGCAGCCTTAGAGCTAAGGTACGTGGCTGCCTTTGATGCCATGGAACAGAAACATAGGTCCACCACTAATGACATGGAGGCTAAGTATGTCACCATCATCGAAGAGCTGAAAAGCAAAATCAATTCCCATGAGGTTGGTCATCAGGAAAACATTTCAGGAAAGATTGCTGACTCTGGGAACGAGCGTGACTACATCGAAGTTAACTCTGTTGAGGCCCAGGATGCACAAAGATTTGTAGGGCAAGTCGTCCCGGACCGCCAACTAACTGCAGAATTAAGGAAGGCCCTGAAAAGGTTTGAGCGCATGGAAAAAGCTAGCAAGCCAGCTGGTTTCGATTACTCTTCTATGGAATCATACCCCGAGGTTAATCTCCCTCTAAAGATGAAGCTACCCACACTTGCTCTATACAAGGGTTCCTCAGACCCACACGTCCATCTGGCGATGTTCGATAGGGAAATGTCCATCCTCAGGTTGAATGACATGCAAAAGGCCAAGGTTTTCGCCCGTTATCTCGATGAAATACCTCAACGTTGGTACTTGACTCAGAGGATGAACACCAAAACCTATGAAGAGGTTTGTGAGGCTTTCCTGCACCATTTCGAGTATGCTAAGAATCTTGAAGTCACCAGGTCCGACCTTGCTAGTACCGGCAGGGGGAAACAGTGAATCAATGTCTGACTTCATCAAACGGTGGAGGATGAAAGCCGCTGCTATGCCTACAAAAATGGATGAGCAAGAACAAATTCGAATGATTGTGGACAATATGCAGAGACAATACAACAACGAGCTGAGTTGCACATACTTCCTTAATTTCGACATGCTAAAGGGACAGGTAAGGGTCATGGAAGAAAAGATTCACAAAGGCGAGCTGAAGCTGGGACAACCCAAAGCCCAGGGTGTGAGTATCGAGACCTTTAAGTCAGGACCGCCTGAGTAGCTCAAGTTTCATACCGAGTGAGCACCATACAAAAAACCCAGTGCTGCAAAACAGAGCGTCAAGGCCTCACCCCGATCCAAGAGGTTCTCTGCACCGAGACAGTTTACCGACATTGGCCGGCCTCTCAGTCAAGCACTCGTGAAGCTACAAGAGCTAGACTTACTACAGCCTCTCACACCTAGTCCTGGGATCACCCAAGCCGGGGAACATCTCCATCAGTTCTGCCAGTTTCATCAACTACCAGGACACAATACTGACGACTGCAGAGCATTGAAGCACAAGATCGAAGACCTTATCAAGCAAGGACTCCAGTTTGTTGAGTAGGCAAAAGTCTAGCAGTGTTTTGTTCACTCATTTCAATTGTGTGGGAAGTTTATCACATTTCTCTTTTAATGAAGTTTAGATTTGAAAATTTCAGTTTTTTCGACTTTTTCAGTTTGTAATCACAAAAATGATAATAAAAGAATGTGTTCGTTCACCTTGCATCTTGCTCGTTAGCAAACATTAACTTAAAACTAATGTTCATGAAACGGTCATTTCTTGGCAACTGAACAAAATGACTTGTCTTTTGTTCTAAAAAGATGAACTGTGTCCAACCAAACACCACTACTCACCCCAAAACATCCAAGCCACCCACGAAGCGGTTCAAGTCTACATCTATCAAACTGTTGTCACAAACCCCAAATCAATACTGGGGGTAATCCGAGTTTAGGATCATTGTCCTTGAATCTTTCGTTTAAGCGTGTGAACTAGTCTCTGAGTGAAATTCACGAGAGTGACTTGAGCGGAAAAACCAAGAGTGAACGAGCATGTCATTTTTACACGACTCCGGTGAGACCACATTCAAAGGTGAGGTAAACGGCATAACTCCGACCGAAGAAGATAATTTGTAAATTTACTCTTAGACCTGCGAAAAGTAACAACGAACGGATACACAACTATCAGGAATGACGAAGCACCTAGGTACAACACCACATAGCTAAAAGCTTGTAAACCCTGACATTAAACCCTAGGCACCCCCGCTGAGCCTTTCATATACCCCTTTTCGATGTTGCAAAGCTCCACAGAGCAAGCCAGCCCGTGATGAATAACCAACCCGGTGACCAAAGGAAGCGAGGAGCCTGACTCTCAGATAACGTTTTCATCAGTTCAGTGAAGCAAAGCCGCTATCAGCATGACGAAGTGATCCGTAAATGGTCCTAAAGTGACACAGGATCAAAAGAGCTCACATCAAAATAGCTCTCAAAACTCAAAACCGGGAAACACAAGAACCCCGAAGGCAAAGTCAAGAATGGATCAAACAAAGAGGCAAAACCGAAGTGCCTCGAAGAAATCCAAAAGACGAAAAGAGAAAGGAAATGTGTGTAAAGGACAACTTCAAAAGTCCAAGTCCAGAAGCTCAAAAACAACATCAACACGAAGCAGTTAGACGACTTCAAGACAAGGAAGATGAATCTGAGAGAAGACGCAAGTTGCAGCTTTGGTCACCCAATTAAGCTCCACATACCTCAAATATCCCTCCATGGTCCCGTTGTCCTTCCATCACACCCCGTGGCCACGTTATAAGCTTTAAAGACTTCCGACTTGATAGTTGTGCGTCCAATCACGTGAAAGTAATAGATCAAATGCGTAAATCCATCAAATATCGAATTCAATGGTCTAGAAGTTGTGATTGTAGGTGAGAAACGAGTGCAAGCACCCAAACACGCCGAGTGTAGGTTAGGAAGCACCACATAAAAACATAAGCCCTGACCTGTGAGGACGAGACTCGTTCGCACGTTTAATAAAAGAAAATACTGAGGGCAATCGATCGTTCCGATCGATTCCACGAACTCTAGCTCAGATTGTCTTAAGGGAAAAATACTAGGGCAATTGTTGGTTCCAACAATTGCTATGACAACACCAATGGAACCCAGAGCTCAAACATCACCACCATCATCCCACCACAGGCACACATAAGCCCTTACCACCACATCAAGCACCTCAGGCCCACACAAGCCCTTACCTTCACTTCATACACCGCACAGGCCCACATAAGCCCTTACCTCCATACCTCCATTACACAGGCCCACATAAGCCCTTACCTTCACATCATACACCATACCCCACCGGCGGCATGTTCATCTCGTAGGAGATAAATTACAAGTCCGAAGTCTATAGTTAGGAAATGATAATTTCACTTTCCTTTTCGCTAAACGGAATTTTCTTCAAACACTGCCACGTTTGGCACCTCTTTCAACAATTTCTCATCTTGATCAACTTTCCTTTAAACACTTCGGTATCATAAACCTCATCATGGCCACATTTGGCACAATTCTAGTAATGTCGTGCTTTGGACAATTTTTGACCCTTAACATTGCCATGTTTGGCACATTTTCCAACGATTTCTTGTTCAGGACAAGTTTCCTACATACACATTGATTCTATTTTGACATGCACATCATCATTGCCACGTTTGGCACTTTCATAATCAACTTTCATCATGATCATTTGCATAAAGTTTACGTGCATCTGTCCGTATGAAACGCCTCATCATAGACCAGAGATACAAATTCTCGCCCCGAAGATACAGATTCTTCAGAGATACAGATTCTCGCCCCGAAGATAATTTCAGAGATACAGATTCTCACTCACCCGATCAGAGATACAGATTCTCAGCTAAAGATACAGATTCTTCAGAGATACAGATTCTCGCCCCGAGGATACAGATTCTTCAGAGATACATATTCTCACCCGATCAGACATACAGATTCTCAGCCGAAGGTACATATTCTTCAGGGATACAGATTCTAAGCCAAAGATACAGACTCTTCAGAGATGCAGATTCTCAGCCAAAGATTCAGATTCACCAGAATAGATGAACTCAACCTCTGGCTCGTCATGAACCCGATTTCCAACCATTCCACTTAGGCACCCATAGGTCCTACTTTACATTCGTCAATCTAGGCACACATCACATCAATCTCATTACGTCACTTTTCATTTTCAGGTTCCCGACACCTATAATGCTCGGCGTATTCCGGGTTCCCGACACCTTATAATGCTCGGCGTATTTCATTCGCTTTCAGGTTCCCGACACCTTAGAATGCTCGGCGTACTTCATTCCTTTAAAGGTAGTCAACGCCTTAGAATAGCTTGACATCATATCATCCTCATAGGTAGTCAATGCCTTAGAATCGCTTGACATCCCTTCCACTTTACTCATAGGTAGTCAGCGCCTTAGAATAGCTCGACACAACTTGTCGGATTTCAATTGCACGTGGGGTCTTAAGATCCAAAATTTTGGGGTATCACTCAAGCATCAACTAGCCTTTTCATTTCCATTACAAAGTCTAGTTGACGGGGGGCAATCTGTTATACCCAAAATTTCAACCCCCCGAAAGAGAGTCTCTACTAATAGGCTAGCAGCGAGGGTTCCCAGTTCGATTGGCACATTTCAGAGTGCTAGGGATAGCTTAGCCATCTCCAGGGGCATTTTCATAATTTTTCAAGGCTCCCAAGCCCCCTATAGGCTATCTCTCTCCTCCAAATAAGGGTCAAATCAATTCAAAATGCTTTGAAATTGTAACCCATTATAGAGGATGATATTTGAAGCACAATGGCGTTGGAATTTTGATTTTTCGAATTTCCAATAATTTCCTAGCAATTTCTGATTGAATCTGACGAGAAATTGAATTTAAAAATATTCCAATATCCAAAAAATTCGATTCCACTTTAGAAAAATCTTAAATATCATCCTTTACCCATGTGTGAAATTTCATAATCAAATTCCTTTTGGAAGCCCTTGAGCTAAAACGTCGGTAAATCTCGGTTTTTACCGGATTTTTCTATCTTTAAGGAAGCCTATATAAGGAACCTTATCCCATGATCAAATCAGAACCTGAAGAACCCTAGACTCTCAAAGAAGGCAGCCGCCTCTCTCTCTCCACGTTTTTGAACTCCAGAGCCATAATCAAACACCGAAATCTCACCAAAATCAACACCAAAACATATTTTTCAACTCCCACAACATCATCAAACATCAACCAAACCACCTCCAAAACGTGAAGAACACCTTCAACAATCAACAACCAAAAGCTCGGATCGAACACAATCCAGAACCGGCACCATCGGAGCCTCCGAAGAATCCCGACGTGAAGAATCCTCTTGAATTCGAAGGTAAAACAGGTTACAATCCTACTTTTTTAATTCCCCACAACCTTATTAACTCTCTGTTAAATTTTGGGTTCAAACTAACTTTTTACGCTTCTGTACTGTTGTTTGTTTAAGCTTCTATCCAATAACTTGTTTACCAAGTTTCGTGCTTAATTCGAATTCAAATTGAGAACTTTCAATCACTAACGTCTTGTACATCTTTCAGGCTACAAACCCATAAAATTTGAGCCAAAAACACCTTCGGGGAACAGCCTCAACGCCACCGTCCGAGGGCGGTCCGCACCCACGGACGTCATGTCCGGGGTCCCGGACTCCCTGTCCGTAAGCCCGGACGCCCACGGACGACGGCGGGATTTTAGAAAATTCAAAATTTAGGTTTTCTAATAATGTCCGGGCCCACGGACAGCCTGTCCGTGGCCCCGGACTTTGCAATTTTGTTTTCCTTTAATTTCGACTCTTCTGTATAATTAGGTTAACTGGGGTCCGTGGTCTCGGACATGGGGTCCGTGGCTACGGACGTAAGCAAAATTCGACCTGATTCTGCCTCCGAAACCCTAGTTTAGGTAATTTCAACTTTCACTTTTATTTTCAGTCAAAAAATGCTAAAAAACACAAAAAAAACAGAAGCTCACGCACTTAGGTTAAAGCGACTCATAATAAGCCGTAAATAAACCAAGTAGATGAAAAACGACCTAGGAAGGGTAATGAAAGTGATTTGAACCCTAAATAAGTCGAATATCAAGCCCCGAACCCGAACTCTCCTTTCCTAATTTGATATAGGTTAAAATTAGGTGGCGACTCATAATAGGTTCCAGTGAGCTAGCTTAGGTTTTAATAATTATTGTTATAAGACATAGTTATTAATCTTAGGTTATAAGTGGACCTAAAACCCGACTAGATCCTAATCAACTTAATCCGCATAGGATAGGGGTTTAAAATCGAGGCTCACAGCCGGCCTTACACATCATTGACCGTGACGGGACCGGGACTAAGTCCGGCCCAGGTAACTACCGTAACCTTTAATCTTGAAGAGCATGTCTAAGTATCAATGTAATTGTATGAAGGGGAGCATGAATGCATAAGTACTTGAAATATGAAATTGAGCATGAGTAAGTAACTTGGAAGCATGTATTGAGCATGAAATGAATTAGTAAGCCTAGAACTCACACTAGACATAATTTACCACCTTAGGGAAATTCCTTATCTGTTACCCAATACCTTCGAACTCACCTCATGAAGAGACCGACATCGCCACTCACCACTTCAACAACGAGTAGTGTCAGGTCATCCGCCTAGGTATGATCTTATTAAAAGGATACCTGACACCCGAAGCACAAGTTTCAATCATTCGACGATGCAACGAGTTAGGAATGGGTCCAGGAGGATTTTATACACCCGAATTCCCTGGTGGAGCTACAATGAAGCTGAAAATGATGTGCTTGGGAAAGGATTGGAACCTTACACCAAGACATACCAAACAACGCGAGCAGAAGACGGAGCCACACCTCCATCAATACCCCCGTAATTTCAAACGCTTGTCACACAAGCTGTAGCAATCGCACAACAGTACGAAGATGAACCAATCCCTGCACTCGAAGCAGACCTCTATATTGTCAAGTTCTATGAGAAAGAAGGACGACTTGGCTTACACCAAGATAAGGACGAGACGACGGAATCTCTTGAACTAGGAGTGCCCGTAGTGTCTTGGTCCATTGGTGATGATGCCGTATTTTTGTATAGCGAACAGAAGCGTGTGGACCTCGCAGAGAAATTGGTATTGAGGTCAGGAGATGTCCTAATCATGGGTGGGAAATCAAGGTTGCTGTATCACGGTATCCAGAAGATCAAGTTGAATACGGCACCACCGGCAATAATCAATGCCACACACATGAAACCAGGACGCCTGAACCTTACCTTTAGAAAGTATTAATCTTGTAATAGCATGTAAACAAGTAGTAACGTGTATTAGAGACACAGCATGTATGATGGTTGGTTATTCAATAAAGGCAGTGTTGGTTATTAAATTCCACTTGTGTTCCACCATCGTTACTTATAATCTTATGAATAAATAGGTTGTGGACTCGGTACCAAAGGAAACCTGAGTATCCTCACCGAAGCACAAGCTGGCAAAAACGGCACCATTCTAACAGGAACATTCCCAGTAAACGGCATCGAAGCCTCAGTACTATTCAACTCCGGCGCCTCTCACACCTTTGTATCGCCATCATTCGCTACAAGGTTGGGGCTAGACACAGATGAGCTACCAAATTTCTTGGTTACTCTCCCGTCGAAGGAGCGAGTGAAGTGTACTAAGTATTACCACACCGCCACAATTCAAATCAAAAGCAAAGCGTTTCCCATCTCCTCATCGAATTCAACGGGTTAGGATTCGACTTAATAATCAGAATGAACTGGTTGGAGCCGCACAAGGGACGGATCCTATGCGCCGAGCACCGATTGCTGCTCAAGAGTCCATCTGGGGTCACTGTTTCATACCGCCGCCAGAGACCGAGAGAGCCTTCAACTACAGTCATCTCCGCTATGGCAATGTACCGGGAGCTCAGAAAAGGACATGAAGTGTATTTATGCCATGTGCAAGATCTGGAGAGAGATCCAGAATTTAGTGATGATGTATCAGTTGTATCAGAATTCCCCAATGTATTCCCGAATGAGCTGCCTGGTATGCCACCACAGAGAGCAGTAGAGTTCGAAATCGACCTTGTACTTGGTACTGGTCCCATTGCTAGGGCACCATACCGTATGGCACCTGCAGAAATGACAGAGCTTAAAGAGCAACTACGTGATCTACTAGACAAAGGGTTTATACGCCCGAGCGTATCACCCTGGGGAGCACCGGTCCTCTTCGTGAAGAAGAAGGACGGTAGTCTCCGCCTCTGCATCGACTACCGCGAATTGAATGCGGTCACTGTAAAGAACAAGTATCCATTGCCATGCATCGACGACCTGTTTGATCAGTTGAAGGGAGCTTCGGTCTTTTCTAAGATTGATCTCCGATCCGGATATCATCAAATTGCTATCAAAGAGCAAGACATCGAGAAAACAGCATTCCGAACAAGATATGGCCACTACGAATTCACGGTGATGCCATTCGGTTTGTCTAACGCACCAGCCAAATTCATGGACCTAATGAATCGGTTATTCAGTGACTAGCTGGACACTTCAGTAGTAGTATTCATCGACGACATCTTGTGTATTCGAAGTCAGCAGCAAGAGAAGAACATGAAAATCATTTGAGAAGAGTACTTGAGACACTGCGCGAGAACCAGCTGTATGCGAAGTTCTCCAAATGCGAGTTTTGGCTAGAACAGGTATCTTTCCTCGGTCATGTCATCTCGAGCGCGGGTATTTCAGTAGATCCATCCAAAATCGAAGCTGTACGATCATGGCCTAGACCTAAGACTGTTATCGACATCCGGAGCTTTCTTGGTTTAGCCACAGTTATTACCGGAGGTTTGTAAAGGACTTCTCAAAAGTCGCTAAGCCCATGACGTCATTGATGAAGAAAGATGCACCGTTTGTATGGACAGACGAGTGCGAGGTATCCTTCTAGAACCTAAAAGACTCATTGACCTCAGCGCCAATTCTCACACTTCCAGAGGGCATAGAGGGATTTGAGGTGTATTGTGATGCATCGGGCAAGGGAATGGGATGCATACTCATGCAGCATGGCAAGGTAGTAGCTTACGCCTCCCGCCAGCTAAAAAAGCATGAGGAGAATTACCCGACACATGATCTAGAGTTAGGGGCCATTGTCTTCGCCTTGAAGATATGGCGACACTATCTCTATAGGGTAAGCATCACTATCTACTCCGACCATAAAAGTTTACAGTATGTATTCACATAGAAGGAACTCAATTTGAGACAGAGGAGGTGGATGGAGTTTCTATCAGATTACGACATCAACCTCCAGTATAAAGAAAGGAAGGCAAACGTTGTAGCCGACGCCCTGAGTCGTCGAGCACACTCGCTCCATTCGCTACTCGCTTCTTCTTGCTTGGTTGACGAGGTACGAGACGCTCAGTTGAGCGACCCTTACTTCATAGAGATCAGACATAAAATCACCGATGGTACCTTCGAGAGCCGAAAGTACGACTTCAAATTGCATGAAGATGGTCTGATCCGATTGAATGGCAGATTGTGCGTCCCCGAAGCAAGCTGAGCTAAGGGATCGCATTCTGTGAGAGTTCACTGTTCGACATTGCATGTCCATCCGGGAGCCTCTAAAATGTACAAAGACATGAAGACATGATAGTGGTACTTCTGGTGGTCAGTATGAAATCCGACGTGACGGAGTATGTTCTGAGGTGTCTCACATGCCAAAAGGTGAAGTTCGAGCACCGAAGACCGGAGGAATGGTGCAATCCATGCCCATTCCGGAGTGGAAATTCCATGATATCTCTATGGATTTGTTGTTGGACTCCCACCTGCTAGGGGAGGACTCAACATGATCTGGGGGTAGTAGTCGATCGTCTCACCAAGGTTGCCCGATTCATACCGATGAAGGACACCTGGAAGGTGGCGAAGCTCGCGGAGCTATTCGACAAGGAGATTATCCGACACCACGGAGTCCCGAAAAACATAGTATCTGATCGCGACACCAGATTTCTTTCGAGATACTAGAGAGCAACACGGGAAGCGCTTGGTAATGAGTTAAAGCTTAGCACCGCCTTTCATCCACAGACCGACAGTCAAACAGAAAGGACCATCCAGACACTAGAGGATATGCTTAGGGCATGTGCCTTAGACTTCCAAGGGAGATGGATTGATAAGCTTCATCTTATCGAGTTTTCGTATAACAATAGCTATCATGCTTCGATTAAGATGTCGCCATTCCAAGCTTTGTATGGTAGACCATGCTGTACCCGTTGTGTTGGGATGAGTCAAGTGAAGCGGTCATCATAGGACGGAGTATCTGGAACAAGTACAAGCTGAGGTACAACAAATCCGAGCAAATATGAAAGCAGCCCAAGATAGACAGAAATCCTATGCGGATGTGCGACGACAACGACCTTGAGTTCGCCGTGGGTGACCAAGTGTTCTTGCGTGTCTCACATATGAAGGGCGTCTTTCGATTTGGCCAGAAGGGCAAGCTGAGCCCGAATTTGTAGGCCCGTACACCATTACCGAGAGGATTGGAGCCGTAGCTTATAGGCTAGCATTGCCTGAAGAATTGGAGCGTGTTCATGATGTCTTTCATGTATCACAACTCAAGAAATACATAGCCGATCCCTCTCATGTATTAGAACCCAAGCAACTATCCCTAGAGCCGACGATGAGATATGTCGAGACTCCATTGCGAATCCTTGATACAAAGACAAGAGACACTCGCCATAAATCTGTACGAATGGTGAAGGTCTTGTGGTCTAACCACGACGTCAAGGAAGCGACTTGGGAATAAGAAGACGCCATGAAGGCGAAGTACCCAAATCTATTTGTAGACTAGATGTCTAGTATCCGTATAGTACGGAGGGTACGGGGCGTACCCCTTTTAAGGGGGGTAGAGCCTTTTGCTTTGCATTGCTTCGGGTTAGCATTGCGTAGGATATATGTATTGTAATTGTATTTTGTTGGACATGTAGTGTTAATTGTATTTTATTAGCACAAAGTAGTGCTAGAGTAAGTAGTATCCGGGGTAGTGACAACGATGTATGGTATGTGTATAGTAGGTGTTGTAATGAGTAATGCATTTGTTGTACGTATATGACACGAATGACAATGTGGAGTGATTGTGAATGTATTGTTGTGGAATGTGCGAATTGGATGGTGTACTGTGTATGGTATTTGAATTGAGTATTGTGTATGGTATTTGAACCGAGTATGGTGTACAGTATCTGAATTGTGTATGCTTGTAGTGTAAGAATTGGTAGTAGAATGCATTGTGGCAATTGGTTGCCAAATGAGTAGAATAGTAAACTGTAAACCTTGAGCAACTTTGAGGGCAAAGTTCCTTAAGGGGGGTAGATTGAAATACCTTGTAATTAAAAATAGTGATTAATTAGGATAATTATAATATTAAAGGCTTAATTACACTTAAAGAAACATGAGGGAACAAATCCCGAAGGAAACGGACTTTTAAAACGGGTTAAAAGCATAAATGAACCTTAAAGCGCGTTTTTTGAGGAAACCGGGAAAACACGACTTTAAGCGGGTCAAATAGACTCGTAACAATTTTGGTCAACCAAATAGTCATTAATAAACACTAATAAAGGTTGGGAACCTATAAAATTAATTAAACGAGAAAATTCCGGAAAACGGGTCCCGGTTAGTAAAACTGTAACAACCGGGAAGTTGTGGGGTGAGAGTGCAAATAAACACAAGTTAGTGTGTCCACTTTGAAAATAAAAGAAAAAAGCTGTGTGTGTGTGTGTGTGTGTGTGCATATGGGGGCCGGCCAGCCTTCCCCTCTCACTCACTCTCTTTATTCTTTTTAACTCACAAAAGGACAAATAAAGTAAAGAAAAGAAAGGAGACTCTCTCTCCTACCCCACTCCCTCACTCACGTAACTCCCTCCTCCCTCCTTCTGAATTTTCTCCTCTCTCCCAGCATGACAATGGCGATTTTGTGAACTCCATTGAGCTCCCACCTTCTCTCCTCTTGTTCTAGCTCAATCCTTGTCCAAATTCAACAAAAATGTACCATTGAAATCCCCTCACCAAGGAGAACACTTTCCTCCTTTCAAAAATCGAAAACAACCAACTTCATCTCCATGGGTGTGCTGCATTTAGAGCTTGAGCACCACCATTAGAAGCACCTTCACCTCCTTGCTACCTTGAGGTAAAAAGAAGTTCGAAAATCCATCATTTCTAGCCCTGTTTGCATTATAAGAATTTCAGATTTTGAACTATTGGTTCTTCTTGCTCCAGGCGATTTTGGCTTCCTCTTGGGCTAGGAATCTTGCTCTCTTGCTAGTCAAGAACTTCATCCATTGGTTGGAAGGTAATACTCTTTCCTAAACCCTAAAACATCTAAATTATAGGGTTAGTTAAGGTTAATGTGCTAAACTAGTATTGGTATGTATGGATTGCTGTAGCATTGCCCATTTCTTCAACAAAAACCGAGAACAAGAAGAAAGAAAGAGGAAAAGAAGAAAAGGAAAAGGAAAGAAAGAAGAACTAGCAAGACAAGGTAAATACCATTACCTTGAGTTAGTTTTGTGTATTGCATTGTAACAGTTTTGAGTAGTAAAAACTGAGTAATGAATTAAGTAATGAGTAGTAAGTATGTTGTAGTATATTGAGGAATGATATTGTAACAGTTTTGAAGTTTTTAAATGATGTTAAAAGCTTGGGAAAACCATGGGTAGTATGTGTATATGTGCAGGAATTTTATGGTGTTGTAGCGGAGTTGAAATGTGTGTATAATGTATTGGATAAACAGGTTGGAGAATGAGCAATTGTAACACCCTACCGCTAATACCGTCATTACCGACCAATCACCTTACACATTCGTACTCACGCAGCGGATACATTCTTACTCAACGGCGGGTGATACAATGTCGTCAGCCACCCACGTGACTAACAAGGCTACTAATGTAACACCCCCAAACACTGGCCTAGGAGTTAGGGGTATTACACGCCGCGTATTATTACATAATAACGCAAGGCTCTAATAAACAGACTTAAACAGATAATCAAATAAGGCCTAAACGAAATACTTCAATACAGTATTATCGAAGAGATGTTAAAACATCCCAAAAGTCATTACAGAACCCACCAACAGATGTCAAAAGCGGAAGCTTAACAAAATATGCCCAAAGGCTCAAATTCAATACAAAGGTCTCAAAAGAAGCTAAATACAAAGCAGCTAAACTCCAGAAGCTGAGGGGAGACGATCCTCGCTAATCAATCTGCAAAAGCGTTAGAAGTAGGGGAATGAGCACACAACTATGCCCAGTAGATGACCAACTTCATCAACCAGCATGCTCAAAACATTTACAGAATATTGACAAATCAGAAGGAGTCAAGAATCCACAAATATGTCAGAAACCAGAAACAGAAGTCCATTCATTAAGGGACTAAACAGAGCAGAAGCAGACAGAAGCGGAAAAACAGAGTGGGACACTAGCGATCACAGCATACAGACAGAACGAGCAACCAGCTCGTGAACAGAACGAGGAAACCTCACTCGTAAACAGAACAGGTGTAAACACCCGTGAACAGAACGGGGAACGTCACCCGTGAACAGAAGGATCCTACATAGCGCGCTACGAGACAGCGAAACCAGCCATCCAAAGGCTCAGACACAGAGATAACTAGGTCCCAAAACAGAAGCTTAAATACAGATAAGCATATGTGCACCAAAGGCACCAGAAAGCACATAGATGGCTTGGAAATCAGAAGGGAATCCAACCCCGCAAACGGAAGTCAAAACGGAGCTCAAACGAGCAAGTTAAGGTCAAAACAGTACCCTGTCCGAACTTGTGTCCGGACATCAATGTTCGGACACAAGTCGAGACTCGGAAGGCGAAATCAGACAGATGTCCGAACTTGTGTCCGGACATCAAAGTTCGGACACTAGTCGAACCTTAAAACAGAAGAAGAGTCAGAGGTGTCCGAACATCCAAGTTCGGACGGATGTTCGGATATCCTTCGGAAAACAGAACGTGGAGAGTCCGAACTTGTGTCCGGACATCCGATGTTCGGACACAAGTCGAAGCAAAATCAGAAGAATGCAGAAGGCTGTGTCCGAACTTCAAAGCTCGGACGAAGTTGGACACAGCGAAAACTTCAGAAAGTAAAAGCGCAGAAGGGCATGTCCGAACTTCAACGGTCGGACAGAAGTTCGGACACGCCGAAAAATGCAGAGAACAGAGGCGATTTTTACACAATCAGAGGTACAAAACCAATCCAAATCAACACACACATTTACAAAACAACCTTGGGGGTTTAATCCATTGAAATGGCATTAAACAGACATAAACCACACACAAACACAAGATCAAATCAGTGAGTTATTTTGCAGAACCCAAACTCCCCAGGCTGAACACACGGATCGAATCCGGAAGCCACCTACCTCAGTATACAGCAGAGACAAACCTCAATTCTGAATAGCAGAATCCAGCCAGAGTAGACCCTCGAACGCAGACCGAACGCAACCAAAACACTGAGCGAAACACAATTGCAATCCCAAATTAGAAAAGCAACCAAAACCCCGAACTGAAACTGTAACCTGAAGGAATACTATTCTCACCTGAATCTGACAGTAGGACAACGGATTCGCGGACGACGCCAACAGTAGAAGAGAATTGACAGAGAATGCGGAGTAGCCACTGATTCACAATCAGATTGCAGAGGGGAATTAGAAAGCGAAAATCCTCAGAACCATAGAACCGAAGAATCAAAGAGAAAGCAATCTGACCACCCTACCTCGAAGAAACCAGCAATTCGCAAGGACTAGTAATCTGCAGTGGAACCTTGACAGCAGAATAATGAGGCTTGACTAATCGAGAGAAGGAACGGCTTTGAGAGAGAGAGAGAGAAAGCAAGGAAGAGAGGAGCGTGAATGATCGTGAGAACGTGCTTAGAAGTGAGGGTAATAAGAAGGAAAGAAAAAAATAATAAGAGGTTATTATGGTTAATCTCACCAGAATTTAAATGGAAAGGAAGAAAGACCCTTCTACCCATGTCTTTATTTAGAAGGACGTCCATGTCCTAAATCCAAAATACAATAGTGTAAGGCCACTTGTGACGAAATAAAATATAACCAAATCTTGGGTTATAACATCACCTCCCCCTTAAAAGAATTTCGTCCTCGAAATTTAAACATACCTACTGCTCGAAGAGAGCGGGAAACTTAGAACGAACTTCGCTTTCGACCTCCCAGGTCGCCTCTTCCTCTGACTGGCCCGACCATTGCACCTCACCAAGGGCATGGTCTTGCTCCTAAGCTTATGAACATCTCGGGCTAGAATCCTCGAAGGAACTGCCTCGAACGTGAAGTCCTCCCTCAACTGAAGCGGACTGAAGTCGATCACATGAGATGGGTCCGGAATATACTTCCTCAGTATAGAAACGTGGAACACACTGTGCACTACTGCTAAAGACGGAGGCAGAGCCAAACGATAGGCAACCGGTCCGATCCTCTCTAGGATCTCAAAAGGACCCACAAAACGAGGGCTAAGCTTGCCTCTCTTCCCAAAACAAACGACTCCTCGAACTGGGAAACCTTCAAATACACATGGTCGCCCACCTCAAACTCTAGAGGTCGTCTCCTCTGATCGGCGTAGCTCTTCTGACGACTCTAAGCCACAAGCAAGCGCTCTCTAATCGACTGAATCTTGCCCACAGCATCCTGAACCAAGTCTAGACCAATCACAGCTCTCTCTTCAGATCATCCCAACAGATGGGTGATCTGCACCTCCTGCCATACAAGGCCTTGAACGGTGCCATCCCAATACTGGTCTGAAAGCTGTTATTGTACGCGAACTCTATCAGTGCCACGTGCTGATCCCAGCTGCCCCAAAGTCGAGTACACATGCCCTGAGCATGTCCTCTAGGACCTGATTCGTCTCTGTCTGCCCGTCTGACTGAGGATGATAAGCTGAACTGAAGGACAACTTCGTCCCCAAAGCCTGATGCAAACTCTGCCAGAATCTGGACACAAACCTCGGATCTCTGTCAGACACAATCGAAGCAGGAACCCCATGCAGACGCACAATCTCATCGATGTACAGCTGAGCCAGGCGATGCAAACTGAAAGTCTTCCTGACTGGTAGGAAGTGAGCGCTCTTCTTGAGCCGGTCCACAATGACCCAAACTGCATCAAAACCCCTCGGAGTCTTCGGCAGTCCCATAACAAAGTCCATACCGACGCTCTCCCACTTCCACTCCGGAACGGGAAGAGGCTGAAGCAACCCAGCTGGTCTCTGATGTTCGGCTTTGACCTGCTGACAGGTCCGACATCTGGATACAAAATCTGAAATATCTCTCTTCATGTTACTCCACCAGAATGTCCCTCGCAGGTCCCGGTACATCTTCACCCCTCCTGGGTGTACCGAGTAAGGAGCTCCATGAGCCTCCTGCATGATCTCACGTCTCAAAGCATCATCAGCAGGCACACAGACGCGGTCTCGGAACCTCAGACAGCCATCCTCTGAAACTCTGAACTCAGACTCCTGACCAGCAGCAATCTCATCTCTGATCTTACGCAAACCGACATCCAGCTCCTGACTGGCCTTGATCCGGTCGATCAAGGTAGGCTGAATCTGTAATGCTGCTAACATCCTAGACCTCTCTGGACGGACGACCCAGATACCCATGCGCTGCAACTCCTGAGCAGACCTCTCCACACCAGATAAAGCACAAACGGTCCCAGACGGACCCCTCCTACTGAGCGCATCAGCAACCACATTCGCCCTACCCGGATGGTAGAGGATCTCTAAGTCGTAGTCGTGTAGCAACTCCAGCCACCTCCTCTGCCTCAAGTTCAACTCCTTCTGAGTGAACAGATACTTGAGGCTCTTATGATCAGTATAAACTTTGCACGCTGCTCCATACAGATAGTGCCTCAAATCTTCAGAGCAAACACCACAGCAGCTAACTCTAGGTCGTGGGTCAGATAGTTCTTCTCATATGGCTTAAGCTGACGAGAGCCATATGCAACCACCTTCCCCTGCTGCATCAGAACACACCCAAGTCCCCTATGGGACGCATCAGAAAAACCTCAAGACCCTCGGTCCCCTCCGGAAGAGTCAAGATCGGCGCAGTAGTCAACCTCTTCTTCAGCTCCAGAAAACACTGCTCACAGGCATCGCTCCACTCGAACTTCACATCTTTCTGAAGCAGACGAGTCAACGGAATCACCAACTTGGAGAAGCCCTCCACAAACTTGCGGTAATAGCCCGCCAATCCAAGGAAATACGAATATCCCCAACATTAGTAGGCCTGGCCCACTCAGTAATAGCTCGAATCTTCTCCGGATCCACGGAGATACCATCCTTAGAGACCACATGTCCCAAGAATACCACCTGGTCCAACCAGAACTCACACTTCTTCAGCTTCGCGTACAACTCGTTCTCCCTCAGAGTCTGGAGAACGGTCCTCAAATGCTCCTCGTGCTCCTCAGCACTCTTGGAATACACCAAGATGTCATCAATAAAGACTACCACGAACTGGTCCAAAAACGGCTTGAACACCCGGTTCATCATGTCCATAAATACAGAAGGCGCATTCGTCAGACCGAATGGCATCACAAGGAACTCGTAGTGTCCATAACGAGTCCTGAAAGCGGACTTAGGCACATCGTCTGCCTTAATCCTCAGCTGATGATAACCGACCTCAGATCGATCTTCGAAAACACTTTAGCTCCTGCTAACTGGTCGAACAGTCGTCTATGCGCGGGAGAGGATACCTATTCTTAATGGTAACCTTGTTGAGCTCCCTGTAGTCAATGCACAACCGCATACCACCGTCCTTCTTCTTAACGAAAAACACTGGCGCTCCCCAAGGCGACACACTAGGGCGAATGAAGCCCTTATCCAGCAGCTCCTGCAACTGGACCTTCAATCCTTGAGCTCAGCAGGGCCATTCGGTATGGGGCCTTCGAAATCGGCTGAGTCTCAGGTGCGAGCTCGATCGAGAACTCCACCTCTCTGACAGGGGGAAGCCCAGGTACGTCGTCCTGGAACACGTCGGGGAAGTCTCTGACCACTGGAATCTCCTCCAACTTCGCATCCTTGCGAACCTCAGGGATGTAGCACAGATATCCCTGGCATCCTTCCTCAGAAAACGGAACGCCTGCATAGCTGATATGACTGGCGGCGAGCACGGGAGTCCATTCCCTGCTACAACTAGACGGGGCTGACCCGCTCCTCAAAAGTGACTCTCGAAGCAGCACAATCAATATGGGCATGGTGCGCAGCAAGCCAATCATGCCCAGAATCACATCAAAAGAAGTCATCTCCATCGGGATGAGGTTAGCACACAGAGTCCTATCTCTGACTAACACAGGACTATCTTTGCAAACAGAATTCAACAAACATAGAAGAGTCCCTAACTAATGGACTATGCACACACAACTCAACACCCAGAGGCACCACAGGCAAACCGAGCTCACCACTAACTCAGCAGAAATAAAAGAGTGGGTGGCTCCAGAGTCAAACAAACAGAAAACAGAACGAGATGACAGCTGGAGAATACCTGTGACAACTCTGTCAGTCGATCGGTCTCTCTCTCCAGCCATCGCGTACACTCTGGCCTGGCCCTGGGGCTTCTTCTGCTCAGCCCGGTCTCGATCTCTGGACCCTGAAGCAGACTCAACGGCTCTACCTCCAGAAACTACTGCTCCTCTCAGCCTGAGGGCAATCAGCAATCCTATGCTCCAAGGACCCACACTTGAAGCAGGCTCCAGACTTCCTGTAGCAGTCCTGGCCTCTATGAAACTTGCCACAGACTCGGCACTTCGGAGCGGGAGCTGACGAAGACGAACCACCTCTATCTCGTGAACGGTCTCCAGAGCGGTCTCCAGCTCGGTCTCCAGTAGACTGCTTCTTCTGAGAAGCAGACTGATCCCTCCTATCACTGTCATCGGACCTCTGCTTCCTCTTCTGGTCCTTCCCTCCAGACTGACGACCTCTCAAGTCAGCCTCTACCAACAGGGCGACATCAGCTACGTCCCTGAAGGTCTTGTGACGCAGCGGCGTCACAGCAGAACAGATGTCTGGCCTCAAGCCACTCTCAAACTTCCTGGCCTTCCTATGCTCGTCAGGCTCAGGTGCAAACTTAGATAGGCTGATAAACTTCCGGACGTACTCCTCCACACTCATATCCCGACCCTGGCGTAGTCGGTTATACTCCAGGATGCGCTGATCCTTGTAGACGTCGGGGTAGAAGCTTGTTGAACTCCCCAATGAACTGCTCCCACGTCCATGGCTGTGGGAACTTCCCCATCACTGACCTCCCACCACTCCTTGGCTTCGGCCTTGAACAGAAAGGTGGCGAAGTCGACCTTCTGCTCCTCCTCAGAGCCCATCACCCGCAGCAAATCCTCCACCTCTGACAGCCAGTGGCTGGCCTCTGGGATCTCCTCCCCATCAAACGACGGCGGCTTCAGCTTCATGAACTCCTGAAGCGCCTTCACGTTCCCCTCCAGCATCCGCCCCAGCTGGGCCTGCTCCGCCAGCTGGTCCTCCTCCAGCTGGACCGCCCCCTGCAGCCATGGTCTGCATGAGCTGCGTCATAAACTGCTGAACAGCATCAGCCACATTCCCTGGAGGGTTATTAGCTCTTCTTGGCGGCATTCTGAAAGTCCAACAGCAAGCAGTTAAACTCAGACACCAATACTGACATTTCTGACGACTGGCTAACTTAAATCCCAGCAGATTAGAACCCAGAGCTCTGATACCACTAAATGTACACCCCCAAACACTGGCCTAGGAGTAGGGGTATTACCCGCCGCGTATACCCATTACATAATAATGGCAAGGCTCTAATAAACAGACTTAAACAGATAATCAAATAAGGCCTAAACGAAATACTTCAATACAGTATTATCGAAGAGATGTTAAAACATCCCCAAAAGTCATTACAGAACCCACCAACAGATGTCAAAAGCGGAAGCTTAACAAAATATGCCCAAAGGCTCAAATTCAATACAAAGGTCTCAAAAGAAGCTAAATACAAAGCAGCTAAACTCCAGAAGCTGAGGGGAGACGATCCTCGCTAATCAATCTGCAAAAGCGTTAGAAGTAGGGGAATGAGCACACAACTATGCCCAGTAGATGACCAACTTCATCAACCAGCATGCTCAAAACATTTACAGAATATTGACAAATCAGAAGGAGTCAAGGATCCATAAATATGTCAGAACCAGAAACAGAAGTCCATTCATTAAGGGACTAAACAGAGCAGAAGCAGACAGAAGCGGAAAAACAGAGTGGGACACTAGCGATCACAGCATACAGACAGAACGAGCAACCAGCTCGTGAACAGAACGAGGAACCTCACTCGTAAACAGAACAGGTGTAAACACCCGTGAACAGAACGGGGAACATCACCCGTGAACAGAAGGATCCTACATAGCGCGCTACGAGAGCGAAACCAGCCATCCAAAGGCTCAGACACAGAGATAACTAGGTCCCAAAACAGAAGCTTAAATACAGATAAGCATATGTACACCAAAGGCACCAGAAAGCACATAGATGGCTTGGAAATCAGAAGGGAATCCAACCCCGCAAACGGAAGTCAAAACGGAGCTCAAACGAGCAAGTTAAGGTCAAAACAGTACCCTGTCCGAACTTGTGTCCGGACATCAATGTTCGGACACAAGTCGAGACTCGGAAGGCGAAATCAGACAGATGTCCGAACTTGTGTCCGGACATCAAAGTTCGGACACTAGTCGAACCTTAAAACAGAAGAAGAGTCAGAGGTGTCCGAACATCCAAGTTCGGACGGATGTTCGGACATCCTTCGGAAAACAGAACGTGGAGAGTCCGAACTTGTGTCCGGACATCCGATGTTCGGACACAAGTCGAAGCAAAATCAGAAGAATGCAGAAGGCTGTGTCCGAACTTCAAAGCTCGGACGGAAGTTCGGACACAGCGAAAACTTCAGAAAGTAAAAGCGCAGAAGGGCATGTCCGAACTTCAACGGTCGGACAGAAGTTCGGACACGCCGAAAAATGCAGAGAACATAGGCGATTTTTACACAATCAGAGGTACAAAACCAATCCAAATCAACACACACATTTACAAATAACCTTGGGGGTTTAATCCATTGAAATGGCATTAAACAGACATAAACCACACACAAACACAAGATCAAATCAGTGAGTTAATTTGCAGAACCCAAACTCCCCAAGGCTGAACACACGGATCGAATCCGAAGCCACCTACCTCAGTATACAGCAGAGACAAATTCCTCAATTCTGAATAGCAGAATCCAGCCAGAGTAGACCCTCGAACGCAGACCGAACGCAAACCAAAACACTGAGCGAAACACAATTGCAATCCCAAATTAGAAACGCAACCAAAACCCCGAACTGAAACTGTAACCTGAACGGGAATACTATTCTCACCTGAATCTGACAGTAGGACAACGGATTCGCGGACGACGCCAACAGTAGAAGAGAATTGACAGAGAATGCGGAGTAGCCACTGATTCACAATCAGATTGCAGAGGGGAATTAGAAAGCGAAAATCCTCAGAACCATAGAACCGAAGAATCAAAGATAAAGCAATCTGACCACCCTACCTCGAAGAAACCAGCAATTCGCAAGGACTAGCAATCTGCAGTGGAACCTTGACAGCAGAATAATGAGGCTTGACTGATCGAGAGAAGGAACGGCTTTGAGAGAGAAGAGAGAGAAAGCAAGGAAGAGAGAGCGTGAATGATCGTGAGAACGTGCTTAGAAGTGAGGGTAATTAAGAAGGAAAGAAATAAAATAATAAGAGGTTATTAGGTTAATCTCACCAGAATTTAAATGGAAAGGAAGAAAGACCCTTCTACCCATGTCTTTATTCAGAAGGACGTCCATGTCCTAAATCCAAAATACAATAGTGTAAGGCCACTTGTGACGAAATAAAATATAACCAAATCTTGGGTTATAACAACTAACATACAGCATCGGTCTGATGGACCGGAATATCCGAGTACTACTCAAATACAATACATACTCCCATTACTTACTGAGTACTACAATACTCCATTCAATACAATACTCCATTCAATACAATACTCCCTTCAATACAATACTCCTTACTTCAGTACAAGATAATATACTACACATACCGAGTTTACTGAGTTCCAAATACAAATACGATACCTCTTCAATTCCACGCATACCCATTAAGAGTCTATCCACTACCCGTCCTCACAACTACATACTTGCAACTTACGTAATAGTGTACCCCCTTGGTACACTTCTACAGGCAAGGCTACAAGCCTTATACCATTTTACAATCTAACTTCATTCCTAGCAATCTAGGCATGTCCACCGGTCTCTTCTGTGACTAGGTCTGCTGCGGGTACCTGCACACTTAAAATGTTCCCCCTAGGGGGTCATCTTACGCTGAATATGATAACCGCATACCCCGCGTACTAGCGACGGTACGCCGACCATTTGGTCGAATACATGCAATTCAATTTGCAATACATGCATACATACATACATACTTACATGCTTTCATTCACGATACTGCAATACTACACAAGGTATACATACATACGCACAGTACAACACATGCTTGGAAGACAATGCAAGTCAACCAATGCTTACTTACCATCTTCCAGAATACACATACACAATACATACTCATTACATACTCAATACGCAATACGGAGATACAATTCTCCAATACATACAAAGGTCCAGTTAGCTTCATTACACACCCGGGTTAATCGGGTGTTCAATACTTTTTGCTCCAGGTCAATGACTTACAATAGTAAGACCAATACACATGCAATACTTACTTCTTACATACTTTACTTCCAGTTAAGTCGGTACGACCTCCGGGCAGGGATTACTACATCCCACCACCGGGCTTTAGGGTGGCCCACTAATCCAGGATGCTACCCATTCAAGGGATTTGGTCCATGGAAGAGATTATAGCCAGGATTCGGTTCCAACCTCTTGTGTTTCCTTATCCTCACGCGTGGCCGAAACTATATCGGACTTCTACTCATTCCAGTTTACTCATTACTCAAGTTAGGAGTTGGGTTTTTAGGAATTAGTAGAAGTCAGTACTTCAATTCCATACATACATACAATACACAAGTACACAATACTTACACATACTTCTCATTTCCATTCATTCATTTCATGAATTATACAAACTAATTGTTCAAGAAGATACAACCAGAACAAAATAGTTCAAACACAGTTAAGTGCAATATAAGTCCGATTCGTGCATTTATCTTATTGGTGATCACATAAGCACACAAATCGGGGTAACCAGGTTAGGATACAGAGCATGAAGAAATCATACCTTTCACCGTTGACTTTGGACTCACCGACTCCCTTCGGTGTTCACTATTTGAATCCTACGACATACATACAATTGAGTGGTTAATTATCCATAACTAACCTTACTCATTACTTCCCTTACTGATTCCCAGTTTATACTTACTAACTCTTTGTTACTTAAATACATTTACTTAAGTTACTTACTTACAATTATTTTCTAAGCTTGTTTATAGCCTTAATGACCATTAAACATCATTAATCATGTCTTAATTAACTTATAATATCATTACCCATCCTTACCCTACTTTAGTTAGCTTTAAAATACATTCTGTGCACTTTGCAGGGTGGTCCGGGTTTGTGTCCAGGGATACAAACCCGGACCAATGCATTTGGCCAGCTCTTGGGTGTATTCTGTATGTGGTCCGGGTTTAGGGCAGGGTTACAAACCCGGACCATACAATGGTAGTTCTCTCGAGTATGTTTTCTATGTGGTCCGGGTTTAGGTCATAGTTTACAAACCCGGACCATGGGTGTGTAAAACCTCTCGGGTGTATTTTGGGGGTGGTCCGGGTTTAGGTCTTGGTTTACAAACCCGGACCATCCATTCTGTAATACATTCTGTCGTGTTTTTTGACATGTCCGGGTTTTGTGTGTACTAGTTTACAAACCCGGACAAGTTACAGTATTGTCAAATGTATATGTTTTTTATTCTGTTTCAACTCCAAACTTCCACCAATCTCTTCCCAAATATTCCTACATATAATCTAACATATTTTAGCATTGATTAAGCACTTTAAACTAGCCTAATCCACTCTACCAAAATCTGTTACAAAACACACTCCACTGTTACATTTTTCTCCCCCGTTACAGTTTTGTTCTTCTCCAAATGCTACAGATTTTTCCTTTCTTCTTCCCACTACTCCTATGGCTCTTCCATTGCCTCATTTGCATTATACTCAACCTAAGTCTTACTCTGTACAATGCTCTTTTACTAAATCCTACATACTAATTCTTCCTCGTTTCTCCAACACACTTCAATATTCTTTGCTACAGATTTTATATCTTTTCATTCTCTCACCACAACTACTACTCCTTAGTTACTAAATCATCTCTACTAAATCCCAATACACACCTTGGTTCTCCCATTCACCAAGTCATTCTTAATACACAATTCCTACTAAAATTTCGCCATAGTTCACCTACTTTTCTTACTTATCCACACATCTCCTTTCTCATCAAATTCATCCCTATTCTAGCCAAACCACAAGGGTTCTATCAGCACTCATACAAAATCTCAATACACCAATACTTCCTCTATTACAATAAATACATCATTACTTCCTCAATCCACCATACTAATACACATACACAATTTATTTGGCCCCAAGGCCTACAATTCCAATACTTGCTCATAAATACTCAAACTTCCACAAACTACAATACTAATACAATATTTGGGTTTCTTTAATCGGTTTACTCATCCCCATCACTCTAATGCATTAAAATTTAACATTAGGGAGGAGCTCTTACCTTAAGCTTATATTTCCTTCCTTTCTTTTCCAATCCTCCTCTTTCTCTCTTTCTTGCACAATCGGCTACATGGGGAATGGAGTTGCCAAACCCCATTCCCATCACCCAATACACACAAAATAAGTGTAATTAACATACTAACCCTTACATTAACACTAATGCATTGAGATGTTCAAATCACGAATTCTAGGGTTCTAGGGTTACCTTAGTGTTTTAGGAGGGGTTTTAGCCCTTGGTTTGAGAAGGTGATTCCACCACCATTGCAAGGTTGTAATTTTGCTTAAACGAGAGGGAGAAAGTAGAGTATTACAAGGGGGTAGGAATCGGTTGTAAAAGAAGATGAAGGAAACATGAGTTTTTCATGTAAATTTTTACCTTAATGGAGAGGGGAGACTCCAAGCTTTACTTTCTTTGGTACCATTTTCTCTTTGAATGGGGAAAACCCATGGAGATGAAGTTCTTCCTTTTTGAATTTTGAAAAGATAGAGTTGTAGAGAATGTTGAGGGGAGTTCAAATATGTAATTTGTTTTTGATTTGGAGCCTTAATAAGGCTTGGGCAAGCTTGAGAAGGTGCGCTGCCATGGTTGTCTCTTTGGAGCTTCCAAAAATCGCCAACAGAGAAGAAGAAGAGGGAGAAATCGCTGGGTGAGGGGAACCCACGCGAGAGAGAGGAGAAATGTGAGGGGGAGAGGAGAGAGGTAAGGTAAATACCTTTTTACTTTTTTGGTACTTTTGCTTTTTGGCCCTTTAATTAATTAGCTAGTTACATGTGTGTGTGTGGGGTTATTTGACTTAATAAAAATCGGTCCCCCTACTGTATTACTAGTTGGAGCGTTTTAATGCATTATTTGGATCCGTTTCCTTCCGGAGTTGTTCCCATATATTATTTAGGCCTTGTTAAGCCTTTAGAATCCATATATTACGCTAACCGGGGTTTCATACCTCCTATGGTTATTTAACGCTTATTTAGCGTTTTTCGCTTTTTAAGCATTTCTTCATTTCTTTTGGATTTATTTTTCCTTACCAATATTACTTAGGCGTCATTAGGCCCTTAAATACGTATTAGGTTAATTTTAATCCCTACATTTAAGTTCGGGGTATTTTAGCAATTGTGAGCTGAAATAGTGTGTGAGCAAAGTAAGATTATAGGGGAGACTACGTCAAATTTTACCTAGGAATGAGAGGACTTAGGTGTGAAAGATGAAGGAATAACCTAGACAATAACTAGGTGTATTTGGAGAGTGTAATGAGAACAGTTTAATACCTTGAAAACAGATTTGAAAAGGGTTTAGTTAATAGATAGAACTAGGATGTAAGATCATGTATTTAGAATGCTAAGGGTGGCATTAGTTGAGGAAGTAATGGAGGATAGAAGTGTGAGTGAAAATCTGTAGCATGAAAGGGAGAACAAAATCTGTAGCATTAGTGAAATGGAAACTAGTATAAGTGTTGGAAGGAAGTGAGGAAAAAATTGTGTAATTTGAGTGGAAATTGAGTAGTAAGTATGGTGGATGAACTAAGGTGATTTAGAGGGTTCAATTAGTGCTAAATCATGTGGGGAAGTATTGGTAAAGTTTGGGGAAGCAATGGGAAAGTAAAACACTAAGAAACAGATTTTAAAACTGAAGTACTGGGCCGGACCGACCTTGGGACCGAACCCGCAAGGTCGGTCGCGCCTTAAAATACCCAGATGGGAAGTCTTCTGACTTCGACCGACCTTGGGGACCGAACTTGCAAGGTCGGTCGAGTCGTAAATTGTGAAGGCCAGAAGTCCACTGGAATGGACCGACCTTGGGACCGAACTTGGGCAAGGTCGGTCGAGTCCAGAAACTCGAACCCAGAACACACTGGAACAGACCGACCTTGGGACCAGACTTGCAAGGTCGGTCGGGCCTGAAATTTTCACGTAAGTAACCCACTGGAATGGACCGACCTTGGGACCAGACTTTCAAGGTCGGTCGAGCCTGGAATTTTTGCTTGATCGGAACTTACTGACTTCGACCGACCTGGGTCCGACCCTAGGTAAGGTCGGTCGAGTCAAAACAAAAAAAATATTTTTACTATATGGTTATGATAATCATATGTATATATATATGCCTATATGCACATATGCATATATATGTAGTAGTACACTATAAGTGAAATACTAAAGGGAGAAAGTAAGTACATGAGTAAGAAAGCAAGAATAAGAAGTAATAAGGAAAAGATGGTTAATAATCAAGTATGATTGTAAAAGAGTAGCAAGTATACATTAGGAGTATTAATGAAGGGATAAGTTGGATAAATAATAGAGCATAAATCATACAACTTCATGTATGTATAGGAATCGAATAGTTGAACACCGAAGGACCCGGTAGTACGAGTACGACGGTGAACGGTATGATTTCTTCATGCCCTGTATCCTAACTTGGTTACCCCGATTTGTGTGCTTATGTGATCACCAATAAGATAAACGCACGAATCAGACTTATATTGCACTTAACTGTGTTTGAACTATTTTGTTCTTGTGTATCTTCTTGAATATTTAGTTTGTATAATTCATGAAATGTATGAATGGGAATGGTGAGTATGTGTAAGTAATGTGTACCTGTGTATTGTATTGATGTATGGAAAGGAAGTACTGACTTCTACTAATTCCTAACAATCTAACTCCTAACATAAGTAATGAGTAATGGAATGAGTAGAAGTCCGATATAGTTTCGGCCACGCGTGAGGATAAGGAAACACAAGAGGTTGGATCCGAATCCTGGCTGTAATCTTTTCCATGGACCAAATCCCTTGAATGGGTAGCATCCTGGATTAGTGGGCCACCCTAAAGCCCGATGGTGGGATGTAGTAATCCCTGCCCGGAGGTCGTACCGACTTGACTTGAGTAAAGTAAGTAAGAAGTAAGTATTGTATGTGTATCGGTCTTGACTATTGTAAGTCATTGACCTTGAGTAAAAGAGTATTGAACACCCGATTGACCCGGGTGTGTAATGAAGCTAACATGACTTCTGTATGAATAGGAGAAGTGTATCTCCGTGATGCGGTGAGTATTCGGTAAGTATGAATGGTGGACTTGTACTGTCTTCCTGTATGTAATGAATGCATGTATGCCTTGTGAAATGAACGTATTGAATTGTATTGTATAAAGCATGTATGTATGTATGAATGAAACGAACCGCACGTACTCGACCAAATTTTGGCGTACCCTCGCTAGCACGCGGGGTATGCGGTTATCATATGTAGCGTAAGCTGACCCCCTAGGGGGAATGTTTTTATTCTACAGGTACCCGCGAGGCGTGATGGTCAAGTAAGGACCGGAATGAATTCTTTTTGGGGTAGTTAGTAGATTGGAATGGTGTACCGAGTTGTACACGGCTAAGTCCTTTGAGTAGCCGGTGTACCATGTGGTACACCTTTTTGGATATTGAATCATGGTTGGATAGAAAGAGTAGAAGTATAAACTCTCTTTTTTTTTGGAATAGTCTTGGAATGTAATTCACATATTTTGGATACTCGGTAATCAAAGTGTAAGTAAGTATTTGGCATTGTAAGGTAACTTATTATGTATTTGGTTATTCTAATCATCAGACCGTTACTGTAAGTAGTAGTAGCCTTGTTAGTCTTGGATGACTAACGGCGTTGTATCACCCGCCGGGAGTAAGTAAGTATTCCGCTGCGAGTATGGTAATTATGGGAATGATTAGAGGATAATGGAAGGATTAACGGTTGGGGTGTTACATCTATTATTATTATTATTATACAGCAATCAAACCCTCTTTCCTTGATTATTTCGGCACGTTAGGCTAGAGAATGGGCTGCTTCATTGTCATGTATTATACTAATATACACATGTGACTAAAGTAGATCTAGGATGTATTTAATTCCATAACTTACAAAAGCTAATCTCTTTGTCTTCCTTGTGCAGGTTTACAGTAATGGGAGACCAGCATGGACTGAGATTCCCTTGAGATAATATCACATGGTATATGGAAGATGAGTCACCATGTTACATGACATTTTTTTAAGCTAAAATCAAGTCAAATACTCCCAAAAAAACGACCCCTTGTGTGACCATGTGGGATTGATTTTTATCTTGGTCTTTGTCACATTATATCACATTAAGATCATATGTAACATGTTATAAGTCACAACATTTATTTGGTACATTATACCAAGGTAAAAGATGAAAGTTTCTAAGGTAAAATGCTGAATTTATAGTACTTTTTTTATCACAATTTCGGCCACTACTTGTGCTATGAGTTTAGCACTGGCTTTGATTGATTTAGATGGTCAATTCATCCCCATTTAAGATTTCCAACTCGTGGCTCCTCAAAAACTTCAAGGTAATAGCGTAGAACGCGTTTTTACGGCACCAGAAGGTGCGTTTTTGTGCTTTAAGGATATTCTGGAAACAAGTAGTAGTCGCTACGAGTTCCAAGTGTTTATAAGCATTGTTTATGGTCAATAACGATATAATAAGGTGTTAAATTGAGTTATATGGGGTTATATCAACTCATGACACAATTCACGGGCTACCGGGACACTCCCGGGGCAAAAAGGAGCGTTAAGAAATTCCCCCGAGCACTTTGTGTATTTTTGAAAAAGTAGCTCGAGCATTCTATTTAGAATGATGAATAATGATAATAGGAACTCTAAGAATGAATTATATAGGAGTTCGTGCCACTTCGGTTTTTGGGCCCCCCTCTCCCTTGGGGCATTCCCAAGGGTTTATGAGGCCCCCAACGGGTACCTCCGAGCGCTTTGCGTTTAATTGAGAATTTAGCATGAGGACTTCATTTGTATATGTTTAATAAGGTGTTATGGTGCATTTGGAATGAAGTGTAATGCTTTATTTCATCTTATAAAGTATTTCCGGGTGTTTCATGGGACTTAAGGGAGGTGTGTGACTCTCCCGGGCATTTTGTATTTTTACTCAGTTCTAGCCGAGGTCCTATGTTTTAAAGGTCATATAATGATCCTTAATTGACTTGGTATGAGTTTTATAGTTTATATATCATAGTAAGCTTAAGGTCCGGCTTAGCGCACGTTGTTGACCTTAAGGAGTTTCGGTGCGTTTTTAACGCCGTAGTGTTTATATATTTTCTTAGGGTTTCCTACTCCCTCAAATAATACTTATTTCCCATTATTTAATTATTGAAATGGTTAGGGGTATTTTAGTGGTACAATTTCATCTCAAGCAGGTAATCTCATTGTGGCTTTTAACAGAAGAATGTGCAACAATCTAACTATGAATTAGAAGTGTGTTCTATCTTGTTTGGTCTTCAACAACTGTGCAAGGTTACTTCGAAGGATTCGGGTGCTAATCAACAACCATGACAATGGATGGATGGACAAGTTACTTTCCCATGAACATCAAATCTCCCTAGTTTTCTCCGCCCCTAGCTAATATATGTCAAAATTTGACTTCTAAGACATTTGTACTTTGTAATGACAGTGTAATTGCTGGTAGACGTTTCAATGCCTCTTTTGATTGGATTAGGTGGGATATGTCCACAGCCCCTGTTCAACTTATCCAAACTATAAAGCTTGAGAACGGTAAACTTTGGTTAGATAGGTCGCGTAATTCTGGTATGCGGTTGTAATATATAATCTGAATTTCAATAAAAAATGAAAAATATACAGTGCCACTGGTTGACCTGCATCCATCCATCCACACTCATTCATTCTTGGAGGAGAAGAGTACATAGTAGTATTGAATGCCAAGGCAATAAATAGTGGTAGGTTGGAGTTCAGGGTAGCGACTGAACTGTGGATTAATTGAAGAAAGGAAAAGAAACGCGGGGCACCCTTCTTTTAAAAATGGTTGCTCGTTTTCTTTCCTAGATAGATACGACGTAACAAACAAACCATTTGTACATCTACGGTAGCTAGCTATCAGTCTCACTCTCTTGTTTCTAACACCCCTTAGGCGCGTTTATCACTCATTCATTCTCTTCTTTCCTTTTCACCAACTGATTCATTGCAATCTAGGGTTAGATACGAGATGACTAAATTGTGTTTCATCTCGCAAAAAAAGAAGTAATTGGTCAATTTGTTTTTTTTTTTTTTTTGAGAAAGAATTGGTCTAATTTTGGTTGGACGAAGAATAGAATTGTGTGGTAGTTGTGACCTAGTAGCTAGCTAGTTAATATAAGTGTCAACGTAATCTTTGTCGGTCGGTTGATAAATTCAAAAAACCCACATGGAATGAACTACTTTATATGTGTATTAGTACAGTACTTCTACAGTACTTAGACAATACTACATGATAGTCTTGATTTATTTTTACCACACACACTATACTAATATTACTTTAAAAAAAAAAAAAAAGAGAAACGGTTCAGTACTACACCTCTGAAGTGTCATATAGTTATTTAAACCTATCTCTGACTCTTAGCAATAAATAGCATGATGAAGATCAGAACATGTCAAGTTAATTAAGATTTTGCCACTGCTGGCACGCCCTCTTGAATCTACCGTATAATTCGATCCATAAGCTGAATCATCACGAAACAAAACGCCAGCAAGAGGATGCATATGTTCAAGAAGAAAGCGATACAAATCTTTAAACTCACCAAAGAGTTTGGTTGCACCATCTCTTATGAGAGGGCTGTGTTTAGTAAGTTCAGAGGAATTTTTTTTTTTTTTTTTTGAAATAAGAAGTAAGTTCAGAGGAATTATTCGCACATAAAAGAAGAGCTCTCCACAAGGCCGTTCAATACAAAAACGTATCAAAAATGGAGGTTTGTGACACAAGGACATTCACTATTGAATGTGCTGCTAGCTAAAACAACATTTCATAATCAAAAACCCAACAGCAGCCCGGCAAATATGGAAAACCCGGAGAGTAGATCTCGATCAATAGCTAATAAATTAAAGGGTTGGAGTTTTTTTTAAGAAAAAAAAAACCCCAGAATTGGGCAACAAATGATAAGACACCTTGAGACACAACCAATGCATGTATATGATGCAGAAAAAGGATGGAACTCACCATCCAGTTGTATACTTTCTTATGTTCATATTAGTGGAATATTAACCTAGCTAACATTTTCATTTCACGAATTCCCTGTAAATTAACTTGGAACAAATTAAATGAGATTAAGACAATACTAATTCCATGCCCTTCAAAATCAAATCGAGAGAGAAAGAAAAAAGGGATCAATCAAACATTGGAGCATGATGGTGTACGAAGATGTTGAGGTAGTTGAAGAACCTTGTTCTGCTGTCTTCCCATCAACCAAAGCAGAGTTCTCCTTGTAGTAGAGGAAGAAGATGACGATGGCATCATTGCTTGTGAATCCACACTGTAACAACTATGCGTCTCCTGATCATCCAACCAACTCCCACCACCATCATACTCCAACCCCTCATCAGTCTCTATCTCGGATATGGTTCTCCTGCTTACATCCCCTAGAACACTCCCACCCCGCCGATGCTCTGTCTCCCCGCAAACCGGGATGAGAAAACCCTCTTCGAAGACTCCCCCCCGTTTACATTATTGCCATTCCCACCACTCTCTTTTTTCTCTCCCGTGCCAAATCTTCGAGATCGAGAACCGCTCACTCTTGCTCGTCGGTTCGTGAGAATTAACTGACGTGGAACCAATCCCACCACCGACGTCGTGAATCTCGATGCTCTTAAAAGCTTCCAGCCCATTGAACTCCCTCCTCGAATCTGAGCCGTACTCTGATACCGCGGATCTGTGTCCTGGTTTTAGCGGCAGGAACCCCGGTTTCTTTGGCTTCTTCGTGCCGGCAGATGGTGTTTTGCCTATGGGGACTTGTAACGAACACTTGTCGTCCATCACGTATGCGAATGACCCCATTGAGTAACACCGTCTTGAAGTGCTCATTCTGTTGGTGGTCTCGCTGCTACCTTCCCCTGATCCGTCAACATTCTTGAACTTACCTAGCTTCACCATCACAATCTTCTCCCCTGAATTCCCAACACTAATCGGTACTGTTACCCCACCACCACCGCAGGCGTTCACGGCGGCGGCCTCTTCCTTCTGTGAAATCGATTTCATCCTGTCAGACCCAGATTCACCATCCCTTTGAAATCCCATAAATGAATTAGACTCATTACTCTGTCTAACAAACCCCGGTCCATCCCGCTCACCACCAATCTCTCTAGACGTATCACTCCCTGACTCCAAAACACAAACAATTGGACTGGTGAAATTCCCCTGCCCCGAAAACTCGGGAATTAAACTTGCCCTACAAAGTGGGCAAGTGGAGTGAGAAAGCAGCCAAGTATCAATACAGTCCATATGAAACGCGTGACTACATTTTGCAGCAATCTGAGTTTATCTTCTGGTTCAAACTCGCAGAGACAGACGGCGCAGTCAAATGGGTCCTTGACGCCGATGATGGCTTTGTATTGGAATACAGGTAAGGTATCGATGAATGACTGGTCGACTCCGGCGTCGTGGAGGTGGAATAACTGCTGGAGCTGACCCTGAAGTCTGTGACGGTATCGGATTCGTCTGGAAGCGGGTGTTGGGTCTGGAGGGGGAACCGGACTAGGAGGTGAAGGAGGCCGGAGACGAAGAAAATTATGGCTAGGATGACTATTATTAGGAGGATGCTTGGGGTGATTTTACTGTCGAGGTTGAAGGTTGACGAGGATGGGGACGGGAGTGTCTGTGTGATGGTTGGTGGTGGTGGAGGGATAGAAGAAGATCTTTCGACGATTTGGAGCAGGAGGATTCTTTCCATGGCTAATATACAGACGAAAGATTGATTCTTTAGGATTGTCGAATTGGAACCAAATGAAATGCTAAGCTAAGCTAGTGCATCATCTCTGTATCTGAAGAAGACAAGAGAGTGGCCTGCCCCCCCAAAAGGAAAATAGTCTCGACGGAGAAGGAACAAGTGAGGTGAAGTTGCTTCGAAAGGAAAAGTTAGGTGTAAATCATAAATGCCATGTGGCAAGTTTAAGCCTCTGATTGATTGGGTTTACTACTAGTATACCTCAACAAAGCTAACGTTTTTTTACCGCATACGGGAGGGAACCTGCAAGTCAAACGCGATTGTTTATATTATACACCAGTCATGCTATTGCTGCCATGGCCTGGCCTGGAGGAAGATAAATGAGGAAGAGGAGTCGTGGTTGTGAGAAATAAATGTTTGCGGGTCAGACTGGGTTCAGATTCAAATTCAAAGCAATTGTCTCTGTATATACTACAAGTATATAAATATCATGACGAGATGTGTATTGTATTATTATATCAGCCAATTCAATTTTAAAGCCAGCCAACAGAGAGACCCCAGATGCATTTAATGAATAGAAGCATAAGGGAAGAAAAGAAAGGACTAAGGAGAGATGCCATAATTGGACTTGTACGAACTTCATTCTGCTTAATTATTCGTTTAAGGATGAGATTATGGAAAAAGATTAAATAATTCACTATTATACTAGTAATTGTGTACTAATGGGAGGGATGATGTAAACCATTACAATTTTGATTACATATTGATAGGCATTCTCCCCGGATGACAAAAGCTATTACTACTACTATAATGCAAGGGTGAGAGGAAAAGGTTTGACTTCACGGCCTTTTGTTTGTATCATAGCTCGAGCTCTCAAATGAAATGTATATTAATCTTTCATAATTGTGAAACCATTGTAGTGTTATTTTATACTACCGGGAACACCCAACCAAAGTAATGTCTAGGGATGTGAAATCTGTTTTAAATATCATTTTTGTTTATAATCAAATACTAGTACTATTAATACTAACATTTCTGAGTTGCGTCTCAGTTTTCGTTCTTCCTCTCTGCTCAATTATATAGTCAGATGAATAACACTCAATATATTAGTACTACGTCTTTTTTTTTTTTTACGTTCACTCGCAACAAGACAAAAATCTCCAACTTTAGAAAGTCAAACATCAAAGGTTCAGGAGGGATAGTATGGAACAGCAAGCCAAATGAAAGAAATCTATTTTCTCTTTTAGAAAATTGAGGCGATGCTATTTAAAATAATTTCATAAAATTTCACATTTTTAAAAATAAATTTTTGATACATAAAAAAGAGTTAGAATTTGTTACATATCGTTAATTGCTAACATTGACCTCGTTTGGGGACAGCTTCCAGCAGCTGGGAGCTTCCCAATTTCTAAAATCAGTAGGCTTCCACCAAACACCCAAAACCAACAGCTAACAGCTTCTGTAAAATCATCAGCAGACAGCTTCTCAATTTTCAGCAGAGCAGAACCTAACAATTGTCTCTGCTTTTTAAAACCATCAGCAGACGTTCCACCAAACACAAAATCAACAGCTCACAGCTTCTGTAAAACCATCAGCAGACAGCTTCTTAATTTCCAGCAGCAGGACCAACAGCAGCCCCGAGCAGCTGTCCCCAAACGAACCCAATTAAGTATTTTAACACTAAAATTCTCCTACTTGATACTTAACATAGTTTTGGTTATATCACAATAATATTTTAATTCACTACATACCATAAAAATTGATAAAAATATAAAAAATAATAAAAATAAAAATGTTATATTAATTGATAAATTGGGTAAAAATTATATCAAATCAGAAATACATATATAAATATAAAATCGAAAGAAGTATCATTTCTCTAATAGAAGTTGCATTAATACAAAAATAAAAATTCAAAAGGAATGAAAATTGAATTTATCAAAATAATGCAAATTATATAAAATTAAATTAAATTATAAAATATTAGGTAGATTTTTGGAAATTTTTAGTTAATATACATAAATTTGTAATATTATTTGAATTAAGAACTTAATTTTATCCCTTTTCATTTTATGTAACATCCATATCCACAATTATTCAACATCCTAACCAAAACTAGTTATTCTAACCCTTTGTTCTCATTTGAATATTAAAGTTGAAGTTCTTATTTTTAAAGTCAATTAATATTTATTTTATAAATTACACATTACCACTAATGAATTATTAGATTTTATTTTTTATATATTTTATTAATTTATGGTATGTGATATAATGAGAATTATTAATAATATACCGCTATTTTGATTTTAAAATGTTGAGAGTATAGTTTGTGATACCTGACATATTAATAAAAAATTGATGATATTTGAACGTTATTAAATAGACTATAATAATAGTGGTATCAAGTTTTTTTTTTTAAGCAAACCTTTTCCATGGAAGCACTGCTTTTTGTTTTTCTAAGAGTAACAACTCTTACTAGTAGTTCATTGGAGAACTAAAGCCAGGAAATCCTGTCTGACCCATGAAAGAAGGTTCGGCTATTCCGTACATGTCTTCCTAGCTACTGCCTAGTGCCATACTGTCGAGTTTCGATTTCTTTTTCTTTCAATAGAGTATAATTGATAGGTCTCTTTCTTTCTGACTTGAAATTTATTGTGTAAAGAACAATACCAAATTCTCTATAGTTACCGCATCTTGACAAAATAATGAAAAAACAAATCCCAAATATCCCTCGTTTATAAAATAAATTTGTATCATCTTTTGAACGGATGATTTTACGTGTGTTGAAACTTCACGATGTCTCGGTTTAACTTAAAAAGAAATTTTAAAATCATTTCTGAAAAAAATGATTTCCCAAAAAATAAGTGAAATCGTCTTCTTTTAAATAGATGATTTCAGCTTCTTGAATTAATAAAATCGTCTTTTGAATAGCCGATTTCTCCAGGAGTGTTATTTTACGAATTAGTTTCGGATGGACGTTAACAACATACACAGTTTGCACATACAGGTTAGTTTGTACTTTTTTCCAAAATAATGTCAAAAGTTTTTCTTTTGAGACCCCCTTTTTTTCTTTCTGCTATGATTGTTTTCAACCGTATGCCAAAAGATGAGCCAAATGTTTGATTATGGGTGAGTTCGCTCAATGCCATCAATCGCAGCTCAAGCTGCGTTTTCTTTAAGCTAACTATAGTTAACCTATGATATATTGACATGTGTATTTAGTTACAATATTATCCATTCATAAAGCAATATTTGTCTTCAAAATAATTCAAAAGTTGCTTTAAGTTTGAATCCTACATCAAACGGCCCCTATAGCACAACATCAAGACTAACCAAAATAAACCAAAGAAAATGACGTGACACACGATGCATTTTTTATAATATTAAACCTATTGTTGATCAAACCCAATCCGGTCCGCTGACCTGATCTGACTCAGCCTGAAAAAAAAAGCATGAAAAATCAGGTTTGAAAAATTTTTTAGACAGACTTAGATAAAAGACTCGGTCTGAATAAAAAATTAGGTGGGATCTCGGCAAAAGTTTGGGCTAAAAAAACCTGGCTCGGCCCTAATTTATAATATAAATAATATACAATTAACATAACTTTATATAAATTTTATTTAGAAGTTTAATACTTATTTTAAATTTTATTTATAGTTTTATTATTTATTTATAAATGCATCATTTATTTAAAATTTTCTTATTTATTTATAAAAAACAATGAAAAAATTGAACTAGGCGGATTGGGTATCGGTAGAGTCAAGAAAAAATCAGGTTTGGCCCGACCTGACCAAAAAAATAAAACACTAGGCCTAGACTATAGAATAGGCCCGTCGAGCCTACAATTTTTTCCAGGCCTAGCCCAAACCCGGACCGCCCGTCGGATTTAAACCTCATTCTATACCAAAAGCAAATTAGGGGATTACATACATATTCCCAAAACCTGTGACTAGTTTGAAAGAATGAGAACATCTGAAATACCTGTGATTTTCGAGTTCAGAAATGCATATTATTTATTTGAAATTAGTGAGTTAATCCATAAAATAGGTCGGTTCTGGAGTTATTGGGTTAGTCCGAGGTTATTATTATTATGGGGCCCACTGAAGTGAAAATAACCATTCTACCTTTCCTTTTCTCCCTCTAAATTAATTATAATTATAATACAATCTCATTACCTTCTTTTAAATTATTTAGTATTAATATTTTCATCTTTTACCAACATACAACGATTCCCTTACTTAAATTAATTACCCAATATTAATTTATCCCTTTTAGATAATTATCTCTCCAGATAACCACGTTCATTATTATCCCTTCCTGATTATCCATCAATTTTACTTCTTACTTATCTAATTCCTCTTTATTTCCTTTGTATTGGTCACTTACTAATAATTTATTCTCTCTTACAAATAACTTACATTATTATTTATTTAATATCTTCCCTTGTCCTTACCAATAATAGTCTATTTATATCACGATCCCCACCCCCTTCTTCTTCATTGATATCGCAACGCTTCACGCACTCACCTTCCCCAAAATACAAATCTCTCGTCTCTTCTCTGTGTTCTTCAAGTCCCTTCCCTGGTGCCGAATTAGTATTGGAAGGGTAAGGTATTCTACCTATGTTTGTAACACCCCTACCGCTAATACTGTCATTACCGTCTAATCACCTCGTACTTACATACCTTCGCAGCGGATACTTTCTTACACAACGGTGGGTGATACAATGCTGTTAGCCACCCACGTGACTAACAAGGCCTACTACTACTTACAGCATCGGTCTGATGGACCGGACTACCCGAGCACTACACAATTACAATCTATACTCCAATTACCAACCGAGTACTACAATTCTCCATTCAAAAGAATACTCCATTATTACAATACAATATACCGAGTTTACTAAGATCCAAATCCAAATACAACGGTTCTTTCAAGTTATACATACTCACTAAGAGTCTAGCATCTACCCATTCCTCATAAACTACATACTTTCCGAATACATAATGGTGTACCCCTTGGTAGGTACACCGACACTTCAAAGGCTACAAGCCTTTTAAAATTCTCTACTATCTACAATTCATTCCTAGCTATCTAAGCATAGCCGCCGGTCTCTTACCATGACCATAACTGCATCGGGTACATGTACAATAAAAACAGTGCCCCAAGGGGCTTAGCTTAAGCTGCATATGAAATCCGCATACCCCGCATACTAGCGAGGGTACGCTGACCACTTGATCGAATACATGCAGTTCATTTTACTCATACATACATACATGCTTTCATTCATAATATTACAATACGTCACAAAGCATACATACCTACATTTCAATACATACAAGGAAGACATTACATGTAACACCCCGCCCAAAGCCAATCGTGGTTATCGCAAAACTTAATAACTTAATCACAATGATCGCAGCGGAATAACTAACACTGGGACCTTGCCACGGTCTGATCAAAAGAATATACCGAACTTTACAAATTTACAACACTTATCCAAATATACATTCCATCCAAAATGCCCACCAACCGAGTTTTGAGTATCTCAAGTGACAACATAAACTTCCAACAGTTTTAAATATAAACAGACGGGTGCACATACGCAACCCGTGCTCAAAAATAAATAACCCATCCTAGGTCTAACCGCTCCTACTCTCGTGGTGTGACTTCATGGGCCTCTTACCTGCAAGTGTAAAAACAGCCCCCAAAGGGGGTCAGCACGAATGCTGGTACGACCCTCTCGTGGCCCCCAAGCTAACGGGACTACGATGACTAATTGTCGATAGCATGGAAATTGATTAGATACACAATCATAATATGAAGTGCAATAAACAACCATCCACAGATGAACATACATAGTTCACACATAAATGAATGACTCAAGCGTTCCTTACCAAGTGGGTTAGTAATAACCTCCTCCAGATCTGATTCCACTTAACCTCAGTTCACCTTAACTTACCTCAGTCTTAACCTTATCTTAAACTTAGTATACAAACCGTTTCTAGAATGGGAATGGTTGTATCTTATCTTAAACTTAGGATTTAGGTGATCCTACCACACCATCTTAATGCCACCTACCTTGGACGGGAGTCCAGTGTAGCTGAGCCGGCAACCGACCCTAGGCAACAAGTCCGAAGACAAGTCCTTAAGCGGAGGGCGGATCTGATTCAGATACCGACCCTCTTTCCTTAGCATGCATGACCGAAGTCAGTCCCGGGTTCCTCACTCCCCCCTTAAGTTCTAGTTAGCGAAAATCTTACAACCATGTGTTAGTTAAACCTTAACGGGTATTAACCAACGGACACCAATAATTAACTCCCTTTTCTTAACTCAATAAGTACTAAACTTAGTTAGTAACAATCTCAAGTCTCGCGGGGGGTTAGTGTAAAGAAAACACATTCACAATGAGAAACAAGTATAACCGGTTGCATGCTTTATTTTGTTTTAGTCATAGCAAATAAACAGATAGCACACAAGCCGAGGGACACCTCGTTAGCAAGCAGGTCACAAGAAAGAATGTACCGTTCACCGTCGACTGTCGTTTGTTTAACCTTCTCCAGGGTCCCAATTCACAAACCTAAAACATTCATTCATCTTTAGGCCATTAGTTATTTGAACCTTACTTAACTCATTTAGTCCCTAAAAATTCCCATCCAATACTCTCTTAAGTCCTACCACTTAACCTTATAAACTTAACTTTAAACTTAAGGTTTATACTTACCTTAACTTAATTCCTTAGGTCTTAGGTTCCTAATCATTATTACCCTACTAATGGCATACCTTATTACCATTAACATCTTTAGAATTTAAAATTTCTCTTTTTTTTTTGTTTTTGGCTCGACCGACCTTACCGACCGACCTTACCCAAGGTCGGTCCATTCCAGGACATATTACCGTTTGAAAATTTTACCCCGACCGACCTTGCAAGTCCGGTCCCCAAGGTCGGTCCATTCCCGAGAGTTTTCCCCGTGGAAAATCTAAGCTCGACTGACCTTGTCAAGGTCGGTCCCAATTTCGGTCGATTCTAGAGACCAATTCCCGTACAAAATTCTAGGCATGACCGACCTTGTAAGTCCGGTCCCAAGGTCGGTCCATTCCAGAGACTCAATTCGTACACAAAATACAAGCCCGACCGACCTTGCAAGTCCGGTCCCCAAGGTCGGTCCATTCCAGAAAGTCTTTCCGGTAGTGTAAACTGAGCTCGACCGACCTTGCAGGTCCGGTCCCTAAGGTCGGTTGGCTCTAGACCTTTGTTTCTAAATTCCCATTTGACTCCAAACTTCACCCCATATATCCTAGTATGTTCTAACCTCATTTGGGCACTTCAAATACACCTTAAGCCCTCCACTAAACTCATTAAATCACTCACCAATATCCACCTTAGTCATTATGCATTTTCCTTATAATAATCTCAACACTTGTAATGTTTTTCACTAGGCTTCTAAGTGGTGGTTCATACCTATTATAACCACTATGCCAAAATGTTTCTCACCACTATAACATCATCTCCCAAGCATCTTTCACCATCTAAAATTCCTTTATGCAACTACTTAAAGTTCCTACACAAGTTATGCCTCCTTCTTCCAACACATTATTTCCTTCCTACTTGTTTACCAATATTTGCCTAATTCCTAAATACACAAGTATATCCCAAGACATTCATTTGATTCCTAAATCCTCCATGATGATGCCTAAGTTATTCTAACTCATGAAAAACACTTTAAACTCACCCTTCTTCATCAAAACGACTCCTAAAGTTTCTTAGTACTTCCTTAGTCATAAAATCCTTACACATCTTAAACACTTAGGTTCTTCACTAAATTTCGACATGGGTTCTCTAGTATATTATTACACCAAAACATTTAGTTTTTCACCATCAAATAGCTATCAACATTCAAACTCTCATTAAACTCCTTAGCACACATCATGCACCAAAACTACACTACATCACAATATAGTGCATAAACTTAAATTGCTTGGCACTTAGGCCCTTAAATGACTTGGCTCTTAGGCCCTTAAATGCATAAATCTTAAACACTGAATTTCCTCAATATATATAGCCTTTGACCTAAAAATACACACAACAAGGCTCTCATTGCAATTTAAATGCTCTTATAATTCACCTTGACATTCCTAAACTACCTCCTTTCTCATTTGCTCCTTAGTCACAAGTTCACAAGTATAATAATTTTCTTTCTCCTAGGTTTTATAACCCTTTCCCAATGTAAACTCTACACTAAACTTATCACATATCTAAATCCCATTCCCTTAAACTATAAAACACCTCAAGGTAAGTAATTTACCTTGTTCTTTTACAAGCTCACAAACTTTCCTCCTTAGCCTTTTTCCTTGAACAACCTCGGTCACCACTTAAACTCCCCTTGCCAATGTTCTAACCAATATCCAATGACTCTAATGGTGCTAGATAATACATTAACCTTAAGGAACAAACCCTAAGTTAAAAATGTGCTTTAAGGTATTAAATTGATTGTTTTACCTTGGAGTCTTAGAATAGGCTTGGATATGAAGCAAGAAGGACCTCCTCTATCCCTTGGAGAATAGAAAACAAGCTAGAACAAGGCATAAACATGAAGCCCCATGAGTATAGATTTTCGGTTATGGAGAAAATGGTGGAAACCTAGATTTTCTTACATATTCCTTACCTTAAGAGAATGGAGAAGCTAATGAACTCCTCAAGCTTATTTTTCCCCTTCAATGGAGGTTGCACTGGGCACCGAAATGAAGCTCTTGGAGATTTGAAAGGATAGGAAGAAGAGCTTGAGCTAACTAAGAGATATATGTGCTTGGTTTTGATTTTGGAGCTTAAATGAGCAAGTAGTGGTCAAAAGAAGGTGGAGCTAGCATGGAGGTTTCTTCTACGTGAAAGAGAAGAAAGAGAGCAAAGAGAAATCAGTGAAGAAGATGAAGAATGAAGAAAGTAGGAGAGAGGTGGTATAAATGAGATATTTTGATTCCTTAAAAAGCAAATAGTAAAACCACTTACTTTCCTCTTTCTTCTAACATTAGTTGGCTACTCTTGGTGACTCACACCCTTAGAAAACCGGCCCCCTCATTAATTAGGCTAGTCATGGTTTTTTAACCAATTAATTAAACTTAGTTGATTAAAGACTAAACTAGGCACTATTTGATTACTATTCACAAACTAGTGCACATAATTGTGAAATTTTTGATTTCCCATTTATTTAGACTTCCTGTGATAATAATTAGTACACAAGTGAATTAAGAAGTAATCATGAGTATTTAGCCACTTAAAACCCCTTTCTAAGACAAATTTTCAAAAATGTGCTTTAAGAGTCCTTAAAGCACAATTTGTGTTTTAACTTGTTTTTGAGCTGGTTTTCTTTGGTAATTGACTTAAAATGACCATTAGGATATACTAAGGCTTAGAATGATATTTGGGTGCTCACCAAGTCTCTCCAAGCTTAGAGCACGTTTTGCTTAAACTGCTCTTTTGGTGTTCCCTTATGTTTTCTTTGATAAAAAATGTCTCTTAATGTTTCTAAGGCATTATTTAGCCTCCTTATATCTTAGCTTATCACTTAAACACCATATCTAAGTTTGGGGTATTTCAATCTACCCCCCTTAAAAGAACTTTGTCCCCAAAGTTCACCACGTGTACTAAATCATTCATGGTACTCAATTTCCTAATCTTAATACCACATCTTATATTCTCATCCACACATCTCAAGACTCAAAGGTTACCACAAATACAATACATAAGTATTATACATATCTCAAACTTACCACCAAGGTGTAATAACTTACACAAACTTACACAGACCACATCTTACACCAACCAAACAAAACGACAAACATGTTCGTTTACTAACTCAAAAGCGAGGAAGCTCTACCCCCCTTAAAAAGGGGTACTCCCCGTACCCTATACAGACTATCTAGTCGGTAAACAAAGAAAGGTACTTCGACCTCATCTTATCCTCTAATTCCCACGTGGCCTCTTCGGCATCTTGGTTAGACCAGAGAACCTTCACCAGTTGTACTGACTTATGGCGAGTGTCCCTAGTCTTACTATCCAAGATCCTCTGAGGAATCTCCACGGATCTCTTATTTGGTTCTAACATCAACCTCTCAGGTTCCAACACATGGGAGGGGTGGTGCATATATTTCTTTAGCTGTGAAACATGAAAAACATCATGCACTTTACCCAGTTCAGCAGGTAAATTCAACCTATAAGCAACTGGGCCCACCCGCTCCGTAATCTCATAAGGACCAACAAACTTTGGGCTCAATTTGCCCTTCTGCCCAAATCTGAATACACCCTTCATCGGTGTGAAACTCGCAGAAATACCCGGTCACCCACTGCGAACTCCAGGTCTCGTCATTGAACATCAGCATATGACTTCTGCCTATCTTGAGCAGCTTTCATGTTCTCCCTGATTTGCTGAACTTCAGCTTAACTTGATCTAGATATTCTGGTCCTATAATGACCGTCTCACTCGACTCATCCCAGCAGAGCGGTGTATGACATGGTCTACGTACAACGCTTGAAAAGTTGCCATCTTGATCGAAGCGTGATGATGCTGTTGTTGTATGAAAACTCGATCAGATGTAACTTGTCGATCCAACTACCCTGGAAGTCTAAGGCACATGCTCTCAGCATGTCCTCGAGTGTCTGAATCGTACGCTCAGTCTGACCATCTATCTGAGGATGGAACTCGGTACTCAGCTTTAGTTCTGTACCAACGCTTCTCTAGTAGTTCTCCAGTACCTCGAAAGGAATCTGGTATCTCTATCTAACACTATGGTCTTCGGTATCCCGTGATGTCTCATAATTCCTTTCAAACAACTCAGCTAATTTGGTCACCTTCCAAGTATCCTTCATCGGTATGAATCGGGTTACTTTGGTAAGGCGATCCACCACCACCCATATCATGTTGAGACCTCCCCTAGCAGGTGGAAGTCCAACTACGAAGTCCATGGAGATATCATGAAACTTCCACTCCGGAACTGGCATCGGCTGTACCATTCCGCCCGGGCGTCGGTGCTCAAATTTCACCTTCTGGCATGTGAGACACCTCAAGACGAACTCGGTAACATCTGTCTTCATCCCCGACCACCAGAAGTATCTCTTCATGTCTTATACATCTTAGAGGCTCCCGGATGGATGGAAACTGAAGAACAGTGTGATTCTCTAAATATACGGTCTTTCAGATCCATGTTCCCCGTGGTATGCATAACCGGCCCTTAAGTCTGATCAGATCATCGTCATGAAGTCTGAAGTCATATTTTTGACTTTCATAGGTACCATCTGTCAGCTTCTGTCTGACCTCCCTCATGTACTCATCTGTCCTCTGAGCCTCTCACACCTCATCAACCAAGCTGGAGAAAGAAACTAGCGAATGGAGTGAGTGTGCTCGACGACTCAGGGCGTCCGCTACAACATTGGCCTTTCCCTCTTTGTATTGGAGGTCAATTTCATAGTCCTTCAGAAATTCTAACCATCTCCTCTGTCTAAGATTTAACTCCTTCTGAGTGAATATATATTTCAAGCTCTTATGATTGGTGTAGATCGTCACACTAACCCCGTATAAGTAGTGGCGCCATATCTTCAAAGCGAAGACTACAACTCCCAACTCTAAATCATTTGTGGGGTAGTTCTCCTCATGTTTCTTCAACTGGCGTGAGGCATATGCCACCACCTGCCATGTTGCATGAGCACGCAACCCAGCCCTCTGGCGGATGCATCACAGTAAACCTCAAAGCCCTCTGTACCGTCTGGAATAGTCAGAACCGATGCAGTGGTCAATGAGTCCTTCAAACTTTGAAACGAACTCTCACAATCAGCCGTCCACACGAACAGTGCATCTTTCTTCATCAGACTGGTCATCGGCTTCGCGACCTTGCTGAAATCCTTAACAAACCTCCGGTAATAACCTGCCAGACCGAGAAAGCTCCGGATGTCGGTAACAGTCTTCGGTCTTGGCCAAGTATGCACGACATCAATCTTTGCTGGATCCACTGAGATCCCAACATCCGAAATGACATGACCTAGGAAAGAGACCTGGTCAAGCCAAAACTCACATTTGGAGAACTTAGCATATAGCTGGTTCTCCCTCAGTATCTCTAATACCCTCCTCGGATGTTCCTCATGTTCAACCTTCGATTTCGAATATATCAATATGTCATCGTCGATGAATACCACAACCGACTTGTCCAGCTGCTCCCGGAACAAGCGGTTCATCAGATCCTTAAATTTCGCCGGTGCGTTCGACAAACCGAACGGCATCACTGTGAACTCATAGTGGCCGTATCGTGTCCGGAATGCCGTCTTCTCAATATCCCCCTCTTTAATGGCTATCTGATGATACCCCAATCTGAGGTCAATCTTGGAGGACAAACACAGATGCCCCCTTCAACTGATCGAAGAGATCATCAATGTGGGGTAGTGGGTACTTATTCTTCACTGTCACTGCATTCAACTCTCTGTATTCGATGCAGAGGCGGAGACTACCATCCTTCTTCTTCACTAAGAGAACTGGCGCTCCCCATGGTGATACACTTGGTCTGATAAATCCCGTATCTAACAAGTCTTTCAACTGATCCTTTAACTCATTCATTTCTGCCGGAGCCATACGCACTAGTAGAAAAAAGATTTAAAATGACGCACTTTAAACCACGGTTAAACAAAAAACCGTCGTTTAAACATTTATAAACCACGGTTCCAGGACGAACCGTCGTTTATATTGCACGCCTCATCAGATAAATGACGGTTTCGTAAAGAACCGTCGTTTATAATACACCACGTTTAGAAGAAAAAACGATGGTTCTAACTCAACCGTCGTATAAAGTCTTTATAAACCACGGTTCTCAATGAATCGTCGTTTTATATTAAGCTCCAAAAATTTAAAATCATGGTTATTATTATAACCGTCGTTTATTGTTATCGCCGCATAGCCTTTAAACGACGGTTCCTCAATTAACTGTCGTTTAAAAGTATTTTACTAATACCCCGACGCCCCATTTTCTTCTCCTCCCGACTTCTCTCTCGATTTTCCTGTGCGATTCGTCTTTCCCCGTCGAGCCATTCACATCCGCCGTCGCCACTGGTGCTAGCCCCTGTCGCCGTCGCCGTCGACTTCTCCTCCGCCGCACTGTTCGATTCCCGTTCCCCCAGCCCTAGCTCGACATCGTCGTCACCTGAAGCCCGCACAGACTCCATAACGCCGCCGTCTTCCCCCACCGCCCCAACCGCTGTGTCGGTGTCGTCGACGAGTCTGAAGCCGCGCCAGAGCTCCACCATCTCCGCGAGCCACCACTTGCCACCGCCGCGCGCCGCCCAGCTCGAAGGTAATATGGTTCATTTTTTTTTCTTCATTGTCTAACCGATACTTAATCGATGTTAATATATGTCTTGCTCTTTGGATTTGGTTAGGAAATTATGATAAACCACCTTGCTTATGCTGGTTTGGTTGAATCTGCCATGTGCTATACATTGGATCACCTCAATATATTTTTTGAATGTCAGTTTGATTGGTGATGATGTTATCGGGGAAAATCAAACAAAATCTGCACACCAATTTGGATTGGTCCCGCATTGGGTTGTTGGTATTGGCTCAAAATGATGGTTAACCTGTTTTCGCTTAAATCCAAGATCGACATATACAACGCAATTGTAAACAAAAGAGGAATATTAGTAACTAATGAAACAGGTCGGTTCAAATCCCATTACGCTTCCTTATCCCCATATGAGTATATGATACAGCACAAAGCCTGCCACAAATAGTTAATATATAAACACATGTTTATTATCATAATTAATCTAGTAGTATTCGGTTGTTTAATTGTTTATTGAACCATACATTTATTTTGTTTATTAAGGGGATCTAGTAAGATTCGAGAGAGAATAAAATTCTGGCCAAAAAGAATCTAGATCGATCGGTCAATCAATCAATCCCTGATGATTAATTATATTAATGAAGAGATATGTCACAATAAATGAGGCTCATACATGTTCAAATTGATCACTTCCTTTATTTTTTTCATTCCTAGTGTACTGAACGCATGCAATATCTTGTGAGTTTGTTATGGATCCCACATCTTGATGCTTTAAGTGTTTTGGGCTGGTCCTATTGTGTTTGTTTCTGCTTAAAAAAAGTGTGGAGTCTGTTGCAATACGCAAAGGTCATGCCCAATTTTTTCCAGAATTAAACCTTATTCTTATTTTATTGGATAGGTATTACTACGGTTGAAAAATTCCTCTTCCATCCCATTTCCGAGTTGACCATCACTACTCACTAGGTTTGTATTTTAAGAATGATTCAAAAATATGGTTTATTCAAATTTATTCGTTTTTTCAATTATTCATGTTTTTTAATTATAACCTTATCATAATATCATTAGGTGTTACTGCATCACGTTTCTCTTCCTCTACCTCCCGCCAGCTGACCATCAGTACTCATCAGGTTGGTATTTTAAATGTTTCAAATTTATTCTTGTTTTTCTATTAAAGAATGGAAATCAATTCAAACATAGAATTACTCACAGTTTTATTTTTTTCTTCTCTTGCACAATACCATTTTAATTTTTTTATAACTTTTAAGATGAACTTATCATTTCTTGATTGAAGTCACAGTCTTGAATTTTCTGACGAGACCGGTTGTCGCCCTAACTGCTGCCACGCACGTCAACCTCTGCCACCGGCTTTCCTGATCTGAACCCACGGTAGTATTCTGGCATAGCGCTAGCAATTAATTTCTTTTTCTTGTGAACTAAAACTTACTTATTTTAGATTCAATGATTAATTATCTTGACCTAAACCAAAACATTCCAATTGATTATTTTTTAATATATCTAAAGCTACATTTTTCTGTAGTTGTTACCTCCTCATTGCGCTAACTATATTTTTTAACTGGCGATTCTAGGTTGCTTCGAGCTCGACCAGAATCAGACTGAAGATGCGAGGGGAGCAAACAGATCGAACTGGTATAATACTCGAATTTAATTATGATTCTGGAAGTTCTATATTTTAGTGGCATGCTTACTAATTTGAGTGATCCACTATAAACTGCTGCTGCTTGACATAAATATAATATGCACGCTTCCCATTCTGATGATGTCTATTGTGTGCGTTTTGCTGAGAATGTTGTTATTGTGTTTGGATTTGCATATATAAAAAGTGTGGAGTACCTAAAAATACGTAAAGGTCATGCCAAATTTTTTCCAGAATTTAACCTTATTATTATTTCATTGAATAGGTGTCATATACTACGTGCAAGAACATCTGTCTACTTGTCTCTTCTCTATCTTGTGTTGTGCGCTAGCTGACCATCCAGTACTCATCAGGTTGGTATTTAAATGTTTCAATTATTTTTGTTTTTCTATTAAACAATGGAAAATCAATTCAAACATAGAATACCTGTCTGAGATTTACCTGATAGAGGTATGTCTTAGATAGTCCCTGTTGGGACTGTCCAATGACCTTTGAGCTCACCATCTAGGTGTGTGAATGAGTTAAAATATACAATAGTCAGTGATAATTTCAGCAGCATTACCCTAGTGTTCTTTAGTGTACATATATATATGTGAATTGAAACGATTCATATATATATATATAATATATCTACACTAGGAGAAACTGTAGGGTAATGCTGCCGAAATTATCACTGAACTACTATATATTATTAACTTGTTCCTAGGTGATATCGAAGGTGATTGGATAGGTTTAGGTTGTTAAATCTGTAAATAAAAAAAGAGGAGATCAATGGAACGAGTTCACGACATCTGGTGTGTGTTGAAAAAGAGATGGAGCGCTCGGTGATGTACAGTGACGGATTGGACATCAAGTACCTAGAAGGGGTCAATAATTTTGCAAAGTCCTTGTTGACAATCTTAAACCAAGGGATAAGGGATATATTCGATGTCCTTGTGTCGATTGCAAGAACGACTTCAAATACCGAGGTGTGGACAAGATTAAGGATCATCTGATTCGCAGAGGGTTTACAGATGATTATGAAGCCATAACAATACTGCATGGTCAACATTCAGTACAAGTGTTTGAATGTGCTGATAACGTCGTTGCAGAACAATCAGAAATGATGCTTCACACGATTTTGGGGATACTCAAGATGATTCACTTGGTAGTGATTCAGATGATCAGGAGGACCTTAATGCAATGATGGAAGATGTTGAACAACATTTTTCCAACAAACCCAAATCATTCGAAAATCTGATCCAAAGCATCAAAAGGGAACGTTGTACAGTGGATGTGAAACGCAAGACACAAAACAAATTGAGCGTTGTCCTAAAACTATTCAATCTGAAGGCGAGACATGGATGGAGTGATGTCAGTTTTACAGATCTTTTACAACTGCTGAAGGATGTACTACCAAAGGACAATGTGATACCCACAACAACTTATGAGGCAAAGAAGTTAATGTGTCCGATGGGTATGGAATATAAAAAAAAACATGCTTGTCCAAATGGGTGTATGTTGTATTGGAAGGAGAATGAGTTGGATGACCATTGCTCTGAATGTGGGGAATCACGCTATGTAAAAAAGGGTGACAGAAACCACATAAGCACTAAAGTGGGTCTCCTGCGAAGGTGTTGTGGTATCTACCAATAATTCCCCGATTCAAACGTTTGTTTGCAGTTCAGAAAGATGCTGAGAACCTCCGATGGCATGCTACCCATAGAAAGGATGATGGTAAATTGAGACATCCAGCCGATTCACCACAATGGAGAAACATTGACAGAATATACCCTCAATTCGGTACAGACCCAAGGAACTTAAGACTTGGTTTATGCACTGATGGGATGAACCCTTATGGCACTTTGAGCAGTATACACAGTACTTGGCCTGTTTTATTGACAATATACAATCTGCCGCCATGGTTGTGTATGAAACCCAGACATATTCTCCTCTCTCTGTTGATATCGGGTCCAAAACAACCGGGAAACAAAATTGATGTGTTTTTGCAACCACTTATTGACGATTTAAATTGTTGTGGAATGAAGGTGCGACGGTGTATGATTCATATGGTATGGAAAACTTCACGCTCCGGGCTATGTTGTTTTGTACGATCAATGATTTCCCTGCATACGGTAACCTCTCGGGATACACAATTAAAGGAGCTCTAGCGTGCCCTATATGTGGAGATAGAACTTGCAGTATACGGTTTAAAACACAGTGGAAAAAATTTGTACATGGGCCATCGGAAATTCTTCCCTAAAGGGCACAAATACCGTAAGATGACAAAAGAGTTTGATGGAAAAACGGATCATGCAGTCGCTCGACCACCACTATCTGCTGCTGAGACTTACAACCAGTTGAAGAATGTTGTGAACAACTTCGGTCCACCAATTAAAGCCACTAAAAAGAGCATCTGGAAGAAAAAATCAATATTTTGGGAACTTGAATATTGGAAACATTTAGAGGTGAGACATTGCATTGATGCTATGCACGTGGAGAAAAACATTGGTGAAAGTGTATCTGCGACACTACTAAACGTGAAAGGAAAGACAAAAGACCATTTAAGGGTATAAAAGATCTGGTTGAATTGGGTATACGAGAAGAACTCGCGCCACAACAAAGAGGGAAAAGAACATTCTTGCCTCCCGCTTGTCATACATTATCCAAAGAAGAGAAAATAAGTTTTTGTAGTTCTCTTCGTCATATTAAAGTGCCGTCCAGTTACTCATTGAACATATCAAGTTTGGTATCAATGTCTGATCTTAAATTGGTAGGGATGAAGTCTTATGACTATCATGTGCTGATGCAGCACTTACTTCCGGTTGCTCTCCGTGGAATCCTTCCAGCTGATGTCAGGAAAACTATTACAAATTTATGTGTTTTCTTCAAAGGAATTTCGTGTAAAGTGCTTGATGTGGAGACGCTGGATAAACTACAGAATGACCTTGTGATCACCATGTGTCAGTTGGAAATATGTATCCTCCTTTGTTTTTTTATTATGGTGCATCTACTTGTTCATCTTGTTAGAGAGATCAAACATTGTGGTCCGTTATACCTTCGATACATGTATCCGTTTTAGAGATATATGGGTATACTGAAAAAGAAAATGAAAAACCGTCGGCGTCCAGAGGGAAGCATAATTGAAGGGACAGTAACAGAGGAGGTAGTTGACTTCTGCACTCACTACTTACACGGTGTTGATGTTATTGGATTACCGAAAGCAAGACATGATGGCAGGCTTAAAGGGGTTGGCACCTGTGGGAAAAAATTATACAGAGTTGATATTGATACATTGAACAAGGCACATCTGGTTGTGTTGAATCATTCAGATGTTGTTGAACCGTATTTCGATGCACACCTAGCGTACCTCAAAACAAAACACCCAACGATGAGTAATGCCAAATTAAAAAAAGAGCAGAATGCAACATTTGTTAAGTGGTTCAGACAGAAGGTGTTGTATGAAGATTCAAGGAACGTGGATGAAATGATCAAGTTGTTGGCACTTGGTCCAAATCTCGATGTGTTGTCGTATGAAGGATATGATGTAAATGGATTTTCTTTTTACACTGCACGTCAAGATTGTAAATCGACAAACCAGAACAGTGGTGTGCATCTTATCGCTTCACAAGACATTTTCACAGGAACAAGTCGTAATACACTGAAGAACGAATATTATGGTGTTATTGAGGATATTTGGGTCTTGAATTACACTAGTTATGAAACTTGCGTATTTCGTTGCAAATGGGTGGACAACAAACAGGGATATCGTGAGGAGGATCATGGTATGAAGCTAGTTGATTTAACGACAGCGGCTCCTACTGATGAACCCTTTATTGTTGCATCAAAGGCAAAAAAGTATTCTACTGTCGTGATTAGTCTAATCCCAGATGGTCTATTGTAATGCAGAGTAAAAGATCGATAGTTGGGATTGATCATATTGTTGATGAGGATGAATACGACTGTGAAGATGAAACAGATGTACCTATTCGGTTGCCGATGGAGGTAGATAATGTAACTAATTTTGAATATCGAAGGTCCGACCACAATGAAGGATTGTGGATTGAACGATGAAATGTTATTTTGTAAGTTTGGTTGACAATATTATATTATTTCATTTTTGTCATGTTTCAATATTTCATTCAGTAGATGTTCGTATTAACCTTGTTAATTGTTGATTATTTTTCAGATTATGGATCCTGACGATAGAGTCGAAGAGGACTTACTGTTGGGGTTGGATGATATTGAGGATGACGTCCCTACTGAAGAACCACCAGCTGCATCTACTGAAGAACCACCAGCTGCATCTACTTCGCAGAACCCTTGGAAGGGACGTGGACCGACCCGTGGGTTGAAGGAGAAGAGAGATTCTCCCATCGATTTGATCTGGGACAAGTACCTCCGACATCGTGGTGGGTCGAAGCAGCAGTTTGCTTCCTACTTGGGATTGATGGTAAAATCCCATTGCTCGATTAATAAGGATTGGAAAGATCAAGAAAAGGCAGACAAAGACATCATGTGGCAGATGGTGCAGAAGAAGTACAAAGTCATAGATGAACTTCGGACGAAGATTGAATCACTTCTAGCGACATCACTGTGACAGTTCAAGCATCGGTTGGTAGATGGCTGGATTACCAAACCGGGCTTCAAGAGGTCACCGCCGTGGGTAGTGTATGATGGTATGATCACGGAGGAGGACTGGAAGATATTCTACTACACCATCGCCAGACTGAAGAGTTTAAGGTACTTTTACAATTATTCTTTCTTAATTATTTAAGGAATAAAATTTAACAAATATTTTTTTTATTATGTATAACTTACAAATATACAAATTTTGTAACAGTTACGTCAAGAACAAGCGAGACGTAACCGGGCGAAGAATATCTACAAGCACTTCATGGGGCGAGCTGGATACACGGGGCGGTTGGAGAAGTGGAAGAGCGAGGGCTTACTGACGAAAACTAATGAAGACGGCACTCAGTCAGTTATTGATGATGTTGACGATGCAAGTAGGGTGCAGACATTTATGCTGGGTCGCATGAAGAAAAATGACGAGGGAGTATATGTGTTCCCGCAGAGCGAGACTGCTGAGTTGGCGTCCAAGATTGTAAGTATATATATTTAAAAGTTGTTTTTTACTAATTAGTAAGTTCATTTCTAATATTTTTGTTAATTTAAAATAGTCTGGCTCTACTGAGCGATGGGAGATGGTTCCGGCCCCTCCGTCTCAGGATGATCCACTGAATAAGGCCCTTGGGCAAAAGGATCATCCAGGACGAGTGCGGGGGCTTGGAGGGGAAGTTCGCCAAAAAGACGTGTTTCCTACGTCTTGATCGAGAGTACCACAGGCTGAAATGATAGAGAGAATGGTGGATGAACGGGTGCATGACCGTTGGAGGAGTCGGAAAGACGTCACGCTGAGTCGGAAAGACGCCACGCTGAGGAGCGTCAAGCCTACGAGGAGCGCCTGCGAAGACTTGAGGCTTTAGTATTGGGCCAGGTACATGCTCCTACACCGACACCTACTTCTACACCGGTGTCTACTCCTACCGCGACAGCGGATAGATCGATAGTGGCCGCGTCTCCTACACCGGCACCTACTGCTAGACCGACGTCTGCTCCTACCACAACGGTGGATACTGTCGATGATCCTACACCGACGTCTGCTCATACCACGACGGCGGATACTCCGATGGTCGATCATCCTGCACCTTCTTCTCCTACCAGAGACACATTTCCTTATCAAAACCTTTCGGTTTGTTCTTTTTTCCTCCTTAGTTATTTTAACATTACTTTTAAAACAATATAATTTTATTAGCTTGCTTACTGTTGTGAGTTGATGTAGGTGGATAAATCATGTCATTTGTTTCAAGTGTTGGATTGTGGGACTGTGCATGTTGCATTCGGTCGGGTTTTACAGACCGGACCGAACACTGTAGTACATTTCAAGCCCATCCCACCTCTCCACGCTCGTGTGATGGTAGACGATATTGTGCAAGGTCATGAGGACTCTCCCCTTCCGTTGGAGTGGAATCAGTGGAGTAAAATAGGTCAAGCAAACCTTCAGTTGTTCCATGGCCATATTCTCTCATTGATGTTAGTGGCAAGGTAAACTATTTAATTACATGCTTACTGTTTAGTTTTTAACATGACTGTTGACTAATATGTTTATTATTTAAATTTTGTATACTATTAGATTGATAAGGAATTAAGACCGGTTAAGAAGAGAAAAGTGGATAAGGGAAGGAAGTTGTGAAATCAAATGAGGAGAGTTAGAGTATGAGAAAGGAAGTGGTCAAACCTTTCGATATGACTCCTAGGAGATCCCCTATTCTGACACCCAAGTATCTGAAGAAGTTGACAGACAAACAAAAAATGCTGTATGACTTTTTCATGACGAAGCCGCAGTCTGTCACCAATTTCAACATGAAAGTGTCTAAGCATGTTTTCCACTCCCCCGAGCCCAGAGATCTGATGATTACCGTGAGCGATCTAAGAGAATTTTTGATGGGAGACATGCTTAACATCTCTGTGATTCAGGCCTATTGTGTGTAAGTATCTTTTAAATTATTAAATTATCTTTCATTTTTTTAAGCTATTTAACATATCTTATGAAAAATGATGTTTATAGGTGTTTGACTACTAGACTGATATCGAACAAGAGATTATCTTCCATCTCTTTCTTGTGCCCGCAATTGATGTCAGCAAATCAGGCCGCATTGGATGCGCAAGGATGTGCACAGCACGTGAGGCAGGGATTTTGTGCTGCGGTGCGAAGAAGAAGCAAATATTTGCTGATCCCATATCATCAGATGTAAGTACACAATAACAGGAATTTTTTGCTTCCTAATTGTGATAATTAAAAATATTGTTCTACAAAACATTCTTTGTTTTATCTGTGGCAGCAATCATTGGATGTTGATGGTGTTGTGTATCGACACCTCATGCTTGTTGATACTAGACCCATTGGGCGGCCTTGATGACCTTCGAGAGATCGCTGTAGAGAAATATTTGAAGGAGTGAGTATTCAAAATTTTAATGCATTCTGTATTTATTTTAAGCTTGTCCTAGATTATTGACAATAAATGGCTTCATTTTAAAATGCTGTATTTATGCAGGGGTCATAAGTTTGGTTTGAGTGATGCGAAGAAACCATTCTCCATCTTGGACTTCCATTACATACATGTAAGTAATCATTTAATTTATGCATTTTTGTATTAAAGTTAAACGTTTAATTTTTTGATCTATCTAAAGTTGGCAATCCATGGATGGTGTGATGACAGTGTCCTCAACAGCCTGATTCACGAAGCTGTGGCTATTATGTGATGTGGTACATGTTCGAGATTGTACAAAATATTGACACGCTTGGTGATGATGACAAGGTAAACCATAACAATCAAAGTTTTAGTTAAAGTTATTGCATTTGAAATAAAATTGTGTACTAATGATGATCAGTTTCTTTTTATGGACAGATCGTTTCTTTTTTCACAAAAGCAGGGAGCACGTATTCCAAAGTGAATCTCGACTTTGTAAGAGATCATCTATCGCAGTTTTGGTGTAAAAATTACTTGAGTGTTACTTAGATCTTATCCTAGTGTAGTTAGACTTACACTTTTGTTTGTGCTGAAGCAACGTAGACTCTCAAAGAGCTTGTAAAGTTCAACTCTCTCTTATTTTTGAAAGTTTTGTTTTGCAATTCGTTTTCAATGTTGCAATTCAAACTGGCAACTTGGTTTATGGTCATATATATAGTGTGGTTGGTTATCAAAGGGCAATACCAGTTGGATGCCCTGTACAGGTTGTATATATATGATTGTAAATTGGGTTGTGTTGGAAAACACATTGTGGTAGAGGCTAGAAAAACAAAAAAAAAACTAAAAAAAAAGAAAAAAAACCACGGTTATGTAAAAACCGTGGTTTTAAACACAATGGAACGACATTATAAACCACGGTTTAGTAGCAAAACCGTCGTATAAAATTCAATGGAAACGGTAATATACCACGGTTATGTTCCAGAACCGTCGTATAAAAGGCTTATATACCACGGTTATCAAGTCAAACCGTGGTATAAAATCGGTCTTTCCCCGCGACAGAAACGGATTTAAACGACGGTCGCCGTACAACCGTGGTTTTTACTCTAGCGTTTAAACGACGGTTTTGAACCGTGGTTTATAGTCATTTTTGAATATACGACGCGCGTATTAACCACGGTTTGGAACCGTGGTATATAGGCAAAATAACTATGGTAAAAAACATTTTCTGCACTAGTGACGGTATGGTGCCTTGGCTATTGGTGGGTACCAGGTAGCAGCTCAATGGTGAACTCTACCTCCCGCGTGGGTGGCGTGCCAGGCAGTTCCCGTGGAAACAGATCGGGGAACTCCGACACTACCGGTAAGTCAAGGTCGAACTCGGGGTCCCTCTCTATGTCCTGGACATAGCAGAGATATACTTCTTCCTTCCTCCTCAACTCCTTATACATTGCATAGCGGTGATGATCTTAGTCGAAGGCTCTCTGGGCCTCTGGCGGTATGATATTGTTACCCCAGATGGACTCCTGAGCAGCAGTCTATGCTCGGCGCAGAGGATACGACCCTTGTGCCGCTCCAACCAATTCATCCCAAAAATCAAATCAATCCCAACTCCTTAAACTCAATACAACTGACTGGAAAATCTTCCCCCTTAATTCTGACAATGGCTCCTCGGTTGTAACGAGTGCAACGAACCTTCTCTTTAGACGGGAGCGTAACCGTGAAGTCGGGTAGCTCATCCGCGTCTAGCCCCAACCTTCTTGGAAAAGATGCCGAGACAAAGGTATGCGAGGCCCCTGAGTCGAAGAGAACAGATGCCTCAATCCCATTAATCGGAAAGGTGCCGGTGAGGATAGTACCGCTGGCGTCGGCTTGTGCCTCTGTAAGTATGCTTAGCGCACCTTCCGTACCGAGTCCATAACCTAATTGTATTCACAAGCTTCATGAGTATTGATGGTATAACAAGAGTCGTAACAATTAATATGAACAACACTATTATTATATTCATAACCATCCTGTTTACAACATGTGCTTCTTCCTTACATCTCAATTCCTACTTCATACTTAATACGTTACATGGCTAATATTGTCTAAAAGTTTGGTTCAATCTCCCTGGTCTCATATGCGTCGCATTGATTACTGCTGATGGTGCTGTATTCAGCTTGATTCTCTTAATCCCATGGTATAACATCCTTGATTTTCCTCCCATAACTAATACATACCCTGACTTAAGTATTAGCTTATTAGCACGGTCTGCACGCTTCTGCTCGCCGTACAAGAATTCAGCGTCATCCCCAATGGACCAACACTACGGGTATCCCCCTTTTGAGAGACTCCGTTGTCTCGTCCTTATCCTGATGTAGTCCAAGTCGCCCATCTTTCTCATAGAAGTTTACAATACAGATGTCCGCTTGTATGTCTGGAATCGGGTCAGCTTCCAACTGATGAGCGATCTCCACGACTTGTGTAATAACTGGATGGAACTCTTCGGGTATTCCCGGTGGTGAGACTCCATTTTGTATCCTCGTGGTTTGGTAGGTCTTGGCATACGGATTCCAATCCTTGCCAAAGCTCATCATCTTTAACTTCATTCTTGTTCCTCCTGGGTACTCCGGTGTATAGAAACCTCCCGGTCACACTCCTAGTTGACTGCATTTCCTGATGATGGCTATTTGTGCTGCTGGTGTCAGGTATCCCCTTAATAAAATCATACCTGGGCGGATAACCTGACATTGTTTGGTTGGAAAGTCTAGGGTTTCGATGTCGGTGTACTCCGGGTTAGGCGTTAAAGGCATTGGATAGCATATGTTGAAGTTTCCTAAGGTGGTAATTGGTCATATCTTACTTAAGTTCTAATCTTATCTTATTCTCACTTAACTAAATTATTTACCAAACATGCATGTAATGCGGTAAGCAGGCAATTTTATTACTAAGTGGTTATAGCAGTACCTGGCCTCGATGAGGGTTCAGGCTCATCGTCCCGGTCCACCATGTGTAGTGTGGGTCCCGACTTCTGGGCTACCCGTGGGTTCTTATCTGCAGCTTGCTGTACCCTTCTCTAATTGTCAGATCCAGCTCCCTGATCAGTCTTGCCCTTGCCCTTCAACTCGGGCCTAAGGCTCTGCTAGCGGGTTCCGGAAGCACTCGTATGCTTGGTGCCTGTATACCCCACAATAGTTGCACTCCACCTTGTTCCCCTTACAATCAAGCCCGGGGTGGTCCTTGTGACACCACTGACAGATGTAGCGTCGCTGGTAGCCACCACCGGCTCCCTTATCAGTCTTCAGATCCTGATCATTTAAGACAACATTAGTACTCATATCTTAAACGGTTGCTAATTGTCTCTTAACCCACTCAATATTAACCTCTTTACCCTTTGGCGCCCTTGAGCGGAGGGGCTTAGCTGCATATGCATACGTCAACTTCAGTGGCTCTTCTGGAGCCTTCTCTTTTTCCTCCTTCCCTTTTTGGTTCTGACTTTTCTGAGCTTGAGGCTGGTACTTCTGTTTCTTGTACCCACCTTGCCCTTGGTTCTCCATGCTCTTACCGGCACTCTTCCTCTTAGCATTTTCCTCGTCCCTCATCTGGACGGTTATCTCAACCTTAGCAGCGGCATGATAGCACTCCTGCTTACCAAAGTATTAGTTACTCTTATTTCTCACAATCTAAATCTTACTCATTTACTTACTCATATCTCAACCATTCCCATTACCTGCAAGGTAGTATAGCTCATCGGCCCCATGCCGTAGCGGAGTCGATGGCTAAGCCCGCCATAGAAGCGGTCCACCAGTATCTGGTCTGAATATCCAAGACCTGGCAGAAGACAGAGCAAGGCGGTGAACTCTGAGTAATACTCGTCCACCGTCATCTTGTCGGTCTGCTTAAGCGCATCCAACTGCAAGCGCTTCTTCGTCTGGACATGGGCGGGGTAGTACTTTGCTCGTAGCAATGCGGTGTACTGCTCCCAGCCGAACTCTGGATTGGCCACATGCTCGGCCCTCACCAGCTTCCACCAATCGCCTACCGCCCCTTTCAAGTAGAACGCAGCCAGGCGCACCTTGATCCCAGCAGGGACATCAAGGGTCTTGAAGGCGGTCTCCAACTCAGAGATGTACGCCTCGAGCTTGGTGGGATCAGTCTCCCCCTTAAAATGTGCGGGTCGAAGGTCTGCAAGGCTCTTCACCCAATTTGGTTCCCGAGGCTGTGGCGGTGGAGGTGGTGCACCAACACCAGGCTGATAGCCCATATGCCCTAATGCGGCAGCCACGATCTCTTCGATCGTCTGCCCTTCCGGTATCTCTGAAGCGTCGCCGCCTCTGCCACGGCCTCAGCCTCTCCTTCCTGACATCTGAACAATCACAACTCACATTAGGTTCGCATTCACCACTGTTTCGGTTAACGAATTATAACGTCCGTAGACGGAAAGACGATCCACACTAAATAGTGGTCATCTGACTCTACTCACTCTAACAGCACACACCCTTAACCCATCACTTATTTCTTAACTTATATCCTAACTCGATGGTCACTTATGTCCGGAATTTCTTGATCAGAGCGTAACTACGCTCTGATACCACTTTTTGTAACACCCCGTCCAAAGCCAATCGTGGTTATCGCAAAACTTAATAACTTAATCACAATGATCGCAGCGGAATAACTAACACCGGGACCTTGCCACGGTCTGATCAAAAGAACATACCGAACTTTACTAATTTACAACACTTATCCAAATATACATTCCATCCAAAATGCCCACCAACCGAGTTTTGAGTATCTCAAGTGACAACATAAACTTCAAACAGTTTTAAATATAAACAGACGGGCGAACATACGCAACCCGTGCTCAAAAATAAATAACCCATCCTAGGTCTAACCGCTCCTACTCTCGTGGTGTGACTTCATGGGCCTCTTACCTGCAAGTGTAAAACAGCCCCCAAAGGGGGTCAGCACGAATGCTGGTACGACCCTCTCGTGGCCCCCAAGCTAACGGGGCTACGACGACTAATTGTCGATAGCATGGAAATTGATTAGATACACAATCATAATATGAAGTGGAATAAACAACCATCCACAGATGAACATACATAGTTCACACACAAATGAATGACTCAAGCGTTCCCTTACCAAGTGGGTTAGTAATAACCTCCTCTAGATCTGATTCCACTTAACCTCAGTTCACCTTAACTTACCTCAGTCTTAACCTTATCTTAAACTCAGTATACAAACCGTTTCTAGAATAGGAATGGTTGTATCTTATCTTAAACTTAGGATTTAGGTGATCCTACCTCACCATGTTAATGCCACCTACCTTGGACGGGAGTCCAGTGTAGCTAAGCCGGCAACCGACCCTAGGCAACAAGTCCGAAGACAAGTCCTTAAGTGGAGGGCGGATCTGATTCAGATACCAACCCCCTTTCCTTAGCATGCATGACCGGAGTCAGTCCCGGGTTCCTCACTCCCCCTTAAGTTCCTGTTAGCGAAAATCTTACAACCATGTGTTAGTTAAACCTTAACGGGTATTAACCAACGGACACCAATAATTAACTCCATTTTCTTAACTCAATAAGTACTAAACTTAGTTAGTAACAATCTCAAGTCTCGCGGGTTAGTGTAAAGAAAACACATTCACAACGAGAACAAGTATAACCGGTTGCATGCTTTATCTTGTTTTAGTCATAGCAAATAAACAGATAGCACACAAGCCGAGGGACACCTCGTTAGCAAGCAGGTCACAAGAAAGACTGTACCGTTCACCGTCGACTGTCGTTTGTTTAACCTTCTCCGGGGTCCCAATTCACAAACCAAAAACATTCTTTCATCTTTAGGCCATTAGTAATTTGAACCTTACTTAACTCATTTTGTCCCTAAAATTCCCATCCAATACTCTCTTAAGTCCTTACCACTTAACCTTATAAACTTAACTTTAAACTTAAGGTTTATACTTAACTTAACTTAATTCCTTAGGTTCTTAGGTTCCTAATCATTATTACCCTACAAATGGCATACCTTATTACCAATTAACATCTTTAGAATTTAAAATTTCTCTTTTTTTTTGTTTTTGGCTTGACCGACCTTACCGACCGACCTTACCTAAGGTCGGTCCATTCCAGGACATATTACCGTTTGAAATTTTACCCCGACCGACCTTGCAATTCCGGTCCCCGAGGTCGGTCCATTCCCGAGAGTTTCCCCGTGGAAAATCTAAGCCCGACCGACCTTGTCAAGGTCGGTCCCAAGTTCGGTCGATTCCAGAGACCAATTCCCGTACAAAATTCTAGGCATGACCGACCTTGTAAGTCCGGTCCCAAGGTCAGTCCATTCCAGAGACTCAATTCGTACACAAAATACAAGCCCGACCGACCTTGCAAGTCCGGTCCCCAAGGTCGGTCCATTCCAGAAACTCTTTCCGGTAGTGTAAACTGAGCTCGACCGACCTTGCAGGTCCGGTCCCTAAGGTCGGTCGGCTCCAGACCTTTGTTTCTAAATTCCCATTTGACTCCAAACTTCACCCCATATATCCTAGTATGTTCTAACCTCATTTGGGCACTTCAAATACACCTTAAGCCCTCCACTAAACTCATTAAATCACTTACCAATATCCACCTTAGTCATTATGCATTTTCCTTATAATAATGCCAACACTTGTAATGTTTTTCACTAGGCTTCTAAGTGGTGGTTCATACCTATTATAACCACTATGCCAAAATGTTTCCACACCACTATAACATCATCTCCCTAGCATCTTTCACCATCTAAAATTCCTTTATGCAACTACTTAAAGTTCCTACACAAGTTTATGCCTCCTTCTTCCAACACATTATTTCCTTCCTACTTGTTTACCAATATTTGCCTAAGTCCTAAATACACAAGTATATCCCAAGACATTCATTTGATTCCTAAATCCTCCATGATGATGCCTAAGTCATTCTAACTCATGAAAACACCTTAAACTCACCCTTCTTCATCAAAACGACTCCTAAAGTTTCTTAGTACTTCCTTAGTCATAAAATCTCCTTACACATCTTAAACACTTAGGTTCTTCACTAAATTTCGACATGGGTTCTAGTATATTATTACACCAAAACATTTAGTTTTTCACCATCAAATAGCTATCAACATTCAAACTCTCATTAAACCTCCTTAGCACACATCATGCACCAAAACTACACTACATCACAATATAGTGCATAAACTTAAATTGCTTGGCACTTAGGCCCTTAAATGACTTGGCTCTTAGGCCCTTAAATGCATAAATCTTAAACACTGAATTTCCTCAATATATATAGCCTTTGACCAGCAAATACACACAACAAGGCTCCCATTGCAATTTAAATGCTCTTATAATTCACCTTGACATTCCTAAACTATCTCCTTTTCTCATTTGCTCCTTAGTCACAAGTTCACAAGTATAATAATGTTCTTTCTCCTAGGTTTTACAACCCTTTCCCAATGTAAAATCTACACTAAACTTATCACATATCTAAATCCCATTCCCTTAAACAATAAAACACCTCAAGGTAAGTAATTTACCTTGTTCTTTTACAAGCTCACAAACTTTCCTCCTTAGCCTTTTTCCTTGAACAACCTCGGTCACCACTTAAACTCCCCTTGCCAATGTTCTAACCAATATCCAATGACTCTAATGAGTGCTATATAATACATTAACCTTAAGGAACAAACCCTAGGTTAAAAATGTGCTTTAAGGTATTAAATTGATTGTTTTACCTTGGAGTCTTAGAATAGGCTTGGATATGAAGCAAGAAGGCCTTTTCTATCCCTTTGTGGAGAATAGAAAACAAGCTAGAACAAGGCATAAACATGAAGCCCCAGGAGTATAGATTTTCGGTTATGGAGAAAAATGGTGGAAACCTAGATTTTTTCTACACTTCCTTACCTTAAGAGAATGGAGAAGCTAATGAACTCCTCAAGCTTATTTTCCCCCCTTCAATGGAGGTTTCACTTGGCACTGAAATGAAGCTCTTGGAGATTTGAAAGGATAGGAAGAAAGAGCTTGAGCTAACTAAGAGATATATGTGCTTGGTTTTGATTTTGGAGCTTAAATGAGCAAGTAGTGGTCAAAAGAAGGTGGAGCTAGCATGGAGGTTGCTTCTTACGTGAAAGAGAAGAAAGAGATCAAGAGAAATTGGTGGTGAAGATGAAGAATTAAGAAAGGAGGAGAGAGGTGGTATAAATGAGATATTTTGATTCCTTAAAAAGCAAATAGTAAAACCACTTACTTTTCCTCTTTTTCTTCTAACATTAGTTGGCTACTCTTGGTGACTCACACCCTTAGAAAACCGCCCCCTCATTAATTAGGCTAGTCATGGTCTTGTTTGACCAATTAATTAAACTTAGTTGATTAAAGACTAAACCAGGCACTATTTGATTACTATTCACAAACTAGTGCACATAATTGTGAAATTTTTGATTTCCCATTTATTTAGACTTCCTAATGTGATACTAATTAGTACACAAGTTAATTAAGAAGTAATCATGAGTATTTAGCCACTTAAAACCCCTTTCTAAGACAATTTTTCAAAAATGTGCTTTAAGAGTCCTTAAAGCACAATTTGTGTTTTAACTTGTTTTTGAGCTTGGTTTTCTTTGTTAATTGACTTAAAATGACCATTAGGATATTAATAAGGTCTTAGAATGATATTTGGGTGCTCACCCAAGTCTCTCCAAGCTTAGAGCACGTTTTTGCTTAAACTGCTCTTTTGGTGTTCCCTTATGTTTTCTTTGATTAAAAATGTCTCTTAATGTTTCTAAGGCATTATTTAGCCTCCTTATATGTTACTTATCACTTAAACACCATATCTAAGTTTGGGGTATTTCATTACAAGTTGACCATTCACACTTACCTTCACGGAAATACACTTCTACAATACATACACAATGCTTGTTAGCTTCTTTTACCCACCCGGGTTAATCGGATGTACATTACTCTTTTACTCAAGGTCATTGACTTACACTAGCCAAGACCATTACTCATACAATACTTTACTTACTTACTTACTCAAGTTAAGTCCTAGTGACCTCGGGCAGGTACTACACCGTCCCACCACCGGGCTTTACTGTGGCTCACCAATCTAGGATGCTACCCATTTAAGGGATTTGGTCCATAGAAAGGATTCAGGCCAGGAATCGGATCCAACCTCTTGTGTCTCCTCATCCTCACGCGTGGCCGAAACTATATCGGACTTCTACTCATTCCAATTTATTCAATACTCAAGTTAGGAGTTAGATGGTTAGGAATTAGTAGAAGTCATCACATCCATACCAAGGAATAATACATTACACAAGTACACCACAAGATACATACACACTTCATTCTCATCCATTTATTTCATGAATTATACAAACTAGATGTTCAAGGCAATATAACAAGAACAATATAAACAAGCAAAACTAAGTGCATTAAAATCCGATTCGTGCATTTATCTTATTTAGGTGATCAGATAAGCACACAAATCGGGGTAACCAGGTTAGGATACAGAGCATAAGGAAATCATACCACTCACCGTCAATTTGGACTCACCGACTCCTCTTCGGTGTTTGACTAATCAAATCCTATCACATACATGCGATCGAGCGGTTAATTAACTATAATTAACTTAACTCGTTTCATCTTTTATATTTCCTGACTTATAGTTACTATGTCTTTACCATTCTTACACTTACACATTGTTTACTTACTCTTCACCACTTTTAAAATTTCTTCATACCCTTAATGACCTTTAAACCTCATTAATTAATACTAATTACCTTACACTATCATTACCCATCAAGCCCTACATTAAAATGGCATTAAAATGATTTCTGTGAAGAAAATGGGGTGGTCCGGGTTTGTGTCCGGGTTCATAAACCCGGACCAATGTGTTTGATCCGTCTCAGGTGCGATTAAGGAAAGGTTCGCGTTTAGGTCCTAGTTTACAAACCCGGACCATTACTTCTGATTGCTCTCGGGTGTGAATTTGGGGTGGTCTGGGTTAGTTTCCTGGTTTGTAAACCCGGACCACTCCACTGCTACTACATTCTGTTGCGTTTTATGGCTGGTCCAGGCCGGTTTATAGACCCGGACCAGTTGCAGTAATGTAAAATATGTATGTTTTTTATTATGTTTGAACTTCAAACTTCTACCAACTTCTTCCTCTACTTTCCTACATATAATCTAGTATGTTTTAGCACTGATTAGGCACTTTAAACTAACCTAATACAATCTTTATAATACTATGTCAACTTACAAAATTTCACTGCTGTTTTCCTCTCCTGTTACAGTTTTTCTTCTTTAACAGATGCTACAGATTTTTCCTTTCTTCTTCCCATTAGCTAGATGATTCTCAATCTAGCATAACTTAGTTAAACACCTCACATTACTCCATTTCTAGTTCTACTTAACTACACCTCTTCCTTCTAAATACAAACCCAAGTGAAAATCTCATATTTTTTCTCTGTACATCTCCCTATTCTTTCCTGTCAAACAACACTCAAGTCCACTAAATTTCTAACCAAAAATTGACAGAGTATCCCTACATTTCTAAGTATTCTCACCACATCAATTACTCATCAATACAGTTTACAACCTGCTCAATATATTCATTATCAGTATACACACTAAACACTCATTTTAACTCCTGCACTAAACATCCATTCCCATCTAGGTTTATACAAGCTTTTAAATGTCTTTTGAAGCTTTACAACATTCTGGTATTCTTCCACATTATGCCACTACTCAATACCATTTACAATACTCATTTCAAGCTACTAAAAATATGTTACAATAAGCATACAAAGGCTACACAAGGGGAGTGTAATTTACCTTGTTCTTTCTAGCCTTTCTTTCCTTCTCCTTTCTTCCATCCTTCTTCTTTCCTTTCCTTTCCTCTCCTTCTTAAGCCACCGGTTATGGAAATTCAATGCCTACTGCTAGAGCCCATTACGTAACACCATTTCAATACAACCTAGCCCTTAAATCATCTTTAAGCTTTAAGGTACATTTTCAGGGTTTAGGAAATGCATTACCTTGCAAGCATGTAGAAGGAGTGTAGAATAGCAACAAGAGCAAGATTTTCACTCTCCAAAAGAAGCCAAAATTGGCTGGGAAAACAAGGAATATAAGTTCAAGACTTGGAAATCTCTAATTACAAATAAGAGCAAGAAATGCTAGTATTTTCGAATTTCTTTTTACCTTAGACCAACAAGGTGAAGAAGGGGCTTCTAATGGTGGTTTTCATCTTCAAAAGCAAGAACACCCATGGAGATGAAAATGGGTATTTTCAAATTTGGAAAAGAGGGAAATGTTCTCCTTGACGAGAAGAATACAATGGTACAAATTTTAAAATTTTGGTGGAGGTTTGAGTGCTCAACAAAAGGAGAGAAGGGAGAGTGCTGGAGGAGTTTTGCAAATCGCCATGGAAGGGGCTGCTTGGAGAAGAAATAAAATGAGAGAGAGAGGTGCAGTACGGGAGAGTGTGAAAGAAAGAAATGAGGGGGAGTAGGAAAGAGAGGGTAAAAGTAAGATTTTTACTTTTTGATTTACTTTTTGCCTTTTATAAATAAGGGGGAATTAAGAGAGTGAGGGAGAGGGAGCAAATCGGCTCACACACTGCACACACTCACTTTTTTAATTCCTATTTTCAATAGTGGACACACTAGTTTAGTTTATTTACACTCTCACCCTAGAACTCCCGTTTTTTTTTTACTATTTTCTTGTTTAATTGATTTTATTGGTTCTAGACCTTCATTAATGTTTATTAATGACTATTTGGTTGACCAAGATTGTTATAAGTCTATTTAACCCACTTAAAGTCGCGTTTTTCCGGTTTCCTCGAAAAGCGCGCTTTAAGGTTCCTTTGTGGTTTTAATCAATTTTATGGATCCGTTTTCTTCGGGAATTGTTTCTACATACTAATTAGGCATAAATAAGCCTTAGGAATCCACCCAGGATCCTAGTCGTGGTCACATAACTCCTACAGTTAAGTAACACTCATTTTTACATTTTTCGCTTTTTAAGCATTTTCTTCATTTCTTTTGGATTTATTTTCCTTACCAAAATTACTTAGCCACTATTAGGCCCTTAAATACTGTGTTAGAATGATTTTAATCACTATTTTTAAGTTCGGGGTATTTCAATCTACCCCCTTAAGGAACTTTACCCTCAAAGTTGTTCAAGGTTGTAGGATTACGATACTTACTCTGTCAGACACATCTAATGCCAAAAGTCATACATTCCTCCTCTTACAAATTCCCAAATCCGTTACTCAAGGTCTCTAGATACCATACCATGCAAATATACTTCAATCACTCCGATCCGTATTACAACCAACCATCTAGTTTTACTCTACAAGGTTTATACGTATACACAATGCAAAGCTACCCCAAGGCAATGGAATACACACTACGATCCCGCAGGCACTCAGGTCATCTAGACACAGGACTCCTCTACGTCCCGCTGCCCTTGGAATAATATAACATGATACACCACCACTGTTCTCTGGTATAGGCTTCAACCAAATCCTTATTCTCAAGTCTGAAGGGAAATCCTTTCACAACCACTAGTTAGAAATCTTTATAAAACACAACAACTCCAAGTTCCAATTTACGTTCATTACATCTATTCTATGCATGATTCTTGTGACCACTTGAGGGGAGCTTCAAGAATCATTCGACCCTGATGTGATCAGCATCAGTGTTGAACTATCTTTCCACCCCAATTTCTATTCAGTTTCCCTTGATCGGATCAGGATCAAGTTCGACTTCCCACATCAGTTTCAAACAATCAAACAATCCAAATATTTCCATTTTCTATCTTTTTACTCTTCCTAGTCATAATTATAAATTCACACATCTCCAAAGGATGGAATTCAGTCCATCAATCATCCTCAATCTACTTCCAAATACTTTACTTTGAGATTCAATGCCTAAGGGCTCATTTCATCGACTTTTGATACTTTCGTCCATTACTCTCCATCATCTCCAATAACCTAACTAAGAACTACAATACTTGTAGAATTTAGTTGTCCTCAATTTACTTCCAATGACTTACCTAGGAATACACTACTTATGGACTCCATTCAGCGATTACTCTCAATCATTTCGTACGATTCCTTTAAGGGTTACAATACTTGTGGGGCTCCGTCCACTACTCATTCTCAATTGTCTCAAAACAATCGCCTAGGGAACTCAATTTCCTCTAGGTTCTACATCGGTTTTATACCGACTCATGCATCGTAATGCCACGTCTAACTTCAAATAGACATACACTATGGGGATTATCATTTCCCCAGGAGTTTCTCTACTCTTCTTTTCTAATACTCTCACACAGGAGTTACAAGATAGGTAAATTCATCTTGTGGTATTTGCATCTCTCGTGCCTAATTACCCTAATTACAATATGAATGAATACGTATGTTTATTTAACATAAGTACCAATCATCAAATCAATACTCATTTGTGCTATGGACATCATAGTTTACGTGTTTTATATGTGAAATTTACACTAAGCGGTTTTTGCTCTACCCCCCTTAAAAGGGATTACGCCCATGTAATCTACCATATGTTATCATTGAACATTGGTTTACTAAGTTTGGGAATTCTGAAGTGTTTAGCTTCCCTACGATCTATTACTCAATGTATTATAGTCAAAGGGGCTTAACCTACTAACGGTTTAGTCCCTGCACCAAAAATTCCTATTGGAGTTTATTTAACTCATAATCAATTCGGTTCTAGCCTATCAGGCTTTAAGGAATTGATAGCCATTCTCTCATACTTACTGGGTGTATTAAACCTCTTAGCTAGGGCCCACTAGCTTCTGCTGCGCGCCCCTGATTACTTTAGTGTTTAATTTGCTCTTTGGTTATTCCAAATGTGCTACACATCGCCTTTTTATCCCTCTATTGTGGGAATAAGGTTTATTAAACAAGTGTGGTATTCTTTTACAGTGTTTGAACTCAATGTTTTTAGATTTATAACCAGCTCTCTGGCAATCTATTATACATACTTTTTGTACTCCCATGATTATTCACTAAGTTCCTCCGACTTATTGTCGGGCGAGGTTAAGTCACTACTTAGTTGTAGTGCTTCCTCTATTGTCTATAGCTTCTGAATTGTAATAGTTCTTCTGGTTCAGTACAGGTGTTCTTTACTTGTATGACCTTGCATTTTCTATGCGTCGGTTCTAGTGACTTTCTTAAGTCTCCTTCCATTTTTTATTCCACTAGAATTCACATCTTATGGTTGTTAGTGTGTTTTACACTCTTCGTGCTTCTTCGGCCTTAGGATGCACGGTTGTTTCTAAGCTTTTGCTCGACTAGCTTATGCCATGTTCGTTAGTGAAAGAAGAATTTACCACGATTTACATTTTCCATATTCCTAGCTATCCCACTAGATCATTAGCTGCACAAGTGCAATACTAAACACTCAGTCCTATAGAGTGTAGAGGCGTAAACGCTTGGCAGTAAATCTCTTATGTGGTCGCAATAGGAATAAATACTTCTACATGTCATTGTCTAACTACTTCCTCATAGCGGTCGCTTGTTGCGCACCATATTCTCACTCATTATACAACATCGTTTTTACGATCTCTGTTACTATGGTAGCATATCATAACTCATTGCCATTGTCGTTGGCACCATTCCTTATGGTATGAATACACCAAGGGTTTCCTATGTTCGTGTGTGTGACGGTTATCGTAGCATACCGTAATGTTATTATCTTTCCATTGCGGAGATGTTTTATTCCAATTTAGGTTTCATGTGTAGGTTAGCTTACGTCACATTCCTTTATCATTGATGATATAATTTACCAAGTATCTTGGTTGACCAAGGATGAAGAGATCCGTTGGTCACTAACTCCTTTGAGCTTTGGTCATTCAATGTCAAAATGTGCATTCACATTGATTGATTTGACATTCACTTCCTCCTAAATCCTAGCATTGGATATAGGCTCTAGCTGTGCAGTTTTACTTTTGTATGTACCCACCAGGACATCCCAAGGGCTTCAAGGGTTTTCTGGTCCCGTTCTCTAATTGAAGAGTATTCTATCATTGATAAGTTAAGGTTCTTGTTGAGGGGTTTGTTTCCACTCATAAGTCTCATGAAAAGGTTTACTAGGTTAGTCTCTGTTTATGTACTTCCGCCATTCATATAATGGTTCACCATATGCTTGGTTGCATATGGAGTATACCTACTCCTTCAAGTCTCTATGCTCTTTACACGATGTGCTTCTACAGTCCACATTACACATTTCGTGTTTGCTTCTCAACCGACTCTTCTTCGGTTTTCACAGTTGCTCTCAAAGCCTCTTTCTAGGTTAGTGGTTTGGAAGTCTTATCTTCTTATTCAATTGTCTCTTGGCAATAACTACATGCACAAGTTTTGTTGTTAAGGTAGATGGAAGCCTTTTGTAAGGGTTCACATCATCACCGCATTGATGGTCTTCGGCTAACGAGGGGTACCCTCCCTCGGATTTCTCATAGTATCCAAGTGTGGACTAGGCCAGTGTTGGCATTATCACGATTCTTATGCCTCTGTGCTACCATTGCTACAGAAGGCATGAAGGGTAATTAAAAGCTTCGTCAACTGTATACTAGACTGACGTTCTAGTGACAGTGACACTGAGGTAGCCATTACTCCAAGCCACTCATTATGCTGAGTTCAAATTGTGCGATTCGATTGTCCCTCTGCTCATTGTAGGGAATAACATTTATCTTTACCATTTCCGGCAGTTATTTATCATTAACATGGGTTTGTAACCACTTAAATGTACATGACGTAGTTGGTTCATGGCTTTTAAGCCTTATTGTTGCGAGCCATGCTCCTTGCAGGCCGTCTATGCATGTTTCCACCTCCATGTATGCCATCATAGGGTTGGAGGTATTTATTAGGCTCCATGGCAAGTTGTTGCATCACACTTCCGTTCATGGGAGGCCCTTTAGGCAATCTGGTGTTAATCAGTGCCTTTAGTGGTTGAGGGTATTTCCTGTTAGGCGAAATCCCTTCGGCGTCTTAACCGAGTGTTCCTTCTAGCTCCCGTGCTCTTATCTTGACGCTTTGTTCGACTGTTGTTAACTCAGACATCCTTCAAGGATTGCTCTGGGTGTTGTTAGGTTATGCGTTACGTCTCACGTCTAATGTTGTGAGATATGTTATGTCCACTATACCGCCTTGGGTATCGTAATTTGAGCTATCCCCTTTAAGGTTATAGCGTGTCCCATTCTTGGGTAGTCTTTGCAATTGTTCTTGGGAACTCCGCCCCGTTTGTTGAACGTCGTTTTTCACGTTAGGCATTTGCCTTACTATGTTTAGGTTGGATATCTCTTCCAGCTGTCATGTATTTGCTTGAAGTTTGAGACATATCCAATGTCTATACTTACTAGTATGTGCTCTTTGCACTTCCTAATCCTCATTCCTTATCTTCAGATGGATTCTTTGAGTTCTTTTATGCTTATTACCTAGCCGAGATCCTTCGCCTTGATCATCTGAGGTGTCCAGCTGTTCTGGTTTAAACATACTCATGGTCCGTAGAACGAAGTTGACTACTTCCCGTGTTTCGTACACTACATGTATACATACGTGGGGTACCTTGTTGGTACGTTACCACTTACCCGACTATCTGTCAGGCCTGCAAGCTCCTTCGGAGTGCGGTCGTCCCACAATCCCGTATTTGGGACACTCTAGTGCTGTCACACGCCTAGGTGAAGTATTTTCTATTGTCAGCTTCTTGTATCATTCTATGATACTCGACCGTAGTTTTGTTGGTTTGGTTTTAAAAATCCGAGGTTTAAAAGAAGGGTTGTGGTTTGAAGAAAAATTTTGGTTTTGAAATAACAGTTAGGTGTTAAAAGAAGTTCTTCATGGTGTGGCCATGCCTGAGGTCCTGGCCAAGTCCAGCTTCTCGCTGATTGGTATGTTCTTAATACAATGGTCAGGCCGTTAGGCCTTTCCAAGGTTCCATTCTTCCAGTTTTTAGGATGTGTGATCCTGTAGTCGCTTCATTGCGGTCACGGTACATTACTAAGTACTTGTGGCGTGTTAGGGTTCCTCTACATGTTCGTGTTCTTACTGCACTTGCCGTGGCAAGTGAGTGGTACTGGTGGTTTTTGGGTAAACCTATACCGGTCACGGCATGGTTTCCACTCGTATTAGGTAGTCTTGTCGACCCTTTCCTTGATCAATTGATTTATATTTAGGATACTCGACCCTTTAAGTAACTTCTCTGTGATCTTGACATGACTGTCGTTGACCGGGGTACTTCTCCAATCCTTGGAGATCCTTGTTTATTTTTTATGTGTTTTCCTTGTTGCTCGTTCCCACACGTGTACCGTGGTCACCGAGCCTTAGCTTGTTTAGGCACTACTCTGTAGTTATGTTGGATTATACCCCGTGAAGGTTTTCGTAGCTGTCTGAGCTATGTCAGCCAGGTATTGTAACCTCTTGGCAATACAGTTTTGGAGTTAACCACTCCCGACTATGTCTATGTCAGCTAGCATAGCACCGTTGGTGGTGTTATTTAGCTATTACCGTCCCGTAGACTTATGTCTCGGGTTTTATTACTGTCCCTTTTTCCGTCTCGTTACATGGTGCGTGCTTCCCTTCCTGCTGCTGGTTGACTAGCCAGGTTTCGTGACTGTTAAGCATGTCGCCCCATGTTATTGCAAGTTGTAGCCTCCTTATGGTTGGAGTACTCGTTCTACCGCTATTAAGTGCGGGTATTGTTGTTCAACTGGGAACCATCTCCAGACTTCCAATTCTTGGGATCCACTATATGTCAGGTTCTTTCCTCTTATAGGAATATCTCACTACTGTCAGATCGGGTTTCCCCGAGTATGAGAGGACTTTCCTTCTCTCTGGCGTTCTTTCCCAAGTTATACAATGGGGGATGCGGTGGGCGGGACTGATATTGTAGGTATCCGGTACACACCGGTGGTTCCTAACTAGCATATCTCTAACGCTATCACTCAGCCCTTAGCCCTAAGCTTCTAATTCCTAACTCGGTATTTCCTGTCATCAGAGCGATACTTCGCTCTGATACCACTTTTTATAACACCCCTACCGCTAATACCGTCATTACCGTCTAATCACCTCGTACTTACATATCTTCACAGCGGATACTTTCTTACACAATGGTGGGTGATACAATGCCGTTAGCCACCCACGTGACTAACAAGGCCTACTACTACTTACTGCATCGGTCTGATGGACCGGAATACTCGAGCACTACACAATTACAATCCATACTCCAATTACCAACCGAGTACTACAATTCTCCATTCAATACAATACTCCATAATTACAATACAATATACTGAGTTTACTAAGATCCAAATCCAAATACAACGGTTCTTTCAAGTTATACATACTCACTAAGAGTCTAGCATCTACCCATTCCTCACAAACTACATACTTTCCAAATACATAATGGTGTACCCCTTGGTAGGTACACCGACACTTTAAAGGCTACAAGCCTTATACAATTCTCTACTATCTACAATTCACTGCTTGCTATCTAAGCATAGCCGCCGGTTTCTTACCATGACCATAACCGCTACGGGTACCTGTACAATAAAAACAGTGCCCCAAGGGGCTCAGCTTATGCTGCATATGAAATCCGCATACCCCGCGTACTAGCGAGGGTACGCCGACCATTTGGTCGAATACATGCAATTCATTTTACTTATACATACATACATGCTTTCATTCATAATATTACAATACGTCACAAAGCATACATATCTACATTTCAATACATACAAGGAAGACATTACAAGTCGACCATACACACTTACCTTTACAGAAATACACTTCTACAATACATACACAATGCTTGTTAGCTTCTTTTACCCACCCGGGTTAATCGGGTGTACATTACTCTTTTACTCCAAGTCATTGACTTACACTAGCCAAGACCATTACTCATACAATACTTTACTTACTTACTCAAGTTAAGTCGTGGTGACCTCCGGGCAGGGACTACACTGTCCCACCACTGGGCTTTACTGTGGCTCACCAATCTAGGATGCTACCCATTTAAGGGATTTGGTCCATAGAAAGGATTCAGGCCAGGAATCGAATCCAACCTCTTGTGTCTCCTCATCCTCACGCGTGGCCGAAACTATATCGGACTTCTACTCATTCCAATTTATTCAATACTCAAGTTAGGAGTTAGATGGTTAGGAATTAGTAGAAGTCATCACATTCATACAAGGAATAATACATTACACAAGTACACCACAAGATACATATACACTTCATTCTCATCCATTCATTTCATGAATTATACAAACTAGATGTTCAAGGCAATATAACAAGAACAATATAAACAAGCACAACTAAGTGCATTAAAATCCCGATTCTTGCATTTATCTTATTTAGGTGATCAGATAAGCACACAAATCGGGGTAACTAGGTTAGGATACAGAGCATAAGGAAATCATACCGTTCACCGTCTATTTGGACTCACCGACTCCTCTTCGGTGTTCGACTAATCAAATCCTATCACATACATGCGATCGAGCAGTAAATTAACTATAATTAACTTAACTCGTTTCATCTTTTATATTTCCCGACTTATAGTTACTATGTCTTTACCATTCTTACACTTACACATTGTTTACTTACTCTTCACCACTTTTAAAATTTGTTCATACCCTTAATGACCTTTAAACCTCATTAATTAAGTACTAATTACCTTATAATATCATTACCCATCAAGCCCCTACCTTAAAATGGCTTAAAAATGATTTCTGTGAAGAAAATGGGGTGGTCCGGGTTCACAAACCTGGACCAATGTGTTTGGTCTGACTCTGGTGCGATTTAGGTGTGGTTCGGGTTTAGGTCCTAGTTTACAAACCCAGACCATTACTTTTGATTGCTCTCTCGGGTGTGAATTTGGGGTGGTCCAGGTTAGTGTCCTGGTTTGTAAACCCGGACCACTGCACTGCTACTACAACACTCAAGTCCACTAAATTTCCAACCAAAATTTGACAGAGTTTCCCTACATTTCCAAGTATTCTCACCACATCAATTACTCATCAATACAGTTAACAACCTGCTCAATATATTCATTATCAGTATACACACTAAACACTCATTTTAACTCCTACACTAAACATCCATTCCCATCTAGGTTTATACAAGCTTTTAAATGTCTTTTGAATCTTTACAACATTCTGGCCTTCTTCTACATTATGCCACTACTCAATACCATTTACAATACTCATTTTAAGCTACTAAAAATCTGTTATAATAAGCCTACAAAGGCTACACAAGGTGAATGTAATTTACCTTGTTCTTTCTAGCCTTTCTTTCCTTCTCCTTTCTTCCTCCTTCTTCTTCCTTCCTTTTCCTTTCCTTTCCCCCCTTCTTAAGCCACCGGTTATGGAAATTCAATGCCTACTGCTACAGCCCATTACATAACACCATTTCAATACAACCTAGCCCTTAAATCATCTTTAAGCTTTAAGGTACATTTTTAGGGTTTAGGAAATGCATTACCTTGCAAGCATGTAGAAAAGTGTAGAATAGCAACAAGAGCAAGATTTCCACTCTCCAAAAGAAGCTAAAATCGGCTGGGAAACAAGGAATAGAAGTTCAAGACTTGGAAATCTCTAATTACAAATAAGAGCAAGAAATGCTAGTATTTTCGAATTTCTTTTTACCTTAGACCAACAAGGTGAAGAAGGGGCTTCTAATGGTGGTCTTCATCTTCAAAAGCAAGAGCACCCATGGAGATGAAAATGGGTATTTTCGAATTTGGAAAAGAGGGAAATGTTCTCCTTGATGAGAGGAATACAATGGTACAAATTTTGTAATTTTTGGTGGAGGTTTGAGTGCTCAACAAGAGGAGAGAATGGAGAGTGCTGGAGGGGTTTTGAAAATCGCCATGGAAGGGGCTGATTGGAGAAGAAAGAAAATGAGAGAGAGAGAGGTGTAGTACAGGAGAGTGTGAAAGAAATGATGAGGAGTAGGAGAGAGAGGTAAAAGTAAGATTTTTACTTCTTGATTTTCTTTTTGTCTTTTATAAATAAGGGGGAATTAAGAGAGTGAGGGAGAGGGAGCAAATCGGCTCACACACTGCACACACTCACATTTTTAATTCCTATTTTCAATAGTGGACACATTAGTTTTTTTATTTACACTCTCACCCCATAACTTTCCGTTTTTTTTACAGTTTTTACTATTTTCTCGTTTAATTGATTTTATTGGTTCTAGACCTTCATTAATGTTTATTAATGACTATTTGGTTGACCAAGATTGTTACGAGTCTATTTAACCCACTTAAAGTCGCGTTTTCCCGGTTTCCTCGAAAACGTGCTTTAAGGTTCCTTTGTGGTTTTAATCCATTTTATGGATTCGTTTTCTTCAGGAATTGTTTTTACATAATATTTAGGCATAAATAAGCCTTAGGAATCTGCCTAGGATTCAAGTCGTGGTCACATAACTCCTATGGTTAAATAACACTTGTTTTTACATTTTTCACTTTTAAGCGTTTTCTTCATTTCTTTTGGATATATTTTCCTTACCAAAATTACTTAGGCACTATTAGGCCCTTGAATACTATGTTAGAATGATTTTAATCACTATTTTTAAGTTCAAGGTATTTCAATGTTAGACTTATTTGGTTTAGTCATGAATTAGGGAAATTTTGATTGATAGTTGTTGTGATTTTAGACCCCGAGTTGGATGACGGGCGTCACCTATGAATCTGCTGAGCTATCTTCTTACTGGTGTGTATATCCAGGTAAATCTTTGTGCTCATGACTGATTTTGATTCATGGTTGCAATTATCGAAAAATATTTTGACATGTTGTTTTGTGAGTATTGGGAGATTATTTAAAATCCTGATTAGGGATTTGGAAATTGGAATTCTTTCTCACGTATTGTGAATTGATGATTGAGGTTTATCAATGGAGATTCTATTATGTTTTTTGGGAGCCTTTCACAGGAATAATTGCTTTGTCGATAGGACCCATAGGTGTCCCATATGGATTGTTGGTATTCGTACCTTTATATATATATGTATATATATTGCGTTGTGAACAGTGAAACACAGTTAAGCTCTATGATTTACTCTATGGACTGATGATTCATAGGGGGTGTGCACACTTAAAGACTTAGGGTGAGGTGGTGTTTGACGGTCCCATAGGTGACTGTCCTTATTTGAGTTGTGGGTGTTTCCTGATGAAAGCTCTCTCGCTATTCTTATTGATTTACTCATCTACTAGGAAAACAGTTTAAATTGTTGGTTAATATTTATCTTGATCAATTGATGAATTGATAAAAAGGAATTTCAAAACGTATTTTACATAGTGTGGTAAGTTTTACTCAGTTTCACTGATTTACACAGTCCCTTATGTGTTTGTATATGGTTTTCTGATCGCAGGTATGGATTGGTGAAGTTAGGGTTGGGATTAAGCCATCACATAGATGTAGAAGTTGGAATAATTTCCGAGTTACAATATTTTGAGATACGAGGTTTAAATATTTAATTTTATTGAATTGTTAGAGGTTTAGTCTGAGCACTTGAAAGTAGAGTATGGCGGTAGCACTCTGGATTTGTAGTATTTTATGTTTTGTTTTTATGGTAAACCTTCACTACATATGCCTAAAAACATTCACTTTCTATTGGCATTAATATTGTGGTCATTTTGTACTCTTTCTAAAACTGTTTTTGTTTTGATTTTCACAACTTTGGACCTATCTGAACGTTCGTCTGGACATCCATGTTCGGACAGCCCCGATAGCATTTTAACTTTTCATAGTTTTGGTTTGTCCGACATCTGTCCGAACATACATGCATGTTGTGCGTGTCTGAACTGTAAGTCTTGGCATTGGTGAAATACCCGTAATTAAAAATAGTGATTAATTAGGCTAATGAATAATTTAGAAGCTTAATTAAGTATAAATAATCATGAGGGAACAAATCCCGAAGAAAATGGATCCTTAAAACGGATTAAAATCACTAACGAACCTTAAAGCGCGTTTTTCGAGGTAACCGGGAAAACGTGTCTTTAAGCGGGTCAAATAGACTCGTAACAATTTTGGTCAACTAAATAATCATTAATAAATATTAGTGAAGCTTTAGAACCAATAAAACGGGAAATTAGTAAAAACTGTCAAAAACGGGAAGTTGTGGGGTAGAAGTGTAAATAACCAAAACTTATGTGTCCACTTTTAAAATAAAAAGTGAAGTTGTGTGTGTGTGCTAATACCAGCCGATGGCCCCCCCTCTCACACACTCTATTAATTCTTTTCATTTGCAAAAAGACAAACAAATTAAAGCATAAAGTAAACTCCCTCACTCACATTCTCTCTCTCCTCTACCCATTCCCTCCTTCACTCACGTCTACACACTCATCCCACTCTCTCATTTCTTCCTCCTTTCCCTGCGACAGCCATGGAAGCTTGAAACAACTCACAAAATGTCACCTTCTCTCCTCTTGTAACCCCCTCAAATCTCTTCCAAAAATTACAAAAACTACACCATTGGAATCCTCTCATCAAGAGCTACGATTCTCTCTTTTCAAAATCCGGAAAAGAGCATTTTCGTTCTCATGAGTATACCCCATTTGGAGCTTGAAGACCACCATTAGAACCACCGCATTCTCCTTGTTCTTGTGAGGTAAAAATCTCCTTGAAACTCCTTTGTTTTTCTAGCCTTAAGGGCAAAACGAATTTTAGACTAAACCCTTGTTTGGTCCCTTGTGTTCTAGCCGATTTTGGCTTTGTTGGAGGAGAGGAAACATTGTTCTTGAGCTAACCCAAACAGCTCCTACACCCTTGGAAGGTAAAATAAATTCTAAACCCTAAAATCTACATTAGAACTCAAATAATGTTTAAGGTTAGTTTAGTATTGAAAATATGTATGTTGATGGGCTGTAGCCTTGGAGGTTTGGTTTGCAAACCGGTAGAGAGAGAAGGAAGGAAGAGAGAAGGAGCAAGAAAGAGAAAGAGGAGTCTAGAAGAGAAACAAGGTAAATTATACTCTTTTATGTAGCCTTGTATATACATGTATGTAACAGATTTTTAGGAAGCTAAGATGAGTATTGTAATTAGTAGTGTAGTAATAGTGTAATGTGTAGGAGAACATAAGTATTTTGAACCTTAAAAGACATTTAAAAACTATTGAAATTTTAATGGGAATTGAATGTAATGTGCAGGAATTTCTAATGTTGTTAGAGTGGTATTTGTGTATGAGAGATTGAGCATATTTGTATTGGATTTAAACAGGTGGAATAGATCATTTACATGAGTGAAACAATGTGGTGAGAATATAAGATTTCAGGGGAGGTTATGGCAAAATTTGTCTAGGATTAGAACACTTAATGAGTTAGAAACTAGGTGAATAATGTAGGTTGTAACAGATTTTGATTGAGGAAGATAGAGGGTAAGTTGAGAGAGATAGTTAATGTAGTTATAATGTAGAAGAGGAGTGTAAGTGTTAAAATCTGTAGCATAATGCAACTAGAGAAGAAACTAGGTGAGTGTGGAAAAGAAACTTGGAAAATTATGTGAGTGAATTAGTATAGAATTGTGTAAGGAGTTAAGGAGTGAACTAGGGTGTATTAAGAGGTTTATTAGTGTTAAAACATGTGGGATTAAGTGTAGGAACAATGGGGAAGTAATGGGTAAAAGAGAGGACTGAAAACAGAAATAAAAATGCAAATACTGGGCCGGACCGAACTTGCGACCGGACTTGCAAGTTCGGTCGAGCCCAGATTTACAAAGACGGGAAAGCTTCTGGAATCGACCGGACTTGCGACCGGACTTGCAAGTTCGGTCGGACCAGAAAAATTTCCCCGTCTGAAACCTACTGGAATCGACCGGACTTGCGACCGGACTTGCAAGTTCGGTCGAGCCAGAAAAATTCCCCGATGAAACCTTCTGGAATGGACCGAACTTGTGACCGGACATGCAAGTTCGGTCGGCCAGAAAAATTCCCGTAATGCAAGCTACTGGAATGGACCGAACTTGCGACCGGACTTGCAAGTTCGGTCGGTCCAGGAAAATTCGGTAATGTGAGCTACTGGAATGGACCGGACTTGCAAGGTCGGTCGCAAGTCCGTCCAGTCAAAAAAAAATTATTTAAATTAAAACATAATTATATATATATATATATGTATACCCACATATATATATATGTACATGTATGTAAGTATGCCAACATTAAGTAAGAAAGTAAAACTTAAGTAATGAAAAATAAGTAAGTAAAGTGTAAGTGTAAGAAGTATAAGGACATAGTAAGTAGGAGTTAAGTTGATGGTAGTTAGATTAATCATTCAATTGTATGTATATCTTAGGATTTGATTTGTGACACCCGGAAGGACGTTTTGGAAACACGTACGACGGTGAACGGTATGGATTCCTCATGCCCCGTATGCTATCTTGGTTACTGTGATTTGTGTGTTGTGTGCTAATTGATCACCAATAATAAATAACTACCGAATCGGAGTTATCATGTTTCTTGTGAATATGTAGTGCGTATATTGTCTTCAATTTAGTTTGTATATTCAGGAAATGTTTTGGATGAAAGATATGAATGTGTGCATGTATGTTGTATTGTATCGTGACCGATTGTGAATGTGAATGGACTTCTAACTTATTCCCAACGAGCTAACCCTCATAACTTAAATTGGTAATTAATTGGAATGAGTAGAAGTCCGATATAGTTTCGGCCACGCGTGAGGATGCGGAGTCACGAGAGGTTGGCTCCAATTCCTGACTCTTAAACTGGTCCGTGGCCCAAATCCCTTAAGTGGGTAGCATCCCGGATTGGTGAGTCAAGTAAATCCCGGAGGTGGGACGGCGTAGTCCCCAGGGCCGGAGGTCCCGACGACTTAACTTGAGTATGAGTAAGTAAGTAAGAATGAGTAAGTAAAGTAAATGGAAGTAAGTATAAGTAAGAAAAAGTAAGTAATGAGTAAAAGAGTAAAAGCATTCCGATTAACCCGGGTGCATAATTTGGCTAACCTTGTGAAGGTAAGTATTGTGAGCATTATTATATTGTTGCCTTGGAATGATTAATGTACTGTGAATGAATGTATGTTGTATGCAAGCATGTATGTATGAAATAAATGAACAGCATGTTTAGTGGACGTCAAATAGTCGGCGTGCCCTAGCTAGCACGCGGTATATGTGGAGTTTATACGCAGCGTTTGCTGAGACCCTTGGGGCACCATTTTTACTACACAGGTACTCGGGAATGATGAAGATGTGAAGACTTAATTTTATTTCTTTATCTTCTTTTTGGATGTAAACACTGAATTATGATGGTGTAGAGTAGTAGTACATGGCTATAGCTTTTTGATTAGCCGGTGTACCATGGGGTACACCTTTTTGGATTTTGATAGAATGGGAATTGGTATAGATGAGTAGTGGTAGTAAAAACTCACTTTTGGAACTTAGAAAGGATGTAATTGAATACACTTAAATACTCGGTGATCCAGGATGTAAGTATTTGACATATGATATTTGGTAAGTAATTTAGTAGCTCGGTATATTATGTTCATCAGACCGTGACTGTAAGTAAGGTAAGCCTAGCTAGCCGTATGGGCGGTTAGCGGCGTTGTACCACCCACCGTAGTAAGTAGTAATATTTCCGCTGCGAACTCGTAGGATTAACAGGACGATTAGATGGTAAGCATGGGATTAACGGTTGGGGTGTTACAAAAAGTGGTATCAGAGCGTAGTTACGCTCTGATGTCCATAGTACCGAGCATAGGGGATTACCGAGTTAGGATTTCAACCGTCTTAAGACGGATACTTAGAAACCTAACTAGGAACTACCGTTGTTAACGACGGATACCCTTGACGTTCTTAGGAACGATACTTTGCTTAAATTCCAAGACCTTTGAGTCATATCTTGCGGATCCTAACGAAACTGTTAAATATTCAGATGTCAGGAAGAGGTCCAGGTCGCCCTAGAGGAGGGGGCAATGACGGACCCGGCGCGCAGACGATATCTGAGATCGTCGCCGCCACGGTAGCACAGATGCTACCACAAGTTATCCAAGCCGTGCAACAAACCCAACAGAACCAACAAACTCAAGCGGGGCCAATCCCTCCCCCGCCACCCAGAGAAGCGAACTGGGTAAAAGCTGTAGCGGAACTCCGCCCTCCCTGCTTTAGGGGCGAGAGTGATCCAGCTAAGCTCGAAGCCTACATCTCCGAGATGGAGACGGCGTTCGAAACCCTCGAAGCTCCTGCTGGAGTTCGAGTCAGAGTTGCTGCTTACTACCTGAAAGATGTAGCCATGGATTGGTGGAAGCTAGTCAAGCACGAGCACGTCAATGACCCCACGTTCGATTGGGAGTCCTTTGCATCTCTCCTCCGTTCAAAATACTATCCGGAGCATGTGAAAACTAAGAAAAGGCTAGAGCTGGACGCCTTTAAAATGACAGAGAAGATGTCTATTGACGAGTACTACCGCACTTTCACTTCTATCCTCCATCTCCTCCCTGATCTAGGATACACCGGCCAGGTGTTGGTCGATCGCTTCTATGGCGGTCTGAGCCATCGCCTTCGGTACGGTATGGGCTACACGAGATTTACCTCTCTTCAGGTAAATATCAATTAACCCTTAATATCAATTCAATTCTTTGAAATTCCTTGAATCTTTTCCTTATCCTTTCCTAAATGAGAATCCCGGCTAATACCTGAGATTTCAGGAGTGTTATCATGCGGCTTCTCGCGTTGAAATCACTTGCCAGTTAAGGGATGAAGAGACCGTGCTGAAGCGCAAAGCCAACAATAAAAACACCAGTACTGAGGAGCAGAACCAGGGGAAGAGCTAGAAAATAAGAAGGGGAATTTCTTTCAGCAATCCCAAAAGAAATCCCCAGGTGAGAGCAGTGCCCATGCTGAGCAGGGCAAACCAGTTGAGCTTCTTCAGCTTGGTTATTCTGCACCGGTGGCAGCAAAGCCACTGAGATCACACCCACCTAAGGGTAAACTCCAAATCCAATTCGTATTCGTGTAAGTACTATATCTAGTATATCCACGCACACATGTGCTAACCTCTGACCTCAGGTTCTAGCTCCGGTTCCGCCAAAACCTTCTCTGATGGCCGCACCTATGTGTGCAGGAAATGAAACCAGGACCATCCTGGTAAGGACTGTTATGGGAGGAAATCAAGTGCTATAGCTGCCAAAAACCGGTCACACAGCCAATAGATGCCCAGAGAGCACCAAACCAAAGGGGAACTTCCAAAACTACAAACAGAGGGAAGGCAAGGAGGTTGCATCTGGCGATGCACCGACCCAGCAGGCACCACAGGGACTGGGATCCCAGGGACCTCCGCGGGGGCACCTCAGAGGTAGCCTGTCCTTCATGTGATTGACCGTGATGGGTCCGGTTCTAAGTCCGGCCCAGGTAATTATCTTAACCTTTAATCCTTGAAGTAGCATGTCTAAGTATTGGAGTAACTGTATGAGTGAATGCATGAGTAAATAAACTGAAGTGTGTATTAAGCATGAAACGAAGAAGTAGTTGAAACTAGTACTCACCGTAGATGAAATTTATAACCTTAGGAAGCTTTAGTATCTGTTATCCGATACCGGTAAACCTGAATCAAGAAGAGATCGACATCACCAACCACTACTACACCAACGAACAGTGTCAGGTCATCCGAACAGGTATGATCTTATTAAGGGGATACCTGACACCCGAAGCACAAATTTCAATCATTCGACGATGCAACGAGCTAGGAACGGGTCAAGGTGGATTTTACACACCCGAATTCCCCGGTGGAGCGAAGATGAAGCTAAAGATGATGTGCTTGGGAAAGGACTGGAATCCTTATACCAAGACATATCAAGAGACACGAACACAAGATGGAGCGACGCCACCGACAATACCACGAGAGTGTTTTAGACACTCGTCACACAAGCAGTAGAACTTGCACGACAATGTGAACATGAACCGATCCCCGCACTTAAAGCGGACCTCTGTATCGTCAACTTCTACAAGAAAGAAGGACGACTTGGGTTACACCAAGACAAGGACGAGATAGCGGAATCTCTTGAACAAGGAGTGCCCGTAGTGTCTTGGTCCATTGGTGATGACGCGTATTCCTGTATAGCGAGCAGAATCGTGTGGACCTCGCACAGAAATTGGTATTGCGATCAGGAGATGTCCTAATCATGGGTGGAAACTCTAGGATGCTGTATCACGGGATCAACAAGATCAAGCTGAATACGGCACCGCCGGCAATAATCAATGCCACACACATGAAACCAGGACGCCTGAACCTTACCTTTAGGGAGTATTAAATTCATAGTATCATGTAATCTATTAGTAACGTGTATTAGAGACACGGTATGTATGATGGTTGGTTTATCAATAAATAGCAGTGTTGATTTAATTCCACTTGTGTCCACCATCGATACTTATCCAATTGTGAATCCAATAGGTTGTGGACTCGGTACCGAAGGTACCCTGAGCATCCTCACCGAAGCACAAGCCGGCAGAAGCGGCACCATCTTAACGGGAACCTTCCCAGTAAATGGCATTGATGCCAATGTGTTATTCGACTCCGGCGCCTCTCACACTTTCGTATCACCATCCTTTGTGAAGAGGTTGAAGCTAGATGCGGATGAGCTACCGAACTTCATGGTTACTCTCCCATCGAAGGAGCGAGTAAAGTGCACCAAATACTACCAATCAGCCACCATCGAAATCAAAAGTGAAGCGTTTCCCATTTCCTTCACCGAGTTCAATGGATTGGGATTCGACTTAATCATTGGAATGAATTGGTTGGAGCGGCACAAGGGTAGAATCCTCTGCGCCGAGCATCGATTGCTGCTCAAGAGTCCTTCTAGGGTTACTGTATCTTACCACCAGAGACCGAGAGAGCCTTCGACCACACTAATATCTGCTATGGCTATGTACCGGGAGCTTAGAAAGAGCCAAGAAGTATATTTGTGTTATGTACAAGACCTGGAGAGAGATCTAGAGTTCAGTGATGAAGTACCCATTGTATCCGAATTTCCCGATGTATTCCCTAAGGAGCTACCCGGCATGCCACCACCGAGAGCAGTGGAATTTGAAATTGATCTATTGCCAGATACCGGTCCCATTGCCAGGGCACCGTACCGCATGGCACCCGCAGAAATGACCGAACTAAAAGAGCAGTTAAGAGACCTTCTAGACAAAGGGTTTATACGCCCGAGCGTATCACCCTGGGGAGCACCGGTTCTCTTCGTGAAGAAGAAGGACGGTAGTCTCCGACTATGTATTGACTACCGTGAGTTAAATGCGGTCACAGTCAAAAATAAATACCCACTACCATGTATCGACGACCTATTCGACCAGTTGAAAGGAGCCTCAGCCTTCTCCAAGATCGACCGCCGTTCAGGGTATCATCAAATCGCTATCAAAGAACAAGACATTGAGAAAATGGCATTCCGTACCAGATATGGCCACTACGAATTTACAGTGATGCCATTCGGTTTGTCAAATGCACCAGCTAAATTCATGGACCTCATGAATCGATTATTCAGTGAGTAGTTGGACACTTCAGTGGTTGTCTTCATCGACGACATACTTGTACACTCCAAATCGGCAGAGGAACATGAAATTCATTTGAGGAAAGTGCTAGAGACACTGAGCGAGAACAAGCTGTATGCGAAGTTCTCCAAATGCGAATTTTGGCTAGATCAGGTATCATTCCTTGGTCATGTCATCTCGAGCGCAGGTATCTCAGTGGACCCTTCTAAGATAGAAGCTGTACAATCATGGCCTAGACCCAAGACTGTTACCGACATTAGGAGCTTTCTTGGTCTAGCCGGTTACTACTGGAGATTTTGTAAGGGACTTCTTGAAAGTCGCTAAGCCCATGACTACACTGATGAAGAAAGATGCACCATTTGTATGGACACACGAGTGCGAGCTATCATTTCAGAGCCTTAAAGACTCATTTACCTCAGCGCCCGTCCTTACACTTCCAGAGGGCACAGAGGGATTTGAGGTATACTGTGATGCATCAGGCAAAGGAATGGGATGCGTACTCATGTAGCATGGCAAGGTTGTTGCTTATGCCTCCCGCCAGCTGAAAAAGCATGAGGAGAATTACCCGACTCACGACTTAGAGTTAGGAGCCATTGTCTTCGCCTTGAAGATATGGCGACACTATCTCTATGGGGTAAGCATCACCATCTACTCCGACCATAAGAGCTTACAGTATGTATTCACACAGAAAGAACTGAATTTGAGACAGAGAAGATGGATGGAATTTCTTTCAGATTATGACATCAACTTGCAGTATAAGGAAGGGAAGGCAAACATCGTAGCCGACGCCCTGAGCCGTCGAGCACACTCGCTCCATTCACTACTCGCTTCTTCTAGCTTGGTTGACGAGGTGCGAGACGCTCAGTTGAGCGACCCTTACCTAACCGAAATCAGACACAAGATCGAGAATGGTACATTCGAGAAGAAAAAGTATGACTTCAAGCTACATGAAGATGGTTTGATTCGGTTGAATGGCAGGCTATGCGTCCCCCGAAGCAATGCTGAGCTAAGGGATCGCATCCTGCGAGAGTCACACTGTTCCACATTGTCAGTCCATCTGGGAGCCTCCAAGATGTACAAAGACATGAAGAGGTACTTCTGGTGGTCTGGAATGAAATCAGATGTGACGGAATTTGTATTGAGATGCTTAACATGCCAAAAGGTGAAATTTGAACATCGTAGACCGGGCAGAATGGTACAATCTATGCCAGTTCCGGAGTGGAAATTTCATGATATCTCCATGGATTTTGTTGTAGGACTCCCACCTGCCAGGGGAGGACTCAACATGATCTGGGTTGTAGTCGATCGCCTTACCAAGGTTGCCAGATTCATACCGATGAAGGACACCTGGAAGGTAGTAAAGCTAGCTGAGCTATTCGACAAGGAGATTATCAGACATCACGGAGTCCCTAAGACTATAGTATCTGACCGCGACACCAGATTTCTTTTGAGATACTGGAGAGCTACAAGGGAAGTGTTGGGTACAGAATTGAAGTTGAGTACCGCCTTCCATCCTCAGACCGACGGTCAGACAGAAAGGACCATCCAGACACTGGAGGACATGCTTCGGGCATGTGCCTTAGACTTTCAGGGGAGTTGGTTAGATAAGCTTCATCTTATCGAGTTCTCGTATAATAATAGTTATCACGCCTCGATTAAGATGTCGCCTTTCCAAGCTCTATACGGTAGACCTTGCCGTACACCCTTGTGTTGGGATGAGTCAAGTGAAGCGGTCATATAGGACCGGAGTATCTTGAGCAAGTGCAAGCTGAAGTGCAGCAAATTCGAGCTAACATGATGGCAGCCCAAGATAGACAGAAATCCTATGCGGATGTGCGACAACGCGACCTTGAGTTTGTTGTGGGCGACCAAGTGTTTTTACGCGTTTCACCTATGAAGGGTGTCTTCAGATTCGGCCAGAAGGGCAAGCTTAGCCCAAAATTTGTACGGCCGTACACTATCACCGAAAGAGTTGGATCCGTAGCCTACAGGTTAGCACTACCTGAGGACTTGGGGCGTGTCCATGATGTATTTCATGTGTCACAACTCAAGAAGTATATTGCTGATCCTTCTCACGTCTTAGAGCCCGAGAGACTATCCATCGAGCTGACTATGCGATATGTTGAAACCCCAGTGAGAATCCTGGAAGGAAGACCAGAGACACTCGCCATAAGTCTATACGAATGGTGAAGGTCCTATGGTCAAACCATGATGTCGAAGAAGCGACATGGGAGCTGGAAGATGCCATGAAGGCTAGGTACCCACAGTTATTCATAGACTAGATAGTCTAGTATTTAGCAATACGGGTACGGGTCGTACCCCTTTTAAGGGGGGTAGAGCCCTTTTGCTTTTGCATTGCTTCGGGGTAAGCATTGCACAGTGTGTAAGTATTGTAATAGATTTTGTATGGCACATGTAGTGTAAGTGAATTTGGTGTGTATGTATGTGTAATGTGTAGTGTATGAATGTATTTGTATGATGGATGATGTTGTGTAATGTGTATTGTGGATTGTAATGGTGTATGTGGTGTATTGTGTATTGTGGAATGGATATATGGAAAATGTTGGATTGTGTATGATGCTTGAAGTGTGTATGTTTGCAATGTGGAATGGAGTAAACACCTCATAGGTGGTAGTAAGACACAGACACATTAGTTGAATTGGTTTGCCTAATGAGCAGAATTACTAAACTATTAACCTTGAGCAACTTTGAGGGCAAAGTTTCTTAAGGGGGGTAGATTGAAATACCCCGTAATTAAAAATAGTGATTAATTAGGCTAATGAATAATTTAGAAGCTTAATTAAGTATAAATAATCATGAGGGAACAAATCCCGAAGAAAACGGATCCTTAAACGGATTAAAATCACTAACGAACCTTAAAGCGCGTTTTTCGAGGTAACTGGGAAAACGTGTCTTAAAGCGGGTCAAATAGACTCGTAACAATTTTGGTCAACTCAATAATCATTAATAAATATTAATGAAGATTTAGAACCAATAAAACGAGAAATTAGTAAAAACTGTCAAAAACGGGAAGTTGTGGGGTAGAAGTGTAAATAACCAAAACTTATGTGTCCACTTTTAAAATAAAAAGTGAAGTTGTGTGTGTGTGCTAATGCCAGCCGATGGCCCCCCTCTCACACACTCTATTAATTCTTTTCATTTGCAAAAAGAAAAACAAAATTAAAGCATAAAGTAAACTCCCTCACTCACATTCTCTCTCTCCTCTACCCATTCCCTCCTTCACTCACGTCTGCACACTCATCCCCACTCTCTCATTTCTTTCCTCCTTTCCCTGCGACAGCCATGGAAGCTTGAAACAACTCACAAAAATGTCACCTTCTCTCCTCTTGTAACCCCCTCAAATCTCTTCCAAAAATTACAAAAACTACACCATTGGAATCCTCTCATCAAGAGCTACGATTCTCTCTTTTCAAAATCCGGAAAAGAGCATTTTCGTTCTCATGAGTATACCCCATTTGGAGCTTGAAGACCACCATTAGAACCACCGCATTCTTCTTGTTCTTGTGAGGTAAAAATCTCCTTGAAACTCCTTTGTTTTCTAGCCATAAGGGCAAAACGAATTTTAGACTAAACCCTTGTTTGGTCCCTTGTGTTCTAGCTGATTTTGGCTTTGTTGGAGGAGAGGAAACATTGTTCTTGAGCTAACCCAAACAGCTCCTACACCCTTGGAAGGTAAAATAAATTCTAAACCCTAAAATCTACATTAGAACTCAAATAATGTTTAAGGTTAGTTTAGTATTGAAAATATGTATGTTGATGGGCTGTAGCCTTGGAGGTTTGGTTTGCAAACCGGTAGAGAGAGAGAAGGAAGGAAGAGAGAAGGAGCAAGAAAGAGAAAGAGGAGTCTAGAAGAGAAACAAGGTAAATTATACTTTTATGTAGCCTTGTATATACATGTATGTAACAGATTTTTAGGAAGCTAAAATGAGTATTGTAATTAGTAGTGTAGTAATAGTGTAATGTGTAGGAGAACATAAGTATTTTGAACCTTTAAAAGACATTTAAAAACTATTGAAACCTAAATGGGAATTGAATGTAATGTGCAGGAATTTCTAATGTTGTTAGAGTGGTATTTGTGTATGAGAGATTGAGCATATTTGTATTGGATTTAAACAGGTGGAATAGATCATTTACATGAGTGAAACAATGTGGTGAGAATATAAGATTTCAGGGGAGGTTATGGCAAAATTTGTCTAGGATTAGAACACTTAATGAGTTAGAAACTAGGTGAATAATGTAGGTTGTAACAGATTTTGATTGAGGAAGATAGAGGGTAAGTTGAGAGAGATAGTTAATGTAGTTATAATGTATTAGAGGTGCTAGAAATGCCAATAGAAGAGGGAGATGTAGAAGAGGAGTGTAAGTGTTAAAATCTGTAGCATAATGCAACTAGAGAAGAAACTAGGTGAGTGTTGAAAAGAAACTTGGAAATTATGTGAGTGAATTAGTATAGAATTGTGTAAGGAGTTAAGGAGTGAACTAGGGTGTATTAAGAGGTTTAATTAGTGTTAAAATATGTGGGATTAAGTGTAGGAACAATGGGGAAGTAATGGGTAAAAGAGAGGACTGAAAACAGAAATAAAAATGCAAATACTGGGCCGGACCGAACTTGCGACCGGACTTGCAAGTTCGGTCGAGCCCAGATTTACAAAGACGGGAAAGCTTCTGGAATCGACCGGACTTGTGACCGGACTTGCAAGTTCGGCCGGACCAGAAAAATTTCCCCGTCTGAAACCTACTGGAATCGACCGGACTTGCGACCGGACTTGCAAGTTTTGGTCGAGCCAGAAAAATCCCCGATGAAACCTTCTAGAATGGACCGAACTTGCGACCGGACATGCAAGTTCGGTCGGCCAGAAAAATTCCCGTAATGCAAGCTACTGGAATGGACCGAACTTGCGACCGGACTTGCAAGTTCGGTCGGTCCAGGAAAATTCGGTAATGTGAGCTACTGGAATGGACCGGACTTGCAAGGTCGGTCGCAAGTCCGGTCCAGTCAAAAAAAAAATTATTTAAATTAAATCATAATTATATATATATATATATAGTATACCCACATATATATATATATGTACATGTATGTAAGTATGCCAACATTAAGTAAGAAAGTAAAACTTAAGTAATGAAAAATAAGTAAGTAAAGTGTAAGTGTAAGAAGTATAAGGACATAGTAAGTAGGAGTTAAGTTGATGGTAGTTAGATTAATCATTCAACTGTATGTATATCTTAGGATTTGATTTGTGACACTGGAAGGACGTTTGGAAACACGTACGACGGTGAACGGTATGGATTCCTCATGCCCCGTATGCTATCTTGGTTACTCTGATTTGTGTGGTGTGCTAATTGATCACCAAATAAGATAAATGCACGAATCGGAGTTATCATGTTTACTTGTGAATATGTAGTGCTGTATATTGTTGTATATTGTCTTCAAATTTAGTTTGTATAATTCATGAAATGTTTGGATGAATATGAATGTGTGCATGTATGTTGTATTGTATCGTGACTGATTGTGAATGTGAATGGACTTCTAACTTATTCCCAACAAGCTAACCCTCCTAACTTAAATTGGTAATTAAATTGGAATGAGTAGAAGTCCGATATAGTTTCGGCCACGCGTGAGGATGCGGAGTCACGAGGTTGGCTCCAATTCCTGACTCTTAAACTGGTCCGCGGCCCAAATCCCTTAAGTGGGTAGCATCCCGGATTGGTGAGTCAAGTAAATCCTGGAGGTGGGACGGCGTAGTCCCCAGGGCCGGAGGTCCCGACGACTTAACTTGAGTATGAGTAAGTAAGTAAGAATGAGTAAGTAAAGTAAATGGAAGTAAGTAAGTATAAGTAAGAAAAAGTAAGTAATGAGTAAAAGAGTAAAAGCATTCGATTAACCCGGGTGCATAATTTGGCTAACCTTGTGAAGGTAAGTATTGTGAGCATTATTATATTGTTGCCTTGGAATGATTAATGTACTGTGAATGAATGTATGTTGTATGCAAGCATGTATGTATGAAATAAATGAACAGCATGTTACTGGACGTCAAATAGTCGGCGTGCCCTAGCTAGCACGCGGTATATGCGGAGTTTATACGCAGCATTTGCTGAGCCCTTGGGGCACCATTTTTACTACACGCAGGTACTCGAGAATGATGAAGATGTGAAGACTTAATTTTATTTCTTTATCTTCTTTTTGGATGTAAACACTGAATTATGATGGTGTACTGAGTAGTACATGGCTATAGCTTTTTTATTAGCCGGTGTACCATGGGGTACACCTTTTGGATTTTGATAGAATGGGAATTGGTATAGATGAGTAGCTGGTAGAAACTCACTCTTTTGGAACTTAGAAAGGATGTAATTGAATACACTTAAATACTCGGTGATCCAGGATGTAAGTATTGACATATGATATTTTGGTAAGTAATTTAGTAGCTCGGTATATTATGTTCATCAGACCGTGACTGTAAGTAAGGTAAGCCTAGCTAGCCGTATGGGCGGTTAGCGGCGTTGTACCACCCGCCGTAGTAAGTAGTAATATTTCCGCTGCGAACTTGTAGGATTAACAAGACGATTAGATGGTAAGCATGGGATTAACGGTTGGGGTGTTACAAAAAGTTAGTGTGATACCCAGTGTAGGGGTCGCCTCCCACATCGATCGGGAGAGCGCACGAACCACACCTTATTGGTGTGGGGATACTCTTGCCTTGTGAGAGGCCTTTTGGGGATGGTACCCCGGAAGCAAAACCGTGCGGGCTGCGGCCGAAAGCGGACAATATCTCACAAGTGGGTTGATTACTGGGCTGTTACAGTTGGTATCAGAGCCAGGCCAAGGTCGGTGTGCCAGCGGGGACGCTGGGCTCCCAAGGGGGGCAGAGTGTGATACCCAGTGTAGGGGTCACCTCCCACATCGATCGGGAGAGCGCACAAACCACACCTTATAGGTGTGGGGATACTCTTGCCTTGTGAGAGGCCTTTTGGGGATGGTACCGCGGAAGCAAAACCGTGCAGGCTGCGGCCCAAAGCGGACAATATCTCACAAGTGGGTTGATTACTGGGCTGTTACAATTGGTCCGAATTTACATGTTCAGACCAATGTTCCGACCACGTACTTAGGTTTTATCGGAACTTGTGTTCCAACTTACATGTTCACATCTTCAAATGTCTATATTTTTAACTCTCAACTTGTGTCTGAACATCAATGTCCGGACACAAGTTCAGACTCTTTCACCTTTTGTTTGCAAACTCTCAACTTGTGTCTGAACATCAATGTCTGGAGACAAGTTTGGACACTTTGTATTTCTCAGCACGATTTCTCTCGACTTGTGTCCAAACATCAATGTCCAGACACAAGTTTGGATAAACCTTCTTTCTTAATTTTAAGACTCGTTTGAAGACCGTTTTCAATTCCGTTTGCAGCGTTAGACCCCAATCGACACGTTCTTTCATTTGAGGCAAAATCTAGTGTGTTACAAAGTGGTATGTGAGCATGGTTTTTGAAATAAGATAAGAGTTACTTATAAGGAATTAAAATTTGGGTAAGCCGTCTTGAGGAATTGTTGTTGTATGATATGTTATGTGTTGATTACATAATGTTTGGATGTGTTGAATTATGTACTTTGAGAGTGGAATTATCATATTGGAATGAGTTGTGATGATGGATAGGGGGTGTGCACACTTAAAGACTTAGGGTGAGGTGGTGTTTGATGGTCCCAAAGGTGACTGTCCTTATTTGAGTTGTGGTTGTTTCCTGATGAATGTTCCCTCATTGTTCTTATTGATTTACCTGCCTACTAGGAAAATTGTTTTAATTGTTGGTTAATATTTATCTTGATCATTGATGAATTGATGATAAAAAGGAATTTCAAAACATATTTTACATAGTGAGGTAGGATTTACTCAGTTTCACTAATTTGCGGGATCCCTTATGTATTTGAATATGGTTTTCTGATCGCAGGTACGGATTGGTGAAGTTAGGGCTGGGATCAAGCCATCACATAGACGTAGAAGTTGGAATTATTTTCGAGATACAATATTTGAGATACGATGTTTAAATATATGGTTTTGTTGAATTGTTAGAGGTTTAGCCTGAGCACTTGAAAGTAGAATGTGGCGGTAGCACTCTGGATTTGTAGTAATTTATGCTTTGTTTTTTATGGTAAACCTTCACTACATATCCAAAAAAAAAATTCACTTTCTATTGGCATTAATATTGTGGTCATTTTGTACTCTTTCTAACCCTGTTTTCGTTATGATTTTCGTAACTTTGGACCTGTCCTAACGTCCGTCCGGACATCCATGTTCGGACAGGCCCGAGAGCATTTTAACTTTTCACAGTTTGGTTTGTCCGAACATCTGTCTGAACATACATGTTCGCACAGCATGCGAGGACGTGTCTGAACTGTAAGTCTTGGCATTGGTCCAAATTTACATGTTCAGACCAATGTTCTGACCACGTACTTAGGTTTTATCATAACTTGTGTCCGAACTTACATGTTCACATCTTCCAATGTCTATATTTTTAACTCCGACTTGTGTCCGAACATCAATGTCCGGACTCAAGTTCAGACACTTTCACCTTCTGTTTGCAAACTCTCGACTTGTGTCCGAACATCAATGTCTGCAGACAAGTTCGGACACTTTGGATTTCTCAGCACGATTTTTCTTGACTTGTGTCCGAACATCAATGTCCAGACACAAGTTCGAACAAACCTTCTTTCTCAAATTTAAGACTCGTTGAAGACCGTTATCAATTCCGTTTGCAGCGTTAGACCCTATCGACACGTTCTTTCATTTGAGGAAAAATATAGAGTGTTATAAGGTGGTATCGGAGCATGGTTTTTGAAATAAGATAAGAGTTAATTAAAAGAAATTAAAATTTGGGGTAAACCGTCTTGAGGAATTGTAGTTGTCTGATATGTTATATGTTGATTACATTATGTTTGGATGTGTTGAATTATGTACTTGATTGTGAATTATCATATTGGAATGAGTTGTGATGATGGATGATTGTAGCACCCAAACTATTAACAATGTGATTATCGGTTAAAAATTCATGCCCTTATAGTAATATCACAGCGGAAATTCATACTAAGTTGGTGTTACCGCAGTTAGTCACCCACGTGACTAACTAGGCCCTCTTCAATTTCAAGTCGCGGTCTCATGGTCCAGAATATACCGAGCATAAATATTTACAACACTTAAACCAAAACATACCAAGTATCAAGTATCTCATACAGCTAATACAAGTCTACTACAACTGTTTACTTATTTACAATCATGAGTGTACATACATAACTCATGTATCAAAATAAAGAAACCAAAGTATGTCTACCCGCTCCTTTTAGGGTGAGTCGTTTTCCATCTTTTACTTTGAAAAATATGGTAGGCCCCGAGGGGCTCAACACCTTTGCTGGTATGATAAATGCTGTATAACACCCTGACTGCTAATCCCGTCATTACCGTCTAATCGTCCCAACTTCTATACAATGCAGCGGATAAACCATACACAACAACGGGTGATACAATGCCGTTAGCACCCACGTGACTAACAAGGCCTACTACCAATACAGAATCGGTCTGATGGACCGGAATAACCGAGTACAACAAATACAATCCAAATTCAAAGCAAGTATACATGATTCTTCATTCAAACCATACTTAAGTTTACAAACCAAGATACCGAGTTCCTAAGGTACAAATACAAAGTACAATACTCCTCGCGAGCTTTTACAAACTTATCAAGTATCTACCCTCCTACCCTACGTTCTCACAATTCTACATGTTCTCAAGTACATGAGGGTGCACACTTGGTACACCAGCAATTTAAATGGGCTACAAGCCCGTAAACAACAATTCAATATCCAAGGTAATCCCTAGCTAACTAATCACGACAGTCCAATCTCACACTCGACCTCTTCGCTTTGTCGGATACCAGAACTAAAAACGGTGCCCCAAGGGGCTCAGTAAAAGCTGCATATGACTTCCTCATACCCCGCGTACTAGCGAGGGTACGCCAACTAATTGGTCGCCAACATGTGGTTCATTTTATAATAACAACATGCTAAATAACCGAAGCATAAGCATGCATGACAACAACAATCTAGGAATATCAATCAAGGCACAAGTCTCACAATCAACAACCAAGGTCCATCCTCAATCAAGCTTCACGAGGGGTTAGCCCAATTACCATCCAGGTTAATCGGATGTTATCAATTCTTTACTCAAGGTCACCAACTCAACAAATCCAAGTCATCCTCAATCAATTTCCCATCTCTTACCAATTCTCAATTTAAGTCGGTATGACCTCCGGACAGGGATAAGGTGTAACACCCATACCGGTAATCACGCAATTAACTTCTAACCCGTCTCAATTACCAACAACAATGCAGCGGAAATTCCAATACAACCAGAGGGATGAAACATGGGTCTTATACCGAGTACTCTATACAATGATACATTCCACTTCCTTAAACAATTCTCAAACCAAATACAACCTTTCAATTACAATTTATACAAATACAATCTCCATACTGTTCTATACTGAGTATCTACAATTTCCAAGTCTATCAATGACCTTTCGGTCTTACAAATCCACAATACAACAAATACAAGTTCTTAAACGACCACCCATATTCAATAGCAACCCTGTCCTACTCTCGAACGGTAGACGGCTTTAATGTACCTGGAAAATAAAAACGATGCCCCTAGGGGCTCAGCAAAATTGCTGCATATGACTTCCGCATACCCCGCGTACTAGCGCGGGTACACCGACTATTTGGTCGAGAGCATGCGGTTCATTTTAGTTCAAACAGCATGCAAGACAACAATACATTATATACGTATGTCAACACTGAGATACCCCAACCTTAATATATTAATGAACTATCTAATTAGGATATACTAAGGCTAGAACGTGCCTTATAAACATTAGAAGAAGTGTTAAACAACAATTTACACCAAAACATGCTTTTGGAACAATTAAAGCAAAAGGTGTTTTAAAGAGTATAAATAATTAGGGAACTACCAATAAGTTCCCAAGAGATTTTAAATGTGAAATACCTCTAAGATTAGTAAAACACATTAAGCGGAATTAGCGTTTAAACAAAAACGCACCTTAGAGCACAAAAATGTGCATTAAAGGAAAATGTGCTTTAAAGGAAAATGTGCTTTAAGCATGTATACATGGAACTAAAAGGCTAGTGAGCCTAAATACCAATAAGGAATAAGGGAACAACAATAAAATGGTCATAGGAACCATTACGTGTACACACAAAATAAGTATACAAGTCCACCAAAAACCGGTACTAAACTGACGAAAGTCAAGAAGAAACCACTAAACGATTTGGTTTAAATTGGAATGAGCAACATGCTATTTCACGAACAAAGTATCTAAAGGTTGTAAATGTACTAATAACACATTTAAACTAGCCAAAACAAATTGCATAATCAATGTGAACCCGGAAGCACATAAAATGTGTTTTAAGGCATTTTTGGCTATGTAACATACCTAACACATGGTATAAGTCATTATGAACGAGTTTAATGCATAAAATGTTACATAAATACAAGGAAAAACAAAAAAAGAATCAGGTAAAATGAGACCCTATGCTGCCGACATCAAGGATGAGTCACCAAGTCCAAAATACTTTAATTTCTACTATTTCAACAACCAAGACTTCCTTGAATTGCCAAATCATCTTGTCCCCTTGGTGAACCATTAATCAGACTCTTACCTGTCATATGAGAGCTCCCAAATTCGTGGCTCATCCTCTCTTTGAAGAAACAACACCAAAAAACTCAATGTTCTTAGATTTGAGCCTTAAAGAACACCTTGCCTTGTAGAAATCATAACATTCTCGTCCTAACTCCAAATCACAAGCTTGATAGCTCGTTGGAATCCTCTTTTCAGTAGCTTTACAACCATAGCTCATGATCCCCCAGATTCGTAGGAAAAACCACGAATAAGTGCCTTTGATTCTCGAGGTAAAACATTGCCTTCTTGAAAACTTCTTGTTCTTTGGTTTTTGTTACAGCCGATTGGCATGGGATACTAACCCATCTTATTCTTCATCTTGTTGTATAATTTGGAGCCAATTTCTCTAGCAAATTGCTGTCAAAATTTCTAAGAAAATCAAGCTTAAATATTAAGCTAATGGTTAATATACAAGGTAAATCCTACAACTACCTATTTCAAGGTTCTAATTGTTGATCTATATACGATCTAACATATTGTTCATCTTATTATTTATTGCCAAAATTTTGGTGATTAATATTCAGTTTTTAGCTTATTAAAAGTTAATGTTTATTAAATCTAAGAATAGATTTATACCCCTTATGATATAAGCTTCAATATAAGCTATCATAATATACAAGAAAAATTCATAAACTATGGTTTATATTATGGCCGAAAATTAAGGGTATTAATTGAGTTAGAAAAAATATCTAACTTAGTTAAATTAAAGGAATTAGTATAATTAAGAGTAATATGTAAAATTTGAGAAGTTTTAGTTATATATTATAATTGCCGAAAATATATATGAGTTATTATGAAATTTAGATGATGAGAAAATAATTGTAGAATTATGTTTACAATTTATAAAGAGTTTGTGAGTGTTATAAGGAATTATATATGTTTTTTGGTATATTTAAGGATAATAAAAGATGGTATTTATATACTATAACATTAGATAATTAAATCTGGTGGTTTAGAGATGTTTAAAATGATTTTTGATGTTCAAAAATTTGTAGGAAAATTAGCTACGAAAATTAGAAATTAATTGGAGTTAAATTAGTTAATAAATGAGTTAGGATAAAAGAAAAGACCACAAGGGTAAAATGGTAATTTCCCTGGTCAAACGTGGTCAAACTTGGTCAATGATAGTTTATAAAATGTTTAGAGGAGCTAGAATAAGATTTGTAGCAAAAGATGAGATATTAAAAGGATAAAGGAATAAAAAGTTAAGTTAAATTAACTTTAGGGGTAATATTGTAAATTATGGAAGGTTAGGGGGTTTGACCATAAAAGACTGGTCAAACTTGGGTATATTTTGGTAATTGACCAAAAGTATAAAAGAAATTAATTAAGTATGACTTTGGAAGAAATTAGAAATAAAAAAAATAACAAGTTTAGAACTTATTGTGAGTAAAATAGAGATTATGAGGAAACTATGGGTAAATAATGTAAATAACACATTTTTATGTGTTGAGAAGGTTAAGGAAATTAAATAAAGAATTTAGAAACAAGTTGTAAAAGAAACAGAGTTAAGACAGGGTTAAACGAGACCCGTATATAACTTCAGACATACGAGGGGTATACCCGTAATTTATAAGTGTAGGAGAAATCAATACTTAGAGTATTTTTAATGAAAGTACAAGTTATATTGGAAAAAAAAATAAATACGTATGATACGTAGTATCATACAGACGTATACGAAAATTTTAGTGTACATGAATAGTACTCGTATACATGAATAGTATACATATACATGAATAACAAATACGTATACATGAATAGTAAATACGTATACATGAATAGTAACTACGTATATATGAATAGTCAAATACGAGACGTATACGTGAATAGTGAAATACGGTGAATAGTAAAATACGAGGCCGTATAAATAAATAGTGGAATACGAGACCGTATAAATGAATAGTGAAATACGGATGAATAGTGAAAAATACTAAAACCTAATACAAGGTCTGTATAAGTCTAAAGTTGCTAACTGTGCAACTACATAACTGCTAACGACGTTAGTATGTTAATGAATTGGAATTGAGCTCGAAAACGCTCCTAAATGAACGAACCCGTTTAACGGGTATACTATTATACCCGGGTTAACCTAGGAAGAGGTTTAAGTTGAAAAGAGAACCAAATTAGTTCTAAGACACAGGATACTAATACTAGTTTTGGTTACAGATCTAGATAAGTCAAAGGCGCTCGGTGGATTAGGCGAACGAGGGATTAAGAGCTAGCCAGTCTCCGGTGTACGGTATGGGATTCTTGTAGCTTGTTTGCTAACGAGGTCTACCTCAGTTTGTGTGCTATGTGTTATTGTGATATGACTAAGCAAGATTAAGCATGAAACCGATTTATTGTATTGTTATTGTGTGTCCATTGCACACTAACACGAATTGATTCAGAGCTTGTTCATTAACAATGTTTAGTAAACAATTGTATAAGGTTATAAATACTCCCTGTTATTAGTTGGTTAATACCGAGAGAGGTTTAACTAACAAATTGTCAATGAGACTTCAGCTAAATGGAACTTGGGAGAATAGGAATCCGGGACTAACTCCGGGCATGTATGTTTAGGTTAGGAGGTCGGCATCTGTATCAGATCTGTCTTCCGCATATGGCTCGTCTACGACTTGTCGCCTAGGGTCGGCAAACGACCCGACCAGCTCGAGTGAACAGTTCGAGGTGGGAGGCAAATTCAGGAGGCGCAGGAGGGTCAAGCCTACACCCCTCATAACTTAAGAATTAATGTTTATAAACCCAGTGGAGCTAATAACTCATTGGCTAGGGTTACTTTGACCCGACAAAAATAAACAATTCAGTTAGAGAACAACCAGTTCTATTAAGAGAACGGTTGACACTTATAAGGTATGGTCAAACACGATAACTAAACATTTGTAACACCCCTACCGCTATTACTGTCATTACCGTCCAATCTTCTTAAACAATCCAGACTCACGCAGGATACTGACATACATACAGTGGGTGATACAATGCCGTTAGCACCCACGTGACACAACAAGGCTCTACTACTACATACAGCATCGGTCTGATGGACTGGAATATCCGAGTACTACACACTTACAACACATACTCCAATTACCAAATCAATACTAGAACTTCCCATTCATTACAATACTCCATAAGTTCAATACAATATAATACACCGAGTTTTACTAAGTTTCCTTATACAAGTACAATTACCTCTTTCAATTCCACCCATACTCATTAAGAGTCTAACCACTACCCATTCCTCACAAATACTTAGTTCCTAAGTACAAGAGGGAGGTGCATGAGTACACTTCTACATTCTAGTTCCTAACTATCCAAGTGTAGCCACCGGTCTCTTACCCTGACCACATCCTCTTCGGGTACCTGCTCACTAAAAACGTTCCCCCTAGGGGGCCAGCTTTCGCTGAATATGATACCGCATACCCCGTGTACTAGTGAGGGTACGCCGACCACTTGGTCGAATACATGCATTTTTTATTCATACATACATGCACACATGCTTTCATACATAATACTACAATACTTTTACGCAAGGAATACATACATACACTTCAATACATACACGGTAAATCATACAAGCCAGCAGATACATACTTACCTTTCCCGATATCCACAATACACAATACATATACGATACATACGAAATACATACACAATACACCATACTTGTTAGCTCCTTTTTGTCCACCCTGGTTAATCGGGTGGAGATTACTCTTTTACTCGTTACACAATACTTACGCATACATGCTCATACTTTACTTACTTACTTACTCAAGTCAAGTCGTTGGGACCTCCGCCCGGGGACTACTCTGTCCCACCACCGAGATTTACTTGGTTCACCAATCCAGGATGCTACCCATTTAAGGGGTTTGGGCCGTGGACCAGTTTAAGAACCAGGAATCGGATCCAACCTCTTGTGTCTCCTCATCCTCACGCGTGGCGGAAACTATATCGGACTTCTACTCATCCCAATTTATTCAATACTTACGTTAGGAGTTAGGTGGTTAGGAATTAGTAGAAGTCAATTACATTCAAGCCACATACACAATTGCATTACTCAAATACACATCCATACAAAAATACAATACAATATACAAGTACACTACGAGATACAAATACACTTCAACATCATTCATATATTTCATGAATTATACAAACTATTGTTCAAGACAAATATCAAGAACAATGTAAACAAGCACAAGTAAGTGCAATATAGTCCGATTCATGCATTTATCTTATTAGGTTATCAAATAAGCACACAAATCGGGGTAACCAGATTAGGATACAGGGCATGAAGAAATCATACCTTTCACCATTGATTTCGGACTCACCGACTCCTCTTCGGTGTTTGACTAATCGAATCCTATCACATACATACAGTTGGGTGGTTAATCATCCATAATTAACCTTACTCATTACTTCTAGAGTTTCCTAGTTTATACTTACTAATTCTTCATTGTTCAAATACCTTTACTTATGTTACTTACTTAAAATTATTTCCTAAGCTTGTTTATAGCCTTAATGACCTTTAAACATCATTAATCATGTCTTAATTACCTTATACTATCATTACCATTCAATTCCCCATCTTAAAATTCCATTTTTACACTTTCTGTAGCATTTTTGTGTTGGTCCGGGTTTGTGTCCGAGTTTGTAAACCCGGACCAACACTTTGGGAACGTTCTGTCAAGTTTTTATGGTGGTTTGGGTTTGTGTACCAGTTTACAAACCCGGACCATCACTTTAGAAAACTTTCTGTCGTATTTTTAAGGTGGTCCGGGTTTGTGTACTTGTTTGCAAACCCAGACCTTCCTTCTGCGATACTTTCTGTCAAGTTTTTGAGGTGGTCCTGGTTTGCGTACTTGTTTGCAAAACTCGGACCATTCCAGTGAGAAAGCATTCTGCCTAGTTTAAGAGGTGGTCCTGGTTTGTGTACTTGTTTGCAAACCAGGACCAATCCAGTCTGTTGCAAATTTCCAGTTTTAAAGCTTTGTTTCAACTCCAAACTTCTACCAATCTCTTCCCTAATATTCCTACATATAATCTAGCATATTTTAGCATTGATTAAGCACTTTAAACTAGCCTAATGCACCCCTATCCAAATCTGTTACAAAACACACTCCACTGTCAGTTTTTCTCCACTATTACCGTATTCTTTCTTCTACAATTTTTACAGATTTTTCCTTTCCTCTTTTCCATTCAATACTCCCTCTACTAATGCTACTCCTAACATCCTCAATGCTTTACCTCAATCCTAGTTCCATCCCATTACCTAGCTCCTCTCCAAATCTGTTTCAAAATACTAAACTACTCACTTAAACTCTTCAAAATTCACCTAGTTGTTACCAGGTAGTTTTCTCCTCTTACACACTAAGTCCTCCTATTTCCATACAAATTTGGGCAGAGGTTCCCCTATATTTTTAACATTGCCCACATACATTTTCAGCCTACACATTCATTCCGATTCCCATATCAGTACCAACATCAAACAACACTATTTCACACATACATCCCCTGCACAAACATACTCATTATCCAATGTTTTCCCAAGCTTTTAAACATCTTTTAAAACTCAACAATGTTACATTCTCTTCCTCATTACCCTACAACATACCTATTACTCATTCCCATATACACTACTCATTTCCAATATTCAAAACTGTTACACTACACCATACAAGTCTAGCTCAAGGTAGGGCATTTACCTTGTGATCTTTGTTTTTCTTTCTTTCTTCTCCTTCTCTTCCTTTCTTCTTCCTTTTCCTTCCTTTCCTTCTTGTTCTCGGTTTCAAATGGAGTCCACACTCCAATGCCAGCTACAGCCCATACCAACACACAATTCTAACTTATCATCCATTCACAACTAATCCTAGAATTTAGATGTTTTTAGGGTTTAGAAAGAACATTACCTTCCAACCAATGAGTGAGGTCCTTGGTTAGAAAGAGAGTGAGATTTCTAGCCCATGGAAGAAGCCAAAATCGGCTGGAGCATAAGGAACAAAGAGTTCAAAATTTGAAAATTCTTATAATGCAAACAAGGGCTAGAAACGGTGGATTTTCGAAATTCTTTTTACCTCAAACATCAAGGTGGACGAGGAGCTTCTAATGGTGGACTCAAATCTTCAAATGGCTTCCACCCATGAAAACGAAATTGGAGCTTTTGGATTTTTGGAAGGAGGAAGATGTTCTCCTTGGTGAGGGGATTTCAATGGTATGGTTTTTATTGCATTTGGAGTTGTTTTGGGTACTCAACAATAGGAGAGAAGTGGGTGTTATGTGGGGGTTGTAAAATTGCCATTGTTGGCATTGGGAGGAAGAAGAGAATTCAGAGAGAGAGAGGAGGGAGTGCAGTACGTGAGGGGATTAGAGAATGAGGGGGAGTAGAGGTGAGAGAGTGTAAGAGCCCCTTTTTACTTTCCCCCCTTTTTACTTTTTAGCTCCACATTTAATTAGCTGGTTACAAGTGTGTGTGTGTGTGAGAGAGCTTTTGACTTATTACATACCGGCCCCCACTGTTATACTAGCTGGAGCATTTTTTCATCTTTTATAGAAAACACTCGTTTATTTACCCGGTTTAGCACTATTCACTAACCGGGCCCGTTTTCCAGAATTTTCTTGTTTCTTTAATTTTATTGGTTATTAAGCTTCATTTAATGCTTAATAATTGATATTTAATGATTTATAATTTTTTTACGGGTTCGTTTGACCACTAAAATCATGTTTTCGGGTTTTCTCGAAAAACGTGAGCTAAAGCTCTATTAGCGTTTTAATTCATTATTTGGATCCGTTTTCTTCGGGAGTTCTTCCCATGTATTATTTAGGCCTTATTAAGGCTTTATAATCCATATAATATGCTAACCGAGGTCTCATACGTCCTATGGTTATTTAACGCTTATTTAGCGTTTTTCGCTTTTTAAGCATTTCTTTATTTCTTTTGGATTTATTTTTCCTTACCCAAATTTCTTAGGCGTCATTAGGCCCTTAAATACGTATTAGATTAATTTTAATCCCTATATTTAAGGTCAGGGTATTTCAACAATTCTCAGGCCTCAGGAGTTAGAATCTAACTTACATCATTAATGGCGTCCATTACGACGTTCGCTTTATTTGAGCTGTGAATGTTTCACATGAATGTGTTGTTTGTTATCGTACTTCTTATTATTATTTGTATGAATAAACAATTGCATGTATACGACAAAGTAGTCGTGTGTAACCCTGCTAGCTTGTGGGCTGCACGTTTTCTGTACCAGCCATGTGCTGAGCCCCTTGGGGCCTGTGATTTAAACTTTGCAGGTACGTGCCAGACGAGGACACAACCTGAGAGTGGGAGCGGGTAGAGTACTTCAGGTTGCTTTTACATTTGTTACACGAGTTGTGCATGTACACTCGTTTAGTATATTGATGAGACGTTAGTATGATGTATTAGGATATGAGATACTCGGTATAAGTTGTGGTTTATGAATTGTAATGTTTTAGATGCTCGAGTAATTATCCGGTTAGTCATACCGTGACTTGTTAAGAGAATAGGCCTAGTTAGTCACGTGGGTGACTAACAGCGGTAACACCAATTTAGAACTTTTCCGCTGCGTTGTTAATGTACGAGATGGACTTAGGGCGACGATCATTGTATTTAGAGATGGGGTGTTACAAAAAGTGGCATCAGAGCGTAGTTACGCTCTGATGACTGGAAATTACCGAGCTTAGGAATTACCGAGTTAGGAACTTTAGACTTTGGGATAAGGGTTGAGTGTTAGTGCGAGAGGTGCGTTAGTTAGGATTCCCCGATGTATATTGGATATCTATAATACCTGACCCGCCCTCCGCGCCCCTAGTTCTAAGATACAAGAAATGAACGCCAGAGAGATAACAAGCCTTCTCTTACTTGGGAAAACCCGATCTGGCAATTACTTAGCATTATGCAAATACGAGAAGCACCTCGTTATGCAATAGTCTTTCAAGACTTGAAGGTCCCAATTGGAGCGCAACGTTGAAGCAGGCGCTACCAGCGGAATCGTACCAATGAGAGAATGATAATTACCGGCAACATGGGTCGACATGCTACGCAGTCGATATAACCCCGCCATACTAGTAAGAAGGAAAGCACTACGAGTGCAATAAGAGGAGAAAAGAAGCGACAAAAACTCCGGAAAACAGTCCAAGGGAGCAATAATAGTGGGATAATACCACGCAAGAGCATAGGGACTACCTAAAAGTCAATTATGAAGCGGGTAACTCCGAACCTACAAAACAAAGGGGTTACAAAGACCTAACTGCAATACCCCAGACGACTACGAATGCATACGTAAGTCATACTCCAAGATAGGACTACGGCGTAGTGCCTAAGCAGAGTCAATACTCGATAACCTCGGCGAAGGTGTGGAAATGAGAGTGAGAACCATGGTGAAAGCAAAAGAAAAAAAAAGGTTCCCTCAGAAAGAGGAATACCCTGATAAGTAATTATACAATCAAAAGCAGTCAGGAAGGCACAGATAATCAATTAACCAAAGCCAAAAAGGGCAAAGAAGGAGTCCCATGGACTACCACCTACATGGAGTTTTGGAGAATGTACCATTACTGACGTACACAGTACCGATAGCCCATCTTGCATGGCGCACTTGCCTTGATAAGTGCTGCCGCAACGAAGCTATACGGGAAGCCGTGAAGACTAAAAGGTTAAAACCACGGATACAATACATATTGACACCGGATTACAAATCCTTAAGACTGAAGAGCGAAACATTGGGAGGGCCTGACGGCCTGACCATGACCACTAAATCAATACACCAGTCAGCAGGGAGCTGGACTTGGTCAGGAAACTAAACGATGTGAGCATCAGCAACATACAACCGACACTACAGGTAAGAACATCAACCCAAAACCAAGCCTAACCTTGAATGGAAGAACCATAAAGAGATTACTAAACAATGTGAGAGGACCGGATGTAAGTAATAACCTACAAGGAAGGTATTACGACATACAATGAAGATGGAGGACATAACAACTTTCAATAAAAACGGGATGAATTCCCAGAATAATACCATTAACAGCACTCTTCATTGAAGATGTTGATAACCCCAGAAATAGAATCAGAGGAAACTAATTTAAGCAATGACCTACCTAGGATCAAAGACGTGCAATCACAAAAGAGAGAACCTCAAAAGGACTACACCATAGAGTTGGTATAGTTGAGCAGAAAAAGATCCATAAATGATGGTTAGTATTGCTTGCCTAACTCATTAACACCCAAGAATGATTAGTCATTAGTGGGTGGCGTAGTCAACGACAGTTGAACAAAGTATTGACATGGCAGCACATGATAGCCAGGATAAATATCCGACTTAGACACCTGAAGGCAGAGGCCTAATGAGAACTAATCCCTAATTGCTGAAAGACGCAAGTCTATGAGAGCGAATGTATTGTCACAGACACTGAAAAACATCGGATTACCTAAGTGAACTTCTTCACAGCAGGAAGCGAGATACAGTAACTTATTGTGAAACCCAATATTACATTCAATGATGTGACCCAACATTGGTAGAGTTCAGAGAACAAGAGAATCACATGGATAACCTACAAATGATTAAGAATGCAACAGTGAACGAACCGACATCGGCTATCACTTGAGACTAATCAAGAATTAAGGGCCTACGAGCCAAGGATGTTAAAATATATCAGAGCTCGAGGCACAGGAAAGCATAAAAGGCTGATCTAGGCCATGAATGAACTACTAATCGTACATACGAGTGGTTATGAGAACCTATACTAAATTGAGGAAGAATTGCCAGAAAAGGGCACAATGAGATTGTTGAGATAGTGCTATTGACAGGGGCGGAGAACGAACCATTCCTTTTAGGGTGGGGATACCTCTCCTAGTTGTGAGGCCATGAGTGGGAATAAACCCCTCAAAAAGGGCTTTCGCTTCTTAGAGATTGAATACCCTATATTGGAGAATGGAACCGTAGACCTTGAAATTACCTTAGAAACATTCTAGTTACACATAAATAATATGGAAGGCTGAAGAGACAGACCTCATATCCAATACCTAGGATTTAAGAATCAACAATCGTCAGAGATAAACATTGTGAGTGCGCAGTATGGCACGTCAAGTGACCAACGCTCAAAAGAGCTTGTGATTCAATAGATGACTTTTTCAGTAACCGGTTAAATTACATGGTAAATAACATCATAAAGGATGAAAAATGTGAGAAAAATTAGCCTACTTATGAACTTGAGATTGAAGCAGACACATTCATATTAAGAGATAACCATTTTAACAACACGATACGGCAACCGCCAAATACCGAAATTAGAGAAGATTCTAGCGTGTTTACACCATGAAGGATATTGAGAGTAAGACGAGACGTTGAAATAAAACGACCAAAGAATCACGCCATCAATGGGAAATATGAGAAAACTAAGCTACTTCGATAGTGGAAGCCATGAGAATAATACCTGTTAGGTAGATTAAATTATGGTGCACAACAAAGCAACCACTATATATAAGCCGTCAAATATTGACACGAAAGCAATCAGATTTATGAATTAAACCCGATGTAAGTAGGATGATGAAATGGGAGACAGACTGTGCAGTAACGCCAGTAGCCTGGACCATGTGATGAAAAAATTTCACAGGAAGCACACTGTCCATTCCGTGAGGAACTGGAAGTGCATTCCTAGTGGATCGACATGAGAAATAAGATAAGAGGCTATAAGGAAAGAGACCTCAAATTACTAAGGGATCGAGTCCGTACTAAATACAGAAGGTAATGTAGTAATGAACCCGGTAGATGGATATTCCTTGATTAAGTTCAAGAAGAATGTCATGTGCGTTATCAAGGATTGATGAAAGAGGGGATCGACAACCGAATACTTCACAAATTAGCTATAATCAAGCGTGTGACGAGCACTACGAGTATACTTAAATGAGATATAGGACGACTGCACTCTAAAGGAGCTTGTGGACCTGATGGACTTATTTATAAGTTAGTCGGGTATGTAGCAATGTATCAGTAAGGTACCCCATATATGTAAACGAGTAGTGTAAGGAACACGAGAAGTAGTCGCCTCCGTACGACACTCACAGATGCAAACTCACACCAGAACAATAAGTTACCGTGAACAATGAAAGAGGAAGAACTCAGTTAAACCAATGAGATTAAAAGAGTCAAAGAACTCATTCCAGGAGGAAACAATTAAGAATTATGAAGTGCGAGGAACACTAATTAGTAAGTATGAACAGTTTATATGTCTCATGATTTTCAAGGAAACTATAAAGAGCAATGAGCACTGAACAGTAAGTCCAGATTACACAGGAATCTCAGACTGAGAGTCAGTTAGTAGGGAACAATTCAGACGCTAGAAGGCGTAATAAGAGCATGAACATCAGATCTCCAGAAAACTGGATAGACAAGCTATAACAACATGAACGACCATGTGTAGATAAAGATACCACGTGTCCATTAAAGAGAACTTTATTCCTAAGTTATAAGGATACAAAGGAGCTATAAACATATTAAAGAGGATGGAAGGGCAAACTAAGCCCCAAGATTATCAGAGTCACGCTGTAGAAGCTTGTGGACCGTATCTTAAAAAGGTTGATATACCTAACAAAGGAGAAGAAGGAAGGATGTGTCACACATCTTCCAGTCGAATAAAATATACGACTTATCTACCAAATACTTTGGAGCCTTAGAGACTACACTGGAACGTAGTTGTAAGATTGGTATGAACACCAATAAGAATCCTTGATACAGAGACTAAGCCATTACCATGGTGAAGACCCTCTGACCCAATCATAATGTGAGATAGACTACCTGGGAGCCAGAATGCTCCATGATACCTAAACATCTTGAACCTGTGTTCAAGGATAATTTAATGTTGATTACGTGGGCGTAATCCATTTTAAGGGGGGTAGAGCGTACAATCGCTTAGCCTATATTTCATGTATTGAGTACGTAACCTATAGTGTGCATAGCACAATACAATTAGTTGTGATGTTTGATACGTTTGTTATATAAAAACATGTATTCATTCTTATGTGGTTGTGGTTATTACGCACAATTAGATGCGAACACTAGATGTATTAAAGGCTTATCTCGTTAACTTCGGTGCGAGAATTCAGAAAAAGAGGAGTAGAAACTCCAGGGAATTCAAATCCCTATGATATGTATTGATATAAGACCAAATATGGTAATATTATGAGGTATGAATCGGTATGAGACCGATGTAGAACCTAGTAGGAATTAAATTCTCTAATGAATTGCTGAGAGGTGAATTAAGAATGACTGATGAACTGAGTTCCATAGTTTGGAGATGTATTGATTTATGATTATGACTAGAAGGACTAAAAGATATAAAATGCTACATGAATAATTATTTGATTTTTTGAAGTTGACGTGGGTGGTAGAACTTGATCTTGTCAGATCAAGGAAAACTGAACACAAATTGGGGTGAAAGGATAGTTCAACACTGATGCTGATCACATCAGGGTCGGATGATTCTTGAAACTCCCTACAAGTGGTCACAATTAACCACGTTAAGAGTAGATGCAGTAGCATAAAGTGGAATTGGAGTTGACATGTATTTTTGGTATTACTCGCTCATGAACTCGAGGTCATGAAAACCTTTGTCTCCGGGCCGGTTACTTGAGGAGTATACAACAAAGAATTTACAAAGAGTATTTTGATTACTAAAACATGCAAAAGACATGTTGTGTGACAAGTGTGGTAAATATATATATATATATGGCAGACCTTATGAGTCAGAATGTCTACACAGATATTGAGTGATCTATATGATCTTTTGGTGTGAAGTTACCTGTGTGTTCTAAGAGATATAGATACATAGGAACTTTGGGGACAAAGTTCTTTTAAGGCGGTAGATTGAAATACCCCAAACCTTAATATATTAATGAACTATCTAATTAGGATATACTAAGGTAGAACGTGCCTTAGAAACATTAGAAGAAGTGTTAAACAACAATTTACACCAAAACATGCTTTTGGAACAATTAGAGCAAAGGTGTTTTAAAGAGTATAAATAATTAGGGAACTACCAATAAGTTCCCAAGAGATTTCAAATGTAATACCTCTAAGATTAGTAAAACACATTAAGCGTAATTAGCGTTTAAACCGGAAACACACCTTAGAGCACAAAAATGTGCTTTAAAGGAAAATGTGCTTTAAAGGAAAATGTGCTTTAAAAAAATGTGCTTTAAGCATGTATACATGGAACTAAAAGGCTAGTGAGCCTAAATACCAATAAGGAATAAGAGAACAGCAATAAATGGTCATAGGAACCATTACGTGTACACACAAAATAAGTATACAAGTCCACACAAAAACCAGTACTAAACTGACGAAAAACAAGGAGAAACCACTAAACGACTTGGTTTAAATTGGAATGAGCAACATGCTATTTCACGAACAAAGTATCTAATGGTTGTAAATTTACTAATAACACATTTAAACTAGCCAAAACAAATTGAATAATCAATGTGAACCCGGAAGTACATAAAATGTGTTTTAAGGCATTTTTGGCTATGTAACATACCTAACACATGGTATAAGTCATTATGAACGAGTTTAATACATAAAATGTTACATAAATACAAGGAAAAACAAAAAAAGAATCAGGTCAAATGAGACCCTATGCTGCCGACATCAAGGATGAGTCACCAAGTCCAAAATACTTTAATTTCTACTATTTCAACAACCAAGACTTCCATGAATTGCCAAATCATCTTGTCCCCTTGGTGAATCATTAATCAGACTCTTACCTGTCATATGAGAGCTTCCAAATTCGTAGCTCATCCTCTCTTTGAAGAAACAACACCAAAAAACTCAATGTTCTTAGATTTGAGCCTTAAAGAACACCTTGCCTTGTAGAAATCATAACTTTCTCGTCCTAACTCCAAATCCCAATATTGATAGCTCGTTGGAATCTTATTTTCAAGATATTTACAACCATAGCTCATGAGCCCCCAGATTCTCAGGAAAAACCACGAAGAAGTGCCTTTGATTCTCGATGTAAAACATTGCCTTCTTGAAAACTTCTTGTTCTTTGGTTTTTGTTACAGCCGATTGGCATGGGATACTAACCCATCTTATTCTTCATCTTGTTGTATAATTTTGGAGCCAATTTCTCTAGCAATTTTTGTCAAAATTTCTTAGGAAATCAAGCTTAAATATTAAGCTAATGGTTAATATACAAGGTAAATCCTACAACTACCTATTTCAAGGTTCTAATTGTTGATCTATATATGATCTAACATATGTTCATCTTATTATTTATTGCCAAAATTGTGGTGATTAATATTTAATTTTTAGCATATTAAAAGTTAATGTTTATTAAATCTAAGAATAGATTTATACTCCTTATGATATAAGCTTCAATATAAGCTATCATAATATACAAGAAAAATTCATAAACTATGGTTTATATTATGGCCGAAATTAAGGGTATTATTTGAGTTAGAAAAAATATCTAACTTAGTTAAATTAAAGGAATTAGTATAATTAAGAGTAATATGTAAAATTTGAGAAGTTTTAGTTATATTTATAATTGCCGAAAATATATATGAGTTATTATGAATTTATGAAGTCTAGATGATGAGAAAATATTGTAGAATTAGTTTACATTTATAAGATAAGTGTTATAGGAATTAAAAGTTTTTAATTAGGATATAAGATGGTATTATATACTATAACATTAGATAATTAATCTGGTGGTTTAGATATGTTTAATGATTTTTGATGTTCAATTTGTAGGAAAATTAGCTACGATGGAAATTATTGGATAATTGGTTATAAATGAGTTAGATAAAAGAAAACTAAAGGTAATTGTATTTGAAGTGGTAAACATGGTAAAACTGGTATGACATTATAAAATGTTTAGATAGATGTTACATTGTATTATATAGGAAAATTAGTTCTACGGGTATAAATTAGGTTAATATGGAGTTAAATTGGTAATAAAATAAAATTAATTGGATTGAAGTTAGAATAAAAAAATATCAAGTTAGAACTTAGTGAGTAAAATTAGATTATGAAATGTAATAATGTAATAACTTTTTGGTTTAAGGTAAGGAATTAATAAAGTTTAGAAACAAGTTGTAAAACATTAAGACATTAAAGAGACTAGATAACTTATATACGAGTATAAATTTACTAGTATAGGAGTCAATCTTAAGATTAGACAAAAATATAATAGTATATATATAAATTTGATAAAGAGAAAAAAAAAGTTTAGATTAATAAATTAGAATAATATAATTAAAATATTTAGTTTTAATATAAATTAATAATATTTAAGATATTGACATTATAAATAATATCATTTATATAATATTAAAATAAAAGAAATAATTAGAAACTATTGTAAATAAGAAATAAAAAAAAAACATTTAATTATGTAAATATAGAAATATAAATAATAAAAATTAACATATAGTAAAAAACACATTTTAATTTAGAAGGTTAAACAAATTAAATATATAGATATATATATACAGATATAGAAAATTATAATAAAAGTAATAATAATAGAGTCACAGTATATAACTTAATGATATGAGAAGTAATACCCATTAAATAATTATAATTAAACTATACATAATAGTATATTTTATATGAAATAAGTCAAGTTATATTGGAAAAAGAAATAATACGTATGATACGTAGTATCATACGACGTATACAAAATTTTTAGTGTACATGAAAGTACTCGTATAAATTTCATAGTATACATACATGAATAGTACTACGTATATATGAATTCAAATACGAGACGTATATGTGAATAGTAAAATACGTATATGTGAATTTGAAATATGGTGAATAGTAAAATACGAGGCCGTATAAATAAATAGTGGAATACGAGACCGTATTAATGAATAGTGAAATACGGATGAATAGTGAAAATACTAAAACCTAATTCAAGGTCCGTATAAGTCTAAAGTTGCTAACTGTGCAACTAAATAACTGCTAACGACGTTAGTATGTTAATGAATTGGAATTGAGCTCAAAAACGCTCCTAAATGAACGAACCCGTTTAACGGTATACTATTATACCCGGGTTAATGTAGGAGGAGGTTTAAGTTGAAAAGAGAACCAAATTAGTTCTAAGACACAGGATACAAATACTAGTTCTGGTTACAGATCTAGATAAGTCAGAGGCGTTCGGCGGATTAGGCGAACAAGGGATTAAGAGCTAGCCAGTCTCCGGGGTACGGTATGGGATTCTTGTAGCTTGTTTGCTAACGAGGTCTACCTCGGTTTGTGTGCTATGTGTTATTGTGATACGACCAAGCAAGATTAAGCATGAAACTGATTTATTGTATTGTTATTGTGTGTCCATTGCACACTAACACGAATTGATTCAGAGCTTGTTCATTAACTATGTTTAGTAAACAATTGTATAAGGTTATAAATACTCCCTGTTATTAGTTGGTTAATACCGAGAGAGGTTTAACTAACAAATTGTCAATGAGACTTCAGCTAATTGGAACTTGGGAGAAGAGGAATCCGGGAATGACTCCGGTCATGCATGTTTAGGTTAGGAGGTCGGCATCTGTATCAGATCTGTCTTCCACATATGGCTCGTCTACGACTTGTCGCCTAGGGTCGACAAACTGTCCCGACCAGCTCGAGTGAACAGTTCGAGGTGGGAGGCAAATTCAGGAGGCGCAGGAGGATCAAGCCTACACCCCTCATAACTTAAGAATTAATGTTTATTAACCCAATGGAGCTAGTAACTCATTGGCTAGGGTTACTTTGACCCGACAAAAATAAACAATTCAGTTAGAGAACAACCAGTTCTATTAAGAGAACGGTTGACACTTATAAGGTATGGTCAAACACGAGAACTAAACAATTCTCAGGCCTCAGGAGTTAGAAATCTAACTTACATCATTAATGGCCGTCCATTACGACGTTCGCTTTATTTGAGCTGTGAATGTTTTGACATGAATGTGTTGTTTGTTATCGTACTTCTTATTATTATTTGTATGAATAAACAATTGCATGTATACGACAAAGTTGTCGTGTGTAACCCTGCTAACTTGTGGGCTGCACGTTTTCTGTACCAGCCATGTACTAAGCCCCTTGGGCCTGTGATTTAAACTTTGTAGGTAGGTGCCAGACGAGGACTCAACCTGAGAGTGGGAGCGGGTAGAGTACTTCGGGTGCTTTTACATTTGTTACTCGAGTTGTGCATGTACACTCGTTTAGTATATTGATGAGACTTTAGTATGATGTATTAGGATATGAGATACTCGGTATAAGTTGTGGTTTATGAATTGTAATGTTTTAGATGCTCGAGTAATTATCCGGTTAGTCAGACCGTGACTTGTTAAGAGAATAGGCCTAGTTAGTCACGTGGGTGACTAACGGCGGTACCACCAATTTAGTAGAACTTTTCCGCTGCGTTGTTAATGTACGAGATGGACTTAGGGCGACAATCATTGTATTTAGAGATGGGGTGTTACAAAAAGTGGTATCAGAGCTCTGATGACTGGAAATTACCAAGCTTAGGAATTACCGAGTTAGGAACTTTAGACTTTTGGGATAAGGGTTGAGTGTTAGTGAGAGAGGTGCGTTAGTTAGGATTCCCCGATGTATATCGGATATCTGTAATACCTGACCCGCCCATCGCGCCCCTAGTTCTAAGATACCAGAAATGAACGTCAGAGAGATGACAAGCCTTCTCTTACTCGGGAAACCCGATCTGGCAATTACTTAGCATTATGCAAATACGAGAAGCACCTCGTTATGCAATAGTCTTTCAAGACTTGAAGGTCTCAATTGGAGCACAACGTTGAAGCAGGCGTTACTAGCGGAATCGTACCAATGAGAGAATGATAATTACCGGCAACATGGGTCGACATGCTACGCAGTCGATATAACCCCGCCATACCAGTAAGAAGGAAAGCACTACGAGTGCAATAAGAGGACAAAAGAAGCGACAGAAACTCTGGACAACAGTCCAAGGGAGCAATAACAGTGGGATAATACCGCGCAAGAGCATAGGGACTACCTAAAAGTCATTATGAAGCGGGTAACTCCGAACCTACGCAACAAAGGGGTTGCAAAGACCTAACTGCAATAGCCCAGACGACTACGAATGCATATGTAAGTCATACTCCAAGATAGGACTACAACGTAGTGCCTAAGCAGAGTCAATACCGATAACCTCGAATACATGAGAGTGAGACCATGGCGCAAAGAAGAAATGAGAAAAAAAAACAAAATCAAACACAAAGCAAAAAAAAAAAACAAACAAAACAAACAAAGAAAAAGGATAAGTATACCATACAATCAAAAGCAGTCAGGAAGCTGCCCAGATAATCAATAACCAAAGCCAAAGGCAAAGAAGGAGTCCCATGGACTACCACCTACATGGAGTTTAGGAGAATGTACCATTACTGACGTACACAGTACCGATAGCCCATCTTGCATGGCGCACTTGCCTTGGTAAGTGCTGCCGCAACGAAGCTATACGGGAAGCCGTGAAGACCAAATGGTAAAAACCACGGATACAATACATATTAACACCGGATTATGAATCCTTAGACTGAAGAGCGAAACATTGGGAGGGCCTGATGGCCTGACCATGACCACTAAATCAATACACCAGTCAGTCGGGAGCTAGACTTGGTCAGGAAACTAAACGACGTGAGCATCAGCAACAGACAATTGACACTACAGGTAAGAACATCAACCCATTACCAAGCCTAACCTTGAATGGAAGAACCGTAAAGAGATTACTCAACAATGTGAGAGGACCGGATGTAAGTAATAACCTACAAGGAAGGTATTACGACATACAATGAAGATGGAGCACTCTTCATTGAAGATGTTGATAACCCCAAAATAGAATCAGAGGAAACAAATTTAAGTAATGACGACCTAGGATTAAAGACGTGCAATCACAAAAGAGAGAACCTCAACAGGACTACACCATAGAGTTGGTATAGTTGAGCAGAAAAACATCCATAAACGATGGTTAGTATTGCATGCCTAACTCATTAACACCCAAGAATGATTAGTCATTAGTGGGTGGCGTAGTCAACGACAGTTGAACAAAGTATTGACATGGCAGCACATGATAGCCAGGATAAATATCCGACTTAGACACCTGAAGGCAGAGGCCTAATGAGAACTAATCCTTAATTGCTGAAAGACGAAAGTCTATGAGAGCGAAAGTATTGTCACAGACACTGAAAAACATCAGATTACCTAAGCGAACTTCCACAGCAGGAAGCGAGATACAGTAACTTATTGTGAAACCCAATATTACATTTAATGATGTGACCCAACATTGGCAGAGTTCAGAGAACAAGAGAATCACGTGGATAACCTACAGATGATTAAGAATGCAACAGTGAACCGAACATCGGCTATCACTTGAGACTAATCAAGCATTAAGGGCCTACGTGCCAAGGATGTTAAAATACATCAGAGCTCGAGACATAGGAAAGCATAAAAGGCTGATCTAGGCCATGAATGAACTACAACTCGTACATACGAGTGGTTATGAGAACCTATACTAAATGAGGTAGAATTGCTAGAAAAGATCACCAATGAGATTGTTGAGATAGAGCTATTGACAAGGGCGGAGAACGAACCATTCCTTTTAGGGTGGGGATACCTCTCCTATTGTGAGGCCATGAGTGGGAATAAACCCCTCAAAAAGGGCTTTCACTTCTTAGAGATTGAATACCCTCTATTGGAGAATGGGAACCGTAGACCTTGAAATTACCTTAGAACATTCCAGATACACATAAATAATATGGAACGCTGCAGAGACAGACCTCATATCCAATACCCAAGATTTAAGAATCAGCAATCGTTAGAGATAAACATTGTGAGTGCGCAGTATGGCACGTCAAGTGACCAACGCTCAAAAGAGCTTGTGATTCAACAGATGACTTTTTCAGTAACCGGTTAAATTACATGGTAAATAACATCATAAAGGATGAAAGAATGTGAGAGAAATTAGCCTACTTATGAACCTGAGATTCAAGCAGAACACCTTCACATTAAGAGATAACCATTTTACAACACGATACGGCAACCGCCAAACACCGAAATTAGAGAACTTCTAGTGTGTTTACACCGTGAAGGAGATTGAGAGTAAGACGAGACGTTGAAATAAAACGACCAAAGAATCATGCCATCAATGGGCAATATGAGAAAGCTAAGCTACTTCGATAGTGGAAGCCATGAGAATAATACCTGTCACGTAGATTAAATTACGGTGCACAACAAAGCAACCACTATATAAGCCGTCAAATATTGACACAAAAGCAATCAGATTTATGAATTAAAACCCGATGTAAGTAGGATGATGAAATGAGAGATAGACTGTGCAGTAACGCCAGTAGCCTGGACCATGTGATGAAAAAATTTCACAGGAAGCACACTGTCCATTCCGTGAGGAACTGGAAGTGCATTCCTAGTGGATCGACATGAGAAATAAGATAAGAGGCTCTAAGGAAAGACCTTAAATTACTAAGGGATCGAGTCCGTACTAAATACAGAAGGTAATGTAGTTATGAACCCAGTAGATGGATATTCTTGATTAAGTTCAAGATGAACGTCATGTGTGTTATCAAGGATTGATGAAAGAGGGGATCGATAACAGAATACTTCACAATTAGCTATAATCAAGAGTGTGACGAGCACTACGAGTATACTTAAACGAGTTGTGGGACGACCACACTCTAAAGGAGCTTAAGGACCTGAATAAGTTAGTCGGGTAAGTAGCAATGTATCAGTAAGGTACCCCATATATGTAAACGAGTAGTGTAAGGAACACGAGAAGTAGTCGCCTCCGTACGACAGTCAGAGATGCAAACTCACACCAGAACAACAAGTTACCGTGAACAATGGAGGAGGAAGAACTCAGTTAAACCAATGAGATTAAAAGAGTCAAAGAACTCATTCCAGGAGGAAACAATTAAGAATTATGAAGTACGAGAAGCACAAATTACTATGTACGAACAGTTAATATGTCTCAAGATTTTCAAGGAAACTGTGAAGAGCAATAAGCACTGAACAGTAAGTCCAGATTACACAGGAATCTTAGACTGAGAGTCAGTTAGTAGGGAACAATTCAGACGCTGGAAGGCGTAATAAGAGCATGAACATCAGATCTCCATAGAACTGGATAGACAATCTATAACAACATGAATGACCGTGTGTAGATAAAGATGCCACGTGTCCATTAAAGAGAACTTTATTCCTATGTTATAAGGATACAGTGGAGTTGTAAACATATTGAAGAGGATAGGATGGGCAAACTAAGCCCCAAGATTATCAGGGTCGCGTAGCAGAAGCTTGTGGACCGTATCTTAAAAGGTTTGATATACCTAACAAAGGAGAAGAATGAAGGATGTGTCACACATCTTCCAGTCGAATAAATATACGACTTATCTACCAAATACTTTGGAGCCTTAGAGACTATACTGGAACACAGTTGTAAGATTGGTATGAACACCAATCAAAATCCTTGATACAGAGACTAAGCCATTACCATGGTGAAGACCCTCTGACCCAATCATAATGTGAGATAGACTACATGGGAGCCAGAATGCTCCATGACACCTAAACATCTTGAACCTGTGTTCAAGGATGATATAATGTTGATTACGTGGGCGTAATCCATTTTAAGGGGGGTAGAGCTTACAATCGCTTAGCCTATATTTCACGTATTAAGTACGTAACCTATAGTGTGCATAACACAATACAATTAGTTGTGATGTTTGATACGTATGTTATATAAAAACATGTATTCATTCTTATGTGGTTGTGGTTATTACGCACAATTAGATGCGAACACCAGATCTATTAGAGGCTTATCTCATTAACTTCTGTGCGAGAATTCAGAAAAAGAGGAGTAGAAACTCCAGGGGAATTCAAATCCCTATGATATGTATTGATATGAGACAAAATATGGTAATATTATGAGGTATGAATCGGTATGAGACCGATGTAGAACCTAGTAGGAATTAAATTCTCTAATGAATTGCTGAGAGGTGAATTAAGAATGACTGATGAACTGAGTTCCATAGTTTGGAGATGTATTGATTTATGATTATGACTAGAAGGACTAAAAGATATAAAATGCTACATGAATAATTATTTGATTGTTTGAAGTTGACGTGGGAGGTAGAACTTGATCTTGGCCAGATCAAGGAAAACTCAACATAAATTAGGGTGAAAGGATAGTTCAACACTGATGCTGAACACATCAGGGTCAGATGATTCCTGAAACTCCCTACAAGTGGTCACAATTAACCACGTTCAGAGTAGATGCAGTAGCATAAAGTGGAATTGGAGTTGACATGTATTTTTGGTATTACTCGCTCATGAACTCGAGGACATGAAACCTTTGTCTCCGGGCCGGTTACTTGAGGAGTATACAAAAAAGAATATACAAAGAGTATTTTGATTACTAAAACATGCAAAAGACATGTTGTGCGACAAGTGTGGTAAATATATAATATATGGCATACCTTATGAGTCAGAATGTCTACACAGATATTGTGTGATCTATATGATCTTTTGGTGTGAAGTTACTTGTGTGTTCTAAGAGATATAGATACATAGGAACTTTGGGGACAAGTTCTTTTAAGGGGGGTAGATTGAATACCCCAAACCTTAATATATTAATCAACTATCTAATTACGATATAGTAAGGCTAGAACATTCCTTAGAAACATTAGAAGAAGTGTTAAATAATAATTTACACCAAAACATGCTTTTGGAACAATTAGACCAAAAGGTGTTTTAAAGAGTATAAATGTAACTCCCCTACCGCTAATTCTATGCTTACCGTCCAATCATCCCAATAATCAAAGCTACTCGCAGCGGAAATACTACTTACTACGGCGGGTGATACAACACCGCTAACCGCCCATACGGCTAGCTAGGCTTATACTACTTACAGTGACGGTCTGATGCCTAAGTGTACCGAGCTACTACATCACATTCCAAATACAAAGATAATATACTTACGTTGCTGGATTACCGAGTATTTAAAGTATTTAATTACATCCCTTTCCAATCTTCCCAAAAGAATGAGTTTCTACCAACTACTCATCTATACCAATCATAATCCTTTCACAATATCCAAAAAGGGGTGTACCCCATGGTACACCGTAACAAAAGTCTACAACCGTGTACTACTTAGAACACCATTCACAATTCATTGTTTACAGACAAAAAGAAACAAAGCTACATCCCTTCATCCTCTTCACCCTTCTCGTGTACCTGCGTTTAGTAAAAACATCTCCCCAAGGGGCTCAGCAAAAGCTGCGCATAAATTCCGCATATACCGCGTGCTAGCTAGGGCACGCCGACTAATTAAGGTCAAATAGGCATGCGGTTCATTTTTAACATACATACATGCTTGCATACAACATACATTCATTCACAATACCATTCGCAATCCATACAACAATACAATCACATACACATTACTTACCTTCCAAGGTTAGCCAAATTGTGCATCCAGGTTAGTCGGAATGCTTATTACTCTTTTACTCATTATACGTTACTTACTCTTACTTTACTTACTTACTTTCATTTACTTACTTACTCATTCTTACTTACTTACTCATACTCATGTTAAGTCGGTGTGACCTCCAGCCCGGGGACTACACCGTCCCACCACCGGGATTTACTTGACTCACCAATCCGGGATGCTACCCATTTAAGGGGTTTAGGCCGCGGACCAGTTTAAGAGTCAGGACTTGGATCCAACCTCTTGTGTCTCCGCATCCTCACGCGTGGCCGAAACTATATCGGGCTTCTACTCATTCCAATTTAATTACCATTTAAGTTAGATTAATTAGCTTGTTAGGATCAGTTACAAGTCCAATCTCAAACACATTCGGTCACAATACAATATATCATACATACACACATTCATTATCATCCATACCTTTCATGAATTATACAAACTATGATTAAAGATAACATCCAACAAATACAGCACTACATATTCACAAGTAAGCATAATAACTCTGATTCGTGCATTTATCTGATTGGGTGATCAATTAGCACACAACACATAAATCAGAGTAACCAAGATAGCATACGGGGCATGAGGAATTCATACCGTTCACCGTTGTACTTGTATCCCAACTTTCCTTCGGTGCTCACAAATCAAGTCCTATAACATACATATGATCGAGTGATTAATTATTTATAACTAACTTACTCGTATTCCTATTACGTTCCTTAACTCTTACTTACTATGTCTTTACACTTCTTACACTTACACATTATTTACTTACTCTTCGTTACTTTAACTTATTTTCTTACTTAGCAATGGTACATTTATATATGTATAGTATATGTAGGTATACATATATATATACTCATTATAATTCTTATATATTGTAACACCCCTACTACGCACATAACAATACTTGAAATCGCAACGGAATTAAACAACTAAATAATAACTAAACTTCGGTGCTACAACGCCGTTAACTACCCATGTGGTTAACAAGGCAGAATAAATACAAGCGTATCGGTCTGATGATCAGACTCCCGAGCATATAACTAATAACTTTTAAATACATTAACAAAATACCGAGTTTGTTACTACATCCATAACATATCTGTACATCACAAACTGACAACGGCCGTCACTGTACTACAACGGTACCAAAATATATTGCCACGGGAGCACAGGCGCATCCCGGGCTTAACATCCAAAAATAATCAAAAGTAATCCTGCATCCTAGAATCTAAAGCCATTCTGCTTCTTCGATCCTCATCCTGCAGTAAAAGAAATATGGAGCCCCCGAGGGGGTCAGCAACCCTTGGCTGGTATTGTTAACGCGCAGCCCATCGGCTACCGGGATACGCGCAACTAATTGTCATGATGACATGACATTCTTTTAAAAACATACATCATAAACATATATCACAACATGAGTATTGTACACAACATCACACATAACATACAGGAATAATTCCTTTTTGGAAGTGAACCAATACAATTAGTTCCCATGGAGAGCCTAGAGAATGTTTGCCATACTCATGCTAAGCTCGTTACATAACTCGTTACCGTCCTGTTAGATTGAACGGATAACTTAACACAAGGTGCCTCGGATATAGTGATCCAAGCACACCGAAACAACACATAGTATGCCCCTGTGGCCCACGTGAGTCAGTAAAATAGCCTTGGTTAAGCTAAAGGGAAGGTTGAAAACCAAATTGGAAAACAACCATAACATACAAAGAGAATCGAACCGGTTATGACATCGACTCCCATAATCACACGCGTGACCGGAACAGACCGGACTCCTCACTTCCCCGTTAGCACTTGTTAGTAGTTCAACATTGAACTCAATAAACAATTCACAATAATTGGTTAAGTCTTGTTAGAAACACAGAAGGGAAGAGAGAGTCATACCTAACAATATAATAATATTTAACAACTGTAAACTCGTTACATGATTTAAGTCTTATAACGTCATAAACACACAGAAAACACAACACGCAAGCCGGTGTAAACCGGTAGGCAACAGACTGCAAGAAAACCATACCTTGGTCCTTGCTTCGATTGATTTCCACCGTAGTCACTCCTATACATGATTAATAATGTCGGTTAATAAATTTACTTAACCTCAAGTTTATAAGCATTTTTACATGACTATATGACATGTTTAAATGACCAACTTACCTTGGTTACCTTATACCCCCTAGTTAACTCCATTCCATACAACGGGGGTTAACTCGATGAGACATTACGTTATTCGCCGATCGGGTTAACTACATTCGCCACATTCTTTACTGTTTTTTTATAAGTTTTGGTCTGTCCGACCCACCGTCCGACCCACCAACTGGGTCGGACCCTTCCAGTGACTTTCGGGTTTGAAAAAACTCTACTTGTCCGACCCATGTCCGACTCAACCAACTGGGTCGGACCATTCCAGAACATCTACCGTCCTTTAAACACACACGTCCGACCCATGTCCGACCCAAGCCCTCTGGGTCGGACCGTTCCAGAACCCTTTACTGGCGTCTAACAGAGGCTGTCCGACCCAAACTTGGTTCGGACCCCTGGGTCGGACGCCACCAGAACATGTCCAAAATTGTTAAATCTTCACCAAACTTCTCCTAAAGTCTCCTAATGTGTTCTAACATCATTTGGTACTCTTACACCCTCATACAACATCCATGAAACTCCTTTTTTTATCTCCTTAAACACTCACTCATTTCTTACCAAAATTCCTAACACTTATAATGTTTCCTCCTTAGTTTTCCAAGTGGTGTTTCATACCTATGATAACCACGATGCCAATAATGTTTCCTCACCACTTCTACATCGTCTCCCAAGCATCTTTACTTCCTAACCAATTCCTTTAACATCTCTACAAGTCAATAGTTTTGTAACACCCCATCCAAAGCCAATCATGGTTATCGCTAAACTTAACGGTTAATCGAATTCATCGCAGCGGTAATAACAAACACCTGAACCTTGCCACGGTCTGATCGCTAGAATATACCGGCCTTATCAATTACAACACTTATCCAAATAAACAACCGCCCAACCATCACCATACAAAACACCACCAACCAACCGAGTACAAGTAACTAAGTCATAATCACAACCTTACATCAGTTTAAATATAAACAGACAGGTGCACAAGCGTAACCCGTATTCAAAATAAACAACCCATCCTAAGTCTAACCGCTCCTACTCTCGTGGTGCGTCCTCATGGGCCTCTTACCTGCAAGTGTAAAAACAGCCCCCAAAGGGGTCAGCACGAATGCTGGTACTCCCTCTCATGGCCCCCAAGCTAACGGGGCTACGACGACTAATTGTCGATAGCATGGAAATTGATTACATACACAAGCATGATATGAAGTGCAATAACAACAATCCACAGATGAACATACTTAGTTCACAAACAATGAACGACACAAGCGTTCCCTTATCAAGTGGGTTAGTAACCCCCTCCTTAGTCCTGATTTTCTTAACCTCAATTCCTTACCTTACCTTAATCTTAACCTCACTTATTCTCAGTATACAAACCGTTCCTGGAAGGGAATGGTTGTAGCTTAATTTCAAACCTGGGATTTAGGTGATCCCACCGCACCATCTTAATGCCACCTACCCTGGACGGGAGTCCAGCGTAGCTGAGCTGGCAACCGGCCCTAGGCAACAAGTCTGAAGACAAGTCCTTAAGCGGAGGGCGGATCTGATTCAGATACCGTCCCCCTTTCCTTAGCATGCATGACCGGATTCAGTCCCGGGTTTCCTCACTCAAGTTCTAGTTAATAGAAATCTTAAACACCATGGGTTAGTTAAACCTTAACGGGTATTAACCAACAATCACCAATACTTAATTCTTATCCTTAACTCAGTAAGTACTAAACTCGGTTAGTAACAATCTCAAATCTCGTGGGTTAGTGCAAAGAAAACACATACACAACGAGAACAAATATAACCGGTTGCATGCTTTATCTTGTCTTAGTCATAGCAAGTAAACAGATAGCACACAAGCCGAGGGACACCTCGTTAGCAAGCAGGTCACAAGAAAGATTGTACCATTCACAGTCGTCTGTCGTTTGTTTAACCTTCTCTGGAGTCCCAATTCACAAACCTAAAACATTGATTCATTTTTAGGCCATTAGGTATTTGCACCTTACTTAACTCACTTAGTCCCTAAAGATTCCCATTGGATTTCCTCTTAAGTCTTACCTCATAACCTTATAAACTTAACTTTAAACATTAAGGTTCTTACTTAACTTAACTCAATCCCTTAAGTTCTTAGGGTCCTAATCATTACTACCCTACCAAAGGCATACCTTATCACCATTATCATCCTTAGAATTCAAGATTTCTTTTTTTTAAGTGTTAAGGGTCGTCCGACCCACCATCCGACCCACCAACTGGGTCGGACCCTTCCAGTAACTTTCGGGTTTGAAAAACTCCACTTGTCCGACCCACGTCCGACCCAACCAACTGGGTCAGACCATTCCAGAAATTTTCCGTCTTCTAAACCTCATCTGTCCGACCCAACAAACTGGGTCGACCACTCCAGAAATTTAACTGCCCTTTAAAACACACCCGTCCGACCCATGACCCACCCCAATCCTCTGGGTCGGACCGTTCCAGAACCATTCACTGGCGTCTAACAGAGGCCGTCCGACCCATACTTAGGTCGGACCCCTGGGTCGGACGCCACCAGAACATGCCAAACATTGTTAAATCTTCACTAAACTTTTCCTCAAGCCTTCCAATGTGTTCTAACATCATTTAAACCCTTAACCCACCTTAAATCATCCTCCATACTCATTAAATAACCTCCAAAGATCATTCCAACCTTTTACTCAATTCTTATAACAACTACCAACACTTAACACTTATTTCTTTACTACATTTTCAACATACCTTTCACCTAGAACTTCTACTAACCAAGATTCCCTCCTTAAGAACTTGACCACACCATATACACTACTTTCCACCCCTATTACATTTTCCAAGCCTTCCTTAAATTCTAAACTCTAGTTTCTACCTAAACCATCTAAAAGTTTTATGCTATTTTACATCAAACTTACTAAAGTTTACTAGCTTCTTTTATCAACATTTACCTAAGTCCTAAATACCCAAGTACATTCTTTTGATTCTCAAATCCTTCTTAGTGATGCCTAAATCATTATAAGCCATTTAAACACCTTAATCCCACCCTTCTTCATCAAGACAACCTCTAGAACTTCCTAGTACTTCCTTAATCATGAAATCTCCTTAGAACATCTCAAACACTTAGGTTCTCCTCTAAATTTTGCCATGGGTTCTCTAGTATATAGTTACATCCAAACACTTGGTTTTTCACCATCAAACAACCAAGATCACTCAAATTCTCATCACAACACCTCAACACACAATTTACACTAAAACTACACCACATCATCATATAGTGTATAAACTTAAAATGCTTGGCACTTAGGCCCTTAAATGACAATAATCTTAACCACTGAATTTCCACATATATTTGCCTTTAACCTACGAATACACACAACAAGGCTCCCATTGAAATAAAATGCTCTTGTAATTCATCTCAACATTGTTTGACTATCTCTTTTCTCATTGGCTCCTTAGTCACAAGTTCTCAAACATAATCATTGTTTCTCCCAGGTTATATATAGCCCTTTTTTTAATTTAAGCTCTACACTAAACTCATCACATACCTAAATCACATTCCCTTAAACAATAAAACACCTTAAGGTAAGTAATTTACCTTGTTCTTTTTCAAGATTTACAAACTTTCTTCCTTAGGTTTTTCCTTGCTCAATCTCGGTCACCACTTAAACTCTCCTTGCCAATGTTTAACCAATAACCAATGACTCCAATGAGTACTAGATAATACATTAACCCTAAGGAACAAACCCTAGGTTAAAAATGTGCTTTAAGGTATTAAGGTGATTGTTTTACCTTGGTTTCTCAAGATAAGCTTGGATATGAAGCAAGAAGGACCTCCTCTATCCTTTGAAGAGTAGAAAACAAGCTAGAACAAGGCGTTAAAATGAAGCCTCATGAGCATGTATTTTCGGTCATGAAGAAAAGTGGTGGAAACCTAGATTTTCTTACACTTTCTTTACCTTAAGAGAATGGAGAAGCCAATGGAGTCTCCAAACTTGAGTTTCCTCCTCTAATGGTGGTTTGGCTTGGCACCAAATCAAAGCTCTTGAAGTTTCGAAAAGATAGAAAGAGAGAGCTTGAGCTAACTAAGAAGAATATGTATTTAGTTTTGGTTTTGGAGCTAAAATGAGCAAGATGTGTGCAAGGGAAGTTGAAGCTAGCATGGAGCTGCTTGTTTACGTGAGGAAGAAGGGAGATAGCAAAAGAATAGTGGTGAGAAGATGAAGAATGAAGAGATGAGGAGAGAGGTAAGTAAAGTAAGATATTTGTTTTCTTAAAGTAAATAGTAACTCCTTACTTTTCCCTCTTCTTTTCTAATGTCATTTGGCTACTCATGGTGAGTCACACCCTTAGAAAAACCGGCCCCCTATTAATTAAGGCAAGTCATGGTCTTGTTGACCAACTAACTAAGCTTAATTAGTTAAAGACTTAATTAGTCACTATCGGTTACTATTACAAAACAAGGCACATTGTTGTGAAATTTTTGATTTCCCATTGATTTAGACTTCCTAATGTGATACTAATTAGTACACATGTTAATTAAAGAGTAATGATGGACATTTAGCCACTCAAAACCCATTTACAAGACAATTTTTCAAAAATGTGCTTTAAGACTCCTTAAAGCACATTTTGTGTTTTAACTTGTTTTCAAGCTTCGTTTTCTTTGTTAATTGATTTAAAATGACCATTAGGATATTACTAAGGTCTTAGAACAATATTTGGGTACTCACCCAAGTCTCTCCAAGCTTAGAGCATGTTTTTGCTTAAACTGCTCTTTTGGTGTTTCCTTATGTTTTCTTTGGTTAAAATGTTTCTTAATGTTTCTAAGGCATTATTTTGCCTCCTTATATTTTAATTTATCACTTAAACACCATATATAAGTTTGGGGTATTTCAATCTACCCCCCTTAAAAGAACTTTGTCCCCAAAGTTCACATATATGCTTAACCATTCACGGTACTCCATTCCTTAATCTTAACCCACATCTTATATTCACATTCGCACATCTCAAGACTCAAAGGTCAATCTCAAATACAATACCTAAGTATTATACATAACTTAAACTTAACACTAAAGTGTAGCAACTTACACAAATTCACATCTTAAACAACCAAACAAACGACAAACATGCTCGTTTCCTAACTCAAAAGCGAGGAAGCTTTACCCCCCTTAAAAAAGAGGTACGCCCCGTACCCTATATAGACGATCTAGTCAGTAAACAAAGAAGGGTACTTCGCCCTCATCTTATCCTCTAATTCCCACGTGGCCTCTTCGACATCCTGGTTAGACCAGAGAACCTTCACCAGTCGCACTGACTTGTGGCGAGTGTCCCTAGTCTTACTATCCAAGATTCTCTGAGGAAGCTCCACTGATCTCATATTCGGTTCTAATGTCAACCTCTCAGGTTCTAACACATGGGAGGGGTGGTGCATGTATTTCTTTAGCTATGAAACATGAAAAACATCATGCACTTTACCCAGCTCAGCAGGTAGATTCAACTTGTAAGCAACCGGGCCCACCCGCTCCGTAATCTCATAAGGACCAACAAATTCCGGCTTAATTTGCCCTTCTGCCCAAACCTGAATACACCCTTCATCGGTGAAACTCGCAGAAATACCTGGTCGCCCACTGCGAACTCCAGGTCCCATCGTCGAACATCAGCATACGACTTCTGCCTATCTTGAGCAGCTTTCATGTTCTCCCTGATTTGCTGAACTTCAGCCTTAACTTGCTCTAAGTACTCTGGTCCTATAATGACCGTCTCGCTTGACTCATCCCAGCAGAGCGGTGTACGACATGGTCTACCGTATAATGCTTGAAAAGGTGCCATCTTGATCGAAGCATGATAGCTGTTGTTGTATGAAAACTCGATCAGATGTAGTCTGTCAATCCAACTGCCCTGGAAGTCTAAGGCACATGCCCTCAGCATGTCCTTGAGTGTCTGAATAGTACGCTCAGTCTGACCATCTGTCTGAGGATGGAACGCGGTACTCAGCTTGAGTTCTGTACCCAACGCTTCTCTGGTAGCTCTCCAGTACCTCGAAAGGAATCTGGTATCTCTATCTGACACTATGGTCTTTGGTATCCCGTGATGTCTCATTATTTCTTTCTCAAATAACTCAGCTAATTTGGTCACCTTCCAAGTATCCCTCATTGGTATGAATCGGGCTACTTTGGTAAGGCGATCCACCACTACCCATATCATGTTGAGACCTCCCCTAGCAGGTGGGAGTCCAACTACAAAGTCCATGGAGATATCATGGAACTTCCACTCCGGAACTGGCATCGATTGTACCATTCCGCCCGGTCGTCGGTGCTCGAATTTTACCTTCTGGCATGTGAGACACCTCAAGACGAACTTGGTAACATCTGTCTTCATCCCCGACCACCAAAAGTATCTCTTCATGTCTTTATACATCTTAGAGGCTCCCGGATGATGGAAACTGAAGAACAGTGTGATTCCCTAAGTATACGGTCTTTCAGATCCGTGTTGCCCTGTGGTATGCATAACCGGCCCTTAAGTCTGATCAGATCATCGTCGTGAAGTCTGAAGTCATATTTCTGACTCTCAAAGGTACCATCTGTCAGCTTCTGTCTGACCTCTCTCATGTACTCATCTGTCCTCTGAGCCTCTCGCACCTCATCAACCAAGCTGGAGAAGAGACTAGCGAATGGAGTGAGTGTGCTCGACGGCTCACGGCGTCTGCTACAACATTGGCCTTCCCCTCTTTGTATTGGAGGTCAATGTCATAGTCTTTCAAGAATTCTAACCATCTCCTCTGTCTGAGATTCAACTCCTTCTGAGTAAATATATATCTTAAGCTCTTATGATCGGTGTAGATCGTCACACTAACCCCGTATAAGTAAAGGCGCCATATCTTCAAGGCGAAGACTACAGCTCCCAGCTCTAAATCATGTGTGGGGTAGTTCTCCTCATGTTTCTTCAACTGGCGTGAGGCATATGCCACCACCTTACCATGTTGCATGAGCACGCAACCCAGCCCTCTGCCGGATGCATCACAATAAACCTCAAAGCCCTATGTACCGTCTGGAATGGTCAGAACCGGTGCAGTGGTCAGTGAGTCCTTCAAACTCTGAAATGATCTCTCACAGTCAGCCGTCCACAAGAACGGTGCATCTTTCTTCATCAGACTGGTCATCGGCTTCGCGACCTTGCTGAAATCCCTAACAAACCTCCTGTAGTAACCTGCCAGACCGAGAAAGCTCCGGATGTCGGTAACAGTCTTCGGCCTTGGCCAAGTACGTACGACATCAATCTTTGCTGGATCCACTGAGATCCCAGCATCTCAGATGACATGACCTAGGAAAGAGACCTGGTCAAGCCAAAACTCACATTTGGAGAACTTAGCATATAGTTGGTTCTCCCTTAATATCTCCAATACCCTCCTCAGATGTTCCTCATGTTCAGCCATAGATTTCGAGTATATCAAAATGTCATCAATAAAACCACAACCGACTTGTCCAACTGCTCCCGGAACAAGCGGTTCATCAGATCCATAAACTTCGCCTGTGCGTTCGACCAGCCGAACGGCATCACTGTAAACTCATAGTGGCCGTATCGTGTCCGGAATGCCGTCTTCTCGATGTCTCCCTCCTTAATGGCTATCTGATGATACCCCGATCTGAGATCAATCTTGGAGAACACATATGCTCCCTTCAACTGATCGAACAGATCGTCAATGCGGGGTAGTGGGTACTTATTCTTCACTGTCATTGCATTTAGCTCTCTGTAGTCGATGTAGAGGCGGAGACTACCATCCTTCTTCTTCGCGAAGAGGACTGGCGCTCCCCATGTTGACACACTTGGTCTTATAAATCCCTTATCTAACAAATCCTTCAACTGTTCCTTTAACTCAATCATTTCTGCCGGAGCCATACGGTATGGTGCCTTGGCTATCGGTCCGGTACCAGGTAGTAGTTCGATGGTGAACTCTACCTCCCGAGTGGGTGGCATGCCGGGCAGTTCCCGTGGAAATAGGTCGGGGAACTCCGACACTACCGGTAAGTCGGGTCGAACTCGGGGTCTCTCCCTATGTCCTGTACATAGCAGAGGTACACTTCTTCTTTTCTCCTCAATTCCTTATACATTGCCATGGCGGTGATGATCTTAGTCGAAGGCTCTCTGGGCCTCTGGCGGTATGATATTGTTACCCCAGACGGACTCCTGAGCAGCAATCTATCCTCGGCGCAGAGGATACGTCCCTTGTGCCGCTCCAACCAGTTCATCCCGAAGATAGCATCAAATCCTAGCTCAATGAACTCAATAAAACTGACTGGAAAATCTTCCCCCTTAATTCTGATAGTGGCTCCTCGGTAGTAACGAGTGCAATGAACCTTCTCCTTAGACGGGAGCGTAACCGTGAAGTCAGGTAGCTCATCAGCGTCTAGCCCCAACCTGCTCGCAAATGATGCCGAGACAAAGGTATGCGAGGCCCCTGAGTCGAAGAGAACTGATGCCTCAATCCCATTAATCGGAAAGGTGCCGGTGAGGATAGTACCACTAGCGTCGGCCTGTGCCTCTGTAAGTATGCTTAGCGCACCTTCCGTACCGAGTCCATAACCTAATTGTGTTCATAAGCTTCATGAGTATTGATGGTATAACAAGAGTCGTAACAATTTATATGAACAACACTGTTATTTTATTCATAACCATCCTGTTTACAACATGTGCTTCAATCTTACATCTCATTCCTCATCTCATTCTAACGTTACATGACTAATATTGTCCAATGGTTAGGTTTAATCTCCCAGGTTTCATATGCGTCGCATTGATTACTGTTGACGGTGCTGTATTCAACTTGATTCTCTTAATCCCATGGTATAACATCCTTGATTCTCCTCCCATAACTAATACATCTCCAGACTTAAGTACCAACTTATTCGCACGGTCCGCACGCTTCTGCTTGCCGTATAAAAACTCTGCATCATCCCCAATGGACCAAGACACTACGGGTATCCCTCTTTCGAGAGACTCCGTTGTCTCGTCCTTATCCTGGTGTAGTCCAAGTTGCCCATCCTTCTCGTAGAAGTTCACAATGCAAATGTCTGCTTGAATGTCTGGAATCGGTTCAGCTTCCAATTGCTGAGCGATTTCCACGACTTGTGTAATAACTGGATGGAACTCTTCGGGTATCCCCAGTGGTGAGACTCCATCGTGCATCCTCGTGGTTTGGTAGTTCTTGGCATACGGATTCCAATCCTTGCCTAAGCTCATCATTTTTAGTCTCATCTTTGCTCCCCCTGGGTACTCCGGTGTGTAAAAGCCTCCCGGTCCCATTCCTAGCTGAATGCATCTTCTGATGATGGCTATTTGTGCTTCGGGCGTCAGGTATCCCCTTAATAAAATCATACCTGGGCGGATAACCTGACATTGTTCGGTTGGAAAGTCTATGGTTTCGATGTCGGTGTGCTCCGGGTTAGGTGCAAAATGGTATTGGATAGCAGATGTTGAAGCTTCCTAAAGTGGTAGTAGGTTATATCTTACTTAAGTTATAATCTCATCTCATTCTTACTTAACTCAATTATTCACCAAACATGCATGATAATGCGGTAAGCAGGCAATTTTATTACTAAGTGGTTATAGCGGTACCTGGCCTCGATGAGGGTTCAGGCTCATCATCCCGGTCCACCAAGTGTAGTGTGGGTCCCGACTTCTAGGTCACCCGTGGGTTCTTGTCTGCAGCCTGTTGCACCTTCCTCTGACCGCAGATCCAGCTCCCTGATCGGTCTTGCCCTTGCCCCTGGTATCGGGCCTATAGGCTCTGCTAGCGGGTTCCAGAAGCACTCATATGCTCGGTGTCCGTACACCCCACAATAGTTGCACTCCACCTTATTCCCCTTGCAATCGAGCCCGGGGTGGTCCCTGTGACACCACCTACAGATGTAGCGTCGTTGGTAGCCACCACCGGCTCCCTTCTCTCTCAGTTCCTGATCATTCACAGTATCAATACTCATATCTCAAACGGTTACTAATTGTTTCTTAACTCACTCAATACCAATTCCTTACCCTTTGGCGCCCTAGAGCGCAGGGGTGTAGCTGCGTATGCATACGTCAGCTTCAATGGCTCTTCCGGAGCCTTCTCCTTTTCCTCCTTCCCTTTTGGTTTCTGATTTTTCTGGGCCTGAGGTTGGTACTTTCTGTTTCTTGTACCCTCCTTGCCCTTGACTCTCCGAGCTCTTACCAGCATTCTTCCTCTTAGCATTCTCCTCGTCCCTCAGCTGGACGGTTATCTCAACCTTAGCAGCGGCATGATAGCACTCTTGCTTTCCACAGTATTAGTCACTCTTATTTCATAATCTAAGTCTTACTCATTTACTTACTCAAATCTCAATTATCTCATTACCTGCAAGGTAGTGTAACTCATCGGCCTCATGCCGTAGCGGAGTCGATGGCTAAGCCCGCCATAGAAGCGGTCCACCAGGATCTGGTCTGAATACCCAAGACCTGGCAGAAGACGGAGCAAGGCAGTGAACTCTGAGTAATACTCGTCCACCGTCATCTTGCCGGTCTGCTTAAGCGCATCCAACTGCAAGCGCTTCTTTGTCTGGACATGGGCGGGGTAGTACTTTGCTCGTAGCAAGGCGGTGTACTGCTCCCAGCCGAACTCTAGATTGGCCACATGCTCGGCCCTCACCAGCTTCCACCAATCGCCTGCCGCCCCCTTCAGGTAGAAAGCAGCCAGACGCACCTTGATCCCAGCAGGGACATCAAGGTCAAAAAGGCGGTCTCCAGCTCGGAGATGTACGCCTCAAGCTTGGCGGGATTGGTCTCCCCCTTAAAGTGTGCGGGTCGAAGATCTGCAAGACTCTTCACCCAATTTGGTTCCCTGGGTTGTGGGGGTGGAGGTGGTGCACCCACACCAGGCTGATAGCCCATATGCTCTAATGCGGCAGCTACGATCTCTGCGATCGTCTGCCCTCCCGGTATCTCTGAAGCATCATTGTCTTGGCCACGACCTCGGCCTCCTCTAGGACATCCTGCCATCTGAACAAGCATATCTCACATTAGATTCGTATCCACCATTGTATCGGTTAACGAATTTATAACGTCCGTAGACGGTAAAGACGATCCACACTTATTAGTGGTCATCTGACTCTACTCACTCTAACTTCTCAAACCCTTCACCCGTCACTTATTTCTTAACTTATATCCTAACTCGGTGGTTACTCATGTCTGGTATTTCTTGATCAGAGCGTAACTACGCTCTGATACTACTTTTTGTAACACCCCATCCAAAGCCAATCGTGGTTCGCTAAACTTAACGCTTAATCGAATTCGTCGCAGCGGTAATAACAAACACCTGGACCTTGCCACGGTATGATCGCTAGAATATACCGGCCTTATCAATTACAACACTTATCCAAAATAAACAACCGCCCAAACCATCACCATACAAAACACCACCAACAACCGAGTACAAGTAACTAAGTCATAATCACAACCTTACATCAGTTTAAATATAAACAGACGGGTGCACAAGCGTAACCCGTACTCAAAAAAACAACCCATCCTAAGTCTAACCGGTCCTACTCTCGTGGTGCGTCCTCATGGGCCTCTTACCTGCAAGTGTAAAAACAGCCCCCAAAGGGGTCAGCACGAATGCTGGTACTCCCTCTCATGGCCCCCAAGCTAACGGGCTACGACGACTAATTGTCGATAGCATGGAAATTGATTACATACACAAGCATGATATGAAGTGCAATAACAACAATCCACAGATGAACATACTTAGTTCACAAACAATGAATGACACAAGCGTTCCCTTATCAAGTGGGTTAGTAACCCCCTCCTTAGTCCTGATTTTCTTAACCTCAATTCCTTACCTTACCTTAATCTTAACCTCAACTTATTCTCAGTATACAAACCGTTCCTGGAAGGGAATGGTTGTAGCTTAATTTCAAACCTGGGATTTAGGTGATCCCACCGCACCATCTTAATTCCACCTACCCTGGATGGGAGTCCAGTGTAGCTGAGCCGGCAACCGGCCCTAGGCAACAAGTCCGAAGACAAGTCCTTAAGCGGAGGGCGGATCTGATTCAGATACCGTCCCCCTTTCCTTAGCATGCATGACCGGAGTCAGTCCCGGGTTTCCTCACTCAAGTTCCAGTTAGTAGAAATCTTAAACACCATGGGTTAGTTAAACCAAACCTTACGGGTATTAACCAACAATCACCAATACTTAATTCTTATCCTTAACTCAGTAAGTACTAAACTCGGTTAGTAACTGTAACACCCCAACCGTTACACACGTCATTACCTCTAAACTGTCACCAAATGCTCTTACTCACGCAGCGGAACTCTAATTACAACAAGGGTGAAACAACGCCGTTAGCCACCCATATGGCTAACCAGGCCTTTCTTACATACAATAACGGTCTGACGAACTGGAACAACCGAGTACACAATACAAATACAATACTCAAATCTTTTCTTTACTATACCGAGTCTACAATGAATGGATGCCGACAACATATTCGGTCTTACACTTCCTTCAATACATAAGTAATTAAACTAACTACCCATGCAACCCACCGACCCCGTCCTACTCTCGAACGGTAACATCTTCGGTGTACCTGTAAAATAAAAACATCGCCCCTAGGGGCTCAGCTTAACGCTGCATATGAAATTCGCATACCCCGAGCGCTAACCGGGTACGCCGACCACTTAGTCGGATATACATGGAGTTCATTTTAGTCAAACAACATGCATCATAGCAATACAATAAGTACATGTAATGCTGAAGGAATCTACATCCAATCATGGAACACAATTCCTAACTAACATAACAAGGTTGTTAGTTGTATCTGGTTACTCTTAGGCCTTGAGGGTTATACCTCACTATGCCTTGTTTACTTATTCAATACCTCACCCGCTCTCTCGGGTTACTTATTCATATACACACCCATTCACTTGGGCTACTCGTACTATACTCACCCACACTCTCGGGTTACTTATTCTCATTATCTCACCCATACTCTTGGGTTATTTATACTCAAGCTCTTGTAGATTCTCTAGACGCTACAGGTCTCCTACGTCACGCTTGTTACTCTTAATACATACTTAGGCCAAAACTCATGGCTCTCTAGCATAGTCTTACATCCCCGGTTTCGACTCTACTCCGGGTCTATCATGGTGGGAAGGTTCAACTAGCTTACGGAACTCTCTCTTAGTTCCTATCTCTTTTTACATAGGTCCGACTGCTCTCGGACTATTTACATTCCCATACACTCCTCTCTCGGAGTTATAATAATATTATGTATATTAGTCTAGAAACATCACTCTCGATGTTTCTAATGTCTTTGGGAACATTACTCGAGTTCGGTTAATCTTAGGTTTTAAGAGTTACCTTACATCTCATACACTTATACTTTCGGTTATTTTCTTAAACCGGGTAAAATCCTCATATTGGAGGTCGACCATGTCTCAAGGGAGCTACTAATCCCTTAGGTCTCTTTTACCTTTCTTTTACTAGTTCACATCTTCGAACTATCTTTAATCCTCTTGAAGGAGGTTCACTTAACTTTCCACTCTCATTTGTTTCGTGGATTGTTTCAATATGGTTTCCTAACCGTTATCGGGTATTTACTCAACCCGTACTTCTCCTCACATTCTAGGGAATTCACATGTTTGCGTTATCGTTATACTTTAATGGATAGTTTGTGTGTTTGCACGTTTTCGTTATCTTATACATCGACCCGATCTATGGGTCTCTAGACAAACGTTACTCACTACGAGTCGGTCCTTACACTATGTTAGACCACACCGGCATACAAGTATGTTAGCACATTCAACATACAACAAGGCATACATAATCAAACAATGGATTATTTTCATGCTTTAATCTTGATTAAGCCGGCACACAAACCACAAATCAACGTAACTCGGTTAGCACGCGGAGTATGAGAAAATCATACCTTTCACCGGGGTTTTTACTTTACCGTGTCATCTCACCATGCTCGGGTCACGCACGACTCTCTGATAATGTTTCAAACATTATTGTTAATACTAAGATCATACGGTACATAATTAAATGCTACTCCCGTACTTACCCCGTTATCCCGTTATCCCGGTTTTACTCTTGTTAATTTGAGTTCTCACTTTTCAATCACTCCTAACACTTTCTTACACTTCCTATGGCCTTTACATGTCACCAAACAAGGCCTTAACATCTTATAACATCATTAACATTCAAACCCCCATCATTTAAACCCTTTAAAACTCTCTCTGTAGGTTTCTGGGGTGGTCCGGGACTTGGTCCTTACCTAAGGTCCCGGACCAATTGTTTTCCTAACTCTCTGCTGATTTTTGATGGTGGTCCAGGACCTTGTCCCAATCTTAAGTCCCGGACCAATTGAGTATGTAACTCTCGGGTGATTTTAGCAGGTGGTCCGGGACCTTGTACCAGACTCAAGTCCCGGACCAAACATGGTAGGCAACTCTCGGCAAGAATAAAGGGGGTGGTCCGGGACATGGGCAAGAACTTAAGTCCCGGACCCATCAATCAGAAAACTCTCAGGGGTATTTTAGGGGGTGGTCCGGGACTTGGTCCTGGACCTAAGTCCCGGACCCTGCTACAGATTTTGCAAATTTGACAGTTTCCAACTCTGTTCAAGGTCCTCTCTTAGCCCATTGATTACCCAATCTTCACCCACTAAAATCCACATGTTTTAGCACCTAATTACTCACCTAAACCCCTTAAACTAAGCTCCATGTGCACTCACACTCTAGTTAATTTCACTTAAAATTCACTTGCACTCTCATAACTAGTTTCCTTGTTTTCCCTTAACTCTTGTAACAGATTTGGTAACTTCTTTTACCATTCAAACAGTGCCATTCCCAGCACTTCAATTGACATTATTTCTACTCCTCATACACACTTCGCCTTAGTTTGGTTTCCAAATCATTAACCACTCACTTGAATCTCCTTAACACACCTAGCTTCTTCCTTTAATAAAACACTCAAGCCCAAAATCTCCTAAACAAATTTTGACAGCACTTGGCTACTTTCTTAGCATTCTCACCACAATTAAATCAGCTCACCAACACTTCTTCTCCCCTGTTTGGTTAAACATCAAAACCACATCAAATTCTCATTTATTCACCATCTAAACTAGCTTAGTACCCAAGCTTATTTCTCACACTTAAACAACATTAAACATTCTCATTCCCACTCAATATTATTGTACCATGACTACACCAATTCAAGAGCATTAATCCAACTCTAAAATCTGTTTCACAAGTCAAATGAAACTAACTCAAGGTAAGCTCATTACCTTGTTTGTTCTCTAGGTTTTCTTCCTCTCCTTCCTCTTTCTTTTGGTCCATCTTTCTTTACTTGTTTTCACAACACACAAGGGGGTCTAGATTGCCATCTACAACCATATCCCCATACCCACATAACAACCTAATTAATTTCAAATTCTCCACACAAAAACTAGTATTTCAAGAACTAGTTTTTAGGCTCTAGCTTAGATATTACCTTAGAGTATCCTAAAGGAGAGCTTGGCAATCAAAATGATGAAGTTCCACCACTCCACAAGGACATGAAGTAACCGGCTGAAATAGAGAATATTCAACGTGGAGGAATTTTTCCAAAATTGGAAAACAAGTTAGAAATGAGTGAAACTCTTGCTTATTATTACCTTAAGGCATCAAGGTGGTGAAGGAGAGTCAAAATCAGCTCCTCAAGCTTCAAAAGGCAAAACACCCATGGGGGTGAAGGTGGAGGAATCAAGATTTTGAGGGGTGGAAAACGTAGCCCTCGCCGATACGAATCTAACGGTACAATTTTTGTGTGATTTGGTGAAGAATGAGCAAGTGAGAGGAGGAAGGAGATGGGGCTTGTGAGCTTCCTTCTCGAATCGGTAATTACAGAGGAAGAAGAAGGAGTTTAGTTGGAGGGGGGAAAAACAATCGTGAATGAAAGGAAAAGAGGGGGAGAGAGAGTACTAATACCACTTATACTATTCCCTTTCTTACTTTTTCTTTTCTTTTCTTTCTTTGTTATATTTACTAGCTATTAGTAAGGGGGAAGGCTAATTAACCCCACAAAAATCGGCCTACTATATACATACATGCGGGAGCGTTTTTTTTTTTGGTTTGACAGAAAACGCTCGTTATTTTACCCGTGTTTGACACTATTCACTTACGGGTCCGTTTTTTCCAGAATTTTTTGATCGTTTAATAAATTTTAATGGTTATTAAGCTTCCACTAATACTTAATTATAGTTATTTAATCAACTATAATTTTTATGGGTCCATTTGACCACTTAAAGTCATGTTTTCGGGTTTTCTCGAAAAACGTGCTTTAAAACTCCGTTAGCGTTTTAATCCATTATTTGGATCCGTTTTCTTCGGGAATCATTCCCACATATTAATTAGGCATAATTAAGCCTTAGGAATCCCTCTCGGACCCTAACGAGATCAAATATCTCCTTTACTCATTTAATGCACGTTTTAGCGTTTTTCGCGTTTTACGCATTTTCTCTTGTCTTTTGGTTTTATTTCCCTTACCAATATTCTTTAGGCACCATTAGGCCTTTAATAATCATATTTAGAGTAATTTAATCACGATTTTTAGATCCGGGGTATTAAAGTAACAATCTCAAATCTCGTGGGTTAGTGCAAAGAAAACACATACACAACGAGAACAAATATAACCGGTTGCATGCTTTATCTTGTCTTAGTCATAGCAAGTAAACAGATAGCACACAAGCCGAGGGACACCTCGTTAGCAAGCAGGTCACAAGAAAGATTGTACCGTTCACCATCGGCTGTCGTTTGTTTAACCTTCTCCGGGGTCCCAATTCACAAACCTAAAACATTGATTCATTTTTAGGCCATTAGGTATTTGCACCTTACTTAACTAACTTAGTCCCTAAAGATTCCCATTGGATTTCCTCTTAAGTCCTTACCTCTTAACCTTATAAACTTAACTTTAAACATTAAGGTTCTTACTTAAATTAACTCAATCCCTTAAGTTCTTAGGGTCCTAATCATTACTACCCTACCAAAGGCATACCATATCACCAATTATCATCCTTAGAATTCAAGATTTCTTTTTTTTTTGGGAAATTTCACGATATATCCCCGAGGGTTGAGTGAATTTTACGAGATACCCCCGAGGTTTCATTTTCATTACGAGATACCCCGAGGTTTCATTTTTTTATGATATACCCCTAAGGTTTCATTTTCATTACGATATACCCCTGAGGTTTCATTTTATTACGAGATGCCCCTCAGTTCAGATTCTAATATATAATATTTTTCATATCCTCATTTTACCCTCACCTCATATGCCCCGTAACATGGATTTATGGTCAAATTTTTAAAAAATTTAAAATATGAACAAAATACACATAAAAATTAAAGATCAATTAAAATTTTATTTCAATTTAAAAAACATAAATAAAAGTATAAAAACAAATTAAAAAATTAGAATCATGAAAGGTTTAAAATAAATAGAAATGACTAACCAACAAAAAAAATCTATTTAAAAAACTTATATTGTTACATAATTAAAAACAATTATAGCGGTGGCTCAAAATCATATGCCCCGCAATAATCTAAGGGATATATGGTCAAAGTTTTGTTTGAATTTGAAACTTAAATAAAATGCTCATATAAATTAAATTTCATACAAAATTTGAAATCAATATTAAAAAATGAATATAATTAAATAAACATAAAACAAAAAAAAATAATAGATGGAAATGACTAAAAAATAAAAAGTAAATTATTTTGCAAAATAAACATAACTTGTTAAGGAGTTACGATATGTATTAATATTGTAAAAAGTATAACAATAATATAAAGAATATTAAAAGCAATAATTTCATATAGTACATAGAAAAAATCATTATTTTAAATTAGAAAATAAAGTATAAAAATTATTTTTTTGCTCTTTAAATATAATTGCTATAATAGTTTTTAAATTATGTAACAATATATGTTTTTTAAATAGATTATTTATTTTTTTATTGTTTGGTCATTTCTATTTATTTTAAACTTTTAAAAGTTTAATTTTTTTAATTTATTTTTGTTTTTAAAATTGAATTAAAATTTAAATTGATCTTTAATTTTTCTGTGCATTTGGTTTATATTCTAAATTTTTTAAAAATTTGACCATAAATCCATGTTGCGGGGCATATGGGGTGAGGGTAAAATGAGGATATGAAAATATAATATATTAGAATCTGAACTGGGGAATCTCGTAATAAAATTGAAACCATAGGGGTATATCGTAATGAAAATGAAACCTCAGGGGTATATCATAAAAAAATGAAACCTCTGGGGTATCTCGTAATGAAAATGAAACCTCGGGGGTATCTCGTAAAATTCGCTCAAACCTCAGGGGTATATCATGAAATTTCCCTTTTTTTTTAAGTGTTAAGGGTCGTCCGACCCACCGTCCGACCCACCAACTGGGTCGGACCCTTCCAGTAACTTTCGGGTTTGAAAACTCCACTTGTCCGACCCACGTCCGACCCAACCAACTGGGTCGGACCATTCCAGAAATTTTCCGTCTTCTAAACCTCATCTGTCCGACCCATGTCCGACCTAACAAACTGGGTCGGACCACTCCAGAAATTTAACTGCCCTTTAAAACACACCCGTCCGACCCATGTCCGACCCAAATCCTCTGGGTCTGACCATTCCAGAACCATTCACTGGCGTCTAACAGAGGCCGTCCGGCCCATACTTGGGTCGGACCCCTGGGTCGGACGCCACCAGAACATGCCTAAACATTGTTAATTCACTAAACTTTTAATCTTCAATGCTAAACTTTTCCTCAAGCCTTCCAATGTGTTCTAACATCATTTAGACCTTAACCCCACCTTATCATCCTCCATACTCATTAAAATAACCTCCAAAGATCATTCCAACCTTTTACTCAATTCTTATAACAACTACCAACACTTAACACTTATTTCTTTACTACATTTTCAACATACCTTTCACCTAGAACTTCTACCAACCAAAGATTCCCTCCTTAAGAACTTGACCACAACATATACACTACTTTCCACCCCTATTATATTTCCAAGCCTTCTTAAATTCTAAACTCTAGTTTCTACCTAAACCATCTAAAAGTTTTATGCTCTTTTACATCAAACTTACTAAAGTTTCCTAGCTTCTTTTATCAACATTACCTAAGTCCTAAATACCCAAGTACATTCTTTTGATTCCCAAATCCTTCTTAGTGATGCCTAATCATTATAAGCCATTTAAACACCTTAATCCCACCCTTATTCATTAAGACAACCTCTAGAACTTCCTAGTACTTCCTTAATCATGAAATCTCCTTAGAACATCTCAAACACTTAGGTTCTCCTCTAAATTTTGCCATGGGTTCTCTAGTATATAGTTACATCCAAACACTTGGTTTTTCACCATCAAACAACCAAGATCACTCAAATTCTCATCACAACACCTCAACACACAATTTACACTAAAACTACACCACATCATCATATAGTGTATAAACTTAAAAATGCTTGGCACTTAGGCCCTTAAATGACAATAATCTTAACCACTGAATTTCAACATATATTTGCCTTTAACCTGCGAATACACACAACAAGGCTCCCATTGAAATAAAATGCTCCTTGTAATTCATCTCAACATTGTTTGACTATCTCTTTTCTCATTGGCTCCTTAGTCACAAGTTCTCAAACATAATCATTGTTTCTCCCAGGTTATATATAGCCCTTTTTTTTTAATGTAAACTCTACACTAAACTCATCACATATCTAAATCCCATTCCCTTAAACAATAAAACACCTTAAGGTAAGTAATTACCTTGTTCTTTTTCAAGCTTTACAAACTTTCTTCCTTAGGTTTTTCCTTGCTCAATCTCGGTCACCACTTAAACTCTCCTTGCCAATGTTCTAACCAAAAACAATGACTCCAATGAGTACTAGATAATACATTAACCCTAAGGAACAAACCCTAGGTTAAAAATGTGCTTTAAGGTATTAAGACGATTGTTTTACCTTGGTTTCTCAAGACAAGCTTGGATATGAAGCAAGAAGGACCTCCTCTATCCTTTTAATAGTAGAAAACAATCTAGAACAAGGCATTAAAATGAAGCCTCATGAGCATGTATTTCGGTCATGAAGAAAAAGTGGTGGAAACCTAGATTTTCTTACACTTTCTTTACCTTAAGAGAATGGAGAAGCCAATGGAGTCTCCAAACTTGAGTTTCCTCCTCTAATGGTGGTTTGGCTTGGCACCAAATCAAAGCTCTTGATGTTTTTAAAAGATAGAAAGAGAGAGCTTGAGCTAACTAAGAAGAATATGTATTTAGTTTTGGTTTTGGAGCTAAAATGAGCAAGATGTGTGCAAGGGAAGTTGAAGCTAGCATGGAGCTGCTTGTTTACGTGAGGAAGAAGGGAGATAGCAAAAGAAAACCGGTGGAGAAGATGAAGAATGAAGAGATGAGGAGAGAGGTAAGTAAAGTAAGATATTTGTTTTCTTAAAGTAAATAGTAACTCCTACTTTTCCCTCTTCTTTTCTAATGTCATTTGGCTACTCATGGTGAGTCACACCCTTAGAAAACCGGCCCCCCCTATTAATTAAGGCAAGTCATGGTCTTGTTTGACCAACTAACTAAGCTTAATTAGTTAAAGACTTAATTAGTCACTAATCGGTTACTATTCACAAAACAAGGCACATTGTTGTGAAATTTTTGATTTCCCATTGATTTAGACTTCCTAATGTGATACTAATTAGTACACATGTTAATTAAAGAGTAATGAAGGACATTTAGCCACTCAAAACCCATTTACAAGACAATTTTTCAAAAATGTGCTTTAAGACTCCTTAAAGCGCATTTTGTGTTTTAACTTGTTTTCAAGCTTCGTTTTCTTTGTTAATTGATTTAAAATGACCATTAGGATATTACTAAGGTCTTAGAACAATATTTGGGTACTCACCCAAGTCTCTCCAAGCTTAGAGCATGTTTTTGCTTAAACTGCTCTTTTGGTGCTTCCTTATGTTTTCTTTGGTTAAAATGGTTTCTTAATGTTTCTAAGGCATTATTTTGCCTCCTTATATTTTAATTTATCACTTAACACCATATCTAAGTTTGGGGTATTTCAAGTTTCTTCATGCAATACATTACTTCTCCCTCATTCACCAACATAGCACAAGTCCTAAACACAATCTCACCATGATCTTGAAATGTCCCAAAACATTCTTTTGCATTCTAAATCCTCTAAAATAATGCTTAAGCCCTTTTACACCTAAAACACCTTAATACATGTTCCTTTCACTAGTTGAACACTTAACCATTCTAAACATTTCCTAACTTACGAAACTCATTTTAAACCCTTAGAACTTCTTGTTTATTGCCTAAATTTTGACATGGACTCTCCTAGAACATTACTAACCAAAAACACATTGTTTTCACCATTAAAACACCAAGAACACTTAAAATCCATCAAACACATTCTCATACACAAACTTCACTCATTTATCACTACATCACAATATAGTGCATAATTTAAATTGCTTGGCACTTAGGCCCTGAAAAACATGGCTCTTAGGCCCTTAAGATGCATAAATCATAAACACTGAATTTCCACAATATATTTGCCTTTGACCTGAAAATACACTCAGCAATACATATGCCTTTTACTAAGCCCTTGAGAACATTTTACTAAGTCATTCACCATTGGCTCCTTAGATCTTTTAATAAGCAATATAAGCTCATTTCTCCTAAGACTTTAAACCACATTAGGTTAGCATATTTACCTCTTTTCCTCACAAACTTCTTTTGTTTCCTTGACTAAATTGGCAAGGCTTTTAGTTGCTTGTCAACTTCTAAACATTATACAAATGATAAAATGAGTATACAAGCCTTATGCTTCATCTCATTGAAACCCTAGTTACATATATTATTTTAAAGCATTAAGATAATTGTTTTACCTTGGAATGGAAAGAGAGTTTGGATGTGTAGCAAGAGAGGACTACACCAAGCCCTTGGAAGATTCAAATGAAGCTAAACAAGCAAGGTAAAGACACCATCAATGGTGATTTTCGGACAACACAAACATGGAGGAAATGTTATTTTTCTTTGAGTTCCTTACCTAGAAGCAAAGGAGAACAACAATATGTGAAAAGATGAGCTCAAGCTCCTCCCATGGTGATTCCTCTTGGCACCGAAATGGAGCTCTTGGGATTTTGAGAAGATAGGAATGAAGAGCTTGATGAGACTAAGAGAATGGTAGTCTTTGTTTTTTTTTGGCAAAGTGAGCTAGGAATTACAAGAGGTTGACGATGAAGAATGGTGGTGGTACTATTGCAAAACCGTGAATGGAGAATGAAGAAGAGATAGAAGAGAGCTTGGAACCGTGGGAAATGAGAGAATGAGATAAGTTTGCTTTTTAAGAGATATTAAGTAGTAAAACAAATAGTAACTTGCTTTATCATTTGTTATTTATTTTGTTAACTTACAAGGTGGTGACTCACCTTATAATAACCGGCCCCCATTATTCATCTAGGGGTGTTTTAGTCTTTGTTGAGCATTTAACTTACTTATATAAACTTATGTTATAAACTTGCTTATTTTGTTACTATTCACTAAAACAAGGCACATAGATGTGAAATTTTTGATTTCCCATTGATATAGACTTTCAAATGTGATACTAAGTAGTACACATATTAATTAAAGTGTAATGATGGACATTTAGCCATTCAAAACTCATTTACAAAAACAATTTTTCAAAAATGTGCTTTAAGACTCCTTAAAGCACATTTTATGTTTTAACCTGTTTTCAAGCTTGGTTTTCTTTGGTAATTGGTTTAATATGTTCATTAGTATACAAATGAGGTCTTGGTAAGTTCATTAGGTCTTAACCAAGCTTATCCCAAGCTTAGAGCACATTTTAGCCTTTATTGACCTTAAGGCATTTATTTGTGTTTTCTATGGTTTAAATTGTTTACTATGTTTCTAAGACTCTTTTTAGTCTTACCACACCTTATTTTAGTGTTTAACCAACATAACTAGGTTTGGGGTATTTCATATATATATATATTTGTTTGACCCGACCGACCTTACCCAGGGTCGGACCCAAGGTCGGTCGAAGTGTAACACCCCTAAAACCGGCCTAAGAGTTAAGGGTATTACACGCCGCGTATTACTACCAATAACGCAAGGCTCTAAAACACTCAAACGCAATAAAGGCCCAAAACGGAGTTTACATAAACATTGTAAACCAAAGTATTCAAATACAGTGGAAGCAAATACAAAATCCCAAATACATATCCAAGTCAGAAACAAAAGTCAAAATAGTGTAAGGCCCTAAGGCTACAACATCATAAATAACAGTCGGAACAAACGAAAAGCTAAACTCTATAGCTCCAGAATCTTAAGATGATCCTCGCTGATCAATCTGCAAAAATGTTTGAAGTAGGGGAATGAGCACACAACTATGCCCATTAAGCAGCGACCGTCATGAGTAAGGTTGCTCAAAACAATTGGAAACAGAAGAAGAGAAGATAAGCATAATATCCACATTCCTCAAACAGTCAGAAGCTTTCAGAATCAGAAACAGAATGGGAACAAGAGTCCCCGGTGCAGAAACAGTCAGAGTTCTTAAACAGAGAAGGGACAAGACACAATGCACACACTCAGAAGGGTCAAAGACCCATAGACCATAACAGGTCTCTCGGCAACGCAGAAATGACTCGAAAGAGCCAAAGGGTTCGTCAACCCCACAGAACAGAAGGGAATGACCCACACTCAGAACGACGTCTACATGGTATACCACGGAATAGCTCGACCCAGCCATTCACGGCTCAGAGAAACAGTGTGAAATGTCCCAAACAGAAGGGTTGCTTAAACAGAAGCAAGATTGCATTTAAATATGCCAAAACACTCATAAATCAGTAACATAGGTCATAAGGGACCCAACGCCGCAGACGGCACTCAAATCGGAGTTCAAACGAAGAAGTTACGCTGAAAACAGAGGGGTGTCCGAACTTGTGTCCGGACGTCGATGTTCGGACACAAGTCGAGACTCGGAAACCAGAGATTGTCAAATGTCCGAACTTGTGTCCGGACATCAATGTTCGGACACAAGTCGAATTGAAATCAGATAGAGGAATTCAGAAGGTCCGAACATCAATGTTCGGACTGATGTTCGGACGGGTTACGCAAAAGAGTTACGCGGAAGGTCCGACCTTGTGTCCGGACGTCCAAGTTCGGACACAGGTCGAACTAAAATCAGGGAAGAACCCAAGGGCGTGTCCGAACATCAAAGTTCGGACTTATGTTCGGACATGCCCCGAACTTTGAAAACCAATAGAGCAAAACGCACTGTCCGAACTTCAAAGCTCGGACGGAAGTTCGGACAGTGCAAAAACTGCATTTTCCAGAAGACGAGCAGAGCAGAAAAATTGTGCAAAAACATCATCACGAATTGCCAAATTGATACACACACCAAATCACAGAGAAAACAGAGAACCATGGGGTTTTAACCATTCCAAAACGCAACCAAACAGACAACACAAAACAGAATTCACACCCAAAACAGAACCGTTGCAATCCATGGCTGAACTTCCAAACCGAATCGAGTAACCACCTACCTCGTTTATCAGCAGAAACAACAACGAACTGAGGCAGCAGGCACAATCCACGCAGAGCAACAATCCGGACAGATCAACAGCCACTGATTATCCAAACCAATTGACAAAAATCAGAAACTGAAATGAAGTACCCTAGATTATCCAAACCCCAAAATCTGCAACACCAACCTGATTTCGGAAGTGAATAAACTGTACAATCTGCAGCAGTTCACAGCCCGCACAATCACAACTCAACAGCAACGAAGCCTTCTAATTTAATCATGTACAACGGCTAAAAATCAGAAAACAGAGAGAGAAGAAAACCACCAACGCAGTCCCGAATTCTGGAATACAAACCTGAATCGATCAGAGAAACGTAGCAGCAAAACCCTTCAATTCGATTGTAGCAGCAGCCTTCACGATCCTCAGCAAGAGAGAGAACAGAGAGAGAGAGAAGAATGGAAGTCGATGTTCTGAACGCACGATGGAACTAGTGGAGGAAACTGATCGTAATGTAAAACAATTAGAAGATTAATAATTAAATAAGGCTCCCTTTCCTTATTAATTAAAGAAAACAATTACCTTAATTGTTTAAAGCAATGACTTCCTTGCCCTCATCTATCAAAACAATACCGCCGAAGTCCCAACTGACAATCATAATGTAATACATCTTAGATCATTACATAAACCGGATATAATATAATGTTGCAACTGTGCGGGTTATAACACGAAGTCAGTAAGGTAATACGCTGGAAGATTACAGGGCCGACCGACTTGCCAAGTCCGGTCCCAAGGTCGGTCCATTCCAGTGAGTTTTGGTTTTGATATTCTAGAGTAGACCGACCTTGCATGTCCGGTCCCAAGGTCGGTCCATTGCAGTAGGTTACATTACAGGCGAATTTTAGGCCGACCGACCTTGTAAGTCCGGTCCCCAAGGTCGGTCCATTCTAGAAGGTTTTATGACGGGAAATTTTCTGGCCGACCGACCTTGCAAGTTCGGTCCCCAGGGTCGGTCCATTCCAGAATCTTTCCGTCCTTGTAAATGTAGGCTCGACCGACCTTGCAAGTCCAGTCCCAAGGTCGGTCCGGCCCAGTAATTGCATTTTTATTTCTGATTCAGTCCCTCTTCTTACCCATTACTTCCCCATTGTTCCTACATTTATTCCCATATGTTTTAACACTAATTAAACCTCCTAATACACCCTAGTTCATCCATCAAACTCTTTACATACTTCTATACTAATTTACACACTTATTTCCCTAGTTTCAATTCAACACTTACATTGTTTCTTCTAGTTGCATTATGCTACTGATTTGACACTAACACTCCCCATCTATAACTCCCTTGTCTAATGTCATTTCTAGAGTTTCTAATGCATTACAATACATTAGCTACCTCTCTCAATCTACCCATTAAACTACTCATTCAAAATCTGTTACAACATATATTTTCACCGAGCTTCTAGTTCATTAAGTGTTCTAATCCTAAGTAAATTTTGCCATAGTCTCCCCTATATTTTTATACTCTCACCACATTGTTTCACTCACATATATGATCCACACCACTTGTTTATAATCAATATCAATATACATAGCTCTCCAACACAATTCTACACATTAAACACTCACTAAATTCCTGCACACAACATCCCAATCCCAACTAGGTTTCCACAAGTTTTACATATCTGTTAAAGGTTTAAAACACTTGTATTCTCTTACACATTACACTACTACCCATTACTAGATTAATACATATGTAATAAGTTACTAAAATCTGTTACATACATATATACAAGACTACACAAGTGAGCACAATTACCTTGTTCCTCTTCTAGTTTCTTTTCTTCTTCTTCTTTTCTTCCTCTTCCCTTCTTCTCTCTCTCTCTCTTCCACGGGTTACAACACTTCACAATCAAAAGCTACAACCCATTCATATACACCATTTTAATACACTAACCCTTAACCATTCTTTTAAAAGCTTTAATGTAAGTTTTAGGGTTTAGAAATTTCATTACCTTGCAAGGGTGTAGGTAATGCTTGGAATAGCTCAAGAACAATATTTTCCACTCTCCAGGAAAGCCAAATCGGCTAGAGTACAAGGAAACCAAACAAGGTTTTAATTTAATCTTCGTTTTGCCCATAAGGCTAGAAAACAAGTGAGGTTCCAAGAATATTTTACCTCAAATGAACAAGGAGATGAAGGTGGTTGTAATGGTGGTCTTGAAGCTCCAAATGCTACACACCCGTGGAGGTGAAAGTTTTCGTTTTCGGATTTTGAAAGGAGGGAATACTCTCCTTGATGAGAGAAGACAATGGTGGTATTTTATAATTTTTGGAGAAGGTTTGGACACCTAACAAGAGAAGAGAAGTAGGTGTTTTGTGGGTTCTCTCAAATCTCCATAGCCATCGGTTGGAGGAAGAAGAAGAATAGAGAGGAGGGAGATAGGGCTGCGTACGTGAGTGAAGAGAATGTGAGGTAGGAGAGAGAATAGGTGAGTGAGGTAAGTAAAGTAGTTTACTTTATTGTTTTTAATTGTTTTGTTGTTTGTAAATAAGAGGAGATAAGTGAGTGTGTGAGAGAGAGGGATGGGGTCGGCTGGCACCAGCACACCACACACACACTCTACACTTTATTTTCAAAAGTGGACACATAAGTTTGGTCTATTTATGTTTCTACCCCACAACTACCCGTTTTTGACAGTTTTTACTAATTTCTCGTTTTATTGATTTTATTGGTTCTAAAGCTTCACTAATATTTATTAATGATTATTTAGTTGACCAAAATTGTTACGAGTCTATTTGACCCGCTTAAGTCACGTTTCTTGGTTTCCACGAAAAACGTGCTTTAAGGTTCGTTAGTGCTTTTAATCCGTTTTAAGGATTCGTTTCCTCGGGATTTGTTCCCTCATTTTATTTATGCATAATTAAGCTTCTAAATTACTTATTAGCCTAATTAATCACTATTTTAATTACAGGGTATTTCAATAAATAATTAGGGAACTACCAAAAGTTCCCAAGAGATTTCAAATGTGAAATACCTCTAAGATTAGTAAAACACATTAAGCGGAATTAGCGTTTAAACCGAAAACGCACCTTAGAGCACCAAAATGTGCTTTAAAGGAAAATGTGCTTTAAGCATGTATACAAAAGGCAAGTGAGCCTAAATACCAATAAGGAATAAGGGAAAACAATAAAATGGTCATAGGAACCATTACGTCTACACACAAAATAAGTATACAAGTCCACACAAAAACCGGTACTAAACTGACGAAAGTCAAGGAGAAACCAAAAACGACTTGGTTTAAGTTGGAATGAGCAACATGATATTTCACGAACAAAGTATCTAAAGGTTGTAAATGTACTAAGAACACATTTAAACTAGCCAAACAAATTGCATAATCAATGTGAACCCGGAAGCACATAAATGTGTTTTAAGGCATTTTGGCTATGTAACATACCTAACACATGGTATAAGTCATTATGAACGAGTTTAATACATAAAATGTTACATAAATACAAGGAAAAACAAAAAAAAGAATCAGGTCAAATGAGACCCTATGCTGCCGACATCAAGGATGAGTCACCAAGTCCAAAATACTTTAATTTCTACTATTTCAACAACCAAGACTTCCTTGAATTGCCAAATCATCTTGTCCCCTTGGTGAATCATTAATCAGACTCTTACCTGTCATATGAGAGCTCCCAAATTCGTAGCTCATCCTCTCTTTGAAGAAAAAACACACCAAAAAACTCAATGTTCTAAGATTTGAGCCTTAAAGAACACCTTGCCTTGTAGAAATAATAACATTCTCGTCCTAACTCCAAATCACAAGCTTGATAGCTCGTTGGAATCCTATTTTCAAGAGCTTTACAACCATAGCTCATGAGACCCCAAATTCTCAGGAAAAACCACGAAGAAGTGCCTTTGATTCTCGAGGTAAAACATTGCCTTCTTGAAAACTTCTTGTTCTTTGGTTTTGTTACAGCCGATTGTCATGGGATACTAACCCATCTATTCTTCATCTTGTTGTATAATTTTGGAGCCAATTTCTCTAGTAAATTGCTGTCAAAATTTCTAAGGAAATCAAGCTTAAATATTAAGCTAATGGTTAATATACAAGGTAAATCCTACAACTACCTATTTCAAGGTTCTAATTGTTGATCAATATATGATCTAACATATTGTTTATCTTATTATTTATTGCCAAAATTTTGGTGATTAATATTCAGTTTTTAGCTTATTAAAAGTTAATGTTTATTAAATCTAAGAATAGATTTATACTCCTTATGATATAAGCTTCAATATAAGCTATCATAATATACAAGAAAAATTCATAAAACTATGGTTTATATTATGGCCGAAAATTAAGGGTATTAATTGAGTTAGAAAAAAATATCTAACTTAGTTAAATTAAAGGAATTAGTATAATTAAGAGTAATATGTAAAATTTGAGAAGTTTTAGTTATATATTATAATTGCCGAAAGTATATATGAGTTATTATGAAATTTATGAAGTTTAGATGATGAGAAAATAATTGTAGAATTAAGTTTACAATTTATAAAGAGTTTATAAGTGTTATAAGGAATTTAAAAGTTTTTGGTATATTTAAAGATAATAAAAGATGGTGTTTATATACTATAACATTAGATAATTAAATCTGGTGGTTTAGAGATGTTTAAAATGATTTTTGATGTTCAAAAATCTGTAGGAAAATTAGCTACGAAAATTAGAAATTAATTGGAGTTAAATTGGTTAATAAATGAGTTAGGATAAAAGAAAAGACCACAAGGGTAAAATGGTAAATTCCCTGGTCAAACGTGGTCAAACTTGGTCAATGACAGTTTATAAAATGTTGAGAGAGCTAGTAGATAAGATTTGTAGCAAAAGATTAGATATTAAAAGGATAAAGGAATAAAAAGTTAAGTTAAATTAACATTAGGGGTAATATTGTAAATTATGGAAGGTTAGGGGGTTGACCATAAAAGACTGGTCTAACTTGGGTACATTTTGGTAATTGACCAAAAGTATAAAAGAAATTAATTAAGTAAGACTTTGGAAGAAATTAGAATTAAAAAAAAAATAACAAGTTTAGAACTTATTGTGAGTAAAATAGAGATTATGAGAAAACTATGGGTAAGTAATGTAAATAACACATTTTTATGGTTTAGAAGGTTAAGGAAATTAAATAAAGAATTTAGAAACAAGTTGTAAAAGAAACAGAGTTAAGACAGGGTTAAACGAGACCCGTATATAACTTAAGATATACGAGGGGTATACCCGTAATTTAATAAGTATAGGAGAAATCAATACTTAGAGTATTTTTAATGAAAGTACAAGTTATATTGGAAAAAGAAATAAATACGTATGAACATAATTTAATAAGTATAGGAGAAATCAATACTTAGAGTATTTTAATGAAAGTACATGTTATATTGGAAAAAGAAATAAATATGTATGATACGTAGTATCATACGGACGTATACGAAAAATTTTAGTGTACATGAATAGTACTCGTATACGTGAATAGTATACGTATACATGAATAGTAAATATGTATACATGAATAGCAATACGTATATATGAATAGTCAAATACGAGACGTATACGTGAATAGTAAAATACATATATATGATAGTGAAATATGATGAATAGTAAAATACGAGGCCGTATAAATAAATAGTGGAATACGAGACCGTATAAATGAATAGTGAAATACGGATGAATAGTGAAAAATACTAAAACCTAATACAAGGTCCGTATAAGTCTAAAGTTGCTAACTGTGCAACTAAATAAGTGCTAACGACGTTAGTATGTTAATGAATTTGAATTGAGCTCGAAAACGCTCCTAAATGAACGAACCCGTTTAACGGTATACTATTATACCCGGGTTAACCTAGGAAGAGGTTTAAGTTGAAAAGAGAACCAAATTAGTTCTAAGACACAGGATACTAATACTAGTTCTGGTTACAGATCTAGATAAGTCAGAGGCGTTCGGTGGATTAGGCGAACGAGGGATTAAGAGCTAGCCAGTCTCTGGTGTACGGTATGGGATTCTTGTAGCTTGTTTGCTAACGAGGTCTACCTCGGTTTGTGTGCTATGTGTTATTGTGATACGACCAAGCAAGATTAAGCATGAAATCGATTTATTGTATTGTTATTGTGTGTCCATTGCACACTAACACGAATTGATTCAGAGCTTGTTCATTAACTATGTTATTAAACAATTGTATAAGGTATAAATACTCCCTGTTATTAGTTGGTTAATACCGAGAGAGGTTTAACTAACAAATGTCAATGAGACTTCAGCTAACTGGAACTTGGGAGAAGAGGAATCCGGCACTGACTCCGGCCATGCATGTTTAGGTTAGGAGGTCGGCATCTATATCAGATCTGTCTTCCGCATATGGCTCGTCTACGACTTGTCGCCTAGGGTCGACAAACTGACCCGACCAGCTCGAGTTAACAGTTCGAGGTGGGAGGCAAATTCAGGAGGCGTAGGAGGGTCAAGCCTACACCCCTCATAACTTAAGAATTAATGTTTATTAACCCAATATAGCTAATAACTCATTGGCTAGGGTTACTTTGACCCGACAAAATAAACAATTCAGTTAGAGAACAACCAGTTCTATTAAGAGAACGGTTGACACTTATAAGGTATGGTCAACACGAGAACTAAACAATTCTCAGGCCTCAAGAGTTAGAAATCTAACTTACATCATAATGGGCGTCCATTATGACGTTCGCTTTATTTGAGCTGTGAATGTTTCACATAAATGTGTTGTTGTTATCATACGTCTTATTATGATTTGTATGAATAAACAATTGCATGTATACGACAAAGTAGTCGTGTGTAACCCTGCTAGCTTGTGGGCTGCACGTTTTCTGTACCAGCCATGTGCTGAGCCCCTGGGGCCTGTGATTTAAACTTTGTAGGTAGGTTCCAGACGAGGACTCAACCTGAGAGTGGGAGCGAGTAGAGTACTTCGGGTTGCTTTTACATTTGTTACACGAGTTGTGCATGTACACTCGTTTAGTATATTGATGAGACGTTAGTATGATGTATTAGGATATGAGATACTCGGTATAAGTTGTGGTTTATGAATTGTAATATTTTAGATGCTCGAGTAATTATCTGGTTAGTCAGACCGTGACTTGTTAAGAGAATAGGCCTAGTAAGTCATGTGGGTGACGAACGGTGGTAACACCAATTTAGTAGAACTTTTTCGCTGCGTTGTTAATGTACGAGATGGACTTAGGGCGACGATCATTGTATTTAGAGATGGGGTGTTACAAAAAGTGGTATCAGAGCGTAGTTACACTCTGATGACTGGGAAATTACCGAGCTTAGGAATTACCGAGTTAGGAACTTTAAACTTTGGGATAAGGGTTGAGTTTTAGTGCGAGAGGTGTGTTAGTTTGAATTCCGATGTATATCGGATATCTGTAATACCTGACCCGCCCTCCGCGCCCCTAGTTCTAAGATATCAGAAATGAACGCCAGAGAGATGACAAGCCTTCTCTTATCGGGAAAACCCGATCTGGCAATTACTTAGCATTATGCAAATACGAGAAGCACCTCGTTATGCAATAGTCTTTCAAGACTTGAAGGTCCCAATTGGAGCACAATGTTGAAGCAGGCGCTACCAGCGGAATCCTACCAATGAGAGAATGATAATTACCGGCAACATGGGTCGACATGCTAACGCAGTCGATATAACCCCGTCATACCAGTAAGAAGGAAAGCACTACGAGTGCAATAAGAGGACAAAAGAAAGCTACAGAAACTCCGGACAACAGTCCAAGGGAGCAATAACAGTGGGATAATACCGCGCATGAGCATAGGGACTACCTAAAAGTCAATTATGAAGCGGGTAACTCCGAACCTACAAAACAAAGGGGTTGCAAAGACCTAACTAAATAGTCCAGACGACTACGAATGCATATGTAAGTCATACTCCAAGATAGATACGGTTACGTAGTGCCTAAGCAGAGTCAATACTCGATAACATCGGCGAAGGTGTGGAAATGAGAGTGTGAGCCTCAATTTTAAACCCTATCCTATGTGGATTAAGTTGATTAGGATCTAATCGGGTTTTAGGTCCACTTATAACCTAAGATTAATAACTATGTAATATAACAATAATTATTAAAACCTAAGCTAGCTCACTGGAACCTATTATGAGTCGCCACCTAATTTTAACCTATAGTAAATCAGGAAAGGTAGAGTTCGGGTTCGGGGGGCTTGGTATTCGACTATTTAGGGTTCAATTACTTTCATTACCCTTCTAGGTCGTTTTTCCTCTACTGGTTTATTTACGGCTTATTATGAGTCGTTTTAAACCTAAGTGCGCGAGCTTCTGTTTTTTGTGTTTTTTAGCATTTTTTTGACAGAAAACTAAAGTGAAATTGAAAGCTACTTAAACTAGGGTTTCAGAGGCAGAATTAGGTCAAATTTGTTTCCGTCCGTAGCCACGGACCTAATTTCCGAAACCACGGAACCCAGTTAACCTATATGAAAATAAGTCAAATTCAAAGAAAACAGAGAATTGTAAAGTCCGGGGCCACGGACAGGCTGTCCGTGGGCCAGGACAGGCTGTCCGTGGGCCCGGAAATTAGTAGAAAACCTAGATTTTTAAAATTAAAAATCCCGCGCCGTCCGTGGGCGTTCGGGCTTAGGACAAGGAGTCCGGGACCCCGGACATGACGTCCGTGGGTGCGGACCGCCTCTCGGACGGCAGCGTTGAGGCTGTTCCCGATGGTGTTTTTGGCTCAAATTTATGGGTGTGTAGCCTGAAAGATGTACAAGACGTTAGTGATTGAAAGTTCTCAATTTGAATTCGAATTAAGCACGAAACTTGGAAAACAAGTTATTGGACAAAGGCTTAAACAAACAGCAATACAGAAGCGTACGAAGGTCAGTTTGAACCCAAAATTTGACAGAGAGTTAATAAGATCGTGGGGAATCAGAAAAGTTGAGTTGTAACCTGTTTTACCTTCGAATTCAAGATGATTCTTCACACCGGGATTCGTCGAGTGCTTCGTTGATGGCAGACCCGAAAGGATTTCAAACCAAGCTTCTGGTTGTTGGTTGTTCTTGCTGTTCTTCACGTTTTGGTGGTGTTTTTGTGGGGTTTTGATGACTATTGGTGCTTTGGGGATTGGAAAACGTGTTTAGATGCTGATTTCAGGGGATTTTCGGTATGATTTGGGTGGCCGGGTGTTGGAAAACGTGAGAGAGAGAGAGGAGGCTGTGCTTTCTGACTCTCTAGGGTTCTTGAGCATATGAGGTTCTGATTTTATCCAAAAAACCTATCCTTTATATAGACTTTCTTAAAGATAAAGAAAATCTAGTAAAAGTAAGATTTTTTGATATTTTAATTAAAAGACTTCCCAAAGGAATTTTGCTATGAAATTTTAACCACAAGTCAAGGATGGATATTATGAATTTTCTGAGGTGGAACCGAATTTTTTGAATGTTGGAATATTTTTAAATTGAATTTCTCGTCAGATTCAGTCAGAAATTGCTAGAAAATTATTGGAAATTCGAAAAATCAAAATTCCAACGCCATTATGCTTAGAATGTCATCCTCTATCATGGGTTAAAATATCAAAGCATTTCAAGCTGATTTGGGCATCCTTTGGAGGAGAGAGAAAGCTTATAGGAGGTCTTAGGAGCCTTTAAAGATTACCAAAACGCCCCTGAAAGTGACGAAGCTGCTCCCCATGCCATGGAACGCGCCGATCGAGCCGGAATCCCTCACTGCTTGATTAAAATGCCTCTCACAACACCAGTACCTCGTAGACCCTAACCAGGGGGGTCAAAATTTTGGGTATAACAGATTGCCCCCCGTCAACTAGACTTTGTAATGAAAGTGAGAAGGCTAGTTGATGCTTGAGTGATACCCCAAAATTTCAAATGTTTCTAAGACCCTGTATGTTATCGAAAACTGATAAATTGTGTCAAGCTATTCTAAGGCGCTGACTACCTACAATGATGATATGATGTCAAACTATTCTAAGGCGTTGACTACCTATGACGAATGAGATGATGTCAAGCTATTCTAAGGCGTTGACTACCTATAAGTAAAGTGAAATGAAGTAATGTCAAGCGATTCTAAGGCGTTGACAACCTAAAATGCGGAAATGAGATGATGTCAAGCGATTCTAAGGCGTTGACTACCTATAATGAGTGAAATGTGCTTAATGTGATGATGAATTGTATGACCTAGGTGCGCCTAGGGACCGGAACCTATTCCGAAGTGTGTGTAAAAGGTTAAGGACTGAGAGTGCCAAACGTGGCAGGTGCTAAGGAAGTGGGTAAGACTTATGACGAGCTTGAGGGTGAGCTCTTCTACTCAGGCGAGAATTTGTATCTGTAAAGAATCTATCTGCATCTTCGTGGTGAGAATCTGTGTCTGAATCTACGGTGAGAATCTGTATCTCTGAAGAGTCTGTATCTATGGATGAGAATCTGTATCTCTGAAGAATCTGTATCTTCGGCTGAGAATCTGTATCTCTGAAGAACCTGTATCTTCGGCTGAGAATCGGTATCTCTGAAGAGTCTGTATCTTCGGCTGAGAATCTGTATCTCTGAAGAATCTGTATCTTCGGCTGAGAATCTGTATCTCTGAAGAATCTGTATCTTCGGCTGAGAATCTGTATCTCTGAAGAATCTGTATCTTCGGCTGAGAATCTGTATCTCTGAAGAATCTGTATCTTCGGGGTGAGAATATGTATCTCTGGTCTATGATGCAAGGTAAACTTTATGCAAATGATCATGATGAAAGTTGATTATGAATGTGCCAAACGTGGCAATGAAGATGTGCATGTCAAAATACAATCAAAGTATATGTAGGAAACTCGTTGGAAAATGTGCCAAACATGGCAATGTTAAGGATCAAAAATTGTCCAAAGCAAGACATTGCTAGAAAGTGTGCCAAATGTGGCCATGGTGAGGTTTATGAAACTGAAGTGTTTAAAGGAAAGTTGTTCAAGACAAGAATTGTTGAAAGAGGTGCCGAACGTGGTAGTGTTTGAAGAAAATTCTGTACAGTAAAAAGGAAAGTGAAATTATCATTTCCTAACTATAGACTTCAGAGTTGTAATTTATCTCCTACGAGATGAACATGCCGCCGATGGGGTATGGTGTATGATGTGAAGGTAAGGGCTAATGTGGGCCTGTGTAGTGGAGGTATGGAGGTAAGGGCTTATGTGGGCCTGTGTGGTGTACGAAGTGAAGGTAAGGGCTTATGTGGGCCTGAGGTGCTTAATGTGGTGGTAAGGGCTTATGTATGCCTGTGGTGGGATGATGGTGGTGATGTTTGAACTTTGGGTTCCAATTGGTGTTGTCATAGCAATTGTTGGAACCAACAATTGCCCCCAGTATTTTTCCCTTAAGACAATCTGAGCTAGAGTTCAGGCAATCGATCATTCCAATCGATTGCCCCCAGTATTTTCTTTGATCTAACGTGTGAACGAGTCTCGTCCTCACAGGGTCAAGGCTTATGTTCTGATTTGGTGCTTCCTAACCTACACTCGACGTGTTTGGTGTTTACACTTGTTTCTCACTTATGGTCACAACATCTAGACCATTGAATTTGATATTTGATGAATTTACGCATTCGATCTGTTACTTTCACATGATTGGTTACACAACTACCAAGTCGGAAGTCTTTGAGGCTTATAACGTGGCCATGGGGTGTGATGAAAGACAACGGGACCATGGAGGGATGTTTGAGGTATGTAGAGCTTAAAGGGGTGACCAAAGCTGCTTTGCGTCTTCTCTCAGATTCGTCTTCCTTGTCTTGAAGTCGTCTAGCTGCTTTGTGTTGACGTTGTTTTTGAGCTTCTGGACTTGGACTTTGAAGTTGTCCTTTACACCATTTCTCTTCTCTTTATCATTTGGATTTCTCCGAGGCACTCCGGGTTTGCCTTTTTGTTTTATCCTTTCTTGATTTTGCCTTCGGGGTTCTTGTGTTTCCCGGTTTTGGGCTTCGAGAGTTGTTTTGATGTGAGCTCTCTTGATCCTGTGTCACTCTGGGACCATTTGCGGATCGCTTTGTCTTGCTGATAGCGGCATTGCTTCCTTGGACTGATGAGAATGTTATCTGAGAGTCGGGCTCCTCGCTTCCTTTGGTCACCGGGTCAGATATTCATCATCGGCTGGGTTATTTTGTGGAGCTCACAATATCGAAAAGGGATATACGAAAGGCTCAACTGGGGTTCCTAGGGTTTAATGGCAGGGTTCACAAGCTTTTGGCTATGTGGTGCTGTACCTAGGTGCTTCATCATTCCTGATAGTTGTGTATCCATCCTTTGTTACTTTTCGCAGGTCTAAGAGTAAATTTACAAATTATCTCCTTCGATCGGAGTTATGCCGTTTACCCTACCTTTGAATGTGGTCTCACCGGAGTCGTGTAAAAATGACACGCTCGTTCACTCATGGTTTTTCCGCTCAAGTCACTCTCATGAATTCTCACTCTGAGACTTATTCACACAATTAAACAAAAGAAATAATCGTGGTTGGTCTTTAAACTCAGATTGCCCCCAGTATTAGTCCAGGGTTTATGACAACAATTTGTATGTGGTTTGTTTGGATGCTTAGGGGTGAGCTGTGGCATTTGGTTGGACACGTTCATCCTTTTGGAAACAAAAAGACAAATCATTTTATTCAATTGCCAGAAGATGAACATTAGTTTTGAAAGATGATTTGGTTGAAGGTGCAAAATGAACAAACATTTTTTCCATTTTCTTGAGATTGTAAATAAAAAAGACAAGAGACTGAAATTCGAACATCCAAGCCTCATTAAAATGGAAATATCATAAGTCCCTTACAAAATAGAAAAGAAAAATTAAGAAAGCAAAATGCAACTAGACACTAGCCTACTCGACAAACTGGAGTCCTTGCTCGATAAGGTCCTCGATCTTGTGCTTCAATGCCCTGCAGTCGTCAGTACTGTGTCCTGGTAGTTGATGAAACTGGCAGAACTGATGGAGATGTTCCCCGGCTTGGTGATCCCAGGGCTAGTGTGAGAGGTGTAGTAGGTCTAGCTCTTGTAGCTTCACGAGTGCTTGACTGAGAGGCCGGCCAATGTCAGTAAACTGTCTCGGTGCAGAGAACCTCTTGGATCGGGGTGAGGCCTTGATGTTCTGCTTTACAGCACTGGGTTTTGTATGGTGCTTACTTGGTGTGAAACTTGAGCCGCTTTGGCCGGTCCTGACTTAAAGGTCTCGATACTCACACCCTGGGCTTTGGGTTGTTCCAGCTTCAGCTCGCCTTTGTGAATCTTTTCTTCCATGATTCTTACCTGTCCCATCAGCATGTCGAAATTAGGGAAGTATGTGCAACTCAGCTCGTTGTTGTATTGTCTCTGCATATTGTCCACAATCATTCGAATCTGTTCTTGCTCATCCATTTTTGTAGGCATAGCAGCGGCCTTCATCCTCCACCGTTTGATGAAGTCGGACATTGATTCACTGTCTTTCTGCCGAGTGCTGGCAAGGTCGGACCTGGTGACTTCGAGATTCTTAGCATACTCGAAATGGTGCATGAAAGCCTCACAGACCTCCTCATAGGTTTTGGTGTTCATCCTCTGAGTCAAATACCAACGTTGAGGTGTTTTCGAGGTAACGGGCAAAGACCTTGGCCTTTTGCATGTCATTCAACCTGAGGATGGACATCTCCCTATCGAACATCGCCAGATGGACCTGTGGGTCTGAGGAACCCTTGTATAGAGCAAGTGTGGGCAACTTCAACTTTGGGGGAGATCAACCTCGGGGTACGATGCCATAGAGGAGTAATCAAAACCAGCCGGCTTGCTAGCCTTTTCCATGCGCTCGATCCTTTTCAGAGCCTTCTCGAGTTCTGCAGTTAGCTGGTGATCTGGGGCGGCTTCCCCTACGAATCCTTGCGCACCCTGGGCCCCAATGGAGTTAGCTTCGACGTGGTCAAGCTCGTTCCCAGAGTCAGCAATCTTTCCTGAAATGTTTTCCTGATGACCAACCTCAAGGGAATTGATTTTGCTTTTCAGCTCTTCGATGATGGTGACATACTTAGCCTCCATGGCATCAAAGGCGGCTCTGTACCTCTGCTCTAAGGCTGCAAACTGGGCCTCCATGCTGACTGGGTTTCCTCCCTCTGCCATACTTGGGATTCGGGCTTATCTGTTGGAAAACAGAAATGGATTGAGCTAAAATTCTGGACCGTGAAGAAGTTGTAGGTAAAACTTGTTTGGGCTGCAAGAAAAGCACATGAGCTGGAATGTTTTGAAGATTGTGGGTAAGCACTGAGGCCCGAAATGAGTTGGAAGGGAGGTGCCTAGAAATGTTTGAAGAATGCGGCTCTTGGGCCAGAATATTTTGAGAATTGGGCGCTTGGGCCAGAATGTGTTTGGGCTAGAGGTAAAGCACATGGGTCAAAATGATTTTTAAACCATGTTCTTGACGTGAATTGGAATTTGGGCCAAGTAATTCTGATTGGGCTAAAAGATGATACTTGTTTCTAGGATCTTGGGTCAAAGCCCAAGTGAAAAGTCTTCCTAGACTAGAATGAACCTTGAAATGGAAAGGCCTGATGGATCTTCATGAACTGCTTTAGGTGGATTTGTTTTTCATGGGCCTAGAACTAAATTGATAATTAAAATTGGGCTGAAAGACAAATCACCTAAATCTAAACTTTTGGGCCGAAGCCCGAACAAATAACTCGCACATTCAAATCAAGCAGGGCCTTTGGGCCGCAAACAATAAAGCCGCGATATCGGGTTGGGCTGAGTTGATGTAGGAAAAGTTCCTATCAATCTCTAGACTGGGTAGTGGGCCGATCATTCAAGCAAACAAGGCCCACACAAATTCAACATGTCCTCACTTGACGGTTAAATCAATTTGGGTATGGGTCGATCCGGAGAGGTGCTTGGGGCTTGGGCCCAGGTCACCACAAAGGAATAGGGCTTGCACGCCATTCTCTTTGGGCTTCCCCACTTTTTTCCACATCACCTGAAGGTGTGCGTCTACGGCCGGGTCTTTGACTGACCAAACAATGGGCTGGGTAAGGACACTGCCAGGAAAACGCTTGGGGCTAAGGCCCAGGTATTAAGGGGATGTGGTTAGACGACATCCTCCTCTTTTCCCCGCTTATTCACATCACCTAAAAGGTGTGAGTCCCTGACAGGTGACCCTAGATGGGTCCCGGGGTGGAACTGGTTTGTGTGGACCCTCGCTCTCATATGATGCAAGGGTGCAAAAATTTAAAGTGCGCACGAAAGTAAACAAACAAAGTAATAAAGCCATAAATAAACAATTTTCGAGTTAAGCCCTCTTTCTTAAAATTAAACAAGTTAAAATTAAGAATTTATCCCCAGCAGAGTCGCCAGTCTGTGAGCCTCGATTTTAAACCCTGTCCTATGTGGATTAAGTTGATTAGGATCTAATCGGGTTTTAGGTCCACTTATAACCTAAGATTAATAACTATGTCATATAACAATAATTATTAAAACCTAAGCTAGCTCACTGGAACCTATTATGAGTCGCCACCTAATTTTAACCTATAGTAAATCAGGAAAGGTAGAGTTCGGGTTCGGGGGCTTGGTATTCGACTTATTTAGGGTTCAGTTACTTTCATTACCCTTCCTAGGTCGTTTTTCCTCTACTTGGTTTATTTACGGCTTATTATGAGTCGTTTTAACCTAAGTACGCGAGCTTCTGTTTTTTGTGTTTTTTAGCATTTTTTTTTGAAAAACTAAAGTGAAATTGAAAGCTACTTAAACTAGGGTTTCGGAGGCAGAATTAGGTCAAATTTTGTTTCCGTCCGTAGCCACGGACCTAATGTCCGAAACCACGGACCCTAGTTAACCTATATGAAAATAAAAGTCGAATTAAACAGAAAACAGAGAATTGTAAAGTCCGGGGCCATGGACAGGCTATCCGTGGGCCCGGACATTAGTAGAAAACCTAGATTTTTAAAATTTAAAAATCCCCCGCCGCGTCCGTGGGCGTCCGGGCTTACGGACAGGGAGTCCGGGACCCCGGACATGACGTCCGTGGGTGCGGACCGCCCTCGGACGGCGGCGTTGAGGCTGTTCCCGAAGGTGTTTTTGGCTCAAATTTTATGGGTCTGTAGCCTGAAAGATGTACAAGACGTTAGTGATTGAAAGTTCTCAATTTGAATTCGAATTAAGCACGAAACTTGGTAAAGTTATTGGACAGAGGCTTAAACAAACAGCAATAGAAGCGTACGAAGGTGTTTGAACCCAAAATTTTTGACAGAGAGTTAATAAGATCGTGGGGAATCAGAAAAGTTGAGTTGTAACCTGTTTTACCTTCGAATTCAAGATGATTCTTCACACCGGGATTCGTCGAGTGCTTCGTTGATGGCAGACCCGAAAGGATTTCAACCAAGATTCTGGTTGTTGGTTGTTCTTGCTGTTCTTCACGTTTTGGTGGTGTTTTTGTGGGGTTTTGATGACTATTGGTGCTTTGGGGATTGGAAAACGTGTTTAGATGGTGATTTCAGGGGATTTTCGGTATGATTTGGGTGGCCGGGTGTTGGAAAACGTGAGAGAGAGAGAGGAGGCTGTGCTTTCTGACTCTCTAGGGTTCTTGAGCATATGAGGTTTTGATTTTATCCAAAAAACATATCCTTTATATAGACTTTCTTAAAGATAAAGAAAATCTAGTAAAAGTAAGATTTTTTGATATTTTAATTAAAAGACTTCCCAAAGGAATTTTGCTATGAAATTTTAACCACATGTCAAGGATGGATATTATGAATTTTCTGAGGTGGAACCGAAATTTTTGAATGTTGGAATATTTTTAAATTGAATTTCTCGTCAGATTCAGTCAGAAATTGCTAGAAAATTATTGGAAATTCGAAAAATCAAAATTCCAACGCCATTATGCTTAGAATGTCATCCTCTATCATGGGTTAAAATATCAAAGCATTTCAAGCTGATTTGGGCATCCTTTGGAGGAGAGAGAAAGCTTATAGGAGGTCTTAGGAGCCTTTAAAGATTACCAAAACGCCCCTGAAAGTGACGAAGCTGCTCCCCATGCCATGGAACGCGCCGATCGAGCCGGAATCCCTCACTGCTTGATTAAAATGCCTCTCCCAACACCAGTACCTCGTAGACCCTAACCAGGGGGGTCAAAATTTTGGGTATAACAGAGAGTGAGAACCATGGCGAAAGCAAAAGAAAAAAAAAGGGTTCCCTCAGAAGAGGAATACCCTGATAAGTAATTATACAATCAAAAGCAGTCAGGAAGCTGCCCAGATAATCAATTAACCAAAGCCAAAAAGGGCAAAGAAGGAGTCCCATGGACTACCACCTACATGGAGTTTAGGAGAATGTACCATTACTGACGTACACAGTACCGATAGCCATCTTGCATGGCACACTTGCCTTGGTAAGTGTTGCCGCAACGAAGCTATACAGGAAGCCGTGAAGACCAAATGGTAAAAACCACGGATACAATACATATTAACACCGGATTACAAATCCTTAAGACTGAAGAGCGAAACATTGGGAGGGCCTGACGGCCTGACCATGACCACTAAATCAATACACCAGTCAGCAGGGAGCTGGACATGGTCAGGAAACTAAACGACGTGAGCATCAGCAACAGACAACCGACACTACAGGTAAGAACATCAACCCAAAACCAAGCCTAACCTTGAATTGAAGAACCGTAAAGAGATTACTCAACAATGTGAGAGGACCGGATGTAAGTAATAACCTACAAGGAAGGTATTACGACATACAATGAAGATGGAGGACATAACATCTTTTAATAAAAACGGGATGAATTCCCAGAATAATACCGTTAACAGCACTCTTCATTGAAGATGTTGATAACCCCAGAAACAGAATCAGAGGAAACAAATTTAAGCAATGACCTACCTAGGATCTGTGGAGGGTGATTTTTCGGTATGAGGGGGGGTCTATTTAAATAAGGTCTGACTGAGAAACCTAGATCCTAGAAAATGCCATTCTGTGGAGGGTGAAAACCCGTTATTCTGGCAGCCCTCAAATACCTACTAAATCGTCCGTCTTTCCCAGAAAGCATAAAGGGGAGTGCAAGTGTGCACTACACCCGCTCTCGATAGGCTCCACGCGGACTTATGCCTCTATAAGGCGGAATTGACTAGAGTCGCCACCCAGTTTGACCTAAGGAACTAGGAAGGGAGAAGGGTTCTAAGAACCGTTAATTGACTCTGTGATTTGTTGCCTATGGAAAGGACTTATCTGATCATACCAGAGATTCTGTGTGAGTTCGCACTGGGTTACACCCCTTAGAAGTGGCGACGACCACGACTTCGGATTGGTGCCCGAGGAAACCCCGGTCTCCAATTATCGGGATTACCTTCTTTCAAAACCTTTTTAGGGAGATTCATTTAAAAGCCAAGGATAGGATTAGGACAGAAGAAGAGAAAACGAGTGGATGAGGCGAGCTTTTCTGCCAAGCTAGCGCCAAGAAAAAGAATTGATGAATTCGAATGAGTGTAGAATGAAAGATTAAGAGTCTGATTTTGAGAGTTGAAGAAGTTGAGAGTTTGTGGGAGTTAGAGGGAATTTGAATGTCTGACAGACATGAAAATCACCTTAAAGTTGGGAAAGGGGTTTTTGGATTAGAATGGGGTCGCACCCTAGGTGGGCTGCCTACGTACTCAACTCCGTGTTGAGATCAGACCTTACGTAGTTCACGGTTTTGGGTTTTGGAAGTTTTGATGTTTGTGGAGTTTAAAGATATTTGAGGTGTTTGAGAGGTTAGTCTGTGCGACGCCCGGGTCTGTGAGACATTCGAATCTGAAGATGGTGAAGAGACTGAGATGTTCGAGTCTGTGGGGCAATCGGGCCTATGAGACTATAGAAGTTTGGAAGAGGTCAGGATTCAGGAGATGTTTCGAGTTTGGAAATATTTGAGTGAGTATGTGAGGCAATTGAAGTTTGAGTAGAAATCCCGGGCTTTTCGGATTTGAGGTTATGAAAGGGTTGATGTTTTGGGATGTTTCGAATTTAGAGTGAGATGATGGTGGACTGAATTGTTTGGAGTAATGATTGTCAAAATTGTCTCTCTTAAAGTTTTTAAAACCGAAAAATCATTTTTGTTGTAAAAGGGCGGACAATCCCGAGGGATTACCCTATGTACCCCCTCGATCACGACACTTAATTAATGGTAAGTGCCGAGGCTCGAAAGATGGGGCAATGAATTTATGTCGAAAAATAGGATTTAGAGAGAAACACCATGAATGAGATGTTCTCGGTCAAACCCCAATAACGTCTCTAACTCCCGGGTTTTAAAACGTTAAAAATCGAAAACCTTGAAAACGAGCGGAAGGGAGTTAGACGATTCTAAAATCCCGGCTGCAACTAGGAAGGTCGTTACTTCCCTAGCACCCCGCCTTGTAAAAATCTAGGCTGCAATTAGGGGAGGTTTGTCACCCTAATGCCCCGCCTAAAGAGATCCAGACTACGACAAGGGAGGTTATGACCCCAGTGCCCCACCTCGGATTTTTATTTTGGAAAGGGAGACAAGTAATGCCTAACCAGGAAGAAAACGTTTGAAGGTGTTAGACATCCCATGTTCCCCGAAAACGGTTCAGTTTGAGTTTAAAAACTGAGTTGGAAAACTTTTGATGTTGTTCGGAATTCTCCGTAAGGAAACGCTGATTTTGGGAATGGTTTTAGGAGAAAACTTTCTGTATATGTGAGAAGAACTTTCTGCATTTGAGAAGAGTTTTCTGTAATGTGAGAAGAGTTTTCCTTTAAAATTCCACAAAATGGTTCCTTTTGAAAACTTGGTGAAGCTTAAATAAAAAGATGGTTTGAAATTGAATGAAATTTACAAATTGAGTTGATGCATTGTAGATTGGATTTGGCTGAATGAATTGGGCTTGAATTGAATTGAAGTCGAGTTTGAATTGGATTGAAGTTTGATTTGGATTAGATGAAAATGGATTGAATTGAATTGGACTGAATTGAAATGAGTTGGGATGAATTGAATTCGGGTTGGGGTTGGAAAACGAATCGGGTCAAAGTTAGACCAGGTCAAAGTTGGATTGGGTCAAATTTGAGGTTGGTCAAAGTTGAGATTGGGTCAAGGTCAAAATTGGGTCAAGGTCAAAGTTGGACCGGGTCAAAGTTCGGTCAAGGTCAACATTCGGATTGGTCAAAGCTAGGTCAAGGTCAACATTCAGTTGGTCAAACTTGAACTTCGTTTGGGCTTTTGGGCCAAAATGGGCTTGGGCCTCAAAATGGGCTTGGACCTTGAAATGGGTTTGGTTTATGGACTTGGGCTTTGGGCCGTGGAATTGGGCCTGATTGGGCTTTGGGTCGAGTTTAGAGATGGGCCAAGTTTGGGTTAAGTGGACTGAATGAGCCTTGTTTGAATTTTGGGCCAAAATTGGGTTTGGGCTTGACTGAGCTTTGGGCCGTGGAGTTGGGCTTTGGGTCGTGGATTTGGGCTTTGGGCCGTGAAATGGGCTTTGGGCATCGAAATGGGTTTGGGCCTTACCCTAACCTTGGGCCTCTTTAACTTTGGATGTTGGGCTTGACTTGATTTTAGGTCAACTTGATTTTTGATTTTGGGCCTGAGGCTTGATATGATCTTGGGCCTTGGAATTGGGCCAAACTTTGGATTTGAATTTATTCTCTTTTTTTTTTGGGTTTAAGTTTTTTTAAATGAAATTAAGGATGGTTGGGATAGGCTATAAAAGTGTGGAAGATATTGTTCCCCACAAAGCAAATCAGAAATAAGCTAACTGTGGGGTACCTTCAAAGGCTTAAAAGAAATCTTCAAAGTTTTGGAAAGTATGGTTCCCCACAGAGCAAATCAGAAATAAGCTAGCTGTGGGGCACCTTCCAAGACTTTGATCAAAAGAAAAAGGGGTGACCTAAGGGGCCATCTAGGGTTTAGGTGAAGGTTAGAAACAAATAAAGCAGAAATAATAAATTGCAATGACATAGGTATAGAACGTTATATACGTAATGGAGAGATAAGTCAAATAATCATAGTGATCAGACAAGACAAACCAAAGTTGACACAAAATGTTAATAAGTTTCGGGAAATCACTTCTGTTTTTCTTTTTCTCTACTTCTTTATTTCTTAATGCCCTAGAAAAATTTGAATATCAATTAAACCTGAAAGTAAATTATCAATCTCAAACGCTAAACATGATGCTAAAACAAACAGACTGCTATTCCTCTTCTGCTAAGCTTCTTTTGATTTTCTTCGGGCAGGTCGACCACTTGGTCTCACCATCTGAAACAGTATGACCCTTAAACTCAAAGGTCACTAATCCACTCATAATATACACACAACCCTCACGCACAAACACTGCAGAACCGAAGTGAATATTCGCATATATCATATGGCGCATGACAACATACATCACAGTGAATGAGTTTAAGGACTTCCAAAGTTCAATTCAGTACCGACAAAAGGGGGGGACCGGTATCTCCTGCTAAAAAAACCCAAGAAAACAAACAAGAAAACAAGTATAAGTGAAGTCATGGAAATAATCAGATGTGCAAAACTAAATGAAGCAGTGGTGAAGGGATGGAGATTCCATGAGCTAGGGACGAATACCACAATAGAAATAAGCTTCCATGGAAACCACAATGGCACAACGCAGTCAGAGAAGTGGTATCCTGATTTATTGATAAACTCACAAACCCCAGAAACCTATAGCAGGCGTAAAAGGAGAACGAAGGTTTCCGCCAAAAATGAGGTCGCGGTGATCCAATGAGAAAGCAAAAGTGAGCTGAGCAGAGAGTCGAATGTCATCAGTTTTAAAATGTCTTCTCGACATGGCAATGCCCTCCTGTTCTCAACCATCACCGGAGAACAACCAAAGTAACCAGGGTACAAATTCGAACCCCACGCAAGATCAAATCGAAGTTTAAGAACCAGAATATGGAGAAAATTTCCTCCCAAACAGTTCATGGTGAGATAAACAGATAAATCCTAACAATAAGGAGATGAGAACACTTCCGAAAAAAATAACAGAAAAAGCAAAGTAATAACAAGGTGCAGACACTTCTTATAAGGACAGAGTATAATCCTCAGACACTTAAGCAGTACAAAATCGAACTTGGTATAGTCTCCTTTCAAATATTGTTTGCGTGGGATATACCTTGACTGGCAGAAAAGTGAGTTACATTCACAACGAATCTGAGAAGAAAGAAACCTGTGATGTAGACTTAGAGCATGGTAACCGACAGGGTAGAATGGATACAAAATTCCAACTATGCCAGCACAGATAAACATGTACACAGTTTAACATTTTGGATTGTCCAAACAAATGAAGGCTTCATACCCATCGTGGGAAGAGCTAGCACAGAGAATAGTGGTGCACATAACTAAGAAACACGAATAATGATTGAAATAAGCACGGAGGTTGCTCTATTCATAACAGAAATGAGGGATCAACAGACAAAATGTTTGGAAGTTAATGGTTCAACGGAGAAGACAGAAACCGATGGCAGGAGAGCAAAAGAAACAAGGGAGCGTGCATAATCGCATGAATGAAAAGGCAAGATGTAGTGATACTGCCCATTTTCCGGTCAAAACAAGAAATAAAACGCAAATAAAACACTGGACCTGCACCGAGTGAAATGAATATCAAGCGAAATCGGCGAGTAACAAAATAACAGCTAGCATTAACATCACATTGTCTCTGATGAAGCCAATCTAAAACTTTACCCGGTTTGAGTTCATCGGGTGAACTGGGTAGTAAAAACGCAAGGGGGAGATGACGGTCGACTTAGATTTCTTTTGGAGTAAAACTTCCATGGAGTTCGAACCGTCCTCTCTGCAAGCCATCACCTACACGGTTCACTTGGCAAATGAAGATTTGCTAGTAAAAAAAAACGTAAAGAAAGGGGCGAGAGGGGCTGAGGATGCTCAAACAGAAATCGCAAGTTTTGCGTTAAGGATGAGAATGTATTTACTCTGCTCGAGTTCGAATGCCCAATGGAGGAATGGAATTCGGAAGAAGATGGTGGCTAAAAGAAATGCGAGGAAGATGAAAGACATGAAGGGAGATTCCTGTTCCTTGCTTTCGAAATGAGAATTCAGACGTTCATCGTTTCTTTTTTTTTTTGTTCGAGTTCCTGGGAAGAAGAAACAGACAGTAAAATGTTTTCAAAAATGAGAAATCGGGATGTCAAAACGAGAGAAATCAGGATCTGTGGCTTATTCCAATCCTCCCCTACAGTAGGTTTTTTAGATGTCTTTTTATAATGTAGGAATGGTTGACAGATGTCAACTTAGGGTTTTTTGAAGACATGGGCTCACTTGTTGATTTTTGTTTGGACTAACTAATAACAATGGGCTGATCGAGACTGAGCCATATTTGGACCTGATACGAAACGAAAAAAATTAAAAGAAGAACTTCTACCCTAACGCCCCTCACCAAGAATCGAACTCGTGACCAAGGGCCTGCATAACAAGCACCTTAACCAGTTATGCTAGTTCAACTTTCAGTATGTGTATGAGAGAAATAATACAAAAGCTTTAATTTTAACTGGATTACTCATCTAAAAATGCTATGAATTCAAAAGAAAATGTACAAAAAGGAGAAGATTAATCTAATGGCACGAAATCATGGAGTATAACTAAAAATAATATTCAAAACATAACGAGGTATAAATAAATGGAATATCATATGTACATGAAATAATAAAAATAATGTCCGTGAAATGAAGATGAAACGCATACAATAAAATGAAAAATAATAGTAGACACATAAAATGAGAGAAAATAATAATGATAAAAATTGAATAAAGGCAAATACTAAAGACAAAATACATGTAAAATAACAAAGAAATGAGATAAGCTAAGCAAGTAACAAAATGGCATAAGGTAAAGACAATGTAAAACAACTAGACGAATAAATAAGTGAATATGTAATAGAATAAAATAACATAGTAAAATAAGTAAGTAAACAAGAGGGACGGGTTTGAAATCGGATTGTCGTTGGAAATTCGTTTTCGCAAAATCATGTTTTATGAAATGCTTTGAAAAGGATTATAAAATGATGGTTTCGTTTTAGCACGCACGCTAATATGTTTTTTGAAAAAGAAAGGTGACGACCCCTCTCATTTTACTTATTATTTCAGAATTTGCTTTATGGGGTGAGAATTTTTGGTGTCCACAGATGGCTCCCTTGATTCAATTTTGCAAGCCCTTGCAGAATTGGATCAAGGTTGACGGGGCGCCAAAAATTCTCACTGTGATTTATGATTTTTTCTTATGGGTGCGGGTGCACGGGGACTTATGACGAGCCTCAACTAGATCTCTTGACATCTAGCTATAGGACTTATGACGAGCCTATAATGCAATTGAAAGTACGAGGACTTATGACGAGCCTCAACTAGACCTCTTGATATCTAGTCATAGGACTTATGACGAGCCTATGATACTAACAATTAGATTGATTGGGGTGCACGAGGACTTATGACGAGCCTCAACTAGACCTCTTGACATCTAGCTATAGGACTTATGACGAGCCTATAATGCAATTGAAAGTACGAGGACTTATGACGAGCCTCAACTAGACCTCTTGACATCTAGCTTATAGGACTTATGATGAGCCTATATTACTTTTGATTGTGTACCGTACTAGTAGCGTAATAGCTGCCTAGCAGGCGGATGTGAAATGATCTCACACTAGTAGCGTAATAGCTGCCTAGTGGAGGAAAAGTGGTGGGACCGTACTAGTAGCGTAATAGCTGCCTAGCAGGTGGATGTGAAACGATCTCGCACTAGTAGCGTAATAGCTGCCTAGTGGAGGAAAAGTGGTGGGACCGTACTAGTAGCGTAATAGCTGCCTAGCAGGTGGATGTGAAACGATCTCGCACTAGTAGCGTAATAGCTGCCTAGTGGAGGAAAAGCGGTGGGACCGTACTAGTAGCGTAATAGCTGCCTAGCAGGCGGATGTGAAACGATCTCGCACTAGTAGCGTAATAGTTGCCTAGTGGAGGAAAAGACGGGACCGCACTAGTAGCGTAATAGCTGCCTAGCAGGATGTGAAACGATCTCGCACTAGTAGCGTAATAGCTGCCTAGTGGAGGAAAAGTGGTGGGACCGTACTAGTAGCGTAATAGCTGCCTAGCAGGCGGATGTGAAACGATCTCGCACTAGTAGCGTAATAGCTGCCTAGTGGAGGAAAAGTGGTGGGACCGTACTAGTAGCGTAATAGCTGCCTAGCAGGCGGATGTGAAACGATCTCGCACTAGTAGCGTAATAGCTGCCTAGTGGAGGAAAAGACGGGACCGCACTAGTAGCGTAATAGCTGCCTAGCGGGTTGTGAATATGCATTGGATAGTGAATGAACTTTGTGGGTGAATGTAAATGTTATGCAATGTAAGATGGTTAAAAATAAATGCGCTGGTTGGATTGGGACTCCCTGTTTATGGATGTAGATTCTTTTTCTATGAGTTAATGGCTTCAGAGTTGCTTCAAAGCTTCGGGATGGCTCCGACATGGCTTCAAAGATCTGGGATGGCTCCAGCATGCTTTGATGGCTCCGGTATACGCTGATGGCCTCGGTGTGCGCTGATGGCTCTGGTATGCCCTAATGGCTCCGGTATGCGTTGATGGCTCCGGTGTGACCAATGGTCTCGGGGTGGTCGGTGGGTTTGATATGGTTGGTGTGTTTTTGATGGGATGTGATCATTCTGGAGGTTGGTGGGCTTTGATGTGATTGAAATGCTTCGATGTGGTGGGTAGATTTGGTTGATTTTTTTTGAAGTAGTTTGATGGCTCCAGCGATAAATTTATTGTGATTTGATGGTTTTTTTTTGGACTTTGTAGTGGGTGAATGTTTTGTTCATGGGTGAATGATGAAACGCAGTTGCATGACTTTATCGGTGGTTCCCATCATGGTTCCAGGATTCCCATGGATGACTCCGGGAACCTTGTGCTGATTGAGCATAACGACGCTTTGGTTGGTTCACTTCGATGACACCGAGGGGAAAAGGGAAGTTTTCACCTTTGATGTGGTCGCACCCTGGACGGGCTACCTACGTACTCAATTCCATATTGAGATCAGACCATACGTAGTTCGATACTCTGTGGGCAAGGCCCAGGTGATGAAATGGCTCCGACAGGGATTTGAGGTGGCTCCCGTATTGTTCTCGAACTGTTGGGATGGCTCACGTGTATCTCTGGAGATGGTCTCAATATTTGAGGATGGCTTCTGCATGGCTCCAACTTGATATGGCCGTGGGATGGCTCCATCTTTGATTTTTTTTTATCGGAAGTTACGCTTTGATAGCGGCAACTGAAGTCGACTTTCCACGAGACTAGGCAGAGTTCTTACCAGTCGGATGTTGATGATGAAATGATTATGGTGCATGCAAATATTAAATGCTAGACACGATGCAAAATGCATATGCAGTTTTTTTTTGGAGAGAAAGTATAGTCCTATCTTTATTAATATGAGGTTTACGAATATAAGACATCTTCAGTTTGATCCTGAGGTTGTTGAGCTAGAATGCGTGAATCACTTTCCTCTCACGGAGGGATATGGGTCAATCTTTCATGAGTATGACTGTGTGTGCAAAATGTGTGATGATGCTCTCGATGCTCGGAGCAGTATTTACCTTAGAATTTCATTTTGAGGTTATGGACCTTCCATTCCTCACAAATTCCTCACCTGCAACAGGGTAGGCTGTTTATGATTTGGTGGTTGAATCGAAGAGTCGCTCGCACTCTAAAGACCTTCTGAGATAAGGTCACACTCATTCGCTCATGGTCCCTTTGGTATGATGGGACATGTTGATAGCAAGTACGAAGCTTATGATTCATGCTTCAGATCCGATACTTTCAGTTAACGCTCATTGACTTACGAGTCAGAGGTCTTTTATCGGGTTATAACGGGGCTGAGGGGTATGATGTATGTCACACGGGACTGGAGGATTTATTTGGGAATTGTGGAGCTTTTGTGCAAATTAGGATGTGTTTCACCTTTGCCATGGGTGGAATGATTAGAAGTTTCGATAACCTTTTATTGGTTTCTTCGGGACATCATTGGTCCTTTCGATTTGGATTTCTCCTTCTTGTCTCTTCTGGTGTACGGTTCGAACTTTCTTCTCATTTTTTGGCTCATCGACTTTCTCAAGCGTTCTTCGCCTTTCATTTTGGCTTTCAGCTTTGGAGCTGCATTGGCTCATTGATCTTCTTGGACAATTTTGATGTTCTTTTTGGTGTTCGGCTCTGGAGTTGCACTGACTCACTGATTTCTTTGCACATTTTCGATGTTCTTTTTGTGAAAGATGGTGGGGGGAGAGGCCATGGCTCCGGCTCCTTCGAGATCCTCTATTGCAAGGGTAGGTATGTATATGTGGGGTGGCATGTTGTGGAGTTTTTTTTATTTTGAAGAAAGAGTTTTTTATGAAAGGCTCAGCGGGGCTCACTAAGGGATTATGTACAGGGCAGTCAAAGCTTTTTTGGTTTTGTGGAGATTTTTATTCCTAGGTGCCTCGTCATTCTCATTAGTCAATAATTGTTTTCTTACTATTCTCGAATCTTTGCATGAACCACAGTTTGTATCTTGCTATCGACATTGATCTCACTCTAAATTATGCCTCTCCATGTGCTGAAGGAAAGCACAAGTCGCTCATGGTTTTACCTTGATTGGCTCTCTCTACCTTCCCTCGTCGCTCAGTGGATGGTCTAATACCCTCTTTTGGAATTCAAGAGAAAATACCGCTCTTCGCGTACTACTCACTTGGTTTGTGGTGCTGATTTTGATGAGACCCTTGTGTTCATTGATGGGTCGAGAGTTACGTGGTTCACGCGCTCCATTGAAGCAATCAATCAAGATTTTCGCCAAAGACGTCGTTTTGACACAGGAGTATGCAAATGCAACGATCTACCATGCAATGTGTTGTGATAATATGGAGTTACTATGTATAGGATGTGTCAAATGCTGAAAATGATGAATGAAGATGGTTGACTTCAAGTTTTGACTGAATGTTTGTTTGTTTGTTTTTTTTTGATGCAATGCATGCGTGGTAAGGCTACACCTAGTCTCGCTTGAGTCGGCTTAGTTGATGGTCCATGAAATTCATCCCGTCAGTGTCGGTCTTGGATATGGTCTAACAGTTGGGGTTGTTGTCTAAGAAGTAACTCTCGAGCGAGGTCGGGTTGGTGATTGGCTCCTGGATTTTGGATTTTAGGGAGTGACAACTCCCGCATGGTAGCCCCACGATATGGAAACGACTGCACTCTTCTTCTTTTCTTCTTTTTTTCAATCATTCTGGTCACTGGTGCCCATGGTGATTCTGGGTTTGGAAAAGGCTCAAACTCTCTGGTGTTCTTCACCATCCTATTGAAGATTTTGGAGGTTGAGATATTGGGATGAAGGCTGGTGTGTGGCAAGTGATGATGAAACACGTGAGTGCGTGATGCTCGTGAGTGTGGACGAGATTCATGTATTGCTGATGATTTTGGACTGACTGTAAGTGCATGTGACCTTTTTGTCATGAATGCAATGCATGTTTTTTGTTTTGCGCTCGGTTGTATTTGTTGACATTGTTTATTTAGGGGATGCCTCCTGTAGATACCGTGAGTTTTCACCCCATAAAGCAGATTGATGAATGATATATAGATGTGAGGGGTCGTCCCTTATTCGTTTTTTTTATTATACGTGCATGCCAAAAGAAACCAATTTTTAGAAAACAATTTTGAAAACGCGTGTTTTCAAAGTGGTGGATTTTCTCAATATGAATTTTGACACTCGGTCATTCGCAAATAAAATAGGGAGTGGGGAACCCTATACACATTGATCTAAATAAATTCAAAGGGATGTGCAATACAAAGTAATTCACAGTATTCAGAAATTGACAAGAGAGAAAAAATGCTAGGGAAAACCTATACATCAATTCTAAAAGTCATTAAATGGGGAAGTTTTGAGCTAAACTTCTTTTCAACTCTTCTGGTCCGTCCTGGGCTTCTGATCGACTGCTTGCGCTCATCTTCAGACTCTTGCCTGGCTGCTTGCTCGTCGTCGGGCTCTTGATCAGCTGCTCGCTCGTCTTTGGGCTCTTGACCGGCTGCTGCTCGTCTTCGGGCGCTTGTAGTGAAGCGGTACTATGATCAAACAAAACGGGTTGGTGTTCCTCTGATTCTTTACATTCTTGGACTCGACGTTTGTTTGGATGTGGTCGGTCTTCATGTGTTTCGATTTGTTTCACGGGTTTGTGTTCTTCTGATTTCCGACATTCCTGAACGCGAATGGTTGTTGCTAGTCTCATGTTGCTGGATTCGGACTGGTGCTCCTCTGATCTTTGGTTCGAATGGTTGACGTTGGTCTTCACGTTGCTCGGCTAGCTCCGCGGGTTGGTGCATCTCTAGCTTTCGGCTGATTCGCGTAGTCGGCCTTCATGCTGCTCTACTTGCTCTGACAAGGGGAATAAATGATATTTTTGAGAAAGGAAAGATGAATGATCGAGCACAGAATCTCATGTAAAAATCCACCACTTTTGTGAAAACACGAAATGACTAGAACGCTCCACAGTAATGACTACTGCTCTTGAAGGTGGGTTGAACTTCAAAAATAGTGGGTCATAACATGGGGACTGAATCATTTATTTTGAAATACGTTTGTGAAATTCAATTTTGAAAACTGTTTTCGAAAACTATTTTAAAAATCATGTTGGTGAAGAATGTTGTTTGAAATTCGTTTGTGGAAAGTAGGTTTTTCGAAATCAAATTTTTGAAAATTGTTTGGAAAATAGCATTTTAGTGAAATAAACCTTTTAAAGGAGAATTGACAAATTTTGAAAAACCCGTTTATGAGTAAATATTTTGTGGAACTTTAAATTAAACGAGCTCATAAAACAGCTTTTAGGGACATGCAAACGAGAATTCCGAACATTTTAAAACGGATTGATCTGAAAAAGTGGTTTGCACACATGTATAGCATAAAGTAAATCGCGGCTATATTGGATGTGGAGCTGTAAGTGTTAATGTTGGGATAATCACTTTCCAGGTCAATTATGATTCCATCTCACCGGGGGAACCGTCGTCCCTTCACTGTCATCTCTCGGGGTTTTTCTCTGCTATGCCCCTTGCGAGGCACGTAAAGAAAGTCCGGAGTGCTTAAGTTCGAAAGGTCAGGACACCCGAGATGATAAGGAAACATACGCCACGGCCAGTGATGATCCGACAACACCCCACTTTTCGGGAAACTCGGGGAAGTATTTGCATGGGAACGGGTCTTATCACCTGCACGGTCAGGTGTGTCTAAAGTCCAAATTATTCACTGACTACGTTGTGCCATGTATGGGTATGGTAAATACGGGATCCTCTATGGACGTATAGCGTGACATTGGGCTTTAGAGACACATGTAGTGCAGAGGAACAATGGAGAACTGAGCCCATGCAATCTTCAGGGTAAGGCAAAAGGGCGGTCAGACAGGCGGCATACAAGGGGGTGACTTCCATAAACCCGTCTTAGACACCGGACCAGGTAGCTGGACACTGAAGGCTCAAAGTTCACTATATGCTGGCTTTGACTCAGATAATGGAGGATAATTTTGGATCATGAGCTCAAGGCGTCGGTCAGAAACCTTACAGCCCCGTGGGTTTGTTCACTCATAAAGTGACCCTAGCTCATGGGGAATCAACCGTGGACCGGTTGGGGATCCCGTGACATCGTGGGTAAATCGGGTGACACAGAGGAATGCATGTCCTAAGCTACCCACCCCATGCACCCCACAATTGTAACATAAATATGAAAGCAGTAAATGAAACAAACGAAGTTAGCACCAACCTATTTGCTAAGGGTTTTATCTTGAGATTAGTGATACCAAATTGGTTGTTTATTAACCTAAAGGGAAGTTAGCTTCATTCAGTCCTAAGTGTCTCTTTCTAATCGTGAGCAAATTATTAACCCAATTGTTGCAACGTTTGTTGAGGATCTAATATGTCCTATCTGTCCTCATCAGATACACACTCTAAGTGTGGAATAGAATAATCCTAAAGGCTTTGAAATGAATCTCTTGAAGGTTTTGAAAGAAGTGGGGAAGTCCCGACAATTTTGAATGGAGTTCAGTCTTCCTTGAGTTTGAGAAAAACTTACTCAAGTTTTCCCCAGTAGAGTCGCCATTTTGTGGAGGGTGATTTTTCGGTATGAGGGGGGGTCTATTTAAATAAGGTCTGACTGAGAAACCTAGATCTTAGAAAATGCCATTCTGTGGAGGGTGAAAACCCGTTATTCTGGCAGCCCTCAAATACCTACTAAATCGTCCGTCTTTCCCAGAAAGCATAAAGGGGAGTGCAAGTGTGCACTACACCCGCTCTCGATGGGCTCCACGCGGACTTATGCCTCTATAAGGCGGAATTGACTAGAGTCGCCACCCAGTTTGACCTAAGGAACGAGGAAGGGAGAAGGGTTCTAAGAACCGTTAATTGACTCTTTGATTTGTTGCCTATGGAAAGGACTTATCTGATCATACCAGAGATTATGTGTGGGTTCGCACTGGGTTACACCCCTTAGAAGTGGCGATGACCACGACTTCGGATTGGTGCCCGAGGAAACCCCGGTCTCCAATTGTCGGGATTACCTTCTTTAAAAACCATTTTAGGGAGATTCATTTAAAAGCCAAGGATAGGATTAGGACAGATGAAGAGAAAACGAGTGGATGAGGCGAGCTTTTCTGCCAAGCTAGCGCCAAGAAGAAGAATTGATGAATTCGAATGTGTGTAGAATGAAAGATTAAGAGTCTGATTTTGAGAGTTGAAGAAGTTGAGAGTTTGTGGGAGTTAGAGGGAATTTGAATGTCTGACAGACATGAAAATCACCTTAAAGTTGGGAAAGGGGTTTTTTGGATTGGAATGGGGTCGCACCCTAGGTGGGCTGCCTACGTACTCAACTCCGTGTTGAGATCAGACCTTACGTAGTTCACGGTTTTGGGTTTTGGAAGTTTTGATGTTTGTGGAGTTTGAAGATATTTGAGGTGTTTGAGAGGTTAGTCTGTGCGACGCTCGGGTCTGTGAGACATTCGAATCTGAAGATGGTGAAGAGACTGAGATGTTCGAGTCTGTGGGGCACTCGGGCCTATGAGACTATAGAAGTTTGGAAGAGGTCGGGATTCAGGAGATGTTTCGAGTTAAAAGATTTGATGAGTATGTGAGGCAATTGAAGTTTGAGTAGAAATCCCGGGCTTTTCGGATTTGAGGTTATGAAATGGTTGATGTTTTGGGATGTTTCGAATTTAGAGTGAGATGATGGTGGATTGAATTGTTTGGAGGAATGATAGTCAAAATTGTCTCTCTTAAAGTTTTAAAACCGAAAAATCATTTTTGTTGTAAAAGGGCGGACAATCCCGAGGGATTACCCTATGTACCCCCTCGATCACGACACTTAATTAATGGTAAGTGCCGAGGCTCGAAAGATGGGGCAATGAATTTATGTCGAAAAATAGGATTTAGAGAGAAACACCATGAATGAGATGTTCTCGGTCAAACCCCAATAACGTCTCTAACTCCCGGGTTGTAAAACGTTAAAAATCGAAAACCTTGAAAACGAGCGGAAGGGAGTTAGACGATTCTAAAATCCCGGCTGCAACTAGGAAGGTCGTTACTTCCCTAGCACCCCGCCTTGTAAAAATCTAGGCTGCAATTAGGGGAGGTTTGTCACCCTAATGCCCCGCCTAAAGAGATCCAGACTGCGACAAGGGAGGTTATGACCCCATGCCCCGCCTCGGATTTTTATTTTGGAAAGGGAGACAAGTAATGCCTAACCAGGAAGAAAACGTTTGAAGGTGTTAGACATCCCATGTTCCCCGAAAACGGTTCAGTTTGAGTTTAAAAACTGAGTTGGAAAACTTTTGATGTTGTTCGGAATTCTCCGTAAGGAACGCTGATTTTGGGAAAGGTTTTAGGAGAAAACTTTCTGTATATGTGAGAAGAACTTTCTGCATTTGAGAAGAGTTTTCTATAATGTGAGAAGAGTTTTTCCTTTAAAATTCCACAAAATGGTTCCTTTTGAAACTTGGTGAAGCTTAAATAAAAAGATGGTTTGAAATTGAATGAAATTTACAAATTGAGTTGATGCATTGTAGATTGGATTTGGCTGAATGAATTGGGCTTGAATTGAATTGAAGTCGAGTTTGAATTGGATTGAAGTTTGATTTGGATTAGATGAAATTGGATTGATTGAATGGACTAAATAGAAATGAGTTGGATGAATTGAATTCGGGTTGGGGTTGGAAAACGAATCGGGTCAAAGTTAGACCAGGTCAAAGTTGGATTGGGTCAAATTTGAGGTTGGTCAAAGTTGAGATTGGGTCAAGGTCAAAATTGGGTCAAGGTCAAAGTTGGACCGGGTCAAAGTTCGGTCAAGGTCAACATTCGATTGGTCAAAGCTAGGTCAAGGTCAACATTCAGTTGGTCAAACTTGAACTTCGTTTGGGCTTTTGGGCCAAAATGGGCTTGGGCCTCAAAATGGGCTTGGACCTTGAAATGGGTTTGGTTTATGGACTTGGGCTTTGGGCCGTGGAATTGGGCCGGATTGGGCTTTGGGTCGAGTTTAGAGATGGGCCAAGTTTGGGTTAAGTGGACTGAATGGGCCTTGTTTGAATTTTGGGCCAAAATTGGGTTTGGGCTTGACTGAGCTTTGGGCCGTGGAGTTGGGCTTTGGGTCGTGGATTTGGGCTTTGGGCCGTGAAATGGGCTTTGGGCATCGAAATGGGTTTGGGCCTTACCCTAACCTTGGGCCTCTTTAACTTTGGATGTTGGGCTTGACTTGATTTTAGGTCAGACTTGATTTTTGATTTTGGGGCCTGAGGCTTGATATGATCTTGGGCCTTGGAATTGGGCCAAACTTTGGATTTGAATTTATTCTCATTTTTTTTTGGGTTTAAGTTTTTTTAAATGAAATTAAGGATGGTTTGGGATAGGCTATAAAAGTGTGGAAGATATTGTTCCCCACAAAGCAAATCAGAAATAAGCTAATTGTGGGGTACCTTCAAAGGCTTAAAAGAAATCTTCAAAGTTTTGGAAAGTATGGTTCCCCACAGAGCAAATCAGAAATAAGCTAGCTGTGGGGCACCTTCCAAGACTTTGATCAAAAGAAAAAGGGGTGACCTAAGGGGCCATCTAGGGTTTAGGTGAAGGTTAGAAACAAATAAAGCAGAAATAATAAATTGCAATGACATAGGTATAGAACGTCATATACATAATGGAGAGATAAGTCAAATAATCATAGTGATCAGACAAGACAAACCAAAGTTGACACAAAATGTTAATAAGTTTCGGGAAATCACTTCTGTTTTTCTTTTTCTCTACTTCTTTATTTCTTAATGCCCTAGAAAAATTTGAATATCAATTAAACCTGAAAGTAAATTATCAATCTCAAACGCTAAACATGATGCTAAAACAAACAGACTGCTATTCCACTTCTGCTAAGCCTTCTTTTGATTTTCTTCGGGCAGGTCGACCACTTGGTCCCACCATCTGAAACAGTATGACCCTTAAACTCAAAGGTCACTAATCTACTCATAATATACACACAACCCTCACGCACAAACACTGCAGAACCGAAGTGAATATTCGCATATATCATATGGCGCATGACAACATACATCACAGTGAATGAGTTTAAGGACTTCCAAAGTTCAGATTCAGTACCGACAAAAGGGGGGGACCGGTATCTCCTGCTAAAAAAACCCAAGAAAACAAACAAGAAAACAAACAAGAAAACAAGTATAAGTGAAGTCATGGAAATAATCAGATGTGCAAAACTAAATGAAGCAGTGGTGAAGGGATGGAGATTCCACGAGCTAGGGACGGATAACACAATAGAAATAAGCTTCCATGGAAACCACAATGGCACAACGCAGTCAGAGAAGTGGTATCCTGATTTATTGATAAACTCACAAACCCCAGAAACCTATAGCAGGCGTAAAAGGAGAACGAAGGTTTCCGCCAAAAATGAGGTCGCGGTGATCCAATGAGAAAGCAAAAGTGAGCTGAGCAGAGAGTCGAATGTCATCAGTTTTAAAATGTCTTCTCGACATGGCAATGCCCTCCTGTTCTCAACCATCACCGGAGAACAACCAAAGTAACCAGGGTACAAATTCGAACCCCACGCAAGATCAAATCGAAGTTTAAGAACCAGAATATGGAGAAAATTTCCTCCCAAACAGTTCATGGTGAGATAAACAGATAAATCCTAACAATAAGGAGATGAGAACACTTCCGAAAAAATGTAACAGAAAAGCAAAGTAATAACAAGGTGCAGACACTTCTTATAAGGACAGAGTATAATCCTCAGACACTTAAGCAGTACAAAATCGAACTTGGTATAGTCTCCTTTCAAATATTGTTTGCGTGGGATATACCTTGACTGGCAGAAAAGTGAGTTACATTCACAACGAATCTGAGAAGAAAGAAACCTGTGATGTAGACTTAGAGCATGGTAACCGACAGGGTAGAATGGATACAAAATTCCAACTATGCCAGCACAAGATAAACATGTACACAGTTTAACATTTTGGGTTGTCCAAACAAATGAAGGCTTCATACCCATCGTGGGAAGAGCTAGCACAGAGAATAGTGGTGCACATAACTAGGAAACATGAATAATGATTAAAATAAGCACGGAGGTTGCTTTATTCATAACAGAAATGAGGGATCAACAGACAAAATGTTTGGAAGTTAGTGGTTCAACGGAGAAGACAGAAACCGATGGCAGGAGAGCAAAAGAAACAAGGGAGCGTGCATAATCGCATGAATGAAAAGGCAAGATGTAGTGATACTGCCCATTTGCCGGTCAAAACATGAAATAAAACGCAAATAAAACACTGGACCTGCACCGAGTGAAATGAATATCAAGCGAAATCGGCGAGTAACAAAATAAACAGCTAGCATTAACATCACATTGTCTCTGATGAAGCCAATCTAAAACTTTACCTGGTTTGAGTTCATCGGGTGAACTGGGTAGTAAAAAACGCAAGGGGGAGATGACGGTCGACTCAGATTTCTTTTGGAGTAAAACTTCCATGGAGTTCGAACCGCCCTCTCTGCAAGCCATCACCTACACGGTTCACTTGGCAAATGAAGATTTGCTAGTAAAAAAAACGTAAAGAAAGGGGCGAGAGGGGCTGAGGATGCTCAAACAGAAATCGCAAGTTTTGCGTCAAGGATGAGAATGTATTTACTCTACTCGAGTTCGAATGCCCAATGGAGGAATGGAATTCGGAAGAAGATGGTGGCTAAAAGAAATGCGAGGAAGATGAAAGACATGAAGGGAGATTTCTGTTCCTTGCTTTCGAAATGAGAATTCAGACGTTCATCGTTTCTTTTTTTTTGTTGTTCGAGTTCCTGGAGAAGAAGAAACAGACAGTAAAATTGTTTTCAAAAATGAGAAATCGGGATGTCAAAACGAGAAATCAGGATCTGTGGCTTATTCCATCCAATCCCCTACTGTAGGTTTTTCAGATGTCTTTTTATAATGTAGGAATGGTTGACAGATGTCAACTTAGGGTTTTTTGAAGACATGGGCTCACTTGTTGATTTTTGTTTGGACTAACTAATAACAATGGGCTGATCGAGACTGAGCCATATTTGGACCTGTCACGAAACGAAAAAAATTAAAAGAAGAACTTCTACCCTAACGCCCCTCACCAAGAATCGAACTCGTGACCAAGGGCCTGCATAACAAGCACCTTAACCAGTTATGCTAGTTCAACTTTCAGTATGTGTATGAGAGAAATAATATAAAAGCTTTAATTTTAACTGGATTACTCTTCTAAAAATGCTATGAATTCAAAATAAAATGTACAAAAAGGAGAAGATTAATCTAATGGCACGAAATCATGGAGTATAACTAAAAATAATATTCAAAACATAACGAGGTATAAATAAATGGAATATCATATGTACATGAAATAATAAAAATAATGTCCGTGAAATGAAGATGAAACGCATACAATAAAATGAAAAATAATAGTAGACACATAAAATGAGAGAAAATAATAATGATAAAAATTGAATAAAGGCAAATACTAAAGACAAAATACATGTAAAATAACAAAGAAATGAGATAAGCTAAGCAAGTAACAAAATGGCATAAGGTAAAGACAATGTAAAACAACTAGACGAATAAATAAGCGAATATGTAATAGAATAAAATAACATAGTAAAATAAGTAAGTAAACAAAGAGGGACGGGTTTGAAATCGGATTGTCGTTGGAAATTCGTTTTCGCAAAATCATGTTTTTATGAAATGCTTTGAAAAGGATTATAAAATGATGGTTTCGTTTTAGCACGCACGCTAATATGTTTTTTGAAAAAGAAAGGTGACGACCCCTCTCATTTTACTTATTATTTCAGAATTTGCTTTATGGGGTGAGAATTTTTGTTGTCTACAGGATCAAAGACGAGCAATCACAAAAGAGAGAACCTCATAAGGACTACACCATAGAGTTGGTATAGTTGAGCAGAAAAAGATCCATAAACGATGGTTAGTATTGCTTGCCTAACTCATTAACACCCAAGAATGATTAGTCATTAGTGGGTGGCGTAGTCAACGATAGTTGAACAAAGTATTGACATGGCAGCACATGATAGCCAGGATAAATATCCGACTTAGACACCTGAAGGCAGAGGCCTAATGAGAATTAATCCTTAATCGCTGAAAGACGCAAGTTTATGAGAGCGAAAGTATTGTCACAGACACTGAAAAACATCGGATTACCCAAGCAAACTTCCACAGCAGGAAGCGAGATACAGTAACTTATTGTGAAACCCAATATTACATTCAATGATGTGACCCAACATTGGCAGAGTTCAGAGAACAAGAGAATCACGTGGATAACCTACAGATGATTAAGAATGCAACAGTGAACCGAACATCGGCTATCACTTGAGACTAATCAAGCATTAAGGGCCTACCAGCCAAGGATGTTAAAATACATCAGAGATCGAGGCACATGAAAGCATAAAAGGCTGATCTAGGCCATGAATGAACTACAACTCATACATACGAGTGGTTATGAGAACCTATACTAAATTGAGGAAGAATTGCCAGAAAAGGCAACAATGAGATTGTTGAGATAGTGCTATTGACAGGGGCGGAGAACGAACCATTCCTTTTAGGGTGGGGAAACCTCTCCTAGTTGTGAGGCCATGAGTGGGAATAAACCCCTCAAAAAGGGCTTTCACTTCTTAGGGATTGAATACCCTCTATTGGAGAATGGGAACCGTAGACCTTGAAATTACCTTAGAACATTCCAGTTACACATAAATAATATGGAAGGCTGCAGAGACAGACCTCATATCCAATACCCAGGATTTAAGACTCAGCAATTGTCAGAGATAAACATTGTGAGTGCGTAGTATGGCACGCCAAGTGACCAACGCTGAAAAGAGCTTGTGATTCAACGGATGACTTTTTAAGTAGCCGGTTAAATTACATGGTAAATAATATCATAAAGGATGAAAGAATGTGAGAGAAATTAGCCTACCTACGAACCTGAGATTGAAGCAGAACACCTTCTTATTAAGAGATAACCATTTTACAACACGATACAGCAACCGCCAAACACTGAAATTAGAGAACTGCTAGTGTGTTTACACCATGAAGGAGATTGAGAGTAAGACGAGACGTTGAAATAAAACGACCAAAGAATCACGCCATCAATGGGCAATATGAGAAAGCTAAGCTACTTCGATAGTGGAAGCCATAAGAATAATACATGTCAGGTAGATTAAATTAAGGTGCACAGCAAAGCAACCACTAATTCCCGTACAATTCTCCCACGTTCTAGTGAGTTATAGATTGGTGTTATCGTTTCTTGGTTCGATAGTTTTGGTGTATTCCCATATTTTATTATTTCACACTTGACTCTTCCTACGAGTCACTACTCAAACAAGACCCAACTATGGGTCGCACTACAATACACAATCACATGCAAGCAACTCATTCACCATTCATCCATTTTATGAATTATACAAACTTTAGTTTAAATTCAATCCAACAAACAACAATACGTTACAAGCACTACCAAGTGCAAACAAACCGATTCGTGCATTTATCTTGTTAAGTGATCACACAATTAAACAAGCACACAAATCGAGTAACCAAGTTAGGATACAGAGCATGAGAAAATCATACCTTTTACCGAGGTTAACTTTACCGGGTGTTCTCACATTCCTCGGTTCATCCTTGTTCCTCAAATCTCACTCACAAACCACTGACTACATGCCAAATGGTTCTATTAATATTTGAGAATTTCGGTATGTACATAATTGCTACTCCCGTACTTACCCCGTTGTCCTGTTATTTCGGTTTAACTTAGTGTACTTAAACTCACAACTTTTTCAATCACTCCTCAAACTTGTTTACACTTCTTAGGACCTTTAAAGGTCACCAAACAACTCCTAAACAACTCCTAAAACCAATACCATTCAATCCTCCATGTTTAGAACTCTTAAAAACACTTTCTAGGCAATTTTGGGGGTGGTCCAGGACCTGGTCCGGACCCAAGGTCTCGGACCAATGCAGAAGGTAACTCTCGGCTATAATTCCTACCCTGGTCCGGGACTTGGTCCTGGACTAAGGTCCAGGACCAAAACCTGTTTCCACTCTCGACATGATTTTTAATGCGGTCCGGGACTTGGTACATATCCTAGGTCCCGGACCCTGCTAAAAACTGCTACTTAGTGGATTTTTCAACCCCAAATCAACCCTTAATCCACCCCTATATTTCCATAAACATTCCATAAGTTTCCTACATAATTAAACACCTGAAAAAACTCCTTAAACCACCCCAAATCCTTGGTCACATTCACTACCCAATTCTTGCTCAAATTCACAACTTCAAATTCTCATATTTTGCATTTTGCACTCTTATCCATTTTGTAACTTCTTCTTGCTAGTTTTTACCTCCTACCAACCTCACCAAATCCATCAATGATAATTACAAATCATTCCTACATAAATTCAAGTTCACTCTCCTAGTTCACTCTCCATTTCCATGACTATAAACACTAACTCTCTTTCTTGAAATTCTAAGTTTCTATCACCCACTATGCTACAAATTTTGCACACTCTCATAACTATTCTCCATCTACCATTATAAGGTTATCAAACATCTCAACTCAACCACATACACACCTAGATTCTCCAATTCACTAAGCCATCTCAAAACACCCGTTTTCTACCAAAATTTCGCCAAAACCTCCCCATAAACCTAACATCCTCAACTTCATCAATTCCCATCCTTTTCATTCCTAATATAGCCACACCCTTACAAGGATCTTACCAGCACATAAACTCAATTCAAAACCCACCAAACATCAATATAAACACAAGCCTCACAACATTTCGCTCCAAGGCCCTTAATTCACAATTAACTCACAAATCTACCAACTCTCAACCAAGCACACTATCACACATATTTTGGGTTTATTATTTCATTTAACCCATCCTAAATTCTAAAACAATTAAAATATATTTTAAGGTGGGTTTCTTACCTTAATTTTCTAAGCCTTATTTCAAGTCTCCTCTTCCTCTTCCCAAATTCGGTCAAGTGGGAATGGAGTTGCCAAACTCCATCCAACACCCAAGGAACACAAAATTTACACAATTAAAATCTTAAACCTTTGGAAATACTCTAATCCAATGAAGGAGCTTAAAGCATAAAATTCTAGGGTTTACCTTTGGAGTTTTAGGAGGGTTTTCACCCTTGAATCAAGAAGATGGTTCCACCACCATTGGAGGGTTGAAATGAAGCTCAAAAACAAGGAGAAAACAAGGTATCAAAATGGGGAAAAATTGGCTACACCAAGAGATGAAGGGAAAGTGAGTTTTTCTTGGAGATTTTTACCTCGTTTGAAAGAGGAGACTCCAAGCTTCCTTTTGATGTCATTTTCCCTCCAAATGGGAAAAACCCATGTGGATGAAGTTCACCCTTTTGAAATTTTGAAAAGAGAGAAATATAGAGGGTGATGAGAGGAGTTCAAATATGTAATTTATTTTTTATTTGGAGCTTTATCAAAGCTTGGGCATGGAAGAGAATGAGGAGAAGCCATGGGAGGGCTTGCAAAATCGGCTCCAGCAGAAGAGAGGAGGAAGGTGATGGTGGGGAGGGGAAGAAGAAAGGAAAGAGGGAAATGAGAGGGGAGAGAACAGGTGAGTGCTTTTTACTTTTTGCACTTTTCTTTTTCTTTCTTCTTTTTTTTTCTTTAGCTTATTAGTGTGTGTGAGGAGGATGTTTACTTATTAAAAAGTGGCCCCATATATGTGTACCAGCTGGACCGTTTTTCGTCTTTTACAGAAAACGCTCGTTATTTTACCCAGTTTTGGTATTATTCACCCACCGGGCCCGTTTTCCGGAAATTTCTCGTTTCTTTAATTTTAATTGTTATTAAGCCTCCATTAATGTTTGTTTATAGTTATTTGTTGAACTATAATTTTTACGGGTTCATTTGACCACTTAAAGTCACGTTTTCGGGTTTTCTCGAAAAACGTGCGCTAAAGCTTTATTAGCATTTTAATACATTATTTGGATCCGTTTTCTTCGGGAATTGTTCCCATACATTATTTAGGCCTTATAAAGCCTTTCAAATTCATTTAATACTCTTGTCAAGGTCGTATTCCTCCTAGGGTCACTTAACGCTCAGTTTAGTGTTTTTCGCTTTTTAAGCGTTTTTCTTGTTTCTTTTGGATTTATTCTTTTTACCAAAATTCATTAGGCACTAACAGGCTCTCAATATTGTATTAGAGTAATTTAATCAGCTTAATTAAGTTCGGGGTATTTCAACCTACCCCCCTTAAAGAACTTTGCCCTCAAAGTTTGTGGATCTAAAATTGTTAGTCACCAAAATACTCAACACAAAGGTTATAAACTATATATAACCTGTCAGACTCCAAAAGCCTAACTCAATACATACCACACATCCAAACAACATGTCAAGCATGCATAGCAACCAAAAATATCATTGTCCAATCTCTCAATGGGGGTCCAACCGCAGACAACTAGGCACTAAGTCCTCCCCATATCGAGCGATCCCTCAGATACCGCTCACATTTGAACACTTACGCTCTCTGGTTCACGGCCGTCAAGAGGTTGAGCACTTTCTCTTTCTGGCTCTACGGTCCTTTGGTTCTGATCAAATTCATTTGCACCTTTAGAGAATCCTCAGGCTCCAAAGTGGGTACTCTTCCTTGACCGGACTACACATATCCGGTGGCCCTTGGACAAATAAAAACTACAAAACACACACTACAAACGTCGTACCAGTCACATAGTACCGTTGCTCGTCCGCTGTAATAGTTTCAAAACTATTCATCACTTCCACCGACTCACAACTAGCTTCACCTCCATGGTTTCAACCCGATACCAGTGCCTAGCCACGAAAGATCCACTAGCGCTCATGGGAGCGGTTTCAAAACCGATCCTCATTCTCAAATTTAAAGAAAATCATTTGTGCCAAAATCATTTTGGAAATTCATTTTGAAAACTTCAATGCAACTCCAAATTCCAATTTATGTTAGTTTCACCTATTTCTAGTGTGATTACTTATGGCCACTTATTAGGAGCTTCAAGAGTCATTCAATGTAACACCCCTACTCTAATCGGCTCCTAATCATCTTACTTAACATCATAATCGCAGCGGTAATCCCAACAACTTAACTACTGGTGTCATCGTTCTTACTCGCCCATACGAGTAATAACGTGCTTACTGATAAATTTTAAATGCGAAACAATTTCCCACAGTGACAACAAGAGATATAACTATCCTTCCCAAACCAATATAAAATACATTCACAGTGAGCATTCTAAGTACCCCAATCCTATACACGTTTCTAAGTTCGTATCAAAATACAACAGTGCATATTTAAACAACTGTAATTAAACTACCCAGCGCGTCCCTCTCTTTGCCGACACCGGAAGCTGCATACCTGCAAAAATGGTTGTTTGTGGTATGGAATCAGCCCCTACTGAGTATGTTACTACATGATTGTCATGCCCCCTCGGACCCTCAGTTTATTGGTCGAGAGCATGCAATTCATTTTCATGCAAGTAGTTTAATGTTAAAACTGTAAAGCAACAATATATATTGCAGTAAACTCAAACAACAAACAAGCCCCCAGCTTCACACATCGCATCGATATAGACCACTGAAAGCGTTACAACGCTTATATGAGTACAGAGACTCCATTCCAACAAACACTTAGTAGTTCATAATTGAGTACGGCGACTCACTCGACCAAACAATCCACCATAATCTACACATGAGTACAACGACTCGACTCAACCAGTACACAACACCCAACATGAACACAATGACTCGTTCAAACAAAACCATCAACATACCACACATACTTATAAAGTATAACCACTAAGCAACAAGGCGAAATAACGAGAATTATAAACGAGTATAATTTTCCGTCTTTGGCATACAAGCCCAAATAATGTTCGCCTAATGTGCGAGTTAATATAGTCATTCGTAATTGTTCAGTAATGCCTAATGACAACGTCTCGTTAGAACAACGTGTCTCTAAGTTACCCATCTCTTATGGCGGGTCACCCACGGCAATAGCCACTCCAGCGGTAGAGTCTCCGTCCTACGAACAATCTGTAGTTCGTTGGAAATTTATCCAGATACTTACGGTTACCACACGGTATCCTAGTATCGTTAATGGATCACAGTTCACAGCAAGAGCCACATCCTCTTGATAAACTTATCTATACCATCGCATCGCTTTACTGTATTTTTTTTCTCTAACACAGCAGACTAAGGTCGTAGTCCAATCCTGAGTATGTCGACTTGGGATCCAGTGCTAGATACGAGAGCGGCGTTAAAGAGGCCAATGCTCCGTATATATAAGTCTCAGATATTTTCTATATCTTATTATCGTAATGCTACAACGTTTTACTTACGTTCCTTATATTACACATATAAGATAGCATCATTGCCGCTAGTTCGTTTTATAATATGTTCATATATACGAACGGTACTGTTATCGCACAACAGTAATAATAACAAAGCAGCATTAATACGCAACTCAAGCATATTAATTCACACAAGCAGACATTCAATCTTATCACAGATTCTCACACAATGTCTGAACTGAGGAAATCCTCAGAGACAATCAAGCCACATAAATAACATATCGTTCACCCTGATGAGTATTACGGTGGAGTATGAATCAACAAGTTCCTATGCTCCGTGCGTCGCCTCTAACAGTCTAAACAATACATAATGCTACTGATTAGCATCCCGTATAACAACATACTCTATGGTACCCCGTACCGTCACTAGCATCTCCCGGTTAATCCCCCGTTATTAACTGTCAACACTTGTCGGGTTTTCAGCTTAACTCGGGATTAGAAAGGTGTTATATTACATGCGTACTCTTGTCTTGTATATTAATATACTTATTGTTGAACTTGTTATCGCATGTAACTTAACATACCCTTGGATGTCGTATAGTTTGCTTTTATATTGTACGCATGATTCTTTGTCATGTACCATTCATCTCACCTTAGTATTTATTATTTTTTTCCTAAGTTCAATGTGGTATAACCCATGTGTAAACAATACTTTCAATTATATGAATCCTTATTATCACATGTACACTCTTAACATTAGAATTCCATATCCAATGTTTGTAATTGTCTTCCCTTTTTTTTATATCACTTTAATCATGAAAATACATGGTTATTAGACCATATTATATTTTCCACATCATAACATATATTCATTTTCATACATGTATTATGGAACTATTTATTATATGCTAAGTCTTATAATATATATTCATTCTCTTTAATGAATATCTCTTATATTATAAATGTTATAACTCTTATAACATTAAAAACCATATTATAAATTCCATTTAAAGATGTTAATATTTCCGAACAACACCAATGTTCTTAAATATTTACAAAATCCACCACATAATTAATATAATGTTACATTTTACTTATATAACATGTATTATGACATTTATGTCATTAAAACAATTATAACATATAGTTGTAAATTGTTATATGTTGCCAAATAGCCCCTTATATTTTCGGCTTTCACTATAAACCACTAAACTTCTATAAATCACAAATCAACTTCAATTATATTTCATTGTTACACTTATAACATTTACCTTATATTATAATCCTTAAACCTTAATATAATTATAACCTATGGTTGTATTATTATTTTTTTTACAATAACCGAACAGACCCCCTAGGTCTATTCTAATTACTTTTCCACCACTTAACTTTCCATATTCACCAAATTCCCCTCTTTATAACATATAGTTTTCTAATATCATCAAAACCATATATTATACACATATCTTGATAAAACCTTATATATAACTCCAAAAATTACCAAACAATACCAAAAGGTTATAAACATCATTACTAACCTTATACTTTCTCTAAACCTCGGTTTTACCACATATGTTACCCATTTGTAACAATATTATGAAATATCTTATATTATACTTATATAATTCATATAAACTCCAAATTCAACCAAATCAACTTCTAAAAATTCCTAATAACCTAAGGTTTGTACTAAACTCCATTTAGTACCCCAAGTTTTCGGAAACCTCAATATAGCCCCATCTCTTATAAATCTTTTACAATATAATACTTATCTTAATATAAGGTAGTATTTTAATTTCTAAAATTCTCCAAACTTGGTCAAAGTCTCCTATATAGTCAACTTTGGCCTCTAATACCAAATTGGACCCAAACCTTTCGGTAATTACAAAACTTCACCTATACCTTTCTATTTTTACAATTTTGACACAAAACTTTATAAAATGTTATAATTTTTATTAAATTCATTTAAAAACCCTAAATTCCTCTAAATTAAGCCCACGACTTTATATATTTCCAGTAATTACGGTTTGGCCCCAAACTTAATTATATAAGCATAAATCTAACTAAATAAGCTTATAAACTTAAATTAAAATGGCCTAATGACATGGCCTTATTACAACCGTGAACTTGAAAAATAAATTACACTTTAAATGTCTCAACATATAGTAATAACTCATGGCCTCACCATAGATTAAATATTTTTCCCACATAATGTCATAATTTGACCATTATGTTAATTAAATCTCTTAAATGACTAGCTTAATTTATCTTAGTCATTTTTTTCCATTTTTAGGTTAATATAACCCATATTTATAACTCCACTCTCGACAATATTAATTTATATGCTTAGAAATTATAAAATCATAAGTTTTAAGGTGTTTATACCTTGATTTCTCCTTGTATGAATTCGGCCACTTGAAGGGAAATTCACCACATCATTTAGACATGTTTAATACACCAAAATAAGATATGGTTACACTCCAAGCTTGAGCTTAACCATGAGGAACAATTAATGTAAGATTTAAGGCAAAAATCACCTTAAAAATGCAAGGGAACTTCAAGATGGATTCAGCCTGAATTTAACACACCACAAGGTGTTAGATCCACCATATAGACATAGGAAATAGCTAGACAACATCAATCTGCCTTGGTATTAGGTTTTACCTTGGAAAAATGTCTTAAAGAAGGGTATTTGCCCTAGATCTCGGCCTCCCTTGCTTCAAATGGCTAACCAACTGATTGAGCATGTAAATATGAAGATTATGAGTGTGTAAACTCATAAAAATCAAAGGGAGAAAATCGGATGAAGAGTAGAGAAGCTTAAGGTATGTTTTTACCTTAAAATGAGATTTTGAGAAACTTTGGTCTCTTAACTTGCTTCAGCCGAATTTGGTTGATGTTCTAACCTTAAAACACTGATAATAAGCCATAGGAGTTGATGAGCCACGAGATCTAAGCATAGATGGTGAAGAGATGAAGAAAAAGAGCCAAAAACAAGCCTTAAACATTACCTTAGAAGCTTAGAAGATGGATCTACCTTCCCAACTCAAGAACTTCGGTTGAGAGGGTCTGGGAGAGCTGCTTCACCGATCGGAATGCAGCTAGGAGAGAGAGAATGATTGGAGATGGCCTTAATTGATTGCAAAAGACAAAATTGATTAGTTTAATGTTTGTTAATGAAAGATGACTCACCAAGGAGATAAGAGGAGACAAGAAATTGGCTAATGGAGGAGAAAGGAGAGGCTCACACGGTTTGGAGCTGGTTGAATCAAATAATGGAGCCAAATGGTGTATAAACTAATCAAAAGGCAAAAGTAGCCTCCTTATTTTAGGGCCTTATGTTGGAGGCTTGTCTCTTGAATGTGCAAGTGGCTAATTGAAGCCTCTCTTGCTTGTGGCTGCCGATCTCATATGGTCCAAGGGGTCAACTTTGACCTCTTGACCAATCTTAGTCAATGTTGACTCAAGCGGGCCCCCTTTTAGGGTTTTATTAATATTTTAATATTAAATTTGTAAAAATTTGTAAAATTTGGAATTAAATTCCTAATATGATAATGTGATATAATATCATATTTAAAGGTAATTATAACCTTTAAGCCCATTAAAACCAATTTAGAAGGCAATTTCACAAAAATGTGCTTTAAGGAGTTTTAGTGCACATTTTGTGTAGCAAGGTGTTTCTGAGCTTAGTTTTCTTTGGGAATTGTTTTGTTGTATTCCTTACTTCATTATAATACTTAGGAATCCACTTTGGATCCTATTTGAGGTCATACAATCTTTATGGTGCTTTAAAGCACATTTTTGGCTTTACCGATCTTAAGGCATGTCTTGCCTTGTTGAGATCTTTTAGATTGTTCCCCAATAATATTTAGATGTTTATTAACCATATTAGATCATTATTATATCATTTAATTAAGTTTTAAAAGTTAGGGGTATTTCATTCAACCCCAATGTGATCAGCATTGGTGTTGAACTATCCATCCACCCCACTTTGGTGTTCGGTTTCCCTTGATCGCTAGCAAATCAAGTTCCACCTCCCACCCCAATTCACACAATCAAATTGTCAACCATTAATTTCATTTTCTATCTTCTTTATCTTTCTAGTCATACCACCCATCAATACATTTACCAATTTATAAAATTCTTTACTCATCACTAATCATCTTATCAATTACTACTCAATTTATCTCAAAATACTTACTTAAGAAATTCAAAGTTAGTTCTCCAATTGGTTTTTCTATCCGTAAATAGTTCGCAAGTCAAGTCAATTTCTATCCTCAAATTATACACAAGTACCATCAAATCTACTCAAGTCACTTAGGGGACTCAATTCCCTCTGGGCTCAACATTGGTTTCATACAGATTTATTCTCAACAATTTTCCCAACATACTCATCAAATTTCTCAAACGTACTCCTTTCTCATACTATTATCAATCGGGGTTATATTCCCCTGGAGTTTTTCTACTCCTTTCCACTTAGCTCTCACCATCAATACACCTTTCCACTTCAAATCTTACAATCCACCACAATTACACTATGAATGGATACATATGTTTATGCAACATAGGTACCAGTCGTTCAAAACAAATTCTCTTGCGTTATGCGCATTGTAGTTTACGCACTATCACGTAAAACATACATTTCACGGTTTTCACCCTACCCCCCTTAAAAAGGGATTACACCCATGCAATCTACCATGTGTCCACAGTGGACATAGGTCTAAGGCGTTTAGCTGTCACGGAGTGGTTCAGCTTCCATTCGGTCTATTAAACAATGTATTCTGGTCAAAGGGTCTTAACCAATTTACTAGTTTAGTCCCTACACCAAGAATTCTCATCGGAGTTGTTTAACTCTTAACGAGGTACGGTTCTTAGCCTTAGAGGTCTCAAGGCATTGATAATTATCCATTCATTCACTAGGTGTATTAAACCTTAGAATTTGGGCCCACTAGCTTCTGCTGCGTGACCCTGATAACTTAGGGTTTATTTGCCCTTCTCGTTATTCTGAATGTGTTATACATTATCCTTTTTATCCCTTTCTATCTTGGGAATAAGGTTCATCAATCAAGCGTGGTATTCTTTTACCATACGTGAACACAATGAGTTTTAGATTTACTATCCAGCCCTTGGAAATCTATCGTACATACTGTTCGTACACCCATGATTATTCGCTGGGTTCCTCCGACTTATTGTCGGTTGAGGTTGAGCCACTACTTAGTTGTAGTGCTCCCTCTGTAATCAGTGGTTACTGAATTATGCCCATTTGTCTGATTCTGTACAAGTGTTCTTACCTGTATGACCTTGCGTTTTCTATGCATCTGTCTTTACGGCTTCGTAAGTTTCTTTCTACTTTACCACAATTGTCATCTACCCAACTTCCTAGCTATCCCACTCGATCATTACTGCATAAGCACAATACCAAAACACTCAGTCCTACAGAGTGCAGAGGCGTAAACTCTTGGCAGTAAATCTCTTATGAGATTGCAATAGGAATGAACATTGTTTCCTTGTTGTCCGGTCTGTCTATCATCTTTATTCATCAACTTCATATCATTGTGTGATTTATTAACATAGACTGGTCGCTCGCTGCGCACCATGTTCTTGTTTATTTCCAACTTTGGTTCCCATGGCATCCGCTATTTCATTAGCTTCTGCTCATGTTCTACTACCATTTAGACAATGGATCGCCATTTTCTTCGCTGTTTATAGAATATGACATTCTTTCATATTTCTGAGCTCCTTGAGCATTATTGGTTTTATGCTTCAGGTTATACCCATACAACATTCCTTCTAAACCGGTTACTCTTCGGTTTCTAATAATTGCTATGATAGCGTATTTCCCCTTTGCTTGGCAATAATTGTATGCTCAAGCTTCACTACATTAGTAGTTCTGAGAGGGATATATTTTCAAACATTTATTGATGGTATCCCCTTCTTTGGGATCTGTAAGCTCACCGCTCTTGCGGTACCACAATAACGAGAGGTATTCCTGCTCGTTAGTTATTAAACCATGTCACTGGTGCCGTTCTTGGCAACTCTTCAGATTGTTCATATTGTTTTTTTTTACAACCATTGGGTCTACGTATTGTAGCGGTTCATGGCTTACTAGCCGTGTTGTCTAGAGCTTTGCTCATATCAGGCTGTTCACAGGCTCTGCTTCTCCTTATACCATCAAATGGTTTAGAGGTATTACTGGGCTCCATGATAGGATTAGTGCATCACGCTTCCGTCCGTTGGACGCCCTTCACGTGTCTTGGTATTGATTGGTACCTTTCAATAATTCAGGGTATCCCCTAGGTAAGTGGGATCTCTTCAGTGTTCTTACCGAGTGTTCATTATAGCTTTGTTGCTCTTATTACGACACTTCGTTCAACTATGTTAACTTTATACCCTTTATGGATTGCTCCTGGGTATTGTTGATTATGCCGTTACATCCGGCTAGCTTTTGAGTGTGTTCAGTTTACTCCGCATTGCGGTTCGGATTTCAAATTGTCCCATTTGGGGTTATACGTCTCCCGTTCTTAGGGTAGGCTACAATACCTTTCTAATGGTTTTAACCGGTTTGGTATTTCCCATCGGAGGTGAACGGTATCCTCCGGTAACTTAGATGATCACTCTGGGTATTATATTTTGTCCCTTGAACATTGGCGTGTTCGTGTTAGGCATTGCCTTACTATGTTTAGACTGGGTTTCCATTCCAGCTATTTCATGCTATTGTTCCAAATCCTTGAGACATATCCAATGTCTGTGATCAATTGTTGGTGCTTCTCGCACTTCCTAACTCTTAATCATCCCCCTAGAGTAAGTTCTTGACTCCATTAGCTTGTAAGCTTATCTGAGTTTCTTCTATTGTTTGAGGTATTCAACTGTTTCGGTTTGAATTTACCTTATGGTCCGTAGAACGGAGCTGACTACTTCCCGTGTTTCGTACACTACATGTATACATACGTGGGGTACCTTATTGGTACGTTACCACTTACCCGACTAACTCAAAAATGGTCTGGCAGGCCCACAAGCTCCTTCGGAGTGCGGTCGTCCCATATCCCGTATTTGGGTACACTCGTAGTGCTCATCACACGCCTAGGTGAAGTATTCTATTGTCAACTCCTCTTGTATCATTCTATGATACTCACCGTGATTCTCCTGGTTTGGTTTTAAAGATTTGCGGTTTAAAAAGAAGGGTTGTGGTTTTGAAAGAAAAATTATGGGTTTTGAAATAGAAAACTTGAGTTTGAAAGAAAATCTTCATGGCGTTGCCATGTCTAAGGTATTGACCAAGTCTAGCTTCCTGCTGACTAGTATGTTCGTTAATATAATGGTCGGGCCGTTAGGCCTTTCCGAGGCTTGGTTCTTCAAGTTCTTAGGATTGACGATCCTATGACTGCTTCCATCTCCATGGTGGTACTTTAGTAAGTACTTGTTAATCGTCAAAAGTCTCCCAATTTGCCTTGTTGTTGCTGCACTTGCCTTGGAAAGTGCGCGGGTATGACGGTTTTTGGTTAACAATTACCGGTTACGGTATTGTTTCCATCCGTACTGGTGGTCTTATTAGCTCTTTCACCGACCACGGTACTCCGTGTACCTTGCTTCATAGCTCGTTCCCACACTTTGCGGTGGTTACCGAGGTTTGTCTAATCCTTAGGAGCTACGTTGTAGTCCAATTAGAGTATGTTTTGTTAGTACTTCCATAGTCGTCTGAACTATGTTACTCGGGTGTTACTGCTCTCTTTAGCGTCGTAGGTTTGGAGTTATCCATCCTTGACTAAGTCCTTAGTCGGTTTGTATACCGTTAGTAGTACTATCATGAGTTTGCAATTCGTAGACTCTCTTGTCTCGGGTTTTGTTACTCCGTCTTTTTCGCTTCATTGCGTGGTTGTGCTTTCCCTCTTGCCAGGTATGCATGGTTCTCGCGACTGCGAAGCACGTCGCCCCATGGCGCCGCAAATTTCATTATCCTATTGTTAGGATCCTCAATCTTCTGCCGTTATACAGTTATTGTCGTTCAAACGGGAACCGTCTTCTGGATTTCCAATCCTTGGAATCTACCGTATGACTGATTCCTCCTCTTATAAGATTTATTTTACAACTGCAAGATCGGGTTTACAGAGTGAGAGAGGTCTTTCCATCTCCCTGGCGTTCTTGCCCCAACTTTATAACGGGGGTTGCGGAGGGCGGGATTGGGTATGTAGGTATCCATATCATACTGGAATTTCCTATCTAGCGTACCTCACACGCTAACTCTCAACCCTTAGCCCTAAATCTCTAATTCCTAACTCGGTATTTTTCGTAAACTCGGTATTTAGACCATTAGAGCGATACTTCACTCTGATACCACTTTTTGTAATATCCCTACCGGTAATCACGCAATTAACTCCTAACCCATCTCAATTACCAACAACAATGTAGCAGAAATTCCAATACAACCGGGGGTGAAACAATGCCGTTAGTCACCCACGTGACTAACAAGGCCAATCCAAAACTCAATTACAACAATTAAACAATATCGGTCTGATGGGTCTTATACCGAGTACTCTATACAACGATAATTTCCACTTCAACAATTCTCAAACCAAATACAACCTTCAATTACAATTTATACAAATACAATCTCCATACTGTTCTATACCGAGTATCTACAATTCCCAAGTCTATCAATGACCTTTCGGTCTTACAAATCCACAATACAACAAATACGAGTTCTTAAACGACAACCCATATTCAATAGCAACCCCGTCCTACTCTCTAACGGTTGACGGCTTCAATGTACCTGGAAAATAAAAACGATGCGCCTAGGGGCTCAACAAAATTACTGCATATGACTTCTGCATACCCCACGTACTAGCGAGGGAACGCCGACTATTTGGTCGAGAGCATGCGGTTCATTTTAGTTCAAACAGCGGGCAAGACAACAATACATTATATATGTATGTCAACACAATCAAGGTTCAATGAAGAACACAAACACTAACACACACATCAAGGGGTTAGTTTAATTTGATCTTTACTTAGGCTTGAGGGTTTCTACCTCACTATGTCTTACTCAATTACTCATTGTCTTACCCACTCTCTGGGGTTCTCTTACTCACAATCTCAAGTTCTGAAGTCTCTCAAGTCACAACCCAACTCTTGATACTCACATTCTCAAATCGATACTCCAATTCTCAAGTTCTCAATCCATACTCAATACTCAAAGGTATATGTTAAGTCATTACTCATGACCTCCAGACAGGGTCATGCACTAGACCCACCACCGGGCTTACAAATACAAAAAGGGGCTATGCATTTAGCTCCTCAAGTTCACCAATGTCCAGTTCTCTACCGGACTACTCAAATTCCCAAAACTCCACTCTCGGAGTCATTTCACAATCTTAAGGATTAGCCTAGAAGTATCTCTCTTGATAACATCTATTTGCTTAGGGAGTTCTCAATGTATAGTATTCTAAGATTTAGGGTTTTACCCAACTTATAGAATACTCTCATGTGCACGACATTGTTTATGTTAGTCGGATCCTCTAATCGGGGTTCAACTATTATTCTAAGGGGTTTGGTGATCCCTTATCATTCTTCACTTTTCTCAGGGTTCATTGTATGAACATTTATCAAGTCCTCTAAGAAGAGGTTCTTTATATACTTCCACTATTATTTATTGTGTGGATTAAATCAATTTGCTTGTCTAACCGTTATCGGGAGTTTACTAATTACCGTACAATTCTCCCACGTTCTAGTGAGTTCTAGATTGGTGGTATCGTTTCTTGGTTTGATAGTTTTGGTGTATTCCCATATTTTATTATTTCACACTTGACTCTTCCTATGAGTCACTACTCAAACAAGACCCAACTATGGGTCATAATACAATACACAATCACATGCAAGCAACTTATTCACCATTCATCCATTTAATGAATTATACAAACTTTAGTTTAAATTCAATCAAACAAACAACAATACAATACTAGCACTACCAAGTGCAAACAAACCGATTCGTGCATTTATCTTGTTAAGTGATCACACAATCAAACAAGCACACAAATCGGGTAACCAAGTTAGGATACAGAGCATGAGAAAATCATACCTTTTACCGAGGTTAACTTTACCGGGTGTTCTCATGTTCTTCGGTTCATCCTTGTTCCTCGAATCTCACTCACGAACCACTGACTACATGCCAAATGGTTCTATTAATATTTGAGCATTTCGGTATGTACATAATTGCTACTTCCGTACTTACCCCGTTGTCCCGTTATTTCGGTTTAACTTAGTGTACTTAAACTCACAACATTTTCAATCACTCCTTAAACTTTTTTACACTTCTTAGGACCTTTAAAGGTCACCAAACAACTCCTAAACAACTCTTACAACCAATACCATTCAATCCCCCATGTTTAGAACCCTTAAATACACTTTCTAGGCAATTTTGGGGGTGGTCCGGGACCTAGTCCGGACCCAAGGTCCTGGACCAATGCAGAGGGTAACTCTCGGCTATAATTCCTACCCTGGTCCAGGACTTGGTCCTGGACTAAGGTCCCGGACCAAAACCTGTTTTCACTCTCGACATGATTTTTAATCCGGTCCGGGACTTGGTACATGTCCTAGGTCCTAGACCCTCCTAAAAACTGCTACTTAGTGGATTTTTCAACCCCAAATCAACCCTTAATCCATCCCTAATCTTTCCATATGTTTCCTACATAATCAAACACCTCAAAACACTCCTTAAACCACCCCAAATCCTTGGTCACATTTGAAATACCCCTAACCTTAAAAACATAATTAAATGATCTATTAATGATCCAAGATGATTAATAAATATCTTAATACCATTTGGGAACAATCTAAAGATCTCAACAAGGCAAAACATGTCTTAAGATCGGTAAAGCCAAAAATGTGCTTTAAGAAACCGTAGAGATTGTATGACCTCAATTAGGATCCAAAGTGGATTCCTAAGTATTATAATTATGTAATGAACACTATAAAACTATTCACAATGGAAACCAAGCTCAAAAACAAGTTCTAACACAAATTGTGCTTTAAAACTCCTTAAAGCACGTTTTTTAGAAAATTGACTTTCTAAGTGGGTTTTGAGTGGTGTTAGGCATTGGATTAGACCTTGTTATACTAATGTACTATAATTTACCACATTAGAAGGTCTAAATCCAATATTTAAAAAAAAATCAGAAATACGACATTCATTTGTGAATAGTAATCCAAATAGTGCATTTTTAAGCAAAATTGACTGTCAAGTCAATGGTCAAGACTTGGCTCATCCATATCCTAAATGAGGCTGCAGCTTAAGGGATGGAGGACAGTACATTCACCTTTAATCAAAATATCTAGCTAATTTGGTGAATCACCATTTACTATTCCATTTTCTACTTTTCATTCATTAAAACACAAATTCTTTCTTTCTCTTTCCTCTTGTCCCATTCCAGCCAAGCCCTTAGCAGTTCCTAAAGATCTCAAGCTGTGTTCTTGAGCATTCAAGGCAAATCAAACTCTTTTCCACCTAAGGTAATGGTTTAAGGCATATTTTAGCTCTTTTTCTTCATCTCCTCGTCACCTACACATGGAGCTTATAATCTATCACTTTCCATGGATTATTCTCAGTATTTTAAACCTTTAACAAGATCCATTCTCGGCTGAAGCAACCTTTGGGACCAAGGTGGTCAAAATTTCCATCATAAGGTAAAAACATACCTTAAGGATTCTTACTCTTCATCCGGTTTTCTTCTTCTATTTTCTATAAGTTTATTCACTCATAATCTTCATATTTTCATGTTGATTCAGTGTGTTAACCACTTGGAGCAAGGGTGGCCGAAAATCAAAAGAAAAATAATTCTTTAAGGCATTTTGCCAAGGTAAAATCTATTACCATAGTACCTTGCTGTTGTCTAGCTATTCCCCATGTTTTTATGGTGAATTTAACACCATGTGGGGTTCTTGATTCAAGCTGAAACACCTTTGAGACTACCATTCCTTTTTAAGGTGATTTTTGCCTTAAATCTTACATTTAATTGTTCCTTATGGTTAGCTCATGCTTGGAGTTTAACCATATCTTATTTTGGTGTATTAAACATTTTTAGGTGCTCTGGTGATTTTTCCTCCAAGCCGTCGAGTGGATATTAGGGCTTTAAGTACCTAAATCAAGGTATAAACACCTTAAACTTATGTTATTATGATTTTTCAGCTCATATTAAATATGTGCCGAGAGTGGAGTTAATTAAATGGGTGATTTTAACCTAAGTATGGAAAAAATGACTTAGATAAATTAAGCTAGTCATTTAAGTGGTTTAAGTGGCATAATGGTCAAATTATGGCATTATGTGGAAAAATAATTAATGTACAGCAAGGCCGAGAATTTATAGTATATTTTGGGTTATTTATGTGTAATTTTATGTTATAAAGCAAAGTTGTGATAAGGCCATGTCATTAGGCCATTTTAATTTAAGTTTAAAAGTTAATTTAATTTAATTTATGCTTATATTATTAAGTTTGAGGACAAACGGTAATTACTAGTAAAATATAAAATTGTGGGCATAAATAAGTGGAATTTAGGTTTTTTAAATGAATTTAATAAATATCATAACATTTTATAAAGTTTTGTGTCAAAATTGTAAAAATAGAAAAGTATATGGTATAAGTAGTAATTACCGAGAGTTTGGGTCCAAATTGGGATTAGAAGTCAAAGTTGACTATATAGGAGACTTTGACCAAGTTTGGAGAGTTTATGGAATTAAAGTACTACCTTATAATAAGTTAGTTATTAAATTGTAAAAAATTTATAAGAGATGGGGTGATATTGTAATTTCTGAAACCTAGGGGTACTAAATGGAGTTTAGAACAGACCTTAGGTTGTTAGGAATGTTTAGAAGTTTATTTGGTTAAATTTGGAGTTAATATGAATTATATAAGTATAATATATGTATTTTATATCATTGTTACAAATGGGTAACATATGGGTATAAACCGAGAAATACAAAAAGTATAAGGTTAGGAATGATATTTATAACCTTTTGGTATAGTTTGGTAATTTTTGGAGTTATATATAAGGTTTTATTAAGATATATGTATAATATATAGTTTTAATGACATTAGGAAACTGTATATTATAAATTGGGGAGATTTGGTAATTATACAAAGTTAGGTGGTAGGAATTAAATTTAAACAGACCCTAGGGTCTGTTCGTCAATTATAAGTATTTATAACTATAGATTATAATTATATTAAGGTTTAAGGATTATAATATAAGATAGATATTATAAGTGTAACAATGGAATATAATTTGGGGTTGATTTGTAAATTATGGAAGTATAGTGGAATATGATAAAAACCGAGAAGAATAAGGGTTGTTTGGTATTTTATAACTATAGGTTATAATTGTTTTAATGACATAAATGTCATAATATATGTTATATAACTATAATATAACATTATATAAATCATGTGGTGGATTTTGTAAATATTTGAGAAAATAAGTGTTGTTCGGTAATATGGGCATTTTTGAATGAAAATTTATAATATGGTTTTTAATGTTATAAGGGTCGTAACATTTATAATATAAGAAATATTCATTAAAAGAGAATGAATATATTATGAAGACTTACCATATAGCAAATAGTCCCATAACACATGTATATAAATAAATATATGTTATGGAGTGGAAAAATACAATATAGTTCAATAACCATATAATATCATAATTAAAATGATATAAGGTAAAGAGAAAAGAATTATAAACATTAGATAAGGAAATTCTAATGTAAGGAGTATACATGAAATAATAAGGATTTATATAATTCAAAGTATTTTTACATATGAATTATACTACATTAAACTTGGAAAAACTAACCTTAGCAAAATAAATACTAAGGTGAAATGTATAATATATGATTAAGAATTATACATGCAATATAGAAACAAACTATATAATATACAAGTGTATATTGAATTACATGCGATAACCAAGTTCAAATTTTAAGTATATTAATATACAAGACGAGTCTACGCATGTAATATAACGTTTTTCCAAATCCCGAGTTAAACCGAAAACCCGACAAACGTTGTTAGTTAATAACGGGGAATAAACCGGGAGGTATTAGTGACGGTAAGGGTACCGCAGAGTAATGTCGTTATACGGGATTCTAATCTGTAGCGTTATGTATTATTAGACTGTTAGAGACGACACGAGGAGCATTGGATCTAGCTGATTCATACTCCACAGTTATATAATCAGGGTGAACGGTATGTTGTTATGTGTCTCTGATTGTCTCTGAGGGCTTCCTCAGTTCAGACTTCTGTGTAATCTGTGATAAGATTGTTTGTCTGATTGTGTGAATAAATATGCATGAACTGTATATTTTAGCTGCTTAATATTTACTGCTGCTGCGTTAACAGTATTGGTTCGCATATATGGACCTATATATATAAAACGAACTAACGGCTATGGTGCTATCTTATATGTAATATAAGGATCGTCAGAAAAACGTTGTAGCACTAGGATAATAAGATATATATTATCCGAGACTTTAATACGGAGCATGGGCCTTTTCTAACACCGCTCTCGTATCTAATGCTGGATCCTGAGTTTACATACTCCAGATTGGACTAACGACCTTAGTCTGCTGTGTTAGTAAAAATTGGTAATGCGATGCGATGGTATAATTAAATAACATAACAAAGCCAAGAGGATGTGGCTCTTGGTGTGCGCTGTGACCACAAAAACGATACCAGGATGTTCGTTGGTCAGAGACTCTACCGCTGGAGTGGCTACTGCCGTGGGTGACCCGCCATAGTATATGGGTAATTTAGAGACACGTCGTTTTAACAAGACGTTGTCACTAGGTATAACCGAACATTTATTACAGTTGTGACTTGTACATTGGCGAACAATATTGGTCTTCATGCCAAGGACGGGAGTTAATGCTTGTTTATTATTCTCATTGTTTCGCCTTGTTGTTCATTGGTTATACTGTGTGGATTATATTATGTGTGTTGATGGTTGTGTTTATTGTATGGTTATTACTGTTAAATGTTTTATAGTTTAAATATTAAAACGGCATTGCATGTAACGAATCTCATGCTCTCGACCAATTAATTGAGGGGTTTGAGGAGGCATGACGGGGCATGTGATAACATACTCAGCAGGGGCTGATTCCATACCACAAACCATTTTTATTTTCAGGAGACTAGCTGGAGGGTCGACGCGGGGCGCGACAGTTTTAGTGACTTTTGGTTAGACTTGGTATGGACTGAGACTATGGTTATTTTGGACTCGGGTTTTGTAAACCGAGATGTATATTTGGTTAGACGATCATGTGTACGGTTTATGTATAAGACGGATTGTTGTTGTATATATTTTAGTTTTATAAAAGCACTACTATCTATCTCTTGTGGTCACTACGGGAGTACGTTTCGTATGTTGATTATCATGTAACTAGTTGTCACCCGTATGGGCGAGTGATAACAGTGACACCATTAGAGCGATTGTCTGTTATTTACCGCTGTGATTTAATTACTAAGCACTACGTTTGTATTATAATTAGGAGTCGGATTAGTAGGGGTGTTACAAAAGTGGTATCAGAGCGGAGTACCGCACTGATTACAAGAGATAGTAGTCTAAGTACTGTGAGCTTAGGTTATTCATATACGAGTACCAATGAGGAAGTTGGAAACGAGTTGAGTTAGGAGATTGTCGGGGACAATGTGTTTTACGCGTTTTAGGGCTATGTGAACTTATGGTTGAGGAAAGTACAGTATTCTTTTCGAGTGTTGACTTTAATTCTGAATTCTTCAGATGTCTACTAAAGGTCGTCCGTCAGGCAGAGGCAGAGGTAGAGGCGGCGGGTCTGGAGGAGGTCCTCCTGAGACCCATGCCGTGGGCGTTGCTGAGACGGTAGCTGCCGTCTTTGCTCAGCTGGCCCAGATGGGAGGCATCCAGATCGGAGCGCCATCCATAGTCCCACCCATACCCGCACCGAGAGAGCCAAACTGGCTAAAGAGCGTCGTCAACACGCGAGTACATACTTATGATGGAGTAGCTGACCCCACCGTCCTGGTGAGATATATTATCGAGCACGAGAAGGGTTTCGACGCCATTCATGTGCCTGCTGAGCACCGGGTCGGTATAGCAGTCTTCCATCTAAGGGACGCCGCCAGCACTTGGTGGAGGTCCGTGATGGCAGATTACAATGGTATAGAGGGTTTCGGTTGGACGGGTTTTATGGAGTTGCTGAGAGATATGTGTTACCCTGCTTACTTGAAGCAGAGGAAGAGGGAAGAGTTCGAGGCTCTGAGGCAGGGTAGTCTGATAGTGGATCAGTACTACTCCTCATTCATTGGGCTGTTGGACTTTGTCCCAGGAGTTGTTTATTCTAACACCGTGAAGGTGGGGAAGTTCAGAGGTGGGCTACGATATGCTATCTAGGCCGCCATGGGTGCTGCTTTATACCCTACGGTCCAGGTAAATTAGTTGACAGTTTATACCTTGTAACTTTGTTTGATTTATTTCAAGTATCGGGGAACTCATTGATGCATTGTAGGAGTGCTATGATGCTGCTTCTCAGACCGAGCAGTTGGTGAACAGCCAGGATGACAGTCAGGGGCAGAAGCGTAAGGCCCCTGAGAAGGAGGCTGAGGTTGTGGCTGGAGGCGAAGGCAGCAAGGGCGGGAAGTAAGAACCGCTTTTAAGTTATTTAAATTTATTTAAGCTACTTACTTGCTTTCCTGCTTTTATACCTGCAATTCCTAACTCTTTGACGATAACAAGAAGAAAAAGTTCTCCTGGAGGGAGAAGAAGAAGGAGCAGGCCAGCCAGAAGGGCAAGGAGATGGTTCCGATGCTGACCGGGCCTACCTATGATGTCCAGCCTCTCAGATCTGCACCCCCTAAGGGTAAGTGATCTAACCTCATGAATGAGCTGTGAATTACCCTATCCATTACCGTCCTTGTATTAATCAGATTGTTGTATGATAATAGGTTCTGCACCCCAGTGCCACTTTCCCTGCAAGAGTTGTGGTAAAGACCACCCGGGTGTTGACTGCTCCGGGCAAGCGGTGGACTGCCACCACTGTGGGAAGAAAGGTCATAGGTCGTTCGAGTGCTTCGCGAATCCGGAGAGCCGAGCGTACCGCCCGTCGAAGGGGACTCAGAGCGCACCTGCTGGAGGAGGTGGAGCTCGAGGTGGCCAGATGGGGCAGGCGCCCCCAGCCCAGAAAGGGCAGCAGCAGCAGACCCAGAGGACGAACCCGCCGGGCAACCGTGTGCTGAATGCAGCGGGAGCTTCGGGCGCTGGTACTAGTACCCAGCGTGGTGAAGATTAGCTTTTGAAACCTTAAACCATTGTATGAGAGCATGACTAAGTGTTAAACGCTTTACCTTAGCAAGAAAGTGTGTTTTAATTACTGCTTTAGATAAACGACTTACCTAGGAAACCTTTTGTCTCTTAGGAGACTTCGATATCTACTATCCCACACTCACAAGACCGAGATCACCTAGACCCGTGGAAGAAAGATGGGAGTACCCTGGCGAGTTGTGTCATGTGGTCAGACCGGGCATGATACATCTCAGAGAGTTCCTAACCATAGATGAGCAAATCGCCATAGTGAACGAGTGTAGGGCTTTGGGTAAGGGCTTGGGAGGATTTTATACCCCTGTATTTAGTAGTGGTTCTAAGATGAAACTGCACATGATGTGCTTAGGGAAAGATTGGGATCCGCAAGCTAGGTTTTACCGAGAGGTGAGGATGGAAGGTGGCGTATCAATACCTAGGATACCTGAGAGTTTCTAACCTTGGTGAGAAACACAATGGATATTGCTCAAGACTGTGAGACTTACCCATTACCCGACATGACACCCAACATCTGCATCGTCAACTACTACGAGCAGGGAGGAAGGCTTGGGATGCACCAAGACCGTGATGAGACGACCGAATCCATCACCAGAGGAATACCGGTTGTGTCATTCTCCATCGGCGATGATTCTGAGTTCATCTATGGAGACCAGAAGAGGATGGATCTAGCAAGCAGGATCATCCTCAAGTCCGGGGACGTGTTGGTATTTGGTGGAGAGTCAAGGCTAGTATATCATGGGATTAAGAGCATTAAGCTCAATACCGCCCCACCAGCTCTAGTGAATGAGACCCACATCCGACTTGGCCGTTTAAATTTAACTTTCAGACAGTACTGGTGTAATTGAGTAGCTAAGTGTGTAACCTTGTGTAATACCAACTGGATAAATGAAATAAGAGTTTTTGTACCTTCAAGTATATGTGTTCAGTTTGTTGATACCGTTAATTCATCACTTCAGGCCACGAAAATGGAAAGGAGGGTACCATATGCATGCTAGATATGGCGCAAGCCAAGGGGTCCGGTAATGTCATCATAGGTATGACAATTAACAACCGACAGTAAATAAGTGATTTATTGGGACTCGATGCTAATACGAGAGGTGATCTCAGGTACCTTTCTGGTCGATGGTGTTAGTGCTTCCATATTGTTCGACTCAGGGGCTTCACATTCTTTTATCTCCTCGGCATTCGCTAAGAAGCTGGGGGCTGCCCCCGAACAGCTCTTTGACTTTTCAGTCACCCTTCCTTCGAAGGAGAGAGTTGGTTGCACCAGACAGTACACGGGGTTAGAGACCAGCGTCATGACTGAGACCTTCCCCATTGACCTGATCAAGTTCAAGAACTTGGGCTTCGACGTTATAGTGGGCATGGACTGGCTGCAGGAGCATAGGGGCCACCTACATTGTGCAGAGCATCGACTACTGCTGAAGGGGCCGAGCGGCAAGACAGTGTCATACCGTAATGTGAGGAGAGAGCCGACTGTCAAGATTGTGTCAGAGCTATCCCTGATGAAGGACGTTAGGAAGGGCTGGTTGGCCTTCCTCTGTTATGTTTAGGTCACGAGACAGAGCGACGTGATGGACTCAGACATTCCAGTCGTGGTAGATTTCCACAACTTGTTTCCTGATGAGCTGCCAGGCATGCCGCCTGTGCGCGAGGTTGAGTTCGTCGTCGACTTGTTACCAGGTACGGGCCCTATTGCTAAGGCGCCCTACCGTATGGCGCCGGCTGAGATGAGGGAGCTGAAGCTACAACTGGAGGACCTCCTTGACAAGGGGTTCATACGACCTAGTGTTTCTCCCTGGGGTGCTCCAGTACTGTTCGTCAAGAAGAAGGACGGCAGTATGCGACTCTGCATCGACTACAGCGAGCTTAATGCGGTCACGGTCAAGAGCAAGTACCCGTTACCAAGGATAGATGACTTTTTTGACGAGCTGAGAGGAGCCAATGTGTTCTCGAAGATAGATCTCAGATTTGGCTACCATCAGATCAGGATTGCAGAGGGTGATGTGGAGAAGACAGCTTTCAGGACACGGTATGGACACTACGAGTTCACCGTTATGCCATTCGGGTTATCGAATGTGCCAGCTATTTTCATGGATTTGATGAACCGTCTCTTCAGAGAGCAGCTTGATAGTTCAGTTTTGGTCTTCATCGATGATATCCTGGTCTATTCAAAGACCGAGGAGAAGCATGAGTTACATATGAGACAGGTTTTGAGTATCATGAGAGAGAACTAGTTGTATGCCAAGCTGTCGAAGTGTGAGTTCTGGTTGGACAGCGTGCCATTCCTTGGACACATTATATCAGCGAGCGGGATATCTGTAGACCCTGCTAAAATTGAGGCAGTGAAGAGTTGACCGAAGCCGAAGACGGTTATAGACGTCCGCAGCTTTCTGGGTTTGGCCGGTTACTATCGAAGGTTCGTGAAGGACTTCTCCAAGGTGGCTAAACCGATGAAGAATCTCATGAAGAAGGAGTCCCAGTTCTTATGGTCTTCCGAGTGCGAGCAGTCCTTTCAGACACTGAAGGATCTCCTATCCCTGAGGGCACCAATAGGTTCGAGGTATATTGTGATGCCTCTGGAACCGGTCTAGGTTGTGTGCTTATGTAGCACGGGAAGGTAGTTGCCTACGCATCCCGTCAGCTGAAGAAGCACGAGGTGAATTACCCCACACATGACCTAGAGTTAGGCGCAGCAGTCTTCGCTTTGAAGATCGGGCGACATTAGCTTTACGGTGTGACAGTCACCATCTACTCTGATTACAAGAGTTTACAGCATCTCTTCACTCAGAAGGAGCTGAACATGCGACAGAGAAGATGGGTCAAGTTCTTGAAGGACTACGACATAGACCTGAGGTACAAGGCGGGCAAGGCGAATGTTGTAGCCGACGCCCTGAGCCGCAGAGCTCATTCATTGTTTACACTTTTAGCGGGCAGCAGTCTGGTTGATCAGATGCAAGCTGCACATGAGAGTGATCAGTATATGCAAAGTATCAGGCAAAAGATGTCAGAGGGTTGTTTTGAGAGTCAAAAGTATGACTTCGAACAGAGTGACAACGACATGATTCGACAGAATGGCCGGTTATGTATTCCAGAGTCCACTATTGATCTGAAGTAGAAGGTACTCCAGGAGGCTCATTGCTCATCCTTATCCGTCCACCCCGGTTCTTCGAAGATGTACAAGGACTTGAAGGTCCATTTCTGGTGGAGCGGGATGAAGAAGGACGTAGCCGACTACGTGGCTAGATGCTTGACCTGTCAGAAGGTTAAGTTTGACCATATGAGACCCGGCGGATTAGGGCAGTCTATGCCTATTCCTTACTGGATGTTCGAGGACATCTCGATGGATTTTGTTGTCGGTCTCCCACCGACTAAGGGAGGACTGAACATGATTTGGGTCATTGTAGATCGTCTTACGAAGGCGGCGAAGTTTATGGCTATAGAGGATACCTGGAAGTTCCCGAAGTTGGCGGACTTGTTCCATAAGGAGGTGATTCGGCACCATGGTGTGCCAAAGACCATTGTGTCTGACAGGGACCCTCGATTGTTGTCCAGATTCTGGGGTCAGGTTCAGGAAGCCTTGGGTACGAAGCTGAAGCTTAGTACGGCATTCCATCCATAGACTGACGGTCAGAGTGAGAGGACCATCCAGACACTGGAGGACATGCTGAGACCATGTTCCTTGGATTTTCAGGGGAGCTGGTTAGAGCGTCTACATCTGATAGAGTTCGCCTACAACAACAGCTACCACTCCTCAATACAGATGCCACCATTCTAGGCACTTTACGGTCGACCGTGTAGGACTCCTTTTTGCTGGGATGAGGCCCAGGGCCGTAGAGGAGATCAAGGAGGATGTTTTACAGATCCGTAGGAACATGAGGGCAGCTCAGGACCGGTAGAAGTCATATGCAGACACCAGGAGGAGAGACATTGAGTTCACTACCAACGACATGGTATTCCTCAGAGTGTCACCCATGAAGGGGATCTTCCGGTTCGGGCAGAAGGGCAAGTTGAGCCCAAAGTATGTTGGACCTTATGCGATTAGGGAGCGAGTGGGCCCGTTAGCCTACATACTGGATTTGCCAGCAGAGCTCGAGAGGGTGCACAACGTCTTTCACGTTTCACAGTTGAAGAGGTATGTGCCCTATCCTTCGCACGTTTTACAGCCAGAGACTTTAGAGTTGGACCCCGCTCTACGATATGAAGAGGTACCACTCCGCATCCTCGATATGAAGACGAGACAAACTAGGAACAAGACCGTTAGCATGGTCAAGGTTCTCTGGTCGAACCATGAGGTGGAGGAGGCTACATGGGAGTTAGAAGACTCCATGAGAGCGAAGTATCCAGCACTCTTCGAGTAGTGGTTGTGATACTTATACGGGTTCGTGGTCAAACCCTTTTTAAGGGGGGTAGACACCACTTGGCTTGCGTATATGTTATGCATTAGGTCTTGTTTTTGTGGTGTGTTTTGGTGGTATGCTGCGCCATACATGTTTGTTTGGATGATTGTATGTTTGATACATCTTATGTATGTGCCTTAGTGTACCTTTTTGAATATATATATATATAGTACCGCTGAGTACTTCTGTTGGTAAGTTGGATGTGCACCTTGTTTAGTGCTATGATATGAATGAGTTTATGCCATGAGTTTTGGCTACTTGATATGTGCTGTATCAACTATGATACATACAGACTAGGTCTGAACCTAGTGGGAGTTACTCCCTAGCAATGGTCTGTTTTGATTACTTAGTGGAACTGGATTCCTTAGGTCATTTGTAGATGAGTAAGGACTTCGGGACGAAGCCTTTTTAAGGGGGGTAGATTGAAATACCCCTAACCTTAAAAATAATAATTAAATGATCTATTAATGATCTAAGAAGATTAATAAACATCTTAATACCATTGGGGAACAATCTAAAGATCTCAACAAGGCAAAACATGCCTTAAGATCGGTAAAGCCAAAAATGTGCTTTAAGAAACCATAGAGATTGTATGACCTCAATTAGGATCCAAAGTGGATTCCTAAGTATTATAATTATGTAATGAACACTATAAAACTATTCTCAAAGGAAACCAAGCTCAAAAACATGTTCTAACATAAATTATGCTTTAAAACTCCTTAAAACACGTTTTTGAGAAATTTGACTTTCTGAGTGAGTTTTGAGTGACGTTAGGCATTGTATTAGACCTTTTTATACTAATTTACTGTAATGTACCACATTAGAAGGTCTAAATCCAAGATTTCAAAAAAACAAAACAGAAATATGGTATTCATTTGTGAATAGTAATCCAAATAGTGTATTTTAAGCAAAATTGACTAAGTCAAGTCAATGGTCAAGATTTGACTCATCCATATCCTAAATGAGGTGGCAGCTTAAGGGATGGAGGACAGAATATTCACCTTTAATCAAAATATCTAGCCAATTTGGTGAATCACCATTTACTATTCCATTTTCTACTTTTTACTCATTAAAACACAAATTCTTTCTTTCTCTTTCCTCTTGTCCCATTCCAGCCGAGCCCTCAGCAGTTCCTAAAGCTCTCAAGCTGTGTTCTTGATCATTCAAAGCAAATAAAACTCTTTTCCACCTAAGGTAATGGTTTAAGGCATATTTTAGCTCTTTTTCTTCATCTCTTCATCACCTACACATGGAGCTTATAATCTATCACTTTCCATGGCTTATTCTCAGTATTTTAAACCTTGAACAAGATCCATTCTCGACTGAAGCAACCTTTGGGACCAAGGTGGTCAAAATTTCCATTATAAGGTAAAAACATACCTTAAGGATTCTTACTCTTCATCCGGTTTTCTTCTTCTGTTTTCTATGAGTTTATTCACTCATAATTTCATATTTTCATGTTGATTCAGTGTGTTAACCACTTGGAGCAAGGGTGGCCGAAAATCAAAAGAAAAATAATTCTTTAAGGCATTTTGCCAAGGTAAAATCTATTACCATAGCACCTTGCTGCTGTCTAGCTATTCCCCATGTTTTTATGGTGAATTTAACACCATGTGGTGTTCTTGATTCAGGCCGAAACCTCTTTGAGACTACCATTCCTTTTTAAGGTGATTTTTGCCTTAAATCTTACATTTAATTGTTCCTTATGGTTAGCTCATGCTTGGAGTGTAACCATATCTTATTTTGCTGCATTAAACATGTTTAAGTGCCATGGTGATTTTTCCTCCAAGCTGCAGAGTGGATATTAGGGCTTTAAGTACCTAAATCAAGGTATAAACACCTTAAACTTATGTTATTATGATTTTTCAGCTCATATCAAATATATGCCGAGAGTGGAGTTAATTAAATGGGTGATTTTAACCTATGTATGGAAAAAAAATGATTAGATAAATTAAGCTAGTCATTAAAGTGGTTTAATTAACATAATGGTCAAATTATGATATTATGTGGAAAAATAATTAATGTACAGCAAGGCCGAGAGTTTATAGTATATTTTGGGCTATTTATGTGTAATTTTATGTTATAAATCAAAGTTGTAATAAGGCCATGTCATTAGGCCATTTTAATTTAAGTTTAAAAGCTTATTTAATTTAATTTATGCTTATATTATTAAGTTTGGGGTCAAACGGTAATTACTAGTAAAATATAAAGTCGTGGGCATAAATAAGTGGAATTTAGGTTTTTAAATGAATTTAATAAAAATTATAACATTTTGTAAAGTTTTGTGTCAAAATTGTAAAAATAGAAAAGTATAGGGTATAAGTAGTAATTACCGAGAGTTTGGGTCTAAATTGGGATTAGAAGTCAAAGTTGACTATATAGGAGACTTTGACCAAGTTTGGAGAGTTTATGGAATTAAAGTACTACCTTATAATAAGTTAGTTATTAAATTGTAAAAGATTTATAAGAGATGGGGTGATATTGTAATTTCCGAAACCTATTGGTACTAAATGGAGTTTAGAACAACCTTAGGTTGTTAGGAATTTTTAGAAGTTTATTTGGTTAAATTTGGAGTTAATATGAATTATACTTTAGGAATGATATTTATAACCTTTTGGTATAGTTTGGTAATTTTTGGAGTTATATATAAGGTTTTATTAAGATATATGTATAATATATAGTTTTAATGACATTAGGACACTATATATTATAAATTGGGGAGATTTGGTAATTATACAAAGTTAGGTGGTAGGGATTAAATTAAAACATACCCTAGGGTCTGTTCGGAAATTATAAGTATTTATAAATATAGGTTATAATTATATTAAGGTTTAAAGATTATAATATAAGATATATATTATAAGTGTAACAATGGAATATAATTTGGGGTTGATTTGTAAATTATGGAAGTATAGTGGAATATGATAAAAACCGAGAAGAATAAGGGTTGTTTGGTATTTTATAACAATTTATAACTATAGGTTATAATTGTTTTAATGACATAAATGTCATAATATATGTTATATAACTAAATAACATTATATAAATCATGTGGTGGATTTTGTAAATATTTGAGAAAATAAGTATTGTTCGGTAATATGGGCATTTTTGAATGAAAATTTATAAATGGTTTTTAATGTTATAAGGGTTGTGACATTAATAATATTAGAAATATCCATTAAAAGAGAATGAATATATTATAAAGACTTACCATATAACAAATAGTCCCATAACACATGTATATGAATAATTATATGTTATGGAGTGGAAAAATACAATATGGTTCAATAACCATATAATATCATAATTAAAATGATATAAGGTAAATAGAAAAGAATTATAAACATTAGATAAGGAAATTCTAATGTTAGGAGTATACATGAAATAATAAGGATTTATATAATTCAAAGTATTTTTACATATGAATTATACTACATTAAACTTGGAAAAACTAACCTTAGCAAAATAAATACTAAGGTGAAATGTATAATATATGATTAAGAATTATACATGCAATATAGAAACAAACTATATAATATACAAGTGTATATTGAATTACATGCGATAACCAAGTTCAAACTTTAAGTATATTAATATACGAGACGAGTGTACGCATGTAATATAACGTTTTTCCAAATCCCGAGTTAAACCGAAAACCCGACAAACGTTGTTAATAACGGGGAATAAACCGGGAGGTGTTAGTGACGGTAAGGGTACCGCAGAGTAATGTCGTTATACGGGATTCTAATCTGTAGCGTTATGTATTATTAGACTGTTAGAGACGACACGAGGAGCATTGGATCTAGCTGATTCATACTCCACAGTTATATAATCAGGGTGAACGGTATGTTGTTATGTGTCTCTGATTGTCTCTGAGGGCTTCCTCAGTTCAGACTTCTGTGTAATCTGTGATAAGATTGTTTGTCTGATTGTGTGAATAAATATGCATGAACTGTATATTTTAGCTGCTTAATATTTACTGCTGCTGCGTTAACAATATTGGTTCGCATATATGGACCTATATATATAAAACGAACTAGCGGCTATGGTGCTATCTTATATGTAATATAAGGATCGTCAGAAAAACGTTGTAGCACTAGGATAATAAGATATATATTATCCGAGACTTTAATACGGAGCATGGGCCTTTTCTAACGCCGCTCTCGTATCTAATGTTGGATCCTGAGTTTACATACTCCGGATTGGACTAACGACCTTAGTCTGCTGTGTTAGTAAAAATTGGTAATGCGATGCGATGGTATAATTAAATAACATAACAAAGCCAAGAGGATGTGGCTCTTGGTGCGCGCTGTGACCACAAAAACGATACCAGGATGTCCGTGTACGGGTCCGCAAGTATCATGAAAATTTCCCGCGAGCTAGGAAGGTTCGTTGGTCGGAGACTCTACCGCTGGAGTGGCTACTGCCGTGGGTGACCCGCCATAGTATATGGGTAATTTAGAGACACGTCGTTTTAACGAGACGTTGTCACTAGGTATAACCGAACATTTATTATAGTTGTGACTTGTACATTGGCGAACAATATTGGTCTTCATGCCAAGGACGGGAGTTAATACTTGTTTAATTCTCATTGTTTCGCCTTGTTGTTCATTGGTTATACTGTGTGGATTATATTATGTGTTGATGGTTGTGTTTATTGTATGGTTATTACTGTTAAATGTTTTACAGTTTAAATATTAAAACGGTATTGCATGTAACGAATCTCATGCTCTCGACCAATTAATTGAGGGGTTTGAGGAGGCATGACGGGGCATGTGATAACATACTCAGCAGGGGCTGATTCCATACCACAAACCATTTTTATTTTCAGGAGACTAGCTGGAGGGTCGACGCGGGGCGCGACAGTTTTAGTGACTTTTGGTTAGACTTGGTACGGACTGAGACTATGGTTATTTTGGACTCGGGTTTTGTAAACCGAGATGTATATTTGGTTAGACGATCATGTGTACGGTTTATGTATAAGACGGATTGTTGTTGTATATATTTTAGTTTTATAAAAGCACTACTATCTATCTCTTGTGGTCACTGCGGGAGTACGTTTCGTATGTTGATTATCATGTAACTCGTTGTCACCCGTATGGGCGAGTGATAACAGTGACACCATTAGAGCGATTGTCTGTTATTTACCGCTGTGATTTAATTACTAAGCACTACGTTTGTATTATAATTAGGAGCCGGATTAGTAGGGGTGTTACAAAAGTGGTATCAGAGCGGAGTACCGCTCTGATTACAAGAGATAGTAGTCTAAGTACTGTGAGCTTAGGTTATTCATATACGAGTACCAATGAGGAAGTTGAAATCGAGTTGAGTTAGGAGATCGTCGGGGACAATGTGTTTTACGCGTTTTAGGGCTATGTGAACTTATGGTTGAGGAAAGTACAGTATTCTTTTCGAGTGTTGACTTTAATTCTTAATTCTTCAGATGTCTACTAAAGGTCGTCTGTCAGGCAGAGGCAGAGGTAGAGGCGGCGGGTCTGGAGGAGGTCCTCCTGAGACCCATGCCGTGGGCATTGCTGAGACGGTAGCTACCGTCTTTGCTCAGCTGGCCCAGATGGGAGGCATCCAGATCGGAGCGCCATCTATAGTCCCACCCATACCCGCACCGAGAGAGCCAAACTGGCTAAAGAGCGTTGTCAACACGCGAGTACATACTTATGACGGAGTAGCTGACCCCACCGTCCTGGAGAGATATATTATCGAGCACGAGAAGGCTTTCGACGCCATTCATGTGCCTGCTGAGCACCAGGTCGGTATAGCAGTCTTCCATCTGAGAGACGCCGCCAGCACTTGGTGGAGGTCCGTGAAGGCAGATTACACTGGTATAGAGGGTTTCGGTTGGACGGGTTTTATGGAGTTGCTGAGAGATAAGTATTACCTGCTCACTTGAAGCTGAGGAAGAGGGAAGAGTTCGAGGCTCTGAGGCAGGGTAGTCTGACAGTGGATCAGTACTACTCCTCATTCATCAGGCTGTTGGACTTTGTCCCAGGAGTTGTTTATTCTGACACCGTGAAGGTGGGGAAGTTCGGAGGCGGGCTACGATATGCTATCTAGGCCGCCATGGGTGCTGATTTATACCCTACGGTCCAGGTAAATTAGTTGACAGTTTATACCTTGTAACTTAGTTTGATTTATTACAAGTATCGGGGAACTCATTGATGCATTGTAGGAGTGCTATGATGCTGCTACTTGGACCGAGCTGTTGGTGAACAGCCAGGATTACAGTCAGGGGCAGAAGCGTAAGGCCCCTGAGAAGGAGGCTGAGGTTGTGGTTGGAGGCGAAGGCAGCAAGGGCGGGAAGTAAGAACCGCTTTTAAGTTATTTAAATTTATTTAAGTTACTTACTTGCTTGCCTGCTTTTATACCTGCAATTCCTAACTCTTTGACGATAACAAGAAGAAAAAGTTCTCCTGGAGGGAGAAGAAGAAGGAGCAGGCCCGCCAGATGGGCAAGGAGAAGGTTCCGATGCTGACCGGGCCTACCTATGATGTCCAGCCTCTCAGATCTGCACCCCCTAAGGGTAAGTGATCTAACCTCGTGAATGAGCTGTGAATTACACTATCCATTACCGTCCTTGTATTAATCAGATTGTTGTATGATAATAGGTTCGGCACCCAGCGCCACTTTCCCTGCAAGCGTTGTGGTAAAGACCACCCGGGAGTTGACTGCTCCGGGCAAGCGGTGGACTGCCACCACTGTGGGAAGAAAGGTCATAGGTCGTTCGAGTGCTTCGTGAATCCGGAGAGTCGAGCATACCGCCCGTCGAAGGGGACTCAGAGCGCACCTGCTGGAGGAGGTGGAGCTCGAGGTGGCCAGAAGGGGCAGGCGCCCCCAGCCCACAAAGGGCAGCAACAGCAGACCCAGAGGACGAACCCGCCGGGCAACCGTGTGCTGAATGCAGCGGGAGCTTCGGGCGCTAGTACTAGTACCCAGCGTGGTGAAGGTTAGCTTTTGAAACCATAAACCATTTGTATGAGAGCATGACTAAGTGTTAAACGCTTTACCTTAGCAAGAAAGTGTGTTTTAATTACTACTTTAGATAAATGACTTACCTAGGAAACCTTTTGTCTCTTAGGAGACTTCGATATCTACTATCCCACACTCACAAGACCAAGATCACCTAGACCTGTGGAAGAAAGATGGGAGTACCCTGGCGAGTTGTGTCATGTGGTTAGACCGGGCATGATACTTCTCAGAGAGTTCCTAACCATAGATGAGCAAATCGCCATAGTGAACGAGTGTAGGGCTTTGGGTAAGGGCTTGGGAGGATTTTATACCCCTGTATTTAGTAGTGGTTCTAAGATGAAACTGCACATGATGTGCTTAGGGAAAGATTGGGATCCGCAAGCTAGGTTTACCGAGAGGTGAGGATGGTAGGTGGCGTATCAATACCTAGGATACCTGAGAGTTTCTAACCATGGTGAGAAACGCAATGGATATTGCTCAAGACTGTGAGACTTACCCATTACCCGACATGACACCCGACATCTGCATCGTCAACTACTACGAGCAGGGAGGAAGGCTTGGGATGCACCAAGACCGTGATGAGACGACTGAATCCATCACCAGAGGAATACCGGTTGTGTCATTCTCCATCGGCGTTGATGTTGAGTTCATCTATGGAGACCAGAAGAGGATGGATCTAGCAAGCAGGATCGTCCTCAAGTCTAGGGAAGTGTTGGTATTTGGTGGAGAGTCAAGGCTAGTATATCATGGGATTAAGAGCATTAAGCTCAATACCGCCCCACCAGCTCTTGTGAATGAGACCCACATCGACCTGGCCGTTTAAATTTAACTTTCAGACAGTACTGATGTAATTGAGTAGCTAAGTGTGTAACCTTGTGTAATACCAACTGGATAAATGAAATAAGAGTTTTTGTACCTTCAAGTATATGTGTTCAGTTTGTTGATACCGTTAATTCATCACTTCAGGCCACGAAAATGGAAAGGAGGGTACCATATGCATCCTAGATATGGCGCAAGCCAAGGAGTCCAGTAATGTCATCACAGGTATGACAATTAACAACCGATAGTAAATAAGTGATTTATTGGGACTCGATGCTAATACAAGAGGAGATCTCAGGTACCTTTCCTGTCGATGGTGTTAGTGCTTCCATATTGTTCGACTCAGGGGCTTCACATTCTTTTATCTCCTTGGCATTCGCTAAGAAGCTGGGGGCTGCCCCCGAACAGCTCTGTGACTTTTCAGTCACCCTTCCTTCGAAGGAGAGAGTTGGTTGCACCAGACAGTACCCGGGGTTAGAGACCAGCATCATGACTGAGACCTTCCCCATTGACCTGATCGAGTTCAAGAACTTGGGCTTCGACGTTATAGTGGGCATGGACTGGTTGTAGAAGCATAGGGCCACTACATTGAGCAGAGCATCGACTACTGCTGAAGGGGCCGAGCGGCAAGACATGTCATACCGTAGTGTGAGGAGAGAACCGACTGTCAAGATCGTGTCAGCACTATCCCTGATGAAGGACGTTAGGAAGGGCTGGTAGGCCTTCCTCTGTTATGTTTAGGACACGAGACAGAGCGACGTGATGGACTCAGACATTCCAGTCGTGGTAGATTTCCACAACTTGTTTCCTGATGAGCTGCCAGGCATGCCGCCTGTGTGCGAGGTTGAGTTCGTCGTCGACTTGTTACCAGGTACGGCCCTATTGCTAAGGCGCCCTACCGTATGGCGCCGCTGAGATGAGGGAGCTGAAGCTACAACTGGAGGACCTCCTCGACAAGGGATTCATACGACCTAGTGTTTCTCCCTGGGGTGCTCCAGTACTGTTCGTCAAGAAGAAGGACGGCAGTATGCGACTCTGCATCGACTACAGCGAGCTTAATGCGGTCACGGTCAAGAACAAGTACCGTTACCAAGGACAGATGACTTATTTGACCAGCTGAGAGGAGCCAATGTGTTCTCGAAGATAGATCTCAGATCTGGCTACCATCAGATCAGGATTGCAGAGGGTGATGTGGAGAAGACAGCTTTCAGGACACGGTATGGACACTACGAGTTCACCGTTATGCCATTCGGGTTATCGAATGTGCCAGCTATTTTCATGGATTTGATGAACCGTCTCTTCAGAGAGCAGCTTGATAGTTAAGTTTTGGTCTTCATCGATGATATCCTGGTCTATTCAAAGACCAAGGAGGAGCATGAGTTACATATGAGACAGGTTTTGAGTATCATGAGAGAGAACTAGCTGTATGCCAAGTTCTCGAAGTGTGAGTTCTGGTTGGACAGCGTGCCATTCCTTGGACACATTATATCAGCGAGCGGGATATCTGTAGACCCTGCTAAAATTGAGGCAGTGAAGAGTTGACCGAAGCCGAAGACGGTTATAGACGTCCGCAGCTTTCTGGGTTTGGCCGGTTACTATCGAAGGTTCGTGAAGGACTTCTCCAAGCTGGCCAAACCGATGACGAATCTCATGAAGAAGGAGTCCCAGTTCTTATGGTCTTCCGAGTGCGAGCAGTCCTTTCAGACACTGAAGGATCTCCTATCCCTGAGGGCACCAATAGGTTCGAGGTATATTGTGATGCCTCTGGAACCGGTCTAGGTTGTGTGCTTATGTAGCACGGGAAGGTAGTTGCCTACGCATCCCGACAGCTGAAGAAGCACGAGGTGAATTACCCCACACATGACCTTGAGTTAGGCGCAGTAGTCTTCGATTTGAAGATCGGGCGACATTAGCTTTCCGGTGTGACAGTCACCATCTACTCTGATTACAAGAGTTTACAGCATCTCTTCACTCAGAAGGAGCTGAACATGCGACAGAGAAGATGGGTCAAGTTCTTGAAGGACTACGACATAGACCTGAGGTACAAGGAGGGCAAGGCGAATGTTGTAGCCGACACCCTGAGCCGCAGAGCTCTTTCATTTTTCACTTTTAGCGGGCAGCAGTCTGGTTGATCAGATACGAGCTGCACAGGAGAGTGATCAGTATATGCAGAGTATCAGGCAAAAGATGTCAGAGGGTTGTTTTGAGAGTCAAAAGTATGACTTCGAACAGAGTGACAATGACATGATTCGACTGAATGGCCGGTTATGTATTCCAGAGTCCACTATTGATCTGAAGGAGAAGGTACTCCAGGAGGTTCATTGCTCATCCTTATCCGTCCACCCCGGTTCTTCGATGATGTACAAGGACTTGAAGGTCCATTACTGGTGGAGCGGGATGAAGAAGGACGTAGCCGACTACGTGGCTAGATGCTTGAGCTGTCAGAAGGTTAAGTTTGAGCATAGGAGACCCGGTGGATTAGGGCAGTCTATGCCTATTCCTTACTGGAAGTTCGAGGACATCTCGATGGATTTTGTTGTCTGTCTCCCACCGACTAAGGGAGGACTGAACACGATTTGGGTCATTGTAGATCGTCTTACGAAGGTGGTGAAGTTTGTGGCTATAGAGGATACCTGGAAGTTCCCGAAGTTGGCGGACTTGTTCCATAAGGAGGTGATCCGGCACCATGGTGTGCAAAGACCATTGTGTCTGACAGGGACCCTCGATTTTTGTCCAGATTCGGGGTCAGGTTCAGGAAGCCTTGGGTAGAACTGAAGCTTTGTACGGCATTCCATCCATAGACCGACGGTCAGAGTGAGAGGACCATCCAGACACTGGAGGACATGCTGAGACCATGTTCCTTGGATTTTCAGGGGAGCTGGTTAGAGCGTCTACATCTGATAGAGTTCGCCTACAACAACAGCAACCACTCCTCAATAGATGCCACCATTCTAGGCACTTTACGGTCGACCGTGTAGGACTCCTTTTGCTGGGATGAGGCCCAGGGCCGTAGAGCAGATCAAGGAGGATGTCCTACAGATCCGTAGGAACATGAGGGTAGCTCAGGACCGGTAGAAGTCATATGCAGACACCAGGAGGAGAGACATTGAGTTCACTACCGACGACATGGTATTCCTCAGAGTGTCACCCATGAAGGGGATTCCGGTTCGGGCAGAAGGGCAAGTTGAGCCCAAAGTATGTTGGACCTTATCGATTAGGGAGCGAGTGGGCCCGTTAGCCTACATACTGGATTTGCCAGCAGAGCTCGAGAGGGTGCACAACGTCTTTCACGTTTCACAGTTGAAGAGGTATGTGCCCTATCCATCGCACGTTTTACAGCCAGAGACTTTAGAGTTGGACCCCGCTCTACGATATGAAGAGGTACCACTCCGCATCCTCGATATGAAGACGAGACAGACTAGGAACAAGACCGTTAGCATGGTCAAGGTTCTCTGGTCGAACCATGAGGTGGAGGAGGCTACATGGGAGTTAGAAGACTCCATGAGAGCGAAGTATCCAACACTCTTCGAGTAGTGGTTGTGATACTTATACGGGTTCGTGGTCAAACCCTTTTTAAGGGGGGTAGACGCCACTTAACTTGCGCATATGATATGCATTAGGTCTTGTTTTTGTGGTGTGTTTTGGTGGTATGCTGCGCCATACAGTTTGTTTGGATGATTGTATGTTTGAACATCTTATGTATGCCTTAGTGTACCTGTTTGTATATATATATATATATATATATAGTACCGCTGAGTACTTCTGTTGGTAAGTTGGATGTGCACCTTGTTTAGTGCTATGATATGAATGAGTTTATGCCATGAGTTTCGGCTACTTGACATGTGCTGTATCAATATGATACATACAGACTAGGTCTGAACCTAGTGGGAGTTACTCCCTAGCAATGGTCTGTTTTGATTACTTAGTGGAACTGGATTCCTTAGGTCACTGTAGATGAGTAAGGACTTCGGGACGAAGCCTTTTAAATCCTTGGTCACATTGAAATACCCCTAACCTTAAAAAAATAATTAAATGATCTATTAATGATCTAAGAAGATTAATAAACATCTTAATACCATTGGGGAACAATCTAAAGATCTCAACAGGCAAAACATGCCTTAAGATCGTAAAGCCAAAAATGTGCTTTAAGAAACCATAGAGATGTATGACCTCAATTAGGATCCAAAGTGGATTCCTAAGTATTATAATTATGTAATGAACACTATAAAACTATTCAAAGAAACCAAGCTCAAAAACATGTTCTAACACAAATTATGCTTTAAAACTCCTTAAAGCACGTTTTTGAAAATTGACTTTCTGAGTGAGTTTTGAGTGTGTTAGGCATTGTATTAGACCTTGTTATACTAATTTACTATAATTTACCACATTAGAAGGTCTAAATCCAAGATTTCAAAAAAAAAAAACAGAAATATGGCATTCATTTGTGAATAGTAATCCAAATAGTGCATTTAAGCAAAATTGACTGTCAAGTCAAATGGTCAAGATTGACTCATCCATATCCTAAATGAGGCGCAGCTTAAGGGATGGAGGGACAGAATATTCACCTTTAATCAAAATATCTAGCCAATTTGGTGAATCACCATTTACTATTCCATTTTCTACTTTCATTATAAAACACAAATTCTTTCTTTCTCTTTCCTCTTGTCCCATTCCAGCCGAGCCCTCAGCAGTTCCTAAAGCTCTCAAGCTGTGTTCTTGAGCATTCAAGCAAATAAAACTCTTTTCCACCTAAGGTAATGGTTTAAGGCATATTTTAGCTCTTTTTCTTCATCTCTTCATCACCTACACATGGAGCTTATAATCTATCACTTTCCATGGCTTATTCTTCAGTTTTTAAACCTTGAACAAGATCCATTCTCGACTGAAGCAACCTTTGGGACCAAGGTGGTCAAAATTTCCATATAAGGTAAAACATACCTTAAGGATTCTTACTCTTCATCCGGTTTTCTTCTTCTTTTTCTATGAGTTTATTCACTCATAATTTTCATATTTTCATGTTGATTCAGTGTGTTAACCACTTGGAGCAAGGGTGGCCGAAAATCAAAAGAAAAATAATTCTTTAAGGCATTTTGCCAAGGTAAAATCTATTACCATAGCACCTTGCTGTTGTCTAGCTATTCCCCATGTTTTTATGGTGAATTTAACACCATGTGGTGTTCTTGATTCAGGCCGAAACCTTTGAGACTACCATTCCTTTTTAAGGTGATTTTTGCCTTAAATCTTACATTTAATTGTTCCTTATGGTTAGCTCATGCTTGGAGTGTAACCATATCTTATTTTGCTGCATTAAACATTTTAAGTGCTGGTGATTTTTCCTCCAAGCTGCAGAGTGGATATTAGGGCTTTAAGTACCTAAATCAGGTATAAACACCTTAAACTTATGTTATTATGATTTTTCAGCTCATATTAAATATATGCCGAGAGTGGAGTTAATTAAATGGGTGATTTTAACCTATGTATGGAAAAAAATGATTAGATAAATTAAGCTAGTCATTAAAGTGGTTTAATTCATAATGGTCAAATTATGATTATGTGGAAAAATAATTAATGTACAGCAAGGCCGAGATTTTATAGTATATTTTGGGCTATTTATGTGTAATTTTATGTTATAAATCAAAGTTGTATAAGGCCATGTCATTAGGCCATTTTAATTTAAGTTTAAAAGCTTATTTAATTTAATTTATGCTTATATTATTAAGTTTGGGGTCAAACGGTAATTACTAGTAAAATATAAAGTGGGCATAAATAAGTGGAATTTAGGTTTTTTAAATGAATTTAATAAATTATAACATTTTGTAAAGTTTTTGTGTCAAAATTGTAAAAATAGAAAAGTATAGGGTATAAGTATAATTACCGAGAGTTTGGGTCCAAATTGGGATTAGAAGTCAAAGTTGACTATAAAGGAGACTTTGACCAAGTTTGGAGAGTTTATGGAATTAAAGTACTACCTTATAATAAGTTAGTTATTAAATTGTAAAAGATTTATAAGAGATGGGGTGATATTGTAATTTCTGAAACCTATTGGTACTAAATGGAGTTTAGAACAGACCTTAGGTTGTTAGGAATTTTAGAAGTTTATTGGTTTAAATTTGGATAGTTATCAGTTATGAATTATTACTATTTAGGAATGATATTTATAACCTTTTGGTATAGTTTGGTAATTTTTGGAGTTATATATAAGGTTTTATTAAGATATATGTATAATATATAGTTTTAATGACATTAGGACACTATATATTATAAATTGGGGAGATTTGGTAATTATACAAAGTTAGGTGGTAGGATTAAATTAAAACAGACCCTAGGGTATGTTCGGCAATTATAAGTATTTATAACTATATTATAATTATATTAAGGTTTAAAGATTATAATATAAGATATATATTATAAGTGTAACATGGAATATAATTTGGGGTTGATTTGTAAATTATGGAAGTATAGTGGAATATGATAAAAACCGAAGAATAAGGGTTGTTTGGTATTTTATAACTATAGGTTATAATTGTTTTAATGACATAAATGTCATAATATATGTTATATAACTATAATTTAACATTATATAAATCATGTGGTGGATTTTGTAAATATTTGAGAAAATAAGTGTTGTTCGGTAATATGGGCATTTTTGAATGAAATTTATAATGGTTTTTAATGTTATAAGGGTGTGACATTAATATAAGAAATATCCATTAAAGAGAATGAATATATTATAAGACTTACCATATAACAAATAGTCCCATAACACATGTATATGAATAATTATATGTTATGGAGTGGAAAAATACAATATGGTTCAATAACCATATAATATCATAATTAAAATGATATAAGGTAAATAGAAAAGAATTATAAACATTAGATAAGGAAACTCTAATATTAGGAGTATACATGAAATAAAAATGATTTATATAATTCAAAGTATTTTACATATGAATTATACTACATTAAACTTGGAAAAACTAACCTTAGCAAAATAAATACTAAGGTGAAATGTATAATATATGATTAAGAATTATACATGCAATATAGAAACAAACTATATAATATACAAGTGTATATTGAATTACATGCGATAACCAAGTTCAAACTTTAAGTATATTTATATACGAGACGAGTCCACGCATGTAATATAACGTTTTTCCTAATCCCGAATTAAAGCGAAAACCCGACAAACGTTGTTAGTTAATAACGGGGAATAAACCGGGTGGTATTAGTGACGGTAAGGGTACCGCAGAGTAATGTCGTTATAGGGATTCTAATCTGTAGCGTTATGTATTATTAGACTGTTAGAGACGACACGAGGAGCATTGGATCTAGCTGATTCATACTCCACAGTTATATAATCAGGGTGAACGGTATGTTGTTATGTGTCTCTGATTGTCTCTGAGGGCTTCCTCAGTTCAGACTTCTGTGTAATCTGTGATAAGATTGTTTGTCTGATTGTGTGAATAAATATGCATGAACTGTATATTTTAGCTGCTTAATATTTACTGCTGCTGCGTTAACAGTATTGGTTCGCATATATGGACCTATATATATAAAACGAACTAGCGGCTATGGTGCTATCTTATATGTAATATAAGGATCGTCAGAAAAACGTTGTAGCACTAGGATAATAAGATAATATTATCCGAGACTTTAATACGGAGCATGGCCTTTTCTAACGCCGCTCTCGTATCTAATGCTGGATCCTGAGTTTACATACTCCGGATTGGACTAACGACCTTAGTCGGCTGTGTTAGTAAAAATTGGTAATGCGATGCGATGGTATAATTAAATAACATAACAAAGCCAAGAGGATGTGGCTCTTGGTGCGCGCTGTGACCACAAAAAACGATACCAGGATGTTCGTGGTCAGAGACTTCTACCGCTGGAGTGGCTACTGCCGTGGGTGACCCGCCATAGTATATGGGTAATTTAGAGACACGTCGTTTTAACGAGACGTTGTCACTAGGTATAACCGAACATTTATTAAGTTGTGACTTGTACATTGGCGAACAATATTGGTCTTCATGCCAGGACGGGAGTTAATACTTGTTTATTATTCTCATTGTTTCGCCTTGTTGTTCATTGGTTATACTGTGTGGATTATATTATGTGTGTTGATGGTTGTGTTATTGTATGGTTATTACTGTTAAATGTTTTACAGTTTAAATATTAAAACGGTATTGCATGTAACGAATCTCATGCTCTCGACCAATTAATTGAGGGGTTTGAGGAGGCATGACGGGGCATGTGATAACATACTCAGCAGGGGCTGATTCCATACCACAAACCATTTTTATTTTCAGGAGACTAGCTGGAGGGTCGACGGGGCGCGACAGTTTTAGTGACTTTTGGTTAGACTTGGTACGGACTGAGACTATGGTTATTTGGACTCGGGTTTGTAAACCGAGAGTAGTTTGGTTAGACGATCATGTGTACGGTTTATGTATAAGACGGATTGTTGTTGTATATATTTTAGTTTTATAAAAGCACTACTATCTATCTCTTGTGGTCACTGCGGGAGTACGTTTCGTATGTTGATTATCATGTAACTGTTGTCACCCGTATGGGCGAGTGATAACAGTGACACCATTAGAGCGATTGTCTGTTATTTACCGCTGTGATTTAATTACTAAGCACTACGTTTGTATTATAATTAGGAGCCGGATTAGTAGGGGTGTTACAAAAGTGGTATCAGAGCGGAGTACCGCTCTGATTACAAGAGAGTAGTAGTCTAAGTACTGTGAGCTTAGGTTATTCATATACGAGTACCAATGAGGAAGTTGGAAACGAGTTGAGTTAGGAGATTGTCGGGGACAATGTGTTTTACGCGTTTTAGGGCTATGTGAACTTATGGTTGAGGAAAGTACGGTATTCTTTTCGAGTGTTGACTTTAATTCTGAATTCTTCAGATGTCTACTAAAGGTCGTCCGTCAGGCAGAGGCAGAGGTAGAGGCGGCGGGTCTGGAGGAGGTCCTCCTGAGACCCATGCCGTGGGCGTTGCTGAGACGGTAGCTGCCGTCTTTGCTCAGCTGGCCCAGATGGGAGGCATCCAGATCGGAGCGCCATCCATAGTCCCACCCATACCCGCACCGAGAGAGCCAAACTGGCTAAAGAGCGTCGTCAACACGCGAGTACTACTTATGACGGAGTAGCTGACCCCACCGTCCTGGAGAGATATATTATCGAGCACGAGAAGGTTTGACGCCATTCATGTGCCTGCTGAGCACCGGGTCGGTATAGCAGCCTTCCATCTGAGGGACGCCGCCAGCACTTGGTGGAGGTCCGTGGGCAGATTACACTGTATAGAGGGTTTCGGTTGGACGGGTTTTGGAGTTGCTGAGAGAGTTACCCTGCTCACTTGAAGCAGAGGAAGAGGGAAGAGTTCGAGGCTCTGAGGCAGGGTAGTCTGACAGTGGATCAGTACTACTCCTCATTCATGGGCTGTTGGACTTTGTCCCAGGAGTTGTTTATTCTGACACCGTGAAGGTGGGAAGTTCAGAGGGGGCTACGATATGCTATCAAGGCCGCCATGGGTGCTGCTTTATACCCTACGGTCCAGGTAAATTAGTTGACAGTTTATACCTTGTAACTGTTTGATTTATTACAAGTTCGGGGAACTCATTGATGCATTGTAGGAGTGCTATGATGCTGCTTCTCGGACCGAGCTGTTGGTGAACAGCCGGGATGACAGTCAGGGGCAGAAGCGTAAGGCCCCGAGAAGGAGGCTGAGGTTGTGGCTGGAGGCGAGGCAGCAAGGGCGGGAAGTAAGAACCGCTTTTAAGTTATTTAATTTATTTAATTACTTACTTGCTTGCCTGCTTTTATACCTGCAATTCCTAACTCTTTGACGATAACAAGAAGAAAAAGTTCTCCTGGAGGGAGAAGAAGAAGGAGCAGGCCAGCCAGAAGGGCAAGGAGATGGTTCCGATGCTGACCGGGCCTACCTATGATGTCCAGCCTCTCAGATCTGCACCCCCTAAGGGTAAGCGATCTAACCTCGTGAATGAGTTGTGAATTACCTATCCATTACCGTCCTTGTATTAATCAGATTGTTTTATGATAATAGGTTCTGCACCCCAGTGCCACTTTCACTGCAAGCGTTGTGGTAAAGACCACCCGGGTGTTGATTGCTCCGGGCAAGCGGTGGACTGCCACCACTGTGGGAAGAAAGGTCATAGGTCGTTCGAGTGCTTCGCGAATCCGGAGAGCCGAGCGTACCGCCCGTCGAAGGGGACTCAGAGCGCACCTGCTGGAGGAGGTGGAGCTCGAGGTGGCCAGAGGGGCAGGCACCCCCAGCCCAGAAGGGGCAGCAGCAGCAGCAGCAGACCCAGAGGAACCCGCCGGGCAACCGTGTGCTGAATGCAGCGGGAGCTTCGGGCGCTGGTACTAGTACCCAGCGTGGTGAAGGTTAGCTTTTGAAACCTTAACCATTGTATGAGAGCATGACTAAGTGTTAAACGCTTTACCTTAGCATGAATGTGTTTTAATTACGCTTTAGATAAACGACTTACCTAGGAAACCTTTTATCTCTTAGGAGACTTCGATATCTACTATCCCACACTCACAAGACCGAGATCACCTAGACCCGTGGAAGAAAGACGGGAGTACCCTGGCGAGTTGTGTCATGTGGTCAGACCGGGCATGATACTTCTCAGAGAGTTCCTAACCCTAGATGAGCAAATCGCCATAGTGAAGAGTGTAGAGCTTTGGGTAAGGGCTTGGGAGGATTTTATACCCCTGTATTTAGTAGTGGTTCTAAGATGAAATTGCACATGATGTGCTTAGGGAAAGATTGGGATCCGCAAGCTAGGGTTTACGAGAGGTGAGGATGGTAGGTGGCGTATCAATACCTAGGATACCTGAGAGTTTCCTAACCTTGGTGAGAAACGCAATGGATATTGCTCAAGACTGTGAGACTTACCCATTACCCGACATGACACCTGACATCTGCATCGTCAACTACTACGAGCAGGGAGGAAGCTTGGGATGCACCAGACCGTGATGAGACGACCGATCCATCACCAGAGGAATACCGGTTGTGTCATTCTCCATCGGCGATGATGCTGAGTTCATCTATGGAGACCAGAAGAGGATGGATCTAGCAAGCAAGATCATCCTCAAGTCTGGGGATGTGTTGGTATTTGGTGGAGAGTCGAGGCTAGTATATCATGGATTAAGAGCATTAAGCTCAATACCGCCCCACCAGCTCTAGTGAATGAGACCCACATCCGACCTGGCCGTTTAAATTTAACTTTCAGACAGTACTGATGTAATAGTAGTAGCTAAGTGTGTAACTTTGTGTAATACCAGTTGGATGAATGAAATAAGAGTTTTTGTACCTTCAAGTATATGTGTTCAGTTTGTTGATACCGTTAATTCATAACTTCAGGCCACGAAAATGGAAAGGAGGGTACCATATGCATCCTAGATATGGCGCAAGCCAAGGAGTCCGGTAATGTCATCACAGGTATGACAATTAACAACCGACAGTAAATAAGTGATTTATTGGGACTCGATGCTAATACGAGAGGTGATCTCAGGTACCTTTCTGTCGATGGTGTTAGTGCTTCCATATTGTTCGACTCAGGGGCTTCACATTCTTTTATTCCTCGGCATTCGCTAAGAAGCTGGGGGCTGCCCCCGAACAGCTCTTGACTTTTCAGTCACCCTTCCTTCGAAGGAGAGAGTTGGTTGCACCAGACAGTACACGGGGTTAGAGATCAGCATCATGACTGAGACCTTCCCCATGACCTGATCGAGTTCAAGAACTTGGGCTTCGACGTTATAGTGGGCATGGATTGGCTGCAGAAGCATAGGGGCCACCTACATTGTGCAGAGCATCGACTACTGCTGAAGGGGCCGAGCGGCAAGACAGTGTCATACCGATGTGAGGAGAGAGCCGACTGTCAAGATCGTGTCAGAGCTATCCCTGATGAAGGACGTTAGGAAGGGCGGCCTTCCTCTGTTATGTAGGACACGAGACAGAGCGACGTGATGGACTCAGACATTCCAGTCGTGGTAGATTTCCCGACTTGTTTCCTGATGAGCTGCCAGGCATGCCGCCTGTGCGCGAGGTTGAGTTCGTCGTCGACTTGTTGCCAGGTACGGGCCCTATTGCTAAGGCGCCCTACCGTATGGCGGCTGAGATGAGGGAGCTGAAGCTACACTGGAGGACCTCCTCGACAAGGGATTCACGACCTAGTGTTTCTCCTTGGGGTGCTCCAGTACTGTTCGTCAAGAAGAAGGACGGCAGTATGCGACTCTGCATCGACTACGCGAGCTTAATGCGGTCACGGTCAAGAACAAGTACCCGTTACCAGGATAGATGACTTTTTGACCAGCTGAGAGGGCCATGTGTTCTCGAAGATAGATCTCAGATCTGGCTACCATCAGATCAGGATTGCAGAGGGTGATGTGGAGAAGACAGCTTTCAGGACACGGTATGGACACTACGAGTTCACCGTTATGCCATTCGGGTTATCGAATGTGCCAGCCATTTTCATGGATTTGATGAACCGTCTCTTCAGAGAGCAGCTTGATAGTTCAGTTTGGTCTTCATCGACGATATCCTGGTCTATTCAAAGACCGAGGAGGAGCATGAGTTACATTGAGACAGGTTTTGAGTATCATGAGAGAGAACCAGCTGTATGCCAAGCTCTCGAAGTGTGAGTTCTGGTTGGACAGCGTGTCATTCCTTGGACACATTATATCAGCGAGCGGGATATCTGTAGACCCTGCTAAGATTGAGGCAGTGAAGAGTTGGCCGAGCCGAAGACGGTTATAGACGTCCGCAGCTTTCTGGGTTTGGCCGGTTACTATCGAAGGTTCGTGAAGGACTTCTCCAAGGTGGCCAAACCGATGACGAATCTCATGAAGAAGGAGTCCCAGTTCTTATGGTCTCCGAGTGCGAGCAGTCCTTTCAGACACTGAAGGATCTCCTATCCCTGAGGGCACCGAGGTTCGAGGTATATTGTGATGCCTCTGGAACCGGTCTAGGTTGTGTGCTTATAGCACGGGAAGGTAGTTGCCTACGCATCCCGACAGCTGAAGAAGCACGAGGTGAATTACCCCACACATGACCTTGAGTTAGGCGCAGTAGTCTTCGCTTTGAAGATCGGCGACATTATTTACGGTGTGACAGTCACCATCTACTCTGATACAAGAGTTTACAGCATCTCTTCACTCAGAAGGAGCTGAACATGCGACAGAGAAGATGGGTCGAGTTCTTGAAGGACTACGACATAGACCTGAGGTACAAGGAGGGCAAGGCGAATGTTGTAGCCGACGCCCTGAGCCGCAGAGCTCATTCATTGTTTACACTTTTAGCGGGCAGCAGTCTGGTTGATGAGATACAAGCTGCACAGGAGAGTGATCAGTATATGCAGAGTATCAGGCAAAGATGTCAGAGGGTTGTTTTGAGAGTCAAAGTATGACTTCGAACAGAGTGACATGACATGATTCGACTGAATGGCCGGTTATGTATTCCAGAGTCTCTTGATCTGAAGGAGAAGTACTCCAGGAGGCTCATTGCTCATCCTTATCCGTCCACCCCGGTTCTTCGAAGATGTACAAGGACTTGAAGGTCCATTTCTGGTGGAGCGGGATGAAGAAGGACGTAGCCGACTACGTGGCTAGATGCTTGACCTATCAGAAGGTTAAGTTTGAGCATAGGAGACCCGGCGGATTAGGCAGTCTATGCCTATTCCTTGCTGGAAGTTCGAGGACATCTCGATGGATTTTGTGTCGGTCCCACCGACTAAGGGAGGACTGAACACGATTTGGGTCATTGTAGATCGTCTTACGAAGGTGGCGAAGTTTTGGCTATGAAGGATACCTGGAAGTCCCGAAGTTGGCGGACTTGTTCCATAAGGAGGTGATCCGGCACCATGGTGTGCCAAAGACCATTGTGTCTGACAGGGACCCTCGATTTTGTCCAGATTCTGGGGTCAGGTTCAGGAAGCCTTGGGTACGAAGCTGAAGCTTAGTACGGCATTCCATCCATAGACCGACGGTCAGAGTGAGAGGACCATCCAGACACTGGAGGACATGCTGAGAGCATGTCCTTGGATTTTCAGGGGAGCTGGTTAGAGCGTCTACATCTGATAGAGTTCGCCTACAACAACAGCTACCACTCCTCGATACAGATGCCACCATTCAGGCACTTTACGGTAGACCGTGTAGGACTCCTTTTGCTGGGATGAGGCCCAGGGCCGTAGAGGAGATCAAGGAGGATGTCCTACAGATCGTAGGAACATGAGGGCAGCTCAGGACCGGCAGAATCATATGCAGACACCAGGAGGAGAGACATTGAGTTCACTACCGACGACATGGTATTCCTCAGAGTGTCACCCATGAAGGGGATCTTCCGGTTCGGGCAGAAGGGCAAGTTGAGCCCAAAGTATGTTGGACCTTATGCGATTAGGGAGCGAGTGGGCCCGTTAGCCTACATACTGGATTTGCCAGCAGAGCTCGAGGGTGCACGTCTTTCACGTTTCACAGTTGAAGAGGTATGTGCCCCATCCATCGCACGTTTTACAGCCAGAGACTTTAGAGTTGGACCCCGCTCTACGATATGAAGAGTACCACTCCGCATCTCGATATGAAGACGAGACAACTAGGAACAAGACCGTTAGCATGGTCAAGGTTCTCTGGTCGAACCATGAGGTGGAGGAGGCTACATGGGAGTTAGAGGACTCCATGAGAGCGAAGTATCCAGCACTCTTCGCATAGTGGTTGTGATACTTATACGGGTTCGTGGTCAAACCCTTTTTAAGGGGGGTAGACACCACTTGGCTTGCGCATATGTTATGCATTAGGTCTTGTTTTTGTGGTGTGTTTTGGTGGTATGCTGCCATACATGTTTGTTTGGATGATTGTATGTTTGATACATCTTATGTATGTGCCTTAGTGCACCTTTTGAATATATATATATAGTACCGCTGAGTACTTTTGTTGGTAAGTTGGATGTGCACCTTGTTTAGTGCTATGATATGAATGAGTTTATGCCATGAGTTTCGGCTACTTGATATGTGCTGTATCAACTATGATACATAGACTAGGTCTGAACCTAGTGGGAGTTACTCCCTAGCGATGGTCTGTTTGATTACTTAGTGGAACTGGATTCCTTAGGTGAACTGTAGATGAGTAAGGACTTCGGGACGAAGCCTTTTTAAGGGGGGTAGATTGAAATACCCCTAACCTTAAAAAATAATTAAATGATCTATTAATGATCTAAGAAGATTAATAAACATCTTAATACCATTGGGGAACAATCTAAAGATCTCAACAAGGCAAAACATGCCTTAAGATCGGTAAAGCCAAAAATGTGCTTTAAGAACCATAGAGATTGTATGACCTCAATTAGGATCCAAAGTGGATTCCTAAGTATTATAATTAGTAATGAAACTATAAAACTATTCTCAAAGGAAACCAAGCTCAAAAACATGTTCTAACAAAATTGTGCTTTAAAACTCCTTAAAGCACGTTTTTGAGAAATTGACTTTCTGAGTGGTTTTGAGTGGTTAGGCATTGGATTAGACCTTTTATACTAATTACTATAATGTACCACATTAGAAGGTCTAAATCCAAGATTTCAAAAAAAAAAAACAGAAATATGGCATTCATTTGTGAATAGTAATCCAAATAGTGCATTTTAAGCAAAATTGACTAAGTCAAGTCAATGGTCAAGATTTGACTCATCCATATCCTAAATGAGGTGGCAGCTTAAGGGATGGAGGACAGAATATTCACCTTTAATCAAAATATCTAGCCAATTTGGTGAATCACCATTTACTATTCCATTTTCTACTTTTCATTAAAACACAAATTCTTTCTTTCTCTTTCCTCTTGTCCCATTCCAGCCGAGCCCTCAGCAGTTCCTAAAGCTCTCAAGCTGTGTTCTTGAGCATTCAAGCAAATAAACTCTTTTCCACCTAAGGTAATGGTTTAAGGCATATTTTAGCTCTTTTTCTTCATCTCTTCATCACCTACACATGGAGCTTATAATCTATCACTTTCCATGGCTTATTCTCAGTATTTTAAACCTTGAACAAGATCCATTCTCGCTGAAGCAACCTTTGGGACCAAGGTGGTCAAAATTTCCATTATAAGGTAAAAACATACCTTAAGGATTCTTACTCTTCATCCGGTTTTCTTCTTCTGTTTTCTATGAGTTTATTCACTCATAATTTCATATTTTCATGTTGATTCAGTGTGTTAACCACTTGGAGCAAGGGTGGCCGAAAATCAAAGAAAATAATTCTTTAAGGCATTTTGCCAAGGTAAAATCTATTACCATAGCACCTTGCTGTTGTCTAGCTATTCCCCATGTTTTATGGTGAATTTAACACCATGTGGTGTTCTTGATTCAGGCCGAAACCTTTGAGACTACCATTCCTTTTTAAGGTGATTTTTGCCTTAAATCTTACATTTAATTGTTCCTTATGGTTAGCTCATGCTTGGAGTGTAACCATATCTTATTTTGTGCATTAAACATGTTAAGTGCGTGGTGATTTTTCCTCCAAGCTGCGAGTGGTATTAGGGCTTTAAGTACCTAAATCAAGGTATAAACACCTTAAACTTATGTTTTATGATTTTTCAGCTCATATAAATATATGCCGAGAGTGGAGTTAATTATATGGGTTTATTTTAACCTATGTATGGAAAAAAAATGATTAGATAAATTAAGCTAGTCATTAAAGTGGTTTAATTAACATAATGGTCAAATTATGATATTATGTGGAAAAATAATTAATGTACAGCAAGGCCGAGAGTTTATAGTATATTTTGGGCTATTTATGTGTAATTTTATGTTATAAATCAAAGTTGTAATAAGGCCATGTCATTAGGCCATTTTAATTTAAGTTTAAAAGCTTATTTAATTTAATTTATGCTTATATTATTAAGTTTGGGGTCAAACGGTAATTACTAGTAAAATATAAAGTCGTGGGCATAAATAAGTGGAATTTAGGTTTTTTAAATGAATTTAATAAAAATTATAACATTTTGTAAAGTTTTGTGTCAAAATTGTAAAAATAGAAAAGTATAGGGTAAGTAGTAATTACCGAGAGTTTGGGTCTAAATTGGGATTAGAAGTCAAAGTTGACTATATAGGAGACTTTGACCAAGTTTGGAGAGTTTATGGAATTAAAGTACTACCTTATAATAAGTTATTAAATTGTAAAAGATTTATAAGAGATGGGGTGATATTGTAATTTCCGAAACCTATTGGTACTAAATGGAGTTTAGAACAAACCTTAGGTTGTTAGGAATTTTTAGAAGTTTATTTGGTTAAATTTGGAGTTAATATGAATTATACTTTAGGAATGATATTTATAACCTTTTGGTATAGTTTGGTAATTTTTGGAGTTATATATAAGGTTTTATTAAGATATATGTATAATATATAGTTTTAATGACATTAGGAAACTATATTATAAATTGGGGAGATTTGGTAATTATACAAAGTTAGGTGGTAGGAATTAAATTAAAACAGACCCTAGGGTCTGTTCGGCAATTATAAGTATTTATAAACTATAGGTTATAATTATATTAAGGTTTAAGGATTATAATATAAGATATATTATAAGTGTAACAATGGAATATAATTTGGGGTTGATTTGTAAATTATGGAAGTATAGTGGAATATATAAAAACCGAGAGATAAGGGCTGTTTGGTATTTTATAACAATTTATAACTATAGGTTATAATTGTTTTAATGACATAAATGTCATAATATATGTTATATAACTATAAATAACATATAAATATGTGGTGGATTTTGTAAATATTTAAGAAAATAAGTTGTTCGGTAATATGGGCATTTTTGAATGAAAATTTATAATATGGTTTTTAATGTTATAAGGGTTGTAACATTTATAATATAGAAATATATTATTAAAAGAGAATGAATATATTATAAAGACTTACCATATAACAAATAGTCCCATAATACATGTATATAAATAATATATGTTATGGAGTGGAAAAATACAATATGGTTCAATAACCATATAATATCATAATTAAAATGATATAAGTAAAAGAAAAGAATTATAAACATTAGATAAGGAAATTCTAATGTTAGGAGTATACATGAATAATAAGGATTTATATAATTCAAAGTATTTTTACATATGAATTATACTACATTAAACTTGGAAAAACTAACCTTAGGAAAATAAATACTAAGGTGAAATGTATAATATATGATTAAGAATTATACATGCAATATAGAAACAAACTATATAATATACAAGTGTATATTGAATTACATGCGATAACCAAGTTCAAACTTTAAGTATATTAATATACGAGACGAGTCTACGCATGTAATATAACGTTTTTCCTAATCCCGAGTTAAACCGAAAACCCGACAAACGTTGTTAGTTAATAACGGGGAATAAACCGGGAGGTGTTAGTGACGGTAGGGTACCGCAGAGTATGTCGTTATACGGGATTCTAATCTGTAGCGTTATGTATTATTAGACTGTTAGAGACGACACGAGGAGCATCGGATCTAGCTGATTCATACTCCACGGTTATATAATCAGGGTGAACGGTATGTTGTTACGTGTCTCTGATTGTCTCTGAGGGCTTCCTCAGTTCAGACTTCTGTGTAATCTGTGATAAGATTGTTTGTCTGATTGTGTGAATAAATATGCATGAACTGTATATTTTAGCTGCTTAATATTTACTGTTGTTGCGTTAACAGTATTGGTTCGTATATATGAGCCTATATATAAAACGAACTAGCGGCTATGGTGCTATCTTATATGTAATATAAGGATCGTCAGAAAAACGTTGTAGCACTAGGATAATAAGATATATATTATCCGAGACTTTAATACGGAGCATTGGCCTTTTCTAACGCCGCTCTCGTATCTAACACTGGATCCCGAGTTTACATACTCCGGATTGGACTAACGACCTTAGTCTGCTGTGTTAGTAAAAATTGGTAATGCGATGCGATGGTATAATTAATAACATAACAAAGCCAAGAGGATGTGGCTCTTGGTGCGCGCTGTGATCACAAAAACGATACCAGGATGTCCGTACGGGTCCGCAAGTATCAAGAAAATTTCCCGCGAGCTAGGAGGTTCGTTGGTCGGAGACTCTACCGCTGGAGTGGCTACTGCCGTGGGTGACCCGCCATAGTATATGGGTAATTTAGAGACACGTCGTTTTAACGAGACGTTGTCACTAGGTATAACCGAACATTTATTACAGTTGTGACTTGTACATTGGCGAACAATATTGGTCTTATGCCAAGGACGGGAGTTAATACTTGTTTATTATTCTCGTTGTTTCGCCTTGTTGTTCATTGGTTATACTGTGTGGATTATATTATGTGTGTTAATGGTTGTGTTTATTGTATGGTTATTACTGTTAAATGTTTTACAGTTTAAATATTAAAACGGTATTGCATGTAACGAATCTCATGCTCTCGACCAATTAATTGAGGGGTTTGAGGAGGCATGACGGGGCATGTGATAACATACTCAGCAGGGGCTGATTCCATACCACAAACCATTTTTATTTCAGGAGACTAGCTGGAGGGTCGACGCGGGGCGCGACAGTTTTAGTGACTTTTGGTTAGACTTGGTACGGACTGAGACTATGGTTATTTTGGACTCGGGTTTTGTAAACCGAGGTGTATATTTGGTTAGACGCTCACGTGTACGGTTTATGTATAAGACGGATTGTTGTTGTATATTTTAGTTTTATAAGCACTACTATCTATCTCTTGTGGTCACTGCGGGAATACGTTTCGTATGTTGATTATCATGTAACTCGTTATCACCCGTATGGGCGAGTGATAACAGTGACACCATTAGAACGAGTCTGTTATTTACCGCTGTGATTTATTACTAAGTACTACGTTTATTATAATTAGGAGCCGGATTAGTAGGGGTGTTACAAAAGTGGTATCAGAGCGGAGTACCGCTCTGATTACAAGAGATAGTAGTCTAAGTGTGAGCTTAGGTTATTCATATACGAGTACCAATGAGGAAGTTGGAAACGAGTTGAGTTAGGAGATTGTCGGGGACAATGTGTTTTACGCCTTTTAGGGCTATGTGAACTTATGGTTGAGGAAAGTACGGTATTCTTTTCGAGTGTTGACTTTAATTCTGAATTCTTCAGATGTCTACTAGAGGTCGTCGTCAGGCAGAGGCAGAGGTAGAGGCGGCGGGTCTGGAGGAGGTCCTCCTGAGACCCATGCCGTGGGCGTTGCTGAGACGGTAGCTGCCGTCTTTGCTCAGCTGGCCCAGATGGGAGGCATCCAGATCGGAGCGCCCATAGTCCCACCCATACCCGCACCGAGAGAGCCAAACTGGCTAAAGAGCGTGCCGACACGCGAGTACCTACTTATGACGGAGTAGCTGACCCCACCGTCCTGGAGAGATATATTATCGAGCACGAGAAGGCTTTGACGCCATTCATGTGCCTGCTGAGCACCGGGTCGGTATAGCAGCCTTCCATCTGAGGGACGCCGCCAGCACTTGGTGGAGGTCCGTGAAGGCACATTACACTGCTATAGAGGGTTTCGGTTGGACGGGTTTTGTGGAGTTGCTGAGAGAGAAGTATACCTGCTCACTTGAAGCAGAGGAAGAGGGAAGAGTTCGAGGCTCTGAGGCAGGGTAGTCTGACAGTGGATCAGTACTACTCCTCATTCATCGGGCTGTTGGACTTTGTCCCAGGAGTTGTTTATTCTGACACCGTGAAGGGGAGAAGTTCAGAGGCGGGCTACGATATGCTATCAAGGCCGCCATGGGTGCTGCTTTATACCCTACGGTCCAGGTAAATTAGTTGACAGTTTATACCTTGTAACTCAGTTTGATTTATTACAAGTTTCGGGGAACTCATTGATGCATTGTAGGAGTGTGATGCTGCTTCTCGGACCGAGCTGTTGGTGAACAGCCGGGATGACAGCCAGGGGCAGAAGCGCGCGTAAGGCCCCTGAGAAGGAGGCTGAGGTTGTGGCTGGAGGTGGAGGCAGCAAGGGCGGGAAGTAAGAACCGCTTTTAAGTTATTTAATTTATTTAAATTACTTACTTGCTTGCCTGCTTTTATACCTGCAATTCCTAACTCTTTAACGATAACAGAAGAAAAAGTTCTCCTGGAGGGAGAAGAAGAAGGAGCAGGCCAGCCAGAAGGGCAAGGAGAAGGTTCCGATGCTGACCGGGCCTACCTATGATGTCCAGCCTCTCAGATCTGCACCCCCTAAGGGTAAGCGATCTAACCTCGTGAATGAGTTGTGAATTACACTATCCATTACCGTCCTTGTATTAATCAGATTGTTTTATGATAATAGGTTCTGCACCCCAGCGCCACTTTCACTGCAAGCGTTGTGGTAAAGACCACCCGGGTGTTGACTGCTCCGGGCAAGCGGTGGACTGCCACCACTGTGGGAAGAAAGGTCATAGGTCGTTCGAGTGCTTCGCGAATCCGGAGAGCCGAGCGTACCGCCCGTCGAAGGGGACTCAGAGCGCACCTGCTGGAGGAGGTGGAGCTCGAGGTGGCCAGAAGGGGCAGGCGCCCCCAGCCCAGAGGGCAGCAGCAGACCCAGAGGAACCCGCCGGGCAACCGTGTGCTGAATGCAGCGGGAGCTTCGGGCGCTGGTACTAGTACCCAGCGCGGTGAAGGTTAGCTTTTGAAACCTTAACCATTGTATGAGAGCATGACTAAGTGTTAAACGCTTTACCTTAGCATGAAGTGTGTTTTAATTACGCTTTAGATAAACGACTTACCTAGGAAACCTTTTATCTCTTAGGAGACTTCGATATCTGCTATCCCACACTCACAAGACCGAGATCACCTAGACCCGTGGAAGAAAGACGGGAGTACCCTGGCGAGTTGTGTCATGTGGTCAGACCGGGCATGATACTTCTCAGAGAGTTCCTAACCATAGATGAGCAAATCGCCATAGTGAACGAGTGTAGAGCTTTGGGTAAGGGCTTGGGAGGATTTTATACCCCTGTATTTAGTAGTGGTTCTAAGATGAAATTGCACATGATGTGCTTAGGGAAAGATTGGGATCCGCAAGCTAGGGTTTACCGAGAGGTGAGGATGGTAGGTGGCGTATCAATACCTAGGATACCTGAGAGTTTCCTAACCTTGGTGAGAAACGCAATGGATATTGCTCAAGACTGTGAGACTTACCCATTACCCGACATGACACCTGACGTCTGCATCGTCAACTACTACGAGCAGGGAGGAAGCTTGGGATGCACCAGACCGTGATGAGACGACCGAGTCCATCACCAGAGGAATACCGGTTGTGTCATTCTCCATCGGCGATGCTGAGTTCATCTATGGAGACCAGAAGAGGATGGATCTAGCAAGCAAGATCATCCTCAAGTCTGGGGATGTGTTGGTATTTGGTGGAGAGTCAATGCTAGTATATCATGGGATTAAGAGCATTAAGCTCAATACTTCCCCACCAGCTCTAGTAAATGAGACCCACATCCGACCTGGCCGTTTAAATTTAACTTTCAGACTGTACTGATGTAATATGGTAGCTAAGTGTGTAACCTTGTGATACCAACTGGATAAATGAAATAAGAGTTTTTGTACCTTCAAGTATATGTGTTCAGTTTGTTGATACCGTTAATTCATAACTTTAGGCCACGAAAATGGGAAGGAGGGTACCATATGCATCCTAGATATGGCGCAAGCCAAGGAGTCCGGTAATGTCATCACAGGTATGACAATTAACAACCGACAGTAAATAAGTGATTTATTGGGACTCGATGCTAATACGAGAGGTGATCTCAGGTACCTTTCCTGTCGATGGTGTTAGTGCTTCCATATTGTTCGACTCAGGGGCTTCATTCTTTTATCTCGGCATTCGCTAAGAAGCTGGGGGCTGCCCCCGAACAGCTCTTGACTTTTCAGTCACCCTTCCTTCGAAGAGAGAGAGTTGGTTGCACCAGACAGTACACGGGGTTAGAGATCAGCATCATGACTGAGACCTTCCCCATGACCTGATCGAGTTCAAGAACTTGGGCTTCGACGTTATAGTGGGCATGGATGGTTGCAGAAGCATAGGGGCCTACATTGTGCAGAGCATCGACTACTGCTGAAGGGGCCGAGCGGCAAGACAGTGTCATACCGTAGTGTGAGGAGAGACCGACTGTCAAGATCGTGTCAGCATATCCCTGATGAAGGACGTTAGGAAGGGGGCAGGCCTCTGTTATGTAGGACACGAGACAGAGCGACGTGATGGACTCAGACATTCCAGTCGTGGTAGATTTCCCGACTTGTTTCCTGATGAGCTGCCAGGCATGCCGCCTGTGCGCGAGGTTGAGTTCGTCGTCGACTTGTTGCCAGGTACGGGCCCTATTGCTAAGGCGCCCTACCGTATGGCGCCGGCTGAGATGAGGGAGCTGAAGCTAACTGGAGGACCTCCTCGACAAGGGATTCATACGACCTAGTGTTTCTCCTTGGGGTGCTCCAGTACTGTTCGTCAAGAAGAAGGACGGCAGTATGCGACTCTGCATCGACTACGCGAGCTTAATGCGGTCACGGTCAAGAACAAGTACCCGTTACCAGGATAGATGACTTATTTGACCAGCTGAGAGGGGCCAGTGTGTTCTCGAAGATAGATCTCAGATCTGGCTACCATCAGATCAGGATTGCAGAGGGTGATGTGGAGAAGACAGCTTTCAGGACACGGTATGGACACTACGAGTTCACCGTTATGCCATTCGGGTTATCGAATGCGCCAACTATTTTCATGGATTTGATGAACCGTCTCTTCAGAGAGCAGCTTGATAGTTCAGTTGTGGTCTTCATCGACGATATCCTGGTCTATTCAAAGACCAAGGAGGAGCATGAGTTACATTTGAGACAGGTTTTGAGTATCATGAGAGAGAACAAGCTGTATGCCAAGCTCTCGAAGTGTGAGTTCTGGTTGGACAGCGTGTCATTCCTTGGACACATTATATCAGCGAGCGGGATATCTGTAGACCCTGCTAAGATTGAGGCAGTGAAGAGTTGGCCGAGGCCGAAGACGGTTACAGACGTCCGCAGCTTTCTGGGTTTGGCCGGTTACTATCGAAGGTTCGTGAAGGACTTCTCCAAGGTGGCCAAACCGATGACGAATCTCATGAAGAAGGAGTCCCAGTTCTTATGGTCTCCGAGTGCGAGCAGTCCTTTCAGACACTGAAGGATTCCTATCCCTGAGGGCACCGATGGGTTCGAGGTATATTGTGATGCCTCTGGAACCGGTCTAGGTTGTGTGCTTATGCAGCACGGGAAGGTAGTTGCCTACGCATCCCGACAGCTGAAGAAGCACGAGGTGAATTACCCCACACACGACCTTGAGTTAGGCGCAGTAGTCTTCGCTTTGAAGATCTGGCGACATTATTACGGTGTGACAGTCACCATCTACTCTGATCACAAGAGTTTACAGCATCTCTTCACTCAGAAGGAGCTGAACATGCGACAGAGAAGATGGGTCGAGTTCTTGAAGGACTACGACATAGACCTGAGGTACAAGGAGGGCAAGGCGAATGTTGTAGCCGACGCCCTGAGCCGCAGAGCTCATTCATTGTTTACACTTTTAGCGGGCAGCAGTCTGGTTGATGAGATACAAGCTGCACAGGAGAGTGATCAGTATATGCAGAGTATCAGGCAGAAGATGTCAGAGGGTTGTTTTGAGAGTCAAAGTATGACTTCGAACAGAGTGATGACATGATTCGACTGAATGGCCGGTTATGTATTCCAGAGTCTCTTGATCTGAAGGAGAAGGTACTCCATGAGGCTCATTGCTCGTCCTTATCCGTCCACCCCGGTTCTTCGAAGATGTACAAGGACTTGAAGGTCCATTTCTGGTGGAGCGGGATGAAGAAGGACGTAGCCGACTACGTGGCTAGATGCTTGACCTGTCAGAAGGTTAAGTTTGAGCATAGGAGACCCGGCGGATTAGTGCAGTCTATGCCTATTCCTTGCTGGAAGTTCGAGGACATCTCGATGGATTTCGTTGTCGGTCTCCCACCGACTAAGGGAGGACTGAACACGATTTGGGTCATTGTAGATCGTCTTACGAAGGTGGGAAGTTTGTGCTATGAAGGATACCTGGAAGGTCCCGAAGTTGGCGGACTTGTTCCAGAAGGAGGTGATCCGGCACCATGGTGTGCCAAAGACCATTGTGTCTGACAGGGACCCTCGATTTTTGTCCAGATTCGGGGTCAGGTTCAGGAAGCCTTGGGTACGAACTGAAGCTTAGTACGGCATTCCATCCACAGACCGACGGTCAGAGTGAGAGGACCATCCAGACACTGGAGGACATGCTGAGAGCATGTGCCTTGGATTTTCAGGGGAGCTGGTTAGAGCGTCTACATCTGATAGAGTTCGCCTACAACAACAGCTACCACTCCTCGATACAGATGCCACCGTTCCAGGCACTTTACGGTAGACCGTGTAGGACTCCTTTATGCTGGGATGAGGCCAGGGCCGAGAGGCAGATCAGGAGGATGTCCTACAGATTCGTAGGAACATGAGGGCAGCTCAGGACCGGCAGAATCATATGCAGACACTAGGAGGAGAGACATTGAGTTCACTACTGATGACATGGTATTCCTCAAAGTGTCACCCATAAAGGGGATCTTCCGGTTCGGGCAGAAGGGCAAGTTGAGCCCGAAGTATGTTGGACCTTATGCGATTAGGGAGTGAGTGGGCCCGTTAGCCTATAGACTGGATTTGCCAGCAGAGCTCGGGAGGGTGCACAAAGTCTTTCACGTTTCATAGTTGAAGAGGTATGTGCCCCATCCAGCGCACGTTTTACAGCCAGAGATTTTAGAGTTGGACCCCGCTCTACGATATGAAGAGGTACCACTCCGCATCCTCGATACGAAGACGAGACAGACTAGGAACAAGACCATTAGCATGGTCAAGGTTCTCTGGTTGAACCATGAGGTGGAGGAGGCTACATGGGAGTTAGAGACTCCATGAGAGCGAAGTATCCAGCATCTTCGAGTAGTGGCTGTGATACTTATACGGGTTCGTGGTCAAACCCTTTTTAAGGGGGGTAGACGCCACTTGGCTTGCGATATGTTATGCATTAGGTCTTGTTTTTTGTGTGTTTTGGTGGTATGCTGCGTCATACATGTTTGTTTGGATGATTGTATGTTTGAACATCTTATGTATGTCCTTAGTGTACCTGTATATATATATATATATATATATAGTACCGCTGAGTACTTCTGTTGGTAAGTTGGATGTGCACCTTGTTTAGTGCTATGATATGAATGAGTTTATGCCATGAGTTTCGGCTACTTGATATGTGCTGTATCAACTATGATACATACACACTAGGTCTGAACCTAGTGGGAGTTACTCCCTAGCAATGGTCTGTTTTGATTACTTAGTGGAACTGGATTCCTTAGGTCAACTGTAGATGAGTAAGGACTTCGGGACTAAGCCTTTTTAAGGGGGGTAAATTGAAATATCCCTAACCTTAAAAATAATAATTAAATGATCTATTAATGATCTAAGAAGATTAATAAACATCTTAATACCATTGGGGAACAATCTAAAGATCTCAAGGCAAAACATGCCTTAAGATCGGTAAAGCCAAAAATGTGCTTTAAGAAACCATAGAGATTGTATGACCTCAATTAGGATCCAAAGTGGATTCCTAAGTATTATAATTATGTAATGAACACTATAAAACTATTCTCAGAGGAAACCAAGCTCAAAAACATGTTCTAACACAAATTATGCTTTAAAACTCCTTAAAGCACGTTTTTGAGAAAATTGACTTTCTGAGTGAGTTTTGAGTGATGTTAGGCATTGTATTAGACCTTGTTATACTAATTTACTATAATTTACCACATTAGAAGGTCTAAATCCAAGATTTCAAAAAAAAAACAAAACAGAAATATGGCATTCATTTGTGAATAGTAATCCAAATAGTGCATTTTAAGCAAAATTGACTAAGTCAAGTCAATGGTCAAGATTTGACTCATCCATATCCTAAATGAGGCGGCAGCTTAAGGGATGTAGGACAGAATATTCACCTTTAATCAAAATATCTAGCCAATTTGGTGAATCACCATTTACTATTCCATTTTCTACTTTTTATTCATTAAAACACAAATTCTTTCTTTCTCTTCCTCTTGTCCCATTCCAGCCGAGCCCTCAGCAGTTCCTAAAGCTCTCAAGCTGTGTTCTTGAGCATTCAAAGCAAATAAAACTCTTTTCCACCTAAGGTAATGGTTTAAGGCATATTTTAGCTCTTTTCTTCATCTCTTCATCACCTACACATGGAGCTTATAATCTATCACTTTCCATGGCTTATTCTTAGTATTTTAAACCTTGAACAAGATCCATTCTCGACTGAAGCAACCTTGGGACCAAGGTGGTCAAAATTTCCATTATAAGGTAAAAACATACCTTAAGGATTCTTACTCTTCATCCGGTTTTCTTCTTCTGTTTTCTATGAGTTTATTCACTCATAATTTTCATATTTTCATGTTGATTCAGTGTGTTAACCACTTGGAGCAAGGGTGGCCGAAAATCAAAAGAAAAATAATTCTTTAAGGCATTTTGCCAAGGTAAAATCTATTACCATAGCACCTTGCTGCTGTCTAGCTATTCCCCATGTTTTTATGGTGAATTTAACACCATGTGGTGTTCTGATTGGCCGAAACCTCTTTGAGACTACCATTCCTTTTTAAGGTGATTTTTGCCTTAAATCTTACATTTAATTGTTCCTTATGGTTAGCTCATGCTTGGAGTGTAACCATATCTTATTTTGCTGCATTAAACATGTTTAAGTGCCGTGGTGATTTTTCCTCCAAGCTGCAGAGTGGATATTAGGGCTTTAAGTACCTAAATCAAGGTATAAACACCTTAAACTTATGTTATTATGATTTTTCAGCTCATATCAAATATATGCCGAGAGTGGAGTTAATTAAATGGGTGATTTTAACCTATGTATGGAAAAAAATGATTAGATAAATTAAGCTAGTCATTAAAGTGGTTTAATTAACATAATGGTCAAATTATGATATTATGTGGAAAAATAATTAATGTACAGCAAGGCCGAGAGTTTATAGTATATTTTGGGCTATTTATGTGTAATTTTATGTTATAAAAAAGTTGTAATAAGGCCATGTCATTAGGCCATTTTAATTTAAGTTTAAAAGCTTATTTAATTTAATTTATGCTTATATTATTAAGTTTGGGGTCAAACGGTAATTACTAGTAAAATATAAAGTCGTGGGCATAAATAAGTGGAATTTAGGTTTTTTAAATGAATTTAATAAAAATTATAACATTTTGTAAAGTTTTGTGTCAAAATTGTAAAAATAGAAAAGTATAGGGTATAAGTAGTAATTACCGAGAGTTTGGGTCTAAATTGGGATTAGAAGTCAAAGTTGACTATATAGGAGACTTTGACCAAGTTTGGAGAGTTTATGGAATTAAAGTACTACCTTATAATAAGTTAGTTATTAAATTGTAAAAGATTTATAAGAGATGGGGTGATATTGTAATTTCCGAAACCTATTGGTACTAAATGGAGTTTAGAACAAACCTTAGGTTGTTAGGAATTTTTAGAAGTTTATTTGGTTAAATTTGGAGTTAATATGAATTATACTTTAGGAATGATATTTATAACCTTTTGGTATAGTTTGGTAATTTTTGGAGTTATATATAATTTTATTAAGATATATGTATAATATATAGTTTTAATGACATTAGGACACTATATATTATAAATTGGGGAGATTTGGTAATTATACAAAGTTAGGTGGTAGGGATTAAATTAAAACAGACCCTAGGGTCTGTTCGGAAATTATAAGTATTTATAAATATAGGTTATAATTATTAAGGTTTAAAGATTATAATATAAGATATATTATAAGTGTAACAATGGAATATAATTTGGGGTTGATTTGTAAATTATGGAAGTATAGTGGAATATGATAAAAACCGAGAAGAATAAGGGTTGTTTGGTATTTTATAACAATTTATAACTATAGGTTATAATTGTTTTAATGACATAAATGTCATAATATATGTTATATAACTATAATATAACATTATATAAATCATGTGGTGGATTTTGTAAATATTTGAGAAAATAAGTATTGTTCGGTAATATGGGCATTTTTGAATGAAAATTTATAAATGGTTTTTAATGTTATAAGGGTTGTGACATTAATAATATTAGAAATATCCACTAAAAGAGAATGAATATATATAAAGACTACCATATAACAAATAGTCCCATAAACACATGTATATGAATAATTATATGTTATGGAGTGGGAAAAATACAATATGGTTCAATAACCATATAATATCATAATTAAAATGATTAAGGTAAATAGAAAAGAATTATAAACATTAGATAAGGAAATTCTAATGTTAGGAGTTATACATGAAATAATAAGGATTTATAATTCAAAGTATTTTTACATATGAATTATACTACAATTAAACTTGGAAAAACTAACCTTAGCAAAATAAATACTAAGGTGAAATGTATAATATATGATTAAGAATTATACATGCAATATAGAAACAAACTATATAATATACAAGTGTATATTGAATTACATGCGATAACCAAGTTCAAACTTTAAGTATATTAATATACGAGACTGTACGCATGTAATATAACGTTTTCCAAATCCCGAGTTAAACCGAAAACCCGACAAACTTGTTAGTTAATAACGGGGAATAAACCGGGAGGGTTAGTGACGGTAAGGGTACCGCAGAGTAATGTCGTTATACGGGATTCTAATCTGTAGCGTTATGTATTATTAGACTGTTAGAGACGACACGAGGAGCATGGATCTAGCTGATTCATACTCACAGTATATAATCAGGGTGAACGGTATGTTGTTATGTGTCTCTGATTGTCTCTGAGGGCTTCCTCAGTTCAGACTTCTGTGTAATCTGTGCAAGATGTTTGTCTGATTGTGTGAATAAATATGCATGAACTGTATATTTTAGCTGCTTAATATTTACTGCTGCTGCGTTAACAGTATTGGTTCGCATATATGGACCTATATATATAAAACGAACTAGCGGCTATGGTGCTATCTTATATGTAATATAAGGATCGTCAGAAAAACGTTGTAGCACTAGGATAATAAGATAATATTATCCGAGACTTTAATACGGAGCATGGGCCTTTTCTAACGCGCTCTCGTATCTAATGTTGGATCCTGAGTTTACATACTCCGGATTGGACTAACGACCTTAGTCTGCTGTGTTAGTAAAAATTGGTAATGCGATGCGATGGTATAATTAATAACATAACAAAGCCAAGAGGATGGTGGGGCTCGTGTGACCACAAAAACGATACCAGGATGTCCGTGTAGGGTCCGCAAGTATCATGAAAATTTCCCGCGAGCTAGGAAGGTTCGTTGGTCGGAGACTCTACCGCTGGAGTGGCTACTGCCGTGGGTGACCCGCCATAGTATATGGGTAATTAGAGACACGTCGTTTTTAACGAGACGTTGTCACTAGGTATAACCGAACATTTATTATAGTTGTGACTTGTACATTGGCGAACAATATTGGTCTTCATGCCAAGGACGGGAGTTAATACTTGTTTATTATTCTCATTGTTTCGCCTTGTTGTTCATTGGTTATACTGTGTGGATTATATTATGTGTGTTGATGGTTGTGTTTATTGTATGGTTATTACTGTTAAATGTTTACAGTTTAAATATTAAAAACGGTATTGCATGTAACGAATCTCATGCTCTCGACCAATTAATTGAGGGGTTTGAGGAGGCATGACGGGGCATGTGATAACATACTCAGCAGGGGCTGATTCCATACCACAAACCATTTTTATTTTCAGGAGACTAGCTGGAGGGTCGACGCGGGGCGCGACAGTTTTAGTGACTTTTGGTTAGACTTGGTACGGACTGAGACTATGGTTATTTTGGACTCGGGTTTTGTAAACCGAGATGTATATTTGGTTAGACGATCATGTGTACGGTTTATGTATAAGAGGATTGTTGTTGTATATATTTTAGTTTTATAAAAGCACTACTATCTATCTCTTGTGGTCACTGCGGGAGTACGTTTCGTATGTTGATTATCATGTAACTGGTCACCCGTATGGGCGAGTGATAACAGTGACACCATTAGAGCGAGTTGTTATTTACCGCTGTGATTTAATTACTAAGCACTACGTTTGTATTATAATTAGGAGCGGTAGTAGTGGGTGTACAAAAGTGGTATCAGAGCGGAGTACCGCTCTGATTACAAGAGATAGTAGTCTAAGTACGTGAGCTTAGGTTATTCATATACGAGTACCAATGAGGAAGTTGAAACGAGTTGAGTTAGGAGATGTCGGGGACAATGTTTTACGCGTTTTAGGGCTATGTGAACTTATGGTTGAGGAAAGTACAGTATTCTTTTCGAGTGTTGACTTTAATTCTTAATTCTTCAGATGTCTACTAAGGTCGTCGTCAGGCAGAGGCAGAGGTAGAGGCGGCGGGTCTGGAGGAGGTCCTCCTGAGACCCATGCCGTGGGCATTGCTGAGACGGTAGCTGCCGTCTTTGCTCAGCTGGCCCAGATGGGAGGCATCCAGATCGGAGCGCCATATAGTCCCACCCATACCCGCACCGAGAGAGCCAAACTGGCTAAAGAGCGTTGTCAACACGCGAGTACATACTTATGACGGAGTAGCTGACCCCACCGTCCTGGAGAGATATATTATCGAGCACGAGAAGGTTTCGACGCCATTCATGTGCCTGTGAGCACCAGGTCGGGGTTATAGCAGTCTTCCATCTGAGAGACGCCGCCAGCACTTGGGAGGTCCGTGAAGGAGCAGATTACACTGGTATAGAGGGTTTCGGTTTGGACGGGTTTTATGGAGTTGCTGAGAGATAAGTATTACCTGCTCATTGAAGCTGAGGAGAGGAAGGGAGAGTTCGAGGCTCTGAGGCAGGGTAGTCTGACAGTGGATCAGTACTACTCCTCATTCATCAGGCTGTTGGACTTTGTCCCAGGAGTTGTTTATTCTGACACCGTGAAGGTGGGGAAGTTCGAGGCGGGCTACGATATGCTATCTAGGCCGCCATGGGTGCTGATTTATACCCTACGGTCCAGGTAAATTAGTTGACAGTTTATACCTTGTAACTTAGTTGATTTATTACAAGTATCGGGGAACTCATTGATGCATTGTAGGAGTGCTATGATGCTGCTACTTGGACCGAGCTGTGGTGAACAGCCAGGATGACAGTCAGGGGCAGAAGCGTAAGGCCCCTGAGAAGGAGGCTGAGGTTGTGTTGTGGTTGGAGGCGAAGGCAGCAAGGGCGGGAAGTAAGAACCGCTTTTAAGTTATTTAAATTTATTTAAGTACTTACTTGCTTGCCTGCTTTTATACCTGCAATTCCTAACTCTTTGACGATAACAAGAAGAAAAAGTTCTCCTGGAGGGAGAAGAAGAAGGAGCAGGCCAGCCAGATGGGCAAGGAGAGGTTCCGATGCTGACCGGGCCTACCTATGATGTCCAGCCTCTCAGATCTGCACCCCCTAAGGGTAAGTGATCTAACCTCGTGAATGAGCTGTGAATACACTATCCATTACCGTCCTTGTATTAATCAGATTGTTGTATGATAATAGGTTCGCACCCCAGTGCCACTTTCCCTGCAAGCGTTGTGGTAAAGACCACCCGGGGTTGACTGCTCCGGGCAAGCGGTGGACTGCCACCACTGTGGGAAGAAAGGTCATAGGTCGTTCGAGTGCTTCGTGAATCGGAGAGTCGAGCGTACCGCCCGTCGAAGGGGACTCAGAGCGCACTGCTGGAGGAGGTGGAGCTCGAGGTGGCCAATGGGGCAGGCGCCCCAGCCACAAAGGGCAGGCAGACAGCAGACCCAGAGGACGAACCCGCCGGGCAACCGTGTGCTGAATGCAGCGGGAGCTTCGGGCGCTAGTACTAGTACCCAGCGTGGTGAAGTTAGCTTTTGAAACCTTAAACCATTGTATGAGAGCATGACTAAGTGTTAAACGCTTTACCTTAGCAAGAAAGTGTTGTTTTAATTACTACTTTAGATAAATGACTTACCTAGGAAACCTTTTGTCTCTTAGGAGACTTCGATATCTACTATCCCACACTCACAAGACCGAGATCACCTAGACCTGTGGAAGAAAGATGGGAGTACCCTGGCGAGTTGTGTCATGTGGTAGACCGGGCATGATACTTCTCAGAGAGTTCCTAACCATAGATGAGCAAATCGCCATAGTGAACGAGTGTAGGGCTTTGGGTAAGGGCTTGGGAGGATTTTATACCCCTGTATTTAGTAGTGGTTCTAAGATGAAACTGCACATGATGTGCTTAGGGAAAGATTGGGATCCGCAAGCTAGGTTTACCGAGAGGTGAGGATGGTAGGTGGCGTATCAATACCTAGGATACCTGAGAGTTTCTAACCTTGGTGAGAAACACAATGGATATTGCTCAAGACTGTGAGACTTACCCATTACCCGACATGACACCCAACATCTGCATCGTCAACTACTACGAGCAGGGAGGAAGGCTTGGGATGCACCAAGACCGTGATGAGACGACCGAATCCATCACCAGAGGAATACCGGTTGTGTCATTCTCCATCGGCGTTGATGTTGAGTTCATCTATGGAGACCAGAAGAGGATGGATCTAGCAAGCAGGATCGTCCTCAAGTCTGGGAAGTGTTGGTATTTGGTGGAGAGTCAAGGCTAGTATATCATGGGATTAAGACATTAAGCTCAATACCGCCCCACCAGCTCTGTGAATGAGACCCACATCTGACTGGCCGTTTAAATTTAACTTTCAGACAGTACTGATGTAATTGAGTAGCTAAGTGTGTAACCTTGTGTAATACCAACTGGATAAATGAAATAAGATTTTGTACCTTCAAGTATATGTGTTCAGTTTGTTGATACCGTTAATTCATCACTTCAGGCCACGAAAATGGAAAGGAGGGTACCATATGCATCCTAGATATGGCGCAAGCCAAGGAGTCCAGGTAATGTCATCATGGATGAACAATAACAACCGATAGTAAATAAGTGATTTATTGGGACTCGATGCTAATACAAGAGGAGATCTCAGGTACCTTTCTGTCGATGGTGTTAGTGCTTCCATATGTTCGATCTCAGGGGCTTCACATTCTTTATCTCCTTGGCATTCGCTAAGAAGCTGGGGGCTGCCCCCGAACAGCTCTGTGACTTTTCAGTCACCCTTCCTTCGAAGGAGAGAGTTGGTTGCACCAGACAGTACCCGGGGTTAGAGACCAGCATCATGACTGAGACCTTCCCCATTGACCTGATCGAGTTCAAGAACTTGGGCTTCGACGTTATAGTGGGCATGGACTGGTTGTAGAAGCATAGGGACCACATACATTGAGCAGAGCATCGACTACTGCTGAAGGGGCCGAGCGGCAAGACAATGTCATACCGTAGTGTGAGGAGAGAACCGACTGTCAAGATCGTGTCAGCACTATCCCTGATGAAGGACGTTAGGAAGGGCTGGTAGGCCTTCCTCTGTTATGTTTAGGACACGAGACAGAGCGACGTGATGGACTCAGACATTCCAGTCGTGGTAGATTTCCACAACTTGTTTCCTGATGAGCTGCCAGGCATGCCGCCTGTGTGCGAGGTTGAGTTCGTCATCAACTTGTTACCAGGTACGTGCCCTATTGCTAAGGCGCCCTACCGTATGGCGCCCGCTGAGATGAGGGAGCTGAAGCTACAACTGGAGGACCTCCTCGACAAGGGATTCATACGACCTAGTGTTTCTCCCTGGGGTGCTCCAGTACTGTTCGTCAAGAAGAAGGACGGCAGTATGCGACTCTGCATCGACTACAGTGAGCTTAATGCGGTCACGGTCAAGAACAAGTACCAGTTACCAAGGACAGATGACTTATTTGACCAGCTGAGAGGAGCCAATGTGTTCTCGAAGATAGATCTCAGATCGGCTACCATCAGATCAGGATTGCAGAGGGTGATGTGGAGAAGACAGCTTTCAGGACACGGTATGGACACTACGAGTTCACCGTTATGCCATTCGGGTTATCGAATGTGCCAGCTATTTTCATGGATTTGATGAACCGTCTCTTCAGAGAGCAGCTTGATAGTTCAGTTTTGGTCTTCATCGATGATATCCTGGTCTATTCAAAGACCAAGGAGGAGCATGAGTTACATATGAGACAGGTTTTGAGTATCATGAGAGAGAACTAGCTGTATGCCAAGCTCGAAGTGTGAGTTCTGGTTGGACAGCGTGCCATTCCTTGGACACATTATATCAGCGAGCGGGATATCTGTAGACCCTGCTAAAATTGAGGCAGTGAAGAGTTGACCGAAGCCGAAGACGGTTATAGACGTCCGCAGCTTTCTGGGTTTGGCCGGTTACTATCGAAGGTTCGTGAAGGACTTCTCCAAGTGGCCAAACCGATGACGAATCTCATGAAGAAGGAGTCCCAGTTCTTATGGTCTTCCGAGTGCGAGCAGTCCTTTCAGACACTGAAGGATCTCCTATCCCTGAGGGCACCAATAGGTTCGAGGTATATTGTGATGCCTCTGGAACCGGTCTAGGTTGTGTGCTTATGTAGCACGGGAAGGTAGTTGCCTACGCATCCCGACAGCTGAAGAAGCACGAGGTGAATTACCCCACACATGACCTTGAGTTAGGCGCAGTAGTCTTCGATTTGAAGATCGGGCGACATTAGCTTTACGGTGTGACAGTCACCATCTACTCTGATTACAAGAGTTTACAGCATCTCTTCACTCAGAAGGAGCTGAACATGCGACAGAGAAGATGGGTCAAGTTCTTGAAGGACTACGACATAGACCTGAGGTACAAGGAGGGCAAGGCGAATGTTGTAGCCGACACCCTGAGCCGCAGAGCTCTTTCATTGTTTTCACTTTTAGCGGGCAGCAGTCTGGTTGATCAGATACGAGCTGCACAGGAGAGTGATCAGTATATGCAAGTATCAGGCAAAAGATGTCAGAGGGTTGTTTTGAGAGTCAAAAGTATGACTTCGAACAGAGTGACAACGACATGATTCGACAGAATGGCCGGTTATGTATTCCAGAGTCCACTATTGATCTGAAGAGAAGGTACTCCAGGAGGTTCATTGCTCATCCTTATCCGACCCCGGTTCTTCGAGATGTACAAGGACTTGAAGGTCCATTACTGGTGGAGCGGGATGAAGAAGGACGTAGCCGACTACGTGGCTAGATGCTTGAGCTGTCAGAAGGTTAAGTTTGAGCATAGGAGACCCGGTGGATTAGGGCAGTCTATGCCTATTCCTTACTGGAAGTTCGAGGACATCTCGATGGATTTTGTTGTCTGTCTCCCACCGACTAAGGGAGGACTGAACACGATTTGGGTCATTGTAGATCGTCTTACGAAGGTGGTGAAGTTTGTGGCTATAGAGGATACCTGGAAGTTCCCGAAGTTGGCGGACTTGTTCCATAAGGAGGTGATCCGGCACCATGGTGTGCGAAAGACCATTGTGTCTGACAGGGACCCTCGATTTTTGTCCAGATTCGGGGGTCAGGTTCAGGAAGCCTTGGGTAAGAAACTGAAGCTTTGTACGGCATTCCATCCATAGACCGACGGTCAGAGTGAGAGGACCATCCAGACACTGGAGGACATGCTGAGACCATGTTCCTTGGATTTTCAGGGGAGCTGGTTAGAGCGTCTACATCTGATAGAGTTCGCCTACAACAACAGCAACCACTCCTCAATATAGATGCCACCATTCTAGGCACTTTACGGTCGACCGTGTAGGACTCCTTTTTGCTGGGATGAGGCCCAGGGCCGTAGAGCAGATCAAGGAGGATGTCCTACAGATCCGTAGGAACATGAGGGTAGCTCAGGACCGGTAGAAGTCATATGCAGACACCAGGAGGAGAGACATTGAGTTCACTACCGACGACATGGTATTCCTCAGAGTGTCACCCATGAAGGGGATCTTCCGGTTCGGGCAGAAGGGCAAGTTGAGCCCAAAGTATGTTGGACCTTATACGATTAGGGAGGGAGTGGGCCCGTTAGCCTACATACTGGATTTGCCAGCAGAGCTCGGAGGGTGCACGACGTCTTTCACGTTTCACAGTTGAAGAGGTATGTGCCCTATCCTCGCACGTTTTACAGCCAGAGACTTTAGAGTTGGACCCCGCTCTACGATATGAAGAGGTACCACTCCGCATCCTTGATATGAAGACGAGACAACTAAGAACAAGACCGTTAGCATGGTCAAGGTTCTCTGGTCAAACCATGAGGTGGAGGAGGCTACATGGGAGTTAGAAGACTCCATGAGAGCGAAGTATCCAGCAATCTTCGAGTAGTGGTTGTGATACTTATACGGGTTCGTGGTCAAACCCTTTTTAAGGGGGGTAGACGCCACTTGGCTTGCGTATATGTTATGCATTAGTCTTGTTTTTGTGGTGTGTTTTGGTGGTATGCTGCGCCATACATGTTTGTTTGGATCATTGTATGTTTGTACATCTTATGTATGTGCCTTAGTGTACCTTTGAATAATATATATATATATATAGTACCGCTGAGTACTTCTGTTGGTAAGTTGGATGTGCACCTTGTTTAGTGCTATGATATGAATGAGTTTATGCCATGAGTTTCGGCTACTTGATATGCTGTATCAACTATGATACATACACACTAGGTCTGAACCTAGTGGGAGTTACTCCCTAGCAATGGTCTGTTTTGATTACTTAGTGGAACTGGATTCCTTAGGTCATGTAGATGAGTAAGGACTTCGGGACTAAGCCTTTTTAAGGGGGGTAATTGAAATATCCCTAACCTTAAAAATAATAATTAAATGATCTATTAATGATCTAAGAAGATTAATAAACATCTTAATACCATTGGGGAACAATCTAAAGATCTCAACAAGGCAAAACATGCCTTAAGATCGGTAAAGCCAAAAATGTGCTTTAAGAAACCATAGAGATTGTATGACCTCAATTAGGATCCAAAGTGGATTCCTAAGTATTATAATTATGTAATGAACACTATAAAACTATTCTCAAGGAAACCAAGCTCAAAAACATGTTCTAACAAATTATGCTTTAAAACTCCTTAAAGCACGTTTTTGAGAAATTGACTTTCTGAGTGAGTTTTGAGTGATGTTAGGCATTGTATTAGACCTTGTTATACTAATTTACTATAATTACCACATTAGAAGGTCTAAATCCAAGATTTCAAAAAAAACAAAACAGAAATATGGCATTCATTTGTGAATAGTAATCCAAATAGTGCATTTTAAGCAAAATTGACTAAGTCAAGTCAATGGTCAAGATTTGACTCATCCATATCCTAAATGAGGCGGCAGCTTAAGGGATGTAGGACAGAATATTCACCTTTAATCAAAATATCTAGCCAATTTGGTGAATCACCATTTACTATTCCATTTTCTACTTTTTATCATTAAAACACAAATTCTTTCTTTCTCTTTCCTCTTGTCCCATTCCAGCCGAGCCCTCAGCAGTTCCTAAAGCTCTCAAGCTGTGTTCTTGAGCATTCAAAGCAAATAAAACTCTTTTCCACCTAAGGTAATGGTTTAAGGCATATTTTAGCTCTTTTTCTTCATCTCTTCATCACCTACACATGGAGCTTATAATCTATCACTTTCCATGGCTTATTCTTAGTATTTTAAACCTTGAACAAGATCCATTCTCGACTGAAGCAACCTTTGGGACCAAGGTGGTCAAAATTTCCATTATAAGGTAAAAACATACCTTAAGGATTCTTACTCTTCATCCGGTTTTCTTCTTCTGTTTCTATGAGTTTATTCACTCATAATTTTCATATTTTCATGTTGATTCAGTGTGTTAACCACTTGGAGCAAGGGTGGCCGAAAATCAAAAGAAAAATAATTCTTTAAGGCATTTTGCCAAGGTAAAATCTATTACCATAGCACCTTGCTGTGTCTAGCTATTCCCCATGTTTTTATGGTGAATTTAACACCATGTGGTGTTCTTGATTCAGGCCGAAACCTCTTTGAGACTACCATTCCTTTTTAAGGTGATTTTTGCCTTAAATCTTACATTTAATTGTTCCTTATGGTTAGCTCATGCTTGGAGTGTAACCATATCTTATTTTGCTGCATTAAACATGTTTAAGTGCTGTGGTGATTTTTCCTCCAAGCTGCAGAGTGGATATTAGGGCTTTAAGTACCAAATCAAGGTATACACCTTAAACTTATGTTATTATGATTTTTCAGCTCATATTAAATATATGCCGAGAGTGGAGTTAATTAAATGGGTGATTTTAACCTATGTATGGAAAAAAATGATTAGATAAATTAAGCTAGTCATTAAAGTGTTTAATTAACATAATGGTCAAATTATGATATGATGTGGAAAAATAATTAATGTACAACAAGGCCGAGATTTATAGTATATTTTGGGCTATTTATGTGTAATTTTATGTTATAAATCAAAGTTGTAATAAGGCCATGTCATTAGGCCATTTTAATTTAAGTTTAAAAGCTTATTTAATTTAATTTATGCTTATATTATTAAGTTTGGGGTCAAACGGTAATTACTAGTAAAATATAAAGTCGTGGGCATAAATAAGTGGAATTTAGGTTTTTTAAATGAATTTAATAAAAATTATAACATTTTGTAAAGTTTTGTGTCAAAATTGTAAAAATAGAAAAGTATAGGGTATACGTATAATTACCGAGAGTTTAGGTCCAAATTGGGATTAGAAGTCAAAGTTGACTATAAGGAGACTTTGACCAAGTTTGGAGAGTTTATGGAATTAAAGTACTACCTTATAATAAGTTAGTTATTAAATTGTAAAAGATTTATAAGAGATGGGGTGATATTGTAATTTCTGAAACCTATTGGTACTAAATGGAGTTTAGAACAGACCTTAGGTTGTTAGGAATTTTTAGAAGTTATTTGGTTAAATTTGGAGTTAATATGAATTATACTTTAGGAATGATATTTATAACCTTTTGGTATAGTTTGGTAATTTTTGGAGTTATATATAAGGTTTTATTAAGATATATGTATAATATATAGTTTTAATGACATTAGGACACTATATATTATAAATTGGGGAGATTTGGTAATTATACAAAGTTAGGTGGTAGGGATTAAATTAAAACAGACCCTAGGGTATGTTCGGCAATTATAAGTATTTATAACTATAGGTTAAATATTTAAGGTTTAAAGATTATAATATAAGATATATATTATAAGTGTAACATGGAATATAATTTGGGGTTGATTTGTAAATTATGGAAGTATAGTGGAATATGATAAAAACCGAGAAGAATAAGGGTGTTTGGTATTTTATAACAATTTATAACTATAGGTTATAATTGTTTTAATGACATAAATGTCATAATATATGTTATATAACTATAATTAACATTATATAAATCATGTGGTGGATTTTGTAAATATTTGAGAAAATAAGTGTTGTTCGGTAATATGGGCATTTTTGAATGAAATTTATAATATGGTTTTTAATGTTATAAGGGTTGTGACATTAATAATATAAGAAATATCCATTAAAAGAGAATGAATATATTATAAAGACTTACCATATAACAAATAGTCCCATAACACATGTATATGAATAATTATATGTTATGGAGTGGAAAAATACAATATGGTTCAATAACCATATAATATCATAATTAAAATGATATAAGGTAAATAGAAAAGAATTATAAACATTAGATAAGGAAATTCTAATGTTAGGAGTATACATGAAATAATAAGGATTTATATAATTCAAAGTATTTTTACATATGAATTATACTACATTAAACTTGGAAAAACTAACCTTAGGAAAATAAATACTAAGGTGAAATGTATAATATATGATTAAGAATTATACATGCAATATAGAAACAAACTATATAATATACAAGTGTATATTGAATTACATGCGATAACCAAGTTCAAACTTTAAGTATATTAATATACGAGACGAGTCTACGCATGTAATATAACGTTTTTCCAAATCCCGAGTTAAACCGAAAACCCGACAAACGTTGTTAGTTAATAACGGGGAATAAACCGGGAGGTATTAGTGACGGTAAGGGTACCGCAGAGTAATGTCGTTATACGGGATTCTAATCTGTAGCGTTATGTATTATTAGACTGTTAGAGACGACACGAGGAGCATTGGATCTAGCTGATTCATACTCCACAGTTATATATCAGGTGAACGGTATGTTGTTCGTGTCTCGATTGTCTCTGAGGGCTTCCTCAGTTCAGACTTCTGTGCAATCTGTGATAAGATTGTTTGTCTGATTGTGTGAATAAATATGCATGAACTGTATATTTTAGCTGCTTAATATTTACTGCTGCTGCGTTAACAATATTGGTTCGCATATATGGACCTATATATATAAAACGAACTAGCGGCTATGGTGCTATCTTATAAGTAATATAAGGATCGTCAGAAAAACGTTGTAGCACTAGGATAATAAGATATATATTATCCGAGACTTTAATACGGAGCATTGGCCTTTTCTAACGCCGCTCTCGTATCTAATGCTGGATCCTGAGTTTACATACTCCGGATTGGACTAACGACCTTAGTCGGCTGTGTTAGTAAAAATTGGTAATGCGATGCGATGGTAATAAATAACATAACAAAGCCAAGAGGATGTGGCTCTTGGTGCGCGCTGTGACCACAAAAAAGATACCAGGATGTCCGTGTACTGGTCCGCCTGTATCTAGAAAATTTCCCGCGAGCTAGGAAGGTTCGTTGGTCGGAGACTCTACCGCTGGAGTGGCTACTGCCGTGGGTGACCCGCCATAGTATATGGGTAATTTAGAGACACGTCGTTTTAACGAGACGTTGTCACTAGGTATAACCAAACATTTATTATAGTTGTGACTTGTACATTGGCGAACAATATTGGTCTTCATGCCAAGGATGGGAGTTAATACTTGTTTATTATTCTCATTGTTTTGCCTTGTTGTTCATTGGTTATACTGTGTGGATTATATTATGTGTGTTGATGGTTGTGTTTATTGTATGGTTATTACTATTAAATGTTTTACAGTTTAAATATTAAAACGGTATTGCATGTAACGAATCTCATGCTCTCGACCAATTAATTGAGGGGTTTGAGGAGGCATGACGGGGCATGTGATAACATACTCAGCAGGGGCTGATTCCATACCACAAACCATTTTTATTTTCAGGAGACTAGCTGGAGGGTCGACGCGGAGCGCGACAGTTTTAGTGACTTTTGGTTAGACTTGGTACGGACTGAGACTATGGTTATTTTGGACTCGGGTTTTGTAAACTGAGACGTATATTTGGTTAGACGATCATGTGTACAGTTTATGTATAAGACGGATTGTTGTTGTATATATTTTAGTTTTATAAAAGCACTACTATCTATCTCTTGTGGTCACTGCGGGAGTACGTTTCGTATGTTGATTATCATGTAACTAGTTGTCACCCGTTGGGCGAGTGATAACAGTGACACCATTAGAGCGATTGTCTGTTATTTACCGCTGTGATTTAATTACTAAGCACTACGTTTGTATTATAATTAGGAGCCGGATTAGTAGGGGTGTTACAAAAGTGGTATCAGAGCGGAGTACCGCTCTGATTACAAGAGATAGTAGTCTAAGTACTGTGAGCTTAGGTTATTCATATACGAGTACCAATGAGGAAGTTGGAAACGAGTTGAGTTAGGAGATTGTCGGGGACAATGTGTTTTACGCGTTTTAGGGCTATGTGAACTTATGGTTGAGGAAAGTACAATATTCTTTTCGAGTGTCGACTTTAATTCTGAATTCTTCAGATGTCTACTAAAGGTCGTCCGTCAGGCAGAGGCAGAGGTAGAGGCGGCGGGTCTGGAGGAGGTCCTCCTGAGACCCATGCCGTGGGCGTTGCTGAGACGGTAGCTGCCGTCTTTGCTCAGCTGGCCCAGATGGGAGGCATCCAGATCGGAGCGCCATCCATAGTCCCACCCATACCCGCACCGAGAGAGCCAAACTGGCTAAAGAGCGTTGTCAACACGCGAGTACATACTTATGACGGAGTAGCTGACCCCACCGTCCTGGAGAGATATATTATCGAGCACGAGAAGGCTTTCGACGCCATTCATGTGCCTGTTGAGCACCGGGTCGGTATAGCAGTCTTACATCTGAGGGACGCCGCCAGCACTTGGTGGAGGTCCGTGAAGGGAGATTACACTGGTATAGAGGGTTTGGTTGGACGGGTTTTATGGAGTTGCTGAGAGATAAGTATTACCTTGCTCACTTGAAGCAGAGGAAGAGGGAAGAGTTCGAGGCTCTGAGGCAGGGTAGTCTGACAGTGGATCAGTACTACTCCTCATTCATCGGGCTGTTGGACTTTGTCCCAGGAGTTGTTTATTCTGACACCGTGAAGGTGGGGAAGTTAGAGGCGGGCTACGATATGCTATCTAGGCCGCCATGGGTGCTGCTTTATACCCTACGGTCCAGGTAAATTAGTTGACAGTTTATACCTTGTAACTTAGTTTGATTTATTACAAGTATCGGGGAACTCATTGATGCATTGTAGGAGTGATATGATGCTGCTTCTCGGACCGAGTTGTTGGTGAACAGCCAGGATGACAGTCAGGGGCAGAAGCGTAAGGCCCCTGAGAAGGAGGCTGAGGTTGTGGCTGTAGGCGAAGGCAGCAAGGGGCGGGAAGTAAGAACCGCTTTTAAGTTATTTAAATTTATTTAAGTTACTTACTTGCTTGCCTGCTTTTATACCTGCAATTCCTAACTCTTTGACGATAACAAGAAGAAAAATTTCTCCTGGAGGGAGAAGAAGAAGGAGCAGGCCAGCCAGAAGGGCAAGGAGAATGTTCCGATGCTGACCGGGCCTACCTATGATGTCCAACCTCTCAGATCTGCACCCTCTAAGGGTAAGTGATCTAACCTCGTGAATAAGCTGTGAATTACACTATCCATTACCGTCCTTGTATTAATCAGATTGTTGTATGATAATAGGTTCGGCACCCAGCGCCACTTTCCCTGCAAGCGTTGTGGTAAAGACCACCCGGGTGTTGACTGCTCCGGGCAAGCGGTGGACTGCCACCACTGTGGGAAGAAAGGTCATAGGTCGTTCGAGTGCTTCGCGAATCCGGAGAGCCGAGCGTACCGCCCGTCGAAGGGGACTCAGAGCGCACCTGCTGGAGGAGGTGGAGCTCGAGGTGGCCAGAAGGGGCAGGCGCCCCCAGCCCAGAAAGGGCAGCAGCAGCAGACCCAGAGGATGAACCCGCCGGGCAACCGTGTTGAATGCAGCGGGAGCTTCGGGCGCTGGTACTAGTACCCAGCGTGGTGAAGGTTAGCTTTTGAAACCTTAAACCATTTGTATGAGAGCATGACTAAGTGTTAAATGCTTTACCTTAGCAAGAAAGTGTGTTTTAATTACTGCTTTAGATAAACGACTTACCTAGGAAACCTTTTGTCTCTTAGGAGACTTTGATATCTACTATCCCACACTCACAAGACCAAGATCACCTAGACCTGTGGAAGAAAGATGGGAGTACCCTGGCGAGTTGTGTCATGTGGTCAGACCGGGCATGATACTTCTCAGAGAGTTCCTAACCATAGATGAGCAAATCGCCATAGTGAACGAGTGTAGGGCTTTGGGTAAGGGCTTGGGAGGATTTTATACCCCTGTATTTAGTAGTGGTTCTAAGATGAAACTGCACATGATGTGCTTAGGGAAAGATTGGGATCCGTAAGCTAGGGTTTACCGAGAGGTGAGGATGGTAGGTGGCATATCAATACCTAGGATACCTGAGAGTTTCTAACCTTGGTGAGAAACGCAATGGATATTGCTCAAGACTGTGAGACTTACCCATTACCCGACATGACACCCGACATCTACATCGTCAACTACTACGAGCAGGGAGGAAGGCTTGGGATGCACCAAGACTGTGATGAGACGACCGAATCCATCACCAGAGGAATACCGGTTGTGTCATTCTCCATCGGTGATGATGCTGAGTTCACCTATGGAGACCAGAAGAGGATGGATCTAGCAAGCAGGATCATCCTCAAGTCTGGGGAAGTGTTGGTATTTGGTGGAGAGTCAAGGCTAGTATATCATGGGATTAAGAGCATTAAGCTCAATACCGCCCCACCAGCTCTAGTGAATGAGACCCACATCCGACCTGGCCGTTTAAATTTAACTTTCAGACAGTACTGATGTAATTGAGTAGCTAAGTGTGTAACCTTGTGTAATACCAACTGGATAAATGAAATAAGAGTTTTTGTACCTTCAAGTATATGTGTTCAGTTTGTTGATACCGTTAATTCATCACTTCAGGCCATGAAAATGGAAAGGAGGGTACCATATGCATCCTAGATATGGCGCAAGCCAAGGAGTCCGGTAATGTCATCACAGGTATGACAATTAACAACCGACAATAAATAAGTGATTTATTGGGACTCGATGCTAATACGAGAGGTGATCTCAGGTACCTTTCCTGTCGATGGTGTTAGTGCTTCCATATTGTTCGACTCAGGGGCTTCACATTCTTTTATCTCCTCGGCATTCGCTAAGAAGCTGGGGGCTGCCCCCGAACAGCTCTCTGACTTTTCAGTCACCCTTCCTTCGAAGGAGAGAGTTGGTTGCACCAGACAGTACACGGGGTTAGAGACCAGCATCATGACTGAGACCTTCCCCATTGACCTGATCGAGTTCAAGAACTTGGGCTTCGACGTTATAGTGGGCATGGACTTGCTGCAGAAGCATAGGGGCCACCTACATTGTGCAGAGCATCGACTACTGCTGAAGGGGCCGAGCGGCAAGACAGTGTCATACCGTAGTGTGAGGAGAGAGCCGACTGTCAAGATCGTGTCAGCACTATCCCTGATGAAGGACGTTAGGAAGGGCTGGTAGGCCTTCCTCTGTTATGTTTAGGACACGAGACAGAGCGACGTGATGGACTCAGACATTCCAGTCGGGGTAGATTTCCACAACTTGTTTCCTGATGAGCTGCCAGGCATGCCGCCTGTGCGCGAGGTTGAGTTCGTCGTCGACTTGTTACCAGGTACGGGCCCTATTGCTAAGGCGCCCTACCGTATGGCGCCGGCTGAGATGAGGGAGCTGAAGCTACAACTGGAGGACCTCCTCGACAAGGGATTCATATGACCTAGTGTTTCTCCCTGGGGTGCTCCAGTACAATTCGTCAAGAAGAAGGACGGCAGTATGCGGCTCTGCATCGACTACAGCGAGCTTAATGCGGTCACGGTCAAGAACAAGTACCCGTTACCAAGGATAGATGACTTATTTGACCAGCTGAGAGGAGCCAATGTGTTCTCGAAGATAGATCTCAGATCTGGCTACCATCAGATCAGGATTGCAGAGGGTGATGTGGAGAAGACAGCTTTCAGGACACGGTATGGACACTACGAGTTCACCGTTATGCCATTCGGGTTATCGAATGTGCCAGCTATTTTCATGGATTTGATGAAAACCGTCTCTTCAGAGAGCAGCTTGATAGTTAAGTTTTGGTCTTCATCGATGATATCCTGGTCTATTCAAAGACCAAGGAGGAGCATGAGTTACATATGAGACAGGTTTTGAGTATCATGAGAGAGAACTAGCTGTATGCCAAGCTCTCGAAGTGTGAGTTCTGGTTGGACAGCGTGCCATTCCTTGGACACATTATATCAGCGAGCGGGATATCTGTAGACCCTACTAAAATTGAGGCAGTGAAGAGTTGACCGAAGCCGAAGACGGTTATAGACGTCCGCAGCTTTCTGGGTTTGGCCGGTTACTATCGAAGGTTCGTGAAGGACTTCTCCAAGGTGGCTAAACCGATGAAGAATCTCATGAAGAAGGAGTCCCAGTTCTTATGGTCTTCCGAGTGCGAGCAGTCCTTTCAGACACTGAAGGATCTCCTATCCCTGAGGGCACCAATAGGTTCGAGGTATATTGTGGTGCCTCTGGAACCGGTCTAGGTTGTGTGCTTATGTAGCACGGGAAGGTAGTTGCCTACGCATCCCGACAGCTGAAGAAGCACGAGGTGTATTACCCCACACATGACCTTGAGTTAGGCGCAGTAGTCTTCGCTTTGAAGATCGGGCGACATTAGCTTTACGGTGTGACAGTCACCATCTACTCTGATTACAAGAGTTTACAGCATATCTTCACTCAGAAGGAGCTGAACATGCGACAGAGAAGAAGGGTCAAGTTCTTGAAGGACTACAACATAGACCTGAGGTACAAGGAGGGCAAGGCGAATGTTGTAGCCGACGCCCTGAGCCGCAGAGCTCATTCATTGTTTACACTTTTAGCGGGCAGCAGTCTGGTTGATCAGATACGAGCTGCACAGGAGAGTGATAAGTATATGCAGAGTATCAGGCAAAAGATGTCAGAGGGTTGTTTTGAGAGTCAAAAGTATGACTTCGAACAGAGTGACAACGACATGATTCGACTGAATGGCCGGTTATGTATTCCAGAGTCCACTATTGATTTGAAAGAGAAGGTACTCCAGGAGGCTCATTGCTCATCCTTATCCGTCCACCCCGGTTCTTCGAAGATGTACAAGGACTTGAAGGTCCATTTCTGGTGGAGCGGGATGAAGAAGGACGTAGCCGACTACGTGGCTAGATGCTTGACCTGTCAGAAGGTTAAGTTTGAGCATAGGAGACCCGGCGGATTAGGGCAGTCTATGCCTATTCCTTACTGGAAGTTCGAGGACATCTCGATGGATTTTGTTGTCGATCTCCCACCGACTAAGGGAGGACTGAACACGATTTGGGTCATTGTAGATTGCAGAGTGGATTTTATCGTGAGTGATTAGTGCTGGTGAAATTGATAAAAGAAAGAAATTAATACTCAAAATATCCGTCGGGCTGCAAATAAAACCCGGTCGCAGTAGTATAGAAGACAGAAGCGGCCGGGGTCAAACCGTGGGACTTATAGCGAGATAAAATAGTTCCTAAGCTTGTCACAAAAAGGGGGGAAGTTAATTGACTTGTTTTAGAGAAAATAATAAGCAGATTAGAAAACTGAGTGCAGATGAATTAAATGGAACTCCGGGTTCAGGTTTTATATAATCTGATTAATTATGCTATCTCTACCGGTTTAATATATTAGTTTGGCAAAATTCCTGTTATTATCCTAAGGACTAAGTCATAGACCCTTAAGAACTCGTTTACCAGAAAATGCTCGGTCTAATCAAGGTTCGAGCAATACTATGTAAACGGACGTTTAATTCGAGGAATTATTATTGCATCTGAAAATACTAACCTATTAAATCATAATAAGCTTTCTCCAGATTTACGGCTTAATTAACCTGTCTATTTATCACCTGATCTGATCAAAATAGACTTAGGAAAACATTTTAATAAATTCATGTAATTTATTAAAATGGTGAGAGAAAACCTTTAAGCGTAACAAACTGGATTTATTTTAACCGGTAGAAATATTGATTACAAAATTAAACAAACCATAATTAAAACCTTTGCCCGAAGCAAATCCTCCTTAGCCTGACATATTGAAGACAGAATAAGAAGTAGAGGAATACATCTGAGAAGATGTTTATTTCCGCTCCGCTATCTTATCTGCTAATATTTTTGACAGAGGTTGGACAGGATAACGGTATGAAGTGGAATGATTTATGGGATGAGATGTAGTATGGAATTTTTGTGGATGAAATGAGTGATTTTATGGAGAGTTTTATGGTATTTTTATGGAAGAAAATGGCATAAGTTTGGGGTGGAACGTGTGTGTTTTTGTTTGAAGTAGCAGTGGTATTTTATAGAGGAGAGGAAGAAGAAGAATGACTGACAGAGGTGGAAGGGCATTGATTGCTCAGGGGACAGAACGCGAAGAGTAGATAGATAACTTGCAGGTCGACGGGCGAAGTCGACGAAGAAAATCTGTTATGCGTGCGATTTTAGTCGCGTCCGCATGACCGTCCGCGTCACGTCCGCGTGCGGACGTCTCTGTCTTTTTTCCTGTTCGCCCGGCCTCTTCTTCTGTCCGCATGACCGTCCGCCTGAGAATGGAGCGGACGTCTCTGTGAGTTCCGCCTCCCTGTCCGCTACGCGGACGTAAGTGGGAACCGCCTCCCTGTCCGCCTCCATACCATGCGGTTGCATGTTTGACTTATTTCCTTCAAACTTTGACCGGCTCTAGATTCTTCGTTTGGACTCCGTTTTCTGAGCCGTTTGCGTCTATGCGTTCGTCTCTTTGTCTACTTTACTCCCAGCTTGGTTTTCCTCATGTTAAACCAATAAATTTGTGAGATAAACAATAAAAAATAAACTAGAGGAAAACTAACCGAAGTGGAGAAATGAGCAAGAAAAGTGCTAATATTATATATGAAATACACCTATAAAACATGCTCATTTGGACACTTATCACACCCCCACACTTATCTTTTTGCTTGTCCTCAAGCAAAACCATGTACCCAAGTAAGTAGGGAATGCTCAATACTAACAAATATTATTATGAAGGGTAGGATAAACATGATCTTTAAACTTATTGAGGAGTGTGAAAAATCAACTGCTGGTGGCATAGGTGTGCTCAGGGCAAAAATAAAATATAGAGTTTCGGGGTATGATCTAAGGTACTTCAATGTTTTCTTTTAGGTGACTCTGAGGACTTTTACCGTGGCCAACTTCTCTCAAGAATGGGCATTGAGGAGAAAACAAAAGGAAAAATAGATTTATGCATTTGTTTCACTTTTGCATATGGGATGAGAAAATGTAGGCATAACGCCTTTGTATTTAAGAACACTCAACTCTCTTTGTTGGTTACCAATGGTGTCTCACAAGTCCCTTATTATTTTTCTTTTTTCTTTGTTTTTTTTAACAGAGAAGCACCCCTTAGCAATCCCTAAGAGAGAAGACAGAAAGAAACCCTGAGCAATAAAATCCAACCATTGCAGATTATTTGGTCACACCGCATATAAAATGCTCCTCAAAAGTAATCAAAATTTTAAAATTTGTACCATTTATCCCACAATTCATAACATTATTTGTTTTTAAAGAGAACAACCTATATTAGCAGGGTACATAATTTTAATTTTTGAACAAATGCAAGATAAGCAGAGAGATTAAAACAATTAAAGCACAAAATGCCCTAAAAGGCTCTTCCCCCACACTTAAGCTCAAGCAATGCCCTCATTGCGTAAATAAAATAAAATTAATAGGGCATGCAATTAATAAAGGAAAGAGTGTACTCCCCAGATTTCGTAGAGTGTGTAGAGCTCCCCCACACTTGAGTGCAGCTGTGGAATGTCATGAAATGAACCTGTAAAGAATATTCTACACAGCCAGAAGAACTCAAGTGAAACCTGCATTTTATTATAACATAATAAAGGGAAATATAGTACAAAAAGAAAACAACACTAAATTAAAGGAAATATAAAAGATAGATAGTGGGTTGCCTCCCACCAAGCTGCCCGGGTTTAACGTCTCTAGCTAGACGTATTTGACCAAGCTTTAGTTTGGAGAAGAGTTCGAGGGCGAGTTGTCCCGCTGTTCTTGGACAAAATAAGTTGCAGAGAAGTCATTTGGAATATTAGAATGAGAATTATACCTTTTAAGACGTGCCCCGTTGACCTTGAAAGTTTCGCCTTGCTTGTTCTGGAGTTCAAAGGCACCGTACGGAGTCACACTAACAATCTGGAAAGGGCCGGCCCAATGAGACTTGAGTTTCCCAGGGAAGATCCTTAATCTAGAGTTATACAAGAGAACCCAATCACCAATTTCGAAGTCCCTCTTGAGGATCATTCTGTCGTGGAACTTCTTGGTGCGCTCTTTATAGATTTTAGCATTCTGGTAAGCCTGATCTCGCAGCTCCTCTAATTCAGAAAGTTGGAATTTCCTTTTCTCTCCTGCAGAGGTCATGTCAAAGTTTAGGGCCTTGATTGCCCAATATGCCTTATGTTCCATCTCTACAGGTAAGTGGCATGCTTTCCCATAGACCAGCTTAAAAGGAGACATCCCGATGGGAGTCTTGAATGCAGTGCGGTAAGCCCAAAGCGCATCATCCAGCTTAAGTGCCCAATCCTTTCGTGATGAGTTAACCGTCTTCTGGAGGATCCATTTTAACTCACGGTTGGAAACTTCTGCTTGGCCGTTTGTCTGGGGGTGATAAGGTAAAGCTACCTTGTGACGTACCCCGTACTTAACCATAAGCGCTTCGAATAAACGGTTGCAGAAGTGAGATCCACCATCACTGATAATAATTCTGGGCACGCCGAAACGGGTAAAGATGTACTTTTTGAGGAACCTGGTTACTGTCTTTGCATCGGCATGATGACAAGGTATAGCTTCTACCAACTTCGACACGTAATCAACTGCCACTAGAACATATTGGTGGCCCTGTGAGGAAGGGAATGAAACGGTATGATTCGGAACCCTCCGATACGAACTCGAACACCAAGGATTATAGTGGTTCGGCCAATAATCCGGCCTACGTCCACTTCTAGACAGAGCTATTATTCATTCTTGGGTTTACAAGTCTAGAGAGCCTTTTGGGGTGAGCTCTCTCTTTTCTCCCTTGAGTTCTTTACAAATGAGCCCCTCTACCTCTATTTATAGACTTCCTATGGCCATGTTACCCTTAAGCCCCTATACATGTGATAGTATTACATAAATACAACTATCAGTCTTTTTATAGGTCTCCGGACTGAAATACTGCTTCCGCCTTGGACTAACTCTTCCGGACCGTCACTTTGATAATAACCCCTCCGGTAGTTACTCCGTCGGTAGCGATTCTTTAAGCAGCAGCCTTTCCGGTAGCGGGTCCTCCGGAAGTAGGGCTTCCAACGATAGGCCTTCCGACAATTGGTCTCCGGTAGACTCTCTCTTGGTAGATCCTTCCGGAAGCGGGGCCTTTCGGTAGCAGGCCTTCCGACAATTGGCCCTCCGACAATTGGTCTTCCGATAGACTTGTGGCCTTCCGTTAGCAGGCCTTCGGTAGACGCTTTGACCTTCTGCATGGTATATTTCATACCATTACATCAGTCCCACAAGTTCTACTTTTTAACACTAAAAAGTGGAACTTATAAAAAGAAGATAAAATTTACACTTTGTACTCTTTTCTTTTCTACTATATATCTCCTAGTCCCACAAGTTCTTTTTCTTTTGCCTAAAAAGGAAATGAACTTAAAAACTTTAGCCTATGTAAGAGCTTGTCTTCCGGTAACAAAGAAGTCCCACTTGTTCTGGGGGCGATGAAGTCCCACTTGTTCTCCTGAGAAAAGGTCTCCGCTCCTTGAACGTGCCATAGTAAGAAATCCAAAGATCTGGAATTCCGAAGGGCCATAGTAATCCCAGAAGACCATAATAATTCCAGAAGACCATAATAATTCTAGAAGACCATAATAATCTCAAGAAGTCCGAGATAATAATAATAATGGGATATTACTTCATAATCAGATTCCCGCTTGAATCACTTTATTCCTTGGACCTGCATACCTAAATTTAACAGACTAAAAGATATTTGTCTCTTGGGCTGCCCGGAGCGACCGGACTTCCCAAGAGTTTTTTGTTAGTTAAAGTATATTAATCACGGGGATAAAAACCCAAATATACAGCCTATAGGTGGCTTAGAGCAACATTTTTAAGTATATGGATAGCACAAGTCTGAAGTGAACAAAAAGAATTACTATAAATTCTATTGGTTCCCAAAAGTTGGAGATTCTTATAATGAATAATTTTAGACTGCTGTTTTGTTTTTTTTTTTTTTTGCCAAGATTTCTTTTGGTAACCCCTTAGTTACACTTTTGCTTTCACACTCTACCACTGTACACATGGTGAGATCGTCGATTTAACACTCTACCGACTTTGAGCCGGTGAGATCGTCGGATTAACACTCTACTGCCAGGACGCTGACAGTGAGATCGTCGGATGAATTACACTACCATCGTTGATGGTAGATCGTCGGATACAAAACACTCTCCCATGGCCAATGGTGAGGTCGTCGGATACATTCTTTTTTTTCGTCTTTCTTTCTTTCTCTTCTCTTTTTTTTTCAAGACTCGCTGGTCTTTGTTTTAAGTAAATCAGAAATTGTTTTAAAATATTTCTTTTTTGAAAACTAGAGGGTGATCAATCCTCTAGAGAAAGTTTTGTAAACTTCCGGTGGCAAAATAATATTCACAATGAAATATCAAAAGTTAGATACCTCTTTTTTACCGATGGGATAATATTACCCGTAGAGTTGACTGCGATGATGATGATGTTACCGGTGGAGATCACTAGCCGTTTACCTGCTACAGGTAGAGATAGAAGCAATTTGCCACTGGTGGAGATACCAATTTCTCACCGGTAGACGAATTTTTAGCTCGGTAGCCACAGTACCGGAAGTTGGTCATTAGTTGAAACTTCCATGTCTCCAGATCCTTGTCCGCTTCCTATTTTACAGAGGCTACTGGGCTCCCACGGACAGTGATGGGTTTGGCAAACAAATTCTTCGCTACCGGTGTCGAGTCTACGCAGGGCAGCACTCAGCGTTGCTGTAGTTGTTGAAGGTTATCCTATTTAATCGTCGCCCTCTACCGGGGTTGCTCACAAAACCGACAACGGTGGTTTTGGACAGATCCTGTCCGGTAGAAATTTCATGTCTTCGGGCATACATAGAACCCTCAGAAATACTAATTTTCCCGGTAACGACAGGAATGGAAAGCGGTGGGGCTTTGAAGAAAACAGCTTCCGCGAAATTAAATCGCCCCACTGGTAGATCCGTTTTCCTCAGAGGGTGACTTTTTAGTTGTCCGGTGTCGAATAACTCCCAACTTTTCTTTATCAGCAGTCGTAAGATCAGTTCGCCTGGCGGTGTGAGTTATTTGACTTTGTAGACGGAGATAACCAGAGGACTCGTTCTGACTTTGAAAACCGTTCTTATTCCTTCATCCCACTATTAAGCCCCAAGGTGGCGGTGAATTTGATAAACTTAGTAGTTTCCTAGCAAGCAGTCCACGTTAAAATAAGAATACTTGGTGCCGAACCTTCTGAGCACCCTTTGCTCTTTTCTTCAATTCACAACTCTTTCAATATCAGGCGACCGCAAGCATCACAGATAAAACTGTTCTAAGGCCTTCTGACTTCTCGTCCATACCTGGATCAAAGTAGCGCCTGGGACTCTCAGTAAACCAGTTTTGGGGTGCCTTGAACTTTCCCTCAGTCCATTGTGCGCAAGCACGAATTTGTTCATATCAGTAGCAGCAATTTCCACATCAAAACATGAGGAATAGTCACAGATGTTGAGTGTGTTAGTTAATTTGACTATTCACATTAAAAACAAATGCAAGAACTTAATTACACTGAATAGGATTGAGAATAAAACTAAACTGAAAGAAAGCAGGGTAGGCATAGAATAACAGTTTCCTACATTATTTTTGGGCGATGAGCAGAATTCAAACATTTTCTAATGTTTTATCAGCATACTCATTTAATAACGGCAGTAAACAGCAAAGCAAGCGTGACTCTATGACCATGGACTGCTTTTTAAAAATAATCATTACGAAAAAAGCGAAGACCAAACGCAGAAAGTGCTAGTTAAAGTTCTAGTTATACGTGACATCTTGAGTTCTTCACCAACACATGAGCAAGGTTGGGACGCCAAGCTAGAACAGAGACAAGACAAAATCTTAATACCGCACTGCAACAGTAAAACCAGGTTGTGAATGGTTGAGACAAGCGCCTTTTAACAGCAGCAAAAACAGAAGGCAAAATAGCCTATACTTTCTATGTGAAATCTGCTGATATTGTTTAATAGTGTAGCAGCAGCAACACTCATGGCTGAGAAGCGATAAAGCTGGTGTCATTTGACAGTGGCAAAAAATCATGTTCAATTTCCATCATCTCTGGTTTTTCAAAGTAAACTGTGTAGGAATTTGAAGTTGTGATTTCCAGCAGTGGAAACTTCTCTTGAAGCGCAAAGAACAGATGCTAAATTTCCCCTAGGACAGTTTGTGAGATATATATATTTAACAACTGATATAATCCTCATTTAAGCAGCGACCGTTATCGATTCAAGATTGACCGCAGTTTCACGCAATAATTTTATATCATTTACTCAAATGGTGCGCATTCAACAGTTATAATAAGAGGAGACTGTAAGCAGGTTGTGTTAATAGTTTAAGAGTACCGAAGTATCTAGCCGGGAGTACCGGTAATATGTGATTGAGAAGCATGCCGGTAGTGTCATAACTAAAGGATTTCTACCGGTAGTACGTAACTGAGAAGGATACCAGTAGCTTTGATCCTGATTTTCTTTCAGTCAACGGGCAATGCACCATCACGATCAAATCGCTCATAGTTTTTAGAGCAAAGTCATCTAGGTTTAAGCAAAAATGGAAAATCTCACATCCTTGGTTTACGCTCGTACCGACTCCTTTCTTAACGAATTAGGATTAAAGAATTACCTTGCTATGCCCGGTGCGATCGAGGCCGCAGTGTATTGACGTACCTCTATGATGTACTGTTACCGGTACTTTCCTGACAAGAATTCTTCCGGTAATGCCGCGACTTACGCCCCGGCCGGATTCTGTCTTGGACTCTGATCGTGACTAACCTCGTATGCGGGCTCCTTGATTGGTCCCAACAGCATGTCCGGGTTGAGGTTGTTATCAAAAGTGTTGATCGTCGTACCTGGCCAGCGGGATGACATTACCGGTAGCTTCGTATTACCGGTAGCTTAGCATTACTTTGTGGCGAAGATTGGATCCATCGGAGCGAAGGAATCGAATCACTGGATCTGAAGTGTCTCGATTCTGGTTCTCCTTTTTTGTATCAAATTCTTACTGAAATCTTGAACTTCTGGTAATGGAGTTTCTTCGAATGGAACTTCTAAGAATTCCTTCGGTCTGCTTTTTCTTGATCGTCATCCGGAGTAAGACCTTCAGCTTTGTAGTTGTTTTAGAGTTTTCATCATCGAATCGCCTCTTATTGAGCCATCCGACCGAATTGTGAATTTCTGAACCTCGATAATCTGTGCTTGAATGATCTGTATTCTCCCCTGACAAAATCGCAACGATTCTTGTCGTAGATCATACTTCACCACTTTTTCAAAAATCAGGAATAATACGTCAACTCGTTCATCATCTTGAATTGTGGATAATCGTGGTTGATGTTGTTCCTTCAGAGGAATCATCCCTACTTGGATGTGATTCCAAGTTACAACAATCGTCGGCGTGTGGTGGTTCTTTAGAGATTTGGCACCGCAAGGCTCTTTGCGATATGAATTCTTTTCGATCTCTGCCTTAAGCGTTAACCGTGGCTTTGATCTCACAAGAATCTCGAGGTTTCTTATTTTCTGATGAGTTAAACTGCTTCGCCGATTCCTAAGGTCATTCGATTCTTACTTTTGATATGAGTGATCTACTGTTTGAGGATTACGACCACGAATTACTCAATCACCATCGGATTCCTCCTATCGGAGATTTGATCGGAAGTACGGTGCGGTTGAATCGTTGTATCATCCGTAGAGAATTCTATTTCGAAGGTGTCGTGTGACGAATCTTATTGAGTTCGGCGCCAAATGAAACGGTATGATTTCCGCTCCCAGTGATCCCGCTTCATCGAGTATCCTCAACAATGCGCTCGATCTGAAGATTACGATCGACTACCTTAGTGAATCTTGACTAGATTGTGATCCGATACGAACTGAAGCGTGGCTGAATCGTGGTTTGATGTTTGTTTCCCACAGACGGCGCCAAATGAAACGGTATGATTCGGAACCCTCCGATACGAACTCGAACACCAAGGATTATAGTGGTTCGGCCAATAATCCGGCCTACGTCCACTTCTAGAGAGCTATTATTCATTCTTGGGTTTACAAGTCTAGAGAGCCTTTTGTGGTGAGCTCTCTCTTTTCTCCCTTGAGTTCTTTACAAATGAGCCCCTCTACCTCTATTTATAGACTTCCTATGGCCATGTTACCCTTAAGCCCCTATACATCTGATAGTATTACATAAATACAGCTATCAGTCTTTTTATAGGTCTCCGGACTGAAATACTGCTTCCGCCTTGGACTAACTCTTCCGGACCGTCACTTTGATAATAACCCCTCCGGTAGTTACTCCGTCGGTAGCGATTCTTTAAGCAGCAGCCTTTCCGGTAGCGGGTCCTCCGGAAGTAGGGCTTCCAACGATAGGCCTTCCGACAATTGGTCTCCGGTAGACTCTCTCTTGGTAGATCCTTCCGGAAGCGGGGCCTTTCGGTAGCAGGCCTTCCGACAATTGGCCCTCCGACAATTGGTCTTCCGATAGACTTGTGGCCTTCCGTTAGCAGGCCTTCGGTAGACGCTTTGACCTTCCGCATGGTATATTTCATACCATTACAGGGAATGGTCCCATAAAATCGATGCCCCAACAATCAAAGAGCTCCACTTCTAGTATCCCCTATTGTGGCATCTCATGTCTCCTGGATGTGTTACCCATTTTCTGACAATTATCACATTGTTTGCAGAATTGGTACACATCTTTATGAAGGGTCGGCCAATAAAAACCTGAGGCCAGGATCTTAGCAGCGGTCCTTGTGGGTCCATGGTGACCTCCAGCTTCCCGTGAGTGACAAAAATGAATGACGCTCGAAACCTCTTCTTCCGGGAGACATCGTCGAATCAACCCATCAGCACTAACTCGGAACAAATACGGATCCTCCCAGAAATAATGCCTTGAGTCAGAAAGAAATTTCTTCTTCTGGGAGTAGGAAAAATCGTAGGGAACTGTTCCAGAGACTAAATAATTGGCCAGGTCCGCGTACCATGGCTCCTGTACTTTGGTGATGGAGAAGACAGTCTCATTGGGGAAGAATTCGTTGATAGGCACACTATCCGTAGGAGTCACCAATCTAGAGAGATGGTCAGCGACGACATTCAATTTCCCGCTCTTATCTTTGACTTCGATGTCAAACTGTTGAAGTAGAAGAATCCAGCGCAACAAGCGAGGCTTGGCTTCTTGTTTTGTAAATAAGTATTTGAGAGCGGAGTGGTCTGTATGCACGATGACTTTGCTTCCCCATAAGTAAGATCTGAACTTATCGAGGGAGAAAACTATAGCCAGAAGTTCTTTTTCGGTGGTCGTATAGTTTTTTTGGGCGTCATTTAGTGTTCTGCTGGCATAAGCGATCACTCTCAAGATTTTCTCTTTTTTCTGGCATAGAGCTGCCCCCACGGCGTAGTCACTTGCATCACACATGATCTCAAACGGAAGAGACCAATCAGGTGGTATGACCACAGGTGCTGACACCAATTTTTGTGTTATAGTTTGGAAAGCAGCTGAACACCTTTCATCAAAATGAAACGGGGCATCTTTCTGTAGCAGGTCGGTCAATGGTTTGCTGATTTTGGAGAAGTCCTGAATAAACCGCCGATAAAATCCTGCATGCCCTAGAAATGCTCATATATCTCGAACTGTAGTTGGTGCTGGTAACTTCTCGATAACCTCTACCTTGGCTTTATCCACCTCTATTCCTTTTGCTGATATTTTATGTCCAAGGACGATCCCGTCCTTGACCATAAAATGACATTTCTCCCAGTTTAAAACGAGATTCGTATCCTCACACCGTCTTAGGATCAAATCCAGTTGTGCCAAGCATTTGTCGAAACTAGAGCCATAGACTGAGAAGTCGTCCATGAAGACTTCTATGCTCTGCTCGATGAAGTCAGCAAATATTGCTTGCATACATCTCTGGAAGGTAGCAGGGGCGTTGCATAGACCGAAAGGCATTCGTCGGTATGCAAAGGTACCGTAAGGACAAGTGAAGGTTGTCTTGTCCTGGTCCTCAGGTGCGATTGGTATTTGAAAATAACCCGAGAACCCATCTAAAAACAGTAGTACTCTTGCCCTGCTAGTCGTTCCAACATCTGTCGATGAAGGGGAGAGGAAATGATCCTTCCTGGTGGCCAAGTTCAAACGCCGATAGTCAATACACATGCGCCATCCTGTGATCTTTCTTTGAGGGATAGTCTCTCCCTTTTCATTAATAACAGCTTCGATGCCCCCCTTCTTAGGGACAACTTGAACAGGACTGACCCATGGACTGTCAGAAATTGGATAAATGATGTCGCGTCAAGGAGTTTCAGAACCTCCTTTCGAACTACCTCCTTGAGGTTAGGGTTTAGCCGGCGTTGAGGTTGCCTGATAGGTTTGTAGTTTCCTCCATATATGTGGTGCGTGCAATAGGAGGGATCAATTCCTTTGATATCAGTGATAGTCCACCCGATTGCTTTCTTGTGCTTCTTTAGTACCTCAAGTAACCTCGTTTCCTCCCCGGAATTCAGAGAAGAGGAAATAATGACAGGCAAATGGTCATTTTCAGCTAGGAAAGCATACTTGAGGTTAGAGGGTATTTCTTTAAGCTCGAGTTTAGGTGGTTGTTCCACTGATGGAATTGATTTTTGAGGTTTTCTGTCGAGTTCTTCGATTGGTGGCCGGTACGCTTGATAACCAGCCCTTCCTTTCTCTACGTACGCCAGCATGGCGTTAACTTCGGATCCTCCACCTTTTCTTCTAGAGAAGTAAATAATACTCGCTCTAGCGGTTCAGTTTCAGCTTCCTGGATGGAAGATGGGGAATACATGTCCTCATCTGTAGCAAAATCGCCTTCCTCCTCCTCATCATCTGTGAATCCCACTGCCTTAGCATGAGGAGAAAAGTTTGAGCTTTTCTTCATCATTTTCTGCATGTCGAATTCAATCGTTTCATCCTCGTACCGAAGAGTGATTTTTCCATCGTGGACGTCAATGATGGCTTTGGCGGTACAGAACGGTCGACCTAGAATCAGGGGAACCTCGACATCGTCATCCATTTCTAGAATGACGAAATCAGCTGGAAAGATGAAGCGAGACACTCCAACTACCAGATCTCGGACTATTCCCATGGGCTTGATCTCTGATCTGTCTGCTAGTTGGAGTTTGAAGGGAACCGGTTGCATTTCTCCTCCTTTAACTTTCAAGAAGGTGGCGTATGGCATGATATTAATGCTGGCTCCTAGGTCGCATAGACCACTTCCACAGTCCTCCCTCCCTATAAGACACGGGATCACGGGATTTCCCGGATCTGTTTGTTTGGAGGGAGTGCTCGAAGAAGGGCTGCAGAGCACTCCTGTGAGGTGCACTGTTTCTTTCCCAGGTTTCTTTTTTTCTTTGTCAAGAGATCCTTTAGAAATTTGGCGTAATTAGGCATCTCTTGCAAAGCATCAAGTATAGGTATGTCGAGAGTCAGTTTCTTGAAAATGCTCAAGAATTTGGAGAACTGCTCGTCGAGGTGTTTCTTTTTCATTCTATTGGAAAATGGGAGGTCACTATTTTTATGAGTGGAAGTTGGGATGTCGATGGTGACTCGAGATGGAGGTGGAGTAACAGGAGTAGGAACTTGGATTTCTGAGGGAGGTGAAGTTGGTTTGGTGGTTTCATCAACATTGATATAGGAATCTTCAAGATTTTCTTTTCCTTTGCTGGTGGCAAGTTCCCTTCCACTCCTTAAAGAGACTGCACACAAGTTTGTTGATTGTAATGTGCCATCGTCTATAAGGACTGAATTTGCTTGTTCCTTTGGATTGGGATTAGTCTGTGAAGGGAATTGACCAGGTGGTCTTTGTTGAGTAAGTAACTGTTGGATCTGAGATTGCAAGGCTTTTTGGTCTTTGCGCAGAGCTGCGACCTCTTCTTGCGTATCTCGGGATTTACCCATCATCGCCTTAAACATCTCCTGCATCTGAGACATATCAGACTCAGGATTCGAAGGAGGTTGAGTTGGTCGACTCGATGAAGCTTCATTGCCATAAGGCTGTTGTTGATATTGCCTTTGGCCTCCTTGGAAATTGGATTGAGGTCTGTAGTTTTGGGATGTTTGTAGGGTATGTGGGTTTTGGATATTTCTGTGTTTGAGTAGCGAAGGTTGGATTGCATGTTACGTTGCCATGGTTGTCTGTATCCTGAATTGTTGGTGATGTAGTTTGCTTCCTCCGCTGCTTTTAATTCTTGTAGTTGGGGGCATTGTTCATAATCATGAGGCCCACCACATTGCGTACAAGAATTAGTTGGAGATGGTTGGGATTGAGGAGCATAGCCTGGAGGGGTAGTAGGTGGTCGGGAAATCATCGACTTAGCTTGCTGAGGGAAGGAATTCATAGCCATCTGCTCAACCACTTTTTGTAGAGTACTGACTTTTGTTGCCTGCTGAGCATTTCTCCATGAGTTGCTCATGACTTTTCATCAATTGGTCGAACTTGTTATCACTTTCCCCAACATATAATCCTGGAGTACCGCTCCATGATCCACCGGAGGCCCAGTCTCTGATTTCCTCACAGAGAGATTCCATGCTTTTCAGAAATTGTGCTCCTGGCTTTTTCAGGATGTCAGCCCCTAACGAAGATAGCACCATTGTTCTGCACGGACAGATCAAGCCTTTGTAGAACAATTGTGATACTTGTTCCTTCGTCAGACCGTGGTGAGGACAAGTAAGTAGTAGGCCTTTGAAACGGTCCCAAGTTTCACAAATATTCTCCGACCCTGGTTGCTTGAAATTATAAATTTCAGCAATCATCTCCAAAGTTCAGCTCGGAGGTAGGAATTTGTTGTAGAACTTGGTGGCCATGTCGTCCCAGGTACCAATGGTACTCGGTGTTAGGCTATGATACCACTTGCTCGCGTTTCCCGTCAGGCTGTGTGGGAATAACGATAATCTTGCATATTGAAGTACTGCGTCGGTTGCAGTAAGACTGTTGGCATGTTGCAAGAATTTTGTAACATGTAACAGGGCTTCGTCTGGACTGGTGCCATCAAACATGCCCAACTCCTTCACACATCGAATCTGATGATATGGCTTCAGCTTCTGCCACTCATCGTATTCGGATGGGCTGAGGTGAGGAAGGATGATAGCAGGCTGTTGTCCTTGGTTAGACGGCCTGTTGATATTTCGAACCGTTGCTGGTGTAGCTGCCATGTTAGCTTCCGGGTCAGAAACTATCACTGTGGTGGTATTTCGTTGAGTTCGTCTCTGCCTGAGATTGCGCAGAAAGGTTCTCTCGATTTCTGGGATGTAACCAACCGTGTGATTATTAATATTTTCTGGGAGACTGTTTGACCTGATAAAAGGCATTCACCACTCAAAACAGAGAAAAGAACTGGTTATACGTTAGAATAATAAAAATGTTAGGAATTAGTAGACAAAAATTTTAAGTTAGTAGTTAGGGACAATGGAAAGAAATGACAATGGAACGAAATGACTGGAAATTTTAAGTTAGTAGTTAAGGACAATGGAAAGAAATGACAATGGAACGAAATGACAATGGAACGAAATAACAATAATAATAAGATGTCAGAAGTCCAAAGTTAGATGTCCAAGTCAGATCAGGAGTCCGATGTCCGAAATTGGATTAACAGTTTTTTTTTTAATTTATTTTACTATATTAACAGATTATTATAATATAACAGGTGAATTAACCGGGGCTTAGGGACTAGATTAAATCAAGTCCCCGGCAACGGCGCCATTTTGCAGAGTGGATTTTATCGTGAGTGATTAGTGCTGGTGAAATTGATAAAAGAAAGAAATTAATACTCAAAATATCCGTCGGGCTGCAAATAAAACCCGGTCGCAGTAGTATAGAAGACAGAAGCGGCCGGGGTCAAACCGTGGGACTTATAGCGAGATAAAATAGTTCCTAAACTTGTCACAAAAAGGGGGGAAGTTAATTGACTTGTTTTAGAGAAAATAATAAGCAGATTAGAAAACTGAGTGCAGATGAATTAAATGGAACTCCGGGTTCAGGTTTTATATAATCAGATTAATTATGCTATCTCTACCGGTTTAATATATTAGTTTGGCAAAATTCCTGTTATTATCCTAAGGACTAAGTCATAGACCCTTAGAACTCGTTTACCAGAAAATGCTCGGTCTAATCAAGGTTCGAGCAATACTATGTAAACGGACGTTTAATTCGAGGAATTATTATTGCATCTGAAAATACTAACCTATTAAATCATAATAAGCTTTCTCCAGATTTACGGCTTAATTAACCTGTCTATTTATCACCTGGTCTGGTCAAAATAGACTTAGGAAAACATTTTAATAAATTCATGTAATTTATTAAAATGGTGAGAGAAAACCTTTAAGCGTAACAAACTGATTTATTTTAACCTAAGGTAGAAATATTGATTACAAAATTAAACAAACCATAATTAAAACCTTTGCCCGGAGCAAATCCTCCTTAGCCTGACATATTGAAGACAGAATAAGAAGTAGAGGAATACATCTGAGAAGATGTTTATTTCCGCTCCGCTATCTTATCTGCTAATATTTTTGACAGAGGTTGGACAGGATAACGGTATGAAGTGGAATGATTTATGGGATGAGATATAGTATGGAATTTTTGTGGATGAAATGAGTGATTTTATGGAGAGTTTTATGGTATTTTTATGGAAGAAAATGGCATAAGTTTGGGGTGGAACGTGTGTGTTTTTGTTTGAAGTAGCAGTGGTATTTTATAGAGGAGAGGAAGAAGAAGAACGACTGACAGAGGTGGAAGGGCATTGATTGCTCAGGGGACAGAACGCGAAGAGTAGATAGATAACTTGCAGGTCGACGGGCGAAGTCGACGAGCGAAGTCGACAAAGAAAATCTGTTATGCGTGCGATTTTAGTCGCGTCCGCATGATCGTCCGCGTCACGTCCGCGTGCGGACGTCTCTGTCTTTTTTCCTGTTCGCCCGGCCTCTTCTTCTGTCCGCATGACCGTCCATCTGAGAATGGAGCGGACGTCTCTGTGAGTTCCGCCTCCCTGTCCGCTACGCGGACGTAAGTGGGAACCGCCTCCCTGTCCGCCTCCATACCATGCGGTTGCATGTTTGACTTATTTCCTTCAAACTTTGACCGGCTCTAGATTCTTCGTTTGGACTCCGTTTTCTGAGCCGTTTGCGTCTATGCGTTCGTCTCTTTGTCTACTTTACTCCCAGCTTGGTTTTCCTCATGTTAAAACAATAAATTTGTGAGATAAACAATAAAACATAAACTAGAGGAAAACTAACCGAAGTGGAGAAATGAGCAAGAAAAGTGCTAATATTATATATGAAATACACCTATAAAACATGCTCATTTGGACACTTATCATAGATTGTCTTACGAAGGTGGTGAAGTTTGTGGCTATAGAGGATACCTGGAAGTTCCCGAAGTTGGCAGACTTGTTCCATAAGGAGGTGATCCGGCACCATGGTGTGCCAAAGACCATTGTGTCTGACAGGGACCCTCGATTTTTGTCCAGATTCTGGGGTCAGGTTTAGGAAGCCTTGGGTACGAAGCTGAAGCTTAGTACGGCATTCCATCCATAGACCGACGGTCAGAGTGAGAGGACCATCCAGACACTGGAGGACATGCTGAGACCATGTTCCTTGGATTTTCAGGGGAGCTGGTTAGAGCGTCTACATCTGATAGAGTTCGCCTACAACAACAGCTACCACTCCTCAATACAGATGCCACCATTCTAGGCACTTTACGGTCGACCGTGTAGGACTCCTTTTTGCTGGGATGAGGCCCAGGGCCGTAGAGCAGATCAAGGAGGATGTCCTACAAATCTGTAGGAACATGAGGGCAGCTTAGGACCGGTGGAAGTCATATGCAGACACCAGGAGGAGAGACATTGAGTTCACTACCGACGACATGGTATTCCTCAGAGTGTCACCAATGAAGGGGATCTTCCGGTTCGGGCAGAAGGGCAAGTTGAGCCCAAAGTATGTTGGACCTTATGCGATTAGGGAGCGAGTGGGCCCGTTAGCCTACATACTGGATTTGCCAGCAGAGCTCGGGAGGGTGCACGACGTCTTTCACGTATCATAGTTGAAGAGGTATGTGCCCTATCCATCGCACGTTTTACAGCCAGAGACTTTAGAGTTGGACCCCGCTCTACGATATGAAGAGGTACCACTCCGCATCTTCGATATGAAGACGAGACAGACTAGGAACAAGACCGTTAGCATGGTCAAGGTTCTCTGGTCGAACCATGAGGTGAAGGAGGCTACATGGGAGTTAGAAGACTCCATGAGAGCGAAGTATCCAGCACTCTTCGAGTAGTGGTTGTGATACTTATACGGGTTCGTGGTCAAACCCTTTTTAAAGGGGGTAGACGCCACTTGGCTTGCGTATATGTTATGCATTAGGTCTTGTTTTTGTGGTGTGTTTTGGTGGTATGCTGCGCCATACATGTTTGTTTGGATGATTGTATGTTTGATATATCTTATGTATGTGCCTTAGTGTACCTGTTTGACTATATATATATATATAGTACCGCTGTGTACTTCTGTTGGTAAGTTGGATGTGCACCTTGTTTAGTGCTATGATATGAATGAGTTTATGTCATGAGTTTCGGTTACTTGATATGTGTTGTATCAACTATGATACATACAGACTAGGTCTGAACCTAGTGGGATTTACTCCCTAGCAATGGTCTGTTTTGATTACTTAGTGGAACTGGATTCCTTAGGTCAACTATAGATGAGTAAGGACTTCGGGACGAAGCCTTTTTAAGGGGGGTAGATTGAAATACCCCTAACCTTAAAAATAATAATTAAATGATCTATTAATGATCTAAGAAGATTAATAAACATCTTAATACCATTGGGGAACAATCTAAAGATCTCAACAAGGCAAAACATGCCTTAAGATCGGTAAAGCCAAAAATGTGCTTTAAGAAACCATAGAGATTGTATGACCTCAATTAGGATCCAAAGTGGATTCCTAAGTATTATAATTATGTAATGAACACTATAAAACTATTCTCAAAGGAAACCAAGCTCAAAAACATGTTCTAACACAAATTATGCTTTAAAACTCCTTAAAGCACGTTTTTGAGAAAATTGACTTTCTGAGTGAGTTTTGAGTGATGTTAGGCATTGTATTAGACCTTGTTATAATAATTTACTATAATGTACCACATTAGAAGGTCTAAATCCAAGATTTCAAAAAAACAAAACAGAAATATGGCATTCATTTGTGAATAGTAATGCAAATAGTGCATTTTAAGCAAAATTGACTAAGTCAAGTCAATGGTCAAGATTTGACTCATCCATATCCTAAATGAGGCGGAAGCTTAAGGGATGGAGGACAGAATATTCACCTTTAATCAAAATATCTAGCCAATTTGGTGAATCACCATTTACTATTCCATTTTCTACTTTTTATTCATTAAAACACAAATTCTTTCTTTCTCTTTCCTCTTGTCCCATTCCAGCCAAGCCCTCAGCAGTTCTTAAAGCTCTCAAGCTGTGTTCTTGAGCATTCAAAGCAAATAAAACTCTTTTCCACCTAAGGTAATGGTTTAAGGCATATTTTAGCTCTTTTTCTTCATCTCTTCATCACCTACACATGGAGCTTATAATCTATCACTTTCCATGGCTTATTCTCAGTATTTTAAACCTTGAACAAGATCCATTCTCGACTGAAGCAACCTTTGGGACCAAGGTGGTCAAAATTTCCATTATAAGGTAAAAACATACCTTAAGGATTCTTACTCTTCATCCGGTTTTCTTCTTCTGTTTTCTATGAGTTTATTCACTCATAATTTTCATATTTTCATGTTGATTCAGTGTGTTAACCACTTGGAGCGAGGGTGGCCGAAAATCAAAAGAAAAATAATTCTTTAAGGCATTTTGCCAAGGTAAAATCTATTACCATAGCACCTTGCTGTTGTCTAGCTATTCCCCATGTTTTTATGGTGAATTTAACACCATGTGGTGTTCTTGATTCAGGCCGAAACCTCTTTGAGACTACCATTCCTTTTTAATGTGATTTTTGCCTTAAATCTTACATTTAATTGTTCCTTATGGTTAGCTCATGCTTGGAGTGTAACCATATCTTATTTTGGTGCATTAAACATGTTTAAGTGTTGTGGTGATTTTTCCTCCAAGCTGCAGAGTGGATATTAGGGCTTTAAGTACCTAAATCAAGGTATAAACACCTTAAACTTATGTTATTATGATTTTTCAGCTCATATTAAATATATGCCGAGAGTGGAGTTAATTAAATGGGTGATTTTAACCTAAGTATGGAAAAAATGATTAGATAAATTAAGCTAGTCATTAAAGTGGTTTAATTAACATAATGGTCAAATTATGATATTATGTGGAAAAATAATTAATGTACAGCAAGGCCGAGAGTTTATAGTATATTTTGGGCTATTTATGTGTAATTTTATGTTATAAAGCAAAGTTGTAATAAGGCCATGTCATTAGGCCATTTTAATTTAAGTTTAAAAGCTTATTTAATTTAATTTATGCTTATATTATAAAGTGTAACACCCCAATTCAAACCAAACGTGGTCTCGCAACTTAACAGCATATATATATACACGTCACAGCGGAATTCTTTACACACCAGGACCTTGTCACGGTCTGACTACAGAATATACCGAACATTAGTACATAACAACCTTTACCAAATACATTTCCTTCTCACAATCCTCTCACATCCTATACATCTTACTAACTCAATTGCCATACGAGTGTACATGCACAACTCGTAGGCCACACTTAACCAGCAGCACTTGTACCCCTTCTTACTCTAGCGACGGCCGCCTCCTGATGTTCACCTGTGTAGTAAAAACAGCCCCCAAAGGGGGTCAGCACGAATGCTGGTACGATCCTCTCATGGCCCCCAAGCTAACGTGGCTATGACGACTAATTGTCGATAGCATGGAGGTTGATTTGATGCACAACATAATAGTAAGTGCAGTAAACAACAAACCAAATATGAACAATCAAAGTTCACACACAATGAACGACTTAGATGCGTTCCCTTAATTAGAGAGTTAATTATTTAACTCCTCAAGTTGTATTTCCTCTTATTCTCAGTCCATCCTTATCGCACCTCAATCTTAGTCTTATCTTAATCTTAGTAGCAACCATCGTTTAAAAAGGAGTGGATGTAGCTTATCTTAGTCTTAAAAATACAAATCATCCTTTAAAAAAGAATGGTTGTAACTTATCTTAACCTTACCTTAATCTTAATCTTAACTTATTCTCAGTATATAAACCGTTCCTGGAGGGGAATGGTTGTATCCTAAGTCCAAACCTGGGATTTAGGTGATCCTCCGCACCATCTTAATGCCACCTACCCTGGACGGAAGTCCAGCGTAGCTGAGCCGGCAACCGGCCCTAGGCTACAAGTCCGTAGACAAGTCCTTAAGCGGAAGACGGATCTGCTATAGATACCGACCCCCTTCCCTTAGCATGCATGACCGGAGTCAGTCCCGGGTTTCCTCACTCAAGCTCCAGTTAGTAGTAGTCTCAAGACCATGTTCGTTGGTTAACCTCTTTTGGTTTATATGAACCCATATTAGGGAGCGTTCCTTAGTCTCACACATTTCCTTACTAAACGTTGGTTAGTAAGTTCTCACGGTATGTTGTGTTAGTTTTAAAACATCACACAACAATACAATAAACATAATATTCCGGTTGCATGCTTTATCTTGTTTAGTGAGCACACAAAAACTAATAGCACACAAGCCGAGGGACACCTCGTTATCAAGCAGGTCACAAGAAGAACTGTACCATTCACCGTTGGTCGTTCGGTTGCTTAATCTCTTCCGGAGTCCAATTCCCAAGTCCTAAAACATTCATTCAGTTTTAGGTTGTTAATCACTTAACTCAATTCAAATTACTTCTCTCACTTAACTTAATTAACTTACTTAACTTACTTAACCCTTAATGATCCCCATCTAACACCTCTTAAGTCTTACAACTTAATCTTACAAACTTAACCTTAAACTTTTAAGCTTACACTTAACTTAATCCCCTAGGTCTTTATACCTCTAGTAATCTTTGCCCCCTCAATGGGGTACCCTAAATACCACTAAACTCTCTTAGGGTTTCTCTTTTTTTTTTTAAGTCTTAAGGGTCGTCCGACCCACTGTCCAACCCACCAACTGGGTCGGACCATTCCAGAGACTCTCGGGTTTGAAAAACTCCTCTTGTCCGACCCACGTCCGACCCAACCAACTGGGTCGGACCATTACAGAAATTTTTCCGTCTTTTAAAACTCTCCTGTCCGACCCATGTCCGACCTAACCAACTGGGTCGGACCATTATAAAACCCTTCACTGGCGTCTAACAGAGGCCGTCCGACCCAAACTTGGGTCGGACCCCTGGGTCGGACGCCACCAGAACATGTCCAAAAATTGTTAAATCTTCACCAAACTTCTCCTAAAGCCTTATAATGTATTTTAACATCATTTAGACCTTTAAACCCTCCTTTAATCATCCTCCAAACTCATTAAAATAACCTCCAAAGATCATCCTAACCTTTTGCTCAATTCTTGCAAGAAATTCCTAACACTTGTTAACTAATTCCTTATTTCTCTAACATGTGCATTTTATCTAAAACTTCAACTAACCAAAGTGTTTCTTTCCTACCCATATAACTCCTCCTTAACATCATTGCACTCCATCTTTGCTTGTTAAACCTTCCAAGGTCATCTTGCATGTCCATGCACAATTTTCCCTTCTTTCCTTTGGTTACTCATCACTCTTAAACTCTTAAGCATACCTATACCTTTCTTTCCATTACCTTAATACCTTGACATTGTTCTTCATCTTCCCTAACCATGCAACGCCCTCCTTAGACATTTCCACTTCTTTTATGCAACTTACACACCATTCACCTGATCATACCCTCTTATACGTTTCTAGTCATTTCTTTGACGACTTACAACATTCCCCCACCAATCTTCACTCCCATCACCTAAGTCCACTCATTACCATCTAACTAAAACCTTATTGTTCCACCACTAACATCACCACCTCTTTCACAAACTTCCCGAACTCTCATTGTTCTACACTTAGTTCATACCTAAATCATCTCAAGGCATTATACATCATTTCCTCCAGATTCTTGCACAAGTCTTAGCATTCCTCATCACATGATATTGGTGTGTTTAATACACTCACCAATCCTCTAATTCCTCCTAGACATCTCTAGGTCATCCTAAACCTCAAGAACTCCTTAGTTCACTCATTTCCACTCAAATTCCTCATAATGACTCCTAGTAAATCCTAGGTCATATTAATTCACCACCATCACCTAAACACTTATTTTCTACTCAAATTTCGCCATAGCTCCTCTAGTATCTTATCATGCCCAAACACATTATTTTTCCTCATTCAACCATCTCACACACATCAAGTTCTTTCTTATCATATCTCATCACCCAAACCAACTCATCACAATAAACTCAATATATTACAATAATCTTAAATTGCATAGCACTAAGGCTCTTAAATGACATGGCTCTTAGGCCCTTAAATAACTTAAACTTAAACACTGAATTTCCCACATATAAAAGCCTTCAACCTGCAAATACACCCATCAATCTCATAGTAGATATAATGCTCTTAAAATCCATCTCAAACTTATATTACTAACTCATTCCCATTGGCTCCTTAGTCACAAGTTCACAAGCTTAATTTAAGTTCTTTTTCTTAGGTTGCATAACCCATTACCTAATGTAAGCCCTAGGCTACATTGGTACTCATCTAAAACTCATTCCTTAAACCTTAAACCACCATTAGGTAAGTAATTTACCTTGTTTTCTCAGCTTATCTTATCTTCCTCCTTAGACCTTCTTCTTGAATGAATATCGGCCACCACTTAAACTTCCTTTGCCAATGTTCTAACCAATATTCAATGACTCACATGAGTACTAAACAATACACTAACCTCAAGGAATGAAAACCTAGGTTAGAAATGTGTTCTAAGGCATAAAAGTGGATGATTGCCTTTGAAGTCTCAAAGTAGACTTGGGCATTGAATGTAATAGGACCTCCACTAGTCCTTGGTGAATAAATCAAGCTAGAACAAGGCATAAAAACAAGGCCCCATGAGTAGTAATTTTCGGCCATGTGGAAGGAAGGATGGAAATATGGTTTTTCTTACATTTTCCTTACCTTGAATGAATGGAGAACCAAATGGGCTCTTCAAACTTGATTTTCCTCCATCAATGGAGTTTCCTCTTGGCACCAAAATGGAGCTTTGAAGGATTTAAAAAGATAGGAAGCAAGGTCTTGGTCTAACTAAGAGATACATGTGCTTAGTTTTTGATTTGGAGCAAAGATGAACACTTGGTGAGCATTTGAAGGTGGAGAACCCATGGATGGAGCTCTCTCAGTTTTGGAGCAAGAGAAGAGAAGAAGAAACCGTGGGAAGAAGAGAAATGCAGAGAGAAAAGGAGAAAGGTAGCTTATTAAGAGATATTTTTCTTTTATAAAGCAAATAGTAACTTTACTTATTTCCCTCTTCTTTCCTTTATTTGAATGACTCATGTGGTGACTCACCACTCTCAAAATCGGCCCCCTTGTTAAATATGTGCATTAAAGCACATTTTGTGTTTTAACTTGTTTTCAAGCTTGGTTTTCTTTGGTAATTGTTTTAACTCACCCAAGTCTCTCCAAGCTTAGAGCACATTTTTGCCCTAATTGCCCTTAAGGCATTTTCTTGTGTTTTCCTTGGTTTAAATTGTCTACCAATCTTTCTAAGGCATATTTTAGCCTTACTACATCATAATTTGATATTTACTTAGCATACTTAGGTTTGGGGTATTTCAATCTACCCCCTTAAAAGAACTTTGTCCCCAAAGTTCCCATGCATCTTATCTTATTAGAATACATGTCTTACCTCATTCCATAGATCATATAGATCATACTTATGTATACTCAAACTCATTGAATCCTTAGGTGCACCATATGCTTATTCTTAAATTTCACACAACACGCTTACGCATGTATAGCACTCAAAATTCCCTTTATTCCTCTTGATGATCAAAAACATTCACATAAATTCCAACGTATTCTCCCATGTCACCGGTCCGTAGACAATGGCTCATTCATCCTCGTCACCATGGGCCAGAATACAAAACACTCTACTCTCCCCATGTCACCGGTCCGAAGACAAAGGCTCGTGCGTCCTCGACTTCATGGGCGAGACTCAGTAAAAAGGTAATCCTTTTTACGAGGTCATGTGAGGAATAATTCCTCTAATTAAAAATACAATGAACTCCAATTTCATTTTTATCCTAAGGCCTCTATCCATAGTGTGATTTAATTGTGACCACTGGTAGGGAGTTTCAGGAATCATCCCACCCTGATGTGATCAGCATCAGCGTCGAACTATCCTTCCACTCCCTTTTGTGTTCGGTTTCCCTTGATCCCTAGAAAATCAAGTTCCACCTCCCACATCATTTTCAAACATCCACATAATTCACTCATGTCCAATTTTCTATCTTTTTAGTTCTTCTAATCATAATCAATACATCTCCAAAGTGTGGACTCAGTCCATCAAACATTCTCGATTCATCTCTTAGTAATTACCTCAAGACTTAAATTCCGACTAAGTTCTATATCAGTCTCATACCAACTTCCGCCGTCTCATACCACATAGCATTACTATTTCCTTCCTCATACTCATATCAAATAATATCTCATAGTGTTATCTTATTCTTATCTCACACATAGTCTCATATCGACTCATACCTCATATATATTCCTTATTTCTTAAATCTCCTTATTCCTCTTCCTTAATTCTCTTAACTTGTACTCACACCGGAGTTAACAAGATAAGTACTTAATATGTATGGTATTCACATCTTCTGTGTGCAATAACCATAATTTATCTCAAAATGTTTATGTAAAACATATTCTTAAATTATCTTATGCTGTACACACCGTAGTTTATGTACTCAGTACAAAAACATACGCTAAGCGGTTTTCGCTCTACCCCCCTTAAAATGGATTACGCCCACGTAATCAGCATTATATCATCCTTGAACATAAGTTCAAGATGTCTAATTCTCACCAAGCATTCTAGCTTCCACTTCATCTATCTTACTTATAATTCGATCAGAAATTACTTAGTCTCCGTATCAAGGATTCTTAACGGTACTTGTACCATTTACTTAACTTAGTTTGGTCTAATCTCAAAGATAGTGGTCTGCTAGCTTCCGCTGCGCGACTCTGATAATCTTAGGCTTAACTGTCTCGCTTATCCTTTTACAGTATTGTATATTTTCCTCCTGTGCGCTTATGGTTTAGCACTAAAGGTCCCTCAATGGTCACGTGTTATCTCTACATATACACGGCCTTGATGAGTTGTAGCTCGTCTATCCAATCTCCCTGGAGATCTAATGTTCATACTCTTAGTGTTTTCTCGAATGTCTAAATCATTCTCCTCAACTGACCTTTGGTCTGAGGATGATTCCTAATCTGAAACTATTGTTTAGTGCTTATTGCACTTTACAGTTTAATATTATTCATCTTAAGACATGTCCTATGTCTATACTTAATCATCCGTGCTTCTCGCACTTCATAGTCCTTAATTATTTGTTCTCTGATTCCCTTGCGTTGCTGGTTCAACTGAATTCTTCTCTTCGATTGTTTGTGGTAATGGCTGCTCTTGTCTGATCTTGTGTCGTTGTCCGTGGTACGGAGTCGACTACCTCCCGTGTTCCTTACACCACTCGTCTACATGCATGGGGTACCTTACTGGTACATTACTACTTACCTAACTAACTCATAAATGAGCGTGTCAGGCCTGCAAGCCCCTGTGGGGTGCAGTGGTCCCACGTCTCGTTTTAGTAAACTCATAGTGTTCGTCACACGTTTAGCTATTGCTAATTATGAAGTATTCTGTTGTCGATCTCCTCTTTCATCGTTCCATAATAACATTTATTGTTCTTCTTGAAGTTAATCAAGGGAAATCCATTATTGTGTTCTTGGGTATGGTATGCTCTGGCTCCTTTCTGTATTTCGTATTGATTCGGTCTCTTAATATCTGAGGTCTCTTTCCGTAGAGCCTCTTAGTTTCTTCCTCATATTTGTTTAACTAGGAATGCACTTCCAGGTCCTTAAGGAATGGGTAGTGTGCTTCCTGTGAAATCTTACCTAACCAGGTCCAGACTACTGGCATCAATGCACACTTCGTCTACCATCTTATTTCCTTGCTTATGCTGGTCTTAACTCATAAATCTAATTGCCTCAGTGTCAACATTTGACGGCTCATACCTAACTGTCGCTTTTACCACGCACCATGACTTAATCCACTTATATAAATATTGTACTCACGACCACTACTACCGTGGTAGTTGGCCTTTACTCTATTGCCCATTGATGGTGCAACTCCTTACTCATTTATCCTAACATCTTATCTCATATTCAATTCCTTCCTGGTGCAAACACGCTAGGGTTTCTTTAATTCCGGTATTTGGCGGTTGTCGTACCGTGTTGAAAAATAGTTGACTCTTAATATGAAGATGTTCTGCTCCAATCTCAGATTCGTAAGTAGGCTAATTCCTCTCGCATTCTTTTATCCGTATGATGCTGCTTACCATGTAATTTAACCGGTTCCTAAAGAAGTCATTCACTGAATCACAAGCTCTTCTGAGCATTGGTCACTTGACGTGTCATAATGTGCAATCTCAATGTTTATCTCTGACCATTACTAATTCTTACATCCTGGGTGTTGGATATGGGGTCTATCTGTGCAACCTTCCTTATTACTCAAGTGTATTTGGTATGTTCTAAGGTAATCTCAAGGTTCATATTTTCCATTTTCTAGATAAAGTGTATTTCATCTCTAATATGTGAAAGCCCTTTTTGAGGGGTTTATTTCCACTCTTGGCCTCACAACAAGGAGAGGTATCCCCACCCTAATGGCATGGTTCGTTCTCCGCCCCTGTCCTTAGCATTATCTCAATATTCTCATTGGTACCTTTTCTTGGTAATATTTTCCCCAATCTAAGTTATAGGTTTGTAACCGTTCATATCTACGAATTGTAGTTCCTCATGGCTTGAATAAGCTCTCTTACAACTTACTGCGCCTCGGGCTCTGATGTGGTTAACATCCTTGGCTCGTAGGCTCTTCGTGCATAACACCTCAGTCCATTACTTGCACTCTTATTTATCTGTAGGTCATCCTTATAGGTTCTGGTCCTTTGAACACTATCCACCGTTAAGTTACATATTAAATGTAGTATAGGGTTTCATGGTAAGTTGCTGCATCCTGCTTCCTGCTATGGAAGTTTATTCAGGAGATCTGAGGTTACTTAGTGTCCTCAAATATACTGTCATTTTACTAGACTTACGTCTTTTAACAATCAAGGTTAGGTTCGTATTAGGCGTTTACCTTATGGTGTCCAAGTTGGATATCATCCTCTCGTCTTATACTTCCATCTCAACGCTTCGTTCAACTTCCGTTGACTATGCCACCCGTTGATGATCAATCATACTTGGGTGTTAATGAGTTAGACAAACAGTATTAACTGTCATTCATCAGTTTGTTCGGCTTGACTACACCCGCTCTGTGGGGGTAGTCCTCTAGGCCTCCCTCTGTCGGGATTGTATATCTTTAATCCTTAGTAGATTACTGCTTAAACTTATTCCTTTTGTCCCTGTTTCCGGGGTTCAACAACATCTTCATTATAGAATGTTGTTATTGGTATTCTTAATGGTCACCCTGGGAGTCCTATCCAGTTTTCGTTGGAATTCGTTGCTTCAACAGTTTCAATAGTATCTTATAATACATCCCTTGTATGTTATTACTTACATAGTGTTTTGCTCGCATTACCGAGCGATCTCTTAGGTTTTCCCCCTTGGAGTTCAGGGTTGGTGTTCTTACCGTACCATCTTAATGCCACCTACCCTGGACGGAAGTCCAGCGTAGCTGAGCCGGCAACCGGCCCTAGGCTACAAGTCCGTAGACAAGTCCTTAAGCGGAAGACGGATCTGTTATAGATACCGACCCCCTTCCCTTAGCATGCATGACTGGAGTCAGTCCTGGGTTTCCTCACTCAAGCTCTAGTTACTAGTAGTCTCAAGACCATGTTCGTTGGTTAACCTCTTTCGGTTTATATGAACCCATATTAGGGAGCGTTCCTTAGTCTCACACATTTCCTTACTAAACGTTGGTTAGTAAGTTCTCACGGTATGTTGTGTTAGTTTTCAAACATCACACAACAATACAATAAACATAATATTCCGGTTGCATGCTTTATCTTGTTTAGTGAGCACACAAAAACAAATAGCACACAAGCCGAGGGACACCTTGTTAGCAAGCAGGTCACAAGAAGAACAGTACCGTTCACCGTTGGTCGTTCGGTTGCTTAATCTCTTCCGGAGTCCAGTTCCCATGTCCAAAAACATTCATTCAGTTTTAGGTTGTTAATCACTTAACTCAATTCAACTTACTTATCTTACTTAACTTACTTAACTTAATTTACTTACTTAACTTACTTAACCCTTAATGATCCCCACCTAACACCTCTTAAGTCTTACAACTTAATCTTACAAACTTAACCTTAAACTTTTAAGCTTACACTTAACTTAATCCCCTAGGTCTTTATACCTCTAGTAATCTTTGCCCCCTCAATGGGGTACCCTAAATACCACTAAACTCTCTTAGGGTTTCTCTTTTTTTTTAAGTCTTAAGGGTCGTCTGACCCACCGTCCGACCCACCAACTGGGTCGGACCATTCCAGAGACTCTCGGGTTTGAAAAACTCCTCTTGTCCGACCCACGTCCTACCCAACCAACTGGGTCGGACCATTACAGAAATTTTTCCGTCTTTTAAAACTCTCCTGTCCGACCCATGTCCGACCCAACCAACTGGGTCGGACCATTACAGAACCCTTCACTGGCGTCTAACAGAGGCCGTCCGACCCAAACTTGGGTCGGACCCCTGGGTCGGACGCCACCAGAACATGTCCAAAAATTGTTAAATCTTCACCAAACTTCTCCTAAAGCCTTCTAATGTATTCTAACATCATTTAGACCTTTAAACCCTCCTTTAATCATCCTCCAAACTCATTTAAATAACCTCCAAAGATCATCCTAACCTTTTGCTCAATTCTTGCAAGAAATTCCTAACACTTGTTAACTAATTCCTTATTTCTCTAACATGTGCATTTTATCTAAAACTTCGACTAACCAAAGTGTTTCTTTCCTACCCATATAACTCCTCCTTAACATCATTGCACTCCATCTTTGCTTGTTAAACCTTCCAAGGTCATCTTGCATGTCCATGCACAATTTTCCCTTCTTTCCTTTGGTTACTCATGACTCTTAAACTCTTAAGCATACCTATACCTTTCTTTCCATTACCTTAATACCTTGACATTGTTCTTCATCTTCCCTAACCATGCAATGCCCTCCTTAGACATTTCCACTTCTTTTATGCAACTTACTCACCATTCACCTGATCATACCCTCTTATACGTTTCTAGTCATTTCCTTGACGACTTACAACATTCCCCCACCAATCTTCACTCCCATCACCTAAGTCCACTGATTACCATCTAACTAAAACCTTATTGTTCCACCACTAACATCACCACCTCTTTCACAAACTTCCCGAACTCTCATTGTTCTACACTTAGTTCATACCTAAATCATCTCAAGGCATTATACATCATTTCCTCCAGATTCTTGCACAAGTCTTAGCATTCCTCATCACATGATTTTGGTGTGTTTAATACACTCACCAATCCTCTAATTCCTCCTAGACATCTCTAGGTCATCCTAAACCTCAAGAACTCCTTAGTTCACTCATTTCCACTCAAATTCCTCATAATGACTCCTAGTAAATCCTAGGTCATATTAATTCACCACCATCACCTAAACACTTATTTTCTACTCAAATTTCGCCATAGCTCCTCTAGTATCTTATCATGCCCAAACACATTATTTTTCCTCATTCAACCATCTCACACACATCAAGTTCTTTCTCATCATATCTCATCACCCAAACCAACTCATCACAACAAACTCAATATATTACAATAATCTTAAATTGCATAGCACTAAGGCTCTTAAATGACATGGCTCTTAGGCCCTTAAATAACTTAAACTTAAACACTGAATTTCCCACATATAAAAGCCTTCAACCTGCAAATACACCCATCAATCTCATAGTAGATATAATGCTCTTAAAATCCATCTCAAACTTATATTACTAACTCATTCCCATTGGCTCCTTAGTCACAAGTTCACAAGCTTATTTAAGTTCTTTTTCTTAGGTTGCATAACCCATTACCTAATGTAAGCCCTAGGCTACATTGGTACTCATCTAAAACTCATTCCTTAAACCTTAAACCACCATTAGGTAAGTCGTTTACCTTGTTTTCTCAGCATATCTTATCTTCCTCCTTAGACCTTCTTCTTGAATGAATATCGGCCACCACTTAAACTTCCTTTGCCAATGTTCTAACCAATATTCAATGACTCACATGAGTACTAAACAATACACTAACCTCAAGGAATGAAAACCTAGGTTAGAAATGTGTTCTAAGGCATAAAAGTGGATGATTACCTTTGAAGTCTCAAAGTAGACTTGGGCATTGAATGTAATAGGACCTCCACTAGTCCTTGGTGAATAAATCAAGCTAGAACAAGGCATAAAAACAAGGCCCCATGAGTAGTAATTTTCAGCCATGTGGAAGGAAGGATGGAAATATGGTTTTCTTACATTTTCCTTACCTTGAATGAATGGAGAACCAAATGGGCTCTTCAAACTTGATTTTCCTCCATCAATGAAGTTTCCTCTTGGCACCAAAATGGAGCTTTGAAGGATTTGAAAAGATAGGAAGCAAGGTCTTGGTCTAACTAAGAGATACATGTGCTTAGTTTTTGATTTGGAGCAAAGATGAACACTTGGTGAGCATTTGAAGGTGGAGAACCCATGGATGGAGCTCTCTCAGTTTTGGAGCAAGAGAAGAGAAGAAGAAACCGTGGGAAGAAGAGAAATGAAGAGAGAAAAGGAGAAAGGTAGCTTATTAAGAGATATTTTGCTTTTATAAAGCAAATAGTAACTTTACTTATTTCCCTCTTCTTTCCTTTATTTGAATGACTCATGTGGTGACTCACCACTCTCAAAATCGGCCCCCTTGTTAAATATGTGCATTAAAGCACATTTTGTGTTTTAACTTGTTTTCAAGCTTGGTTTTCTTTGGTAATTGGTTTAAAATGACCATTAGAATATTACTAAGGTCTTATCATGATATTTGGGTACTCACCCAAGTCTCTCCAAGCTTAGAGCACATTTTTGCCCTAATTGCCCTTAAGGCATTTTCTTGTGTTTTCCTTGGTTTAAATTGTCTACCAATCTTTCTAAGGCATATTTTAGCCTTACTACATCATAATTTGATATTTACTTAGCATACTTAGGTTTGGGGTATTTCAATCTACCCCCCTTAAAAGAACTTTGTCCCCAAAGTTCCCATGCATCTTATCTTATTAGAATACATGTCTTACCTCATTCCATAGATCATATAGATCATACTTATGTATACTCAAACTCATTGAATCCTTAGGTGCACCATATGCTTATTCTTAAATTTCACACAACACGCTTACGCATGTATAGCACTCAAAATTCCCTTTATTCCTCTTGATGATCAAAAACATTCACATAAATTCCAACGTATTCTCCCATGTCACCGGTCCGTAGACAATGGCTCATTCGTCCTCGTCACCATGGGCCAGAATACAAAACACTCTGCTCTCCCCATGTCACCGGTCCGAAGACAAAGGCTCGTGCGTCCTCGACTTCATGGGCGAGACTCAGTAAAAAGGTAATCCTTTTTACGAGGTCATGTGAGGAATAATTCCTCTAATTAAAATACAATCAACTCCAATTTCATTTTATCCTAAGGCTCTATCCATAGTGTGATTTAATTGTGACCACTGGTAGGAGAGTTTCAGAATCATCCCACCCTGATGTGATCCATCACTACATCCCCGAACTATCCTTTCCTGCCCATTTGGGTGTTCGGTTTTCCCGACTTGCCCTAGAAAATCAAGTTTCCACCTCCACATTATTTTTTCAAACATCCACATAATTCACTGTCCAATTTTTCTATCTTTTTAGTTCTTCTAATCATAATCAATACACTCCAAAGTGTGGACTCAGTCCATCAAACATTCTCGATTCATCTCTAGTAATTACCTCAAGTTAAATTCCTACTAAGTTCTATATCAGTCTCATACCAACTTCCGCCGTCTCATACCACATAGCATTACTATTTCCTTCCTCATACTCATATCAAATAATATCTCATAGTGTTATCTTATTCTTATCTCACACATAGTCTCATATCGACTCATACCTCATATATTCCTTATTTCTTAAATCTCCTTATTCCTCTTCCTTAATTCTCTTAACTTGTACTCACCAGTAAGATAAAGTACTTTATGTATGGTTTCACATCTTCTGTGTGCAATAACCATAATTTATCTCAAAATGTTTATGTAAAACATATTCTTAAATTATCTTATGCTGTACACACCGTAGTTTATACTCAGTACAAAAACATACGCTAAGCGGTTTTCGCTCTACCCCCCTTAAAATGGATTACGCCCACGTAATTAGCATTATATCATCCTTGAACATAAGTTCAAGATGTCTAATTCTCAACAAGAATTCTAGCTTCCACTTCATCTATCTTACTTATAATTCGATCAGAAATTACTTAGTCTCCGTATCAAGGATTCTTAACGGTACTTGTACCATTTACTTAACTTAGTTTGGTCTAATCTCAAAGATAGTGGTCTGCTAGCTTCCGCTGCGCGACTCTGATAATCTTAGGCTTAACTGTCTCGCTTATCCTTTTACAGTATTGCATATTTTCCTCCTGTGTGCTTATGGTTTAGCACTAAAGGTCCCTCAATGGTCACGTGTTATCTCTACATATACACGGCCTTGATGAGTTGTAGCTCGTCTATCCAATCTCCCTGGAGATCTAATGTTCATACTCTTAGTGTTTTGTCGAATGTCTAAATCGTTCTCCTCAACTGACCTTTAGTCTGAGGATGATTCCTAATCTGAAACTATTGTTTAGTGCTTATTGCACTTTACAGTTTAATCTTATTCATCTTAAGACATGTCCTATGTCTATACTTAATAATCCGTGCTTCTCGCACTTCATAGTCCTTAATTATTTGTTCTCTGATTCCCTTGCGTTGCTGGTTCAACTGAATTCTTCTCTTTGATTGTTTGTGGTAATGGCTGCTCTTGTCTGATCTTGTGTCGTTGTCCGTGGTACGGAGTCGACTACCTCCCGTGTTCCTTACACCACTTGTCTACATGCATGGGGTACCTTACTGGTACATTACTACTTACCCAACTAACTCATAAATGAGCGTGTCAGGCCTGCAAGCCCCTGTGGGGTGCAGTGGTCCCACGTCTCGTTTTAGTAAACTCAAAGTGTTCGTCACACGTTTAGCTATTGCTAATTATGAAGTATTCTGTTGTCGATCTCCTCTTTCATCGTTCCATAATAACATTTATTGTTCTTCTTGAAGTTAATCAAGGGAAATCCATTATTGTGTTCTTGGTATGGTATGCTCTGGCTCCTTTCTGTATTTCGTATTGATTCGGTCTCTTAATATCTGAGGTCTCTTTCCGTAGAGCCTCTTATTTTCTTCCTCATATTTGTTTAACTAGGAATGCACTTCCATGTCCTTAAGGAATGGGTAGTGTGCTTCCTGTGAAATCTTACCTAACCAGGTCCAGACTACTGGCATCAATGCACACTTCGTCTACCATCTTATTTCCTTGCTTATGCTGGTCTTAACTCATAAATCTAATTGCCTCAGTGTCAACATTTGACGGCTCATACCTAACGGTCGCTTTTACCACACACCATGACTTAATCCACTTATAAATATTGTACTCACGACCACTACTACCGTGGTAGTTGGCCTTTACTCTATTGCCCATTGATGGTGCACCTTTACTATTTATCCTAACATCTTATCCATATTCAATTCTTCCTGGTCAAACACGCTAGGGTTTCTTTAATTCCGGTATTTGGCGGTTGTCGTACCGTGTGTAAATAGTTGACTCTTAATCTGAAGATGTTCTGCTCCAATCTCGATTCGTAAGTAGGCCTAATCCTCTCGCATTCTTTTATCCGTATATGCTGCTTACCATGTATTTAACCGGTGTCTAAAGTCATTCACTGACTCACAGCTCTTCTGATCATTGGTCACTTGACGTGTCATAATGTGCAATCTCAATGTTTATCTCTGACCATTACTAATTCTCATCCTGGGTGTTGGATATGGGGTCTATCTGTGCAACCTTCCTTATTACTCCAATGTATCTGGTATGTTCTAAGGTAACTCAAGTTCATATTTTCCCATTTTCTAGATCAAAGTGTATTTCATCTCTAATAGTGAAAGCCCTTTTTGAGGGTTTATTTCCACTCTTGGCCTCACAACAAGGAGAGGATATCCCCACCCTAAAGCTTGGTTCGTTCTCCGCCCTGTCCTTAGCAGTCTCTCAATATTCTCATTGGTACCTTTTCTTGGGTAATATTTTCCCCAATCTAAGTTTAGGTTTTGAACGTTCTACTACGATTGTATTTCCTCATGGCTTGAAATAAGCTCTCTTACAACTACTACGCCCGGGCTCTGGATGTGGTTAACATCCTTGGCTCGTAGGCTTCGTGCATAACACCTCAGTCCATTACTTGCACTCTTAATTATCTGTAGGTCCCCTTATAGGTTCTGGTCCTTTGACCACTATCCACCGTTAAGTTACATTAATGGTAAATGAGGTTGCTGCATCCTGCTTCCTGCTATGGAAGTTTATTCAGGAGATCTGAGGTTTACTTAGTGTCCTCGAATATACTGTCATTTTACAAGACTTACGTCTTTTAACAATCAAGGTTAGGTTCGTATTAGGCGTTTGCCTTACGGGTCCAAGTTGGATATCATCCTGTCGTCTTATACTTCCATCTCAACGCTTCGTTCAACAACTTCCGTTGACTACGCCACCCGTTGATGATCAATCATACTTGGGTGTTAATGAGTTAGACAACAGTATTAACTGTCATTCATCAGTTGTTTCGGCTTGACTACACCCGCTCTGTGGGGGTAGTCCTCTAGGCCTCCTCTGTCGGATTGTATATCTTTAATCCTTAGTAGATTACTGCTTAAACTTATTCTTTTGTCCCTGTTTTCCGGGGTTCACAACATCTTCATTATAGAATGTTGTTATTGGTATTCTTAATGGTCACCCTGGGAGTCCTATCCAGTTTTCGTTGGAATTCGTTGCTTCAACAGTTTAATAGTATCTTATAATACATCCCTTGTATGTTATTACTTACATAGTGTTTTGCTCGCATTACCGAGCGATCTCTTAGTTTTCCCCCTTTTGGAGTTCAGGTTGGTGTTCTTACCGTACCATCTTAATGCCACCTACCCTGGACGGAAGTCCAGCGTAGCTGAGCCGGCAACCGGCCCTAGGCTACAAGTCCGTAGACAAGTCCTTAAGCGGAAGACGGATCTGTTATAGATACCGACCCCCTTCCCTTAGCATGCATGACTGGAGTCAGTCCTGGGTTTCCTCACTCAAAGCTCTAGTTACTAGTAGTCTCAAGACCATGTTCGTTGGTTAACCTCTTTTCTTTCGTTTATATGAACCCCATATTAGGGAGCGTTCCTTAGTCTCACACATTTCCTTACTAAACGTTGGTTAGTAAGTTCTCACGGTATGTTTGTGTTAGTTTTCAAACATCACACAACAATACAATAAACATAATATTCCGGTTGCATGCTTTATCTTGTTTAGTGATGTAACACCCCCTACAACGCTCCTATCATCTACCGAAATCGCAGCGGAAATAACCAGCCAAATAATAACTAACGCTTTGGTGTTACAAACGCCGTTAACCACCCACGTGGTTAACTAGGCAGAATAAATACAAGAGTATCGGTCTGACGATCAGACTCCCGAGCATAGTAACTAAATCCATATATAAACATAACCAACCGTACCGAGTATTTATTTACAACACACCTTTAAACCATAATCATCCACACTGTATAACCACAGTATCAAAATGTAACGCCTCGGGAGCACAGGCGCAACCCGGGCTCCACTACCAACATATCCAAAAGTACATCAACAAACTAGGACCTAGAGCCACTCTGCCTCTTCGATCCTCATCCTGCAATAAAAATATGGAGCCCCCGAGGGGGTCAGCACCTTTGCTGGTATGGCTAACGCGCAGCCCCATCGACTACCGGGATACGCGCAACCAATTGTCATAATAACATGGCATTCATTTTAGAACATCCAATATATATACATATATACCATAGCATAGCAAGGGAAATTGCATAGCATCACAACATCAATACATAACACCATAAACTCGGTCCTCACAAGGAACCTTCCACCACAGTTAGTATACCATGAGAGCCTAGGGATTTTTACCAATCCCATGTTAAGCTCGTTACCATCCTCGTTACCGTCCGGTTATATAGAACGGTTAACTTATACCAAAGGTGTGTCGGATATAGTAATCCCAAGCACACCGAAATTACATACGTATGCCCCCTATGGCCCGACGTGAGTCAGTAACTAGCTTTGGATAAGCTAAGGGAAGGTAGAAACCAAATTGGAATACCACCTATACATACACCAAGAGAGCCGAACCGGATATGATATCGACCCCCATCCATCACACAGCGTGGCCGGAACAACCGGACTCCTCACTCCCCCGGTTAGCACTTGTTAGTGATCACACACCATTTTGTTAAGTCACATACAAGCAAACATTTAGGTCTTGTTAGACAACCAAGGGAAAGGAGTCATAACCTTACAACATCATAATGTATAACAACTGTAAACTCTTTTCATGCCTTAGTCTTATAAGGTCGTAACACGCAGAAAAGCAAACAACACCCAAGCCGGTGTAAACCGTAGGCAACAGACTGCAAGAAAACCATACCTTGGTCCTTGCCTTGTTTCGTTTCCACCTTGAGAGAATCCTATACACATTAGTAATGTCGGTTAATTATTTATTTAACTTCACACTTACTAAGTATTCAACATGATTGTATGACATGTTTTAATGTCTACCTCACCCTAGGTTCCTTCATTATACACCCTAGGCTAACTACATAAGTCACATTCTTTTCTGTTTTTTTTTTTTACAAGATTAGGTCCGACCGGACTTGCCGACCGGACTTGTCCATGTCCGGTCGATTCCAGAGAGTTTCTCCCCTTCGGAAATTCAGCCCGACCGGACTTGCCAAGTCCGGTCCTATGTCCGGTCGATTCCAGTAACTCAATCCGTACAAATTTTCTACCCCGACCGGACTTATAAGTCCGGTCCTATGTCCGGTCCATTCCAGAGAGTTTATTCCCTTTGTAAATTAGTCCGACCGGACTTGTCCATGTCCGGTCCTATGCCCGGTCCATTCCAGAAGCTAATTCTCGTAGGGTAAACAGGTCCCGACCGAGCTTGCAAGTCCGGTCGCAAGTCCGGTCGGCCCCAAATCTATGTTTTCCTTTTTACATTTCCACTCCAACTCCACCCCATATAACCTAGTACTCCCTAACCTCATTTGGGCTCTTTAAACACAACTTAAGACACCCTTAAACACTCATAAAACTCATTTTCTAATTCCTTAAGCCTTTACTTATTCCTTCACAAAATTCCTAACACTTACAATATTTTCTCCTAGTTTTCCAAGTGGTGTTTCATACCTATGATAACTACTATGCCAAAATGCTTTCTCCTTAACTTAACATCATCTCCCAAGCATCATCTTTCACAACTAATTCCTTATATCCTTCTTGAAACTCTTTTCCTAGTGTATACTTCTCCTCATTTTACCAAAGTTTGCCTAGGTATTTACCTAAGTCCCAAAGTGACTTTGGTACCTACTAAATCTCAAGATCATGCCTAAGTCCTTATTACACTCTAGAGTACTTCTTAGTCATAAAAATTCCTTTAAAACATCATGAACTCCTTATTCATTTCCTAAGTTTTCTAACTCACCAAACCTTATGTAAACACTTAGAACTTCTTGCTTTTTACCTAAATTTTGACATGGATTCACCTAGAACATTTCTAAGCCAGAACACTTTGTTTCCTCCATTAAACACACAAGAACATCTAGAATCACCAAAAACACTCCCATACACAATTTCACCCAAATTTACACTACATCACAATATAGTGCATAATTTAAATTGCATGGCACTTAGGCCCTTAAAATGCATGGCTCTTAGGCCCTTAAGGTGCTTAAATCATAAACACTGAATTTCCACAATATATATGCCTTTAACCTGCAAATACACTCAACACACATATGCCCCTTACTAGTCTCTTGAGAACACTTTACTAAGTCATTCACCATTTGCTCCTTAGGTAGTTTTAATAAGCATTTATAAGCTCATTTCTCCTAAGGCATTAAACAACATTTAAGTTAGTAGATTTACCTCTTTTTCCAAAACCCTTCCTTCTTGATTCCTTACAAAACCGTATGATAATTTGATTCCTTGTCAAGTTCTAGACAATATACAAACACCATAATGAGTATTCAAACTTTGAGCTTCATCTCATTGTAAACCCTAATTTGACATTGTTTCAAAAACATTAATGTAGTTATTTTACCTTGATCTTTGAAGGGAGTTTGAATATATAACAAGAGAGGACTCCACCTAGTCCATGAAGAGTTGAAATGAAGCTAGAACAAAGTCACACAAAGAGCTATATCAATGTGTATTTTCGGTCAAGGTGAAAACATGGAGGAAACATGATTTTTCTTTGAGATTCCTTACCTAGAAGCAAAGGAGATCAACAATATGTCAAAATACAAGCTCAAGCTCCTTCAATGGTGGAACACCTTGGCACCGAAATGGAGCTCTTGGAGTTTTAAGAAGATAGGAATGAAGAGCTTGATGAGAGGAAGAGATTGGTGGTCTTTGTTTTTGATTTGGACAAGTGAGCAAGATTTAACAAGAGATCAAAGTGAGAGTTCTAATGGTGGTGATAGTATTACCGTGAGAGAACAAAGAAGAAGGAAGAAGAGAGGTGGGAAACCGTGTGAATGAAGGAAAGAAATGAGAGAATGAAGATAGAACTTACTTTTAAGAAGATATTTGTAGTATAAAGTAAAAAGTAGTTTTACTTAGTTTGCTTTAATTACTTATTACATTAACTAGAGAGTGGTGAGTCACCACACTTATAAAAACCGGCCCCCTTTATTAGTGTGAGGGTATTTTAGTCTTTGTTTGTCAATTTAATTACTCAACATAACATATGTTATAAACTAGCTTGTAAAAGTTACTATTCACCTAAGCAAGGCACTTAGAAGTGAAATTTTTTGATTTCCCATTAATATAGCCACCAAATGTGATACTATATAGTACACATACATATTTAAGAGTAATGATGGACATTTAGCCACTCAAAACCCATTTACAAGACATTTTTTCAAAAACGTGCTTTAAGACTTCTTAAAGCACATTTTGTGTTTTAACTTGTTTTCAAGCTTGGTTTTCTTTGGTAATTGGTTTAATATGTTCATTAGTATATAAATGAGGTCTTGGTAAGCTCATTAGGTCTTACTCAAGTTTATCCCAAGCTTAGAGCACATTTTGGCTCTTATTGACTTTAAGCACATTGTGTTTCCTTTTGTTTAATTTGTTTACTAAGGTTTCCTAAGGACTTATTTAGCCTTATTAAATCATAATTGAATATTATTAAGTCTTGGTAGGCTCTTTGGTTCCTAACCAAGTTCACTCATAGCTTAGAGCATGTTTTTGCTCAAACTGTGTCTTAATGCTTTATTGCATTTACTATGGTCTAAATTGTTCACTGATGTTACTAAGGCACTTTTTAGCCTTTACATACCATAGTTTGATATTTAAACCACATATCAAGGTTTGGGGTATTTCACCAAAAAAATATATATACCAGCCACTGGCCTGCGCACATGTCTATTTCTGTTGCAATTCTCGAACAACAACAAGTCTCCTTTGGTCTTGTTTGAGCAGTTCAATACCGACATACCAGACTCGGTGTTTCAATTCCAATCCCACCACTTTCTTGTGCTGTTGCTTGCCTCCCATCCTCCTCACGTGTCCCCTGTAGCGCCTGAAACAAAAAAAAAATTTCAGGCAAGCTGCTATGAATCATTACAGAGACAACAAGTGCATCAGAATCTGCACTTAGATTCCTGCTTTATTAGAGCTTGTGTTGTCTAATTCCCACGCCACTCTCTGGTGAACTGAACCCATTTACTCCTCCTACCAGCTTTTAAACTCAACTATTCCATTCTTCCCTCTGGATACGCATGGCTTCATCCGGTTCAGGAGCTCTCCTTGATCTGTTCCCGCTAATTCTTGAGAAACAGCACAGATGCGCCCAGAAAACTAGCAGGGGAAAACAATAACAGCTTCTGTACAAATCCTTCTTCACCTCTGGTTGTTGATCCGTGACTCCATGATCTAGCTCCTTTAACTTCCATCTTGTTTCTTCACAAGACCCTGCATGCCAACCACTGATAGAATACTAGAAAAAAAAAGAGGATCCTGAAGTTAAATCCTCTCCAAACACTGCTGTAGGTAAGCGCAAGTAGTTAAAACTCTTTCATGTTGTCTGCTTTCTGATGCCTGAAGGTTGGGCGCTAACCCTCTTGGTGACTTAATCTTCCCCATGCATGAATCTCCTTGGTAAAGCCTGTCAAGGACGTGCACCAGGAATACCCAGGAAACTAGCTCCAAGCCCACCTGAATAACAATCACAAGGTGAATCTCCTTGAAACAAGCTTCGGGTTGCTCAGTCCCTCTTTTTCAATGTCTTGCCATAGTCTAACATTTGAGTTATCATTCCAGTGAGGTCGAGAGACCAAAGGGACTGGAAGCTACCAGGAAAGAACAACTCCAAACAAAACAAAAGAAAAACCGAGGTACTACACTAACCAAGTAATCTGTGCTGATAGTATGACAGTTACCTTGCTGTATAACCGAATTTAAGAGGAGTTAGTAGTGGTGTGTTGGTTTAGTCCTGAAGCTAAAACTTTGCTAAACAGCAAACTAAGTGGGTAAATACTTTGAGGGGGATTAGAAGCTAGATTAAAGAACCAGAAAGAAAAACGGTGGGCACATTAAAACAGAAGTAACAAAGAGTATCTCAGGAGTAGATATCAAGTGCTGAAATCGCTTATTTCATTAACGATAAGTCCAGTAACAGTAACAATTTTATTGCGGGTCTGATTTGAAATTTAAAACCAAGATAAAAGCATCTAACTGATTGAGTCCACAACGTGAAAAAAAAACTGACTGAAGGTCAGATTCGTGACTAAATGAAAGAAGTGGAAGAGAGGAGAGCAGATTCTGATATTTTAGTTTTACAGCTTCATCTTCTTATTAGAAGTGGGACATTCAGTAGCTGTAGCAAGTTGCCTTGAGTTGTTTGAGGTTGAAAACATACTAAAATCCTTCACCCACTTGGTAGACACCTGAGGAGGTCGAAGAAGTAAACACAAAGAAAAACAGCTGGGTAGAAACTTAAAAAAATTCGTTTCTGTAACATTGGGTTCCAGAAGGTATGTGAGGGTTGTATTGGGGGATGATAGGGTTGTTCTAAAGTGGAAACTATATTAAGCTATTTGACTAGCTGGCTAGACAACCGCGGGAAAACCAGTCAAACTACTGAAACAAAAGTAAGTAATAGAAGTAGTGCAGGGGCTGGTTATCAGTTTCTGCTGCTACCGTGTTATAATGTTTCCTGAGATTATGTTCTGTATAATCACTTCTCAGGAGTATAGTCAACATTGTTGTGGGTTCCTTCGGGGATAGAACCATATTGAGACAACTAACTAAGCAACTAAAGAATTTGGAAACAAAAGAAAAGAAAACTGAAATACCAGAATTTGTAATTTCAAGTCTCAAGTTTTCTGGTTTTGTGCAGGGGAACTCCGAGGGCATTATCTAGGTTAGCTTTGGTCTGTTCTTGGAGTTTAAAATCTTCTTAATCCACTCAACTAAGTACAAATGCGTAGAAGTAAACAGGAAATAGGTTCAGAACAGAAGAGGGGAAAGAAAAAGAATATACCAGTTCTAGTGTTTCAGTTTTCACTTCTGAAAACTTGTGTTTTGGTATATATTTTTCAGGAACATTGTGAAGGTAGTAATGGTTATATAACAAGCCCAAAACCCAGCCAACACGCTCACTTAAGTAGTAACAAATCTGTATACACGTGAAAAGAAAAAAAAAATTGAAAGTCAAACTCAGGTTTGAGATTTCAGGTTTCAGTTCTTATCAGGTTGTTTTCAGTTTCTGAAAGTTTCTTGGGTTTTCAGTTTTCCAACGTCTCAGAGGTTTGCCTTTGTAGTAGGGGTCACTTCTGAGGTCAAAAACCACATTAAGAGTCGTAACTGAATGGTTAGACACACGAGGGGAAAACAGTCGACATATTGAGGCAGAAGTAATAATCGGTTTCTGATTGTTTCAGTTGGGTTAGTTCCAGTACTGCAACGTCATGTTTAGTATAGGGAGCTTCAGGTGAGTTGACGTGGCATTTTTTTTTGGGGCTGTTCTGGAATGTAAAACTATACTAATTCGTCTAACAAGATGTGTTAACCTTTTGGGAGAACTAGGAGGGAATACACATTAGACAAGTTACATCTCTATGTTATACGAACTCGTTACATAACTAGCGCTTACAATGCTCTAAAACATTAACTAAGGAAAAAGGGCTTAGTTAACATGTAAATAAAGGTATGAATATCCTAGGAGTAAGTTGAGCCTAGGATTAATGCATGTGAAGTTCTAAGAGTCAATATAAACTAAGCATGTGACAACATACCTAGGGAATAACCTACGATATAAAGTGTCGTCACATAAAATAATAATCTGACACACGGTTTTAATTACCTCTAGGTCCGTAGCGAGCTCTGACCGGGACTCCGAGTGTAAGACAACTCGCGCTCTCGAATAAGGTATGGACATGTGTGGTTCGTATGTTGCCGTGTTACACGGCTTGTTTGCTTTGTGTGCTGTGTGCTTTGTGTGACAATGACTCTAAGACTAAAAGTATGAAAATTGGATTGCTTCTTGTGGCTTGCTTTTATTCGTGTTATATATATCCTTGTGGCATTTTACTTGCGCGCACACATAGTTTAGTCCCTTTCTCGTTTATGGAACTTGAGACGAACTACTACGAACTATGAAAACAAAGAAACTCAATAAGGGGAACTCCTCTCTAATCCATTGAGGACTACCATGACACCCACTATGGTGTCTATTCATTAATCATAATGAAGAGCAAGTCTCCTTGGGTGAGACATGACGAACCACGTAGACAAAACAAAAGAACTATACAAAGAGACAAATCCTCTCTAACTTTAGAGGACCGCTAATGACACCCACTATGGTGTCGAGATTATAATTATAATGAAACGAAAAGTATCAACTGTGAAACATGAGAATAACCCGGGAAGACAACAGCTCGGGCCGCGTGGTATGGATGATCGGGAGTTGGTATCTGCATCAGATCCTTCGACCGTTTATGATGGAATATATTTTGGTGAAGCACATCCCGGAGTCCAGAGGTGACTTCCGCTTCCTTGACCCTGGGTGTCGGGAATGGGGGAGTGACAAATTGGTGAAGCACATCCCGGAGTCCAGAGGTGACTTCCGCTTCCTTGACCCTGGGTGTCGGGAATGGGGGAGTGACAAATGGTGAAGCTTATCCTGGAGTCTAGAGGTGACTTCCGCTTCCTTGACCCTGGGTGTCGGGAATGGGGGACTAGCTATGGAGGAGACGTCCTCCAACGTGCGGTGATAAAAGAATTCACAAGTAACCCTTGAAGAAACAAGGAATGATTAGCACCTACATAATTAAGCCTCGGGATCTAATCTATATCCCCTGACTCGGTGCCAGAGAATAGAGGAAAACATGTGTAACGAAACCAAGCAAGTAAGAAAATTCACAAATGTGATCATTTAAGTAACAAGGAATGAATAGCACCTATATTATAAAGTCTCGGGATCTAACCTACATCCCCCGGATTCGGTGCAAGAGAAGAAAGGAAAACATATGTAATGAGAACAAGATAACAATACGCAATCTCTTGAATGATCCCATAGTGAGGATCGACGGTATAATATACCTACGCACACGTCCTATAAATTACTTGATTGTTGTTGCTACATTAGCAGCTTTTTGTGCTGGGTTGTGTGTTGACATTGCTATGCTGCTTGCAAGTTGTGTTTGGTTGCTTATTGATATTGCTATGCTACCGATGAGTGTGTATGGTATCATGATGTGCTGATGTGTACTTTACTGCTTTATTAGAGCATGTAAATTGACTTAATAATATTCGACCAAGTAGTCGTGTGACCCGGTAACATGCGGGCTTCACACGTTCATACTCAGCGTAGTTTGCTGAGTCCTTTACACCCAATTTTTTTTCAGGTCTTGTGCCAGACGATAACGGAGAGTAGGCAAGGGTGACTATCATAGGGGTAGTCCACATGGCAAGACTTTAAGTAGTATGCTTTCTTATGTATGAGTTATGTTGTTTAAGTTGTTAACTAAACTGTAGATGCTCGGTACTTGAGTTGTACTTTATATTGTATTTGGATTTCGTTAAGTTGGACTTCCAGTCATACAGACCGTAACTTGGAGTTGGTAATGAGGACTGTCAACCACGTGGGTGGTTGGCGTCTGTAGCACCCCGAATAGAGTAGGAACCGCTGCGTAGACTTCTCCTGCTAACTTAGGCGTGTCGTATTATCGTTGGTCGTGATTCGGGGGTGTTACAAGGTTATAATTGTTTTAATGACATAAATGTCATAATATATGTTATATAACTATAATATAACATTATATAAATCATGTGGTGGATTTTGTAAATATTTGAGAAAATAAGTGTTGTTCGGTAATATGGGCATTTTTGAATGAAAATTTATAATATGGTTTTTAATGTTATAAGGGTTGTGACATTAATAATATAAGAAATATCCATTAAAAGAGAATGAATATATTATAAAGACTTACCATATAACAAATAGTCCCATAACACATGTATATTAATAATTATATGTTATGGAGTAGAAAAATACAATATGGTTCAATAACCATATATTATCATAATTAAAATGATATAAGGTAAATAGAAGAGAATTATAAACATTAGATAAGGAAATTCTAATGTTAGGAGTATACATGTAACACCCAACTACTAACAACACACTTAACAACATATCGCAGCGGAATTCATAACTCACAACATCACTTAACTCTTTGGTGTTACACGCCGTTAGCCACCCACGTGGCTAACAAGGCTAACATACATACATTGTACCGGTCTGATAGGACTAAATTCCCGAGCAACTACACATTAATCCCGTTCCATGTTCAACATTCATTATACACTTACATTACAACTGTACCGAGTAATTACCAACTAACGCCGATACAATTTCGGTCTTACTACACCTACAACACATCCACAATTTTCATGACTACCCACATACAATCAACTACCCCATCCTACTCTCGAACGGCTTCCAGTTCCTTGTACCTGAAAAGTATGGGAGCCCCCAAAGGGGGTCAGCACCTTTGCTGGTATGGTAATCCCGCAGCCCGCATGCTACCGGGCCACGCACAACTACTTGTCGTCTTAACATGCGGTTGATTTTATTTCAAACATGCACAAACTCACACACATATCATGCTTATAAGTAAACATCCATTGATAGAATACAGACACAAGGTTAGCACACTCAACATAACAACACACTTCACTTTATAACATACATAACTTATTTTCACTCTTCTTAGAGTACATGAACTTCACTTAGGGAGTGCCGGGTGATATAAGCCCGAGCACAAACATACATACATTTCCTTTACCTGAGTGGCGGCCTCATATAGGACCGTACACAACATACACAATTTCCCCCTAGCTCCAATAGTGATGAGGTAGGTAAGCCTTGGTTAAGCTTGTGGGTGGTTGTAATTCAAGGAGGAAGAACAACCGTAACATAACAAAGAGGGAGTCGAAGCGAACTTAGGCTTCAACACCCTACCAACATTGTACATAATTTCCCTCCTAGCCCGATGTGGAGGTCGGGTAGGTAAGCTTTGGCTAAGCTAGTGGGTCGAAATCCAATGAAGGAAAACAACCCTAACATAACAGGATGGGAGTTAATTCACATATATATATTAACTCCCAAACAATACGCGCGACCGGGACAATCGGATTCCTCTCCATATATACATATACTTAATAGTTAAGGGTTCCCTTATGGAACTTATCACATACATACATCACATAGTGTTACTAACTCGGTTAGACACCAGGGGAAATCATATCCCATTTCGACAACACGGATAACAGTATTCAACAACAACAACATATTAAAAAAGTCACATACATCACACTTTAACCACAACATACACTAACGCACGGATAGCCGTAGTTAGAACGTTCCCGTGGGTTGGGACGTTTATTCCGAATACCGATCTCTTATGTGAACCTAAGGTCGGTTAACTATTATTTAACACATAACTAAGGTTAAGCGGTATCGGAATTAATTACGCCACAATAATGAATTACTGTAAACTCATTTCATGCTTTATCTTGCAAGGTGGCAAACACACAAAAAACACATTGGCATACAAGCCGGTGTAATCCGGTAGGACACAGGTTGCAAGAAAACCATACCTGTCACCGAAGGTGCACTCTAGTGTGCCATCACATGTTCCTTGAATCTCTTTGAATAACTGATAACATTATTACTATCTTTATCAACATCGGGGTATAATATAATTATTTAACGTCTAATGCGCCCATGATTAACCCCGTTCGGTAGTTTATAACTTTACATTTTTATTACAACTTTTCACCACTCAATTACCTTTATAACTCACTTAATTTATCCTTAACACCTTATAACATCATTACATATTAATCCCCATCATTTGATATCATTTCCTACCCTTAAACAAAATTTTGGTCAACATTACCCTGTGTCCGAACTTGTGTCCGGACATCCAAGGTCGGACACAAGTCTAAACAAATTCTGGGAAATTTTCAAGGCGTCCGAACTTGTGTCCGGACATCTAAGGTCGGACACAAGTCGAAACAGAAATCTGAAAAAATTTTGAAGGTGTCCGAACTTGTGTCCGACATCTAAGGTCGGACACATGTCGAGACTCAATTCTGGGAAAATTTTTAGGCGCGTCCGAACTTCTAAGGTCGGACAGAAGTCCGGACATCACTCAACTCCGAAAAAAATTTTAACGCGACGGGGCATGTCCGAACTTCCAAGTCCGGACGGAAGTTCGGACGTGCCCATAATTTCAGTAAACAGAGGCAATTTCTGTCTATGTTTACACTCCCAAAAATCCATACTCACTCATTAAAATCCCAAGTCATCTAGCACCATTTTGCTATCATTCTTGCAATACCCTAACTCATTATTTATCCACCATTACAAAACCAAAACTTCGCTCATTTCAACACTAAACAACCCAATTAAACACCTTAGTCCTCTCATCCATAAAATCATCATCAAACACCCATTTCCCAATGAATTTTGACATAACTTCCCCATAATCTTTACGTATTCATCCTCATCAATTATCATCAAAACACAACCTCTTCGCTCCTAATCTAGCCACACCCTTTCAAGGGTCCTAACAGCACATTACAATTCCTCAAATTCCATCATCAACACATAATCACCATAACTCTCCACAACCACAATGTAAATCTCAAACTCAAAACATCTGGCTCTTAAGGCCCTTAACTCAACATCAATTCACAAATTCCTCCAAAACCAACTAAACACATTCCAACATATATTCCAATCCATAATTTTGGGTTCATTAATTTGTTTACCCATCCCAAACACTTAAACAATTTATAAACAAAGTTTAAGGTAGTTCTTCTTACCTTAAATTTCACAAGTCTCTTAAATTCTCCTCTTGCTCCAAACCTTCTCCAAAAATCGGTTAAGAGGGTATGGAGTTTCCAAACTCCATCCCAACACCCAAGAACACAAAACATACACAATTAATTATCTAAACCCTTAGAAACTCAATTTAATCAAAGGGCTGGAATTAGGGTTTACCTTTTGAAGCTTTTAAGAGGGATTTTCTCCCTTGAATCAAGAAGGAAACTACTCCACCATTGAAGGATAAATTTGGAGCTCAAGAACAAGGAGAAAACAAGGTATCAAAATGGTGAAAAATCAATTACACCAAGAGATGAAGAGGGAATGAGTTGTTCTTGGAAATTTTTACCTTAGAAGAAAGAGGAGACTCCAAGCTTCTCATTGGTGCCATTTTCTCCTCAAATGGTGAAAACCCATGGAGGTCAACTTCATCCTTTTGGAATTTTGAAAAGAGAGGATGATAGAGGAGGATGAGAGGAAGAAGAATATGTAATTATTTTTGTGATTGGAGCTCAAATGGAGCTTGGGGATGAAGAAGAATGGAGGAAGCCATTGTTGGCTTGGTTGGGAAGTTCCATCGGCAGAGAGAGAGGAGGGAGACCGGCTGGGAGAGAAAGAGAGGAAAGAGAGGAAGAGAGAGAGGGAAAAAGGAAATAAGGAAGAGAGAGAGAGTGAGGGTATATTTGTGCCCTTTGTTATTTGGCTCTCTCTTGACTTAATTAATTAGTTAACTAGTCACATGTGAGTGGGCTGTCTACATAAATAAAACCGGCCCACCAATATAAACACGCTGGAGCGTTTTTTGTCTTTTGACAGAAAACGCTCGTTTAATTGCCCGGTTTAGTACTATTCACTAACCGGGACTGTTTACCAGAATTTTCCTCATTCCTTTAATTTAATGGTTATTAAACTCCCATTAATGTTTAATTATTGTTATAAAATCAACTATTATTTTTACGGGGTCGTTTAACTGTTTAAAGTCACATTTTCGGGTTTCCTCGAAAAACGCGCCTTAGACTCCGTTAGCGTTTTAGCGCATTGTTTGGATCCGTTTTCTTCCGGAATTTCTCCCACACGTTCTCAGTGTGTAATTAAGGTATAAAAATATATTTATAACTCTAACGAAGGTTATGTACCTCCTAAAATAATTAAATACGTGTTTTCACGTTTTGTGACTTTTTCGCATTTTCTTTTCCTTTTGGTTTTCATTTCTTCACCAATGATCTTAAGGACTTAATTAGCCTTAGAAAATTATAATTACATAATTAATTAACACATTAAGGTTTGGGGTATTTCAATCTACCCCCCTTAAAAGAACTTCGTCCTCGAAGTTCACACTTCCCTAGCGTCATTTGAATTAGAACACAGGGATTACTTGCAACATAAACTTCCATAACAAACATACTTTACATCATGACCTCGGACTTAACGGTCCGGGTAACACATTCACATCCATACATAACATAACATACTTACTTAGTAACCTCGGACTTAATGGTCCGGTACCTCAACAACATTGTACATACATAACAACCCTTAGACTCTTGGTCTGGGTAACATAACAACATTTAGACTCATGGTCTTGATAACACAACATCCTTTAGACACATAGGTCTTGATAACATAACACTTCCGGAATTCAACCACATTAGGACTCAAGGTCCAAAATAATAATTATTACACATACCACACAACATGTCTTAGCATGTATATCAACCAGAAATTCCTTTTCCATCTCTTCATGAGTTCGAGACCCATGTAGAGTACATATACACTGTGATCCCGCAGAACCGGTCGCGATGGACACTCTGGTCCCCGTTCCTTGGGAGATCAAAACAATTGCATACATCTTTAAAATATACTTCTCATTTCACCGGTCCGAAGACAAAGGCTCATACGTCCTCAGCTCGTGAGCAAGTAATACGAAAATACTCTATATGAGGTTCAGTATAATGAAATCCTTTATTGGAAGGATACAAGTTGAAAATCCCCTACGAGGTCACATAAAGGTAGTCCTTCCTTTGAAATACCACTTAAGAATCTTAAAGTATTTATTGAAGTTTTGAAAATACCAATTTAAAATTTGAAACCACCAATTTAAAATTCTTTTGAAAACGCAATACAACTCCAAGTTCAATTATCATTAACTGCATCTTATTCTTGATGTGGTTATTTATGACCACTTATAGGGAGTTTCAAGAATCATCCAACCCTGATGTGATCAGCATCAGTGTTGAACTATCTCTCCACCCCAATTTGTGTTCGGCTTCCCTTGATCTCATGATAATCAAGTTCCACCTCCCACTTCAATTTCGACAACAGCTAATTCAAACATGGACCATTTTCTATCTTTAATCCTTCTAGTCGTAATCATTACATCTCCAAGGGATAGAACTCTGTCTATCAATCATCTTCCAGATTTATTTTAAATCAAGTTACCTAGGGAATTTAATTCTCACTAGGTTCTATGTTGGTGTCACACTCTTCATAAATCACAATACTGTATATATATATGCTTTTATAAAAATACAATACACGGTTTTACATTTAGTATTGTATGAACATACATAGTCGGGGTTTAGTTCCCCGGGAGTTTCTTACTCCCTTATACTTATACTTTCACACACATCCGTTAACACAACAAACACACTTATCACAATGGTATTCACATCTTCTGTGCGTAATTACCACAATTAACCATGAATGAATGCGTATGTTTATGTAACACGCGCACCAATCATCAAAACAAATCATTTTGTGCTATGCACATCATAGTTCACGTACACTTGTACGGTAAAAGACACTAAGTGGTTCTGCGCTCTACCCCCCTTAAAAGGGATTACGCCCACGTAATCAATCAGTTAATCACTTGTTTAGAACATTCTACCGTCGTGAAGTGTTTTATCTCCACGCGGTTTATTACACATGTGTTCTGGTTTGAGGATCTTAGCCATATTGGCGGTTTAGTCCCTAACCAAGACTTCTCATTAGAGTTTATTTTAACTCTTAACTGGTTTCGATCCTGGCCTGTGAGGCTTTTAGGCATCATTAGTTTGCCATTCACTCATGTTCACTATTCGCATTCATCGTTTGAATCACTGGTTCACCAGTTTCTGCTGCGCAACTCTTGATAATTTAGAGCTTAGTTTGCCCCATACATTATTGTTACTGTACCGTATATCTTCGATTATCACCTTCATCTTGGTAATAACTATTTCTCATCCGACGCGTGGTATTTCTTACCATGAGCGAACTCGGTGAGTTACAGACTTTCTATCCACTTCCATGATAATTTACTGTGTGTACTGCTATGTATTTCACAATGTTTAACTTGACTACTTCCGACTTACTGTCGGTTGAGTTTGAGCTACTATGTATTGTCTAGTACTCTGTCGGTTATTTCCAACACTTAAGGTATATTCCATACCGACATTTAATAATCGTGTTACTGTAGTCACTTATGTCAACCAGGTTCCTTTTTTATTGGTACGACCGTGCTTGTCCTATACATCGGTTTTTATCACATCCTAAGTCTTTGTTCTTCCATCACAATTGACATCTCCCAAACTTCCTAGCTATCTCACTCGATCATTACCGTGCAAGCGCAATACCAAAACACTCAGTCATACAGAGTGCAGAGGCGTAAACTCTTGACAGTAAATCTCTTATGCGATAGCAATAGGAACTCACACTGTTTTCCTTATCACATAGTGCTGACTACTGGCTCATTGCCCAGTCTGTTTGTTATCACTTACCTTGTATGCCCATTGAGTTTTACTCATAATCTGTCTTATTTGCCACATTATTATTTAACAATACTTATGCAACGGTCGCTTACTGCGCACCGGCCTCTTTTCATTGTATAACATTAACTTATACTGCATTCACTATTATATTAGCCTCCGCCGTTACACTGAGTTTCGCCACTTGTTTGGCTGATTGCTGAACACGCTATTCTTCGAGTCTTTATGCTCTTCGAGCGTTGTTCATTACACATTTAGCATCACACACCTATGGTGGCTGTTATTAGACTTTTTACTCATCCGGTCTCCACAACTGGTATAACACTTATTTTCGTATAACACTCATTCAAATCACTCTTAGGTAACAACATCATAGTCCATTCCTAACATCTCTCTTAAACTTGGTTTACATAACTACCGCCGTTGCGGTCTCACAGTATCAAGAGGTATCCCCACTCTTGAAGCAGTGGTTCGTTATCCGCTTACTTACTTATATAACATGAATCTCTGTGATCAATAACATTTTCTTAACACATTCCACTTGTGGCTTATAAGCCTTATTGTCTCGAGCTCTACTCATTGTAGGATGTTCACACACATTTACTTCTCCGTACATATTACACGGTTTATAGGTTGTATGGGCTCCATGACAAGGTCGTCGTTCCTTTCATGGGATGCTCCTTCAAGGATGTCAGACTTCTTCCTGACAACTTATGCTTAATCCAGGTGTTAGTTTCAACCCTTGCGTTTCTGCCACGTTATCTCATTCAACCATTGTTGATCCAACACCCTTTTAAGGATAGTTCCTGGGTGTTACTAAGTTATGTCATTTCATCTGGCTTGCACTCATTTGTATGTTTAATTTACTACTTCGCTCTGCGTTCTTTGTTGGGCTAAATATCCTCTTTAGTGAAAATGATATCTGGGAGTCTCATCCCGATCATTGCACATTAACATATGCATTTTAGGCATTTGCCTCACCATATGTAGGCTGGGTGCTTACTCCCGCTATTATGTTCATCCTTCAGGATTCTTAAGACTTGTGTGACGTCTTTGCTTACTAACCAGTGCACTTCGCACTTGTTCACCTTTAAACATTTCCTTAAAATGAATTTACTAATTCCCTTAGTCTTCATTAACTTGACTGGGTTCCTTTACTTCAACCATTTGATGTAATCCATTGCTCTTGCTTGACTTTTACTTCGGACCGTAGTATGGAGTCGACTACTTCCCGTGTTCCAGGCTCCACTCGTATACATACGTGGGGACTGCTGATACATTGCTACTTACCTGACTAACCCATAAGTAGGTCTGTCAGGCCCACAAGCTCCTATCGGAGTGCGGTCGTCCCACATTACAGTTGGTATACTCGTAGTGTCCGTCACACGCCTAGGTGAAGTATTCTGTTGTCAACTCCTCTTATATTATCCTATGATAATATGCATTCCATGCTTCCCGAACTTAATCAAGGGAAGTGTATCCACTGTTGTATTATTATGAACTCACTCCATTCCCTCGGGTTGTTACCCTTGGGTTTACCGGTTTCCATCCGGTTGTTTAAAAGTAACTGGGTATAACATACCTACCATGTGGCACTGAGGCCGGTGTAGGTCTTCTGGTCTGGTTTTTAAAAGAAGAAGAATTTAAAATAGATTGGGTTTGAAAGAAAATTTGGTTTTGAAAAGAGTTTGACAGAAAATGATTTTAGGTTTAAAGAAAAAATTTCCGTGGTTTTACAACGTTTCTTGCCTTATCCAAGTCTAGCTTCCTGCTGACTGGTGTGTTTCCAAGCACTGAGGTCAGGCTAACAAGCCCTTCCACGGTTATGATAACCCCACTTAACTTCATGGTACTTTACTAAGTACCGGTAATTGTTTAAAATTTCCCGTACAGCCTTGTTATAGCAGCACTTGCCATAGCAAGTGCGCCATGCAATCTGGTTATCGGTTCAATACACATTGATTGCGGTACTGCTTTCGCCCGCTCTAACATCAGTGGCCTTGCTGGCCCTTACTCGACCTTATAGTCTTAACAACAAATCTTCTGGGTTTTTTCACACTGTCTTCACATGATATCCATTAACTAGGGTGTTTCCCATTCTGGGAGACCCCTTTTTACTTAGTATCGTATCCTCCTCGTACTATATTGTGGTTCCTTAATCAGTTGGTATACCGTTGGTATATTAGTTAACATTGTAGTCCCGTAGACACTCGTCTCGGGTTCTACTACTTCACTTCCTCACTGTTGCACGGTTAGTGCTTGCACGCTGGTTATCCTCGACTGCTTCGCATGTCGACCCAGGGTGCCGGAAATATTATTCTCTTGTGCATAAGATTCTTCACTTTTCGCTAACAAGAGCGGTTAATATTGTTAAAATGGAGATCGTCTTCGGGATCACACCTTTCGGGATCTACCGTATGACAGGTCCTCCGTACTTACAGGGGTAAATATCAACTGCCAGATCAGGTTTTTCCCGAGTAAGAGATGACCCTCATCTCTCTGGCGTTCTTTCCCGAGTTATAAAATAGGGTTTGTGGAGGGCGGGATGGATACTGTAGGTATCCAGTACACACTGGTATTTCCCTAACTAGCGTACTTCTCACGCTATCACTCAACCCTTAACCCAAAGTACTAAACTCTTAACTCGGTACTTCCTAAGCTCGGTATTTCAGTCATCAGAGCGATACTTCGCTCTGATACCACTTTTTGTAACACCCCAACTACTAACAACACACTTAACAACATATCGCAGCGGAATTCATAACTCACAACATCACTTAACTCTTTGGTGTTACACGCCGTTAGCCACCCACGTGGCTAACAAGGCTAACATACATACATTGTACCGGTCTGATGGACTAAATTCCCGAGCAACTACACATTAATCCCGTTCCATGTTCAACATTCATTATACACTTACATTACAACTGTACCGAGTAATTACCAACTAACGCCGATACAATTTCGGTCTTACTACACCTACAACACATCCACAATTTTCATGACTACCCACATACAATCAACTACCCATCCTACTCTCGAACGGCTTCCAGTTCCTTGTACCTGAAAAGTATGGGAGCCCCCAAAGGGGGTCAGCACCTTTGCTGGTATGGTAATCCCGCAGCCCGCATGCTACCGGGCCACGCACAACTACTTGTCGTCTTAACATGCGGTTGATTTTATTTCAAACATGCACAAACTCACACACATATCATGCTTATAAGTAAACATCCATTGATAGAATACAGACACAAGGTTAGCACACATAACAAACACTTCACTTTATAACATACATAACTTATTTTCACTCTTCTTAGAGTACATGAACTTCACTTAGGGAGTGCCGGGGTGATATAAGCCCGAGCACAAACATACATACATTTCCTTTACCTGAGTGGCGGCCTCATATAGGACCGTACACAACATACACAATTTCCCCCTAGCTCCAATAGTGATGAGGTAGGTAAGCCTTGGTTAAGCTTGTGGGTGGTTGTAATTCAAGGAGGAAGAACAACCGTAACATAACAAAGAGGGAGTCGAAGCGAACTTAGGCTTCAACACCCTACCAACATTGTACATAATTTCCCTCCTAGCCCGATGTGGAGGTCGGGTAGGTAAGCTTTGGCTAAGCTAGTGGGAGGTCGAAATCCAATGAAGGAAAACAACCCTAACATAACAGGATGGGAGTTAATTCACATATATATATTAACTCCCAACAATACGCGCGACCGGGACAACCGGATTCCTCTCCATATACATATACTTATTAGTTAAGGGTTCCCTTATGGAACTTATCACATACATACATCACATAGTGTTACTAACTCGGTTAGACACACAAGGGAAATCATATCCCATTTTGACAACACGGATAACAGTATTCAACAACAACAACATATTAAACAAGTCACATACATCACGCTTTAACCACAACATACACTAACGCACGGATAGCCGTAGTTAGAACATTCCCGTGGGTTGGGACGTTTATTCCGAATACCGATCTCTTATGTGAACCTAAGGTCGGTTAACTATTATTTAACACATAACTAAGGTTAAGCGGTATCGGAATTAATTACGCCACAATAATGAATTACTGAAAACTCATTTCATGCTTTATCTTGCAAGGTGGCAAACACACAGAAAAACACATTGGCATACAAGCCGGTGTAATCCGGTAGGACACAGGTTGCAAGAAAACCATACCTGTCACCGAAGGTGCACTCTAGTGTGCCATCACATGTTCCTTGAATCTCTTTGAATAACTGATAACATTATTACTATCTTTATCAACATCGGGGTATAATATAATTATTTAACGTCTAATGCGCCCATGATTAACCCGTTCGGTAGTTTATAACTTTACATTTTTATTACAACTTTTCACCACTCAATTACCTTTATAACTCACTTAATTTATCCTTAACAACCTTATAACATCACACATATTAATCCCCATCATTTGATATCATTTCCTACCCTTAAACAAAATTTTGGTCAACATTACCCTGTGTCCGAACTTGTGTCCGGACATCCAAGGTCGGACACAAGTCGAAACAAATTCTGGGAAAATTTTCAAGGCGTCCGAACTTGTGTCCGGACATCTAAGGTCGGACAAGTCGAAACAGAAATCTGAAAAAATTTTCAAGGCGTCCGAACTTGTGTCCGGACATCTAAGGTCGGACACAAGTCGAACAAAAATCTGGAAAAATTTATACACGCGTCCGAACTTGTGTCCGGACATCTAAGGTCGGACACAAGTCGAGACTCAATTCTGGGAAAATTTTTAGACGCGTCCGAACTTCTAAGGTCGGACAGAAGTCCGGACATCACTCAACTCCGAAAAATTTTAACGCGACGGGGCATGTCCGAACTTCCAAGTCCGGACGGAAGTTCGGACGTGCCCAGAATTTCAGTAAACAGAGGCAATTTCTATCTATGTTTACACTCCCAAAAATCCATACTCACTCATTAAAATCCCAAGTCATCTAGCACCATTTTGCTATCATTCTTGCAATCCCCTAACTCATATTTATCCACCATTACAAAACCAAAACTTCGCTCATTTCAACACAAACAACCCAATTACACCTTAGTCCTCTCATCCATAAAATCATCATCAAACACCCATTTCCCAATGAAATTTTGACATAACTTCCCCATAATCTTTACGTATTCATCCTCATCAATTATCATCAAAACACAACCTCTTCGTTCCTAATCTAGCCACACCCCTTTCAGGGTCCTAACAGCACATTACAATTCCTCAAATTCCATCATCAACAACATAATCACCATAACTCTCCACAACCACAATGTAAATCTCAAACTCAAAACATCTGGCTCTTAAGGCCCTCAACTCAACATCAATTCACAAATTCCTCCAAAACCAACTAAACACATTCCAACATATATTCCAATCCATAATTTTGGGTTCATTAATTTGTTTACCCATCCCAAACACTTAAACAATTTATAAACAAAGTTTAAGGTAGTTCTTCTTACCTTAAATTTCACAAGTCTCTTAAATTCGCCTCTTGCTCCAAACCTTCTCCAAAAATCGGTTAAGAGGGTATGGAGTTTCCAAACTCCATCCCAACACCCAAGAACACAAAACATACACAATTAATTATCTAAACCCTTAGAAACTCAATTTAATCAAAGGGCTAGAATTAGGGTTTACCTTTTGAAGCTTTTAAGAGGGATTTTCTCCCTTGAATCAAGAAGGAAACTACTCCACCATTGAAGGATAAATTTGGAGCTCAAGAACAAGGAGAAAACAAGGTATCAAAATGGTGAAAAATCATTACACCAAAGAGATGAAGAGGGAATGACTTGTTCTTGGAAATTTTTACCTTAGAAGAAAGAGGAGACTCCAAGCTTCTCATTGGTTCCATTTTCTCCTCAAATGGTGAAAACCCATGGAGGTCAACTTCATCCTTTTGGAATTTTGAAAAGAGAGGATGATAGAGGAGGATGAGAGAAAGAAGAATATGTAATTATTTTTGTGATTGGAGCTCAAATGGAGCTTGGGGATGAAGAAGAATGGAGGAAGCCATTGTTGGCTTGGTTGGGAAGTTCCATCGGCAGAGAGAGAGGAGGCAGACCGGCTGGGAGAGAAAGAGAGGAAAGAGAGGAAGAGAGAGAGGGGAAAAAGGAAATAAGGAAAGAAGGAGAGAGTGAGGGGTATTTGTGCCCTTTGTTATTTGGCTCTCTCTTGACTTAATTAATTAGTTAACTAGTCACATGTGAGTGGGCTGTCTACATAAATAAAACCGGCCCACCAATATAAACACGCTGGAGCGTTTTCGTCTTTTGACAGAAAACGCTCGTTTAATTGCCCGGTTTAGTACTATTCACTAACCGGGACGGTTTATCGGAATTTTCCTCATTCCTTTAATTTTAATGGTTATTAAACTCCCATTAATGTTTAATTATTGTTATAAAATCAACTATATTTTTACGGGGTCGTTTAACTGTTTAAAGTCCATTTTGGGTTTCCTCGAAAAACGCGCCTTAGTCCATTAGCGTTTTAGCGCATTGTTTGGATCCGTTTTCTTCCGGAATTTCTCCCACACGTTCTCAGTGTGTAATTAAGGTATAAATATATTTATAACTCTAACGAAGGTTATGTACTCCTAAAATAATTAAATACGTGTTTTCACGTTTTGTGACTTTTCGCATTTTCTTTTCCTTTTGGTTTTCTTTCTTCACCAATGATCTTAAGGACTTAATTAGCCTTAGAAAATTATAATTACATAATTAATTAACACATTAAGGTTTGGGGTATTTCCATACATGAAATAATAAGGATTTATATAATTCAAAGTATTTTTACATATGAATTATATACATTAAACTTGGAAAAACTAACCTAGGAAAATAAATACTAAGGTGAAATGTAAATTATGATTAAGAATTATACATGCAATCGATATAGAAACAAACTATATATAATTCAAGGTATATTGAATTACATGCGATAACCAAGTTCAAACTTTAAGTATATTAATATACGAGATGTGTCTACGCATGTAATATAACGTTTTTCCAAATCCCTAGTTAAACCGAAAACCCGACAAACGTTGTTAGTTAATAACGGGGAATAAACCGGGAGGTATTAGTGACGGTAGGGGTACCGCAGAGTAATGTTGTTATACGGGATTCTAATCTGTAGCGTTATATATTATTAGACTGTTAGAGACGACACGAGGAGCATTGGATCAAGCTGATTCATACTCCACAGTTATATAATCAGGGTGAACGGTATGTTGTTACGTGTCTCTGATTGTCTCTGAGGGCTTCCTCAGTTCAGACTTCTGTGTAATCTGTGATAAGATTGTTTGCCTGATTGTGTGAATAAATATGCATGAACTGTATATTTTAGCTGCTTAATATTTACTGCTCTTGCGTTAATAGTATTGGTTCGTATATATGGACCTATATATATAAAACGAACTAGCGGCTATGGTGCTATCATATATGTAATATAAGGATCGTCAGAACAACGTTGTAGCACTAGGATAATAAGATATATATTATCCGAGACTTTAATACAGAGCATCGGCCTTTTCTAACGCCGCTCTCGTATCTAACGCTGGATCCCGAGTTTACATACTCCGGATTAGACTAACGACCTTAGTCTGCTGTGTTAGTAAAAATTGGTAATGCGATGCGATGGTAATTAATTAACATAACAAAGCCAAGAGGATGTGGCTCTGGTGCGCTTGTGTGTGATCACAAAAACGATACCAGGATGTCCGCGTACGGGTCCGCAAGTATCAAGAAAATTTCCCGTGAGCTAGGACGTGTTGGGGTCGGAGACTCTTACCGCTGGAGTGGCTACTGCCATGGGTGACCCACCATAGTATATGGGTAATTTAGAGACACATCGTTTTAACGAGACATTGTCACTAGGTATAACCGAACATTTATTACAGTTGTGACTTGTACATTGGCGAACAATATTGGTCTTTATGCCAAGGACGGGAGTTAATACTTGTTTATTATTCTCGTTGTTTCGTCTTGTTGTTCATTGGTTATACTGTGTAGATTATATTATGTGTGTTGATGGTTGTGTTTATTGTATGGTTATTACTGTTAAATGTTTTACAGTTTAAATATTAAAACGGTATTGCATGTAATGAATCTCATGCTCTCGACCAATTAATTGAGGGGTTTAAGGAGGCATGACGGGGCATGTGATAACATACTCAGCAGGGGCTGATTCCATACCACAAACCATTTTTATTTTCAGGAGACTTGCTAGAGGGTCGACGCGGGGCGCGACAGTTTTAGTGACTTTTGGTTAGACTTGGTACGGACTAAGACTATGGTTATTTTGGACTCGGGTTTTGTAAACCGAGGTGTATATTTGGTTAGACGCTCACGTGTACGGTTTATGTATAAGACGGATTGTTGTTGTATATATTTTAGTTTTATTTAAGCACTACTATCTATCTCTTGTGGTCACTGCGGGAGTACGTTTCGTATGTTGATTATCATGTAACTCGTTATCACCCGTATGGGCGAGTGATAACAGTGACACCATTAGAGCGACAGTCTGTTATTTACCACTGCGATTTAATTACTAAGCACTACGTTTGTATTATAATTAGGAGCCGGATTAGTAGGGGTGTTACAACATTCACCACCCAATTCTTGCCCAAATTCACAACTTCAAATTCTCACATTTTGCATTTTGCACTCTTATGCATTTCTAACTTCTTCTTGCAAGTTTTTACCTCCTACCAACCTCACCAAATCTATCAATGACCATTACAAATCATTCCTACATAAATGCACTTTTAAAACCCAAGTTCACTCTCCATTTTCATGACTATAAACACTAACTCTCTTTCTTGAAATTCTAAGTTTCTATCACCCATTATGCTACAGATTTTGCACACTCTCATAACCATTCTCCATCTACCAATACAAGGTTATCAAACATCTCAACTCAACCACATACACACCTAGATTCTCCAATTCACTAAGCCATCTCAAAACACCCGTTTTCTACCAAAATTTTGCCAAAACCTCCCCATAAACCTAACATCCTCAACTTCATCAATTCCCATCCTTTTCATTCCTAATATAGCCACACCCTTACAAGGGTCTTACCAGCACATAAACTCAATTCAAAACCCACCAAACATCAATATAAACACAAGCCTCACAACATTTCGCTCCAAGGCCCTTAATTCACAATTAACTCACAAATCTACCAACTCTCAACCAAGCACACTATCACACATATTTTGGGTTTATTATTTCATTTAACCCATCCCAAATTCTAAATCAATTAAAATATGTTTTAAGGTAGGTTTCTTACCTTAATCTTCTAAGCCTTATTTCAAGTCTCCTCTTCCCCAAATTGGGTCATGTGGGAATGGAGTTGCCAAACTCCATCCCAACACCCAAGAAACACAAAATTTACACAATTAAAATCCTAAACCTTTGGAAATACTCTAATCCAATGAAGGAGCTTAAAGCACAGAATTCTAGGGTTTACCTTTGGAGTTTTAGGAGGTTTTTCACCCTTGAATCAAGAAGATGGTTCCACCACCATTGGAGGGTTAAAATGAAGCTCAAAACAAGGTATCAAAATGGGGAAAAATCGGCTACACCAAGAGATGGAGGGAAAGTGAGTTTTTCTTGGAGATTTTTACCTTGTTTGAAAGAGGAGACTCTAAGCTTCCTTTTGATGTCATTTTCTCTCCATATGGGAAAACCCCATGTGGATGAAGTTCACACTTTTGAAATTTTGAAGAGAGAGAAAGATAGAGGGTGATGAGAGGAGTTCAAATATGTAATTTATTTTTGATTTGGAGCTTTATCAAAGCTTGTGCATGGAAGAGAATGAGGAGAAGCCATGGGAGGGCTTACAAAATTGGCTCCAGCAGACGAGAGGAGGAAGGTGACGGTGGGGAGGGGAAGAAGAAAGGAAAGAGAGAAATGAGAGGAGAGAGAAGAGGTGAGTGCTTTTTACTTTTTACACTCTTTCCACTTTTCTTTTTCTTTCGTCTTTTTCTTCTCTAGCTTATTAGTGTGTGTGAGGGGGCTGTTTACTTATTAAAAACTGGCCCCATATATGTGTACCAGCTGGAGCGTTTTTCTTCTTTTACAGAAAACGCTCATTATTTTACCCGGTTTTGGCACTATTAACCCACCAGGCCCGTTTTCCGAAATTTTCTTGTTTCTTTAATTTTAATGGTTATTAAGCCTCCATTAATGTTTTTTATAGTTATTTGATGAACTATAATTTTTACGGGTTCATTTGACCACTTAAAGTCACATTTTCGGGTTTTCTCGAAAAACATGCTCTATAGCTTATTAGCGTTTTGATACATTATTTGGATCCATTTTCTTCGGGAATTGTTCCCATACATTATTTAGGCCTTATTAAGCCTTTTAAATTCATTTAATACTCTTTTCGAGGTCGTATTCCTCCTAGGGTCACTTAACGCTCAGTTTAGCATTTTTCACTTTTTAAGCGTTTTTCTTGTTTCGTCTGGATTTATTCTTTTTACCAAAATTCATTAGGCACTAATAGGCCCTCAATATCGTATTAGATTAATTTAATCACCCTAATTAAGTTTGGGGTATTTCAACTATCCCACCACCGGGCTTAATGTTGGCCTACTTAACCAGGTTGCTACCCATTTAAGGGGTTTGGACCGTGGAAAAGATTATAGCCAGGAATTGGTTAACAATCTCTCTTGTTACCTCATCCTCACATGTGGCCGAAACTATATTGGGCTTCTCAAATACTCCAAATTACTCAATTCCCAATTCTTAATGTTAGGGGGTTAGATGGTTAGGAAGTTAGTGAGAAGCCAACAACAAGCAATCAAACTTCCATAATCAATCAACAATTCAATCAAGGTCATCATAACCAATCAAACAATACTTCACTTTCAATCACAACCTTCCAACTCAGCCGCAATTCAACCAAGGCATCACACTCTCAACTAGTGAGAAGTGCACATTCACATCCAAGACTTCATCCATAATCACATATATTCATGAATTATACATCTTCACATCCCAATACAATCCAAAATGTTACTTGGCATTACAAACTCAAGGAAATACAATAAATCCGATTCGTATGTTTTATCTTGTTTAGGTGATAATACAAAGCACACAAAAAAACAAGCCGAGGTAACCTCGTTAGGATCCAGGGCATGAGGAAATCATACTGTTCACCGTCGTACCCGAACTTCCGGTTTTCCCTTCGGAATTCAACTATTCGATTCCTATAACACACATGGAGTTGTACGGTCATTGATCTATTATTGACCTAACTCATCATCCCATTACCATTTCCTATGTACACTTACTAGTTCTTACAATTCATGAGTGGTTATGAAAACTATTTCATCCTTTAAGTTTGTTTTCTTACTCATGTGTATGTTTTCTTACTATTCTTACCCATCAATGATGTACTACTATATATATACATGTGATTACTATTTTTATTTATTTTTATTTTTTTTGTGTGACTCGACCGACCTTACCCAGGGTCAGCCCCAAGGTTGGTCGAAGTCAATTTGTTACGATCCTGGAAAATTCAGACCCGACCGACCTTCCAGGGTAGGTCCCAAGGTCGGTCCAAGTCAGTATGTTAATGGGTTCGAAATTTATGACTCGCCCGACCTTGCCAAGTTCGGTCCCAAGGTCGGTCGAAGTCAGTAGACTTCTGGGCTTACAATTTACAACTCGACCAACCTTGCCAAGTTCGGTCCCAAGGTCGATCGAAGTCAGTAGACTTCCGTCTTTGCAAATCTGGGCTTGACCGACCTTACCAAGGGCGGTCCCAAGGTCGGTCCAACCTAGTATACTCATTTAAAATTTTGTTTTCAATCCCTTTCTGTAACACCCCATCTAAATCCAAACGTGGTTATCTCAAACTTATCACCATAAATACAACATTGCAGCGGATTCATATACATTCCAGGACCTTGCCACCGTCTGACTAACAGAATATACCGAACATTAGTACTTACAAGTCTTAACCAAATACATATCCCTCTTACAATCCCCTCACATCCTATACATCTTACTAACTCAAATTTCCATACGAGTGTACATGCACAACTCGTAGGCCACACTTAACCCGTAACATGTCTCCCCCATCTTACTCTCGTGACGGCCGCCTTCTGACGTTCACCTGTGCAGTAAAAACAGCCCCCAAAGGGGGTCAGCACGAATGCTGGTACGATCCTCTCATGGCCCCAAGCTAACGTGGCTACGACGACTAATTGTCGATAGCACGGAGGTTGATTAGACGCACAACATAATAGAAAGTGCAATAAACAACAAACCAATTATGAACAATCAAAGTTCAAACACAATGAACGACTTAAATGCGTTCCCTTAATTAGTGAGTCAATCATTTCACTCCTTAAGTTACGTTCCCTCTTAATCTTAGTCCGTCCTTATTTTACCTCGATCTTAGTCTTATCTTAGTCTTAGAAAACAACCATCCTTTAAAAGGGAATGGAAGTAGCTTATCTCAGTCTTATAATACAAACCATCCTTTAAATAGGAATGGTTGCAACTTATCTCAACCTTATCTTATATATGCAAACCGTTCTCTCATTGGAACTGGTTAGCCCTTAGTTCGTTGTTTATTTTCGTAGGGCTTGGTTAACCCTAGCCAGCAGCAGGTCACTTACCGGCAATAAACAACATTCTTAAATTGTTGGGGATGTAGGCTAGATCCCCCCACGCCATCTTAATGCCACCTTCCTTGGACTGGATGTCCAATGTAGCTGAGCCGGTCAACTGACCCTAGGCTACAAGTCTGAAGACAAGTCGTTAAGCAGAAGTCGGATCTGCTTTAGATACTGACCCCCTTTCCTTAGCATGCATGACCGGAGTCAGTCCCGGGTTCCTCACTCCCCCCAAGTACCAGTTAGTAGAAGTCTTAAGACAATGTTTGTTGGTTAAACCTCTTTCGGTTTTTAACAAACTAATATTAGGGAGTGTTCCTTAGTCTCACACGATTCCTTACTAAACGTTAGTTAGTAGGTTCTCACGGTAAGTTGTGTTAGTTTTCAAACATCACACAACAATACAATAAACATAATGTTTCGGTTGCATGCTTTATCTTGTTTCGTGAGCACACAAAAACAAATAGCCCACAAACCGAGGGACACCTCGTTAGCAAGCAGGTCACAAGAAGAACTGTACCACTCACCGTTGGTCGTTCGGTTGCTTACTCTCCTCCGGAGTTCCACTTACTCAAACCCTAAAACATTAATTGAATCGGGTGGTCAATTTCTTAACTTAACTCAACTTATTTAACTTACTTAGCCATCAAAGATCCCCACCTAACACCTCTTAAGTTTTAAAACTTAATCTTACATACATAACCTTAAACATTTAAGTTTATACTTGCTTAATCCCTTAGGTCTTTATATTCCTAATCATCATTGCCCTCTTAATGGGGTACTATTAATACCACTAAACTCTCTTAGGGTTTCTTTCTTTTTTTTTTAAGTCTTAAGGGTCGACCGACCCACCGACCGACCCATCCCCTGGGTCGGTACGTTCCAGTAATTTTCTGGTTCGAACAATTCCCTCAAACCGACCCACGACCGACCCAACCTTATGGGTCGGTCCACCACAGAAATTTTTCCGTCTTTTGAAAATCACCCGTCCGACCCAAACCTTCTGGGTCGGTCCATCCAAGAGTCCACTTTCTACGTTGAATTTTTTGCCTGACCGACCCAAAGCTAAGCCAACCGACCCAAAACCCTCTGGGTCGGTCCAGTCCAGAGACATTCTGGCTGGCTTAACATGGTCCGACCGACCCAAAACTAGGTTGGACCCTGGGTCGGTCCACTACAAATTTTTCTCTTAAATTGTTCTTTCAATTCCAAACTCTTCCACAACTATCCCATTATGTCTTAATACCATATAGGCACTTAAACTCACCTTAGAACATCCTCTAAAACCTCCTTAACCATTTCCTCAATCCTTACAAGAAATTCCTAACACTTATCACATAATTCCTTACATTTCCAACTTGTAGCCTCACCAAAACTTCAACCAACCCAAGTGTTCCCTCCTTAACAGATTGACCACTTCATAAACATCATTTTTCCATCTTCAGTTCATTTTCCAAAACATCCTCAAGTCATCTTGTATCTCCATGCACAAGTTCCTCTCTTTTCCATTTGTTACTCATCAAAATAAACTCATGAACTTACCTATACATTACCTCCCATCTACTTAACACCTAAACATTGTTCTTCATTTACCTTGTCCAAGCTACACCCTCCTTAGAAATTTCCATCTCCTTTTCCCAATTCACTCACCATTCTCATGATCATACCCTCTCATTGTAATATTCTCAAATTCATACCTAAATCACCTCAAAACATTATACATTATTTCCTCAAGTCTTAACATTCCTCATACCATGATTTTGGTGTGTTTAATACACCCACCAATCCTCTAATTTCTCCTAGACATCTCTAGGCCATACTAAACCTCAAGAACTCCTTAATTAACTCTTTTCCACTCAAATTCCTTTTAATTGTCTCCTAGTAAACCCTAGGTCATATTAAATAATAACCATCACTTAAACACTTGTTTCGTACTCAAATTTCGTCATAGCTCCTCTAGTATATTATCATGCCCATAAGCATTGTTTTCCTCATTCAACCATCTCACACACATCAAGTTCTTTTTCATCATATTTTCTCACCCAAATCAACTCATTCACACCAAACTCAATATAATGCAAAAATCTTAAATTGCATAGCACTAAGGCTCTTAAATGACATGGCTCTTAGGCCCTTAAATGACTTAAACTTAAACACTGAATTTCCAACATATAAAAGCTTTCAACCTGCAAATACACATAACAATGCTCCCATAGCAATATAAGTGTTCTCTTAATTCACCTTAAGCTTATCTTACTAACTCATTTCCATTGGCTCCTTAATCACAAGTTCATAAACTTGTTTAAATTCTTTTTCCTAGGTTATGTAACCCATTACATAATGTAAGCTTTAAGCTACATTAGTACTCACCTAAAACTTATCCCTTAAAACTTAAACCACCATTAGGTAAGCAATTTACCTTGTTTTTCTCAAGTTTCTCTCAACTTTCTCCTTAGGCTTCTTCCCTTGGAAATCTCGGCCACCATTTTGATTTCCCTTGCCAATGTTCTAATCAATATTCAATGACTTCAATGAGTACTAAACAAAACACTAACCTTAAGGAATGAAAACCTAGGTTAAAAATGTGTTTTAAGGTATAAAAGTGGATGATTACCTTTGAAGTCTCAAAGTAGACTTGGTCATGAATCAAGAGGGACCTCCACTAGTCCTTGGTGATCAAACAAGCTATTTCAAGGTGTGAAACAAAACCCTCACAAGATAGAATTTTCGGAGATGTAGAAAAATGAAGGGAAGTTGATTTTTCTTCCACTTTCATTACCTTGGATGAATGGAGAACCAAAAGAGCTCTTCAAACTTGACTTTCCTCCCTCAATGGAGTTTTCTCTTGGCACCGAAATGGAGCTTTGAAGGATTTGAAAAGATACAAAGCTAGAGCTTGAGCTAACTAAGAATAATATGTGTTTAGTTTTTGATTTGGAGCTAAAATGAGTAAGTTATGGACAAATGAAGGTGAGGCAACAATGGAGGCTGCTCTTACGTGAATGGAGAAGAGAGGATGCAGGAGAAACCGATGGGAAGAAGATAAATGAAGAGAGGGAAGAAGAAAGGTAGCTTATAAGGAGATATTTGTTTTATAAAGCAAATAGTAACTTTACTATTTTTCCTCTTCTTTTCCTTTAATTGCTTAGTCATGTGGTGACTCCCCACATCAAAAAACCGGCCCCCTCTTATAATTGGAGATATTTATGGTCTTGTTTGACCATTTAATTTGACTTAGTTGACTAAAGACTAAACTAGGCACTATTTGGTTACTATTCACAAATTAGTGCACATATTTGTGAAAGTTTTGGTTTCCCATTGATTTAGACTTCCTAATGTGATACTAATTATCACACATGTTGATTAAGATGTAATCATGGGCATTTAGCCACTCAAAACCCATTTCTAAGACAATTTCTCAAAAAGGTGCTTTAAGGAGTCTTAAAGCACATTTTGTGTTTATGCTTGTTTTTGAGCTTGGTTTTCTTTGGTAATTGATTTAAAATTCCCATTAGCATATTTATAAAGTCTTATAATGGTATTTGGGTGCTAATCAAAGTCACTCCGAGCTTAGAGCACGTTTTTGCCCAAATTGCCCTAAAGACGTTTTCTTGTGTTTTCATTGGTTTAAATTGTCTACCAATCTTTCTAAGGCATATTTTAGCCTTAATACATCATAAATTTATGTTTACTTAGAATACTTAGGTTTGGGGTATTTCAATCTACCCCCCTTAAAAGAACTTTGTCCCCAAAGTTCCCATGCATCTTATCTTATTAGAATACATGTCTTACCTCATTCCATAGATCATATAGATCATACTTATGTATACTAAAACTCATTGAATCATTAGATCCGCCATATGCTTATACTCAACTATCACACCACATGCTTAGGCATGTATAGCACTCAAAATTCTCTTTGTTTCTTTTTGATAATTAAAACAATCACATAATTTTCCAACGTATTCTCCCATGTCACTGGTCCGTAGACAATGGATCATTCGTCCTCGTCACCATGGGCCAGAATACAAAACAACTATGCTCTCCCCATGTCACCGGTCCGAAGACAAAGGCTCATGCGTCCTCGACTTCATGGGCGAGACTCAGTAAAAAGGTAATCCCTTTTATGAGGTCATGTGAGGAATAATTCCTCTAATTAAAAATACAATCAACTTCAATTTCGTTTTATACTAAGGCCTCTATCCTAGTGTGATTTAATTGTGACCACTGGTAGGGAGTTTTAGGAATCATCCAACCCTGATGTGATCAGCATCAGTGTTGAACTATCCTTCCACCCCAATTTGTGTTCGGTTTCCATTGATCCCTAGAAAATCAAGTTCCACCTCCCACGTCATTTTCAAAAATCAAATAATTCACTCATGTCCAATTTTCTATCTTTCAGTGATTCTAATCATAATCAATACATCTCCAAGGTGTTGACTCAGTCCATCAATCATTCCCAGTTCATCTCTAATTAGTAATTACCTCAAGGCTCTCATTCTTACTAAGTTCTATATCAGTCTCATATCAATTCTCACCATCTTATATCTCATAGCCTTACTATCTTCTTCTTCATACTCATATCAAATAGTATCTCATAGTGTTATCTTATTCTTATCTCATATATTCCTTAAGTCTCCTTAATCCTCTTCCTTAATTCTCTTAACTTGTACTCACACCGGAGTTAACAAGATAGGTACTTAATATATATGGTATTCACATCTTCTGTGTGCAATAACCATGATTTATCTCAAAATGTTTATGTAAAACATATTCTCAAATTCTTTTATGCTATGCACACGCTAAGTGGTTTTCGCTCTACCCCCCTTAAAATGGATTACGCCCACGTAATCAACATTATATCATCCTTGAACATAAGTTCAAGATGTCTAATTCTCACGAAGCATTCTAGCTTCCATGTCATTTATCTCACTTATAATTCGATCAGAGGGTCATAACTATGCTAATGACTTAGTCTCTGTATCAAGGATTCTTAACGGTACTTATACCATATTCTTAACTTAGTTTGTCTAATCTCAAAGATATTAATGCATTCAGTTGCTAAATCTTATATTTGTTCCATTGGAAGATGTGTGGTATATCATTCCTCTTTCCGGTTCATCAGGTATGTGAAACCTTTTAAGTTACCGGTCCGCTAGCTTCCGCTGCACGACTCTGATAGTCTTAGGCTTAACTGCCTTTCTTATCCTTCATAGTATTGTATATCCTCATCCTGTAGCTTGTCTATCCAGTCTCTCTGGAGATCTAATGTTCATATTCTTAGCATTCTCTTAAGATAATTCTTAATCTGAAACTGCTGTTTAGTGCTTAATGCACTTTACAGTTTAATCTCTTACATCTTAAGACATGTCCAATGTCTGTACTTAACAATCCGTGCACTTTGCACTTCATAGTCCTTAATTATTTATTCTCTGGTTCCTTTGTGTTGTTGGTTCAACTGAATTCCTTTTCTTCAACTGTTTGTGGTAGTAGCTGCTCTTGTCTGATCTTGTGTCGTTGTCCATGGTGCGGAGTCGACTACTTCCCGTGTTCCTTACACCACTCGTCCACATGCATGGGGTACCTTACTGGTACATTACTACTTACCCGACTAACTCATAAATGAGTCCGTCAGGCCTGCAAGCCCCTTTGGGGTGCAGTCGTCCCACGTCTCATTTTAGTAAACTCGTAGTGTCTGTCACACGTTTAGCTATTGCTAATTATGAAGTATTCTGTTGTCGACCTCCTCTTTCATTGTTCCATAATAACACTTATTGTTCTTCTTGAATTTAATCAAGGAAAATCCATTTGCTACCTTCTTGGGTAATGTATGCTCTAGTTCTTTCTGTATCCCGTACTGATTCGGTCTCTTAGCGAATGAGGTCACTTTCCATAGAGCCTCTTATCTTCTTTCTCATATATGTTTTACTAGGAATGCACTTCCAATTCCTTAAGGAATGGGTAGTGTGCTTTTTGTGAAATCTTACCTAACCAGGTCCAGACTACTGGCATCAATGCATAGTTCGTCTACCATCTTATTTCCTTATTATATTGGTCTTAACCCATAAATCTAATTGCCTCAGTGTCAATATTTGACGGCTCATACATAACGGTCACTTTTCCGCGCACCATGGCTTAATCCACTTATATAGGTATTGTACTCACGACCACTACTACCGTGGTAGTTGGTCCTTACTATTTTGCCCATTGATGGTGCAATTACTTATTCATTCATTCTAACATCTGATTTTATACTCAATCCCTTTCTGGTGTAAACACACTGGGGGTTCTTCCCTTTCGGTGTATGGCGGTTGCCGTACCGTGTTGTAATTTTGATCATCTCTTAATATGAAGGTGTTCTGCTTCAATCTCAGGTTTATAAGTAGCCTAATTTCTCTCACATTCTTTCATCCTTTATGATGTTATTTACCATGTAACTTAACCGGTACTGAAGAAGTCATCCGTTGAATCTCAAGCTCTCCTGACCGTTGGTCACTTAACGTGCCATAATGTGCACTCACAATGTTTATCTCTGACGATTACTGATTCCTAAATCCTGGGTGCTGGATATGAGGTCTGTCTCTGCAGCCTTCCCTACTACTCAAGTGTATCTGGTATGTTCTAAGGTAATCTCAAAGTTTACAGTTTCCATTCTCCAACGAAAGTGTATTACATCTCTAATAAGTGAAAGCCATTTTTGAGGGGTTTATTCCCACTCATGGTCTCACAACAAGGAGATGTATCCCCACCCTAAAAGGCATGGTTCGTTCTCCGCCCCTGCCGATGTACTATCTCATTATTCTCATTGGTGCATTTTCCTGGCAATATTTTCCACAATCTAAGTTATAGGTTTTGGTAACCGTTCATATCTACGAATTGTAGTTCCTTCGTGGCTTAAATAAGCTCCCTTACAACTTACTGCGCCTCGGGCTCTGATGTGGTTAACAACCTTGGCTCGTAGGCTTTTAGTGCTTAATGTCTCAGTTCATTACTTGTACTCTTACTCATCCGTAGGTCATCCTTATAGGTTTTTGTTTCCTTGAACACTATCTACCATTAGGTTACATACTAAATGCAGTATTGGATTTTTATGGTAAGTTGCTGCATCCTGCTTCCTGCTATGGAAGTTTATTCAGGTGATCTGAGGTTACTTAGTGTCCTCGAAAATACTGTCATTTAACTAGACTTATGTCTTTTAGCAATCAAGGTTAGGTTCGTATTAGGCGTTTGCCTTACGGTGTCCAAGTTGGATATCGTCCTATCATCTTATACTTCCATCTCAACGCTTCGTTCAACTTCCGTTGACTACGCCACCCATTGATGATCAATCATACTTGGGTGTTAATGAGTTAGACAAACAATATTAATTGTCATTCATCAGTTTGTTGGGTTTGACTATGCCCGCTCTGTGGGGGTAGTTTTCTGAGCTTTCCTTTGTCGGAATTGTATGTCCTTAACCCTTGGTAGGTTATAATTTAAGTTTATTCCCTCTGTCCCTGTTTCCGGGGTTTACTAACATCTTCATGAAGAAGGTTTATTACTGATATTCTTAGTCATCACTCTGGGTGTCTTATCTCGTTCCTGTTGGAAGACGTTGTGTCAGCAGTCTCCATTATATGTTGTAATGCATTCCTTCTATGTTATTGCTTACAAAGCGTTTTTGCTCGGATTACTGAGCGATCTCTTAGGTTTTCTCTCCCCGTGGTTTGTTATTGGTGTTCATACCCGTACTGTCAGTTTTTGTTGTAGTAGGTTATACGGTTGCTAAAATTTATATCATTTGATACTTTGTCCAAGTTCAGCTCCCTGCTGTATAATGTGTCGGCTCATCTTATTGTGGTCAGGTCGTCAGACCTTTCCAAGGTCTCATTTTCTCGTTCTTACGGATTTGCAATCCAGTATTAATGTGCACTACAACTGTAGCGTTCTACTATCTCGCCATGATGGCTTTTCTTGTAGCTTAACCGTGGTAGCACTTGCTATGGCAAGTGCGCCATGCAAGATGAGCTACCAGCACCGTGTGCGTCGGTAGTGGTACTTCCACCTAGTTTCCTTATCTTTGGTAGTCCTTGGGACCCCTTCTATGTTCTCTTATTTTGGATAACAAGCCATCCGGCAGTTTCCTGGTTGGTTTGACAATACTGTCGTTTGTCAGGGCGTTCCTCTTGCTGAGGGAACCCCTTGTCATTCTCTTATGTCTTAATCCTCGCTCTCGTTTCCATACATTTTGTCGTGATTACCTAGTAATAGTTCTCCTTTAAGCACTACATCGTAGTCCTATTCCGGTATACAGTAGTACATGTTCTTATTGTCGCCTGCGCTTTGTTAGTCAGGTTGTAACCTTTCTCATTGTATGGGGTTTGGAGTCCCCGTTCTTAACTGGACTCTCCAGCAGTCTTAACTCTCATGCCTTGTATCATCCCACTGTTATGCTCATTCGGACCACTGTCCGATACCCATGTCACTTATCTTTTCTTAACCATTGCACTTATAGTGCTTTTCTTACCATTGGTATGGCGGGTTATTTCGACTGCGTAGCATGTCGACCCATGTTGCCGGTAATTACCGTTCCCTTATTGATAGAATTCCATTGATAACTCCTGCTTCACTGTTGCGCTCCATTAAAAGCCTTCAAGTTCTTGTAAACTATCGTACGACAAGATATTTCTCGTATTGCTTACTGTTAACTAGCTACCAGATCGGGTTTCCCCGAGTAAGAGAATGCTTTCTTCTCACTGGCATTTGTTCCCCATAACTCAAGCAAGGGATGTGGAGGGCGGGTCTAGGTACTATGAATATCCGGTAAACACTGGGAAGTCCTGACTAATGCACCTCTCACTCTATCTCTCAACCCTTAACCCATAACTCAAACTCAACCTCAGTATTCTCCTAAGTTCGGTAATTTTTGTCTTCAGAGCGTAACTACGCTCTGATACCACTTTTGGTAACACCCCATCTAAATCCAAACGTGGTTATCTCAAACTTATCACCATAAATACAACATTGCAACGGATTCATATACATTCCAGGACCTTGCCACGGTCTGACTAACAGAATATACCAAACATTAGTACTTACAAGTCTTAACCAAATACATATCCCTCTTACAATCCCCTCACATCCTATACATCTTACTAACTCAAATTGCCATACGAGTGCACATGCACAACTCGTAGGCCACACTTAACCCGTAACATGTCTCCCCCATCTTACTCTCGTGACGGCCGCCTTCTGACGTTCACCTGTGTAGTAAAAACAGCCCCCAAAGGGGGTCAGCATGAATGCTGGTACGATCCTCTCATGGCCCCCAAGCTAACGTGGCTACGACGACTAATTGTCGATAGCACGGAGGTTGTTAGGATAAAACTACACGTTAATATATATAGATTTATAATAAACTAATAGGCAAGTGTACCTATTCGTAGTAGTAAAACAAGTGTCGTATCCACAAGGAGATTGTTCAATTATCCTAGTTTAGGTAGTTAATAAAAACTGTAAAAAAGGGGGTTTAGCCGGAGGCAAGCTTGATTTGATGTTGAATTAATACAGAAATAATAAAAACAGTAAAAACAGTTGTGAATTAAGTGGATGGAAAATGTGCTAAGGAAGGTGAAATCGCCCTATTATAACTCAGATGTTAAATATAATCCTAGTTTGCTCTTATTTGTCTGTTAAGAATTTTATCTTGTGGCCTTTCTAAATCATAGATAAGGACAACTCTTAATTAATTCAGTAGACTTTTTACAATCAGAAAAAGTCTAAAATCATTAATTAGCTTTAAGTGAGAATTCTTTTTATAACAGCGATGGATTTTATCTGCTAATCAAGGAGATAATATCTAACGTTTTTCTCTCTTTGTGGTCTATTCTCTAATTTTACAAAATCATTGAAATTAGAGAAACCGTAAATGAGTAAAAATGATCAGTTCTTAAACATTTAATAATAGAGAGAGACAAAACAAATATTTATAAGCAAACTCGGTATTATAAATACGTCTGAGTTATTTTGGGTCAAACACCCATCCTAAGCACAAATATAGATTTACTCAGACATTGACAGAAATAAAAACAGAGTAGAGATTGAAATAGTCATTATTTAGGAACTGCCTGCGAAGAACGGATCTGCACTCGCCTGCCTCTTTTCTCTCTTTGTAAACTGCTGCTTCTGTTTGAGTACGTACGTGAATGTGGTGAAATGGTGAAAATAAATAAAAGATGGAGAATTGTGGTGTTACGGGAGGAGTTAAATGGAAGAGAATGGAGTGTGGAGCTGTTTGTGATTTCTTCAGCCTCTGGTCGTACGTGGTTCTGCTTCTGGATGAAGTTACGTGGGTTTATATAGGGAAAGGAAGAAGCAAAGGCAGCAGATAAGGAACGCGTGAATTGATTGAGGCGGTGCAGCTCATTGATTGCTCATTTATTGCTTGCTTCATTGATTGCAGGGGGACAGGGCGTGCAGAGTAGATGGATAAATTCAAGACAGTGGACGAGTTGTAGAAGTCGGCGAAGGCAAGTTGCAGACGGCGCGCGAAGAAGAAAACTGTTCGCATCTCAGATCTGGAATTTTACACGCGTCCGCGTGGTGTCCTCCTCGTTGTCCGCCTGAAAATGGGGCGGTTGCATTGTGTGTGTTGTGTCTTGTCCGCCTGCGGTACCGCCTCAAAACAAGGCGGTTGTAATTGTTTCTTGCGCGCGCGAGTTCTTACTCACGTCCGCCTCCAAAACCACACTCACGTCCGCCTGATTATTAGGCGGTTGCCTAGGTGGAGACGAGTTGTTGACTTCTAACTTTGACTGGCTCTAGTTTCTTCGTTTGGACCCCGTTTTCTGAGCCGTTTGCGTCTACGCGTTCGTCTCTTTGTCTACTTTACTCCCAGCTTGGTTTTCCTCATGTTAAACCATTAAATATGTGAGATAAACAATAAAACATAAACTAGAGGAAAACTAACCGAAGTGGAGAAATGAGCAAGAAAAGTGCTAATATTATATATGAAATACACCTATAAAACATGCTCATTTGGACACTTATCACACCCCCACACTTATTTTTGCTTGTCCTCAAGCAAAACCAGTACCCAATAAGTAGGGAATGCTCAATATTAACATAATTATTATGAAGGGTAGGATAAAAAGTCATATCTTTAAACTTTTAGAGGAGTGTGATAACTACTGGTGGCATAGGTGCTCAGGGCAAAAATAAAATTAGAGTTTCGGGGTATGATCCGGGTACTTCAATTTCTTTTAGGTGACTTGAGAACTTTTACCATGGCCAACTTCTCTCAAGAATGGGCATTGAGGAGAAAACAAAAGGAAAAATAGATTATGCATTTGTTTCACTTTTGCATAAGAGATGAGAAAATGTAGGCATCATAAGCCTTTGTATTTAAGAACACTCAACTCTCTTTGTTGGTTACCAATGGTGTCTTAAGTCCCTTATTATTTTTTTTTTCTTTTTTTTTGACAGAAAGCACCCCTTAGCAATCCCTAAGAAGAAGACAGAAAGAACCCCTGAGCAATAAAAATCCAACCATTTCAGATCATTTGGTCACACCGCATAAAAATGCTCCTCAAAAGTAATCAAAATTTTAAAATTTGTACCATTTATCCAACAATTCATAACAATATTTATTCTTAAAGAGAACAACCCACATATAAAGGGTCCACGATATTGAATTTGAACAAACGCAAGATAAGCAGAGAGATTAAGCATTTTAGCATAAAATGTCACCGAAAAGGGCACACTCCCCACACTTAATTGAACAATGTCCTCATTGTTCACCAGAAAAACAAGGGAAGGCTTCAAAAGGCCTTTTTGGTAAGTAGATAAAATAGAGAGAACACGAAGCTCACGAATATTCATTTAAGCACATAAACTCTCCTCTGCATATTTATTTAAATAAAAGCATAATTAAAGAAACTGGTACTCCCCTGAGATTATTTTTGCTAGCGTGTATTGAACTTCCCCCACACTTGAGCTTCAGCCTCAAGTAGCGTAGCTTAGTTGCGGTGTAGACATGAAATTGCACCTGCATAAGACACTAGAAGCAACCATGCTATAAACGGGGTTAAGAGTTAGCAAAAACAAAATTTAAAGAGAACCTGAAAATTAAAACAGCATAAAAAGCATATAAAAGATAAGTTCGTCCGGGTTGCCTCCCGGAAAGCTGCCCTTCTTTAACGTCTTTAGCTAGACGCTTTGAAGCGTACTCAAATCTGAGTATCGTGTAGGTTTATTGTACGAGCATCAACTATCTCGAGATTACCACCCTGGTAATGCTTTAGTCTAGATCCATTGACCATGAAAGTTGTTTTTTAGAATCCACCAACTCAACGGATCCATATGGGGTGACCTTGGAGACAGTAAATGGTCCAGCCCAATAGGATTTGAGTTTACCAGGAAACAACTTCAACCTGGAGTTGTACAACAGAACCAAATCTCCCTATGGAACTCCCGTTTAAGAATCATCTTGTCATGCCACTTCTTGGCTTTCTCTTTGTAGATTCGGTTATTTTCATAGGCATCCTCTCGAAATTCTTCTAATTCAGTGAGCTGGAATTTCCTTTTGTCACCTGCTCTAGTAGATCAAAGTTGAGGGCTTTCACGGCCCAGAATGATTTGTGCTCGAGTTCGACCGGTAAATGACAAGCTTTGCCGAAGACTAGTCGATATGGGGACATGCCGATGGGCGTCTTGTAAGCTGTTCTATACGCCCAGAGTGCATCATCCAGCTTCAGGGACCAATCTTTCTTGAAGAATTAACGTCTTTTGTAGGATCCACTTCAATTCTCGGTTAGAGACTTCAGCCTGGCCATTTGTTTGAGGGTGATAAGGCAAGGCTACCTTATGTCTCACTCCATATTTGGTCATCAAGGCTGTGAACTGCTTATTGCAGAAGTGGGATCCTTGGTCACTGATTATAGCACGTGGGACTCCAAATCGTGTAAAGATGTTCCTCTTCAAGAACCTGAGTACTACCTTTGCATCATTTGTGGGAGAGGCGATAGCTTCCACCCACTTAGTGACATAGTCGACTGCCACCAAGATGAAAAGGTTTGAACAAGACGAAGGAAAGGGACCCATGAAGTCAATGCCCCACACGTCGAAAGGTTCGACCTCGAGTATGATGTTGAGAGGCATTTCGTGTTTCCTGGAGGTGTTCCCAAGTCTTTGGCACTCATCGCAGGAGGCTACAAAGGAATGACAGTCTTTATGTAAGGTTTTCCAAAAGAAACCTGATTGAAGTACCTTAGCCGCTGTTCGAGCTGGCCCATGATGTCCTCCTGCTTCAAGAGAGTGACAATGACGGAGAATGTTCTGGATTTCATCGTGGGGCACACATCTTCTTACCATCCCGTCTGCACAAACCTTGAAAAGGAGAGGATCCTCCCAGTAATAATGTTTGACATCGGAAAAGAACTTCTTCTCTTGGTAGGTTAACCCATGTGGTATTACTCCTCGTGCCAGGTAGTTGGCCATGTCAGCGTACCATGGTTCACCGGTGTCACCAATCATAAAAATGCACTCATCTGGGAAGAATTCATTATGGAAGTGCCATCACTGGTGCCTCTATGCGAGATAGGTGGTCTGCTACTACATTCTGCACTCCTGGCTTGTCTCTGATTTCAATCTCAAATTCTTGTAGTAGGAGTATCCACCGGAGGAGTCGGGGTTTGGCATCTTCTTTGGCAAATAGATACCTCAGAGCAGAGTGATCGGTGTGAATTATGACTTTGCTTCCCAAGAGATATGATCGGAATTTATCCAGAGCAAAGACTACTGCTAGAAGTTCCTTCTCAGTAGTTGAATAATTTTCTGAGCGTCGTTGAGGGTTCTACTTGCATAGTAGATGGTTCTCAAGATCTTCTCCTTCTTTTGACATAAAGCGGCACCCACTGCAAAGTCGCTGGCGTCGCACATAATTTCAAATGGAAGGCTCCAGTCTGGTGATATCACAATGGGGGCAGAGATGAGGCATTCTTTCAGTGTGTTGAAGGCTTGCAGGCATTTGTCAGTGAAGTCGAACTTGACGTCTTTAGCTAGGAGATCACATAGAGGTTTCGAAATTTTGGAGAAATCCTTGATAAACCTTCTATAGAACCCAGCATGGCCAAGGAAACTTCTGATATCTTTTACCGTCGATGGTGGTGGTAATTTTTCAATAACTTCGACCTTGGCTCTGTCGACTTCAATGCCCTTTGAAGATATTTTGTGCCCAAGAACTATTCCTTCTTTAACCATGAAATGGCATTTTTCCCAGTTAAGCACAAGGTTAGTTTCTTCACATCGGGCGAGGATACGTCCAGATTATTTAGACAGGATTCGAAAGTGGGACCAAAGACAGAGAAGTCGTCCATGAAGACTTCGATGCTTTTCTCAAGATAGTCGCTGAAGATTGCCATCATGCATCTTTGAATGTTGCTGGGGCATTGCATAGGCCAAAAGGCATCGATATATGCAAATGTCCCGTACGGGCATGTGAATGTGGTTTTGTCTTGGTCTTCAGAGGCAATGGGTATTTGAAAGTATCCTGAATAACCATCCAGGAAGCAGTAGTAATCTTGCCCGGCCAATCTTTCCAGCATCTGATCAATGAACGGTAGAGGAAAGTGGTCCTTCCGCGTTGCACTGTTCAGTTTCCTGTAATCGATGCAGACTCTCCATCCCGTCGTGGTTCTCTGAGGAATTAGATCACCTTTGTCGTTGGGGACCACAGTGAGACCTCCTTTTTTCGGGACCACTTGAACGGGGCTCACCCATTTGCTGTCGGAGATGGAGTAGATTATCCCGGCGTCGAGAAGTTTGAGCACTTCTTTCTTTACTACGTCTTTCATGTTGGGATTCAGCCTTCTCTGTGGTTGGACTAAAGGCTTGTAGGTATCTTCCATGTATATGTGATGTGTGCAGAAATGGGGTTGATACCTTTGATGTCCGAAATGGACCAGCCTATTGCCTTCTTGTGGCTCTGAAGGATCTTCACAAGCTGTTCTTCCTGTGTACTTGTTAGGGATGAAGAAATAATAACAGGCAAAGTACAAAAATCAGAAAGGTAAACATACTTCAGATGTGATGGCAATTGTTTCATTTCTACGAGAGGGGGTTGTTCAACGGATGGGGGTTTCTGAGTAGATAGCTCTAATGGTTCTGGTGGTGGGTAGCGTGGTTTTGCATATGATTTTATCTATCCAGAGCTGCTACCATTTCGATTGTGTCAGGGTACACTAGTGGTTATCACAGATTTCAGAAAGCATTTTCAAGAGCGTCATTACAATAATAGCAGATAAATTATCCTGCACAATAGAGTCGACAATATCTATGGAAAAAGTATCTTCTAAATGAGCGGGTTTCTTATAACCTTGGACATGTCGTATTCTAGAGTTTCGTTATGCAGCCTTAAAATGATTTTTCCTTTTTCAACATCGATTAGTGCTCTAGCAGTTCTCATGAAAGGTCGTCCTAAGATTAAGGGCACCCTAGTGTCTTCTTCCATGTCAATTACAATAAAGTCAGCGGGGAACACAAAAGTTCCTACAGTAACAATCAAATCTTCTATTATTCCTTTTGGGAATACTAAAGATCTATCTGCTAATTGTAATTGAATAGAAGTAGGCATGCATTTACCAATCTTAAGTTTGTTGAAAGTTGAGAGTGGCATTAAATTGATACTAGCTCCTAGATCACATAACCCACTACCACAATCAACATTATCAATTGAACATGGAATAATTGGCAAACCTGGGTCTCCAAGTTTTGGAGGGAGACTCTTGAGAAGTACTGCTGACACTTCCTGTGTAAGGTGTACAGTTTCCACTTCCTGCAACGATCTTTTGTTGGTGATGATATCCTTCATGAACTTTGCGTATATTGGCATTTGTTTTAAAGCATCGGCAAAAGGAATATTGATCGTCAGTTTCTTGAAGTGAGATAGAAACTTTCCAAACTGTTCATCTAAATTTTTCTTTCTATTCTGTTTGGAAAAGGAAGTGGGGGAAGAATTTTAGTGAGAGAGGAAGGAGTAGATTCAGGAGACTCCTTCTCCTTCGGAAATAATTTGTAGGAGGGGGGCTTCTTCAGCATCTTCTGTTCTTCTCTGGAATTTTTGAGGTTCATGAGCTTGCTGCTCTTGATTATCAGTATCATCTGGGGAAGAGTGAGTTGAGCGGCCTACCACTTCTTAACGTCACTGCCTTGGCCTGTTCCCTTGGATTTGGATTTGGCTGACTAGGGAAGGCACCAGGTGGCCTTTGTGCAAGCTGTTGGCTGATTTGTTCCAACTGTTGGTTGGTTTGTTGTATCTGGGCTTCAACCCTTCTGTTAGTGGCTTCTTGATCCACGAGTCTGGTATGAGTCGTAGTCATGAATCCTTTCATTAAGTTCCTGAATTCCTCATTTGGATCAGAAGAAGTTGACGATGGTTGTTGTTGTTGCTGGAAACCTGGAGGGGCACCTTGTGCTCGATAACCTATATTAGAATTTGGTTGAGGTCTGTTCCCCTGATAGGTGTTTGAATTGTTGTTCTGCCCTCCTTGGTTTTGATCATTATTCTTCCATGAGAAATTCGGGTGATTTCTCCATGGATAGTTGTTGTTGAAGTTGTTGTTGTAGGAATTACCGGGACGGTTTCCTATGAAGTTTGCATCCTCGTACTGTCCTTTGCCTTCGCACTGAGGGGTTTCATGAGGACCGGCGCATATGGCACATCCTTCTGTAGGTGGAACTGACGACGAACTTGTAGGTGGGGAAGCTATTGTTTTTACAATTTCGTTTTGTGATGTCGTTAGCTTCTCCACCATCTTTGCAAGGGACGAGATCTGAGCCGATAAATGATCTGTAGGCTCGACGTGGAGTAGACCCTGCTCGTGGCGTTCTTCCTTTGGATCTCGTCCACTGTCTCGTATTGCTCGTCATAGTTTCTAGAAGGTCCATTCCTTCTTTAGGAGATTTCATCATGAAACTTCCTCCTGCAGAGGAATTGACGAGTAGTCGGTTCCCATCATCCAGACCGTTGAAGAATGACAGGCAGAGGGATTGATCGTCAAGACCATGGTGAGAACACTTCATAAGCATATCTTTAAATCTGTCCCATGCGTCGTACAACGTTTCTCCCGGCTCCTGACAGAAAGTATTGATTTCACCGATCAATTGCCTCGTTCTACTGGTTGGGTAGTATTTGGCAAGGAATTTTTGGGCCATTTGCAGCCATGTGGTGATTGATCGGGAGGGAAGACTTCGGTACCACCTGTTTGCTGAATCCGACAACGAGTGAGGAAAAGTTGTAGACGGATTCTTTCTTTGACGTTGCCGGTCTGACCAAAGGAATTGCAGAAGTCTAGGAAGAGACTCAGATGATTTGGGGCTTCATCTGGGTTCGCTCCACTAAACTTGCCTAGATCCCGGACGGCGGTGATGTAGTGTGTTTTGAAAACCCATCGTCCGGCTTCTTCTGGTGTTAGTTCGGGGAGAACTATAGCTGATGCTCTTCCTTCGGTATTCGGTTGGTGGTAGTCAGAGAGAGCACGGTGTTCTGGTTGATTTGCATGGTCAATTTCATTTATAACTTCGTTATTGGCCATGGCTTGGTTTCTCAGGTTTCTTGTGCTTGTAATAAAGTCGCTCGGGTTCGGGGCTCGGACTGATTGGTGGAGAGCCTCGGGTTCGAGTATTTGGCATGCACAGAAGATAACTTGGTTCGTCAGAAACTGCAAAATTAGTTAGTAAATAGAATAAGAAAGGCAGAGATATTGGTTAGTCTGATAAACAACACAGATATATTTTTTTACAAGAGTAATATGACAGAAAATAAGATGACAAGGGAAATTAATGACAGAAATTATAAGTTAGTATACTGGGGAAATGAAAAGTTAAGGACAATGGAAATGAAAAGTTAAGGACAATGGAAATGAAATGTTAAGGACAATGGAAAAATGACAGGAAATTTTAAGTTAGTAGTTAGGGACAATGGAAAGAAAGGACAATGGAACGAAATGACAATGGAACGAAATGACAATATTAAGATGTTAGGAGTTAGTTGTCCAAAGTCCGAAGTCAAATGTCCAAGTCAGGTCAAAAGTCCGATGTCCAATTCAGATGTCCGAGGTTAACAATTTAATAGTATTAACAGATTATTTTAATATAGCGAGTGAACTACCGGAAACTAGGGAAATTGATGGAATCAATCTCCCCGGCAACGGCGCCAAAAACTTGTTGGGATAAAACTACACTATATATATAGATTATAAAAACTAATAGGCAAGTGTACCTATTCGTAGTAGTAAAACAAGTGTCGTATCCACAAGGAGATTGTTCAATTATCCTAGTTTAGGTAGTTAATAAAAACTGTAAAAAGGGGTTTAGCCGGAGGCAAGCTTGATTTGTTGTTGAATTAATAGAAATAATAAAAACAGTAAAAACAGTTGTGAATTAAGTGGATGGAAAATGTGCTAAGGAAGGTGAAATCGCCCAATTATAACTCAGATAAATATAATCCTAGTTTGCTCTTATTTGTCTGTTAAGAATTTTATCTTGTGGCCTTTCTAAATCATAGATAAGGACAACTCTTAATTAATTCAGTAGACTTTTACAATCAGAAAAAGTCTAAAATCATTAATTAGCTTTAAGTGAGAATTCTTTTATAACAGCGATGGATTTTATCTGCTAATCAAGGAGATAATATCTAACGTTTGTCTCTCTTTGTGGTCTATTCTCTAATTTTACAAAATCATTGAAATTAGAGAAACCGTAAATGAGTAAAAATGATCAGTTCTTAAACATTTAATAATAGAGAGAGACAAAACAAATATTTATAAGCAAACTCGGTATTATAAATACGCTGAGTTATTTTGGGTTAAACACCCATCCTAAGCAAATATAGATTACTCAGACATTGACAGAAATAAAAACAGAGTAGAGACTGAAATATTCATTATTTAGGAACTGCCTGCGAATAACGGGTCTGCTCTCGCCTGCCTTTTTTTCTCTCTTTGTAATATACTGCTTCTGTTTGAGTACGTACGTGAATGTGGTGAAATGGTGAAAATAAATAAAAGATGGAGAATTGTGGTGTTACGGGAGGAGTTAAATGGAAGAGAATGGAGTGTGGAGCTGTTTGTGATTTCTTCAGCCTCTGGTCGTACGTGGTTCTGCTTCTGGATGAAGTTACGTGGGTTTATATAGGGAAAGGAAGAAGCAAAGGCAGCAGATAAGGAACGCGTGAATTGATTGAGGCGGTGCAGCTCATTGATTGCTCATTTATTGCTTGCTTCATTGATTGCAGGGGGACAGGGCGTGCAGAGTAGATGGATAAATTGAAGACAGTGGACGAGTTGCAGAAGTCGGCGAAGGCAAGTTGCAGACGGCGCGCGAAGAAGAAAACTGTTCGCATCTCAGATCTGGAATTTTACACGCGTCCGCGTGGTGTCCTCCTCGTTGTCCGCCTGAAAATGGGGCGGTTGCATTGTGTGTGTTGTGTCTTGTCCGCCTGCGGTACCGCCTCAAAACAAGGCGGTTGTAATTGTTTCTTGCGCGCGCGAGTTCTTACTCACGTCCGCCTCCAAAACCACACTCACGTCCGCCTGATTATTAGGCGGTTGCCTAGGTGGAGACGAGTTGTTGACTTCTAACTTTGACTGGCTCTAGTTTCTTCGTTTGGACCCCGTTTTCTGAGCCGTTTGCGTCTACACGTTCGTCTCTTTGTCTACTTTACTCCCAGCTTGGTTTTCCTCATGTTAAACCATTAAATATGTGAGATAAACAATAAAACATAAACTAGAGGAAAACTAACCGAAGTGGAGAAATGAGCAAGAAAAGTGCTAATATTATATATGAAAAACACCTATAAATCATGCTCATTTGGACACTTATCAGAGGTTGATTAGACGCACAACATAATAGAAAGTGCAATAAACAACAAACCAATTATGAACAATCGAAGTTCAAACACAATGAACGACTTAAATGTGTTCCCTTAATTATTGAGTCAATCATTTCAGTCCTTAAGTTATGTTTCCTCTTAATCTTAGTCCATCCTTATTTTACCTCAATCTTAGTCTTAGAAAACAACCATCCTTTAAAAGGGACTGGAAGTAGCTTATCTCAGTCTTATAATACAAACCATCCTTTAAATAGGAATGGTTGCAACTTATCATAACCTTATCTTATATATGTCAACCGTTCTCTCATTAGAACTGGTTAGCCCTTAGTTTGTTGTTTATTTTCGTAGGGCTTGGTTAACCCTAGCCAGCACCAGGTCACTTACCGGCAACAAACAACATTCTTAAATTGTTGGGGATGTAGGCTAGATCCCCCCCACGCCATCTTAATGCCACCTACCTTGGACTGGATGTCCAATGTAGCTGAGCCGGTCAACCGACCCTAGGCTACAAGTCCGAAGACAAGTCCTTAAGCGGAAGTCGAATCTGCTTTAGATACCGACCCCCTTTCCTTAGCATGCATGACCGGAGTCATTCCCGGGTTCCTCACTCCCCCCAAGTGCCAGTTAGAAGAAGTCTTAAGACAATGTTTGTTGGTTAAACCTCTTTTGGTTTTTAACAAACTAATATTAGGGAGTGTTCCTTTGTCTCACACGATTCCTTACTAAACGTTAGTTAGTACGTTCTCACGGTAAGTTGTGTTAGTTTTCAAACATCACACAACAATACAATAAACATAATGTAACGGTTGCATGCTTTATCTTGTTTAGTGAGCACACAAAAATAAATAGCACACAAGCCGAGGGACACCTCGTTAGCAAGCAGGTCACAAGAAGAACTGTACCGTTCACCGTTGGTCGTTCGGTAGCTTACTCTCCTCCAGAGTTCCACTTACTCAAACCCTAAAACATTAATTGAATCGGGTGGTTAATTTCTTAACTTAACTCAACTTATTTAACTTACTTAGCCATCAAAGATCCCCACCTAACACCTCTTAAGTTTTAAAACTTAATCTTACATACTTAACCTTAAACATTTAAGTTTATACTTGCTTAATCCCTTAGGTCTTTATATTCCTAATCATCATTGCCCTCTTAATGGGGTGCAATTAATACCACTAAACTCTCTTAGGGTTTCTTTCTTTTTTTTTTAAGTCTTAAGGGTCGACCGACCCACCGACCGACCCAACCCCTGGGTCGGTCCGTTCTAGTAATTTTCTGGTTCGAACAATTCCCTCAGACTGACCCACGACCGACCCAACCTTATGGGTCGGTCCACCACAGAAATTTTTCCGTCTTTTGAAAATAACCTGTCCGACCCAAAGCTTAACCGACCGACCCAAACCTTCTGGGTTGGTCCATCCCAGAGTCCACTTTCTACCTTGAATTTTTTGCCCGACTGACCCAAAGCTAAGCCGACCGACCCAAAACCCTCTGGGTCGGTCCAGTCCTGAGACATTCTGGCTGGCTTAACATGGTCCGACCGACCCAAAATTGGGTCGGACCTTGGGTCGGTCCACTACAGATTTTTCTCTTAAATTGTTCTTTCAATTCCAAACTCTTCCACAAGTGTCCCATTATGTCTTAATACCATATAGGCACTTAAACTCACCTTAGAACATCCTCTAAAACCTCCTTAACCATTTCCTCAATCCTTACAAGAAATTCCTAACACTTATCACATAATTCCTTACATTTCCAACTTGTAGCCTCACCAAAACTTCAACCAACCCAAGTGTTCCCTCTTTAACAGATTGACCACTTCATAAACATCATTTTTCCATCTTCAGTTCATTTTCCAAAACTTCCTCAAGTCATTGTGTATGCACAAGTTCCTCTCTTTTCCATTTGTTACTCATCAACCTAAACTCATGAACTTACCTATACATTTCCTCCCATCTACTTAATACCTTAACATTGTTCTTCGTTTACCTTGTCCATGCTACACCCTCCTTAGACATTTCCATCTCCTTTCCCAATTCACTCGCCATTCTCATGATCATACCCTCTCATTGTTATATTCTCAAGTTCATACCTAAATCACCTCAAAACATTATACATTATTTCCTCAAGTCTTAACATTCCTCATACCATGATTTTGGTGTGTTTAATACACCCACCAATCCCTAATTCCTCCTAGACATCTCTAGGCCATACTAAACCTCAGAACTCCTTAATTAACTCTTTTCCACTCAAATTCCTTTTTAATGTCTCCTAGTAAACCCCAGGTCATATTAAATCATACCCATCACTTAAACACTTGTTTCCTACTCAAATTTTGCCATAGCTCCTCTAGTATATTATCATGCCCATAAGCATTGTTTTCCTCATTCAACCATCTCACACACATCAAGTTCTATCTCATCATATTTTCTCAACCAAATCAACTCATTCACACCAAACTCAATATAATGCAAAAATCTTATATTGCATAGCACTAAGGCTCTTAAATGACATGGCTCTTAGGCCCTTAAATGACTTAAACTTAAACACTGAATTTCCTACATATAAAAGCTTTCAACCTGTAAATACACACAACAATGCTCCCATAGAAATATAAGTGTTCTCTTAATTCACCTTAAGCTTATCTTACTAACTCATTTCCATTGGCTCCTTAATCACAAGTTCATAAACTTGTTTAAATTCTTTTTCCTAGGTTATATAACCCATTATATAATGTAAGCTTTAAACTACATTAGTACGCACCTAAAACTTATCCCTTAAAACTTAAACCACCATTAGGTAAGCAATTTACCTTGTTTTTCTCAAGTTTCTCTCAACTTTCTCCTTAGGCTTCTTCCCTTGGAAATCTTGGCCACCATTTTAATTTCCCTTGTAAATGTTCTAATCAATATTCAATGACTCCAATGAGTACTAAACAACACACTAACCTTAAGGAATGAAAACCTAGGTTAAAAATGTGTTTTAAGGTATAAAAGTGGATGATTACCTTTGAAGTCTCAAAGTAGACTTGGGCATGAATCAAGAGGGACCTCCACTAGTCCTTGGTGATCAAAACATGCTATTTCAAGGTGTGAAACAAAGCCCTCACAAGATAGAATTTTCGGACATGTAGAAAAATGAAGGGAAGTTGATTTTTCTTCCACTTTCATTACATTGGATGAATGGAGAGCCAAAAGAGCTCTTCAAACTTGACTTTCCTCCCTCAATGGAGTTTTCTCTTGGCACCGAAATGGAGCTTTGAAGGATTTGAAAAGATAGAAAGCTAGAGCTTGAGCTAACTAAGAATAATATGTGTTTTGTTTTTGATTTGGAGCTAAAATGAGTAAGTTATGGACAAATGAAGGTGAGGCAACAATGGAGGCTGCTCTTACGTGAATGGAGAAGAGAGGATGCAGGAGAAACTGATGGGAAGAAGAGAAATGAAGAGAGAGAAGAAGGAAGGTAGCTTATAAGGAGATATTTGTTTTATAAAGCAAATAGTAACTTTACTATTTTTTCCTCTTCTTTTCCTTTAATTGCTTAGTCATGTGGTGACTCCCCACATCAAAAAACCGGCCCCCTCTTATAATTGGAGATATTTATGGTCTTGTTTGACCATTTAATTTGACTTAGTTGACTAAAGACTAAACTAGGCACTATTTGGTTACTATTCACAAATTAGTGCACATATTTGTGAATGTTTTGGTTTCCCATTGATTTAGACTTCCTAATGTGATACTAATTATCACACATGTTATTAAGATGTAATCATGGGCATTTAGCCACTCAAAACCCATTTCTAAGACAATTTCTCAAAAAGGTGCTTTAAGGAGTCTTAAAGCACATTTTCTGTTTATGCTTGTTTTTGAGCTTGGTTTTCTTTGGTAATTGATTTAAAATGCCCATTAGCATATTTATAGTGTCTTATAATGGTATTTGGGTGCTAATCAAAGTCACTCCGAGCTTAGAGCATGTTTTTGCCCAAATTGCCCTAAAGGCGTTTTCTTATGTTTTCGTTGGTTTAAATTGTCTACCAATCTTTCTAACGCATATTTTAGCCTTAATACATCATAAATTGATGTTTACTTAGAATACTTATGTTTGGGGTATTTCAATCTACCCCCCTTAAAAGAACATTGTCCCTAAAGTTCCCATGCATCTTATCTTATTAGAATACATGTCTTACCTCATTCCATAGATCATATAGATCATACTTATGTATACTTAAACTCATTGAATCATTAGATCCACCATATGCTTATACTCAAGTATCACACCACATGCTTAGGCATGTATAGCACTCAAAATTCTCTTTGTTTCTTTTTGATAATTAAAACAATCACATAATTTTCCAACGTATTCTCCCATGTCACCAGTCCGTAGACAATGGCTTATTCATCCTCATCACCATGGGCCAGAATACAAAACAACTCTGCTCTCCCCATGTCACGGGTCCGAAGACAAAGGCTCGTGCGTCCTCGACTTCATGGGCGAGACTCAGTAAAAAGGTAATCCCTTTTAGGAGGTCATGTAAGGAATAATTCCTCTAATTAAAAATACAATCAACTTCAATTTCGTTTTATACTAATGTAACACCCTGGATTTTTACCTTAAAACATAGCTTATGAAAATACAAATCTAACGGCGCAAATGGCATTAAAAACGGACTCCAAACGAGTCCTAGAAGAGCAAAACAAGGTTGGTCCGAACTTGTGTCCGGACATGGCAAGTTCGGACACAAGCTGAAGAGAAATAGAGTGCGGAAAACCAAATGTCCGAACTTGTGTCCGGACTTCGAAGTTCGGACACAAGTCGAACTTTTAAAACTCCAGAAAAACCTTACGTGGTCCGAACATTGGTCCGGACTTGCAAGTTCGGACATAGGTCGAGACTTGCAATCCGAACCCGTCCTCGCATGCTGTCCGAACTTTGAAGTTCGGACATATGTTCGGACATAGCCAAACGAAGAAAACACTTGAAACATTCGGGGCCTGTCCGAACATTGATGTCCGGACGGACGTTCGGACAGGTCCTTAAGTGCAGTTTTAAATACAGAGATAGAACCCAAAAACCGTTAGAAATACTTATGCAAAACATAATAACAACAAGAGAATCTCTCGAGCAGAAGGAGTCATTAATAAAACTCAATACAACCACAAACTTGATAAAAATGATTCAAAGAGCAATTAACTTAGTTAACCAAAAACTCAAATGCACATAACCTTCAATATAGCAGCGGATCTCAAAATATCCAGGGCATTACCGCCACACCCAATACCCATGGGTGCTCAGGCTGATGAACTAAACAACATTAAAACCAAAGTTAACTTTCAAATTACGCGGAAGCAAAATAACGTTAATGTATAAAAACCTTGAGAACATAACAACATATCTGAAACATTGAAATTCAAGACATCGCCTTATTATTACGTGGTCCTAAACTATGTGATTCGCGGTCCCGATCCCCTCATCTAGTCATCCATACCTACGATCATAAAACGTAGACAAAACACAGAAAGGATCGCACAAATCAGAAAAACTGAGTAAATTCCACCTCAAGCTGTAAAATACATTTTAGAACACCATTGCCTTTAACAATCAGATGAGAAGGTTTACTGAATAGTTAGTGAATTTCCAGAAAAGCATAACAATACCGAACTGCAGTAGGGAGCTTTCAACAGGGAGTAATAACCACAATTCCGAACACGGGGTCACCTGTGGGACCCCAAACAACAATTCCAGGACAGTCACCTATGGGACCGTCAAACAACCACCTCACCCTAAGTCCTTAAGTGTGCACACCCCCTATGAAACAGCAGTAACATAGAGTAGATCATAGAGCTTAACTGCAACAATGTGTGCAGCGCAAATAATATCAATAATGGGGAGCACCTATGGGCTCCCAAACAACAGAATACAACCTGTGAAAGACTCCCAAAACCACAATTGAACACCACAATCTCAATCCAATTCCTCAATTCCAAAACGTGGGGAATAATCCCAAATCCTCAAACCATAATCGAGATAAAAGTACAACGAACCCTTTTCCAATATTTCGCAAAACCACAATCAAAACCATTGAGCATAGAATTTACCTGGAACAATCAAATCCCTCAAGAACCCAACTGCTCCGGACTATTGATAGCACTCGTCAACGAAATCGACGTCTAGGTAACCAAAATTAACAATCAGAATTCGTCAAGCCATGAATAGATAACTAAGTAACTAAGTAGAATACATTACCCAACAAAGCTCCTAATTGGCACCAAGGGAAACGATCCAGCAAGGGTAGAGTGAAGAACGCCGAAGGTAGAATTGAGAACGCGAATTATAAGAACTCAAGGAAGAAGATACGTGAATAAGTTTTTGGTAGAGCAAAAGCGTAGAAGCATCGTGATGAAGGTAGACCGTAGTGGGGAAGGTCGTTATATAAATAAGTAAATTATAGGAATAAGGGAAATCGATATTGTTAAAAAAGTTAATGATTACTATCTTAAAACAAAAGAGTTAAATAAATACGAAATACAAATAACTCAGAAAAGGAAATCAAAATAAATACCTAACATTGTAATTTGTTTTTAGGGAACCTATACAACAACATAACGTTGAGGAACATCAGGAAGGAAAATAAAATCTCTAACAACATTCTTTTAGAAATTCAGAAATAGTTTCCTAGTTTGAATATTGTTGAGAAAGTAGATCGTTGTAACAAGATAAGGATGGAATAGAAAATCTAGGAAGATAATTAATAAACAATTACTTGGAAGTAGGAAGGAGATTGAAATAAATTAAATAAAGTAAAGTAATAATACTAGCAAGGGAATTATAATTGCGTTAGAGAGAGTTCTAGAATACTAATAACAAAATATATATAAATTAATTTGAAGAAGTCAAATGGGGTTTGAACTCTATAATCAGAGATAATTACTAATAGGAAGTAAACTCAGATTTGAATTCTAGAAATTAATTAAATACAAAGAGAAAGTCAATTTGAATTAGAACTCTATGTATTTAAAATGAATAAATGTGGAGAGGAAAGTTCTAGGAAGAGGAAATAAGTTAATATAGGAGTATCGTTAGTTTCCCTGGGCCACTATATTACTAATTCGGACTTATTGTTCTGACTATATATTATCGTACTCCTAACTTCAAATTCCCGGGTATTTCATCTCATCCCCCTTAAAAGAAAGCTTCGCCCTCGAAGCTAAAACTCATCCATAAGGCGAGAAGTTGCTAAACTAGATACTGACTCGAGTGGTTACCTGATCGAAAAGTTGTGGGTATTTCTTCCTCATTTCCTCCTCTACCTCCCATGTAGCCTCTTCGGTTCCATGATTAGACCATAAGACTTTGACCATATGGATGGACTTCGATCGTGTCTCCCTGGTCTTAGTGTCCATTACTTTGGGGTACTCCTCATAGGATAGATTCTGCTCCAGCTCCAAGACCTCTGGCTGCAACACATGCAAAGGGTCGGGAACATACCACTTCAACTGGGATACATGGAAGACGTTGTGAACTTTCTCCAGTTCACAAGGAAGCGCTAGCCGGTATGCCACTTCTCCAACCCTCTCCAAGATCTCATAGGGTCCAACGAACTTGGGACTGAGCTTCCCTTTCTTCCCGAACCTGGTTACTCCTCTCATGGGTGATACTTTCAGAAAAACTCTATCTCCAACCTCGAACTCAACTGGTCTGCGCTTGAGATTGGCATAGGACTTCTGCCTGTCTTGGGCTGCCTTCATTCGTCGCTGGATCATCCGGACTTGCTCCATACTCTCTTCTATCAACTGAGGTCCCAAAACAACAGTCTCACTAATGTCGCTCCAACGTAGCGGTGTCCTACACTTCCTCCCATACAAAGCCTCATAAGGAGCCATCTTGATGCTGGTGTGGTAACTGTTGTTATAAGAGAACTCTATCAGATGTAGCATATCTGCCCACAAACCCTAGAAATCCATCACACATGCTCGAAGCATGTCCTCCAAGGTCTGGATGGTTCTCTCAGTCTGACCATCAGTGGCTGGGTGAAACGCAGTGCTCAACTTCAACTTGGTGCCCATCGCCTTCTGAAAATGCTGCCAGAAATGAGCTAAGAACCTCGAATCTCTGTCTGAAATGATGGTCTCAGGTACCCCGTGATATCTCACCACATTTCTGATGTAAGCATCCACCAACAGGCTCATGGACCACGTCTTCTTCATGGGTATAAACCGTGCAGATTTAGTGAGTCGGTCCACTATTACCCAAATCTAATTAACTCCTCCCTTCGCCGGTGGTAAACCCATCACAAAGTCCATGGAAATGGAGTCCCACTTTGAAGGGATCGGGGTGCTGACCGAGTAGGTCTGAGGTGTTAGTCTCAGACCAACCCTACTTGGAGAATAAAGGTGTGTAAAAATAACGCGGAAGCTTTTGTTTAAACTTAACAAGATAGGATTCTGCTTGTATTGAAACTCAATGTGAATTACAACCTAGCTTCCTATCTTGGGATTCGACAGAAGTATTATGTCTCATCCAACACTCGCTCTACTCTCGGCTTTGATCAATGCGTTACAAGGAGTAAAGGAGAGTGTTCTATATGTGCTCTCTAGGTAATAAATACCTAAGCTAATTGACACTATCTCACTAAGATCTCTCAAGAATATTTTCTCTCTCAAGGGCGGTGTATCTCTCTAAATAATCTCGAATGCACAACTTTAACTAATTACATTCGCATACTTATATACTTGTCAACTATCTCCTAAATCTTCGGTGAAGTCTTCAAGTAAAACGACTCCTTGGGTTGGTTCCGCAAGTATCGGAGTAATGGACCTCCTTGTGCGTCACGATCTCACGTTTTGCTATTGCTCCAACTATGCGAGATTTCCGCAACTACTTCAGTAACGTCGCGCTTCTCGGTATATAGGAACTCGCGGACAGATGCTTCTGCAAAGGTACTCGAGCTGTAACAGTGGAAAATCTATCCGTATCGCGCCAAGTTTCTCTGCAGCGCTACTTTGACTGAGGAGGCAATCATCTACAAAACTTAAGTCTTTAACAAATTCCCCCTTTTTGCTGATGATGGCAAACTCAGTGTATCCAGCGTAAACTTGAGGTTTTGTATAAGATGTACCTGCAAAAAGAACAGACAACAAAGCGGAGCAACTATCTCGGGAGAACAACTTGCTGTTTGTTCCCCCTTAAACACATATTCCCCCTTAAGGTAATGCAGTTGATAAGAACAGATAAAGAACCATAGTACGTAAACTACTTCAAATACCACGTTGTAAAAATAAACGACCAAACAAAAACAAATGAGGCCTTTAGAGGCACTCGGTATCCACACATAGTTACCCGCAGACACCAGCCGCGGGATACACCACTTCCCCCGTTTGCCAACATCAGGGGAAACGTACAAAAATATCCAAAAAAACCATAATCTGAAAGAGTCAGTTAAACAAACCACCAACATAATTCAAAAGTATTCATGAATCAGTACTTCCTAAGGGTTAAAAGGGTTGGGGTAAAAAAGTTAGTCATCTCCTCCATCCATTCCTGTATCCTCATCCTGTGCTCCATCTTCCCCTGAAGTCCCAGCGCCATCCAGTCGCTTAGCCGCTTCCAGAGTTTCAGCAAATGTTTCCCGGAACTCCTCTGCCAGCTTCTTGACTCCCCCTGCAATGATGTTCATCGTCTGTTTGTGATTTTTGTTGAGGACGTCGATGAGCATGTCTACCTTCTTGGATAGAGTGGCGAGGTTGTTCTCAATCGCTGCTACCCTTTCAGATAAGGAGGCTGCGTCAGTGGGTGATGCGGGTTTGGGTGGGGCCAGTTTTTTAGAGGGTGGGTTTGTCTTGGAGACCGATTTGATCTGGAAAGACGAGGTTTTGTTGTACAGGATCTGACCAAGTATGTCAGTATCCATTATCCGACTGGCTTTGGAGGGATCAAGGACAACATCACAGTGGGTAAAGATTTTTGGAAGCCAGAATACGTACCCCAGGCTGTGTCGGGGTGAGGAGATGGTTGAGGCTATGTGGTTGAGGATTAACTTTGGGAGGTTTATTTTTTGGTGGTGGATCAGACAGTACATAATAGCAAGATCAAGCGGACGAACAAACTAGTTTCCTTCCTTTCGAGGGACTAAGTTTTTGATCACCAAAGTGTGAAGCATTTGGTGGGTATTTGACAGAGCTGGTCGGTCCAAAGAGTGACCGACTCTGCTGTTTGGTAGGAAGAAGTCATAGACCTCTTTTGCACTTATAAACCCTAGATCAGGAAATCCAGCCCTATCATAAAATTCTAATCCGCTAGTTGGAATTGCTAGATGGGTTGCTATTGAGTTTGAATCGAGAAGGATTGGGTTGCCGTGTACCTCTGTCATTATCTTCCCTTTGCGAATGACGCAATTTTGGTAGAACTGATACGCCTCTGCCTCATGGTAGGTCTGAATGCCGTGGAAGAGATGGATCCAGTTTTGAAAATGAAGCATCTCCTCGAACATGTCGAACTCCATCGAGTGGAGCCAGTCCAGGTCGAGTAGCTTTCCCTTTACCAGGTCGGGACTCAGCAGAATCGTCGGCTGGTAGGAGTAGACGGCAGAGTGGGTGTCGATCAGACCTAGAGAGAGGTGTAGGGTGGGACAGACTCGGAGCGAGGACGGAGTCGCTTTCTGGTGGAAGTCGTTGCCGTGTCGGAGTCTGCCTGGGTTGAAGAGTTGGTGGTACTGCGCGGCTTTTCTTCAGTAGTTGGTGCCGTGACGACAGGAGATGGTGCAGGAACAGGAGCATCAGAACTGGGTTTTGAAGATGACTGAGGATTTTTGGCTCGAGAACGAAGGGTTCGAGTAGCTGGAGGGCGGGGGACGTTGGATTTAGCACGGCGGGTTTTCTTGGGTGGGGTGAACACTCAGGAGCAGGTGGCTGGGCTTCGAGGTCAAGTACCTCAGTGGGTTCTTTAGCAGGAGAGTTGGGTTGTTGGTTTTGTGCTTCTTCATCAGCGGGTGGAAGAGATCCGAACTGAAGTTTAGTCGGAGATTTTGTGATAGTATCGGGGGTGGGTATGATCGGGGTGGTGGGAGGTGATGTTTGTTTGGTTGGGGATGGGGTGTCTTCCGATTTTGTGGATGCCGTAGTGTGACTATGGCGGTGGGTTCAGTTGTGACGGTGGGTAGTGGGGTGTTGATGGGTTGAGTGTCGACGGACATTGCAGGGGCTACGGCGGTTGAGTCAGAGGTGGAGGTAGGGGTTTGTTTGGCTTGGAGGTTGGTGAGTTTGTTGATTAGAGCTTGGAGGAGCAGAGGGTCGTTAGGTAATTCGGCGTCGGAAAACATGGTGTTAGGGTTAGGGTTGGAAGCCATGGTGATCGGAGTTTGATCGTAGTGGGCAGACGAGTGTAGAAGACGAAGAGAAGCAAAGAAATCGGGCTTAGGTGTGATTGGACGTGGGGAGTGAGAGTTATTGACGTCGGAATATAGGCAGACGTCGTGTGTCAGGGTAATGTGAGGTGATTGGTTGAGCTGGGGTGTTGCGGATAGTATGGCGAGAATTTCGCGGGTTTGGTTATCAGAAACTAAAAACTCTTGTTTTTACGCCGGTGCTTTGTTTCTTTAACAGACAGACTAGGTCATCAGACATATTCATACATTTCACCCAGAGATTTAAAACACGAGAAGGAGATACGACCTTAGCTAGGTCATACGGGTCATACCTAGTTGTGAACGTAGTGCTTCAAAAGGACCTCGTTGCAATGGTTTGGTGAATATGTCTGCAAGTTGATCTGAAGTAGGAACATATTCTAGTTGTATCTGTCCTTTTTCAACGCAATCCCTTAAGAAATGGTGACGAATTTCAATGTGCTTTGTCCTGGAATGATGAATAGGATTTTTAGATAAATCAATAGCACTATTATTGTCACAAAAAATTGTAGTACAAGTCGGAGGAATGAGATATCCTGTAGTTGTTGTATCCAGAGAATCTGTGCACAGCAAGCAGCGGCGGAGACATATTCGGCTCGGCGGATGACAGTGCTACTGTGTTTTGCTTCTTTGAACTCCAGGCGACAAGACATAGTCCTAAAAATTGTGCAGTACCAGACGTGCTTTTCCTGTCTAATAAGGAGCTTGCAAAATCAGAATCACTATAACCCATTAGAGTGAAATCAGGAGTACTTGGGTACCAGAGGTACAAGTCTTGGGTACTTTTCAGATAGCGAAAAATTCGCTTTACGCCTTGTAGGTGTGATTCTTTTGGGTTTGCCTGAAATCTTGCACAGAGACATACAGCATATAGAATGTCAGGCCTACTTGCTGTTAAATAAAGAAGGGAACCTATCATACCCTGTATAGCGTAGCATCAACCGCAATTCCTTTTCATCCATATGTAGCTTCTCTGTTGTTGTCATTGGAGTGGGTGTGGCTTTTGAATCCTGCATCTTGTATTTGATTAACAGCTCGTGAATGTATTTCTGTTGATGAATTTGAGTCCCGTTTTCCTGTTGGGTGACTTGTAGACCTAAAAAGAATTTCAATTCTCCAAGAGCACTCATTTCAAATTCTTTACTCATGAGATCAGAAAAGAATGAACATAGTTCAGGAATAGTGGATCCATAAATTATGTCATCCACGTATATTTGCACAATGAGTATGTCTTCACCTTTGGTGAGAGTGAAAAGAGTTTTGTCAACTTTACCTCGAATGAATCCATGGGACAATAAGTAAGATGAAAGACGCTCATACCATGCCCGAGGTGCCTGCTTCAGGCCATATAATGCTTTATCTAACTTGTAGACATACTCTGGGTGATGTGGATCTTCGAAACCCGAGGTTGAGCGACATATACATCTCTGTCGATGTATCCATGTAGAAAGGCAGTTTTTACATCCATTTGGTAGTTTTATACCTCGATGTGCTGCGTAGGCCACGAGTATTCGAATTGCCTCAATTCGAGCTACTGGAGCATAAGTTTCATCGTAATCAATTCCTTCAGCTTGAGCGTATCCCTGAACTACCAGTCTGGCTTTGTTGCGAGAGATATTTCCTTGATCATCTAACTTGTTGCGGAACACCCATTTTGTACCAATTGGTTTATGATTGGTTGGGCATGGAACAAGTCGCCAGACAGAGTGTCTTTGTAGAGAATGTAATTCTTCTTGCATGGCGAGTATCCAGTCATGATCCTGTAGAGCTTGGTTGACATTCTTAGGTTCGATTTTGGATAGAAAGGCATTGAAGGCACATAGATTCTGATGCAGTTCACTACGTGTTTGAACGCCTTTGGATGGATCACTCAGGATTTGAGAAATGGGGTGAGCGGAGGCTTGTTGAAATTTTCTTGCGGAGTTGATGGAACTAGTGGAGTGATCTGGTGTTGTGTGATCGTTAGTGTGGGTGGGTGTCGTTGTGTTTTGTGGAGGAGGTAGTGGTTCCTGTGTGGGAGGGTGAGGCATCTTGAATGAGTCATCAGGGTCGTCGTCGCTGTCAGAGGATGAGTCTGTTGCAAGAGGTGTTTGTGGTGCAGGGATAGTAGCTACTGGTATTTCAATGAAGGTAGTATCTGCGGCATCTTCGTGTGGTTCATTTTGTGTGTGGTCACAGTCACTGGAGTTAGAGAGCTCTTCAAAACGAATATGGGACTTTCTTCGAGACAGGCTGTACGTTTATTGAATACTCTGTAAGCTCGACTTTGTGATGAGTAGCCAAGGAAGATTCCTTCATCACTCTTAGAAGCAAACTTGCCGAGATTATCTTTTCCATTGTTGTGTATGAAACACTTGCATCCGAAGCGCCGTAGATGTGTGACTGAAGGTGGACGGCCTTTGATAATTTCATAGGGGTTTTGCCGATGAATGGATGAATTGATGCTCGATTTAGGATGTATGCTGCAGTGTTGATAGCTTCTGCCCAGTATGTGGCTGGAAGGTTACTATCGATGAGCATTGTTCTTGCCATTTCTACAAGCGTGCGATTCTTTCGTTCTACAACTCCATTTTGTTGTGGAGTACGAGCAGCTGATGTTTGATGCATGATTCCCTTTTCCCTGCAGAATTCTGAAAACTGAATATTGCAAAATTCTGTACCGTTGTCAGATCGAATTGTCTTGACAGAGGTGGACATTTTGTTAGTAATCAGTTTGAATAGGGTTTCGAATTCAGAAAAAGTTTCCGACTTGCTCTTAAGAAAGAGTACCCATGTCCAGCGCGAATAGTCATCGACGATGACTAGAGCGTACTTCTTACCACTTTTGCTTTGAACACGCATTGGTCCACATAGATCCATGTGTAGCATGTCCAGTGGAGATGATGTAGACATATCTGTTTTACCTGGAAAGCTTGCTCTAGAATGTTTCCCTTGTACGCATGCAGGACAGAGGATGTCGGTCTGGAAGAAGTTTGTCTGAGGAAGTCCCACTACAAGATTTCTGTTTTTGATTTTGTTTAGTAGTTTGCCGTGTGCATGACCTAGGCGAAAGTGCCATAAGGAGATATTCTTGTCCTGTACACTAAGACAGAGAGTACCATCTAGGTTAGGGTTTTCAAGAGATAGCTTGTAAAGATTGTTCACCCTTATACCAGTGGCTTTCAGAAGACCTGTTTGCTCGTCAAAGATTTTGCAGTCAGAGGCCGAGAAAAGAACAACATTAGAGAGATCACAGATTTGAGAGATACTTAGAAGGCTGTGTCCAAGTCCATTTACTAAATTAACATTTTCTATTTTAAAGAGAGAGGGATTACCGACGGTTCCAATACCAATGATTTCACCATGAGCATTGTCGCCAAAAGTGACTTTCCCCCCGTGTGTTGAGAGAGAGTCGTGAACTTGTCAGGGTCTCCTGTCATATGTCGTGAGCATCCACTATCAGAAACCAAGAGTCATTGTCCACGGTCTCTCCCTACAAGATAATCAAAAGTTAGACTTGGGAACCCAGGCGAACTTGGGTTCCCTCTTTGAAAGAGAGCTATAACTCATGTCGTGCTTTAGACAGAGTATGTAAACGTTGCATATTAAAAGACAAATCTTTGCCAAGCTTATGACACGAGTGAATATGCCCGTCGTAACCACAGTAACCACAAATAATAAAGAAGGTAGATGAACGTACTTCTTTTGCCAACGGAATTTGTTTTCAAATTTTTCTTTTTGGAGTTTCCTTCTTTGAAGATCATTGGGTTTTGTGGCTATTTTTGGTAGGTTTACTTTGCCTTATTTCTCAGCCAACTAGGAGGATTAGATGATGAACCGATTCCATCCGTGCCTTTTTAAGAGCGATGTTCAGGGAATCGACCTCTTTCTCAAGTCGAACTTGTCTTTCTTTTGACTCACGGAGTTCGTTCTCAAAGAATTTTGGCTTTTGCATTGCAGCAACCTCACGAACAAAGGTGATTGGTTTGAAAATTTTTGTGGAATTTTGGAACGATTTTTCTGTAGGGAAGAGACTTGAGTTTGTAAGGAGTTGATGAGGTTGTGAGCATCTTTTAGCTCTTTTTCAAGTTGTTCGGCCTTTTCTTCAGATTTTTGCAATTTTAGACGATCGTTGTTGACATGACCTTTTAGCACATGGATTTCTTCATAAAGAGAGGCTATTCTGTCTTGTTCTTCAGTTAATTCAAATTCAGGATGATTTGGGTCGATGTAGTAAGTAGATAAATCTAAAGAGGGAATAGCACATGAATCTGAGAAATATTCAGTTACCTCTGAAGAGGGACTCTTGCATACCTGACTTTTGTGAGCCATGAGACAGATTAGGCTTGACGTTCCCATCTCAGGTTCTTCTGAGTCAGAGTCTCCCCATGCTGAATTTGCCATTAGTGATGATTGCTCGCGATCATCTTTCTTCTTGAGAGGACAGTTGTTGGCGTAGTGCCCCGGCTTCAGGCATTTGAAGCATACTCGGTCTCCAGTTCCCGTAGTACCTTGCTGATTACGGTTGTAGGATTGATATTGTCGGTTTTGATTTTGACTGAACCTGTTTGGACTGTTCCTTTCTGATCGATCTCGATGAATTCTTAAAGTTCTTGACCAGCATGGCCATGTCTTCGAAGGTGTTCGCTGATCCTTCTTCTATTATGCCGTCAATCAGAGTGTCCCGAAGCTGCTGGATTAAATCCTGATTTGGAGAGAGTAGCGTCATAGTGGAATGACTCATTCTGGTGAACTGCTGTCTGGCTGGGTGTAGTCTTTACCTGCAAAGCTTGATTCACGTTGGAAAACGAAACAGCATGGTTTGAGTGAGAACTATTACCTCTATTTTTGATATTCATCTTGTATTTGTTGATGGACTGAAGATAGGATCCCAAGTCAGTCAAAGTCCATTTCTCTAGACTTTTGGACGCCTTCGTGGAGATAACGCTCTCGGTCCATTCCTCACCCAGACTGTCCAGAAATTTGTTGTTGATGTTTTCATTTGACTCTCCAATCTGCAGCTCTTCCATAGTAGCGGTGAGTTCAGTGAATCGAGCGAGCATGTCGCTGAGGGATTCTCCAGGCTTTCCTACGAAGTTTTCGTAGTCCATCTTCAGTTCTTGTATTTTGATTTTCGAAGCTCAGTATTTCCTTCGTGAACAGCTCGAAGGTGATCCCAGATGTCTTTGGCTACTTTGATGTGATACACTCTTCTTCTTTCAGGTGGAGAGAGACTGGTGTAGATGACTCGTACGGCTTGGGCATTTAGCTCAACGCATCTGCGCTCCTCAGCAGTATAGGAGCTAGGATCTTTCCCTTCAGGTACTGGGAATTGCCTTTCGTCACTACCGTCCAGAGTTGTTGATTCAAGGACTGGAGGTGTGACTCCATCTCGTTTTTCCACATGTAGTTTGTGGAAGTTAGCTTTGGATTCTCCACTTGCATTCTGTTGTTGTTGTTGGTGTTTGAGATTTCCGCCATTTTGAGAGATTTGTCAGCCAACGCGGCTCTGATACCACTTGATGGGATCGGGGTGCTGACCGAGTAGGTCTGAGGTGTTAGTCTCAGACCAACTCTACTTGAAGAATAAAGGTGTGTAAAAATAACGCGGAAGCTTTTGTTTAAACTTAACAAGATAGGATTCTGCTTGTATTGAAACTCAATGTGAATTACAACCTAGCTTCCTATCTTGGGATTCGACAGAAGTATTCTGTCTCATCCAACACTCGCTCTACTCTCGGCTTTGATCAATGCGTCACAAGGAGTAAAGGAGAGTGTTCTATGTGTGCTCTCTAGGTAATAAATACCTAAGCTAATTGACACTATCTCACTAAGATCTCTCAAGAATATTTTCTCTCTCAAGGGCGGTGTATCTCTCTAATAATCTCGAATGCACAACTTAACTAATTACATTCGCATACTTATATACTTGTCAACTATCTCCTAAATCTTCGGTGAAGTCTTCAAGTAAAACGACTACTTGGGTTGGTTCCGCAAGTATCGGAGTAATGGACCTCCTTGTGCGTCACGATCTCACGTTTTGCTATTGCTCTAACTATGCGAGATTTCCGCAACTACTTCAGTAACGTCGCGCTTCTCGGTATATAGGAACTCGCGGACAGATGCTTCTGCAAAGGTACTCGAGCTGTAACAGTGGAAAATCTTTCCGTATCGCGCCAAGTTTCTCTGCAGCGCTACTTTGACTGAGGAGGCAATCATCTACAAAACTTAAGTCTTCAACACACTTCCACTTTGGGACCTCCAACGGCTGCAATAAACCTCCCGTCCTCTTGTGATTGAATTTGACCTTCTGGCAGGTAAGGCATCTCGACACAAACTCTATAACTTCCCTCTTCATCTTAGGCCACAAAAACATCTTCTTTAGGTCCTTATACAACTTATCACCACCAGGATGAACTGAATAGGGAGTGTTATGAGCCTCCCTCATCAGTCTCTCCTTTACCTCCACGCACCCCTGAGGTACACACCATCAGCCTCTAAACCTCAGACTGCCGTCACTGTGGGTCTCAAACCCTTCAGCTTTCCCTTCCTTCATCTTCTCCTTGATGCGCTCCAACTTCGCATCACCAGGCTGTCCCTTGAGTATCTCCCCATAAATGTCGGAAGAGACACTCATATGGTACAACCTCACCTCACGCTCTACTCCTCCCGCCTCCATCACTTCCAGGTTCAGCTTCTCAAAGTCACGAACTAGCTCGTCTGGAAGAACCCACATCGAATTCACAGAATGACTATTCTTCCTACTCAGAGCATCGGCCACTAGGTTAGACTTCCCCTCATGATATAAGATCTCCAAATCATAGTCCTTGATCAGTTCCAACCATCTCCTCTGCCTCATATTTAGTTCCTTCTGAGTGAAGATGTACTTGAGGCTTTTGTGGTCGGTGTAGATCTTGCAGGAAACTCCATACAAGTAGTGCCTTCAAATCATCAGGGCAAAGACTACTGCTGCAAGCTCTAAGTCGTGCGTCGGGTATCTGGTCTCGTACTCCTTCAGCTGTCTCGATGCGTAGGCTATGACTTTCCCATGCTGCATCAAGACACACCCCAAGCCATACTTGGAAGCATCGCTGAAGACCTCGAATCTGTCTGTCCCCGAAGGCAAAGTCAACACTGGGGTTGTGGTCAACCTTTCCTTCAACGTCTGGAACGCCTTCTCACAGTCATCATCCCACTGAAACATGGTTACTTTATTCATGAGGTTTGTGAGGGGTCTAGCTATCTTTGAGAAATCCTTCACAAAACGTCTGTGTAGTACCCCGCTAGACCCAAGAAACTGCGAACCTCCGTCAGATTGCTCGGTTTTGGCCACTCTTTCACCGCTTGGATCTTGGCCAGATCCACTGAGATTCCGTCCTTGGTGACGATGTGGCCTAGGAATGCCACTCGGTCCAACCAAAAGTCACACTTAGTTAGCTTGGCGTAAAGCTGCTGCTCTCTCAAAATCTGTAAGACTGATCTCAGATGCTCCTGTGCTCTTCTCATCCCTGGGTAGATGAGGATATCGTCTAAAATACCACCACAAACCGGTCTAGATAGGGATTGAAGATCCGGTTTCTTGAGGTCCATGAAGACTGCCGGCGCGTTCGTCAAACCAAAGGGCATCACCTGAAACTCAAAATGCCCATATCTGGTCCTGAAGGCCGTCTTCGGGATATCCTTCTCTGCAACCCGTAACTAGTGATATCCCGACCTCAGGTCCATCTTGAAGAAGACTCCAGCACCTGAAGCTGGTCGAAGAGGTCGTCGATCTGGGCAAGGGATATGGTTCTTCACAGTGATCTGGTTCAGCTCCCGGTAGCATATGCACAGCCTCATGCTCCCGTCCTTCTTCTTTACAAACAAGACAGGAGCTCCCCATGGCGATACACTCGGGCGGATATATCCCTTCTCTAGTAACTCCTCCAATTGGACTTTCAATTCCTAAACTCTGATGACGCCATACGGTATGGGGGCTTGGAGATGGGCGCTTGCTTGGCCACAAGGTCGCTTGATGAACTCACCTCCCTGTCTGGCGGCATACCAGGAATCTCATCTGGAAAGACGTCAGGGAACTCATTCACCACCCGAATCACTTCTAATGGGCTCGGTGCTCGGTTCAAATCCTAGACATGGCAGAGGTATGCCTGCTGTCCCTTCTTCACTTGGGAGAGAATTGACATGGCTGAGACTATCTTTACTCCCAGCTTCTTCTCCACGCTACTGTAGGAGACTCTTCGGCCCGTTGGTCCTCTCAGAATGATCTTCTACTCTCCACAGTCGATCTTCCCTTTATACTTGCTTAGCCAGTCCATCCCCAAAATAATGTCGAAGTCGGGGAGGACGAACTGGATCAGGTCAGTTACAAAAGTTTCCCCTTTTATGTCTACCCCCACATCTTTACATGATTACAAGAAATAACCTGCCCCGAGGGTATAGATACTGCTATGGTAGAAGTCTTACAAGTTTCTAGCCCCAATTTCTTAGCAAATTTCTCAGAAATGAAAGAATATGAAGCTTCAGTATCAAACAAAACACGAGCTGAAGTACCATGAACAGAAAAGGTACCTGCTAACACTTCTGCTTCAGCCTCTGCCTCGGCCCGACTCATAACATTAATCCTCCCCGGAGCTCTGCTGTTGTCTCGGTTCTCCCCTGGACCTCGGTTACCTCCGTTTCCACCCCCGCCATTGCCACACTGGGGAGCATCCCCTCGCTGATTCTGGGCCTGATGCTGGTCTCTACCTCGAAACTGGGGGTCTGCTGGTCTGTAGGTCCGGTCTCCGCCATTCCCTCTCTGCTGAATGCCTCCCTGAGGATCCTGGAAGCACTCAAAAGCTCTGTGGCCCTTCCTGCCACACCGGTAGCACGCCACCAGGTTCCCTTCACAGTCCTTCCCCGGGTGATCCTTGTGGCATCTCCTGTAGTGGAAGTGCCTGCTATACCCGTTCTCTGCTCTCTGGGCCTGCCCCTGGGGCCTATCATTCTGCCTCTGGTCATTCCTCTGGTTCACATCGAACCTCCTCCCATAACCTGAGTTAGGCCTCCACCTCTTGTCCTGGTGTGGCCTCTGATGTCGGTCGTCTCGACTCCGAGTCTCTTCCCCATCCTCCATCTTCCTTTTCTGACCCGCCTGTACCTCCCTCCTCTTCTGCTACACCCTATACAGGTTAGCAGCCTTTCCATATGCGTCCTGGAGGATGGGTATCGTCAGCACGCTCAAAGCCTCCTGGAGACTCCAGTTGAGTCCTCCCATAAATCTCTGCACCTTCGACGCCTCATCAGGGACCATCGTCGGCGCGAACCTTGCCAGCTCTAAGAACTTGGAGTGGTACTCCTTCACACTCCGGGCCTACTGTTTGAGCTCCGAGAACTCCAGGTATTTCTGCATCCGGACATGCTCAGGGTAGAATCGCCTTCGCATGGCCTCCTTCAGTGGCTCCCATCCAAAGTCAGGTCCTGCCAAAAAAGCATCCTTGTTGGCAGACCACCAGATGTCCGCCTCGCTCTTGAAGTAGTACACAGCGGCGTTGACTCTTCTATTAGCAGGGCAGTTGACCGCCTCGAAGATCTTGTCAAACTCACGCAGCCAATCCTCCACAGTACTGGGTCCTCCTCCCCCTTGAATGCAGTTGGCTTCAAGTGGGCGATTCTCTTCGTGTAGTCTTCTGGCACATTGTCTCGCTGGGCTTGGCGTTGCACAATTTGGCCCAGGTTCAAAGCGAGCTCCTGAAACTGTCTCATTGGGTCGTTGGCTGCCATGAAAGTCCTCCCGCTTCTACTTCTGGTGTTATAGGGGAAATTCAATCGGTCTGCCAGTCTACCCTACTCAAGGTGGACTCCCGATTATGAGTCAAGAATTTCAAGGCTTTTAAATCCCCTATAACAATCCTTTCCTAAATATACTACAATCTCACTACCCTAACCCACGGGCAGGTAATACAGATATAACAATAATACATGTAACAAGTATGATACAATTCCAACAATTGGTTAGTACACAATAATCCCTGTATAACCTTCAATTATCACACCAAGGTATCCAATATAACTCAACAGCTCACAACATACACGTGATGCATCATAACTTCCCCAAACGGCTTGTCCCCCAAATTTTAATCTGGTTACTCAAGTTTTATCTTATTTCGAAAACAAGGCTCTGATACCACCTTGTAACACCCTGGATTTTTACCTCAAAACATATCTTATGAAAATACAAATCTAACGGCGCAAACGGCATTAAAAACGGACTCCAAACGAGTCCTAGAAGAGCAAAACAAGGTTGGTCCGAACTTGTGTCCGGACATGGCAAGTTCGGACACAAGCCGAAGAGAAATAGACTGCGGAAAACCAAATGTCCGAACTTGTGTCCGGACTTCGAAGTTCGGACACAAGTCGAACTTTTAAAACTCCGGAAAAACCTTACATGGTCCGAACATTGGTCCGGACTTGCAAGTTCGGACATAGGTCGAGACTTGCAATCCGAACCCGGCCTCGCATGATGTCCGAACTTTGAAGTTCGGACATATGTTCGGACACAGCCAAACGAAGAAAACACTTGAAACATTCGGGGCCTGTCCGAACATTGATGTCCGGACGGACGTTCGGACAGGTCCTTAAGTGCAGTTTTAAATATAGAGATAGAACCCAAAAACCGGTAGAAATACTTATCCAAAACATAATAACAACAAGAGAATCTCTCGAGCAGAAGGAGTCATTAATAAAACTCAATACAACCACAAACTTGATAAAACTGATTCAAAGAGCAATTAACTTAGTTAACCAAAAACTCAAATGCACATAACCTTCAATATAGCAGCGGATCTCAAAATATCCAGGGCATTACCGCCACACCCAATACCCATGGGTGCTCAGGCTGATGAACTAAACAACATTAAAACCAAAGTTAACTCTCAAATTACGCGGAAGCAAAATAACGTTAATGTATAAAAACCTTGAGAACATAACAACATATCTGAAACATTGAAATTCAAGACATCGCCTTATTATTACGTGGTCCTAAACTATGTGACGGTCCCGATCCCCTCAGCTAGTCATCCATACCTGCGATCATAAAACGTAGACAAAACACAGAAAGGATTGCACAAATCAGAAAAACTGAGTAAATTCCACCTCAAGCTGTAAAATACATTTTAGAACACCATTGCCTTTAACAATCAGATGAGAAGGTTTACTGAATAGTTAGTGAATTTCCAGAAAAGCATAACAATACCGAACTGCAGTAGGGAGCTTTCAACAGGGAGTAATAACCACAATTCCGAACACGGGGTCACCTGTGGGACCCCAAACAACAATTCCAGGACAGTCACCTATGGGACCGTCAAACAACCACCTCACCCTAAGTCCTTAAGTGTGCACACCCCCTATGAAACAGCAGTAACATAGAGTAGATCATAGAGCTTAACTGCAACAATGTGTGCAGCGCAAATAATATCAATAATGGGGAGCACCTATGGGCTCCCAAACAATAGAATACAACCTGTGAAAGACTCCCAAAACCACAATTGAACACCACAATCTCAATCCAATTCCTCAATTCCTAAACGTGGGGAATAATCCCAAATCCTCAAACCATAACCGAGATAAAAGTATAACGAACCCTTTTCCAATATTTCGCAAAACCACAATCAAAACCATTGAGCATAGAATTTACCTGGAACAATCAAATCCCTCAAGAACCCAACTGCTCCGGACTATTGATAGCACTCGTCAATGAAATCGACGTCTAGGTAACCAAAATTAACAATCAGAATTCGTCAAGCCATGAATAGATAACTAAGTAACTACGTAGAATACATTACCCAACAAAGCTCCTAATTGGCACCAAGGGAAACGATCCAGCAAGGGTACAGTGAAGAACGCCGAAGGTAGAATTGAGAACGTGAATTATAAGAACTCAAGGAAGAAGATACGTGAATAAGTTTTTGGTAGAGCAAAAGCGTAGAAGCGTCGTGATGAAGGTAGACCGTAGTGGGGAAGGTCGTTATATAAATAAGTAAATTATAGGAATAAGGGAAATCGATATTGTTAAACAAGTTAATGATTACTATCTTAAAACAAAAGAGTTAAATAAATACGAAATACAAATAACTCAGAAAAGGAAATCAAAATAAATACCTAACATTGTAATTTGTTTTTAGGGAACCTATACAACAACATAACGTTGAGGAACATCAGGAAGGAAAATAAAATCTCTAACAACATTCTTTTAGAAATTCAGAAATAGTTTCCTAGTTTGAATATTGTTGAGAAAGTAGATCGTTGTAACAAGATAAGGATGGAATTGAAAATCTAGGAAGATAATTAATAAACAATTACTTGGAAGTAGGAAGGAGATGGGAATAAATTAAATAAAGTAATGTAATAATACTAGCAAGGGAATTATAATTGCGTTAGAGAGAGTTCTAGAATACTAATAACAAAATATATATAAATTAATTTGAAGAAGTCAAATGGGGTTTGAACTCTATAATCAGAGATAATTACTAATAGGAAGTAAACTCAGATTTGAATTCTAGAAATTAATTAAATACAAAGAGAAAGTCAATTTGAATTAGAACTATATGTATTTAAAATGAATAAATGTGGAGAGGAAAGTTCGAGGAAGAGGAAATAAGTTAATATAGGAGTATCGTTAGTTTCCCTGGGCCACTATATTACTAATTCGGACTTATTATTCTGACTATATATTATCGTAATAATAACTTCAAATTCTTGGGTATTTCAACTAACGCCTCTATCCTAGCGTGATTTAATTGTGACCACTGGTAGGGAGTTTCAGGAATCATCCAACCCTGATGTGATCAGCATCAGTGTTGAACTATCCTTCCACCCCAATTTCTATTCAGTTTCCCTTGATCCCTAGAAAATCAAGTTCCACCTCCCACGTCATTTTCAAACATCAAATAATTCACTCATGTCCAATTTTCTATCTTTCAGTGATTCTAATCATAATCAATACATCTCCAAGGTGTTGACTCAGTCCATCAATCATTCCCAGTTCATCTCTTAGTAATTACCTCAAGGCTCTCATTCTTACTAAGTTCTATATCAGTCTCATATCAATTCTCACCATCTTATATCTCATAGCCTTACTATCTTCTTCTTCATACACATATCAAATAGTATCTCATAGTGTTATCTTATTCTTATCGCATATATTCCTTAAGTCTCCTTAATCCTCTTCCTTAATTCTCTTAACTTGTACTCACACCGGAGTTAACAAGATAGGTACTTAATATATATGGTATTCACATCTTCTGTGTGCAATAACCATGATTTATCTCAAAATGTTTATGTAAAACATATTCTCAAATTCTTTTGTGCTATGCACACGCTAAGTGGTTTTCGCTCTACCCCCCTTAAAATGGATTACGCCCACGTAATCAACATTATATCATCCTTGAACATAAGTTCAAGATGTCTAATTCTCACCAAGCATTCTAGCTTCCATGTCATTTATCTCACTTATAATTCGATCAGAGGGTCATAACTATGCTAATGACTTAGTCTCTGTATCGAGGATTCTTAACGGTACTTATACCATATTCTTAACTTAGTTTGTCTAATCTCAAAGATATTAAAGCATTCAGTTGCTAAATCTTATAGTTGTTCCATTGGAAGATGTGTGGTATATCATTCCTCTTTCCGGTTCATCAGGTATGTGAAACCTTTTAAGTTACCGGTCCGCTAGCTTCCGCTGCGTGACTCTGATAGTCTTAGGCTTAACTGCCTTTCTTATCCTTCATAGTATTGTATATCCTCATCCTGTAGCTTGTCTATCCAGTCTCTCTGGAGATCTAATGTTCATATTCTTAGCATTCTCTTAAGATAATTCTTAATCTGAAACTACTGTTTAGTGCTTAATGCACTTTACAATTTAATCTCTTACATCTTAAGACATGTCCAATGTCTGTACTTAACAATCCGTGCTCTTTGCACTTCATAGTCCTTAATTATTTATTCTTTGGTTCCTTTGTGTTGTTGGTTCAACTGAATTCCTTTTCTTCAATTGTTTGTGGTAGTAGCTGCTCTTGTCTGAACTTGTGTCATTGTCCATGGTGCGGAGTCGACTACTTCCCGTGTTCCTTACACCACTCGTCCACATGCATGGGGTACCTTACTGGTACATTACTACTTACCCGACTAACTCATAAATGAGTCCGTCAGGCCTGCAAGCCCCTGTGGGGTGCAGTCGTCCCACGTCTCATTTTAGTAAACTCGTAGTGTCCGTCACACGTTTAGCTATTGCTAATTATGAAGTATTCTGTTGTCGACCTCCTCTTTCATTGTTCCATAATAACACTTATTGTTCTTCTTGAATTTAATCAAGGAAAATCCATTTGCTACCTTCTTGGGTATTGTATGCTCTAGTTCTTTCTGTATCCCGTACTGATTCGGTCTCTTAGCGAATGAGGTCTCTTTCCATAGAGCCTCTTATCTTCTTTCTCATATTTGTTTTACTAGGAATGCACTTCCAGTTCCTTAAGGAATGGGTAGTGTGCTTCTTGTGAAATCTTACCTAACCAGGTCCAGACTACTGGCATCAATGCACAGTTCGTCTACCATCTTATTTCCTTATTATATTGGTCTTAACCCATAAATCTAATTGCCTCAGTGTCAATATTTGACGGCTCATACATAACGGTCGCTTTACCGTGCACCACGGTGCAAACAGGAAAATTGATCTACTAAAACTAAACAAATTAATCTAGAAAATAATAAATCAATAAGTCTGTCGGGTTGCAAAAATCCCGGTCACTACAGAATAGACAGTTAAGCAACCAAGTATCGAACCGTGGGACTTGAATAAGTAAGCCTAAGTCCTATCCTAAATCCTAAGAAAACTGGAAACTTAGGGGGGTTGTGAATTGTTTTTGGAACTGAATCAAATAAATGCAAATCAGAATTGAATTAAGCAATCGGTAAAAAATGAATGATGAGTTTGATAATATGAGTGGAACTCTGGGCTCGGGTTGTTCTTTTCTGGTTGAATCTAGTAACTCCTACAATTTAATTATGAGAAACGGAAAGGCCAATTCTTTCTATCTCTTTCAATGCTAAATCCTAGTTCATTGAAGAGCTCACCTATCAGAACGTGACAACTCTAATCTAGCAGTTGGCAAAACACATATGGGTAGAATAAGCACAAAGAATTGTTAGCGTTCGTAGGAAAGATTATCTATCCGACTAATCCTTCCCCGAATTCCCAGGTTAATTCGAACTCCCTATTAATCACCTCGTCTGATCTTAATAGGTTTCGTAAAACAACTCTATAACTCGCGAAATTAGTAGAGAAGAAAATTGATAATCATTAACCTGGAAACAATCCGTCACAATCTCATAATCAAACTGCAGAATCTTTAACTACATTGAATCCATCTTGAACAAACCCTACCCCAGAGTTAAATCCCTACTAGCCAGACATTGCAATGGAACAGATAAATACAATCAACATAGAAATCATCTAAAGGAAGAAAAACCCTTCTGTTGAACGATTATCCAGTATCGATGGCTGCAGGCGCAAGGTTGAAGATGATGGTTGCACTTCCTTCTGTCGATGCTCCTCCAGAACGATGTCGATATGATTGGTGAATGTAAATGAAGGTGAACTGATGCAATTGGCGTGGATGAATGGAGAGAACTTCGTTTATCAGCGTGAGAGAGTGTGTTGTAATGATCGATGATGAATGAATACCTTTCTCCTCTGATTAGGTCAGTTAAATAGACTTTTCCTCTCTCTTTTTCCCTTCAAAACGCCGAGTTTGTGCTGAATTTTTCGTCCTGTCCGAACATTGGTCCGGACTTCAATGTTCGGACACAGTGTTCTGAGTGCTTCAAGCCTGAAAGTTTCGACTTGTGTCCGAACATCTAAGTTCGGACACAAGTTCGGACATGCTCCGTACATCAGACCTCCGGCTTTTCTTAACTATGTCCGAACTTCGATGCTCGGACTGAAGTTCGGACATTCCATCAGGCGCAGCACACAAACCCTCGACTTGCGTCCGAACTTGGAAGTTCGGACACAAGTTCGGACATTCCTTCAAAATCCTCCAAATTCTTTATCTTGACTCCGATTCGACCCCCGTTTGTTGCATTATCTCCCTTGTGAGTAAATCTAGTGTTTCCTTGGCTTTTCTCTGCATTTAACATAGAAAAAGAGTATCAAGCCTTAACAAACAGCAAACCAAAGGAAAACGTAAGATAAGTGTGGAATATTGTTGATGCGTGTACACAAATTAGGCATTAAAGACTACCAAAACCATTCATATCTCACACTCATCAAACCTCCTCACACTTAACCTTTGCTTGTCCTCAAGTAAAGCAGGAGTAAAACATCTCAGAATGCCTCAGAGCCAAACCTCGGGATTGCACAAAATAAGGAGCTAAAGACACAATAATCACCCAAAAATCGATCAGCTCTTAACTGCATGTCTCTCAAACAATAAAGCACACTTTTTAAAACAAAAGACTGTGAAGAAGTCAAATCAGGAAGTAAAAACGTGGAGTAACTCATAACCTTCCAACCTTTTCTCTTCTCAGACCCTTTGGATGACAAGGGGTGTGAAGTTCTGCCATATTCCGCAGAACCTTTCAACACCACGTACTCATGATTCAATTTAAGGAATTGCCAGAAACATAAGACTTTAAAGAACTTCCTCTTTTTTTCTTTGTGTACATAAAAATTTTTCGCGAATAATTCATCCCCCAGACATTTCTCTCCATCCTTGTAACGGTATTGGGTCTTTTATCCCAGATCAGACGACCTTAGGTAAATGGGTGATGAAGCACCCCAAGGACTTAATAACCGGATGGAAGAGGCCTGTTTTTGGTTCAGAAAATAACTTAAATCAGAGGAGTACCTTGCCTTTATCCTTCATTCCAGACATTCTCATCATTCCCAAGGTTCCAAGCTAAACTAGTTCTAACTTCACAACTAACTTGTTCACAGATATTGAACAAAATTCAGTCATTCGAAAGAAATTATGAGAGCACACAGCTTTGAGCAAACCAACTCTTTAGGTCAGTACCGGACTCAACTCCACAACTAAAGATCCACCCAAGTATTTAACACTAAAGAGCACTCTAAGAGAGTTACCCCCACATAGCCCAAAACCAAACAAAATTAGGGCGGGAATAAATGACTGACACATTCAAAAAGATCTCCCCCTTCCTCACACTTAAGGAGGGCAATGTCCGCATTGTTCAGAATTTTAACACAATAAGGAGATCGGACTGAATGTGGCAGACTCACAAGGGTGAACGGATCAATATCATGTTAAAAGCAACAGGCCGAACAACCAAAAGAATAGAAACTGAAAACTCCCCTGATTCTTTTATGATGTTGAGGAAGATGGTTCTCACACTTAGTGTATGGTAGGGGAGAATGGTTCCTCACACTTGAGTCCAAGCTAGTGTCGGCATGGAGGCAGCATAGTAAAACACACTTGCACACATTGAACAAACAAAACAGAAAGTGTGCTAGCAGCATCGATTAGTGACAACCAATATTCAGAGTTAAGATTAAAAAAAAAACGAAAATCAAAAGAAAACTACAACCCAATCGAAATAAAAGTAATCAGTTCAACACAACTAAAAACAAATCCAGAAAGAAGTCCAAGAACGGCTTCTACACAAAAATAGCAAGCAGCAACATAATCACTGTGGAGGCGGATAGTACGCCTGCCATGCTGGAACTGATCGAGCAGAGCCTGATAGTCTTCCTGAGAGCGACGGGCCTGCTGTTGCAGAGTCTCGATCTCGCCTGATAGCGACGATCTGCCTCCTCGAAACGAGACTCCAGCTGAGCAAACCTAGCGAGTGACGTACTCGCTCCCAGGGGCTGGCAGTGCTAGATACGCTCCTCCTCGTCAGGTGAAACAGCAGGAGCGGGCTCTGATGGTCCCTCACCGCCTCCTCCACAACCCATCTCTGAACTCAAACCACATATTCTTCAGGCCGCCCGCATCAATAGGAGCCCGCGCAGCATGCAGCCCCACAGTAGGAACGGTAACCCTCTGCCTCCTGAGTATGCTGCAGATCATGACGGGAAGCCCAGCTTATGCTATCTTTGTGCTCCATGATGTACTGCATATGCAAGAAGATCATCCATGGCAAGTAAGTGAGCTGCACAGCCTCAGCAAACGCCGGATCCAGCACTGTCGAAGTAGTAAGAAGTCTGTATGGTTCAGGTCCGAGCTCTGTCGTGGTACAATATTCGCAGCCAGTAGTGCGAGCAGAACTCTCTCCTGCGGGCTCTGAAGCGCATCAGCAGGGACGACCTGCTTGATGGGTCATCCCCTCTGCGTCGTCGAGGCCCCTGAACCATAAGGGGGGTATAGTGTTGGATGGCAGCTGTCTTGAAGTCGTTGGGGTTAAGATGCTCAGGGCGGTCTGGGGCGGGATAAGGAATGTCCATATAGTGAGCAATCTCCATCGTGGAGACCGTCACTCTATCCCCGTCTACTATGGATTTGATCTGCCCATCTTGGTAGATCGCATTTGCATAGAACATGCGCACGGCTTGTTCAGAGTACTGACCTCCCATATCTAGAATCTTGCCCCAGCCCAATGGGTCCAAATAAGCCCGTAGTCCTAGCTGCTGCTCCAGCTCCCGCACCACACAGCGCTCAGCAATTATGTCCATACCTTTTTCGAACCATTCTTTGGCTGCATCATTTCTAAATTCAGGTTCGAGAGCTCTTCGGCTGGAGCTTGCTCCTGCAGCCCTCTTACCCGGCCTGTGATTCGGCTCAGCATCTGCTCAACAAGGGTGTCCAATGTCAATTAAAGGCAGACAAGAAAAATAGTTTCTAAGTGTGCATATAACCACCCAAAATCCGACAGAGTCTCCCCTAAAAATTTAGTAATCTCCACAACACAGATTCAATCCATCTTCTAATTGCAGTACATTGAGCATTAACAAGTCAACAACCAGAAGAGACTTAATCGAAATACACAAATTCCTGTAACAAGGTGTTCAATACCGACAAAGTAATACCAACCAAGTCTCAGTTGTAAGCACAAATCCAACCCCAATCTTAAAACCACACTCAACTATTACCAACACAAAGATGCAGTTCTAATCACCCCTAAAAAGGTACTTTGTTCCACCATTTCAGCTTAATCTCAATCACTATTTTTTTTTCTTTAATTCAGCCATGCAAGATAAAAGCACACACTCAAATATGCATATTGAAATCACGGTTGGCAGTTTTACACACTTCCAGCCAGCAACTTACAACAAATTAGATAGTAAACTTGATAAACGCAAATGAAGCTCAGAAATCTTCAAAAATAACAACCTATTCTCGCGACTTGACATACCTCACATTCCAAATCTGTCACAAATTCCTTAAACGAGGTAGAAAAGTAGAGAAATTACCTTGTTGGAGTTGAATGTATGCTTAGAGGAAGATAGAACACCAAAATCTACACAAATCGAACTCAAAAACCCAATTCGGTAGTTAGGGTTCGAACAGGTATGCTCCAAAATCGGGCAGATTCAAGATGTTTCTGGTGGATTTCGAGTGCTAGGAGTGTAGAGGATTCAAAAACGAAGAGATTGGTAGTAAGAATGAGGGATTTGGTGGAGTTTTGAGTGAGTTATGGGAGATTGGAGAAGAGGGAGATATGGGGCTGGTGCGGCTGTCGCGAGGTAGGGGATGGAGTTTGTGAGGGTTTATGTCCGCGCCCCTCTATAATTCAGAAATTTTCGAGCTGTCCGAACTTCGATGTTCGGACAGAAGTTCGGACGGACATACCTGGGCTGCGCTTCGAATTGAGTCCGAACTTCGATGTTCGGACCGAAGTTCGGACATCCGTGTTTTCCTTCCGCTAAATCTTCCGTGTTGAGTCCGAACTTCAATGTCCGGACTGAAGCTCGGACATCCGTTTTGCACAGCTCTCCAACTCTCGAACAACGTCCGAACTTCAATGTCCGGACAGAAGTTCGGACATATAGCTTTGCCCAGCCCTCAGATCCTCGAATCAGGTCCGAACTTCGATGTTCGGACCGAAGTTCGGACATCACCAAATATGCACCTCTTTGTTTTTTGAGCTCAACTTACTGCAACAACACATTACTCTAAAACAAAACTATAAAAACAAAAAAACACAGAATAGAAGTACCGAAAACACTGGGTTGCCTCCCAGTCAGCTGCTCTTCTTTAATGTCTTTAGCTAGACAATTTCCGTTTGATTAATCAGAAGAGGTGTGATGAGCAGCTCTACAACAGCCCACAGTGAATTCCTTCAGCTTTCGCAATTCTTTTCGCATTCGCCAAGAGAATTTCTTTTTCACATTTGAACTCGTCTCTTGAGAATTCATCGTTGCTGTAGGATTGGATTCACTCTCCAAAAAGAATATCGCCTGCAAAGGAAAAAGATTATGATCAGTACCAAGATAGCTTTTTAATCGAGCACCATTTACCTTAAAGGTTTCACCAGCCTTATTTTCCAGCTCGTACGCCCGTAAGATGTAGCTCCCACAACTCTGAAGGGGCCGGCCCAGTGCGACTTAAGCTTCCCAGGGAAGAGGCGTAGCCTAGAGTTAAAGAGTAGCACTAGATCCCCCACTTGAAGTCTCTTTTGTATCATCCGGTCGTGGATCTTTTTGGTGCGCTCTTTATAGATTCTTGAGCTTTCGTACGCCTGGTCCCTCAGTTCCTCCAACTCAGAAAGCTGAAATCGCCTCTTCTCCCAGCGCCATGTAAATCAAAATTAAGAGCCTTTAAAGCCCAATAGGCTCTGTGCTCTAGCTCAACTGGGAGATGACAAGCCTTCCCGTATACCAGCTTGAAGGGGGACATCCCAATGGGAGTTTAAATGCAGTTCTATAGGCCCATAGAGCATCATCAAGCTTGACAGACCAATCCTTCCTGGAGGAATTGACTGTCTTCTGAAGAATCCATTTGAGCTCTCGGTTACTCACTTCTGCTTGCCCGTTAGTTTGGGGGTGATAAGGTAAAGCAACCTTATGAGTCACCCCGTACTTAGTCATCAGAGAATCAAAGCTTTGTTGCAGAAATGAGAACCTCCGTCACTGATGATAGCTCTTGGCACCAAATCTGGTAAAGATGTTCTTCTTCAAGAATTTTACCACGGTTCTAGCATCAGCAGAAGGGCAGGGGATTGCTTCGACCCATTTGGAAACATAATCTACAGCAACAAGGATGTAGTGGTTTCCGTGAGAAGAAGGAAATGGGCCGGTGAAGTCAATACCCCAGACATCAAATAATTCCACTTCAAGGATTCCCTTCTGCGGCATCTCATGCCTTCTTGAAGTGTTCCCCATCCTCTGGCAGTTATCACAGTGAGCACAGAAGCGGTGGACATCTTTGTGTAGAGTGGGCCAGTAAAAACCGCACTCTAACACTTTAGCAGCTGTCCTAGTGGGACCGTGGTGACCACCCGCCTCTCGGGAATGGCAGAACTCTATTACACTGTTTACCTCTTCATCGGGAGACATCTTCTGATCAATCCATCAGCACATACTCTGAAGAGATAGGGGTCCTCCCAAACGTAATGACGGGTCTCAGACAGAAACTTCTTCCTCTGGTTGTAGCTTAGATCATGGGGAACCAACCCAGAGGCAAGATAGTTAGCCAAGTCAGCGTACCATGGCTCTTTGACTTTCCCAATTACAAAGACCGTTTCGTCGGGAAAGAACTCATTTATGGGGACCCCGTCATCTGGAATCTCAAGCCTTGATAAATGGTCTGCAACCCCATTCTGCTTCCCTTGCTTATCAACCACTTCCAAGTCAAACTCTTGGAGAAGCAGGATCCATCTCAATAGTCTGGGCTTGGAATCATTCTTTTGAAACAAATACTTCAAGGCGGAGTGGTCGGTGTGGGCAATTACCTTACTCCCCAACAAATAAGGTCTGAATTTGTCAAGAGCGAACACCACAGCCAGTAGCTCCTTCTCAGTGGTGGTGTAGTTCTTTTGAGGCTCCGTCAGCGTCTTACTCGCATATGTGATAACCCTCAAAATTTTATCCTTCCTTTGACAGAGTGCAGCACCAACAGCGAAGTCGCTAGCATCAGTCATTACCTCAAAAGGAAGGGTCCAGTCAGGGGGAACCACAATGGGGGCAGAGATGAGTTTATTCTTGATGGTTTGAAAAGCCTTCAAACATTCTTCTGAGAAGTGAAACTTAACATCTTTCTGCAGGAGATCAGACAAGGGCTTCGCGATTTTTGAAAAGTCCTGGATGAACCTTCGATAGAACCCCGCGTGACCCAGGAAAGATCTGACTCCTCTGACTGAAGTGGGAGGAGGTAACCCCTCAATGACTTCCACTTTTGCCTTATCCACCTGAATGCCGTCTTTGGAGACCCTGTGCCCAAGCACTATACCCTCATGTACCATAAAATGGCACTTCTCCCAATTTAAAACCAGGTGGGTCTCCTCACATCTGCTTAGTATCTGATCCAGCTGATCCAGACACACATCAAAGTTCTGGCCATACACCGAGAAGTCGTCCATGAAGACTTCTATGCTCTTCTCAATAAATTCGTTGAAAATGGCCATCATGCACCGCTGGAAGGTGGCTGGTGCGTTGCAGAGACCAAATGGCATCCTCCTATAAGCAAACGTGCCATAAGGGCAGGTGAAGGTGGTCTTCTCCTGATCCTCTGGCGCGATGGGAATCTGGAAGTAACCGCTGTATCCATCAAGGAAACAGTAGTACTCCTGCCCAGCCAGTCGCTCCAACATCTGATCGATGAACGGCAGCGGGAAATGATCCTTTCTTGTGGCCTCGTTCAAACGTCTGTAGTCTATGCACATCCTCCAGCCAGTGGTCTGTCTTTGAGGCACCAGCTCTCCCTTGTCATTGGGCACCGCCACAATTCCTCCTTTCTTGGGTACGACTTGCACGGGAGAAACCCAGCGGCTGTCAGAGATGGGGTAGATGATGCCCGCATCCAAGAGCTTTAACACTTCAGCTTTCACTACTTCCTTCAGGTTGGGGTTCAATCTCCTTTGGGGTTGCCTCACTGGTTTGATACTATCTTCCATGTAGATTCGGTGAGTGCAGAACCCTGGACTGATCCCTTTAATATCTGCCACTGACCACCCCAATGCTCCCTTGTGTCTTCCTAATACTTCCAGAAGTCTGCTTTCCTGCGAAACAGACAAAGAAGAAGAAATAATAACTGGCAGGGCGCCACCCTCTGCCAAGAAAGCATATTTAAGATTTGAAGGAAGAGTTTTTAATTCAAGAGTGGGGGGCTTCTCTACTGAAGGAATGAGCCTCTGAGTAGGCCTGTCCAGTGGCTCCACAGGAGGAGCATGAGGGCGAAAATAGGTTCGTCCCTGGTTAAGCTGCTGGACAACAGTAGCTACCTCAGTGCTCTCCTTGTCATCCTCAATCGAATGGCATAACACCTGTCTTAACAGATCAGAATTCTCAAACAGGAAGGAAGAGTCATCAGTACTTTCAGCGACAAATGCATCAATATCATCAGTATAGTCGACATCAATAGAAAGTACAGCATGAGAAGAAGCATTTGTTCTCATCATCTTGGTGATATCAAAACTAAGCTCCTCATTATTAAATTTCAGGGTGATTTTTCCTTTGTCAACATCAATGACAGTTTTAGCAGTTCTCAGGAATGGTCTACCCAAAATTAATGGTACTTCCACATCCTCATCCATATCAAGAATAACAAAATCAGCAGGGAAGAAGAAGTTACCAACACCTACCACAACGTTCCAACCATACCAAGAGGTTTGATTGAGGAACGATCAGCCAATTGTAAATTAAAATTGATTGGGACAAGCTCACCAGCATGAAGCTTCTTTGGCATTAAATTGATGCTTGCTCCAAGGTCGCAGAGTTCGTACCCACAGTCCATGTCTCCTATGGTGCAAGGGATGATGGGCTGCCCTGGATCTCCACACTTTGGAGGGAGCTTCTGCTGGATGGCTGCAGAGCACGTCTCTGTCAGCTGAATAATCTCCTTTTCTTTGAACCTTCGCTTGTTAGAAATCAAATCCTTCACAAAGCGAGCGTAGTTAGGCATCTGCTTGATAGCATCAATCAAGGGAATATTAATAGTAAGCTTCGAAAATACACTTAAAAATTTCCCAAATTGATCATCAAGTTCTTTTCTTTTAATCTATTAGGGAAAGGAAGTTCCTTCGGAACCACCTTACCCTTGGAGTTTTTAGCAGTCAAAATATGAGAAGGGGAAGAAATAGGAGCCTGGGTCTCCTCAACAACTACCTCAGGAGGGGCTGGGGGCCCTGACGGTGCACCAGTGCTAGAAGAAGGGCGACCGGTCTCCTCGTCAGCTTGGTCCTCAGCCACTTGATTTCTATTTATTAACTGCTTCCCGCTTCTTAAGGTAACTGCTGCCACCTCTTCAGAATCTGAGCAGTCTTCGACTACCACGGTTTCCAAACCGTCACTGCCTTCAACTGAGCTTTAGGATTGGGGTCTGTTTGGGAAGGCAGTGAGCCAGACGGTCTCTGCTGCAGGAGGAACTGAGTCAACTGACTCATAGTTCCTTGCATCTCCACCATAGCGTTCTCAAGCTTTTGCTGGCCAGCTGCCAGATTCTGATTTATCACTGTTTGTTGCTCTTGAGAGGCCATCAGTTTATCCATCATCTCCTTTAAATTAGCATTGTTCGAACTCAGTGACGATGGCTGAGCTGGAGATTGCTGTGGCCTAAACTGATTGTATGGGGGCCTAAAAAACCAGGTGGTCCTCCCTGACTTGCCCTCTGAGGCTGCATCTGCTGTGAGTTGAGGGCGTTATTTGGATTACCGTACCTCAGGTTTGGATGCTGGTTCTGCATCCAAGGCTGCCTGTTGTACTGACCAATTACATTTGCTTCCTCAGTCTGCCTCATCTCAGCAACCATCGGGCAGTCTTCGTAGTCATGGCTGTCTCCACACTGAGAACAGCATACCTCATTTGGACCAGTAGACACCTGCTTGACGGCTTGCACAGATGTCTGTCCCATAGTGAGCCGCTCGAGCATCTTCGCCATATTGCCCACTGTGGTACTCAGATGGGCCTGCTCAGCAGCAATCTGCTCCATCATAGGGTCTGGAGTTCGAGAGGAGGTCTGCCCAACTGTAAAGACCCTTCCTCCACTGTTGCTCCACTGGCGGAGCTCCTCGCAGTAGGACTCCATGGCTGACATAAATTCCTCTCCGCTTTTAGCCAACAAATTTCCACCCAATGCGGCTCTGACCTCGGCTCTGTGCTCATCTCTCAGCCCTTGAAAGAACCCCTGGGCCAAGGACGTCATATTCTGACCGTGATGCGGGCACTGGCGGAGCAGCTCCTTGAACCTATCCCAAGCTTCACATATTGTCTCGTTACCGGACTGTCTGAAAGCGGTCAGATCAGCGATCATCTGTCTGGTCCGGGAGATGGGAATATACTTCTCATAGAACCTCTCCGTCAGCAGCTCCCAGGTAGTGATGATACCTGGTGGTAGACGGTGGAACCACTTCGAGGCTTCCCCTGATAGACTGTGCTGAAATAAGCACAGCCGAGCATATTCCTCAAGCCCCTGGGACATCCCCAACGAATCCAGATGGACTAAAAACCGGTGGACATGGTCGAGTGCATCAGCCGGGTCTGCGCCTGAGAAGGTCCCTGCTGGATGATTCCTGACAGCGTTTGTCTGATGGCTTGGTTTCAACTTTTGCCATTCTGCTGTTAATTCAGCTGTGAGGTTCGGTAAGTCACAGGTCCTCTTCTAGGAGCAGCTGGCGGCCGATTTATTCTTCCCAAAGTGGACTGCTCAGCGTTGGCATTGGGATTGGCTGGTCCGTTAGCAGCCATGGCGAAGGTGAGTGCTCTTCTCGCTCTTCGAGCTGTACGGTTGATCTCTAAGTCTAAGTTGAATCTTGGTGGACCTCGAGATCGAGTACCGTGCATTCACCAACACCTGCACAGTTAAACAAAACAAATCAAATAAAACAAAAACAATTGACAACCAAGGCAAAGGACTTGACAAAGTCAAGTCCCCGGCAACGGCGCCATTTTGCAAACAGGAAAATTGATCTACTAAAACTAAACAAATTAATCTAGAAAATAATAAATCAATAAGTCTGTCGGGTTGCAAAAATCCCGGTCACTACAGAATAGACAGTTAAGCAACCAAGTATCGAACCGTGGGACTTGAATAAATAAGCCTAAGTCCTATCCTAAATCCTAAGAAAACTGGAAACTTAGGGGGGTTGTGAATTGTTTTTGGAACTGAATCAAATAAATGCAAATCAGAATTGAATTAAGCAATCGGTAAAAATGAATGATGAGTTTGATAATATGAGTGGAACTCTGGGCTCGGGTTGTTCTTTTCTGGTTGAATCTAGTAACTCCTACAATTTAATTATGAGAAACGGAAAGGCCAATTCTTTCTATCTCTTTCAATGCTAAATCCTAGTTCATTGAAGAGCTCACCTATCAGAACGTGACAACTCTAATCTAGCAGTTGGCAAAACACATAGGTGGAATAAGCACAAAGAATTGTTAGCGTTCGTAGGAAAGATTATCTATCCGACTAATCCTTCCCCAAATTCCCAGGTTAATTCGAACTCCCTATTAATCACCTTGTCTGATCTTAATAGGTTTCGCAAAACAACTCTATAACTCGCGAAATTAGTAGAAGAAAATTGATAATCATTAACCTGGAAACAATCCGTCACAATCTCATAATCAAACTGCAGAATCTTTAACTACATTGAATCCATCTTGAACAAACCCTACCCCAGAGTTAAATCCCTACTAGCCAGACATTGCAATGGAACAGATAAATACAATCAACATAGAAATCATCTAAAGGAAGAAAAACCCTTCTGTTGAACGATTATCCAGTATCGATGGCTGCAGGCGCAAGGTTGAAGATGATGGTGCACTTCCTTCTGTCGATGCTCCTCCAGAACGATGTCGATATGATTGGTGAATGTGATGAAGGTGAACTGATGCAATTGGCGTGGATGAATGGAGAGAACTTCGTTTATCAGCGTGAGAGAGTGTGTTGTAATGATCGATGATGAATGAATACCTTTCTCCTCTGATTAGGTCAGTTAAATAGACTTTTCCTCTCTCTTTTTCCCTTCAAAACGCCGAGTTTGTGCTGAATTTTTCGTCCTGTCCGAACATTGGTCCGGACTTCAATGTTCGGACACAGTGTTCTGAGCGCTTCAAGCCTGAAAGTTTCGACTTGTGTCCGAACTTAGATGTTCGGACACAAGTTCGGACATGCTCCGTACATCAGACCTCCGGCTTTTCTTAACTATGTCCGAACTTCGATGCTCGGACTGAAGTTCGGACATTCCATCAGGCGCAGCACACAAACCCTCGACTTGCGTCCGAACTTGGAAGTTCGGACACAAGTTCGGACATTCCTTCAAAATCCTCCAAATTCTTTATCTTGACTCCGATTCGACCCCCGTTTGTTGCATTATCTCCCTTGTGAGTAAATCTAGTGTTTCCTTGGCTTTTCTCTGCATTTAACATAGAAAAAGAGTATCAAGCCTTAACAAACAGCAAACCAAAGGAAAATGTAAGATAAGTGTGGAATATTGTTGATGCGTGTACACAAATTAGGCATTAAAGACTACCAAAACCATTCATATCTCACACTCATCACACGGCTTAATCCACTTATATAGGTATTGTACTCACGACCACTACTACCGTGGTAGTTGGTCCTTACTATTTTGCCCATTGATGGTGCAATTACTTATTCATTCATTATAACATCTTATTTTATACTCAATCCCTTTCTGGCGTAAACACACTAGGGGTTCTTCCCTTTCGGTGTATGGCGGTTGCCGTACCGTGTTGTAATTTTGATCATCTCTTAATATGAAGGTGTTCTGCTTCAATCTCAGGTTTATAAGTAGCTTAATTTCTCTCACATTCATTCATCCTTTATGATGTTATTTACCATGTAACTTAACCGGTACTGAAGAAGTCATCCGTTGAATCCCAAGCTCTCCTGAGCGTTGGTCACTTAACGTGCCATAATGTGCACTCACAATGTTTATCTCTAACGATTACTGATTCCTAAATCCTGGGTGCTGGATATGAGGTCTGTCTCTGCAGCCTTCCCTACTACTCAAGTGTATCTGGTATGTTCTAAGGTAATCTCAAAGTTTACAGTTTCCATTCTCCAACGAAAGTGTATTACATCTCTAATAAGTGAAAGCCCTTTTTGAGGGGTTTATTCCCACTCATGGTCTCACAACAAGGAGATGTATCCCCACCCTAAAAGGCATGGTTCGTTCTCCGCCCCTGCCGATGTACTATCTCATTATTCTCATTGGTGCCTTTTCCTGGCAATATTTTCCACAATCTAAGTTATAGGATTTGGTAACCGTTCATATCTATGAATTGTAGTTCCTTCGTGGCTTAAATTAGCTCTCTTACAACTTACTGCGCCTCGGGCTCTGATGTGGTTAACATCCTTGGCTCGTAGGCTCTTAGTGCTTAGTGTCTCAGTTCATTACTTGTACTCTTACTCATCCGTAGGTCATCCTTATAGGTTTTTGTTTCCTTGAACACTATCTACCGTTAGGTTACATACTAAATGCAGTATTGGGTTTTTATGGTAAGTTGCTGCATCCTGCTTCCTGCTATGGAAGTTTATTCAGGTGATCTGAGGTTACTTAGTGTCCTTGAAAATACTGTCATTTAACTAGACTTATGTCTTTTAGCAATCAAGGTTAGGTTCGTATTAGGCGTTTGCCTTACAGTGTCCAAGTTGGATATCGTCCTGTCATCTTATACTTCCATCTCAACGCTTCGTTCAACTTCCGTTGACTACGCCACCCATTGATGATCAATCATACTTGGGTGTTAATGAGTAAGACAAACAGTATTAACTGTCATTCATCAGTTTGTTCGGTTTGACTATGCCCGCTCTGTGGGGGTAGTTTTCTGAGCTTTCCTTTGTCGGAATTGTATGTCCTTAACCCTTGGTAGGTTATAATTTAAGTTTATTCCCTCTGTCCCTGTTTCCGGGGTTTACTAACATCTTCATGAAGAAGGTTTATTACTGATATTCTTAGTCATCACTCTGGGTGTCTTATCTCGTTCCTGTTGGAAGACGTTGTGTCAGCGGTCTCCATCATATCTTGTAATGCATTCCTTGTATGTTATTGCTTACATAGCGTTTTTGCTCGGATTACTGAGCGATCTCTTAGGTTTTCTCTCCCCGTGGTTTGTTATTGGTGTTCATACCCGTACTGTCAGTTGTTGTTGTAGTAGGTTATACTGTTGCTAAAATTTATATCATTTGATACTTCATCCAAGTTCAGCTCCCTGCTGTATAATGTGTCGGCTCATCTTATCGTGGTCAGGTCGTCAGACCTTTCCAAGGTCTCATTCTCTCGTTCTTACGGATTTGCAATCCAGTATTAATGTGTACTACAACTGTAGCGTTCTACTATCTCGCCATGATGGCTTTTCGTGTAGCTTAACCGTGGTAGCACTTGCTATGGCAAGTGCACCATGCAAGATGAGCTACCGGCACCGTGTGCGTCGGTAGTGGTACTTCCACCTAGTTTCCTTATCTTTGGTAGTCCTTGGGACCCCTTCTATGTTCTCTTATTTTGGATAACTAGCCATCCGGCAGTTTCCTGGTTGGTTTGACAATACTGTCGTTTGTCAGGGCGTTCCTCTTGCTGAGGGAACCCCTCGTCATTCTCTTATGTCTTAATCCTCGCTCTCGTTTCCACACATTTTGTCCTGATTACCTTGTAATAGTTCTCCTTTAGGCACTACATCGTAGTCCTATTCCGGTATATAGTAGTACATGTTCTTATTGTCGCCTGCGCTTTGTTAGTCAAGTTGTAACCTTTCTCATTGTATGGGGTTTGGAGTCCCCATTCTTAACTGGACTCTCCAGCAGTCTTAACTCTCATGCCTTGTATCATCCCACTGTTATGCTCATTCGGACCACTGTCCAATACCCATGTCACTTATCTTTTCTTAACCATTGCACTTATAGTGCTTTTCTTACCATTGGTATGGCGGGTTATTTCGACTGCGTAGCATGTCGACCCATGTTGCCGGTAATTACCGTTCCCTTATTGATAGAATTCCATTGATAACGCCTGCTTCACTGTTGCGCTCCATTAAAAGCCTTCAAGTTCTTGTAAACTGTCGTACGACAAGATATTTCTCGTATTGCTTACTTTTAACTAACTACCAGATCGGGTTTCCCCGAGTAAGAGAAGGCTTTCTTCTCTCTGGTATTTGTTCCCCATAACTCAAGCAAGGGATGTGGAGGGCGGGTCTAGGTACTATGGATATCCGGTAAACACCGGGAAGTCCTGACTAATGCACCTCTCACTCTATCTCTCAACCCTTAACCCATAACTCAAACTCAACCTCAGTATTCTCTTAAGTTCGGTAAACTTTGTCTTCAGAGCGTAACTACGCTCTGATACCACTTTTGGTAACACCCCATCTAAATCCAAACGTGGTTATCTCAAACTTATCACCATAAATATAACATTGCAGCGGATTCATATACATTCCAGGACCTTGCCACGGTCTGACTAACAGAATATACCGAACATTAGTACTTACAAGTCTTAACCAAATACATATCCCTCTTACAATCCCCTCACATCCTATACGTCTTACTAACTCAAATTGCCATACAAGTGTACATGCACAACTCGTAGGACACACTTAACCCGTAACATGTCTCCCCCATCTTACTCTCGTGACGGCTGCCTTCTGACGTTCACCTGTGCAGTAAAAACAGCCCCCAAAGGGGGTCAGCACGAATGCTGGTACGATCCTCTCATGGCCCCCAAGCTAACGTGGCTACGACAACTAATTGTCGATAGCACGGAGGTTGATTAGATGCACAACATAATAGAAAGTGCAATAAACAACAAACCAATTATGAACAATCGAAGTTCAAACACAATGAATGACTTAAATGCGTTCCCTGAATTAGTGAGTCAATCATTTCACTCCTTAAGTTACGTTTCCTCTTAATCTTAGTCCATCCTTATTTTACCTCAATCTTAGTCTTAGAAAACAACCATCCTTTAAAAGGGAATGGAAGTAGCTTATCTCAGTCTTATAATACAAACCATCCTTTAAATAGGAATGGTTGCAACTTATCTCAACCTTATCTTATATATGTCAACCGTTCTCTCATTATAACTGGTTAGCCCTTAGTTCGTTGTTTATTTTCGTAGGGCTTGGTTAACCCTAGCCAGCAGCAGGTCACTTACCGGCAATAAACAACATTCTTAAATTGTTGGGGATGTAGGCTAGATCCCCCCACGCCATCTTAATGCCACCTACCTTGGGCTGGATGTCCAATGTAGCTGAGCCGGTCAACCGACCCTAGGCTACAAGTCCGAAGACAAGTCCTTAAGCGGATGTCGGATCTGCTTTAGATACCGACCCCCTTTCCTTAGCATGCATGACTGGAGTCAGTCCCGGGTTCCTCACTCCCCCCAAGTGCCAGTTAGTAGAAGTCTTAAGACAATGTTTGTTGGTTAAACCTCTTTCGGTTTTTAACAAACTAATATTAGGGAGTGTTCCTTAGTCTCACACGATTCCTTACTAAACGTTAGTTAGTAGGTTCTCACGGTAAGTTGTGTTAGTTTTCAAACATCACATAACAATACAATAAACATAATGTTCCGGTTGCATGCTTTATCTTGTTTAGTGAGCACGCAAAAACAAATGACACACAAGCCGAGGGACACCTCGTTAGCAAGCAGGTCACAAGAAGAACTGTACCGTTCATCGTTGGTCGTTCGGTTGCTTACTCTCCTCCGGAGTTCCACTTACTCAAACCCTAAAACATTAATTGAATCGGGTGGTTAATTTCTTAACTTAACTCAACTTATTTAACTTAATTAGCCATTAAAGATCCCCACCTAACACCTCTTAAGTTTTAAAACTTAATCTTTCATACTTAACCTAAAACATTTAAGTTTATACTTGCTTAATCCCTTAGGTCTTTATATTCCTAATCATCATTGCCCTCTTAATGGGGTACTATTAATACCACTAAACTCTCTTAGGGTTTCTTTTTTTTTTAATTCTTAAGGGTCGACCGACCCACCGACCGACCCAACCCCTGGGTCGGTCCGTTCCAGTAATTTTCTGGTTCGAACAATTCCCTTAGACTGACCCACGACTGACCCAACCTTATGGGTCGGTCCACCACAGAAATTTTTCCGTCTTTTGAAAATCACCCGTCCGACCCAAAGCTAAACCGACCGACCCAAACCTTCTGGGTCGGTCCATCCCAGAGTCCACTTTCTACCTTGAATTTTTTGCCCGACCGACCCAAAGCTAAGCCGACCGACCCAAAACCCTCTGGGTCGGTCCAGTCCAGAGACATTCTGGCTGGCTTAACATGGTCCGACCGACCCAAAACTGGGTCGGACCCTGGGTCGGTCCACTACAAATTTTTCTCTTAAATTGTTCTTTCAATTCCAAACTCTTCCACAAGTGTCCCATTATGTCTTAATACCATATAGGCACTTAAACTCACCTTAGAACGTCCTCTAAAACCTCCTTAACCATTTCCTCAATCCTTACAAGAAATTCCTAACACTTATCACATAATTCCTTACATTTCCAACTTGTAGCCTCACCAAAACTTCATCCAACCCAAGTGTTCCCTCTTTAACAGATTGACCACTTCATAAACATCATTTTTCCATCTTCAGTTCATTTTCCAAAACTTCCTCAAGTCATCTTGTATCTCCATGCACAAGTTCCTCTCTTTTCCATTTGTTACTCATCAACCTAAACTCATGAACTTACCTATACATTTCCTCCCATCTACTTAACACCTTAACATTGTACTTCATTTACCTTGTCCATGCTACACCCTCCTTAGACATTTCCATCTCCTTTTCCCAATTCACTCACTATTCTCATGATCATACCCTCTCATTGTTATATTCTCAAGTTCATACCTAAATCACCTCAAAACATTATACATTATTTCCTCAAGTCTTAACATTCCTCATACCATGATTCTGGTGTGTTTAATACACCCACCAATCCTCTAATTCCTCCTAGACATCTCTAGGCCATACTAAACGTCAAGAACTCCTTAATTAACTCTTTTCCACTCAAATTCCTTTTTAATGTCTCCTAGTAAACCCCAGGTCATATTAAATCATAACCATCACTTAAACACTTGTTTCCTACTCAAATTTCGACATAGCTCCTCAAGTATATTATCATGCCCATAAGCATTGTTTTCCTCATTCAACCATCTCACACACATCAAGTTCTTTCTCATCATATTTTCCCACCCAAATCAACTCATTCACACCAAACTCAATATAATGCAAAAATCTTATATTGCATAGCACTAGGCTCTTAAATGACATGGCTCTTAGGCCCTTAAATGACATAAACTTAAACACTGAATTTCCCACATATAAAAGCTTTCAACCTGCAAATACACACAACAATGCTCCCATAGAAATATAAGTGTTCTCTTAATTCACCTTAAGCTTATCTTACTAACTCATTTCCATTGGCTCTTTAATCATAAGTTCATAAACTTGTTTAAATTCTTTTTCCTAGGTTGTATAACCCATTACATAATGTAAGCTTTAAGCTACATTAGTACTCACCTAAAACTTATCCCTTAAAACTTAAACCACCATTAGGTAAGCAATTTACCTTGTTTTTCTCAAGTTTCTCTCAACTTTCTCCTTAGGCTTCTTCCCTTGGAAATCTCGGCCACCATTTTAATTTCCCTTGCCAATGTTCTAATCAATATTCAATGACTCCAATGAGTACTAAACAACACACTAACCTTAAGGAATGAAAACCTAGGTTAAAAATGTGTTTTAAGGTATAAAAGTGGATGATTACCTTTGAAGTCTCAAAGTTGACTTGGGCATGAATCAAGAGGGACCTCCACTAGTCCTTGGTGATCAAAACAAGCTATTTCAAGGTGTAAAACAAAACCCTCACAAGATTGAATTTTCGGACATGTAGAAAAATGAAGGGAAGTTGATTTTTCTTCCACTTTCATTATTTTGGATGAATGGAGAACCAAAAGAGCTCTTCAAACTTGACTTTCCTCCCTCAATGGAGTTTTCTCTTGGCACCAAAATGGAGCTTTGAAGGATTTGAAAAGATAGAAAGCTAGAGCTTGAATGGAGAAGAGAGGATACAGGAGAAACCGATGGGAAGAAGAGAAATGAAGAGAGAGAAGCAGAAATGTAGCTTATAAGGAGATATTTGTTTTATAAAGCAAATAGTAACTTTACTTTTTTTCCTCTTCTTTTCCTTTAATTGCTTAGTCATGTGGTGCCTCCCCACATCAAAAAACCAGCCCCCTATTATAATTGGAGATATTTATGGTCTTGTTTGACCATTTAATTTGACTTAGTTGACTAAAGACTAAACTAGGCACTATTTGGTTACTATTCACAAATTAGTGCACATATTTGTGAAAGTTTTGGTTTCCCAATGATTTAGACTTCCTAATGTGATACTAATAAGCAAACATGTTTGTTAAGATGTAATCATGGGCATTTAGCCATTGAAAACCCATTTCTAAGACAATTTCTCAAAAAGGTGCTTTAAGGAGTCTTAAAGCACATTTTGTGTTTATGCTTGTTTTTGAGCTTGGTTTTCTTTGTTAATTGATTTAAAATGTCCATTATAATATTTCTAAAGTCTTATAATGGTATTTGGGTGCTAATCAAAGTCACTCCAAGCTTAGAGCACGTTTTTGCCCAAATTGCCCTTAAGGCGTTTTCTTGTGTTTTTGTTGGTTTAAATTGTCTACCTATCTTTCTAAGGCATATTTTGGCCTTAATACATCATAAATTGATGTTTACTTACAATACTTAGGTTTAGGGTATTTCAATCTACCCCCCTTAAAAGAACTTTGTCCCCAAAGTTCCCATGCATCTTATCTTATTAGAATACATGTCTTACCTCATTCCATAGATCATATAGATCATACTTATGTATACTTAAACTCATTGAATCATTAGATCCTCCATATGCTTATACTCAACTATCACACCACATGCTTAGGAATGTATAGCACTCAAAATTCTCTTTGTTTCTTTTTGATAATTAAAACAATCACATAATTTTCCAACGTATTCTCCCATGTCACAGGTCCGTAGACAATGGCTCGTTCATCCTCGTCACCATGGGCCAGAATACAAAACAACTCTGCTCTCCCCATGTCACCGGTCCGAAGACAAAGGCTCGTGCATCCTCGACTTCATGGGCGAGACTCAGTAAAAAGGTAATCCCATTTATGAGGTCATATGAGGAATAATTCCTCTAATTAAAAATACAACCAACTCCAATTTCATTTTATACTAACGCCTCTATCCTAGCGTGATTTAATTGTGACCACTGGTAGGGAGTTTCAGGAATCATCCAACCTTAATGTGATCAGCATCAGTGTTGAACTATCCGTCCACCCCAATTTGTGTTCGGTTTCCCTTGATCCCTAGAAAATCAAGTTCCACCTCCCACGTCATTTTCAAACATCAAATAATTCACTCATGTCCAATTTTCTATCTTTCAGTGATTCTAATCATAATCAATACATCTCCAAGGTGTTGACTCAGTCCATCAATCATTCCCAGTTCATCTCTTAGTAATTACCTCAAGGCTCTCATTCTTACTAAGTTCTATATCAGTCTCATATCAATTCTCACCATCATATATCTCATAGCCTTACTATCTTCTTCTTCATACTGATATCAAATAGTATCTCATAGTGTTATCTTATTCTTATCTCATATATTCCTTAAGTCTCCTTAATCCTCTTCCTTAATTCTCTTAACTTGTACTCACACCGGAGTTAACAAGATAGGTACTTAATATATATGGTATTCACGTCTTCTGTGTGCAATAACCATGATTTATCTCAAAATGTTTATGTAAAACATATTCTCAAATTCTTTTGTGCTATGCACACGCTAAGTGGTTTTCGCTCTACCCCCCTTAAAATGGATTGCACCCACGTAATCAACATTATATCATCCTTGAACATAAGTTCAAGATGTCTAATTCTCACCAAGCATTCTAGCTTTCAGGTCATTTATCTCACTTATAATTTGATCAGAGGGTCATAACTATGCTAATGACTTAGTCTCTGTATCGAGGATTCTTAACGGTACTTATACCATATTCTTAACTTAGTTTGTCTAATCTCAAAGATATTAAAGCATTCAGTTGCTAAATCTTATATTTGCTCCATTGGAAGATGTGTGGTATATCATTCCTCTTTCTGGTTCATCAGGTATGTGAAACCTTTTAAGTTACCGGTCCGCTAGCTTCCGCTGCACGACTCTGATAGTCTTAGGCTTAACTGCCTTTCTTATCCTTCATAGTATTGTATATCCTCATCCTGTAGCTTGTCTATCCAGTCTCTCTGGAGATCTAATGTTCATATTCTTAGCGTTCTCTTAAGATAATTCTTAATCTGAAACTACTGTTTAGTGCTTAATGCACTTTACAGTTTAATCTCTTACATTTTAAGACATGTCCAATGTCTGTACTTAACAATCCATGCTCTTTGCACTTCATAGTCCTTAATTATTTGTTCTCTGGTTCCTTTGTGTTGTTGGTTCAACTGAATTCCTTTTCTTCAACTGTTTGTGGTAGTAGCTGCTCTTGTTTGATCTTGTGTCGTTGTCCATGGTGCGGAGTCGACTACTTCCCGTGTTCCTTACACCACTCGTCCACATGCATGGGGTACCTTACTGGTACATTACTACTTACCCGACTAACTCATAAATGAGTCTGTCAGGCCTGCAAGCCCCTGTGGGGTGCAGTCTGCCCACGTCTCATTTTAGTAAACTCATAGTGTCCGTCACACGTTTATCTATTGCTAATTATGAAGTATTCTGTTGTCGATCTCCTCTTTCATCGTTCCATAATAACACTTATTGTTCTTCTTGAATTTAATCAAGGAAAATCCATTTAGTACGTTCTTGGGTATTGTATGCTCTAGTTCTTTCTGTATCCCGTACTGATTCGGTCTCTTAGAGACTGAGGTCTCTTTCCATAGAGCCTCTTATCTTCTTTCTCATATTTGTTTTACTAGGAATGCACTTCCAGTTCCTTAAGGAATGGGTAGTGTGCTTCCTGTGAAATCTTACCTAACCAGGTCCAGACTACTGGCATCAATGCACAGTTCATCTACCATCTTATTTCCTTATTGCATTGGTCTTAACCCATAAATCTAATTGCCTCAGTGTCAATATTTGACGGCTCATACATAACGGTCGCTTTACCGCGCACCACGGCTTAATCCACTTATATAGGTATTGTACTCACGACCACTACTACCGTGGTAGTTGGTCCTTACTATTTTGCCCATTGATGGTGCAATTACTTATTCATTCATTCTAACATCTTATTTTATACTCAATCCCTTTCTGGTGTAAACACACTGGGGGTTCTTCCCTTTCGGTGTATGGCGGTTGTCGTACCGTGTTGTAATTTTGATCATCTCTTAATATGAAGGTGTTCTGCTTCAATCTCAGGTTTATAAGTAGCCTAATTTCTCTCACATTCTTTCATCCTTTATGATGTTATGTACCATGTAACTTAACCGGTACTGAAGAAGTCATCCGTTGAATCCTAAGCTCTCCTGAGCGTTGGTCACTTAACGTGCCATAATGTGCACTCACAATGTTTATCTCTGACGATTGATGATTCCTAAATCCTGGGTGCTGGATATGAGGTCTGTCTCTGTAGCCTTCCCTACTACTCAAGTGTATCTGGTATGTTCTAAGGTAATCTCAAAGTTTACAATTTCCATTCTCCAACGAAAGTGTATTACATCTCTAATAAGTGAAAGCCCTTTTTGAGGGGTTTATTCCCACTCATGGCCTCACAACAAGGAGAGGTATCCCCACCCTAAAAGGCATGGTTTGTTCTCCGCCCCTGCCGATGTACTATATCATTATTCTCATTGGTGTCTTTTCCTGGCAATATTTTCCACAATCTAAGTTATAGGTTTTGGTAACCGTTCATATCTACGAATTGTAGTTCCTTCGTGGCTTAAATAAGCTCTCTTACAACTTACTGCGCCTCAGGCTCTGATGTGGTTAACATCCTTGGCTCTTAGTGCTTAATGTCTCAGATCATTACTTGTACTCTTACTCATCCGTAGGTCATCCTTATAGGTTTTTGTTTCCTTGAACACAGTATTCGGTTTTTATGGTAAGTTGCTGCATCCTGCTTCCTGCTATGGAAGTTTATTCAAGTGATCTGAGGTTACTTAGTGTCCTCATAAATACTGTCATTTTACTAGACTTATGTCTTTTAACAATCAAGGTTAGGTTCGTATTAGGCGTTTGCCTTACGGTGTCCAAGTTGGATATCGTCCTGTCATCTTATACTTCCATCTCAACGCTTCGTTCAACTTCCGTTGACTACGCCACCCGTTGATGATCAATCATACTTGGGTGTTAATGAGCTAGACAAACAGTATTAACTGTCATTTATCAGTTTGTTCGGTTTGACTATGCCCGCTCTATGGGGGTAGTTTTCGGAGCTTTCCTTTGTCGGAATTGTATGTCCTTAACCCTTGGTAGGTTATAATTTAAGTTTATTCCCTCTGTCCCTGTTTCCGGGGTTTACTAACATCTTCATGAAGAAGGTTTATTACTGATATTCTTAGTCATCACTTTGGGTGTCTTATCTCGTTCCTGTTGGAAGACGTTGTGTCAATGGTCTCCATTGTATCTTGTAATGCATTCCTTGTATGTTATTGCTTACATAGCGTTTTTGCTCGGATTACTAAGCGATCTCTTAGGTTTTCTCTCCTCGTGGTTTGTTATTGGTGTTCATACCCGTACTGTCGGTTGTTGTTGGAGTAGGTTGTACTGTTGCTAAAATTTATATCATTTGATACTTCGTCCAAGTTCAGCTCCCTGCTGTCTAATGTGTCGGCTCATCTTATCGTGGTCAGGTCGTCAGACCTTTCCAAGGTCTCATTCTCTCGTTCTTACGGATTTGCAATCCAGTATTAATGTGCACTACAACTGTAGCGTTCTACTATCTCGCCATGATGGCTTTTCATGTAGCTTAACCGTGGTAGCACTTGTTATGGCAAGTGCGCCATGCACGATGAGCTACCGGCACCGTGTGCGTCGGTAGTGGTACTTCCACCTAGTTTCCTTATCTTTGGTAGTCCTTGGGACCCCTTCTATGTTCTTTTTTTTTTGATAACTAGCCATCCGACAGTTTCCTGGTTGGTTTGACAATACTGTCGTTTGTCAGGGCGTTCCTCTTGCTGAGGGAACCCCTTGTCATTCTCTTATGTCTTAATCCTCGCTCTCGTTTCCACACATTTTGTCATGATTACCTAGTAATAGTTCTCCTTTAGGCACTACATCGTAGTCCTATTCCGGTATACAGTAGTACGTGTTCTTATTGTCGCCTGCGCTTAATTAGTCAGGTTGTAACCTTTCTCATTGTATGGGGTTTGGAGTCCCCGTTCTTAAGTGGACTCTCCAGCAGTCTTAACTCTCATACCTTGTATCATCCCACTGTTATGCTCATTCGGACCACTGTCTGATACCCATGTCACTTATCTTTTCTTAACCATTGCACTTATAGTGCTTTTCTTACCATTGGTATGGCGGGTTATTTCGACGGCGTAGCATGTCGACTCATGTTGCCGGTAATTATCTTTCCCTTATTGATAGAATTCCATTGATAACGCCTGCTTCTCTGTTGCGCTCCATTAAAAGCCTTCAAGTTCTTGTAAACTGTCGTACGACAAGATATTTCTCGTATTGCTTACTGTTAACTAACTACCAGATCGGGTTTCCCCGAGTAAGAGAAGGCTTTCTTCTCTCTAGCATTTGTTCCCCATAACTCAAGCAAGGGATGTGGAGGGCGGGTCTAGGTACTATGGATATCCGGTAAACACCGGGAAGTCCTGACTAATGCACCTCTCACTCTATCTCTCAACCCTTAACCCATAACTCAAACTCAACCTCAGTATTCTCCTAAGTTCTGTAATTCTTGTCTTCAGAGCGTAACTGCGCTCTGATACCACTTTTGGTAACACCCCATCTAAATCCAAACGTGGTTATCTCAAACTTATCACCATAAATACAACATTGCAGCGGATTCATATACATTCCAGGACCTTGCCACAGTCTGACTAACAGAATATACCGAACATTAGTACTTACAAGTCTTAACCAAATACATATCCCTCTTACAATCCCCTCACATCCTATACATCTTACTAACTCAAATTGCCATACGAGTGTACATGCACAACTTGTAGGCCACACTTAACCCGTAACATGTCTCCCTCATCTTACTCTCGTGACGGCCGCCTTCTGACGTTCACCTGTGTAGTAAAAACAGCCCCCAAAGGGGGTCAGCACGAATGCTGGTACGATCCTCTCATGGCCCCCAAGCTAACGTGGCTACGATGACTAATTGTCGATAGCACGGAGGTTGATTAGATGCACAACATAATAGAAAGTACAATAAACAACAAACCAATTATGAACAATCGAAGTTCAAACACAATGAACGACTTAAATGTGTTCCCTTAATTAGTGAGTCAATCATTTCACTCCTTAAGTTACGTTTCCTTTTAATCTTAGTCCATCTTTATTTTACCTCAATCTTAGTCTTAGAAAACAACCATCCTTTAAAAGGGAATGGAAGTAGCTTATCTCAGTCTTATAATACAAACCATCCTTAAAATAGGAATGGTTGCAACTTATCTCAACCTTATCTTATATATGCCAACCGTTCTCTCATTAGAACTGGTTAGCCCTTAGTTCGTTGTTTATTTTCGTAGGGCTTGGTTAACCCTAGCCAGCAGCAGGTCACTTACCGACAATAAACAAAATTCTTAAATTGTTGTGGATGTAGGCTAGATCCCCCCCACGCCATCTTAATGCCACCTACCTTGGACTGGATGTCCAATGTAGCTGAGCCGGTCAACCGACCCTAGGCTACAAGTCCGAAGACAAGTCCTTAAGCGGAAGTCGGATCTGCTTTAGATACCGACCCCCTTCCTTAGCATGCATGACTGGAGTCAGCCCCGGGTTCCTCACTCCCCCAAGTACCAGTTAGTAGAAGTCTTAAGACAATGTTTGTTGGTTAAACCTCTTTCGGTTTTTAACAAACTAATATTAGGGAGTGTTCCTTAGTCTCACATGATTCCTTACTAAACGTTAGTTAGTAGGTTCTCACGGTAAGTTGTGTTAGTTTTCAAGCATCACACAACAATACAATAAACATAATGTTCCAGTTGCATGCTTTATCTTGTTTAGTGAGCACACAAAAACAAATAGCACACAAGCTGAGGGACACCTCGTTAGCAAGCAGGTCACAAGAAGAACTGTACCGTTCACCGTTGGTCGTTCGGTTGCTTACTCTCCTCCGGAGTTCCACTTACTCAAACCCTAAAACATTAATTGAATCGGGAGGTTAATTTCTTAACTTAACTCAAATTATTTAACTTACTTAGCCATCAAAGATCCCCACCTAACACCTCTTAAGTTTTAAAACTTAATCTTACATACTTAACCTTAAACATTTAAGTTTATACTTGCTTAATCCCTTAGGTCTTTATATTCCTAATCATCATTGCCCACTTAATGGGGTACAATTAATACCACTAAACTCTCTTAGGGTTTCTTTCTTTTTTTTAAAGTCTTAAGGGTCGACCGACCCACCGACCGACCCAACCCCTGGGTCGGTCCGTTCCAGTAATTTTCTGGTTCGAACAATTCCCTCTGACCGACCCACGACCGACCCAACCTTATGGGTCGGTCCACCACATAAATTTTTCCGTCTTTTGAAAATCACCCATCCGACCCAAAGCTAAACCGACCGACCCAAACCTTCTGGGTCGCTCCATCCCAGAGTCCACTTTCTACGTTGAATTTTTTGCCCGACCGACCCAAAGCTAAGCCGACCGACCCAAAACCCTCTGGGTCGGTTCAGTCCAGAGATATTCTGGCTGGCTTAACATGGTCCGACCGACCCAAAACTTGGTCGGACCCTGGGTCGGTCCATTACAGATTTTTCTCTTAAATTGTTCTTTGAATTCCATACTCTTCCACAAGTGTCCCATTATGTCTTAATACCATATAGGCGCTTAAACTCACCTTAGAACATCCTATAAAACCTCCTTAACCATTTCCTCAATCCTTACAAGAAATTCCTAACACTTATCACATAATTCCTTACATTTCCAACTTGTAGCCTCACCAAAACTTCAACCAACCCAAGTGTTCCCTCCTTGACAGATTGACCACTTCATAAACATCATTTTTCCATCTTCAGTTCATTTTCCAAAACTTCCTCAAGTCATCTTGTATCTCCATGCACAAGTTCCTCTCTTTTCCATTTGTTACTCATCAACATAAACTCATGAACTTACCTATACATTTCCTCTCATCTACTTAACACCATAACATTGTTCTTCATTTACCTTGTCCATGCTACACCCTCCTTAGACATTTCCATCTCCTTTTCCCAATTCACTCACCATTCTCATGATCATACCCTCTCATTGTTATATTCTCAAGTTCATACCTAAATCACCTCAAAACATTATACATTATTTCCTCAAGTCTTAACATTCCTCATACAATGATTTTGGTGTGTTTAATACACCCACCAATCCTCTAATTCCTCCTAGACATCTCTAGGCCATACTAAACCTTAAGAACTCCTTAATTAACTCTTTTCCACTCAAATTCCTTTTTAATGTCTCCTAGTAAACCCTAGGTCATATTAAATCATAACCATCACTTAAACACTTGTTTCCTACTCTAATTTCGCCATAGCTCCTCTAGTATATTATCATGCACATAAGCATTATTTTCCTCATTCAACCATCTCACACACATCAAGTTCTTTCTCATCATATTTTCCCACCCAAATCAACTCATTCACATTAAACTCGATATAATGCAAAAATCTTAAATTGCATAGCACTAAGGCTCTTAAATGACATGGCTCTTAGGCCCTTAAATGACTTAAACTTAAACACTGAATTTCCCACATATAAAAGCTTTCAACCTGCAAATACACACAACAATGCTCCCATAGCAATATAAGTGTTCTCTTAATTCACCTTAAGCTTATCTTACTAACTCATTTCCATTGGCTCCTTAATCATAAGTTCATAAACTTGTTTAAATTCTTTTTCGTAGGTAATATAACCCATTACCTAATGTAAGCTTTAAGCTACATTAGTACTCACCTAAAACTTATCCCTTAAAACTTAAACCACCATTAGGTGAGCAATTTACCTTGTTTTTCTCAAGTTTCTCTCAAGTTTCTCCTTAGGCTTCTTCCCTTGGAAATCTCGGCCAACATTTTAATTTCCCTTGCCAATGTTCTAATCAATATTCAATGACTCCAATGAGTACTAAACAACACACTAACCTTAAGGAATGAAAACCTAGGTTAAAAATGTGTTTTAAGGTATAAAAGTGGATGATTACCTTTGAAGTCTCAAAGTAGACTTGGGCATGAATCAAGAGGGACCTCCACTAGTCCTTGGTGATCAAAACAAGCTATTTCAAGGTGTGAAACAAAACCCTCACAAGATTGAATTTTCGGACATGTAGAAAAATGAAGGGAAGTTGATTTTTCTTCCACTTTCATTACCTTGGATGAATGGAGAACCAAAAGAGCTCTTCAAACTTGACTTTCCTCCCTCAATGGATTTTTCACTTGGCACCGAAATGGAGCTTTGAAGGATTTGAAAAGATAGAAAGCTACAGCTTGAGCTAACTAAGAATAATATGTGTTTAGTTTTTGATTTGGAGCTAAAATGAGTAAGTTATGGACAAATGAAGGTGAGGCAACAATGGAGGCTGCTCTTACGTGAATGGGGAAGAGAGGATGCAGGAGAAACCGATGGGAAGAAGAGAAATGAAGAGAGAGAAGAAGAATGGTAGCTTATAAGGAGATATTTGTTTTATAAAGCAAATAGTACCTTTACTTTTTTTTCCTCTTCTTTTCCTTTAATTGCTTAGTCATGTGGTGACTCCCCACATAAGAAAACTGGCCCCCTCTTATAGTTGGAGATATTTATGGTCTTGTTTGACCATTTAATTTGACTTAGTTGACTAAAGACTAAACTAGGCACTATTTTGTTACTATTCACAAATTAGTGCACATATTTGTGAAATTTTTGGTTTTCCATTGATTTAGACTTCCTAATGTGATACTAATTAGCACACATGTTGATTAAGATGTAATCATGGGCATTTAGCCACTCAAAACCCATTTCTAAGACAATTTCTCAAAAAGGTGCTTTAAGGAGTCTTAAAGCACATTTTGTGTTTAAGCTTGTTTTTGAGCTTGGTTGTCTTTGGTAATTGATTTAAAATGTCCATTAGCATATTTCTAAAGTCTTATAATGGTATTTGGGTGCTAATCAAAGTCACTCAAAGCTTAGAGCACGTTTTTGGCCAAATTGCCCTTAAGGCGTTTTCTTGTGTTTTCGTTGGTTTAAATTGTCTACCAATCTTTCTAAGACATATTTTAGCCTTACTACATCATAAATTGATGTTTACTTAGAATACTTAGGTTTGGGGTATTTCACTTTCTTTACTCATTACTTCCCTAATCTTCCTACAAGTAATCTAACATGTTTTGACACTAATTAGACCTTCTAAACCACCTTAGTTCATTCACTACCCTCATTACTCCTTCCTATGTCAATTTATACAATTTCCTCATCTTCATTCGAGCACCTATACTAGTTTTTGTTTCTTCAATGCTACAGATTTTTGTTCTAACTTTTACCTTCCAATACTCTCTCAACTAATGTCATTACTAGCATTCAAATTGCATTATCCTATCCCATACTCTACTTCATTACTTAGCTCCTTTCCAAATCTGTTTCAAAGTGATTAACCTCCACAACAAGCACTAAAAACACACCGAGTTATTACCTAGGTTATTCCCTCTTCTTACACATTTAAGTCTTCTAATTTCTAGACAAATTTTGGCAGAGGTTACCCTATAATTTTCACTTTGCCCACACATAATGTTCAGCTCACCCATTCATTTACAATCACCACATTATTCCACAAACTAACACATAACAAATATTCCTACACATACACATTTATTCCCCAAGGATTTCCCAAGCTTTTACTCATATTTTAAGGGTTCCAAAACAGATTAATTTTCTTTCTCACTATACTACAACATAACTACTACTCAAAACAATATAAACTACTCATTTCAAGCCTTTAAAATCAGTTACATCAAGGTATACAAAATAGCTCAAGGTAAGAGCAATTACCTTGTGTTTCTAATTTTCTTTCTTTCCTTCCTTTACTTTACTTCTTTGCTTTCTCTTTCCTTCTTCCTTCTTGTTCTTGTTTCACCGAATCAATAATGCTACAGCCATACACATCACAACACTAACTTAGGAACTATCCTTTTACTAACCTAGAATTTAGGACATGTTTTAGGTTTTAGAAGAGGCATTACTTTCCAATGGATGAGTGGAGTTCTTGGCTAGCAAAAGAACAAGATTTCTAGCCCAAGAGTGAAGCCAAAAACCAGCTAGAGAACAGGGCACTAGAAGTTCAAAATCTGGAAATTCTTATAATGTAAATGAGAGATAGAAATAGTGGATTTTTGGATTTCTTTTTACCTCAAAACACCAAGGTGATGAAGGGGCTTCCAACGGTGGTCTCAAACCTTCAAATGGGCTTCAGCTATGGAGATGGAAATGAATCTTTTCGATTTTTGAAAGGAGGGATATGATCTCCTTGACAAGGGGAATCCAATGGTGCAGTTTTTGTAAGACTTGGAGATGGTTTAAGCCTTGAACAAGAGGAGAGAAGGGGGCTGCTGTATGAGAAGCTTCAAATAGCCATTAGAGGCTTAGGGAAGAAGAGAATTCAGAAGAGGAGGAGGGAGTACGGTGAGAGAGGGCTGGTAGAGGAGAGAGAGTTTTATTTTTACTTTTGTACTTTTTTTCTTTTCCTTTCTTTTATTGTTTTGTCTTTATGTGTCTAATAGCAATTAGAGAAAGGGGGGGGGGGAGTGAGTGAGCCTGCCCCAACACACACATACAGATTTTTGATTTTTATTTTCAAAGAGGGACACATTAGTTTAGCTTTCTTACACTTCACACCCCACTACTACTCGTTTTTTTTACATTACTTACTAACCGGAACCCGTTTTCCGGAATTTTCTCATTTAATTAATTTTATTGGTTTTAGACCTTCACTAATGTCTAAATATAGACATTTGATTCACTAAATATTATCACGGGTCTATTTAACCCGCTTAAAGTCACGCTTTCCCGGTTTCTTCGGAAAACGTGCTTTAAGGTTCGTTTGTGCTTTTAATCCATTTTAAGGATCCGTTTTCTTCGGGATTTGTTCCTTCAAGTTTATTTAGGTGTAATTAAGCCTCTAAAATCTTAATTATCCTAATCAATCACTATTTTAAATTTCGGGGTATTTCAACGCGCAACCCACAAGCTACCGATCGTATACATGCGATTGATTATATACACGCAACAATAATACAAGGTACAATAACATACAACACATCAACCACTCAGTATCATTACATAGTAAATTAAGCATCATAATGGAGGTTCATCGAGTATGTGAGTGTAACACCCCTACTACGCACTTAACAATAATTAAAATCGCAGCGGAAATAACAACTAAACAATAACTAAACGGTTCGGTGCTACAACGCCATTAACCACCCACATGGTTAACAAGGCAGAATAAATACAAGTGTACCGGTCTGATGACCAGACTCCTGAGCATTAGGTACTAACATCCATACATATATACATTACCAACCATACCGAGTATTTACATTACAATGTCACTGTAAGCTGTAAACTGTAATCTGCCACTTTAACAGTCCACAACCGCTACTGTTAACATTAACGGTACCAAAATATAACGCCACGGGAGCACAGGCGCATCCCGGGCTCAACATCCAAAAATAACCAAAAGTATTTCTACGACCTAGAATCTACAGCCATTCCGCTTCCTCGATCCTCATCCTGCAATATAAATATGGAGCCCCCGAGGGGGTCAGCAACCCTTGGCTGGTATGGTTAACGCGCAGCCCATCGGCTACCGGGATACGCGCAACTATTTGTCATGATAACATGGCATTCATTTTAAACATACAACATATATATCATAGCAAGAGTATTGCATAACAACATCACACATAACATACAAGAACGAATCCTTTTAGGAAACGAACCGACACAATTAGATCACACGGAGAGCCTAGAGAATGTTGCCAAACTCATGCTAAGCTCGTTACATAACTCGTTACTGTCCTGTTAAATTAGACGAATAACTTAACACAAAGGTGCGTCGGATATAGTGATCCAAGCACACCGAACAAAACATAGTATGCCCCTGTGGCCCGACGTGAGTCAGTAAAATATCCTTGGATAAGCTAAAGGGAAGGTTGAAAACCAAAATGGAAAACAACCATAACATACAAAGGGAATCGAACCGGTTATGACATCGACTCCCATACTCACACGCGTGGTCGGAACTACCGGACTCCTCACTCCCCGGTTAGCACTTGTTAGATGTTCAACAATGAACTCAATAAACAAATCACAACAAGTGGTTAAGTCTTGTTAGACACACACAAGGGAAATGAGTCACATCTTAACAACACCATAATATAAACAACTGTAAACTCGTTACATGACTTAAGTCATACAAGGTCATAAGCACACAGAAAAACAAACAACACACAAGCCGGTGTAAACCGGTAGGCAACAGACTGCAAGAAAACCATACCTTGGTCCTTGCTTCGACTAGTTTCCACCGTAGGTCACTCCTATACATGATTAATAACGTCGGTTAATTAACTTACTTAACTTCAAATTTTACTAAGCATTTTACATGATTATATGACATGTTTTAATGCCCAAGCTTATCCTTGGTTACCTTCATTATACCCCTATGGTTAATTACATAAGTCATATTCCTTTCTGTTTTTTTTATGTTTTGGGTCAGACCGACCCACCGTCCGACCCAACCAACTGGGTCGGACCCTTCCAGAAATTCTTGGATTTGAAAACCCCACTTCGTCCGACCCATGTCCGACCTAAGTCCTCTAGGTCTGACCATTCCAGCAATTTTTCCGTCTTTTACAACTCACCTGACCGACCCATGTCCGACCCAAGTCCCCTGGGTCAGACCGTTCCAGAACCACTTACTGGTGTCTTACAGAGGCCGTCCGACCCAACCTTGAGTCGGTCCCCTGCGTCGGACGACACCAGAACATGCCCAAAAATTGTTAAATCTTCTCCAAACTTTTCCTTAAACCTTCTAATGTGTTCTAACACAATTTGGCACACTGATACTCTCATACAACATCCATAAAACTCATTTTCTATCTCCTTATACACTTACTCATTTCTTACCAAATTTCCTAACACTTACCTATTTTTTCTCCCAAGCATCTTTACTTCCTAACCAACTCCTTAAATATCTCCACAAGTTTATAGCTTCTTCATGCAATACATTACTTCTTCCTTGTTCATCAACATTGTACAAGTCCTAAACACAATCTCACCATGATCTTGAAGTATCCCAAAACACTCACTTGCATTCTAAATCCTCTAAAACATTGCCTAAGTCCTTATTACATCTTAGAATTCCTTAATGCATGTTTCTTTCACTAATAGAACACTTAATCACTCTAAACACTTCCGAACTCACCAAACTCATTTTAAACACCTAAAACATCTTATACATTATCTAAATTTCGACATGGGTTCTCCTAGCATCTTGTTACACCAAAACTCAAAGTTTTCACCATTAAACATTCAAGAACACTTAGATTCATCAAGAGCATTCTTATACACAAAACTTCATCAAACTACACTACATAACAATATAGTGCATTATTTAAATTGCTTGGCACTTAGGCCCTTAAATAACATGGCTCTTAGGCCCTTAAAATGCAGAAATCATAAACACTGAATTTCCCACAATATATTTGCCTTTGACCTGCAAATACATACAACAACTCATATGCCCTTTAATAGTCTCCTTGAGAACATTTACTAGGTCATTCACCATTGGTCCCTTAAGTAGTTTTAATAAGCAATATAAGCTCATTTCTCCTAAGGCTTTAAATTACATTAGGTTAACACATTTACCTCTTTTCCTCACAAACTTCTTTCTTGTTTCCTTGACTAAATCGACAAGGCTTTTATTTGCTTGTCAACTTCTAATCAATATACAAACAATGTAATGAGTATTCAAGCTTTATGCTTCATCTCATTATAAACCCTAGTTACATATATTGTCTTAGAACATTAGGATGATTGTTTTACCTTGGAAATGAAAGAGAGTTTGGATAGGTAGAAAGAGAGGACTCCACCTAGTCCTTGAAGGATTGGAATGAAGCTAGAACAAAGCAAGGTAAAGACACCATTAATGGAGATTTTCGGTGAACATAAAATCATGGAGGAAATGTTGTTTTTCTTTAAGTTTCCTTACCTTGAAGCAAAGGAGAACAATGATATGTAAAAAGATGAGCTCAAGCTCCTCTCATGGAGACTTATCTTGGCACCGAAATGTAGCTCTTGGAGTTTTGAAAGGATGAAGTTGAAGAGCTTGGCAAGACAAAGAGAATGGTGGTCTTGGTTTTTGATTTGGTAAAGGGAGCTAGGAATTACAAGAGATTGAAGGTGGTGAATAGTGGTGTGCTGTAGCAACCATGAAAGAGAGAAAGAAGGAAGGTAGAAGACATGGGAAATGAAGAGAAATGAGAGAATGAAGATAAGTTTGATAGTGTAGATATTTAAGTAGTAAAGCAAATAGTACTTTCTACTTTATTACTTTACTTAGCTTATTTTTTTGTTTAAGTGTGGTGAGTCATCAAGAAAACCGGCCCCCTTAATGTGTTTAGGGGTATTTTGGTCTTAGTTGACCAATTAAATTACTTATTTGACTTATGTTATAAACTAGCTTATTTTAGTTACTATTCACCAAAACAAGGCACATCTTTATGAAATTTTTGATTTCCCATTTATTTAGACATCCTAATGTGATACTAAGTAGTACACATGTTAATTAAAGAGTAATGATGACATTTAGCCATTCAAAACCCATTTACAAGACAATTTTTCAAAAATGTGCTTTAAGACTCCTTAAAGCACATTTTATGTTTTAACTTGTGTTCAAGCTTGGTTTTCTTTGGTAATTGGTTTAATATGTTCATTAATATATAAATAAGGTTTTGGTAAGCTCATTACGTCTTAGCCAAAACTATCCCAAGCTTAGAGCACATTTTCGCCCAAATTGACCTTAAGGTATTTAATTGTGTTTTCTATGGTTTAAATTGTTTACTAATGTTTCTTAGACTCTTTTTAGTCTTAATATACAGTATTTTAATGTTTAAATAACATATAAGGGTTTGGGGTATTTCAATCTACCCCCCTTAAAAGAACTTTGTCCCCAAAGTTCATACTTCGCACATGTCCTATATATTAAAACACGGGGAATACTTATACAACAATACTTCCATAACAACATTAACAACATACTTACATAGCACCGGACACAAAGTCCAAACAACAAAACATCATTCATACACAACGGTCTGTAACATAACAAGGTAACAACATAACAACATAACATAGACGATGTATTTAAATACATGTCGTACACACATAACCGAAACGGCTCTACCCCCCTTAAAATAGGGGTACGCCCCGTACCCTATACATACAAAAACTAAGAAGTAAACAATGACGGGTACTTCGCCTTCATCTTATCTTCCATCTCCCAAGTGGCCTCCTCAACGTCTTGGTTAGACTAGAGAACCTTCACCAGTCTCACATACTTATGGCGAGTGTCTCGAGTCTTAGTGTCCAGAATCCGTACGGGAGTCTCCACTGATCGCATGGTCGGCTCTAAAGTTAGCCTCTCAGGCTGAAGTACATGAGACGGATGAGACATATATTTCTTCAACTAGGACACATGAAATACATCGTGTACCTTGCCCAACTTAGCAGGTAAATCTAGCCTGTAAGCTACCGGGCCTATCCGCTCCGTCACAACATAAGGCCCCACATATTTCGGGCTCAACTTGCCTTTCTGGCCAAAATGAAACACTCCCTTCATGGGGGATACTCTAAGAAATACCTGATCGCCCACGGTGAACTCCAGGTCACATCTGCGCACATCGGCGTATGATTTCTGCCTATCCTGAGCTGCCTTCATGTTAGCCCGGATCTGGCGTACTTCTGACTGTACTTGCTCCAGATTCTCTGGTCCTATAATGACCGTCTCACTCAACTCATCCCAGCATAATGGTGTGCGGCATGGTCTATCGTATAATGCCTGGAAGGGAGACATCTTGATCGAAGCATGGTAACTGTTGTTGTAGCTAAACTCGATCTGATGTAACTTATCAATCCAGCTGGTCTGAAAGTCAAGTGCACATGCACGTAACATATCCTCTAACGTCAGGATGGTGCGCTCACTCTGACCATCGGTCTGCCGGTGGAACGCCGTACTTAGCTTCAGCTCGGTACCAAGCACTTCCCGTGTTGATTTCCAGTACCTCGAGAGGAATCTGGTATCCCTGTCAGACACAATCGTTTTGGTACCCCATGATGTCTTACAATCTCCCTGTCAAAGAGCTCTGCAAGATTTGCCACTTTCTAGGTTTCCTTCATCGGTATGAATCTAGCCACCTTGGTCAGTTGGTCAACAATAACCCAAATCATATTCAGACCTCCCCTTGTAGGCGGAAGCCCTACTACGAAGTCCATAGAAATGTCTTGGAACTTCCACTCAGGCACTGGCATTGACTGTACCATACCACCAGGCCGTCGGTGCTCAAACTTGACCTTTTGACAAGTGAGACACCTCAACACATAATCGTTCACATCCTTTTTCATGCCCGTCCACCAAAAATAACGTTTCATACCCTTGTACATCTTTGAAGCTCCGGGGTGAATCGAAGTCGTAGAACAATGGGATTCACTCAGTATGCGCTCCTTCAGCTCAGCGCTACTCCTCGGAATACACAGTCGGCCATTAAGCCTAATCAGGTCATCATCGTGGAGTCGGAAGTCGTACTTCTGACCCTCGAATGTGCCATCAATAAGTTTCTACCTAATTTCTAACGTATACTGATCCGTCATCTGAGCACTCTGCACCTCTTCAACCAAGCTAGTATGAGAGACTAGTGAATGGAGAGAGTGTGCTCGGTGACTCAATACATCAGCTACCACATTTGCTTTACCCTCTTTATACTGTAGATTGATGTCGTAGTCGTTTAAGAACTCGACCCACCTTCTTTGTCTCATGTTCAACTCCTTCTGAGTGAACAAGTACTTTAAACTCTTGTGGTCGGAATAGATTATCACGCTTACCCCATACAAATGATGTCGCCATATCTTCAATGCGAAGACAATGGCACCCAATTCTAAGTCGTGGGTAGGGTAGTTCTCTTCATGCTTCTTCAGTTGCCGGGAGGCGTAAGCCACGAGCTTCCCGTGCTGCATCAATACACATCCCATACCTCTGCCTGATGCGTCACAATAGACCTCAAAACCATCTTGACCGTCTGGTAAAGTCAGGACTGGTGCAGATGTTAGAGCATCCTTGAGACTCTGAAAAGAACTCTCATAGTCAACTATCCACTCGAATGGTGCATCCTTCTTTATTAAGGAAGTCATCGGCTTCAAGACACTGGAGAAGTCCTTCACAAACCTCTTATAATATCCTGCCAGACCGAGGAAGCTCTGAATGTCGGTAACTATCTTCGGCCTAGGCCAGGTGCACACAACATCTATCTTTGCCGGATCAATAGCGATCCCGGCTTCAGAAATCACATGACCAAGAAAAGATACTTGGTTCAACCAAAACTCACACTTAGAAAATTTCGCATACAACTGGTTCCTTCTCAATGTTTGTAACACATTTCTCAGGTGGCTTTCATGCTCACCTCTCAATTTTGAGTACACAAGTATATCGTCGATGAAAACTACCACTGACTTGTCCAACTGATCTTGAAACAAGCGGTTCATTAAGTCCATGAACTTGGCTGGTGCATTGGATAAACCAAACGGCATAACTGTAAACTCATAATGTCCATATCTGGTTCTGAATGCGATTTTCTCAATATCACTTTCCCGGATAGCAATCTGATGGTAACCGGATCGTAAATCTATCTTGGAGAATACTGATGCTCCTTTCAACTGATCAAATAAGTCATCGATGCGTGGTAAAGGATAACTGTTCTTCACCGTAACTGCATTCAGCTCTCGGTAATCAATACAAAGGTGGAGACTACCGTCCTTCTTCTTCACGAAGAGGACCGGCGCTCCCCATGGTGAAACACTAGGGCGGATAAATCCCTTGTCGAGTAGGTCTCTCAGCTGCTCCTTAAGCTCTGTCATCTCAGCTGGAGCCATACGATAGGGCGCCTTCGATATTGGTCCGGTGCCCGGAACCAAATCAATCTCAAACTCTACTTCCCGTGCTGGCGGCATGCCCGACAGTTCCTTTGGAAATTCATCAGGAAACTCTGACACTACCGGAACATGTGGGCTAAACTCTAGGTCCCTCTCTATGTCCTGGACATAGCAGAGGTATACATCATTCCCTCGTCGTAATTCACAATACATGGCCATGGCGGTGATGATCTGAGTCGAAGGCTCTCTGGGCCTCTAGCGGTAAGATATAGTAACCCTAGACGGACTCCGAAGAAGCAGACGATGCTCGGCACACAGGATTCTGCCCTTGTACCGCTCCAACCAGTTCATCGCGATAATCACATCAAAACCGAGTCCCTTGAACTCTATCAAGTCGATCGGAAACTCTTTTTCTCTAATTCGTACAACAACATCTCGGTGGTAGCGGGTACACCTGATCCGCTCTTTCGACGGGAGAGTGACTAGAAAGTCTGGCATCTCTTCACCGTCTAACCCCAGCCTCTCCGTAAAAGATAGCGAGATAAATGTATGTGAGGCTCCGGAGTAGAACAAGATCGAAGCGTCCATGCCATTGACTGGAAAGGTACTGGTGAGGATTGTGCCGCTCTTGCCGGCTTCTGCCTTATTACAAACGCCCAGTATACCTCCCGTTCCGAGTGCACAGCCTAATTCATTGGCAAACTTCATAAGTATACGGTAACAACACAGTTGATATACTTCCAAAACAACATCTCTTTATTCATTAACACACCCTTTACACTGTAAGTTGGTTCACCCTGTCTACATAACTAACATATACATAACATCCTTAACATACAATTGGCTTCATCGATTACATGGTTACACAAGGCTTCAAAACTGCCTGAAGGTCAAATTCAAATGTCCCGGTTTCATATGTGTGGCATTGATCACTATCGAAGGTGCGGTATTTAGTTTGATCTTCTTGATACCATGATATAGCATCCTTGACTGCCCACCCATGATTAACACATCACCTAACTTCATTACTAACTTCTTTGCGAGATCGGCACGCTTCTGCTCGCCATATATAAACACTGCAGTATCAACAATGGACCAAGACACCACGGGTACTCCCTTACTTAGAGACTCGGGTGACTCGTCCTTATCTTGGTGTAACCCTAATCGTCCACCTTTCTGGTAGAATTTCACAATACATAAATCTGCTTTAACACTTGGTATTGAATCCGATTCAACTTGCTGAGCAATTCCCACGACGTGGTTAACGACCGTAAGGAACTCCTCAGGTATCATCGGTATCGTTGCTCCATCTTCAGCTTGCACGTCTTGGTATGTCTTGGTGTAAGGATTCCAGTCCTTACCCATGCACATCATCTTCAATTTCATCCTCGATCCGCTCAAGTATTCGGGTGTGTAGAAACCTCCAGGTGCTGCTCTAAGTCTGTTGCATCGCCTGATGATGTGGATTTGTGCTTTCGGTGTCAGGTATCCATTTAAAAGTATCATACCTTGCTGGATAACCTGACATTGCTCCATTGGGAATTTGGTGATGCTGATGGTTGTCCGGTATGGGCGGGATTGGATAACAGATATTGAAGGTTCCTAGATTTTTCCGATTACCTAATTTAGGTGTTTCCACACTATACTTTAACTTTTTACTTACATGGTTGTACATTTAGACTCACTAACACACATGCATGAAATGCGGTATGCAATCATTTATTTCATTCAACGGTTTAGGCGGTACCTGGTCTAGAAGAGGGCCCTGGTGCCTCAGACCGGTCCACCACATTCACGGTGGCCATGCCGGATCCCGTCCCCTTCCCCTTCTGGGAATCAGTGTACCTCTGATCTGGGAGTGGCTGATTAGCCTTCTTTGGGCCATCGGTAGTCCCGGCGGCCTTACCCTTCCACTGCCCCTTGGGCTTGTAGTTCCTACTATTTGGGTTCTGGAAGAACTCGTAGTCACGATCCCCCATCTTCTTGCAGTGTTTGCACTGCACATCATTGCCCTTGCAGTCCTTGCCGGGGTGGTCTCCGTTACACCACTTACAGTATTTGTGGCGCTCCGGTCCAGAGCCCGCGCCAGCCTTGGGCGGGTAAGGGCATAAGGGCTTAGCCTCATATGCATAGGTGAGTTGTAGCGGTTCCTCAGCAGTGGTGGTCTGGGCTTGGCCTTTGCCACCCTATTGCTGTCCTTTCTGGGACTGGGGGTATGGCTTTTTCTTCTTTCCTCCCCTGTGCCCTTGCGTGCTTAGACCCTCGCTCGTGGCCTTGCGCTTGAGCGCATTCTCCTCGTCCCTCAGACAGACGGTGATCTCTACTATAGCAGCGGCATGATAGCACTCCTACATTTAGGGTGTTAGTTATGCCCCGTAAATCAAACTCACAATTACATTAACACACTGCACATACTTATTCACATCACACTGTAGGTCATTACCTGTAAAGTAGTATATCCGCTTGGCTTCATACCGTAGCGTAGGCGGTAGCTCAATCCGTTGTAGAAACGGTTCACTAAAATCCGGTCTGAGTAACCCAGATCCGGCAGCAGGTGGATAAGTCCGATGAAAGCAGAATAATACTCATCTACCGTCATCTTATCGCCTTGCCTCATATTGTCGAGCTCTAGGCGCTTGGCCTCTTGCACGTGTATCGGGTAGTACTTGGCTCGCAGCAGAGCCATGTACTCCCTCCACTGAAAGGTAGGATCAGCAACTCTGCCCTCCCTTACCAACTTCCACCAACTCTGAGATGATCCCTTCAGGTAGTAAGCAGCAAGACGGGCCTTGACCTCCTCGGGCACATTCAATGTCTCGTAGGCGGTCTCCATCTCGGAGATGTACGCCTCCAACTTACCAGGGTCGGTCTCCCCACTAAATGACGGTGGTCTCAAATCCGCCAACGCCTTGACCCAGTTGGTCTCGCGCGGCTGTGGTTGCGGTTGTGGTTCTTGTTGTCCCGCACCGCCTTGCTGATGCTGCGTCGCAGCTACTAACTGGGGTACCATCTGGGCTACGGCGGCTGCTACTGCCTCAGCCATAACCTATGCCCTTGCGTTATCGCCCTGGTCACCCGTATCACCAGTACCGCGTCCGCGGCCTCTACCTCTCGGTCTACCTGACATCTGAATTCACACGAACATTCATTAGCATTATGCTTGCACATTTACCGGTTCCAACGGTTGTAACGTCTTCCCGACAATAAGGTATTGCCACACTTAGTTAGTGGTTAACCTTTTCATAACTGCTCACTTAGGTAACTATGGTTAGGTTTCCTAACTCGGTATATTCCTAAACTCGGTATTCTAGTCATCAGAGCGATACTTCGCTCTGATACCACTTTTTGTAACACCCCTACTACGCACTTAACAATAATTGAAATCGCAGCGGAAATAACAACTAAACAATAACTAAACGGTTCGGTGCTATAACGCCATTAACCACCCACATGGTTAACAAGGCAGAATAAATACAAGTGTACCGGTCTGATGATCAGACTCCCGAGCATTAGGTACTAACATCCATACATATATACATTACCAACCATATCGAGTATTTACATTACAACGTCACTATAAGCTGTAAACTGTAATCTACCACTATAACTGTCAACAACCGCTACTGTCAAAATTAACGGTACCAAAATATAACGCCACGGGAGCACAGGCGCATCCCGGGATCAACATCCAAAAATAACCAAAAGTATTTCTACGACCTAGAATCTACAGCCATTCCACTTCCTCGATCCTCATCCTGCAATATAAATATGGAGCCCCCGAGGGGGTCAGCAACCCTTGGCTGGTATGGTTAACGCGCAGCCCATCGGCTACCGGGATACGCGCAACTATTTGTCATGATAACATGGCATTCATTTTAAACATACAACATATATATCATAGCAAGAGTATTGAATAACAACATCACACATAACATACAAGAACGAATCCTTTTAGGAAACGAACCGACACAATTAGATCACACGGAGAGCCTAGAGAATGTTGCCAAACTCATGCTCAGCTCGTTACATAACTCGTTACCGTCCTGTTAAATTAGACGAATAACTTAACACAAAGGTGCGTCGGATATAGTTATCCAAGCACACCGAATAAAACATAGTATGCCCTTGTGGCCCGACGTGAGTCAGTAAAATAGCCTTGGATAAGCTAAAGAGAAGGTTGAAAACCAAAATGGAAAACAACCATAACATACAAAGAGAATCGAACCGGTTATGACATCGACTCCCATACTCACACGCGTGGCCGGAACTACCGGACTCCTCACTCCCCGGTTAGCACTTGTTAGATGTTCAACAATGAACTCAATAAACAAATCACAACAAGTGGTTAAGTTTTGTTAGACACACACAAGGGAAATGAGTGACATCTTAACAACACCAAAATATAAACAACTGTAAACTCATTACATGACTTAAGTCTTACAAGGTCATACGCACACAGAAAAACAAACAACACACAAGCCGGTGTAAACCGGTAGGCAAAAGACTGCAAGAAAACCATACCTTCGTCATTGCTTCGACTGGTTTCCACCGTAGGTCACTCCTATACATGATTAATAACGTCGATTAATTAACTTACTTAACTTCAAATTTTACTAAGCATTTTACATGATTATATGACATGTTTTAATGCCCAAGCTTATTCTTGGTTACCTTCATTATATCCCTAGGGTTAATGACATAATGTGAGCCTCGATTTTAAACCCTATCCTATGTTGATTAAAGTTGATTAGGATCTAATCGGGCTTTAGGTCCACTTATAACCTAAGATTAATAACTATGTCATATAACAATAATTATTAAAACCTAAGCTAGCTCACTGGAACCTATTATGAGTCGCCACCTAATTTTGACCTAGATTAAATTAGGAAAGGAGAGTCCGGGTTCGGGGGCTTGATATTCGACTTAAGTAGGGTTCAAATTACTTTCATTACCCTTCCTAGGTCGTTTTTCCTCTACTTGGTTTATTTACGGCTTATTACGAGTCGTTTTAACCTAAGTGCGCGAGCTTCCGTTTTTTTGTGTTTTTTAGCATTTTTTGATAGAAAATTAAAGTGGAAATTAAAAAAAACCTAAACTAGGGTTTCGGAGGCAGAATTAGGTCAAATTTTGTTTCCGTCCGTAGCCACGGACCTAATGTCCGAAACCACGGACCCCAGTTAACCTATACAGAAAATAAAAGTCGAATTAAACAGAAAACAGAAAATTGCAAAGTCCGGGGCCACGGACAGGCTGTCCGTGGGCCCGGACATTATTAGAAAACCTAAATTTTTAAAATTTTGAAATCCCGCCGTCGTCCGTGGGCGTCCGGGCTTACGGACAGTGAGTCCGGGACCCCGGACATGACGTCCGTGGGTGCGGACAGCCCTCGTCGGCGGCGTTAGGGCTGTTCCCGAAGGTGTTTTTGGCTCAAATTTTATGGGTGCGTAGCCTGAAAGATGTACAAGACGTTAGTGATTGAAAGCTTTCAATTTAAGTTCGAATTAAACACGAAACTTAGTAAACAAGTTATTGGACAGAAGCTTAAACAAATAGCAATACAGGAGCGTACGAAGGTTAGTTTGAGCCCAAAATTTGACAGAGGGTTAATAAAGTCGTGGGGAGTTAGAAAAGTAGAGTGGTAACCTGTTTTACCTTCGAATTCAAGATGATTCTACACGCCGGGATTCGTCGAGTGCCTCGTTGATGGCAGACCCGAAAGGATTTCGAAACAAGCTTCTGGTTGTTGGTTGTTCTTGCTGTTCTTCACGTTTTGGTGGTGTTTTTGTTGAGTTTTGTTGACTATTGGTGCTTTGGGGATTGGAAAACGTGTTTAGATGGTGATTTCGGGGGATTTTCGGTATGATTTGGGTGGCCGGGTGTTGGAAAACGTGAGAGAGAGAGAGGAGGCTGCCTTTTTTGACTCTCTAGGGTTCTTGAGCATGTCAGGTTCTGATTTTATCCAAAAACCTATCCCCTTAAATAGACTTTCTTAAAGATAAAGAAAATCTAGTAAAAGTTAGATTTTTCGATATTTTAGTTAAGTGACTTCCCAAAGGAATTTTGCTGTGAAATTTTAACCACGTGTCAAGGATGGAAATTATGAATTTTCTAAAGTGGAATTGGATTTTTTAAATGTTGGAATATTTTTAAGTTGAATTTCTTGTCAGATTCAGTCAGAAATTGCTAGAAAATTATTGGAAACTCGAAAATTCAAAATTCCAACGCCATTATGCTTAGAATGTCATCCTCTATCATGGGTTAAAATGTCAAAGCATTTCAAGCTGATTTGGGCATCCTTTGGAGGAGAGAGAAAGCTTATAGGAGGTCTTAGGAGCCTTTAAAGAATACCAAAACGCCCTTGAAAGTGACGAACCTGCTCCCCATGCCATGGAACGCGCCGATCGAGCTGGAATCCCTCATTACTTGGTTAAAATGCCCCTCACAACACCAGGACCTCGTAGACCCTAACCAGGGGGGTCAAAATTTTGGGTATAACAGATTGCCCCCCGTCAACTAGACTTTGTACTGAAAGTGAGAAGGCTAGTTGATGCTTGAGTGATACCCCAAAATTTCAAATGTTTCCAAGACCCTGCATGTTATCGAAAGCTGATAAATTGTGTCGAGCTATTCTAAGGCGCTAACTACCTATAAGTAAAATGAAATGAAGCAATGTCAAGCTATTCTAAGGCGTTGACGACCTAAAATGTGGTAATGAGATAATGTCAAGCGATTCCAAGGCGTTGACAACCTAAAATGTGATAACTGGGCGGTATGCAAATGCAAGAATGCTGAAATGTTGATGATGCTAATGATGCTGATGATAATGCTGATGATGCTGATGATGCTGATGATGCTAATGATAATGCTGATGATGCTGATGATGCTCGGATGCTTCTGGGGACCGAAACCTGTGCCAATGCTCCTGGCTGGACCCAATGTGGACTTATTGCCATCGCCCCCAAGCCGGTGTGCAGGGATAACTCCTGGAAAAAACCTTGGGGACTTATTGCCTTCGCCCACCATTTGTTGATCCCGAAAATAAGTTGACATCGCAAAATGAGGATTTATTGCCATCACCTCGCCAACTTTTCTATCGCCAGGTCTTGTGATGCGCCTGGATAATGCAACTAGTTCTTATGACAAGCCTATATGAATGTGATGAATGCAATGTGTTTGATAAGAGCGGGTAAGCTAAAGGATAACGCTAGGTCTTACTACGAGCCTAAGGGAATGTAACTAGGTCTTACCACGAGCCTAAAGGAAGGATCTAGGTCTTATGGCGAGCCTAAAAATGGTTCTAGGTCCTATGGCGAGCCTAAAGGACGGATCTAGGTCTTATGACGAGCCTAAGGGAATGCAACTAGGTCTTATGGCGAGCCTAAAAATGGTTCTAGGTCTTATGGTGAGCCTAAAGGACGGATCTAGGTCTTATGACGAGCCTAAGGGAATGCAACTAGGTCTGATGGCGAGCCTAAAAATGGTTCTAGGTCTTATGGCGAGCCTAAAGGACGGATCTAGGTCTTATGACGAGCCTAAGGGAATGCAACTAGGTCTTATGGCGAGCCTAAAAATGGTTCTAGGTCTTATGGCGAGCCTAAAGGACGGATCTAGGTCTTATGACGAGCCTAAAGCTGGAATCTAGGTCTTATGACGGGCCTATAGGGTAGCTCTAAGTGAAAGTGAGTAAAATGTATGATGGGTCTAAATGGATGTAGAAGGATTAGGGCTTATGTCAAACCTGGAGACGGTGGCGCTCAAGACGGGCCTGTGGGTGTTTGAATGTGAAGGTAGGGCTTAAGACGGGCCTGGGGGGATTTGTTGGGGAGGAAGGGCTTAGAACGGGCCTATGGATGTTTGAATGTGGAGGAAGGGCTTAGGTCGGGCCCGAGGATGTTTGAATGTGGAGGTAGGGCTTAGGTCGGGCCTGAGTGATATGAGAAGGGTTTGAATCCTTTGGGTTTCTGGCTTTTGGGCCTCAAACGGTGTCGTTGTTGCAATTGTTGGGACCAACAATTGCCCCCAGTATTTTTCCTTAAGGCAATCTGAGTTCTTTAGGATTTTTGGCAATCGATCAGAACGATCAATTGCCCCCAGTATTTTCTTTGACTAATGGCGCATAACAAGTCTCATTCTCACAAGGTCCGGGTTTATCTTGATGTAGTGCTTTCTAACCTACACTCGACGTGTTTGGTGTTTGCACTCGTTTCTCACTTACGGTCACAACTTCTCAACCATTAAATTTGACATTTGTTAGATTTACGTGTTCAACCTGTTACTTTCACGTGATTGGATACACAACTACTAGGTCGGAAGTCTTTTAAGCTTATATCGTGGCTTGGGGTGTGATGAATGATAACAGGACAATGGAGGAATGTTTAGGATATGTGGAGCTATAAGGGTGACCAAAGCTGCAACTTGCACCGTCTCTCGGACTTGTCTTCTTTGCCTTGAAGTCGTTTGGCTACTTCGTGATGATTTCGCATGTGAGTTTGGAACTTGGGACTTTTGGGTTGTTCCTTGCACCTTCTATCTTCTTTCCGATTTTGGATTTCTTCGAGGATTTTCAGGTTTGCCTTTCTTTGAATTTTCCTTTCCTTCGGGGTTCTTGTGTTTCCCAGCTTTGAACTTTGAGAGCTATTTTTGATGTTAGCTCATTTGGATCCTGTGTCACTTTGGGACCATTTGCGGATCGTTTCGTCATGCTGGTAGCAGTTTTGCTTCTTTGGACTTGTGAAGTTGCTGTTCGGAAGTCGGGCTCCTTGCTTCCTTTGGTCACCAGGTCGGTTATTCATCATTGGCTGGCTTGTTTGTGGAGTTTGTAGTGTTGTAAAGGGGAACGTATATGAAAAGCTCAGCGGGGGTGCCTAGGGTGTAATGTCAGGGTTCACAAGCTTTTGGCTGTGTGGTGCTGTACCTAGGTGCTTCGTCATCCCTAATAGTTGTGTATCCGTTCTTTGTTACTTTTCACAGGTTTAAGCGTAAATTTACAAAGTGTCTCCTTCGGTCGGAGTTATGCCGTTTACCTTACCTTTGAATGTGATCTCTCTAGAGTCACGTAAAAATGACATGCTCTTTCACTCATGGTTTTACCGCTCAAGGCACTCTCGCGAAATGTTCACTCAGAGTCTTGTTCACGCTCTTTAAACCAATGAAATAAACATTATCGACCCTTAACTCAGATTGCCCCTAGTATTATTGTGGGGTTTTTTTGACAAGCCTTTTGAATACCCAAGTTATTTGTTGGAGGTGGCTGTATGTGTGGTGGTACGTGGTGATGAAGTTTTGCTGTTTTGGTGGAGTGATGTAGTGATGAAAGTAAAACATGGTAGTGGGATGCTTTCAGTGTACGGTGAAACTTTCTATTGAGAGGTGACAAGTGGTGGAAGCCGACAAGGTGGTGAGATATTCCCTGCGCAAGAATGAGTTTCATGTGGAGAGGGGGGTGTGGTGAGACACATGGGATGTATGTGTTCAAGGAAGTGGATGTGGGTGAAATGACGTGATGACTTATTTATTTTTGGTGTTCTTAAATGCACAAAATTATGAAAATGGAACTATGTTCTAATTCATGAATGGAAAGACAACATCGAAAATTGAAATCTTAAGAAAACTACCTAGTATGATAAAGGAAGCTAGCTACCATAAAAGCTGGAAGAACGAAAAAGAAAACTACCAAATCGAGAAAACTTCTAAAATAGTGATGTTGGGCTGTCTGATGCCAACATACTGAAGACTCGAGCTTTGGGCCGTCGGGACGCCATTGAGATGACCGTGATTATCTTCCTTCCAAACTTCGAGTAGGCCCTGTAAAATGTTTGAACTAGGAATGCCTATGGGTTATGTAGGAAGTAACTGGGCCTGAGTCTTCTCCAAACTGAGAGTGGAGTGCACAGATTATAGTGACTCCTAGACTAGAACGGGCATGTGGGCCTGAATCCCTTAATCTAGAAACCGAGCAAACAAGCTGAAGGAAGTCACAACGACCGTGAATGGGCCACTGGGTCGAGAGATAAGCCTTCAAGTATAAGATTCGTTTGATGTTCTTGTTGGGCCTTGAAGCCGGAAACTGGAATGAATGAATTATGCAAACTATCTTGGATTCAAATGTTTTATGGGCCGAAATTCTGAATTGAGAGCGAAGCTTATGGGCAAAAACTATGAATTGGTCTATGGGCCTAGATGAAATGAGTCTTGAGTGTGGTACTTGGGCCAGAATGACAGCTCAATATGTGAGCTGGAATTTGGGCCGAGTGATTTTGGTTGGGCCTAAAAGATGACACCTAGATCTAGGGTTTTGGGTTAGGGTCATGATAAGAAGTCTACCTGGACTAGAGTGAGCCCTTGGGCCAGAATGTGTTTGGGCCTGAAGTAAAGCACATGAGCCAGAATGCTTCCTAAATCACAAATGGGCCTAACTTTCATCGGGCCAGAGAAGATGGTTGCTAAGCCGAAAAAGTTTTTATTTTCAGGACTTGTGAGTTATTTCAGGTGGATTTTTTTATGGGCCTAGAACTAATTGGATAACTCAAATTGGGCCAGGATAGAAATCACCTAAGTCTAGGCTTTTGGGCCGAAACCCGAACGACTCACATGTTAAACCAAACAGGGCCTCTGGGCCGCAAACAAATAGAGCTGCCAATTCGGGTTGGGCTAGGTTGATGTAGGAGAAATTCCTATCAGTTTCTAGGCTGGGTAGTGGGCCGATCACACAAGCAAACAAGGCCCACACAGATTCAACATGTCCTCACTAGATGTTTAAATCAAACCAGGTATGGATCGATCCGGAGAGGTGCTTGGGGCGCAGGCCCAGGTCACCAGAAAGGAATAGGGCTTGCACGCTATTCTCTTTGGGCTTCCCCACTTTTTCCACATCACCTGAAGGTGTGCGTCTACGGTCGGGTCTTTGACTGACCAAACAATGGGCTAGGTAAGGGTACTGCCAGGAAAATGCTTGGGGCTAAAGCCCAAGTATTAAGGGGGTGTGGTTAGACGACACCCTCTTTTCCCTCACTTATTCACATCACCTAAAAGGTGTGAGTCCCTGACAGGGGACCCTAGATGGGTCCCGGGGTGAAACTGGTTTGTGTGGACCCTCGCTCTCATATGATGCAAAGGTGCATAAAATTAAAGTGCGCACAAAAGTAAACAAACAAAGTAATAAAGCCATAAATAAACAATTTCGAGTTAAGCCCTCTTTCTTAAAATTAAACAAGTTAATATTAAGAAATTTGTCCCCAGTAGAGTCGCCAGTCTGTGAGCCTCGATTTTAAACCCTATCCTATGTTGATTAAAGTTGATTATGATCTAATCGGGTTTTAGGTCCACTTATAACCTAAGATTAATAACTATGTCATATAATAATAATTATTAAAACCTAATCTAGCTCACTGGAACCTATTATGAGTCGCCACCTTATTTTGACCTATATTAAATTAGGAAAGGAGAGTCCAGGTTCGGGGGCTTGATATTCGACTTAAGTAGGGTTCAAATTACTTTCATTACCCTTCCTAGGTCGTTTATCCTCTACTTGGTTTATTTACGGTTTATTACGAGTCGTTTTAACCTAAGTGCGCGAGCTTCCGTTTTTTGTGTTTTTTAGCATTTTTTGACAGAAAATTAAAGTGGAAATTAAAAAAAAAACCTAAACTAGGGTTTCGGAGGCAGAATTAGGTCAAATTTTGTTTCCGTCCGTAGCCACGGACCTAATATCCGAAACCACGGACCCCAGTTAACCTATACAGAAAATAAAAGTCGAATTAAACAGAAAAAAGAAAATTGCAAAGTCCGGGGCCACGGACAGGCTGTCCGTGGGCCTGGACATTATTAGAAAACCTAAATTTTTAAAATTTTAAAATCCCGCCGCCGTCCGTGGGCGTCCGGGCTTACGGACAGTGAGTCCGGGACCCCGGACATGACGTCCGTGGGTGCGGACAGCCCTCGGACGGCGGCGTTAGGGCTGTTCCCGAAGGTGTTTTTGGCTCAAATTTTATGGGTGCGTAGCCTGAAAGATGTACAAGACGTTAGTGATTGAAAGTTTTCAATTTGAGTTCGAATTAAACACGAAACTTAGTAAACAAGTTATTGGACAGAAGCTTAAACAAATAGCAATACAGGAGCGTACGAAGGTTAGTTTGAGCCCTAAATTTGACAGAGGGTTAATAAAGTAGTGGGGAATTAGAAAAGTAGAGTGGTAACCTGTTTTAGCTTCGAATTCAAGATGATTCTTCACGCCGGGATTCGTCGAGTGCCTCGTTGATGGCAGACCCGAAAGGATTTCGAACCAAGCTTCTGGTTGTTGGTTGTTCTTGATGTTCTTCACGTTTTGGTGGTGTTTTGTGGAGTTTTGATGACTATTGGTGCTTTGGGGATTGGAAAACGTGTTTAGATGGTGATTTCGGGGGATTTTCGGTATGATTTGGGTGGCCGGGTGTTGGAAAACGTGAGAGAGAGAGAGGAGGCTGCCTTTTTTGACTCTCTAGGGTTCTTGAGCATGTCAGGTTCTGATTTTATCCAAAAATCTATCCCCTTATATAGACTTTCTTAAAGATAAAGAAAATCTAGTAAAAGTAAGATTTTTCGATATTTTAGTTAAGTGACTTCCCAAAGGAATTTTGTTGTGAAATTTTAACCACGTGTCAAGGATGGAAATTATGAATTTTCTGAAGTGGAATCGGATTTTTTAAATGTTGGAATATTTTTAAATTGAATTTCTTGTCAGATTCAGTCAGAAATTGCTAGAAAATTATTGGAAACTCGAAAAATCAAAATTCCAACGCCATTATGCTTAGAATGTCATCCTCTATCATGGGTTAAAATACCAAAGCATTTCAAGCTGATTTGGGCATCCTTTGGAGGAGAGAGAAAGCTTATAGGAGGTCTTAGGAGCCTTTAAAGATTACCAAAACGCCCTTGAAAGTGACGAAGCTGCTCCCCATGCCATGGAACGCGCCGATCGAGCCGGAATCCCTCATTACTTGATTAAAATGCCTCTTACAACACCAGAACCTCGTAGACCCTAACCAGGGGGGTCAAAATTTTGGGTATAACACATAAGTCATATTCCTTTCTGTTTTTTTTTTGAGTTTTGGGTCAGACCGACCCACCGTCCGACCCAACCAACTGGGTCGGACCTTCCAGAAATTCTCGGATTTGAAAACCCCACTTCGTCCGACCCATGTCCGACCCAAGTCCTTTGGGTCGGACCATTCCAGCAATTTTTCCGTCTTTTACAACTCACCTGACCGACCCATGTCCGACCCAAGTCCCCTGGGTCGGACCGTTCCAGAACCACTTACTGGTGTCTTACAGAGGCCGTCCGACCCAACCTTGAGTCGGTCCCCTGGGTCGGTCGACACCAGAACATGCCCAAAAATTGTCAAATCTTCTCCAAACTTTTCCTCAAACCTTCTAATGTGTTCTAACATCATTTGGCACACTTATATTCTCATACAACATCCATAAAACTCATTTTCTATCTCCTTATACACTTACTCATTTCTTACCAAAATTCCTAACACTTACCTATGTTTTCTCCCAAGCATCTTTACTTCCTAACCAACTCCTTAAATATCTCCACAAGTTTATAGCTTCTTCATGCAATACATTACTTCTTCCTTGTTCACCAACATTGTACAAGTCCTAAACACAATCTTACCATGATCTTGAAGTATCCCAAAACACTCACTTGCATTCTAAATCCTCTAAAATATTGCCTAAGTCCTTTTTACATCTTAGAATTCCTTAATGCATGTTTCTTTCACTAATAGAACACTTAATCACTCAAAACACTTCCTAACTCACCTAACTCATTTTAAACACCTAAAACTTCTTATACATTATCTAAATTTCAACATGGGTTCTCCTAGCATCTTGTTACACCAAAACTCAAAGTTTTCACCATTAAACATTCAAAAACACTTAGATCCAACAAGAGCATTCTTATACACAAAACTTCACCAAACTACTCTAAATCAAAATATAGTGCATTATTTAAATTGCTTGGCACTTAGGCCATTAAATAACATGACTCTTAGGCCCTTAAAATGCATAAACCTTAAACACTGAATTTCCCACAATATATTTGCCTTTGACCTGCAAATACATACAACAACTCATATGCCCTTTAATAGTCTCCTTGAGAACATTTACTAGGTCATTCACCATTGGCTCCTTAAGTATTTTTAATAAGCAACATAAGCTCATTTCTCCTAAGGCTTTAAATTACATTAGGTTAACACATTTACCTCTTTTCCTCACAAACTTCTTTCCTGTTTCCTTGACTAAATCGGCAATGCTTTTAGTTGCTTGTCAACTTCTAATCTATACAAACAATGTAATGAGTATTCAAGCTTTATGCTTCATCTCATTATAAACCCTAGTTACATATATTGTCTTAGAACATTAGGATGATTGTTTTACCTTGGAAATGAAAGAGAGTTTGGATAGGTAGAAAGAGAGGACTCCACCTAGTCCTTGAAGGATTGGAATGAAGCTAGAACAAAGCAAGGTAAAGACACCATTAATGGTGATTTTCGGTGAACATAAAAACATGGAGGAAATGTTGTTTTTCCTTAAGTTTCCTTACCTTGAAGAAAAGGAGAACAATGATATGTAAAAAGATGAGCTCAAGCTCCTCCCATGGAGACTTCTCTTGGCACCGAAATGGAGCTCTTGGAGTTTTGAGTGGATGAAGTTGAAGAGCTTGGCAAGACAAAGAGAATGGTGGTCTTGGTTTTTGATTTTGTAAAGGGATCTAGGAATTACAAGAGATTGAAGGTGGTGAATGGTGGTGTGCTGTAGCAACCGTGAAAGAGAGAAAGAAGGAAGGTAGAAGACATGGGAAACGAAGAGAAATGAGAGAATGAAGATAAGTTTGATAGTTTAGATATTTAAGTAGTAAAGAAATAGTACTTTCTACTTTTATTACTTTATAGCTTATTTTTTTGTTTAAGTGTGGTGAGACATCAAGAAAACCGGCCCCCTTAATGTGTTTAGGGGTATTTTGGTCTTAGTTGACCAATTAAATTACTTATTTGACTTATGTTATAAACTTGCTTATTTTAGTTACTATTCACCAAAACAAGGCACATATTTGTGAAATTTTTGATTTCTCATTGATTTAGACCTCCTAATGTGATACTAAGTAGTACACATGTTAATTAAAGAGTAATGATGGACATTTAGCCATTCAAAACCCATTTACAAGACAATTTTTCAAAAATGTGCTTTAAGACTCCTTAAAGCACATTTTGTGTTTTAACTTGTTTTCAAGCTTGGTTTTCTTTGGTAATTGGTTTAATATGTTCATTAATATATAAATAAGGTCTTGGTAAGCCCATTAGGTCTTAGCCAAGACTATCCCAAGCTTAGAGCTCATTTTCACCAAATTGACCTTAAGTTATTTAATTGTGTTTTCTATGGTTTAAATTGTTTACTAATGTTTCTTAGACTCTTTTTAGTCTTAATATACCGTATTTTAATGTTTAAATAACATATAAGGGTTTTGGGTATTTCAGTGAGTTAGTTACTTTCTTACTTAGGCCTGAGAATTGTTTAGTTCTCGTGTTCGACCTCATTCTTAAATAATGTCAACCATTCTCTATTTAGAACTAGTCGTACATTAGTCCCATTTTTTATTTGTGTCTGGTTGTTATTAACCCTAGCGAGTGGCGGAGAACTGCACTGGTTTAATAAACAATAATTCTTAAGTTAGTAGGGATGTAGGCTAGATCCCTCCACGCCATACTTAATACTGGCCTCCCACCTCGAACTGTAATCCGAGGAGGTCTATTCGATTTGTTGACTCTAGATGACAAGGTCCGTAGATGAGTCTCAAATGGAAGTCTGATTTGATACAAATACCAACATCCTAACCAATAACACGCGTGCCCAACACCATTCTAGATTCCTCACCCCTCAATAAGCAATTAGTAGAAGTTTCATTGAAACATTCTTGTTAGTCCGAATCTATGTCGGGTACTAACTAACTAATATTAGAGAGTTATTTCTCATTCTTACACCATTGTCTAAAGTTAGACATTTTCGTATGTGGGAAACGTTGCGAATCTCTAACCATCATTTTATGTTACTTTCATATATTGATTGATTACTAAACGAGGTTAGTACGCATGCTCAAAGTAAAGTCAAGTTAGCACAATAAGAAACACAAAGGAAAACACAATAAACCGTTTTCATGCATTTATCTTGTTTATTCATAGCATATAAACAAGTAGCATACAAGCCGGGGGTAAACCTCGGTAGCAAGCAAGCTGCAAGTAAACCATACCGTACACCTTGAGAGTGGCTAGCTTGGAATGACACTCACATGATCCTCGGCTTACGTTCCAACTATCCTAATCCTATAATTCCATTGATTCAATTGGGTCAATCTCTTTTGTTAACCCCGTTTACTCATTATCGTATATGACATCTTTTCGTCTTTATAATTTCCTTAATTTTAGCTTACTAACTATATATGTTTGTTTATATATAGTCTTATAAATTTTAATGTCACATAATGTCACATTACTTCTCTTAATTAAACTTCCAGCTATATACACATGCGTATATATTTATGTATAAGTTTTCACAAGTATATATATATATATATTAACAACATCATATCAACTCTACAAATACTTTCCAACTTTAATAGTTGTATCTAATTAATTGTATCATTCTAACCTCTAATTATTTGTTCCGGAGTACCAATCCTTCAATTTTATATATACATTTATTTGCACATCTACGTACATATAATTTCATAAACTCCAATGTTAAACTATTATGTACACATACGTATATATATGTTATACAAGTATGTTCCTCCAATTTAATGTTACCCTAATATTTAGGTTCACATTTTCATAATTTTCAAACTTCCCTATGATTAATGAAATTCCTTTCGTTTGAACGGTTTAGCTATATATACATATGTGTATTTATACACCTATATATAAGTAGCTTTATAATTTCTAATGTTCACCCGTTATATATATATTAAGTTCTCATATAATTAATATCCATCATGATACTTACCAATTTATATTAGTTTATAGAACACTTATTATTATTATTATTATCATTATTCTAATTGTTTCTTATCATTTTAATCTATAACCTAGTCGCCTTACCAAATTGTTAATTCCATTTATACTTACTAATTTAATAGCTAATCACTTAAAGTTGGCCCAATTTGATATTTAGATTTCTACCAATTCTAATTTGGACTTAAGCCCATCACCAAATTTGATCATCTAATTAGAAAACCATGCTGTAGATTTTGAGTCCAAAGTTATTACTCTTTTGTTGTTCAAGTGGGCTCCTTTTAGTCCAATTCCTTATTCTGATTTCTCACAATTATACTTTCTAAGTCACTGATTGTATTTCATTTATTAATTTTTTTAAATTTAAATTTAATTTTTTCACCCATTTTAATTTGGGTCAAAGCCTAATTGATTTCTCTTTTGCCATTTAGATTCATTTAGGCCAATTGATTTGATTTGGCCCAAATTGACTAAGGTCCAATTCAGTTGACTTGTTGACCAATTTTAAACCTTACTAACCTAATACAATTTTGACAAATCAAGATCCCCAATTTACTTTTGTCTAACCTAATTCAATTTTCACTTGCCCGAAATCTATAATGTAATTTCAATTCTAAAACCCTAAATCCCGAATCCTTCTAATCCAAACAAAACCCCAAATTTCAAGTTTCAAATTAAACTTGTCTATATTTCAAATTCTAACAATTTTAATACCTAAGTTTTTTAAAACTGTCGTAATTATCAACTAACCCCTAACTTAAATTACAATTTCTATCTTAATGTTTCGAATATGAAAATAGCCACCAATTAATTCAAGTTCTCATTTCAATGATTTTCCAGAACTTCTGTTTGCCCTTAAGTTTTTTGAAATTACGTTTTTACCCAAATTCTCTTTTATTTACGTTTCTGCCCATACATTTTATCAAATTACCTTTTTTGCCACAACTTTCACCTAATCATCAATTCGCCCCAATTTTTTTTCCTGAACCATAATTGATTTCAGAATCCCTAATTATAAACTCAGAACCCTAATTCATAAATTAGCCCCAAATACAATATTAATCTCAGAAACACTAAATTGATTTTCCCTAAATCAATTTCGAATTCAATTTTCGCTTTAATACCCCGGAGCTAAAAATGGTGATTAAATTGTCCTAATGAGATTATTAAAGGCCTAATGGTGCCTAGAGAGTATTGGTAAAGAGAATAAAACCAAAAGTAAGGAGGAAACACTTGAAAAGTGAAAAACGTTAAAATGCACATTTAATGAGTATAAGAGATATATGATCTCGATAGGGTCTGAGATGGATTCCTAAGGCTTAGTTAGGCCAAATTAGTATACGGGAATGATTCCCGAAGAAAAAGGATCCAAATAATGGATTAAAACGCTAACGGAGTTTTAAAGCACGTTTTTTAAGAAAACCCGAAAACGTGACTTTAAGTGGTCAAACGGACCCGTAAAAATTATGGTTGATTATATAACTATAATTAAGTATTAATGGGGCCGGGAGACAAAACGCGTTTAATTCGAAAAGTCGAAAAAATGACCCGGGCTATTAATTAATAGGGGCCGGTTTTAATTAGTGTGTACACACACATTAATAAGCTTTCTAGTGATTTAGTAATAAGATGACAAGATAAATAAATAAAGCAAAAGTGAAATAGTAAAGTGCTTTAAGTACTCTCTCACCTTTTCTTTCTTTCCTTATTTCACGTTTTGCCCAGCCCTCTATTGATCTTCTTCTTCCTCCTCTGCAAATATTACCGATTTGAGAAGGAAGCTCACAACCTCCATCTTCTTCCTCCTCTAACTTGCTCATTTCCTCACCGAATCGCACAAAAATACTACCGTTAGATTTGTATCGGCAAGGGCTTCGTTTTCCACCCAACAAATCTTGATTTCCTCCACCTTTACTTCCATGGGTGTTCGGCCTTTTGAAGCTTGAGGAGTTGATTTTGACTCTCTTTCACCTCATTGATGCCTTAAGGTAATCATAAGCAAGAGCTTTACTCATTTTTAGCTTGTTCTTGCAATTTGGAAAATTTTCCCCACAATGAAAATTTTCTTCCATTTCAGTCGGCTCCTCCATGCTTTTGTGGAGTGTTGGAAATTCCATAATTGATTGCCTAGCTATTCATTTGGATACTCTAAGGTAATGTCAATGTTAAGCCTTAAAAACTAGCTCTTAAATACTAGTTTTGTGAGGGAAGTTGAATTAAATTGATTTGTATTGTGTGGTGTGGGAATATGATTGTAGTTAGCAATCTAGACTCCCTTGTGTGGTGTGGAAACAAGAAGAGAAAGAGTGAACAAGATAAGAGGAAGAAGGGAAGAGAAAACCGAAAATTTACAAGGTAATGAACTCACCTTGAGTTGGTTTAACTTCTTGCAAAACAGATTTTTGTAAGTGGTGTGGATGATCTTGTATTAGTGTAGTTGAGATACTACAATTTGATGATGAATGTAGCGGTTTTAATGTTGCATAAGTGTGGGAAATAAGCTTGAGTCTAAGCTAGTTTATTTGTGTGAACAATGGGAATTTGATGTGTTGTTGATGCCTAAACAGAACAGGGGTGAAGAGTATGTTTGTGAGTATATTTAGTGTGGTGAAAATGCTTAGGAAATAAAGTAAGTGCTGTCAAAATTCACCTAGGAATGGATAGTCTTGAGTGTTTTATGTTAAGGAAGAAACTTGGTGAGTTAAGGGATTTAAGTGGTTGGTTAATGGTTTGAAAACCAAACTAAGAAGAAGAGTGTGTTAGTAATGGAAATAATGTCATTGGAGTGCTAGTAATGGCATCATTGTGTGGAGCATTGAATGGTAAGAGACAATACCCAAGTCTGTTACAAGAGGTAATAAGAACTAGGAAACTAGTTATGAAAATATAAGTGAATTTGAGTGAAATAACCAAGAGTTAGTGATTGGACTTGGTGGTTGGATTAAGGTGGTTTAGATGGGTAATTAAGTGCTAAAACATGTAGATTATAAGTGGGAAAGATTGGAGAATCAATGGTGAAATAATGAGGTTGTAACAGATTTGGAAAATGCCAAATCTGTCAAAACTACAGCAGGGTCCGGGACTAGGTATAGGACCATGTTCCGGACCACCCCCAAAATTGCCCCGTGAGTATTTTAAAGGTCTCTAATGATGGGGGTTTGAATGTTAATGATGTTAGATGATGTTTAGGCCTTGTTGGGTGACATGTAAAGGCCCTAAGAAGTGTAATAAAGTGTTGAAATTGATTGAGAAGTGAGAACTCAAATTAACAAGAGCAAAACCGGGGTAACGGGATAACGGGGTAAGTATGGGAGTAGCATTTTATTATGTACCGTATGAGCCTAGTATTAATAATAATGTTTGAAACATTACCAGAGAATCGTGCGTGACCCGAGCATGGTGAGATGACACGGTAAAAGTAAAAAAACCCCGGTGAAAGGTATGATTTTCTCATACTCCGCGTGCTAACCAAGTTACGTTGATTTGTGCGTTTGTGTGCCGGCTTAATCAAGACTAAAGCATGAAAATAATCCCTTGTTTGATTATGTATGTCTTGCTGTATGTTGAATGAGCTAACATACTTGTATACCGGTGTGGTCTAACATAGAGTAAAGACCGACTCATAGTGAGTAACGTTTGGCTAGAGACCCATAGATCGGGTCGAGGCTTATGATAAAGAAAACGTGCAAACACACAAACTATCCATTAAAGTATAACAAAAATGCAAACATATGAACTCCCTAGAATGTGAGAAGGTGTGCGGGTTGAGTAATTACTCGATAATGGTTAGTAAACCATAATGACACAATCCACGAAACAAATGAGAGTGGAAAGATAAGTGAACCTCCCTCAAGAGGATTAACGATTGTTCGAAGATGTGCACTTGTAAAGAAGGTAAAAGAGACCTAAGGGATTAGTAGCTCCCTTGAGACATGGTCGACCTCCTATATGAGGATTTTACCGATTCAAGAAAATAACCGAAAGTATGAGTCAGTGAAATGTGTGGGTAGCTCTTAACACCTAAGATTAACCGAACTTAAGTAAAGTTCCCAAAGTCATTAGAAACATCAGGAGTGATGCTTCTAGACTAATATACATAATATTATTATAACTCCGAGAGAGCAGTGTATGAGAATGTAAGTAGTCTGAGAGTAGTCGGACCTAAGTAAAAAGATATAGGAACTAAGAGAGATTTCTGTGAGCTAGTTGAACCTTCCCACCATGCTAGACCCAGAGTAGGGTCGAAACCGGGGAAGTAAGACTATGCTCGAGAGCCATGAGTTTTGGCCTGAGAATGTATTAAGAGTAACAAGCGTGACGTAGGAGACCTGTAGCGTCTCGAGAATCTACAATAGCTTGAGTATAAATAACCCAAGAGTGTGGGTGAGATAACGAGTATGAATGACCCAAGAGTGTGGGTGAGATAAAGAGTATAAGTAGCCCGAGAGAATGGGTGAGTATAAAATGAGTTGCCCAAGAGAATGGGTGTGTATATGAATAAGTAACCCGAGAGAGCGGGTGGGTTATTGAATGAAGAACCGTGGCATCCCGAGAGAATGGGTGAGTATAAAATGAGTAGCCCAAGAGAATGTGTGTGTATATGAATAAGTAACCCGAGAGAGCGGGTGGGTTATTGAATGAAGAACCGCGGCATAGTGAGGTATAACCCTCAAGGCCTAAGAGTAAACTGATACAACTAACAACCTTGTTATGTTAGTTAGGAATTGTGTTTCGTGATTGGATGTAGATTCCTTGAGTAATACACCTATATATTGTATTGCTATGATGCATGTTGTTTGACTAAAATGAACTCCATGTATATCCGACAAAAGTAGTCGGCGTACCCCGGTTTGCGCTCGCGGTATGCGAATTTCATATGCAGCGTTAAGCTGAGCCCCTAGGGGCAACATTTTTATTTTTCAGGTACACCGAAGATGTTACCGTTCGAGAGTAGGACGGGGTCGGTGGGTTGCATGGGCAGTTAGATTTAATTACTTATGTATTGTAAGAGGTGTAAGACCGAATATGTTGTTGACATCCATATATTGTAAACTCGGTATAGTAAAGAAATGATTTGAGTAAAGTATTTGTATTGTGTACTCGGTGGTTCCAGTCCATCAGACCGTTACTGTATGTGAGATAGGCCTGGTTAGCCATATGGGTGGCTAATGGCCTTGTATCACCCTCTGTTGTATTTAGAGTTCCGCTGCGAGTTTATTGGTAATGGTGACTGTTTAAGAGGTAATGACGAGATTAGCAGTTGGGGTGTTACAAAAATGGTATCAGAGCGAAGTATCGCTCTGATGACTGGAAATACCGAGCTTAGGAAATACCGAGTTAGGAATTAGGGACTTAGGGCTAAGGGTTGAGTGGTAGCGTGAGAGATGCGCTAGATAGGAACTTCCAGTATGATCTGGATACCTACAATACCATACCCGCCCTCCACAACCCCCATATTAAAATCTCTGGAAAGAACGCCAAAGAGGCGGGGAAACCCGATCTGGCACTTAATTAATATTTCGATATGAACTAGAATCTGTCATGCGGTAGATCCCGAGAACCAGAAATCCCGGAGATGGATCCCGCTGGAAAGTCAATAACCGCACTCAATGGCAAGAGATCGAGACATCCTATTCAAAGGAGACCGGAGTTTGGGGCAGTTTAGGGCGACATGTTTAGCGGTCGCGAGAACCCGGCTGGCAGAATAGCAGCGGGAAGGTGAGCACCAACCGTGCAACAAGGCGAATTCGTGAAAAGTAACAAGAACCGGGACACAAGTCTACGGACTGCCACAATAAATAATACCATCAACGGTGTATTAACCGACTAAGAATCTAGTCAAGAATAGGTACACCCACCCTGCCACACCCAAAGAGGTTGCAAATACATAACTGATATAGTTTGGACAGCTGCGAGCATAGTTACGCGGTACACCCAAGTAGGACTACAGCAGTAGTGCCTAAATGACTTAAACCTCGGTAACCACAATGAAGACGTGGGAACGAGCAACGAGGTAGATCATAGAACTAAGTAATTAAGGAACTCCAAGAGTGAAGAAGCACCTAAATGATTGACAGTCATATCGAGATGAATGAAAAGCAGCTCTAAGGAGTAGTTATCCAGCTAAAGGATCAAGGAAGAGCCAACAAGGCTACCAAATACAGAGTGAACAATACCGTGACCGGTATGAGTTAACCCAAAAACCGCCTGTACCGCGCACTTGCCACCGCAACTGCAGTAATAACGGGACCGTTAAGAGGAATTTTAACAAGTGACCAGTACTTAGCAAAGTACCAAGATGGCGAGAGAAGCCAATATGGCAAGACAACGCTAAGAATTTTGAAATGAAAATTTGGAAAGGCCTAACAGCCTGACCACTGTATTGAAGAGCATACCAGTTGGTGAGAAGCCATATCTTGTAAGAAACAACCGGCATTGAAATGCCGTGGAGATTTTTATTTTCAAACCCAATTTTTCTTACAAAACACAAATTTTCCAAAAACCCCTAAATTTAAAAAACCAAACCAGGGAACCTCGGTAAGTTATCATAGAAAGATACAAGAGGAGTTGGCAACAGAATACTTCACCTAGGCGTGTGACCGACACTACAAGTGTACACAAACGAGACATGGTACGACCGCACTCCGAAGGAGCTTGCGGGCCTGACAGACCAATTATGAGTTAGTCGGGTAGGTGGTAACGTATCAATAAGATACTCTATGTATGTATACAAGTAGAGTACGGAACATGGGAAGTAGCCCACTCCATACTATGGACGAAAGAGCCAATTCAAACCAAGACAGTTGGACACCTCGAACGATCGAAGAACACAGAGAAGCTTACCAAGCTAAAGGAGTCAAGAATCCAGTAAGATGGCGGACCTAAGGATATAGCTTTAAGAAGTACGAGAAGCACAAAATATTAAGTATAGACGTTGGATATGTCTCAGGAAATACATAATAACTGGTATGAATACCAGCGTAAGCAATACGGCAAATGCCTAAACGAACACGATAAACGGGATAGATTTCCCAGAACAACCACTAAGGCTACGGAAAACAATATATCTCACTGAAGAGAATATTTAACCCGGCCATGAATGTAAGAAGGAAGTATCAACCATCTACCTAGTTCTGGGAGACATTACAACCCAAGAACGGGGAACATTACAACCCTAAAAGGCACAACTCAGTAGCACCCAGGAGCAATCCATGAAGGGTGCCGGAGTCAACAGTAGTTGAATGAGATATCGTGTTGAGAAGATAGGTGTTAAACAAACACTCGGGTAGAACCCCGAAGGGATCCCACGTAACACGGGATACCCTAGATTGCCAGAGGGCATGAATTAATAACAAGATACCTAAAGGGCCTTCCGTGTACGGAAGCGTGATGAGGCAACCATATCAAAGAGCCCAGCAATACCTCCAAACCGTTTAATGGTGTACGGAGAAGCAGAAACCTGTTTAAGCAGCCCGCATAGAGCGTGGCGAGGCAATGTGGCTTGTAAGCTAGAAAACTAACTACAACCCGTGGATCTTGACGTGGCAAACCTATGCATAAAGGCATAAGAGAATTAGTGGAAAATGAACCACTACCTTATAGTGGGGATACCACTTGTTATTGTGGGGCCCATGGAACGGCAATTGCATGAATCCGCTAGAGAAGGGCTACCACATAAGAATGTAATGTGAAACCGCTAGAGCGGCGTAGTGATACTTGAGCATGTGTATATTGCCAAGAATTTATAAACACAATAGTATGTAGAAAGGCTTTGATGGCAATGGAAGGGAACCGAGAGAGTAATCGGTTGAGAAGTAAACACAATACGTGTGCAATGAAGCGTAGAGAGATTTAAAAGAGTAGCATATTACATTGAGCCAAGTGAATGGCAAGCCATAGCATAAATGGCGCGAGTGCATGAGTGGAAGCTAAACTAGTAGTGGATGCCATTGTGTAAGCGAATGCTGTAATGAGTAAGGACATGCTACGCAGTAAGCGACCATTGTAAGAGTATGGTCAGATAATGATATGAAGCTGATGAGAAAAATAAGGTAAAGAAGACATATTCATTCCTATCTCATGAGGGATTTACTGTCAAGGGTTTACGCTTCTGCACTCTGTATGACTGAGTGTTTTGGTATTGCACTTGGCGGTAATGATCGAGTGGGAGAGTCAGGAATTGAGAAATGTCAACGAAGCCTGTCGAGTGAGAATCTACAAAAATAATCGTGCAGCCGTTGGCCAAAGATGCACAAAGAACGTGGGCCATAACCCACAGGTCCTAGGACCGATGCATGGTAATGCAGGGTAGCATCAATGAAGAATTCTTGTACAGAAACAAGTAAGCAAACATAATTCAAAAGCAACTGTCAAACGAGGAAGCACTACATACTGAGTAGTAGCTTGACCTCAATCGACAATAAGTCGGGGAAAGGAAGTGAATAATCACGAGGGTATACAATGTTATAAGAAATAAATTCCAGAGATCTGGAGAGAAAATCTATAACTCATCGAATTCGCATACGGTAAGAGATACCTAGCGATGATTGAGAACCTTTATTCCTAAGACACAAAGGGATTAAAGGGAGTAAGTAATACATTGAGAATACCAAAAGGGAGAGTTAAGCTCTAGTTATCAAGTCACACAGCAGAAGCTAGTGGCCCGTAATTCAAAGGTTAAGAATACCTGGCAAATGCGAGTAAATGACTAATCATAAACGCTTTGAAGCCTTAGAGGCTAGAACCGAACCCGGTTATGAGTTAATTAACCGTATTGAAGTTAAAACACTTCATGATACCCGAATTAGTGAACCAATGTTCAGTAATAACATATGGTCTGTTACGCGGGCGTAACCCCTTTTAAGGGGGGTAGGGCGAGAAACCGCTTAGAGTATGTTTTACGTATAGGTGCGTAAACTACTATGTGCATAGCACAAAAGAAACTATTTTGATGATTGGAACTTATGTTACATAAACATACGTACCCATTCATTGCGTAATTGTGATTATTATGTATGAGAGATGCAAGTAACGAGTATATAATATGTACGAAAAGAGGAGTAGAGAGACTCCGAGGGAATGAGAATCCCTATAGTATATGTCTAGTGAGATTAGACATGAGACATAATGAGTATGAATCGGTGTGAATCCGATGTGTAACCTTGTAGGAAGTGAGTTCCCTAGGTGATTTTATTTGAGAATGATTGATGGAGTGAGTTCCATCCTTTGGAGTTGTGTGTTGTGTGTTTTAAATTGAGTAACAAGTTGAGGAAATGAGGTCATGAGTTGCTTAGGTAACATAAGCAAAGAAAATTGATAATGACCGATGACCTAAGTTCTAGGAATTTGAGATAATTTAGAATGGATTATTTTATGAATATGACTAGAAAGAGTAAAAGATAGAAAACGAAAATGTTTGACTATCTGATTGTTTGAAACTGACGTGGGAGGTGGAACTTGATCTGCTAGCGATCAAGGGAAACCGAACACAAATTGGAGTGGAAGGATAGTTCAACACTGATGCTGATCACATCAGGGTTGGATGATTCTTGAAGCTCCCTATAAGTGGTCACAAGTAATCACGCTAAGAAAAGATACAACTACCATAAACCGGATTTGGAGTTGTGTGATGTTTTAAAAGAATTTTCAAACAGGTTTTGAAAAAGGATTTTCTTCAAGTATGAAGATGGAAGTGGAAACTGGTTTTGAAACCGCTATCACCCGCCGATGGTTGTGGCCTTAAGTCTTGATGACCGGTAGAACGGTGGGCATGTATTAGTTTTGAAACCATTGCACCGTACGTGCGGCGGTCCTAAGTGACCGGTTGGGGCGGTGACAGTGTGTGATTTTTCCAAAGGCAACGGGACGGGGAGAGTACCCTAAGACGATCCTATGTTGAGTGAGTCAACCAGTGTGCCTGAGGATATTTATATGTGAAACGTTTTGATCAGAACCGAAGGGACCATGGGCCTGAGAGAGTAAGTGCCCATTTGTCATGAAACGGTCGTGGACCAGAGAGCGTAAGTTTCCAACGTGACCGGTACCTGAGGGCTCAGTAGTATATTACTCAATATGGATTCGAGGATTGTAGTGGCTTCTTGTCTTCGGACCGATTCCATGGAGAGAGTACAAGAGTATTTTTGATTGCTATACATGTTATGATATGTGTGTGGTATGTGTAGTGTGAAATGAGACTGACTTGTGGAGTCTGTAAGGTTATACATGTATTATAACCTTGGCATAGTATGCCGGTGAGACTAACCTTATTAGATTCACCAACTTTGAGGGCAAAGTTCCTTAAGGGGGGTAGATTTTAGTACCCCAGACCTAAAAATGGTGATTAAATTGTCCTAATGAGATTATTAAAGGCCTAATGGTGCCTAGAGAGTATTGGTAAAGAGAATAAAACTAAAAGTTAAGAGGAAACGCCTGAAAAGCGAAAAACGTTAAAATGCGCATTTAATGAGTATAAGAGATATATGATCTCGATAGGGTCTTAGATGGATTCCTAAGGCTTAGTTAGGCCTAATTAGTATACGGGAATGATTCCCGAAGAAAACGGATCCAAATAATGGATTAAAACGCTAACGGAGTTTTAAAGCACGTTTTTTGAGAAAACCCGAAAACGTGACTTTAAGTGGTCAAACGGAACTGTAAAAATTATGGTTGATTATATAACTATAATTAAGTATTAATGGGAGCTTAATAACCATTAAAAATAAAGAAACGAGAAAATTCCGGAAAACGGACCCGGTAAGTGAATAGTGTCAAAACCGGGAGACAAAACGTGTTTAATTCGAAAAGTCAAAAAACGACCCGGGCTATTAATTAATAGGGGTCAGTTTTAATTAGTGTGTACACACACATTAATAAGCTTTCTAGTTATTTAGTAATAAGATGACAAGATAAATAAATAAAGCAAAAGTGAAATAGTAAAGTGCTTTAAGTACTCTCTCACCTTTTCTTTCTTTCCTTATTTCACGTTTTGCCCAGCCCTCTATTGATCTTCTTCTTCCTTCTCTGTAAATATTACCGATTTGAGAAGGAAGCTCACAACCTCCATCTTCTTCTTTCTCTAACTTGCTCATTTCTTCACCGAATCGCACAAAAATATTACCGTTAGATTCGTATCGGCAAGGGCTTCGTTTTCCACCCAACAAATCTTGATTTCCTCCACCTTCACTTCCATGGGTGTTAGGCCTTTTGAAGCTTGAGGAGTTGATTTTGACTCTTCTTCACCTCCTTAATGCCTTAAGGTAATCATAAGCAAGAGCTTTACTCTTTTTTAGCTTGTTCTTGCAATTTGGAAAATTTTCCCCACGTTGAAAATTTTCTTCCATTTCAGTCGGCTCCTACATGTATTTGTGGAGTGTTGGAAATTCCATCAATTGATTGCCTAGCTATTCATTTGGATACTCTAAGGTAATGTCAAGGTTAAGCTTAAAAACTAGCTCTTAAATACTAGTTTTGTGAGGGAAGTTGAATTAAATTAATTTGTATTGTGTGGTGTGGGAATATGATTATAGTTAGCAATCTAGACTCCCTTGTGTGGTGTGGAAACGAGAAGAGAAAGAGTGAACAAGAGAAGAGGAAGAAGGGAAAAGAAAACCGAAAATTTACAAGGTAATGAACTCACCTTGAGTTGGTTTAACTTCTTGCAAAACAGATTTTTGTAAGTGGTGTGGATGATCTTGTATTAGTGTAGTTGAGATACTACAATTGTGATGATGAAGACGGTTTTTATGTTGCTTAAGTGTGGGAAATAAGCTTGAGTCTAAGCAGTTTATTTGTGTGAACAATGGGAATTTGATGTGTTGTTGATGCCTAAACAGAACAGGGGTGAAGAGTATGTTTGTGAGTATATTTAGTGTGGTGAAAATGCTTAGGAAAGCAAGTAGTTGCTGTCAAAATTCACCTAGGAATGGATAGTCTTGAGTGTTTTATGTTAAGGAAGAAACTTGGTGAGTTAAGGGATTTAAGTGGTTGGTTAATGGGTTGAAAACCAAACTAAGAAGAAGAGTGTGTTAGTAATGGAAATAATGTCATTGGAGTGCGAGGAATGGCATCATTGTGTGGAGCATTGAATGGTAAGAGACAATACCCAAGTCTGTTATAAGAGGTAATAAGAACTAGGAAACTAGTTATGAAAATATAAGTGAATTTGAGTGAAATAACCAAGAGTTAGTGAGAGGACTTTGTGGTTGGATTAAGGTGGTTTGAAAGGGTAATTAAGTGCTAAAACATGTAGATTATAAGTGGGAAAGATTGGAGAATCAATGGTGAAATAATGAGGTTGTAACAGATTTGGAAAATGCCAAATCTGTCAAAACTGCAGCAGGGTCCGGGACTAGGTCTAGGACCATGTTCCGGACTACCCCCAAAATTGCCCCGTGAGTATTTTAAAGGTCTCTAATGATGGGGGTTTGAATGTTAATGATGTTAGATGATGTTTAGGCCTTGTTTGGTGACATGTAAATGCCCTAAGAAGTGTAATAAAGTGTTGGAATTGATTGTGAAGTGAGAACTCAAATTAACAAGAGCAAAACCGGGGTAACGGGATAACGGGGTAAGTACGGGAGTAGCATTTTATTATGTACCGTATGAGCCTAGTATTAATAATAATGTTTGAAACATTACCAGAGAATCGTGTGTGACCCGAGCATGGTGAGATGACACGGTAAAAGTAAAAAAACCCCGGTGAAAGGTATGATTTTCTCATACACCGCATGCTAACCGAGTTACGTTGATTTGTGTGTTTGTGTGCCGGCTTAATCAAGACTAAAGCATGAAAATAATCCCTTGTTTGATTATGTATGTCTTGTTGTATGTTGAATGAGCTAACATACTTGTATACCGGTGTGGTCTAACATAGAGTAAAGACCGACTCATAGTGAGTAACGTTTGGCTAGAGACCCATAGATCGGGTCGATGCTTATGATAAAGAAAACGTGCAAACACACAAACTATCCATTAAAGTATAACAAAAATGCAAACATATGAACTCCCTAGAATGTGAGAAGGTGTGCGGGTTGAGTAATTACTCGATAATGGTTAGTAAACCATAATGACACAATCCACGAAACAAATGAGAGTGGAAAGATAAGTGAACCTCCCTCAAGAGGATTAACGATTGTTCGAAGATGTGCACTTGTAAAGAAGGTAAAAGAGACCTAAGGGATTAGTAGCTCCCTTGAGACATGGTCGACCTCCTATATGAGGATTTTACCGATTCAAGAAAATAACCGAAAGTATGAGTCAGCGAAATGTGTGGGTAACTCTTAAAACCTAAGATTAACCGAACTTAAGTAAAGTTCCCAAAGTCATTAGAAACATCGGGAGTGATGCTTCTAGACTAATATATATAATATTATTATAACTCCGGGAGAGGAGTGTATGGGAATGTAAGTAGTCCGAGAGTAGTTGGACCTAAGTAAAAAGAGATAGGAACTAAGAGAGAGTTCCGTGAGCTAGTTGAGCCTTCCCACCATGCTAGACCCAGAGTAGGGTCGAAACCGGGGAAGTAAGACTATGCTAGAGAGCCATGAGTTTTGGCCTGAGAATGTATTAAGAGTAACAAGCGTGACGTAGGAGACTTGTAGCGTCTCGAGAATCTACAATATCTTGAGTATAAATAACCCAAGAGTGTGAGTGAGATAACGAGTATGAATGACCCAAGAGTGTGGGTGAGATAAAGAGTATATGTAACCCGAGAGAATGGGTGAGTATAAAATGAGTAGCCCAAGATAATGGGTGTGTATATGAATAAGTAACCCGAGAGAGCGGGTGGGTTATTGAATGAAGAACCGCGGCATCCCAAGAGAATGCGTGAGTATAAAATGAGTAGCCCAAGAGAATGGGTGTGTATATGAATAAGTAACCCGAGAGAGCGGGTGGGTTATTGAATGAAGAACCGCGGCATAGTGAGGTATAACCCTCAAGGCCTAAGAGTAAACTGATACAACTAACAACCTTGTTATGTTAGTTAGGAATTGTGTTCCGTGATTGGATGTAGATTCCTTGAGTAATACAGCTATATATTGTTTTGCTATGATGCATGTTGTTTGACTAAAATGAACTCCATGTATATTCGACAAAAGTAGTCGGCGTACCCCGGTTAGCGCTCGGGGTATGTGAATTTTATATGCAGCGTTAAGCTGAGCCCCTAGGGGCAACGTTTTTATTTTTTAGGTACACCGAAGATGTTACCGTTCGAGAGTAGGACGGGGTCGGTGGGTTGCATGGGTAGTTAGATTTAATTACTTATGTATTGTAAGAGGTGTAAGACCGAATATGTTGTTGGCATCCATATATTGTAAACTCGGTATAGTAAAGAAATGATTTGAGTAAAGTATTTGTATTGTGTACTCGGTGGTTCCAGTCCATCAGACCGTTACTGTATGTGAGATAGGCCTGGTTAGCCATATGGTAATTGTGACAGTTTAAGAGGTAATGACGAGATTAGCAGTTGGGGTGTTACATTCCCCAATTTGATTATCAATTTCCAGAACCCTAAAATTGAATTCGCACTCAAAACAGATGCCAAAATCCGTAATTTTTGCAGCCATAATCAACTCAAATCCTTCGATTCAATAACAACAAAAGTCCCTAATTTTTTGATTCATATCACACCAATCTAACCTATAAATTCGCACTGAGCAAACCATCAGAAACCCCAACATTTTAGAACTAACGACACCAAATCGCCATTTTTTATATAACAAAATAGTTACATTAATCTTAACTCATGTACACCTTTGAAAAATCCAGTAGTGGTAGCTCTAACTTGGGCTATTTCAGTTGGTTTTCCCCCATATCTGGTCAAGAAGAACAAGTCTCGGTCGATTCCCACTTGTGAAACAGAGGAGAAGGTGAAGAGAAGTGAGATTGGGGTTTCGGAAATAAGAAGGAAACCAAGAGAACACAAAAGAATAGGGACTGATTTTACCTCTAGTTTTCGGACTGTGCTTCCCTCTTAGATTTTGATTTCTTTTCCAGATTTCCTCACAAATCTGGTACGACATAAAGGGAATAGAGGCGCAGATGTTCCTTATTCATGTTTATGGTTGAATGTAGAGAAGGAGAAGAAGAATAAAGAAGAGGGAGAGGAGCGAATATGTTACCAGTTCAGGTTTGAATATCACCGTGAGTTAGGAGAGCAGAATAGGGAGGAGGGTAAGGGTTTGCAAAACAGTAAGTAAGGAAGGGCTGGGTGTTGTGTTTTTTTGGGTTAGTTAAGAGGGTGTGTTGGGGTAATTACTCTTAGCGTATGAAGACTGGGCTGGCCCATACATTTGGTTGGTCGGCCAATTTTTTTTACAACGTTAAACTTATATGTCATTTCTAGCTCGTTTTATATCTGTTTTTCATGTCGTTCATGACAAGCTGTCCCATTTAACAAGACGGACCATTTTATATCACCAAATTAAAACTTTAAAACAATAATAATAATTATTATTATTAAATTTGATTAATTAGCATTTAACTTCTAATTGGTTTGTGTTTCACCATTTTAGCCAAACGCACTCCAGAAATCACTTGTCCAAATCTCAGTAAACCTTTGTTTTTACCGAGTTTACTCTTTTTTTAGTGATGCCTATATAAGGAACCTTAACCCTTAAGCAAGATACAACTCCAAGAACCCTAAATCACTAAAGTACTCAATCGTTTTCTTCCACTCACGTTTTAAACTCCTGGACCATAATCAAATACCAAAATAATCATCAAATCAAGTTTTCTAACTCCAATTGCTTATATGCTTATCAAATCTCCATCAAATTTCCACAAAAACGTGAAGAACACCTTCAAGCATCAGTAGCCAGAAGCTCGGAACAAACTCAACCCAAAACTAATCCCGACGAAGCAACAAAAGATTCTTAACGTGAAGGACCTTGTCAGTTGTGAAGGTAAAACAGGTTGAAATATTATTTCCTAACTCTAGTAGAATTTAATTACTCTCTGTTGAAATTTAGAGTCGAACCAAACTTTTTCGACTCCCGAATTAGCGTTTTTCTTTGTTTATGCCTAGTAACTAGTGCATTATGTTATGTGTTAAATTCAACTTCAAATTGAAATATTTCGATCACTAACATGTTGAGAATCTTTTAGGCTATCTACCTATAAATTTTGAGCCGAAAACACCACCGGGAAACGCATGAACGCCACTATTCGTGGCTAGTCCGTGCCCTCGGACGGCTTGTCCGGGGTCCTGGACAGCCCATCTGAGGCCACAGACACCCCCAGACCACAACGGTAATTAAAATTTTACCACATTTAGGTTTTTCCCAAATTATGTCCAGGCTCATAGTTGCCAAGTCCGTGGCCCTAAACTTTTCAAAATTTTGTTTTTTTTATAATTCAACTTTTATATTCACCTAGTATAATTAGTGTCCGCGGGTTTGGATATTAAGTCCGTAGCCACGGACATAATTTAATTTTGACTTTCGAAACCCTAGTTTAGGCAGCTTTAATTTCCATTTTAATTTTCTGTCAAAAATTGTTAAAAATATAAAAAAATCAAAAACATGAGCACTTAGGTTAATACGACCTCGCAACAAGCCGTAAATAGCTAAGTAGATGAAAATCAACCTACAGGGGTAATGAAAGTAATTCGAACCCTGAAAAAGTCGAATGCCAAGCCCCCGATCCCGAACTCTCCTTTACTAATTTACTGTAGGTCAATATTAGGTGGTGACTCTAAATATGTTCCAGTTAGCTACTTAGGTTTAAATAATTATAGTTTTATGACTTAGTTATTAAACTTAGGTTAATCTAGAACCCGATCAGATCCTTATCAGCCTGCATCAACATAGGATAGTGGTTCAAAAACCGAGGTTCACAAAATGGCGACTCTGGTGGGGACAAACTCTTAATTTTAACTTGTTTAATCTTAAGAAAGAGGGCTTAACTCGAATATTGTTTATTTTTGGCGTTTATTATGTTGTTTGTTTACTTTCGTGCACAATTTAAATTTCTGCAATCTTGCATCATATGAGAGTGAGGGTCCACACAAACCGATTTCACCCTGGGACCCGCATTAGGTGACCCTTGTTAGAGACTCACACCTTCTAAGGTTATGTGAATAAGTGGGGGAAAAGAAGAGGATGTCGTCTAACCACATCCCCTTAATACCTGGGCTTCGGCCCCACTAGAGTTGTGGTAATAATGTTCTTGTATGGTAATAATGCTTGATTTAAGGGCCTAAGTGCTAAGTGTTTAAGTTATTGCCTTGTGTGGTGCTTAATGAGATTTTGCTTGAGTAAAGAGGAAATGTTGTGCGCTGATAGAACCCTTCTGGTTTGGCTATTTTTAGGATGATTAAAATGGTGGTATGAGTTTTGGGCAATGTTAGAAAAGTAGCCGGACTATGGCAAAATTCTGGTAGAAATCTAAGTGATTTTAGTGATGTTTTGAGCAAAGAATAATCTAGGGTTACCTAGGTATGGATGGGGAATGATTTGAGTTGTGGACTACTTTGGGAATGCTTGTTTTTAGGTAGTAGATTTGTGCAAAAATCTGTAGCAAAAAGAGTTGGTTAAGTGCCTTAGGAGTTTAGGTAACAAAGAAGATTTAAGGCTTTAAGAGTGAAGCATGAACCTTGGCATGGGAAGTGCATTGTCTTGGAGAATTTGGAATGGAAAAATAGGGTGAGAACAATAATGTAAGTGCCAAGAGAGGTTAGAAAATGCACAAGTGTGCATTAGTGCAAAATGAGAATGCAAAATTCATGAATTTGAGCAGGAATTTGAGTGAGGATTAAACCTATGATTTGAAGAGGTTTGGAGCATGTTTTAGGGTGTTTAAACATGTAGATAACATGTGTAAAGATTAAGGAATGATTAGAGGTGATTTAGGGGTTGAAAACTGGTCAAAAACTGTAAATTTTGACAGTTCCAGGGGTGGTCCGGGTTTGCAAATCGGTACACAAACCCGGACCACATCAAAAACACACCAGAGAGTGAATCCAGGGGTTGGTCCGGGTTTATATCCCAGGACACAAACCCGGACCACATGTAAAAGTGTCCAGAAACTTAAAACTGTGATTGGTCCGGGTTTGTAACCCCGGACACAAACTCGGACCAATGTAAAAACTTACCAGAAAGTGTTTTAAAGTTTCCTAATGATGGGGAAGTGAACGGTAATGGTTTTAGATGATGTTTAGGCCTTGGTTGGGGACATGTAAAGGTCTTAAGAAGTGTAAACAAGGGCTAGGACTCAATGTGAAGTAAGAACTCAAATTAACAAGAGTTAAACCGAGTTAACGGGACAACAGGGTAAGTACGGGAGTAGCATTTAATTATGTACCGTATGAGCTTAGTATTAATAATAATGTCTGGAACATTATCAGAGGATCAGTGTGTGAACCAAGCTTGGTGAGATGAAACGGTAAAAAGTAAAACCCCGGTGAAAGGTATGATTTTCTCATGCCCCGTATGCTAACCGTGTTACGTTGATTTGTGTGTTTGTGTGTCGGCTTAATCAAGACTAAAGCATGAAATTAATCCATTGTTTGATTATGTATGTCTTGTTGTATGTTGTATGAGCTAACATACTTGTATGCCGGTGTGGTCAAACGTAGTGTATAGACCGACTCATAGTGAGTAGCGATTGACTAGAAACTCGTAGATCGGGTAGTTTCATAAATAATGGAAACATGCAAACACACAAGCTATCGATTAAAGTATAACGATAACGCAAACATACGAACTCCCTAGAATGTGAGGAGATGTACGGGTAGAGTAAATACCCGATAACGGTTAGAAAACCATATTGAAACAATCCACGAAATAAATAAGGGTGGAGAGATAAATGAACCTCCTTCGAGAGGATTGAAGTAAGTTCAATGATGTGAACTTAAAAGAAAAGTAAAAGAGACCTATGGGGCCATTTAACTCCCTTGAGACATGGTCGACCTCCTATATGAGGATTTTACCTGGTATAAGTAAATAACCGAAAGTATAAGCATATGAAGTGTAAGGGTAACCCTTAAACCTAAGATTACCCGAACTTAAGTAATGTTCCAAAGTCATCAGAAACATCGTGAGTGATGCTTCTAGAAAAATATTCATAATAATAGTATAACTCCAAGAGATAAGTGTATGGGAATGTGAGTAGTCCGAGAGTAGTAAGACCTATGTGAAAGTTGTAGGAAATAAGAGAGAGTTCCGGGAGCTAGCCGAACTATGCTCGAGAGCCATGTGTTTTGGCTTAAGTGTGTATTAAGAGAAACCAGCGAGAAGAGCGTAGGAGACCTGCAGTGTCTCGAGAACTACGTGAGCTTGAGTGTAAGTAACCCAAGAGTGTGGGTGAGATGTAGTAAGAGTAACCCAAGAGTGTGGGTGAGATAAGTATAAGAATCCTAAGAGAATGGGAAGTATAGGAATGAATAACCCGAGAGAGTGGGTGAGTTATCGAATGAGTAACCAAGGCATAGTGAGGTATAACCCTCAAGGCCTAAGAGTAAAATGATACAACTAACAACCTTGTTATGTTAGTTAGGGATTGTACCCCATGATTGATTGTCAAATCTTTGTGTAGTGTACATAAATAATGTATTACTATGTGCATGTAGAATGAATTAAAATGAACTCCATGCTCTCGACAAAAGTAGTCGGCGTACCCCGGTTAGCACGCGGGGTATGCGAATTTCATATGCAGTGTAAGCTGAGCCCCTACGGGCATCGTTTTTATTTTTCAGGTACACCGAAGACGATACCGTTCGAGAGTAGGACGGGGACGGTGGTTAGCATGTGTAGTTAGATTGTAATTACTTATGTATTTGAAAGAGGTGTAAGACCGAATATGTTATTGGCATCTGTATGTTGTAGACTCGGTATAGTAAAGAATGGATTGAGATTTGTATATGAGACTCGGTTAGAAATGAATAAGTAATGTTTGTACTGAGTATTCGGTTGTTCCAGTCCATCAGACCGTTACTATAATTGAGTTAGGCCTGGTTAGCCACGAGGGTGGCTAACGGCGTTGTATCACCCTTCGTTGTAGTAGAGTTCTGCTGCGTGAGTAAGGGCAATCTGTGATAGTTTAAGAGGTAACGACGAGTTTAACGGTTGGGGTGTTACAAAAATGGTATCAGAGCGAAGTATCGCTCTTATGACTGGAAATACCGAGCTTAGGAACACCGAGTTGGGAAGTAGAGGCTTAAGGCTAAGGGTTGAGTGATAGCGTGAGAGATACGCTAGATAGGAACTTCCAGTATGATCTAGATACCTACAATACCAAACCCGCCCTCCACAAACCCCGTGTTAAACGCTCGGGTAGAACGCCAGAGAGACAGGGAAACCCGATCTGGCAGTAGCTAAATATTTCAATATGAACCAGAACCTGTCATGCGGTAGATCCCGAGAACCGGAAATCCCGGAGACGGATCCTGCTGGAACGACAATAACCGCATCTAATGGCGGGAGATCGAGAAATCCTAATCCAAGGAGACCGGAATCTGTGGCAGCTTGGGGGGACATGCTTAGCAGTCGCGAGAACCCGGCCGGCCGAGCAGCAGCAAGAAGGGAAGCACCAACCTTGTAACGAGGCGGGATAGATGAAGTAACCTAAACCGGGACACAAGTCCATGGACCGCCATAGTTAAGTAATACCACCAACGGTATACTAAGCGACTAAGAAGCTAGTCAAGTGTAGGTACACCCACTCTACCAAACCCAGAAAGGTTGATATACCTAGCCGATATCGCTTAGACAGCTACAAGCATATTTACGGGACACACCCGAATAGGACTACTGAACTAATGCCTCAATGACTTAAACCCCGGTAACTACAGTAAAGATGTGGGAACGAGTAACGAGGTGGAACACAGAACTAAGTAAATAAGGAACTCTGAGAGTGGAGAAGCACCTAAAGGGATGACAGTCATGTCAAGATGAATGAGAAGCAGCTCTAAGGAGTAATTATCCAACTAAAGGATCAAGGAAGAGCCGACAAGGCTACGAAATATAATGTAAACAATACCGAAATCGGTACGAGTTATTCCAAAAACCGCCTGTACCACGCACTTGCCACGGCAAGTGCAGTAATAACAGGACCATTAGGAGGAACTTTAACAAGCAAGAAGTACTTAGTAGAGTGCGAAGATGGCGAGAGAAGCCAATATGGCAAGATAACCCTAAGAATTTTGAATTGAAAATTTGGAAAGGCCTAACGGCCTGACCACTGTATTGAAGAGCATACCAGTCGGTGAGAAGCTAGATCTTGTAAGAAGCAACCAGCATTGAAATGCCGTGAAGATTCTTATTTTCAAAACTCAAATTTTTCTTTCAAAACGTAAAATTTTCCAAAAACCCCCAAATTTTAAGACCAAACCAGGGAACCACGGTACGTTATCATAGGACGATATAAGAGGAGTTGGCAACATAATACTTCACCTAGGCGTGTGACTGACACTATAAGTGTACACAAACGAGACATGGAACGACCGCACTCCGAAGGAGCTTGTGGGCCTGACAGACCAGTTATGAGTTAGTTAGGTAAGTGGTAACGTATCAATAATATATTGCATGTATGTATACATGTAGAGTATGGAACACGGGAAGTAGTCGACTCCATACTACAGACGAAAGAGCCGATTCAAACCAAGATAGTTAGACACCTCGAATGATCAAGGGAAAGAACCTAGTAAGATGACGGACCTAAGGATGTAGCGTTAAGAAGTGCGAGAATCACAGAGTATTAAGTATAGACATTGGATGTGTCTTAGGAATCCTGAAGGAAACACATGATAACAGGAATGAATACCCAGCGTAAACAATACGGCGAAGGCCTAAAATGATCATATCAATGTTTGATAAACGGGATAGAATTCCCACAGGATACCTCACTGAAGGGAATAACGACCTGACCAAGATGGTAAAGGAGAAAGAATCAATGGTCTACCCGAGAATGGGAGACGTTACAACCCTAAATGAGATAGTTCAAATATATATAACCGTTAGGCGGGGTAAGAAACTGAACATAACCATGAGTTCAAGCCAGATGTAATGGCGTAACTCAGTAACACCCATGAGCAATCCGTGAAGGGTGCCAGAGTCAACAGTAGTTGAATGAGATATCGTATTGAGAACATAACTGTTAGAGCGAACGCTCGGGTAGAACCCTGAAGGGATCCCACGTAACAAGGGAACACCCTAATTATCCAGTCGTGGCCAGGAATTCATAGCAATATACTTAAAGGGCCTTCCATGTACAGAAGCGTGATGAGACAACAATATCAAAGAGCCAGCACTACCTCCAAACCATTTAATGGTATACGGAGAAGAAGAAACTTGTATAAGCAACCCGCTAAAAGCATGGCTCGAGACAATGTGGCTTGTAGGCCGGAAAACCAACCATAACTAGTAGATCCAAACGTTGCAACCTATGCATAAAGGCATAAAAGGAATCATGGGAATATCCTTGTTATTGTGGGGCCTAGGGAGCGGCAATTGCATGAATCCTCCAGAGAAAGGCTACCACCTAAGTATGTAATGTGTAACTGATAGAGCGGTATGGTGAAACTTGAGCATGAGTTTATTGCCAAGAAGTAATTTGAACAAAAATAGTATTTAGAAGGGCTTTGATAGCAATGGTCGGAAACCGAGAGAGTAATCGGATGAGTAGTAAATACTGTATGTGTGCAATATGAATTGCAGAGTAAACAATGCGCAATAAGTGTAGAGATTTTAGAGTAGTATATTCTATTGAGCCAAGTGAGTGGCAAACCATAGTATAAATGGGGGGAATACATGAGCGAAAGCTAAAGTTGTAGCGGATGCCATGTAAAAAAATGTTGTGTAATGAGTAAGAACATGGTACGCAGCAAGCGACCGTTGTAAGAGTATAATCAGATAATGAAATGAAGCTCATGAGAAAAGATGGTAAAGGAAAGATGTCCATTCCTATTGCAATCTCATAAGAGATTTACTGCCAAGCGTTTACGCCTCTACACTCTGTAGGACTGAGTGTTTTGGTATTGCACTGGTGCAGTAATGATCTAGTGGGATAGCTAGGAAAGCCTGTTGTGCGAAAACCTAGAGACATAACCGTGCGGCCGTTGGCCAAAGATGCACAAAGAACGTGGGCAGTAACCCACAGTCCCAGGACCGAATGTTGGTAAATGCAGAGTAGTATTAATGAAGAATTCTTGTATAGAAACAAGTAAACAAACATAAAAAAATTAAACGAGGAAGTACTACATACTAAGTAGTAGCTTGACCTCAACCGACAATAAGTCGGAAAAAGTAAGTGAATAATCACAAAGGTCAACAATGCTATACGAAATAGATTTCCAGAGAACTGGAGAGAAAATCTATAACTCATCGAGTTCGCATACGGTAAGAGATACCAAGCGACGATTGAGAAACCCTTATTCCCAAGACAAAAAGGGATGAAAAGGGAGTGGATAACGCATTGAGAATATAAAAAAGAGTTAATTAAGCTCTAGTTATTATGTCAAGTAGTAGTAGCTAGTGGGCCGTAATTCAAAGGTTAAGAATACCTGACAAATGTGAGTAAATGGCTAATCATAAACGTCTTGAAGCCTTAGAGGCTAGAATTGAACCTGGTTAAGAGTTAATTAACCGCATCGAAGTTAAAACACTTCATGATGCCTGAATTAGTGAACCAATGTTCAGTGATAACATATGGTCGATTACATGGGCGTAACCCCTTTTAAGGGGGGGGGGGGGGTAGGGCGAGAAACGGCTTAGAGTATGTTTTACGTATATGTGCGTAAACTACTATGTGCATAGCACAAAAGAAATTGTTTTGATGATTGGAACTCATGTTACATAAACATGTGTACCCATTCATTATGTAATTATGGTCATTGTGCGTGAGAGACGCGAGTAATGTGTATATAATAATGTATGAAAAGAGGAGTAGAGAAACTCCTCGGGAATGATAATCCCTATAGTATATGTCCAGTGACATTAGACATGAGTATGATGAGTAAGAATCGGTATGAAACCGATGTGTAACCTAGTGGGAAGTGAGTTTCCCTAGGTAATGATAATTGAGAATGATTGAAGGAGTGAGTTCCATCCTTTGGAGTTGTATCTTATGTTTTAAATCGCGTAACAATTTGAGAAAATGACCCATGAGTTGCTTAGGGAAAGTAAGCAAAGTAAATTGAGAATGACGAATGACCTAAGTTCTAGGAATTCGAGATAAGTTAAAATGGATTGTTTTATGAATATGACTACAAAGAGTAAAAGATAGAAAACAAAATGTTTGACTATCTGATTGTTTGAAATTGACATGGGAGGTGGAACTTGATCTGCTAGCGATCGAGGGATACCGAACACAAATTGGGGTGAATGGATAGCTCAACACTGATGCTGATCACATCAGGGTTGGATGATTCTTGAAGCTCCCTATAAGTGGTCACAAGTAAACCTGCTAAGAAAAGATACAGCTACCATAAACCGGATTTGGAGTTGTGTGATGTTTTAAAAAGAATTTTCAAACAGAATTTGAAAAAGGATCTTCCTTCGAGCATGAAGGCGAAAAATGGTTTTGAAACCATTGCACTGTACGTGCGGCGGTCCTAAGTGACCGGTTGGGGCGGTGACAGTGTGTGATTTTTCCAAAGGTAGTGGGACGGGGAGAGTACCCTGAGAATGTCTTGTGTCGAGTGAGTCAACCAGTGTGCCTGAGGATATTAATATGTGAAACGTTTTGATCAGAACCGAAGGGACCATGGGCCTGAGAGAGTAAGTGCCCATTTGTCATGAAACGGCCGTGGACCAGAGAGCGTAAGTGTTCAACGTGACCGGTACCTGAGGGATCAGTAGTGTATTACTCGATATGGATTCGAGGACTGTAGTGCCTTCTTGTCTTCGAACCGATTCCATGGAGAGAGTACACAGAGTATTTTTGATTGCTATACATGCTGTTATATGTGTGTGGTATGTGTAGTGTGAAATGAGATTGACTTGTGGAGTCTGTAATGTTATACGTGTATTATAACCTTGGCATAGAACGCCATGAGACTAACCATCTTAGATTCACCAACTTTGAGGACAATGTTCTTAAGGGGGGTAGATTTTAATACCCCGGACTTAAAATGGTTATTAAACTATCCTAATGTGATTATTAAAGGCCTAATGGTGCATAGATAGTATTGGTAAAGAGAATAAAACCAAAAGAAAAGAGAAAACGCTTGAAAAGCGAAAAACGCTAAAACGCGCGTTAAATGAGTATAGGAGGTATATGACCTTGTTAGGGTCCGAGATGGATTCCTTAGGCTTAGTAAGGCCTAATTAGTGTATGGGAATGATTCCCGAAGAAAACGGATCCAAATAATGGATTAAAACGCTAATGGAGTTTTAAAACACGTTTTTCGAGAAAACCCAAAAACGTGACTTTAAGTGGTCAAATAGACCCGTAAAAATTATAGTTGACTAAATAACTATAATTAAGTATTAATGGAAGCTTAAGAACCATTAAAATCAAAGAAGTGAGAAAACTCTGAAAAAACGGGCCTGGTGAGTGAATAGTGCTAAAACCGGGTAAATAAACGAGCGTTTTCTGTAAAAGACGAAAAACGCTCCAGCCCACATGCTATAAGGGGGCCAGTTTTATTGTTGAACATCCCTCTCCAATTGACCCTTAATAAGTAAAGAAAGAAAGAAAAGAAGAAAGAAAAGGGAAAAAGTGAAAAAGTAGAAAACGTGAGTGATCCTCTCTCTCCTCTCATTCCCTTTCTTCCTTTTCTCTTTCCTCTCTTTCTCCTTCCCAGCCGTTCTATCTTTCTTTCTCCATGGCTGCGATTTCTCTTCTTCTCCCATGTCTACTCAAGCCTTTCTTGTCATGGCCAAGCTTTATTTAAGCTCCAAACTAAAAAATAAGCACATATTTGTGTTCCTCTCATCAAGCGCTATCATCCTCTCTTTTCAAAATTGGAAAAGGATGAAGTTCATTTTCATGGGTATTGGCCATTTTAAGAGTGATAAGTGTCCAAATGAGCATGATTTATAGGTGTATTTCATATATAATATTAGCACTTTTCTTGCTCATTTCTCCACTTCGGTTAGTTTTCCTCTAGTTTATGTTTTATTGTTTATCTCACAAATTTATTGGTTTAACATGAGGAAAACCAAGCTGGGAGTGAAGTAGATTAAGAGACGAACGTATAGGCGCAGACGGCTCAGAAAACGGAGCCGAAACGAAGAATGTAGAGCTAGTAGAAGAAATAAGCTTGACATCGCGATAACACGCGGTCACCACACAGGCAACCGCCTCGCGGTCAACATAGAGGCTACCGCCTCTTAACTCGCGGTCACCACACGGACAACCGCCAGGCGGACAGGGCTGAGGCAACCGCCTCTTAACGGGCGGTTAAGGAGGCGGACGAGAGACATGAAACCGCCACTTATTGGGCGGAACTAGCAGGCGGACACCAATGACTAATTATCAGTCACGACTAGTATCTTGTTGGCGCCGTCGTCCTCTGCAACTCGCCCGACTCGCCCGCAACTTATCCATCTACTCTGCACACGCTCTGTCCCCTGCAATCAATGAAGGAAGCAATCAATGAAGCAATCAATGCTCTTCTTCATCTGCAATCAAATTCGTACGGATCCAAACCTCTATATAAACCCACCATCTTAACTGCATAAGACACACCACACACGACGGGAGTCTGAAGAATTCGCTCACCACACTCATCCATTCCCTTCCACTTATTCCTCCCTCCCTAACACCATATCAGTCCACACTCACGCAGTAACAAAAGAAATAGAAGAGCAGCAGTGAGAGCGAGAACAGACCAGTTCTTCCTCTGAATTAATGTCAAAATCTATCTGTGTAATCTTCTTATCTCCGTTAATGTCTGAGTAATTTTCTTTTGTATCCTAGGATGGGGGTTTGATTTCTAATATTACGTAAATTAATATTTATCACCTGTTTCTCTCATTTAACTTGTTTTAATTCCTTTCAACTAATATTGCTAAATGTTTTGCGCGACAAACGACTACATTTATTTGGTAACTATCAACATATGATTTTGAGATAGTCTAGGTACCACAAAGGAATTAATCTTGATATTTACACTCCGGACTGAGCAGGAAAATATTAAGGCTTTTATTAAGAGTTCGTAACTGACAATTATTAACTCTAATAGGCAATAAATAATTGAAACATGGTTATAAATATGTTTAAGTAATTTAGGAAATTCCCCCGCTATCCTAGGATACATTTTTCCATCCACATCACTTAATTCACCTTTTAACTGTTTTTATTATTTCTGTATTAATTTAACAACAAATCAAGCTTGCCTCCGGCTAAACCCCTTTTTACAGTTTTTAAGTAACTACCAAGACTAGGATAAATTGAACAATCTCCCTGTGGATACGACACTCGTTTTACTAACTACGACCGGGATTTGTTTGCAGCCCGACGTTTATAATTTGAGTTTTTAATTTCCTTTTTTTTAATTTTACACCATTTTAACCACTCAGAAATAACCTTCTGCAAATTGGCGCCGTTGCCGGGGAGATTGATTCCATCAATTTCCCTAGTTTCCGGTAGTTCACCTGTTTTATTATAATAAACTGTCAATATTATCTTGTTAATAATCTAACCTTGGACATCGGACTTATAATCTGAATTGGACATCGGACTTCTGACCTGACTTGGACATTTGACTTCGGACTTTGGACATCTAACTCCTAACATCTTAATATTATTGTCATTTCGTTCCATTGTCATTTTGTTCCATTGTCATTTCGTTCCATTGTCTCTTCTTTCCATTGTCTCTAACTACTAACTTTAAATTTCCTGTCATTTCGTTCCATTGTCCTTTCTTTCCATTGTCCTTAACATTTCATTTCCATTGTCCTTAACATTTCTTTCCATTGTCATTTCAATTTTCTGTCATTTCTTTCCATTGTCTCTAACTACTAACTTATAATTTCCAGTATACTAACTCCTAACGTTTATCAGCCTAACCAATATTTCTGTCTTTCTTATTTTATTTACTAACTAATTTTGCAGCTTCTGACAAACCACAAGTTATCTTCTGTGCATGCCAAATACTCGAACTCGAGGCTCTCCACCAATCAGTCCGAGCCCCGAACCCGAGCGTACTTTATTTCAAGCGCAGAGAAACCTGAGAAATCAAGTCATGGCCAATAACGAAGTTATAAATGAAATAGACCATGCAATTCAACCAGAACACCGTGCCCTATCTGATTATCACCAACCTAACACCGAAGGAAGAGCATCAGCTATAGTTCTCCCCGAACTAACACCAGAAGAAGCCGGACGTTGGGTTTTCAAAACCCACTACATCACCGCCGTCCGGGATCTAGGCAAGTTTAGTGGAGCGAACCCAGATGAAGCCCCAAATCATCTGAGTCTCTTCCTAGACTTCTGCAATTCCTTTGGCCAAACCGGCAATGTCAAAGAAAGAATCCGACTACAACTATTTCCTCACTCATTATCGGATTCAGCAAACCGGTGGTACCGAAGCCTTCCCTCCCGATCAATCACCACATGGCTTCAAATGGCCCAAAAATTCCTTGCCAAATACTACCCAACCAGTAGAACAAGGCAATTGATCGGTGAAATCAACACTTTCTGTCAGGAGCCGGGAGAGACGTTGTACCACGCATGGGACAGATTTAAAGATATGCTAATGAAATGTTCCCACCATGGTCTTGACGATCAATCCCTCTGCCTGTCATTCTTCAACGGTCTGGATGATGGGAACCGACTCGTCAATTCCTCTGCAGGAGGAAGTTTCATGATGAAATCTCCTAAGGAAGGAATGGATCTTCTCGAAACCATGACGAGCAATACAAGACAGTGGATGCGATCCAAAGGACGAACGCCACGAGCAGCAGGCCTACTCCATGTTGAGCCTACAGATCATTTATCAGCTCAGATCTCGTCCCTTGCAAAGATGGTGGAAAAGCTAACAACATCACAGAACGAAATTGTAAAGACAATAGCTACCCCACCTACAAGTTCACCACCAGTTCCACCTACAGAAGGATGTGTCATATGCGCCGGTCCTCATGAAACTCATCAATGCGAAGGCAAAGGCCAGTACGAGGAAGTTCAATTCATAGGAAACCGCCCCGGTAATTCCTACAACAATAACATCAACAACAACTATCCATGGAGAAATCACCCAAATTTCTCATGGAAGAATAATGATCAGAACCAAGGAGGGCAGAACAACAACTCCAACACCTATCAGGGTAACCGACCCCAACCAAACTCTAATATGGGTTATAGAGCACAAGGTGCCCCTCCAGGTTTCCAACAACAACAACAACAACAACAACAACCATCTTCATCCTCTTCTGATCCAAATGCAGAACTCAAAGAGATGATGAAGGGTTTCATGTCCATAACTCAGAACCAGCTCTCTGCACAAGAAGCCTTCAACCAGAAAATCGAAGGTAAATTCAATCAGCTTGCAGAACATCTTGCTCGAAGACCGCCAGGGGCTCTCCCCAGCCAAAATGAACCAAATCCAAGAGAGCAAGCCAAGTGCATCTATGTGAAGGAGCACGATGAAGAAAAGATGGAGGTGGCTAAAACAGCTAAAGTTCTAGAACTACACCCTTCCCTCCAAGAGTGGGTTGTAGCAATCGAAACTTCCAAAAGGAATGTAGCTGAACTTGAAGGCACCGACAAAGTCTATAATAATCGTATTCAATCTGAGAATACCTACCTTGAGCACTTGGTAGCCGGTTATGAAAATGAGAAGCTCGAATTTGAAGAAGAAGGAGAAGAGGTTAAGGCAATAACCTTGAGAAGCGGTAAGAAAACCGACGAGATTCACATCCCGCAACAATCAGAAGAATCCAAAGAGGATAGTGAAGAAAAAGCTGAGGTCCCAGCAGAAAAGACATCTCCAAGCGTCCTCACTATTCCATCAGCTTCAGAACCTTCTTCACAAGAACCGCCTATACCATTTCCTCGCCGACTCCAGAAGCAGAAATTGGATAATGAATATGGTAAGTTTCTGGCAATGCTGAAGCAACTAAACGTCAATATACAGTTCGTAGACCTCATTGCCAAAATGCCAAACTATGCCAAATTCCTCAAACACCTCGTATCCAACAAAACTAAATTGGCCGAAGTCGGTACGGTACCTCTCAATGTAGCTTGCTCAGCTACTCTACAAAAACCACTACCATCAAAATGCAATGATCCAGGCAGCTTCACCATTCCAGTCACAATTGGTAGCACCTCATTTCCATACTCCCTATGCGATCTGGGTGCCTCCATTAATTTGATGCCCCTCTCCACTTTCAAAAAGCTGGGAATTGGAGAGATGAAAAAGACTAAGATGACCCTGCAACTGGCAGATGGTTCGGTAACATACCCAAGCGGAGTGGTGGAGGATGTTATCATCAAAGTGGAGCACTTATACTTCCCATGCGATTTTGTCATTCTAGACATCGAAGAGAACTCCACTACACCTCTCATCCTTGGACGACCATTCCTTGCCACAGCCGATGTGCATATTTGGGTAGCCCAGGGGAAAATCACCCTTCAGGCTTATAACGAAAAGCTGGAGTTTGCATCAGGAAGATCTCCAGATAGCAAATCCAAAGATCTCAAGTTCATTAGGGATACTCAATCATCATCCCCACTTCTGTTTATTACCCTTCCAGACGGCATGTCTATCACAGAGATACCACCACCAATCCCGGACGAAGAGCGGGATAAGAAAAGAAAACATGCATCCAGGTGGACTCTCAAAAAAACCATCGAGTCATGCTTTGGATCTACTCCTCATAACCACCCCCCAGGATCGATCTAACGAAAAAGCGTCTAGCTAAAGACGTTAAAGAAGGGCAGCTTTCTGGGAGGCAACCCGGACGAACTTATCGTTTATATGCTTTATGCTGTTTTAATTTCAGTTTCCCTAAATTTTGTTTTTGCTAACTTTAACCCCGTTTATAGTATGGTTGCTTCTAGTGTCTTATGCAGGTGCAATTTCATGTCTACACCGCAACCAAGCTACGCTACTTGAGGCTGAAGCTCAAGTGTGGGGGAAGTCCAAAACACGCTAGCAAAAATAAAATCAGGGGAGTACCAGTTTCTTTAAACTTGCTTTTATTTAAATAAAATATGCATAGGAGAATTTATATGCTTAAATGAATATTCGTGAGCTTCGTGTTCTCTCTATTTTATCTACTTACCGAAAAGGCCTTCTGAGGCTTTCCCTTGTTTTTCTGGTGAACAATGAGGACATTGTTCAAATTAAGTGTGGGGGAGTGTGCCCTTTTCGGTGACATTTTGTGCTTAAATGCTTAATCTCTCTGCTTATCTTGCGTTTGTTCAAATTCAATATCGTGGACCCTTTATATGTGGGTTGTTCTCTTTAGGAATAAATATTGTTATGAATTGTGGGATAAATGGTACAAAAATGTACAAAAATTTTAAAATTTTGATTACTTTTGAGGAGCATTTTTATGCGGTGTGACCAAATGATCTGAAATGGTTGGATTTTTATTACTCAGGGGTTCTTTCTGTCTTCTTTCTTAGGGATTGCTAAGGGGTGCTTCTCTGTCAAAAAGGAAAAAATAAAATAAATAAGGGACTTGTGAGACACCATTGGTAACCAACAAGAGAGTTGAGTGTTCTTAAATACAAAGGCTTGATGCCTACATATTATCTTCTCATCTCTTATGCAAAAGTGAAACAAATGCATAAATCTATTTTTCCTTTTGTTTTCTCCTCAATGCCCATTCTTGAGAGAAGTTGGCCATGGTAAAAGTTCTCAAAGTCACCTTAAATCAAGAAGCATTGAAGTACTCCGGATCATACCCCGAAACTCTTATTTTTATTTTTGCCCTGAGTACACCTATGCCACCAGTAGGTGATGGATCACACTCCTCTAAAAAGTTTAAGATCATGTACTATTGAGTTCTTTATCCTACCCTTCATAATAATATTTGTTAATATTGAGCATTCCCTACTTAGGTACGTAGTTTTGCTTGAGGACAAGCAAAAAGATAAGTGTGGGGGTGTGATAAGTGTCCAAATGAGCATGATTTATAGGTGTATTTCATATATAATATTAGCACTTTTCTTGCTCATTTCTCCACTTCGGTTAGTTTTCCTCTAGTTTATGTTTTATTTTTTATCTCACAAATTTATTGGTTTAACATGAGGAAAACCAAGCTGGGAGTGAAGTAGATTAAGAGACGAACGTATAGGCGCAGACGGCTCAGAAAACGGAGCCGAAACGAAGAATGTAGAGCTAGTAGAAGAAATAAGCTTGACATCGCGATAACACGCGGTCACCACACAGGCAACCGCCTCGCGGTCAACATAGAGGCTACCGCCTCTTAACTCGCGGTCACCACACGGACAACCGCCAGGCGGACAGGGCTGAGGCAACCGCCTCTTAACGGGCGGTTAAGGAGGCGGACGAGAGACATGAAACCGCCACTTATTGGGCGGAACTAGCAGGCGGACACCAATGACTAATTATCAGTCACGACTAGTATCTTGTTGGCGCCGTCGTCCTCTGCAACTCGCCCGACTCGCCCGCAACTTATCCATCTACTCTGCACACGCTCTGTCCCCTGCAATCAATGAAGGAAGCAATCAATGCTCTTCTTCATCTGCAATCAAATTCGTACGGATCCAAACCTCTATATAAACCCACCATCTTAACTGCATAAGACACACCACACACGACGGGAGTCTGAAGAATTCGCTCACCACACTCATCCATTCCCTTCCACTTATTCTCCTCCCGTAACACCATATCAGTCCACACTCACGCAGTAACAAAAGAAATAGAAGAGCAGCAGTGAGAGCGAGAACAGACCAGTTCTTCCTCTGAATTAATGTCAAAATCTATCTGTGTAATCTTCTTATCTCCGTTAATGTCTGAGTAATTTTCTTTTGTATCCTAGGATGGGGGTTTGATTTCTAATATTACGTAAATTAATATTTATCACCTGTTTCTCTCATTTAACTTGTTTTAATTCCTTTCAACTAATATTGCTAAATGTTTTGCGCGACAAACGACTACATTTATTTGGTAACTATCAACATATGATTTTGAGATAGTCTAGGTACCACAAAGGAATTAATCTTGATATTTACACTCCGGACTGAGCAGGAAAATATTAAGGCTTTTATTAAGAGTTCGTAACTGACAATTATTAACTCTAATAGGCAATAAATAATTGAAACATGGTTATAAATATGTTTAAGTAATTTAGGAAATTCCCCCGCTATCCTAGGATACATTTTTCCATCCACATCACTTAATTCACCTTTTAACTGTTTTTATTATTTCTGTATTAATTTAACAACAAATCAAGCTTGCCTCCGGCTAAACCCCTTTTTACAGTTTTTAAGTAACTACCAAGACTAGGATAAATTGAACAATCTCCCTGTGGATACGACACTCGTTTTACCAACTACGACCGGGATTTGTTTGCAGCCCGACGTTTATAATTTGAGTTTTTAATTTCCTTTTTTTTAATTTTACACCATTTTAACCACTCAGAAATAACCTTCTGCAAAGAGAAAAGCACACCATCTTGAAGCTTGAAGCTTCCTCTTTCACCTAAGGTAAAAATATCCAAAGAAAAATACATTTTTCTTCACCCTCTAGTGTTGGCCGATTTTGGCATATTTTAATGCCTTGATTCTCCTTGTTTTGAGCTATTCTTCAAGTCTCCAATGATGGATTGGAGCTCCTCCTTTGATTCTTGGCAAATCAATTCTTGGGTTTCCAAAGGTAATGTTCAAATTTTATACCTTAAGCCATCTTCTTGAATTCATGAGTTGTTTTCACAACTAGGAGAACTAATTGGTACTCCTTATATCCATCGATATATTGGTCTAGAGAATTGGGCAAGAGTTTTGCCTTGACCGATTTTGGAGTGAAGAGAAGAGGAGAAGAGTATTTAAAGGAAACTTAAGAGAATTCAAGGTAAGAAACCAACCCTAATATATATTCTATATGTATTAGAATTTGGGATGGGTTAATAAAATAAATGAACCCCACTTGAGTTGTGGTAATAATGTGCTTGTATGGTAATAATGCAAGTGAGAAAACATTTGTGAAATTAATGCTTGATTTAAGGGCCTAAGTGCTAAGTGTTTAAGTTATCGCCTTGTGCGGTGCTTAATGAGATTTTGCTTGAGTAAAGAGGAAATATTGTGTGCTGATAGAACCCTTGAGGTTTGGCTAGTTTTAGGATGATTAAAATGTGGTATGAGTTTTGGGCAATGTTAGAAAAGTAGCCGGACTATGGCAAAATTCCGGTAGAAATCTAAGTGATTTTAGTGATGTTTTGAGTGAAGAATAATCTAGGGTTACCTAGGTATGGATGGAGAATGATTTGAGTTGTGGACTACTTTGGGAATGCTTGTTTTGAGGTAGTAGTTTTGTGCAAAAATCTGTAGCAAAAAGAGTTGGTTAAGTGCCTTAGGAGTTTAGGTAACAAAGAAGATTTAAGGCTTTAAGAGTGAAGCATGAACCTTGGCATGAGAAGTGCATTGTCTTGGAGTATTTGCAATGGTCAAATAGGGTGAGAAAAATAATGTAAGTGACAAGAGAGGTTAGAAAATGCACAAGTGTGCATTAGTGCAAAATGAGAATGAAAAATTCATGAATTTGAGCAAGAATTTGAGTAAGGATTAAACCTATGATTTGAAGAGGTTTGGAGCATTTTTTAGGGTGTTTAAATATGTAGATAACATGTGGAAAGATTAGGGAATGATTAGAGGTGATTTAGGGGTTAAAAACTGGTCAAAAACTGTAAATTTTGACAGTTCCAGGGGTGGTCCGGGTTTGCAAATCGGTACACAAACCCGGACCACATCAAAAATGCACCAGAGAGTGAATCCAGGGGTTGGTCCGGGTTTATATCCCAGGACACAAATCCAGACCACATGTAAAAGTGTCCAAAAACTTAAAACCGTGATTGGTCCGGGTTTGTAACCCTGTACACAAACCCGGACCAACTGTAAAAACTTACCAGCAAGTGTTTTAAAGTGTCCTAATGAATGGAAGAGAATGGTAATGGTTTTAGATGATGTTTAGGCCTTGTTTGGGGATATTTAAAGGTCCTGAGAAGTGTAAACAAGTGCTAGGAGTCAATGTGAAGTAAGAACTCAAACTAACAAGAGTAAAACCGAGTTAACGGGACAACAGGGTAAGTACGGGAGTAGCATTTAATTATGTACCGTATGAGCTTAGTATTAATAATAATGTCTGGAACATTATCAGAGGATCGTGTGGGTGAACCAAGCTTGGTGAGATGACACGGTAAAAAGTAAAACCCCGGTGAAAGGTATGATTTTCTCATGCCCCATATGCTAACCGTGTTACGTAGATTTGTGTGTTTGTGTGCCGGCTTAATCAAGACTAAAGCATGAAAATAATCCATTGTTTGATTATGTATGTCTTGTTGTATGTTGTATGAGCTAACATACTTGTATGCCGGTGTGGTCTAACGTAGTGTATAGACTGACTCATAGTGAGTAGCGATTGACTAGAAACTCGTAGATCAGGTAGTTGCATAAATAATGGAAACGTGCAAACACACAAGCTATCGATTAAAGTATAACGATAACGCAAACATATGTACTCCCTAGAATGTGAGGAGATGTACGGGTTGAGTAAATACCCGATAATGGTTAGAAAACCGTATTGAAACAATTCATCGAGTGGATTGAAGTCAGTCCAATGATGTGAACTTATAAGAAAAGTAAGAGACCTAAGGGACCATTTAACTCCCTTGAGACATGGTCGACCTCCTATACGAGGATTTTACCCAGTATAAGTAAATAACCGAAAGTATAAGCATATGAAGTGTAAGGGTAACCCTTAAACCTAAGATTACCCGAACTTAAGTAATGTTCCCAAAGTCATCAGAAACATCGTGAGTGATGCTTCTAGACTAATGTTCATAATAATAGTATAACTCCGAGAGAGGAGTGTATGAGAATGTGAGTAGTCCGAGAGTAGTCGGACCTATGTGAAAGTAGTAGGAACAATGAGAGAGTTCCGGGAGCTAGCCGAACTATTCTCGAGAGCCATGTGTTTTGGCTTAAGTATGTATTAAGAGATACAAGCGAGAAGAGCATAGGAGACTGGCAGTGTCGTAAGAACTATGTGAGCTTGAGTGTAAGTAACCCAAGAGTGTGGGTGAGATGTAGTAAGAGTAACCCAAGAGTTTGCGTGAGATAAGTATAAGTATCCCAAGAGAATGGGAAGTATAAGAATGAGTAACCCAAGAGAATGGGTGAGAATAAGAATAAGTAACCCGAGAGAGTGGGTGAGTTATCGAATGAGTAACCAAGGCATAGTGAGGTATAACCCTCAAGGCCTAAGAGTAAAATGATACAACTAACAACCTTGTTATGTTAGTCAGGGATTGTACCCCATGATTGATTGTCTAATCTTTATGTAGTGTACATATATAATGTATTACTATATGCATGTAGAATGAATTAAAATGAACTCCATGCTCTCGACAAAAGTAGTCGGCGTACCCCGGTTCGCACGCGGGGTGCAGCATAAGCTGAGCCCCTAGGGGCATCGTTTTTATTTTTCAGGTACACCGTAGACGATACCGTTCGAGAGTAGGACGGGGACGGTGGTTAGCATGGGTAGTTAGATTGTAATTACTTATGTATTTCAATGAGGTGTAAGACCGAATATGTTATCGGCATCCGTATATTGTAGACTCGGTATAGTAAAGAATGGATTGATATTTGTATATGAGACTCGGTTAGAAATGAATAAGTAATGTTTGTAATAAGTACTCGGTTGTTCCAGTCCATCAGACCGTTACTGTAATTGAGTTAGGCCTTGTTAGCCATGAGGGTGGCTAAGGGCGTTGTATCACCCTTCGTTGTAGTAGAGTTCTGCTGCGTGAGTAAGGACAATCTGTGACAGTTTAAGAGGTAATGACGAGTTTAACGGTTGGGGTGTTACAGTATCCTTACCTAGCACTACGTTTGGTTAGTCAAAGACCCGACCATAGAAGCACACCTTACGGTGATGTTAGAAAAGTGGGGAAGCCCAAAGAGAGTAGCGCGTAAACCCTATTCCTTTGTGGTGATCTGGGCTCAAGCCCTAAGCACCTTTCTGGATCAATCCATACCCTGTGGACTAAATCATTTTGTGAGGAAATTTCCATAATCCCTTTTGTATGGTCTCTTTTTTATGTATTTTTCTAGGCCTTAGGTCCAATAACTGTACTAAAACTTCAATCTCGTTTAGCTCAAGTAAATCATCCAAAATTTCCTACAACCCTAGTATTTCCACTTCCACAAGAATTTTTCTCAATACATGTACACCTTATAAATCCAAAAAAAATCTTAATTCAAAATGAGTTCCCTTAAAATTATCGGCTCAATCTCTACATTAAAATTTTCAGCCATTTCGGCCCCAGATAGTCTCATATATCTTGTGACCTGGACCCATTTGCTTTCAAAAGAGATCTCTTCAGGTCCATTCTCCCCACGATAGCCCATGCCCTAACAAGTTTTACCTCACTTTGTCTTCTTTTACAGTTGTAAGTCAAATTTAGGAAAAGTGTTGGGATAGAAGTTCCGGCCGTTTGATCCGACTACCTAACTCTCCCTCCTTCACCAATCTCAGTTGAAATCGCTTCCATTTCATCCGACATGTCGGCTCAAATCCATGATGATAATAGAGGGGGGAAATAGATTGCTGCTTCCATCGAGGAACTCATGAAGACCTTTGATCTAAAACAGAAAGAGGTGGCCCAAGCAATCGAAAACAAGTATGTAGACACAATAGCTAAGCTAAAAGAAAAGTTGGCCGCATTAGAGATGGTAGCTGAAAGCGGGACCACCAGAGCTTCAGTAGGGGGACAGGACCAAGTAGCTAGCTCGGTGCAGAAACACTAAGATGCCATTAAGGCCTTGAAGGCTCGGCATGCGGCAGCAACAGATGAACTTTATGAGAATATTAGGTCCCTAGAGGCGGCAAGACAGGAGAGGCCCATGCAAGGGTTTGTCAATCCTTTGTATGGTTTGGACAATACCTCCGTGGAAGGATATGACTCTCAAGGTGGTTGCGGGGATGGTGCCCCTGGGAATCAATTAGCCGTAGAAGTTAAGAAGGCCCTGAAACGTATCGAACGTATGGAAAAGGCCAGTAAACCTACTGGTTTTGACTATCTCTCCATCAGATCTTATCTCGATGTCGAGCTACCTCCAAAATTGAAGCCCCCCCATTCTACCTCTCTACAAAGGCTCTACTGACCCTCATATTCATTTGGCCACATTCGATCAGGAAATGTCTATCCTAAGACTCAATGACATGCAAAAAGCTAAGGCTTTCGCTCGGTACCTAGACAAAATTCCCTAACGGTGGTCATTTAGCTTAGTAATTTCGTTCTGTCTGGTTGGCTGGCCCTTACTCAGTCACCGAAAGACCAGACAAGTTGAACTATAGTGGATAAAATGGCTGATGATTCTTCTTAAACGGATCCATCTTCTTTCGCTCCTAAATCAAGAGAAGGGCTTTCCTCAGAGCTGACCAAAACCTAGCCCAACCCGTGCTTTCAACCCCGGAAAGACTTCGCTGACACACACTAGATTTTCGCCACCCTCCCGACTCGCGATCCCCAATGTGGCTTTCCTCACATCGGTAAGTTACAAGGATGAATGCAAATAGCAAGGCTCTTTGCAGCTTGAAGTGAGACTGGCTGCCCTAAGTTAAGTGCTTCCTTATTCATTAATGATCTTGCTCAGTAGGAGGGCTTTTCCCCTTCTGTGCAGCCTGATTTTCTCTCTGGAAATGAGGGTGCCCTCGTATGTAATCACTAAAGCGAAGCTCTTAACTCAAATGATGAACACTAAGACATATGAGGAAGTATATGAAGCTTTTTTGACCCACGTTGCGTATGCCAAGAATTTGAAGATCACTCAATTTGACCTCGCTAGCACTCACCAAATGGGAAACAAATTTATGTTCGACTTTATAACAAGATCGAGTAGGAAGGCTACCAGTATGCCCACAAGAATGGATGAACAAGAGAAAGTTCGCATGATCCTTGAGAACATGCAAAAGCAATATAATGATGAGCAAAAGTACATGTACTTTCCAAGCTTTGACATGATCATAGGCTAAGGAGGCGTGCTAGAGGAGAAAAAAAATCCACAAGGGGGATTTGAAACTTAGATATGCTCGGGGGTTCGGGGGTAATTCAAAGTTCCCAAAATTTAGACCGGTGAAAGCTTCCTATTTGGCGATAGCCTACACTCAGGGTGCACCACAGAAGTACGTGAGGCAATATGAGGTGAATGCAATCCAACAGCTAAGGGGCCAAGGGCGGAATTATATGGCAGTGCCACCTTGGAGGTAGGATTTCCACCAGCGGGAGTTCACGGATATTGGCGAGCCTTTAAGTCAGGCTTTGAAGAAGCTTCAGGAGCAGAATATCCTATAACTGCTTCCACCTCGGCAAGGAATTTCCCAATTAGGCAAGAATCTAAATCAATTCTGCTACTTTCATTAGTTGCCCGACCATGACACCGACCATTGCAGGACCTTGCAGCATAAGATTCAAGACTTGATTGACCAGAGATTTTAGTTTGGAGCGTGGGAATATTTTTGGGAATCCAATTTCTGAGCACCACTATGAGTTGTTTTTCTTTTTTCTTTTTGCTTCTTTAGTCATTCGGAGTAGTTTTTCTTTTATAGTTTTTAGTTGGTTTATCCTTTTAAGACAATTCAAATGATACTCAATGTTGATGTTATTCTTTTTGGTTATTAATAAAAGAAGTATTCATTTTACCCTCTTGTCCAAAGTTTTTTATGTTAAGCTTGAACTTTGTACTTTTACATTCATACACCTTAGGAAAAAAATGCAAAGAAAATGATAAGGTCGTCTCATGAAACATTCTGGTAAGAATCATAAAACGGAACCATTGTTTTCATAAGTTCTCCTATACAAAGCCACCATTTCACATACATTCACCATAATCCTCAATGTGTCTTACCACTCCGTCATTCCACCACAACACTACCTCACAAAAAAAAACACATCCATTCACAAATCATCCATCACCATTTACCTCCTCACACATAGTCACCCCTTCACAAACAACATATCACCTTCACAAACAAAAGGGCATTCAAGGGGTTGTTGAACAAACCCCAAGACAATATTGGGGCAATCTAAGTTCAGCTTCGCCGACTTTCAAATTCTTTTGTTTAAATGCTTAAACAAGTCTCTGATTGAAAATTTTGTGAGAGTTTCTTGAGCGGTAAAACCAAGAGAGAATGAGTATGTCATTTTTACGCAACTCCGGTGTGGCTACATTCAAAAGTGAGGGAAATGGCATAACTCTGGTCAAAGGAGATGATTTGTAAATTTACTCTTAGACCTGTGAAAAGTAACAAAGAATGGATACCCAACTATTAGAGATGATGAAGCACCTAGGTTCAGCACCATATAGCCAAAAGCTTGCACATTATACCCTAGGCACCTTCACTGAGCTTTCATATATTTCCCCATTTCAGTACATTTAAAGCTTCACAAAATATGCTAGCCCATGATGAATAACTGACCAGGTGACCAATGGAAGCAAGGAGCCTGACTTTTGGATAGCAATTTTACAAGTCCAAAGTAGTAAAACTACCACCAGCATGACGAACTAATCCGCAAATGGTCGCAAAGTGACACAGGACTCAAAGAGCGCACATACCAAAACAACTCTTAAAATCGGGAGACATAAAAATCCTAAGAAATGTAAAGGATAAACAAAAGGCAAATATGAGAAGCCTCCAAGCAAAAAAAGAAAAGAGAATGATGTAAAGGACGACTTCAAAGTCCAAAGTTCCAAGCTCACCAGTAAAGTCATCACGAAGTGGCCAAACAACTTCAAGACGAGAAGAGGCGAATCTGAAGGAAGGAGCAAGTTGCAGCTTTGGCAACCCTTTTAGATTCACATATTTGAAACATTCCTTCATGGTCCCATTGTCTTTCCTCATACCCCATGGCCACATTATAAGCGTTAAAGACTTATGACTTAGTAGTTGTGTATCCAATCAAGTGAAAGTAACAGATTGAGAGCGTAAATCAAAGAAATATCAAATTCAATGATCAAGATGTTATGCGGAAAAAAAATATGAGTGCAAATATTAGACACATCGAGTGTAGGATATGAAGCACCATATAAATCCAATCTTGACTCTGTGAGGGTAAGACTATTTGTGCAATTCACCAAAAGAAAATACTAGGGGCAATCGATTGTTTTGATCGATTGCCATAAGCTCTAAACTCGGCTTGCCTCAAGAAAAAATATTGGCGGCAATTGTTGGTTCCAACAATTGCAATAGTAACACTGATTAAAGCCCAAAAGCTTAAAGCCTCTCACAGACTTCAAGCACTAACATATCCACATCCTTAGGCTCGTCATAAGCCCTGCCTCCATAAAACATCCTCAGGCCTGTCATAAGTCCTACCTCCACAAAACATCATCAGACCCGTTATAATCCCTACCACCATGAAACATCCTCAGGCCCGTCATAATCCATACCTCAACAAAACATCCTCAGGCCCGTCATAAGCCCTACCTCCAAAAACATCCTCAGGTCCATAATAAGCCCTACCTCCATAAAACATCCTTAGGCCCTTCATAAGTCCTACCTCCACAAAACATCCTCAGGCCTGTCATAAGCCCTACCTCCAAAAAACATTACCAGGCCCGTCATAAGTCCAACCTCCAAAAAACATCCTCAGGCCCGTCATAAGCCCTACCTCCAAAAAACATCCTCAAGCCTGTAATAAGCCCTACCTCCACAAAACATCCCCAGGCCTGTCATAAGCCCTACCTCTAGAAAACATTCTTAGGCCCATCATAAGCCCTACCTCCACAAAACATCCTTAGCCCGTCATAAGCCCTACCCCCACTAAACATCCTCTGGCCCGTCATAAGCCTTACTGTAACACCCTCATTTTCTAAACCGATTGATTAATCTAAAATCATCTTTATTAAGTAGCTGAAGTCATAAAACTCTTGGTGTTACTGCCACACTCATCCACGTGTTAATTCTAATTTAGAAAAACATTGCTTATTTGATTAAAGAAACTTAAAAAGGGTATAAGATATCTAAGTCATATTCGACATGACCTTTGCTAAAACTACTTTCCAAATCACATAAATTTAGAACCTGTCCATATAATAATCACGGGAATCCATATCCGGATTCCCACACAAGAAATAAAAAGAGAGTTACTCATCCTCAACTAAATTCCCTTACAAATGTCAACATGAGAACTAGTCTAAGGCATACATTTATTCTCTAATTTATACAATCTAAATCCATCCAAAACTTTAAGTACAAGACACAAAAGAAACCCCCATAAGCCCACTCTCTCTACATTAGAAACCTGCATCAAAGTTGAACACACATATACCACACACAAAGAAAAGCCGTCAGTATAAGCTAAGTAAGTCCTATGCTACCCTAAGGATGAATCTAACATCTTTTAATAATCAAAGACTAAGGATACAAAATATATAGTGCACTCGATAAGATGTTTTCATTCGGGAAATTCTTATTCGACCTTTCCTCACTTTATTAACTTTGCTACCATGACCCTCTCAATTATAAGTCGAACATAAGGCTTCAATGCCCTTATACTTAATACAATCTACATCACATTTTAACAACATCAATGTATACTCAATTGCTCGACCAATAATACACATAAATACACTATTGTCTTTATTCAGCCTCTATTCAATTCACCTTTATCCTCATTCTTATTTATTTCTCTCTTTCATACACACACACACACACACACTCCTTCTTAGAGGAAGTGTCATCGGAGCTCGATCCCATGCATTTACCATACACACTCCTAAAGGAGGTGTCATTGGGGCTTGATCCCAAGCATTTACCATAAACACTTTTAAAGGAGGTGTCAGCGGGGCTCAATCCCAAGCATTTACCACACACACTCCTAAAGGAGGTGTCATTGGGGCTCGATCCCAAGCATTTACCGCACATACTCCTAAAGGAGGTGTCATTGGGGCTCGATCCCAAGCTAACCACACACACTCCTAAGGGAGGTGTCATCGGGACTCGATCCTAAGAATTTATGTACATTCACATGGTCCATAGGGCTACCTCTTAAGAAACCCCTATGACCATTTACTTATAGTTTAATACATTAATTAATTTATACTTCCATAATCATCTCCTTGTCACTAACCAATCCAGTTTCGTTAGGCATTCACACCATTCGGTCTTTAAGACCATTCGCAAGACACAAATAGTCTCATTCCATAGTTACTAGCATTATCACTACACTTCGCATCGTTGAATAATTTGGAAGCTCTCAAGTAATTTCATCAATTCAATATCCACACCAGGTGGTTTAGCACCCTCACATACAAATCAATCATCATAGGTAAGAAATTTCACAATTTTATCACTCATCACCCATCAAGGTAATTTAATGACTCCTTTCTCCAATCACTCTTCACAAGGAATTACCACACAAGTAATAAGTATCACTCATCCCCTTAGGGCTTACAAGAAGATAGTCTTAGGCTTACCTCTTTTGAAGCACACTCTTGCCTTGCTTCATCATCCACACTCCAAATCTTAGATCCTCCAATGGCTTCTAAACTAACATGAAAGGTATGATTATTGTTAACATCCAACAACTATAATTATTCCATTCTTGATATCTCAAACCCTAGAATTTCTTTAATGCATAAGATTCCCTCATTTGGAGTTCCCATCATTTAATTATTGGTACAAAGGTCAATGTAATTGATCTAAGGGGTTTAGTTACCAAAAATACCCATTTTACAACTCAAATTCGTTGTCAAGCAGCCCCTTAAGATGGGTTTGACCAAACATCACCAAATCTCAATATTTTTGGTTCAAAAGGACCACAATGACATATCTAGAAGCTTTTAAAGGCTCAAATCAAGAAATTTCTAAAAATTCAGATGAATAGTAACCATGGGGATGTAGGCTCTCTTACCTCTTCAAATTTGATTCCAAAGAGGAGAAAAACACCTTAGAACCTTTGTCTAAGCTTCTCTTTGCATTTAAGTGAAAAAATAAAGATTTGAGGAGAGAAGAATGAAGAGCAAGGTGAGTTGTTCTTGCTGCTGCTGCTGACATGAAGAGAGGGAGAAGAACCAGAAAAAAAACATGAATGAAGGAGAAGGAAAGTGGGGAGAGAGAGCAAAGAAAGGGGGGAAATAGAAATAGGGCATGTGACTTGCACATGTCCCTTTAGTGACCCCCTTTCAAGTATTTAAAAAATGACCCCCCATATATTTTAACAACTTGTATAATAACACCTCACTTAAAATCTCCATAATTTGCCATTTTTGGACAGGACACGTTTTTGCCATTTTAGGCAAAAACTTGCCTTAAGCCTTTAAAGCTCTAAACTCAACCCGAACTTGGTTTTTGTTTTTAAATGTATTATCCAACCTTATAACATGATAAAATAACTCATTTAGAGGTTAGAAATCACCTATAAAAGTCAAGGTATTTCAAACATCACAAAATTAAAAGAATGCCCCTTAAGACCAAAATGTGCTTTAAATGAATATCTTTACTATCTTTGAGCTTTGACTCCATAAATACATCTCAAAACTACAAAATAAATATATAAATAAGATTTAACTCACTAATTCAAGAGTCAGTAATTTGGGGTATTTCACTATCTCCCCCCTAAAAACAAGCTTCGTCCCTGAAGCTTAAACCTAACAAAATTTTACTGGCAATTTTCTAATAAGTCAGCATAGCTTACTGGTATCCTTGTGAAAAACTCAACGGTTTTTGCAAAAAAAATAATTTTGGGAATATCAAGTTCTTGTATTGGACAAGATCTCAATGATTTCCAAGATATTCAAAAAGATTTTACTCTAAGATTCTCTTTACTATAATGCCACCATTTTTCTTCGTTCCATCACCATAATATCTATTTAGATCTTCATCCATGATGTCATACCAGACATTTCTAGTACACTTACCTCATGTCATGCACATTACTGCAAGACTTCCATGATTGTAATGATATACAGCTCATATGTTTATCATACCACATAAATACCAGCAAGCAACTTATACAATTTGCATACCTCATGAAGCCATAATCACTAGCCATAAGCATTTAGGTGTGGTTCTATCCACCCCCCTTAAAAGGAAGTTACGTCTTCGTAACTGCATCCATACCCTTTAGAGTTCACATCCGACATCACATAGCTAGTCTATTCCAATTCAAGATTGGATCTCAAAACTCTATTATATCCTTGGAGTACTCAGTCTATCGTTTTCACCTCATATTCCAAAGGAATATTACTTACTACCTCAAGTAAGGTCACTTTGTGTCATCCCTACTTAAACAAGTAATTGGTATTTGCTACACTCTTCACTTTTGATACTTTATAAGATCATAATGTCCTATCTGGCTCAATATAATGAGTTAACATTTAAGCAATGTTTCTAACCCTAATCATTACCATCTTGGTTCAACGGTTACACTTCTTATCTACACTTGTATGGAATTTTTCCATCCTTAGGCAACACACAATCCTTCCTGGATGATTTTAATGTTACTCAATACAGTTTCTTATGCTGAAGTATAACCAGTTGGTTACTCATCTACCACAGGTGAGTGCTAACGAGATATTTTTAGGGAAAAAACTATGTACAAAAAATGATTAAATTGATAAAAGAATCCTATAACTCTAATACGGGTAGCAAAAATTCTCAGTCAGAATATAATGTAAGTAAATTACGACTAAGAGTATCGAACCCTAGGGACTTAGTAGAAAATTAGTCATAATCCTAGTAATTACCTAAATCTAATAAGGGGAAAATTGAACATTGATTCAAATAAAGGAAACTACCTAAAAATATAACTAAATGGTTAATTACAACGAACTACTCCTCAATTCAGAACAATTACCCACATAAGCACAAATATGATCACTAATTTAAATCGACAAGTCTTGAACTAACCAATTTCTAAGCATGTCGGATGACATACCGGACATAGGATGCACGGGACATTCAAGAACCGTGAATGCGCCGGACACTAGATACCTGACAATGGATCCGGTAGGACCAAAAGTTCAACATTGTTTTTCAGTTTCGAATCTGAAGCACACACTCACTTTTTATTGTCGAATCTAGTAAATTTTATGCCAATAAATGAACCAGACAATGGTGAATAAAATGTTCAATTCAAAATCATAATTTTCATATCCTAATAAATAGAAGACAAAGGCAAAGATTCCTTAGAAATTCTTAACCTATTATGCCTTTGTTTTGATTGACAAAAGAAGAATTTTGAAGATAAGAAGATAAGTAGAAAACTTAATCTACTTTTCACCAAGAACAAAAATCTAAGTTGAAACTTGTAATTTTATTAACTGATCAACTTTGTTTTACAAAGACCTTCATTCCTAACCAAGGAATACAAAGAAATCCTACTGCATCCGTGGAGGGTGATTTTTCGGTATGAGGGGGGTCTATCTAAATATGGTCTGACTGAGAAGCCTAGATCCTAGAAAATGCATTATGTGAAGAGTGAAAACTCGTTATTCTGGCATCCCTCAAATACCTACTACAACTTCCGTCTTTCCTAGAAAGCATAAAGGGGAGTGCAAGTGTACACTACACCCGCTCTCGATGGGCACCACATGGACTTATGCCCTAAGGGCGAAAATTGACTAGAGTCGCCACCTAGTTTGACCTAAATGAACTAGGAAGGAAAGAAACAGGGTTCTAAGAACCTTTAGTTGACTATGAGATTGTTGCCTATGGATAGGACTTATCTGGTCATGTCAGAGATTCTATTGTAGGTTCACACTAGGTTACACCCCATATAAGTGGCAACGACCGCGACTTCGGATTGGTGTCCGAGGAAACCTTGGTCTCCAATTGTTGGAATTTTTTCTTTCAAAACCTTTTAGAGAGATTCATTTAAGAGCCAAGGATAAGATTAGGATGAGAAGAGAGAGAATGGATGAGGCGAGCTTTTCTACCAAGCTAACTCCTAGAAGAGGAAATTGGGGAATTCGGATGAGTATAGAATGAAGATTTGGGAAAGTGTGGGGTTGAGTGAATAGACAAGACTTGGATCCTGATGGTTTGTAGTTTGTGAGAGCCGAAGAAGGTTTGTGTGTTTTAAGAGATATGAGAGCCACCTTAGAGAGGGGAAAGGGTTTTTTGTTTTGAACGGGGTCGCACCCTGTGTGGGTTGCCTACGTACTCAACTCCTTGTTGAGATCAGACCTTACGTAGTTTAGGGTTTTAGGAGGTTTGGGAGTTTTGGGGTTTTGAAGGAATTTAGGGTTTTGACCTTTTTAGGTCTTTGAAGGGTGAAAGAGGTTGGTGGTCATTTTATGAGGTTTGACAAATTGTCGGGTTCATTTTGAAGTTTTAGGTGCAAAAAGTCTGTGAGACACTCATGTTTGTGAGACATTTAAAATCTTAAGATGACGGAGTCTATGAGACGCTCGGGAATGTAGGATAATCAAGGCTTGAAAGGGTTATGAATTTTGAAGGTGTTCGGGTGTGAGAAGCTGAGGGTTTTTGAGGTGTTTGAGTTTGCTGAGCCTATGAAGATATTTGAGTTTGTTGAGCTGTTAAGACATTCGAATCTATTGAGTTGTTGAGACGTTCGAGTGTGTTGAGCCCTTGAGACGTTCGAGTCTGTTGAGACGTTTGAGTCTATTGAGCTATTGAGACGTTCGAGTCTGTTGAGCTGCTAAGACGTTTAGAGATTTGAGATGCTTGAGTTATACGGAGTTTGAAATTTCAAGGAGTTCGAAGTTTTGAGGAATTTGAGATTTATGATGTTTGGAATTATTCAGGATTGAAATGAAATTGAATTGAATTGGGAATGAAAAGAATTTTGAATTGAATTGGATTTACATTGAGATTGAATCAGAGTCGAATTAAGAATTGAACTGAAATCAGATTGAAAATGAATTGATTTTAGATTGAAATTGGATTTGATTGGAGATGGGTTTGAATCGGTTTTTGGATTGAATTTGAATTGAAAATGAATTGAGGTTGAATTGAAATTGTGTGCCAAATTCGGACTAATGAGCCAGGTTTGGGCCTTGGAAAAGTGGGCCGAAATTAGCTTTGGAAAGTGGGCCAGGTTTGGACCTCGAAACATAAACCGGGCTGAGCCTTGGAAAGTGGGCCGGGTTGGGCCTTGGAAAATGGCCGAGGTTTGGACCTAGAAATGTGGGCCATGTTTGGCAGTGGGCCATATTGAATTTGATTATTGGGTCTCAAACTGAAATGATTGTTGGGCCTCAAATTGGATGAATTCCAGTTGGGATTGACATTGAAATGGAATGAATTTTGAATTGTGTATGAAGAGTGTTTGATGAGTGAGTGTGAGAAGGATTGCTTTGAAGTGTGTTTGATATTGGAGCATGAGAAAGATTGGATTTGAAGGGTGTTCGATGAGTGAGTATAGGGGATTAATTTTGAAGTATGATTGTAACACCCCTACTACGCACATACCATTACTTGAAATCGCAGCGGAATTTAAACAACTAAACGATTGGTGCTACAACGCCATCAACCACCCACGTGGTTAACAAGGCTGAATAAATACAAGTGTACCGGTCTGATGATCAGACTCCCTAGCATAGAACTAATAACCACATATACAAAAACATAATACCGAGTATTTACTTACATCCTTCACTGTAAACCATCACTGTAAACTGTTCACAACCCAAATACATAACGCCATGGGAGCACAGGCGCATCACGGGCCCAACATCCAAAAGTAAACAAAAGTAAACCTACATCCTAGAATCTAAAGCCATTCCGCTTCTTCGATCCTCATCCTGCAGTAAAAGAAATATGGAGCCCCCGAGGGGGTCAGCAACCCTTGGCTGGTATGGTAAACGCGCAGCCCATCGGCTACCGGGATATGCGCAACTAATTGTCATGGTGACATGGCATTCATTTTAAAACCACACAACTTATACATATATCATAACATGGGTATTGTACACAACATCACACACATCACACAAGAACAATTCCTTTTAGGAAGAGAACCAACACAGTTAGTCCCCATAGAGAGCCTAGAGAATGTTGCCATGCTCATGCTAAGCTCGTTACACAACTTGTTACCGTCCTGTCAGATTGAACGGATAACTTAACACAAGGTGCCTTGGATATAGTGATCCAAGCACACCGAAATAACACATAGTATGCCCCTGTGGCCCGACGTGAGTCAGTAAAATAGCCTTGGTTAAGCTAAATGGAAGGTTGGAAACCAAATTGGAAAACAACCATAACATACAAAGAGAATCGAACCGGTTATGACATCGACTCCCATACTCACACGCGTGGCCGGAACAGACCGGACTCCTCACTTCCCCCATTAGCACTTGTTAGCAGTTCATTATTGAACTCAATACACAATTCACAATAATAGGTCAAGACTTGTTAGTCACACACAAGGGAAGAGAGAGTCATACTTAACAACATAATAATATTTAATAACTATAAACTTTTTACATGGTTTAATCTTACAAAGTCATAAACACACAGAAAAACAAACAACACACAAGCCGGTGTAAACCGGTAGGCAACAGACTGCAAGAAAACCATACCTTGGTCCCTGCTTCGATTTGTTTCCACCGTAGGTCACTCCTATTCATGATTAATATCGTCGGTTAATTAATTTATTTAACCTCAAATTTACTAAATGTTTAACATGATTATATGACATGTTTTAATGTCTTAACTTATACTTGATTACCTAAATTATACCCCCTAGGGTTTATTACTTAAGCCATTCTTGTTTGTTCTTTTTTACAAGTTTAGGTCCGACCGACCTTACCGACCGACCTTACACAAGGTCGGTCCATTCCAGAACATATTACCGTCAAAATTTTCTACTCCGACCGACCTTGTAAGTTCGGTCGCATGTTCGGTCCATTCCCGAGAGTTTCTTCCCTTTGAAAATTTAGGCCCGACCGAACTTGCCAAGTCCGGTCCCATGTTCGGTCGATTCCAGAAACTTAATTCGTACACAAAATATAAGCCCGACCGACCTTGCAAGTCCGGTCCCCAAGGTCGGTCCATTCCAGAAACCAATTCTCGCAGGGTAAACTGAGCTCGACCGACCTTGGCAAGTTCGGTCGCAAGGTCGGTCTGCTCCAGACCCTTATTTTCCATTGTCCATTCAACTCCAAACTTCTCCTAATGCCTCCTAATGTTTTCACACATCATTTGGTACACTTATATCCACATACAACATCCATGAAACTCATTATCTATCACCTTAAACACTTACCCATTTCATACCGAAATTCCTAACACTTATGTTATTTCCTCCTTAGTTTTCCTAGTGGTGTTTCATACCTATGATAACCACTATGCCAATAATGTTTCCTCACCACTACAACATCATCTCCCAAGCATTTTTTCCTTTCTAAGCAACCCCTTGAACACCTTACAAGTTTATAACTCCCATGCAACAAATCACTTCATCCCTTTTTCACCAACAATGCACAAGTCCTAAATACAATCTCACCATGATCTTGAAATGTCCCAAAACATTCTTTTGCATTCTAAATCCTCTAAAACATTGCCTAGGCCCTTTTTACATCTTTAAACAACTCAATGCATGTTTCTTCCACTAGTTGATCACCTTCCATACTAAACATTTCCTAGCTTACCAAACTCACTCTAAACCCTTAGAACTTCTTGCTTCTTACCTAAATTTTGACATAGGTTCTCCTAGAACATTACTAAACCAAAACACATTGTTTTCTCCATTAAGCACACAAGAAAACCTAAATTCACCAAGAACACTCTCACACATAAAGTTTCACCAAATTTACACTACATCACAATATAGTGCATAATTTAAATTGCATGGCACTTAGGCCCTTAAAATGCATGGCTCTTAGGCCCTTAAAGTGCATAACTCTTAAACACTGAATTTCCACAATATATATGCCTTTGACATGCAAATACACACAACAACACATATGTCCTTTTACTAATCTCCGTGAGAACATTTCACTAGGTCGTTATCATTAGCTCTTTAAGTAGTTTTAACAAGCATTATAAGCTCATTTCTCCTAAGGCATTAAACACATTAGGTTAGCATGTTTACCTTTTTTTTTCACACAAACTTCTTTCTTGTTTCCTTGTTTAAAATCGGCTAGGTATTTGATTCCTTGTCAACTACTATACAATATACAAGCAATGTAATGAGTATATAAGCTCCAAGCTTAAACTCATTGTAAACCCTAGGTTTTACATTGTTTCAAAAACAATAAGATAGTTGTTTTACCTTGGTATTTGAAGAGAGTTTGAATATCTATCAAGAGAGGACTCCACCAAGTCCTTGAAAGGTTGGAATGAAGCTAGAACAAAGCCATATAAAGAGCACCTTCAATGGGCATTTTTGGTCAACAACAAAACATGGAGGAAATGAAATTTTTATTTGAGATTCCTTACCTAGAAGCAAGGGAGAACAATAATATGTAGAAATATAAGCTCAAGCTCATTCAATGGTGGAACTCCATGGCACCGAAATGGTGGTCTTGGAATTTTGAGAAGATAGGAATGAAGAGCTTGATGAGAGGAAGAGAATGGTGGTGTTTGTTTTTGATTTGGTTAAGTGAGCTAGGAATTACAAGAGATCAAAGATGGAGTTTTGATGGTGGTGGTGTATTACCGTGAGAGAGAGAGGGAGAATGGAGAAGGTGAAGTGTTGGAGACGGTGGGAAATGAAAGAAGGAAAGAGAGAATGAGATAAGTCTTGCTTTTTAGAAGATATTTGTACTTAATAAAGTAAATAGTAACTAATTAGTCATCTTTTATTTACTTAACATTTTAACAAGGGTGGTGAGTCACCTCACCTTAAAAACCGGCCCCCAATAGTACTTAGGGGTATTTTAGTCTTTATTTGTCAATTTAATTACTTATGATAACATATGTTACAAACTAGCTTATAAAAGTCACTATTCATAAAAACAAGGCACATAGAAGTGAAATTTTTGATTTCCCATTGATATAGACTTCCAAATGTCATACTATATAGTACACATATTAATTAAAGAGTAATGATCGACATTTAGCCATTCAAAACTCATTTACAAGACAATTTTTCAAAAATGTGCTTTAAGACTCCTTAAAGCACATTTTGTGTTTTAACTTGTTTTCAAGCTTGGTTTTCTTTTCTAATTGGTTTAATATGTTCATTAGTATATAAATAAGGTCTTGGTAAGTTCATTAGGTCTTAACCAAGCTTATCCCAAGCATAGAGCTCATTTTGGCTCTTATTGACCTTAAAGCACATTTTGTGTTTTCTATGGTTTAAATTGCTTACTAATGCTTCTAAGACTCTTTTTAGTATTAATATACCATATTTAAATGTTTAAACCACCTAACTAGGTTTGGGGTATTTCAATCTACCCCCTTTAAAAGAACTTTGTCCCCAAAGTTCATACTTCTACATATCCTAAATATTAGAACACGGGAACACATATCAACAACACTTCCATAACAACATTAACAACATCTTTACATAACATCTGACACAAGGTCCAAAAAACAAAACATCACAACATCATTCAGACTCAGCGGTCTGTAACATGACGGGGTAACAACATAACAACACAACACAGACAATGTATCCAAATACATGTCGTACACACATAACCGAAACGACTCTACCCCCCTTAAATAGGGGTACGCCCCATACCCTATACATACAAACACTTAGAAGTAAACAATGACGGGTACTTCGCCTTCATTTTATCTTCCAGCTCCCAAGTGGCCTCCTCAACGTCCTGGTTAGACCAGAGAACCTTCACCAGTCTCACAGACTTATGGCGAGTGTCTCGAGTCTTAGTATCCAGAATGCGTACCGGAGTCTCCACTGATCGCATGGTCGGCTCTAAGGTTAGCCTTTCAGGCTAAAGTACATGAGACAGATGAGACATATATTTCTTCAACCGGGACACATGAAATACATCATGTACCTTGCCCAGCTCGGCGGGTAAATCAAGTCTGTAAGCTACCGGGCCGATCCGCTCCGTCACAACATAAGGCCCCACATATTTCGGGCTCTACTTGCCTTTCTGGCCAAAACGAAACACTCCCTTCATGGGGGATACTCTCAAGAATACCTGATCGCCCACGGCGAACTCCAGGTCACGTCTGCGCACGTCTGCGTACGACTTCTGTCTATCCTGAGCTGCCTTCATGTTAGCCCGGATCTGGCGAACTTCTGCCTGAACTTGTTCAAGTTACTCTGGTCCTATAATGACCGTCTCACTCGACTCATCCCAGCATAATGGCGTGCGGCATGGTCTACCGTACAAGGCCGGGAAGGGAGACATCTTGATCGAAGCATGGTAACTGTTGTTGTAGCTATACTCAATCAAATGTAACTTGTCAATCCAGCTGGTCTGAAAGTCAAGTGCACATGCACGTAACATATCCTCAAGTGTCTGGATGGTGCGCTCACTCTGACCATCTGTCTGTGGGTGAAACGCTGTACTCAATTTCAGTTCGGTACCCAATGCTTCTCGTGTAGACTTCCAATACCTCGATAAGAATCTGGTATCTCTGTCAGATACAATCGTTTTCGGTACCCCATGGTGCCGAACGATCTCTCTATCAAAGAGCTCTGTTAGTTTTGCCACTTTCGAGGTGTCCTTCATCGGAATGAATCGGGCCACCTTGGTCAGTCGGTCAACAACAACCCAAATCATATTCAGACCTCCCCTTGTAGGCGGAAGCCCTACTACGAAGTCCATGGAAATATCATGGAACTTCCACTCAGGCACTGGCATTGGCTGTACCATACCACCAGGCCTTCGGTGCTCAAACTTGACCTTCTGGCAAGTGAGACACCTCAACACATAGTCATTCACGTCTTTTTTCATTCCAGTCCACCAAAAATATCTTTTCATACCCTTATACATCTTTGAAACTCCAGGGTGAATCGAAGTAGTAGAACAATAGGGTTCACTCAATATGCGCTCCTTCAACTCAGCGCTACTTCTCGGTATACACAATCGGCCATTAAGCCTAATCAGGTCATCATCGTGGAGTCTGAAGTCGTACTTCTGACCCTCGAATGTGCCATCAATAAGCTTCTGTCTAATCTCCATCATATACTGATCCGTCATCTGAGCACTCCGCACCTCTTCAACCAAGCTAGAATGAGAGACTAGCGAATGGAGAGAGTGTGCTCGGCGACTCAGTGCGTCAGCTACCACATTTGCCTTACCCTCCTTATATTACAGATTAATGTCGTAGTCGTTTAGAAATTCAACCCACCTTCTTTGTCTCATGTTCAACTCCTTCTGAGTGAACAAGTACTTTAAACTCTTGTGGTCAGAATAAATCGTCACACTTACCCCATACAAGTGATGTCGCCATATCTTCAATGCGAAGACAATGGCACCCAATTCTAAGTCGTGGGTAGGGTAGTTCTCTTCATGCTTCTTCAGCTGTCGGGAGACGTATGCTACGACCTTCCCGTGTTGCATCAACACACAACCCATACCTCTGCCTGATGTGTCGCAATAGACCGCAAAACCATCTGGACCGTCTGGTAAAGTCAGGACCGGTGCAGATGTCAGAGCATCCTTGAGACTCTGAAAAGAACTCCCACAGTCGACTGTCCACTCGAATGGTGCATCCTTTTTCATCAAGGAAGTCATCGGCTTCGAGACGCTGGAGAAGTCCTTCACAAACCTCCTATAATAACCTGCCAGGCCGAGGAAGCTCCTGATATCGGTAACTGTCTTCGGCCTAGGCCAGGTGCGCACTGCATCAATCTTTGCCGGATCAACAGCGATCCCGGCCTCAGAAATCACATGACCAAGAAAGGATACTTGGTTCAGCCAAAACTCACATTTCGAAAATTTAGCATACAACGTGTTCTTTCTCAATGTTTGTAAGACATTCCTTAGGTGGCTTTCATGCTCACCTCTCGATTTCGAGTACACAAGTATATCGTCGATGATGACTACCGGCACTAGTGGAACGGAAGCCTTTAATTACGGTCCAAAACCCTGATTAATTACGGTTCTGGACCGTAATCTACGCGGGGGTCAATAAAGATTGTGACGTCTTTAATTACGGTTTAAAACCGTAATTAAAGGCCCTTTTCATTCCCGCGTGTAAAAGACTTTACATTACGGTTTTTGGTAAAACCGTCATCTAAAGTCTTTTACCGCGCGCGCGCCAAAGGACTTTAGATGACGGTTTTACCAAAAACCGTAATGTAAAGTGTACACTTTAGATGACGGTTTTGACAATAACCGTCATCTAAAGTCCTTTGGCGCGCGCGCGGTAAAAGACTTTAGATGACGGTTATTGTCAAAACCGTCATCTAAAGTGTAATTTTTTTTTTTTTTTATTTTGCAAATCTACACAATCGCAATAGAGCCAGAAGCAACAGAGGCATCAGACCAACAAATGTGCAGAAACTGCACAATTGAACCACCTGAATCAAATACCAACACAAATTCATTCTCTGCGCACAATTGCAACAAAGATAACATCTAATATACACCAGATCGAAAATCTGTTACTGCTGAATCTGTTACAGCAACAAAAAATATTCAATAGCAGCTAGTAATTCATTACAAAAATATATCAATACAACAACAACTAGCAATTCATTACAAAAATTATCTGTTACAGCAGCTAGAGACCAGCAGAATCAGAGGGCTACAAAGGTAGCAGTGTAACCTATACATGGTAGATACAGCTAGGATTACTCCCAGCAAGAAATAGCATAAAACAGAAGTGTAAAACAGTACAAAAATGGTGCAGAAAACTGTTAAAAACAAAATCCATCATAGCTAGTCTACCACTCCATTCTCATAAACATGGATGACATGCTCTCTCTGACATGCAACAAGTCGTTTGCACTGTAAGTCGAGAATCTGGCAAAATGCTCTTTAATCTGCAACAAGAAAAGGAATGGAACACATAATGAGATTAAGATAAAGACACAAAAAATCTGCCGAAACAATTAAATACAAGACAGCGTTCTTATTACTTGTCTTTATCATTCTTAAAACTTGGGAAGTACGCGCAGAACTCGTACATATACCGCATCACGTAGTACCCGCAACTCCTAGAGTCCTTTTGGGTAGGGCACTAAATCACCAAAATTCAAAAATGTAAAACAATTGTACAAAGATAGCAGCACAAATGAAATACATGAATTACCAAACCTTGATGTAATCGACGGTCAAATCACCAAACTCTCCCTGTGGGGTTTTTTTGTAACAACTGTTACATATATTAACAAAAGCGTTTAGCAAAATGAACAAGTACATTAATTTTGGTTCAAAAAACTTACATACAATTAAATAGTAATAAAACTTACTCTTTGATTATGTCTTCAGTGTGGAATTCTGTCCACTGCCCTAGTGGATCTAGAACGAGCAGAGTAGCGGTGGCAGCGCAGAATATAAACAAAGCCCGTGGTGGCTACAATGTCAAATACAAAAGAAATGAGAAATGAAGGTAAAAAAGTTAGCTAATTAGTATGTAATTTTATATCAGAACTCACGTTTGGTGATACGGCATTAGAATGAACAATTTATTCTGTTCATCAACAACATTGAAGCAATGAATCATGTAATTACAAAACCTCCCCGGGTCCCTAGTGACATTGTCGTATGATAAACGCTCCGGGCACACCGCAGTAATGGAGGTCATGTCCTTCTCAGCACATCTCTCAAGCAGACATCTATTATATCACATGTTGTATAAAAAGTTAGCCAATGCAACTTCATAGATACTTATTCTATATGTTTTTACAGTATGAGGAAAGAACACTTACAATAGATAAGCTTGAATAATGTTAATGTTCAGATAATCTCCACACATCATCTCTCTGATGTCCTCAAAGTTGATTGTCGTGATCATATCTTCTTCGTAGTGAAACATCGACTTTGGAAGCGTCATCATGAAGTTGTTAGTTTGAGATGACTTCAATATGATCTTGTCGTAGAGATTCATCTGCTTGGCCCCCAAAACCTTAACAAGTTTTTCTGGCAGTTCGAGCTTATTTTTAGGCGCCTCAGAAGTCTTGGTGCGACGTCCCCGGACGGGCGCTGGATTCTTACCTTTCCCACCCCGACTCACTGGATTCTTACCCTTCACACACAAACAGTAAAGCATAAATGTAAAGATAATTACTAATTGATTATTATAGTAACATTAAACATTTATCTAGAACATACCCTTGTACTTCTGACAGGATTCGCGGCGCGCTGATCTCTTCTTCTCTGGGCCGGGATACGCGGCGAGGAAGCTCAGGGATCTCAGGATTCGCCGGCGCGCTGGTCTCTTCTAGTCTGGGCCGGGTTACGCGGCGAGGAAGCTCAGGACCTATAATAGATTAGATTAGACACTTAATGCTAAATAATGCATTTTATTAGATACTAAATGGTTGTCAAACAGTCTTACCTCATCGGTGACAACAATATCATGCTGGCCAGGGCAATATGTCTCCCTTTGCTTCGATCAGCGTGCATTTGTTGTCAAACGCCATTGGAAGGTATGCATGCTCAAATCCATCAATGATCAGGTCCAAGGTCACACGCGCGTAGAATGGGGGTAGACGTACGAAACTGATGAGCGTGAGTGGACCTGATGGCAACACTGTCCCGTAGGCCGCATCTACAGGGTGCCCTTCTAATGGTATTTGGAGACGGCATTTTTGTTGCTCCTTCAATAAACAGAGATAATACGTGAAATAAATAAGTGAACCCAATCTAATACTATTTAAATGACTTTATTTTAGGAGAAAAATAGTTAAACAAAGCTAACCCGGATGTTGGCAAATGGGTACGGGTCAGCGGCAGGAGCACAACTAGACGAGGAAGACAGTCGAGGAGGATCATGCTGCTGCTGCTGCTGCTGCTGTGTAGTCGCATGTGCGATCGAATTCAACGCTTCCTGCAGCCTCTCCTCGAAAGCTCGGCGCTCAGCAGCCAGTTTCTCCTCATTAGCTTGGCGCTCAGCAGCCCACTTACGCTCTACCATCGCCTCGACTTCAGCAGCACTCATCTGACCCTTCCTAGCAGATGGCGGGAATACTTTCTTCTGACGTACTTCTCCCCCAAATCCTCTAACACGCCCTGGGTGATCCTTCTTCCCAAGTATTTGATTGAGCGCGTCGTCTTGAGAAGGAGGAGCGTGTAAGTCTACTTCTCCTCTCTGTGCCGCTTCGTACTGTCCAATTGTCAAAGAAGTTAACACTAAATTTAAGATCAACAAACACTTGAGTATATAAGTAAATTATTTAACAGCTACTTTCAAATACTTACAATTTGGTTAGCCAGTTGTTCCATCGCAGCATTAGGAAATACCCTCTGACCTTCGCTGGTCGTTTTCTGGCGTCCCAGTATGTACATCTGCACCCTCCTCGCCTCAGAGACATCCTCGATCGGGCATTCACTTCCATCATCGTTCCTCCGTGTCAGCAAACCAGCTTCTTTCCATCCCTCGAGGCTGCCCACATATCCCTTTCGTCCCATGGTGTGGGGGTAGAGATTAGCTTGACGGTTTTGCCGTGCTTGTTCTTGTACTTGCTGTTAAGAAAGTACAACAGGAAATTAATTAGAAAATCAGGGATAAAGCATTATGAGCATTAATTAAGAAAAGAGTACACACAAACATACCCTGAACTCGGGGGTGGCGTGCCGCTCAACGAACTCCTTCCACTCCTCTTCAGTGATCATGCCATTGTACACAACATACGGCGGAGGCTCACGTGGGGGCACTTGGTTGATCCAATGCTCAACCAAGTAGTGACGGAATGATTTAGCTTTGCCGGCGACCAAAGAAAGAACGGTCTGCTTCACTTCTTCTGGGATCTTGTATCGTTCTTGCACCTTCTTCCAGATGGTCTCCTTAACTTCTTGCGGGACTTGTTTCCATGTGTGGTTGATGCAGCAATGTGATCTGGCCAGAGTCCCTAGCATACTACCGAACTCTGACCTGCTGCCCCCACCATACCTCCCATACTTGTCCCACAGAAGACTAATCTGATCCTCTTTCTGCAGTTTCAACCCACGGGTCGGACCTCTACCTCTGGGTCTCTGAGTAGCACTCGTAGAAGGTGCACTCATGGAAGGGCCAACAGCATCAGCGGCAGATGTGGATGGGACAACAGCAGCAGCGGCAGATGTAGATGGGACCGGTACCATCTGCTGCTCATTGTCGAACTCACGGCAACATAAATCGAACTCTGCATCAACCATGTCCTGATCATCCATGTCCTGATCAGCCATGCCTGCAAGGATTGAAATACAATTTGAATTAAATTAAGCATTTCATAATGGTCATATACAAGCAAGAAATAAAAGAGTGTTAATTTCATATAAATTTTTGTAGTAATAACTTACATACACCATTATCTCTCAACCCACATTCCCTCGTTATGGTCTGATCGTATATACTCACGATGACCTGTGACCTCAGCCTCTTCCAATGAAATAGGAACAGTTGGAGGTTCATCTTCTGCATCATACTCATCCTCATCAACCACACCATCCACACCAACTATTCCTCTTCTCCCTTTAAGCACAACAGACCATCTAGGATTACAGGGATCAGTTACATAAAATATCTGCTTAACCTTCGTCCCAACAACGAATGGCTCAACCGTGGGAGTAGCTCTAGACAGATCAACCAGTTTCATACCATGCTCCTCTTCACGGTAGCCATGATTGTTGTTAACCCAGTTACAGCGGAAAACACACATTTCGTAGCTGTTGTAGTCCAATACCCAGATGTCTTGTATAACACCGAAATATGATTGTTGTACTGAGACAGGACTATGACCCACGACACCGACGTCATATAAGTTTTGATAAGCTTCAAGCTCTACACCACTGTTTTGATTCGTTGACTTCTGATCCTGACGTTCTGTGAAAAAGGTGAATCCATTGACATCGTACCCCTCATAAGAAATTACATCCAGATTTGGTCCAAATGCAACTACTTTAATCAGTTCAGGCACATTCGTGGACTGATCGGACAACACTCTCTCTTTGAACCATCGGACAAATGTCCTATTCTGCTCATTTTGTAGTCTGACGTCACTCATGTTTGGATATTGTGCTCTTAAAACACACAAGTGTTCATCAAAGTATGGTTCAACATCTTCAAGATGACTTAGCACAACTAAATGAGCTTTGTTAAGAGTGTCTATATCAATTCTTTTCAGTTTCCTTCCAACCGTGCCAACACCCTTCAATCTGCCCTCGTGTCTAGAACGTGGAAGTCCAATGGTATCGACACCTTCTAGGTAATTGGTGCAGAAGTCTACAACTTCCTCTGTGATAGTGCCCTCTATAATACTACCCTCTGGGTGACGACGGTTCTTCATTTTCTTCTTCAGGACACCCATGTACCTTTCGAACGGATACATGTAGCGAAGGTACAAAGGACCACACATCAGAATCTCTCTTACAAGATGCACGAGGAGATGTATCATTATGTCGAAGAACGATGGAGGAAAATACATCTCCAGCTGGCACATTGTCACAATAAGATCCTTTTGTAATTTAGACAGAGTGTCCACATCAAGAACCTTAGACGAAATGTGTTTGAGGAAGACACTGACGTTTGTGATTGTGTGTCTGACAGCATCCGGCAAGATCCCACGTAGTGCAATTGGCAAAAATTCTTGAAGTAGGACATGATAATCGTGAGATTTCATTCCTACTAATTTGAAATCTGTCATGGACACTAGTTTCTTATGTTTGAGGAGTAACCTGATGGCACCTTGATGTTGTAAAGGGTACTGCATAGACTATGTTTCTCTTCTTTAGACAGAGTGTGACAGGCAGGAGGCAAGAATGTGCGTTTTCCACGTTCTTGCGGGCCAAGCTCTGTGCGTATGCCCAACTCAATTAAATCTTTTCTTCCTTTCAAATGATCCTTTGTCTTTCCTTTTATGTTCAAAAGGGTGCTAGTGATACTTTCACCCACGTTCTTCTCGACATGCATCCCATCGATACAATGTCTAACCTCCAGATGCTGCCAGTACTGTAGTTCCCAAAATATTGATTTCTTTTTCCAGACACTTTTTTCACCACTTTTGGTTGGCGGCCCGAAGTTGTTCACAATATTATCCAACTTTTTGTAAATCTCTGTACCTGTCAAAGGCTGGCGCGCCATGCTGTGATCAGTTTTCCCATCGAACTCTTTCGCCATCTTTCGATACTTATGTCCTTTAGGAAGCATTTTTCGGTGGCCCATATACACGGTTTTCCCACTATGTTTCAAGCGAATGCTACAAGTGTTTTCACCACAAATCGGACACGCCAACGCCCCCTTGATTGAATAGCCTGAAAGATTACCATAGGCGGGGAAATCATTGATTGTGCAGTACAACATAGCACGCAAATTGAAGTCCTCTTTACTGAATGAGTCGTAAACCGTAGCCCCTTCATTCCACAAGAGTTGTAGATCCTCTATCAAAGGTTGTAGGAATACGTCAATTTTGTTGCCCGGTTGCTTTGGACCAGATATTAACAAAGACAACAAGATGTGTCTTGGTTTCATGCATAACCACGGCGGTAGATTGTAAATAACCAAAAGCACAGGCCAGGTACTGTGTATGCTACTCAAAGTACCGTAAGGGTTCATCCCATCCGTGCACAAGCCTAGCCTTAGGTTTCTCGGTTCGTTACCAAACTCAGGAAATTTTACGTCTATGTTTCTCCACTGTGGTGCATCAGCGGGATGTCTCAATCTGCCATCCTTTTTCCTGTGAACTGAATGCCACCGAAGATTCTCTGCGTCTTTCTCAATGGAGAACAAACGTCTGAACCTTGGAATGATGGGCAGGTACCACAATACCTTAGCTGGTGAACCTTTCTTACTACCGCTGATGTGAGTTTGTTGTTTCTTATACCGTGACGCTCCACATGCTGAACAGCTTTCAGCAAATTCATCCGATTTCCAAAACAGCATGCAACCATTTGGACAAGCATGAATTTTCTGGTACCCCATACCCATTGGGCACATCATTTTTTTGGCTGAGTACGTAGTCGTTGGTAAAACGTTGTCCACCGGAAGAACGTATTTCAATAGTTCCAGGAGGTCAGTGAAACTTACGTCGCTCCAGCCATGTTTCGCTTTCAAGTTGAATAGCTTGAGGACGACACTCAACTTGCTTAACTTTGTAGGGTCACACCCGGGGTACAACGGTGTTTTGGATGAATCCAACAAATTTTCATGCTTGTCTGGCGTGTTAGAGTAATGTCGTTCCACATCTTCAAGCATAGTCTCAATGTCATCATCCCAGAAATCGGCACAACGTTCGCTGTAACGTCTTCTGGATCACCAGCAACTGTATCATCTCCAAGTTCTGTTTCCGTGTTTGCCTGACCATTATCCCCTTCGTCAGGCTTAATAACATCGAACGCACTCTGACCATGCCATCGGATTATGTCTTGGAAATCTTTTGTAAAACCGCGGCGGATCAGATGTTCCTTAATTGTTTCAACGCCGCGATATCTCAGATTGTTTTGGCAGTCGATACACGGACAAAATATGTATCCCTTGTCTGTAGGCTTCAGATTGTTCGCCAACACCGTGCATAACTTATCAACTCCTTCTAAAAACTTGTCGTCCAAATTTCCGCTGTAAATCCACGAACGTTCCATCTCCTTCTAGCTATTTATATGAAGGCAGCCATTTCATACCGTCACCCGTGGCAGAGTCTTTACACTTTTGTATCTTATCAACCTAAATCCATCCATGAGTATTAAATCCCACCGGTGAACGTGTTTTAAATATGTAATTTATTGAAAATTTCGGCAGCATCTCCCTACAGTTCTTCAAATGCACGATATTATGATATTAATCAATAATATATGCATTCGAAGAACAATAAAGAGATACTGCTGAAATAATCAATAAAGTACATATTAAAAGCACATTCACACCCTAGGTGTGTGATTTAACAATCGTGGACAGTCCCGACAGGGACTGCCGAAGATATACCTCTATTAGGTATATCTTGGGCGGATAACTATGTTTGGTAGTTTGTCAAATATTATATGTATATATATAAATCTTACCGCTGGTAGACGATTAGCCGATGCTAAGACGGTTGAGGTCGGAAGCCTAAATAAAGTCGTAGTCCTGATGCATAAATGAAAAACGACAACATTAGAATTCATCAAAAAATCAAGGTTAAATGCTAGCTAAACCGCGGAAAAAAATCGACAGCATCTCCCCTATATTTCTAACGTCTCCAAATCAGTTTTATCAAAGTCAAATTCGCACGCACCATCTAGAACTGGTAACATACATAAACTTATCTTCACTGATGAATTTAGTTTACAGAAACAGAAAAACGACAACATCTTTCTGTTGCCTCTACTGAACAGATTCACACAGAACTCAAACAGAAATAGAAACTGAAAGAAAAGCTAGAAACAGACAGACAGAGACTGGTGTATGACTCCTCTCTGTTTGTTCACGTGTTTGAATTCTCAAACCTTTCTAAACTGTCGATCCTGTCAATTTGGTGTGTTATAAAGTTTCTAACTCAACTAAACCCAAGGCAACTTTGTTACAGATGCAGAATTAGTCAGAACCTGATCTGATACGAAACTGAAGCTGAAATCCAAACTGAAATCAAAACAGAAACTGAGTTGTGTTCTTGCTTTCTTCCCTGTCTGTTTTTTTTCCTTTCAACTGATTATACTTCTCCTAACACCTTACCCAGTTACTTAAATATTCCATTAAGCTTTTAAATCCAGACCAAAACTCAAACAACTTGTTACAGTTCTGTTCCATTCATGAAACTGAGATATGCTACAGTTCTGTTCCATTCATTTTTCAGGAATCGGTGATATACTTGAACTTACTTTCTTTCCTGTGGCAGTTTTAAGTAGTAGCATTTTTAAAACTACACTATTATGTATTAATTGTAATACTAAATGCTAAGAACAAATAAATACAGCAGTTTACAGATTGGTTTGCAAAGTTACCGTAAGTAAGCACCGAAGTGGGCAAGTAGTGTAGAAATCAGCCCACGAACTAGGTCGCAATTAACTGTGAATCTGGGCACAAATATATGAACAAGGTTAGAACATTTGCCATTACACTCTCAGGATTCGATACAAACGAGGTTAGAACTTGCAATCGAAATGCATGTATATGAACAAAGTTAGAAAAAAACGACAATCAATCGCGATCGCATACCCAATACGCGATAGAGACGTCGACGGTGAGACCAGTGGTAGATGGGTGGTGACCGGCGGCAATGGGAGTGACGGCGGCGATGGCCGTTAGCAAGGTGACGGGAGAGAGGAGGCAATTTCAGTGAGGAAGATAGCGCGAAAGAGAAGAAGAGTTAGTGTGAGTAGAGTGTGCAGAGTATAGGCAAATGTTTAAATGGACTTTAGATTACGGTTTACATGTAAACCGTAAACTAAAGTCATACTTTACATGACGGTTCTCACAAAAACCGTAATCTAAAGTGTAACGAAATTAAAAAAAAACGCGATAATTATTTGGCATATGTTGGGTTTCAAACATAGGTAACACATTAATATAAAGTTTTTATTAATCTAAAATACACTTGTAAAACGACGTCGTTAAATGTAATCTAAAGTGTAACGAAATTAAAAAAATAGCGCGATAATTATTTGCCATATGTTGGGTTTCAAACATAGGTATTAGGTAACACATTAATATAAAGTTTTTATTAATCTAAAATACACTGCTAAAACGACGTCGTTAACTGTAATTTAGATTACGCGCGGAGTCGAATAAATCAAATAATACGGGAAATTTTTTCGTCAGGTCAAAACGACTTCGTTGACGAGGTTGGCGCGCCTTTTTTAGGAGGGACTTTAGATGACGGTTTTTAGTAAAACCGTAATCTAAAGTCCGTTGACCGTAAAGCGCGCGTCAACACGGGACTTTAGATTACGGTTTTACTAAAAACCGTCATCTAAAGTCCCTCCTAAAAAAGGCGCGCCAACCTCCGATTATTGATTACGGGTTAATCAATCATCGTCGCTAATAAATTCCGGCCTTCCTATTAATCACGGTGTCTGTTTAAGCCGTGATTAAACCACCGTCATTAAAGCCTCGCGTTCCACACTGACTTGTCCAACTGATCTTGGAACAAGCGGTTCATTAAGTCCATGAACTTAGCTGGTGCATTGGATAACCCAAACGGCATAACTGTAAACTCATAATGTCCATACCTAGTTCTGAATGCTGTCTTCTGGATATCACTGTCACGGATGGCAATCTGATGGTATCTGGATCGTAGATCTATCTTGGAGAATACTGATGCTCCCCTCAACTGATCAAATATATCGTCGATGCGTGGTAAAGGGTAACAGTTCTTCACCGTAACTGCATTCAGCTCTCGATAATCAATACACAGGTGGAGGCTACCGTCCTTCTTCTTCACGAAGAGGACCGGCGCTCCCCATGGTGAAACGTTAGGGCGGATGAACCCCTTGTCGAGTAGGTATCTCAGCTGCTCCTTGAGCTCAGTCATCTCTGCTAGAGCCATACGATAGGGTGCCTTCGCAATTGGTCCGGTGCCCGGAACCAAATCAATTACAAACTCAACTTCCCGTGCTGGCGGCATGCCCGGCAGTTCCTTAGGAAATACATCAGGAAACTCCGACACTACCGGCACATCAGGACTAAACTCTGGGTCTCTCTCTATGTCCTGGACATAGCAGAGGTATATATCACTCCCTCGCCGTAATTCACGATTCATAGCCATGGCGGTGATGATCTGAGTCGAAGGCTCCCTGGGTCTCTAGCGGTAAGATATGGTAACCCCAGATGGACTCCGAAGAAGCAGACGATGCTCGGCACACAGGATCCTGCCCTTGTACCGCTCCAACCAGTTCATCCCGACAATCACATCAAAACCAAGTCCGTCGAACTCTATCAAGTCGATCAGAAATTCTTCACCTCTGATTCTCACAACAACATCTCGGTGGTAGCGGGTACACCTGATCCGCTCTTTCGACGGGAGAGTGACTAGGAAGTTTGGCATCTCATCACTGTCTAACCCCAGCCTCTTCACAAAAGATAGCGAAACAAATGTGTGTGAGGCTCCGGAGTTGAACAAGATCGAAGCGTCCACGCCATTGACTAGAAAGGTACCGGTGAGGATTGTGCCGCACCTGCCGGCTTCTGCCTCATTACAGACACTCAGTATACCTCCCGTTCCGAGTGCACAGCCTAATTCATTGGAAAACTAATAAGTATTGGGTAATAACACGGTTTATATGCTTCAAACAACTCCACTTTATTCATTAACACACTCTTTTTACAACATTCGTTGGCTTATACTGTCGCCATAATTAACACTTACAACATCCTTAACATACACTGGTTTATCACATCACATAATTATACAAGGCTTAAAACTGTCTGAAGGTCAAATTCAAACGTCCGGGTTTCATGTGTGTGGCATTGATCACTACCGACGGTGCGGTATTCAGTTTGATCTTCCTGATGCCATGGTATAGCATCCTTGACTGCCCACCGATGATTAACACATCTCCCGATTTCAACACTAGCTTCTTTGCGAGATCAGCACGCTTCTGCTTGCCATAAATAAACACTGCGGTATCACCAATGGACCAAGACACCACGGGTACTCCCTCACTTAGAGACTCGGGTGACTCGTCCTTATCTTGGTGTAAACCTAACCGTCCACCTTTCTGGTAGAAGTTCACAATGCATAGATCTGCTTTCACACTTGGAATTGAATCCGTTTCAACTTGTTGAGCAATTCCCACGGCGTGGTTAACGACCACAAGGAACTCCTCGGGTACACTCAGTACAGTTGCTCCATCTTCAGCTCTCACATCTTGATATGTCTTGGTGTAAGGGTTCTAGTCCTTACCCATGCACATCATCTTCAATTTCATTCTTGATCCGCTCGGGGTATTCGGGTGTGTAGAAACCTCCTGGTTTGCCCAAGTTCGTCGCATCGTCTGATGATATGGATTGTGTGCTTCTGGTGTCAGGTATCCATTTAAGAGTACCATACCTGGTTGGATGACCTGACATTGCTCCATTGGAAAGTCGGTGATGCCGATGGTAGTTTCTTCAGGGTTTGGTGTGGGTGGAATTGGATAACATATATTGAAGGTCCCTTTAAGTTTAGAATTACCTAATTAGGTGACTTTCACGCTATACTTTAATTGTTTACTCACATGGTTGTTTACTTAAACTTACTAACACACATGCATGAAATGCGGTATGCAATCACTTATTTCACTCAACAGTTTAGGCGGTACCTGGTCTAGAAGAGGGCCCTGGCGCCTCAGACCGGTCCACCACATTCAGGGCGGCCTTGCCGGACCCCGACCCCTTCCCCTTCTGGGAATCTATGTACCTCTGATCTGGGGGTGGCTGATTCGCCGTCTTCGGGCCATCGGTGGTCGCAGTGGCCTTACCCTTCCATTGCCCCTTGGGCCTGTAGCTTCTACTGTTCGGGTTCTGCCAGCACTCATAGTCGCGGTGACCCATCTTTTTGCAGTATCGACACTACACATCGTTACTCTTGCATTCCTTGCCGGGGTGGTCTCCGTTACACCACTTGTAGTAATAGTGGCGCTCCGGTCCAGAGCCCGTGCTAGCTGCTAACACATCACACACTCAGTACATACTTCACAAGTTAATAACACACACTAGATTTCGGTATTGAAATTTGTTAATTACCCTTGCGTGGGTAAGAACGTAAGGGCTTGGCCGCATACGCATAGGTGAGCTGCAGAGGCTCCTCAGCAGTGGTGGTCTGGGTCTGGCCCTTGCCACCCTGTTGCTGTCCTTTCTGGGACTGGGGGTATGACTTCTTCTTCTTTCCTCCCCATTGCCCTCGTTCATGGCCTTGCGCTTGAGCGCACTCTCCTCGTCCCTCAGGCGGACGGTGATCTCCACAATTGCAGCGGCATGGTAGCACTCCTGCAAGGTAGTATATCCAGTTGGCCCCATGCCATAGCGTAGGCGGTAGCTCAGTCCGTTGTAGAAACGGTTCACAAGAATCCGGTCTGAGTAACCCAGATCTGGTTAGCAGGTGGATAGTCCGATGAAGGCTGAGTAGTACTCATCTACCGTCATCTTATCCCCTTGCCTTAGATTGTCCAACTCCAGGCGCTTGGCCTCTTGCACATGTATCGGGTAGTACTTGGCTCGCAGCAGAGTCGTGTACTCCCTCCACTGAAAGGTCGGATCAGCAACTCTGCCCTCCCGTACTAGCTTCCACCAGCTCTGTGCCGAACCCTTCAAGTAGTATGCGGCAAGTCGAACCTTGACCTTCTCAGGCACCACTAAGGTCTCGGAGATGTACGCCTCCAGCTTACGAGGGTCGGTCTCCCCACTGAAAGATGGTGGCCTCAGATCAGCCAACGCCTTGACCCAGTTGGTCTCTCGTGGTGGTGGCGGTGGTGGTTGAACTCCGGGCTGTTGCCCCTGGTGCATCGCAGCTACCAACTGGGGTACCATCTGGGCTACGACGGCTGCTACTACCTCGTCCATAACCTGGGCCGTAGTATTCTCGCCCTGGTCACCCGTATCATCAGTACCGTGTCCACGGCCTCTACCTCTCGGTCAACCTGACATCTGAATTCACATGAACATTCATTAGCAATATGCCTGCACACTTATCGGTCCAACGGTTGTAACGCTTTTCCCGACCATAAGGTATTCCCACACTTAGTTAGTGGTTAACCTTTCCATAACTGTTCACTTAGGTAACTGTAGTTAGGTTTCCTAACTCGGTATATTCCTAAGCTCGGTATTCTAGTCATCAGAGCGATACTTCGCTCTGATACCACTTTTGTAACACCCCTACTACGCACATAACATTACTTGAAATCGCAGCGGAATTTAAACAACTAAACAGTAACTAAACGATTGGTGCTACAACGCCGTCAACCACCCACGTGGTTAACAAGGCTGAATAAATACAAGTGTACCGGTCTGATGATCAGACTCCCGAGCATAGAACTAATAACCACATATACAAAAACACAATACCGAGTATTTACTTACATCCTTCACTGTAAACCATCACTATAAACTGTTCACAACCCAAATACATAACGCCACGGGAGCACAGGCGCATCTAGGGCCCAACATCCAAAAGTAATCAAAAGTAAACCTACATCCTAGAATTTAAAGCCATTCCGCTTCTTCGATCCTCATCCTGCAGTAAAAGGAATATGGAGCCCCCGAGGGGGTCAGCAACCCTTGGCTGGTATGGTTAACGCGCAGCCCATCGGCTACCGGGATACGCGCAACTAATTGTCATGGTGACATGGCATTCATTTCAAAACCACACAACTTATACATATATCATAACATGGGTATTGTACAAAACATCACACACATCACACAAGAACAATTCCTTTTAGGAAGAGAACCAACACAGTTAGTCCCCATAGAGAGCCTAGAGAATGTTGCCATGCTCATGCTAAGCTCATTACACAACTCGTTACTGTCTGTTAGATTGAACGGATAACTTAACACAAGGTGCCTCGGATATAGTGATCCAAGCACACCGAAATAACACATAGTATGCCCCTGTGGCCCGACGTGAGTCAGTAAAATAGCCTTGGTTAAGCTAAAGGGAAGGTTGGAAACCAAAATGGAAAACAACCATAACATACAAAGAGAATCGAACCGGTTATGACATCGACTCCCATGCTCACACGCATGGCCGGAACAGACCGGACTCCTCACTTCCCCCGTTAGCACTTGTTAGCAGTTCATTACTGAACTCAATGCACAATTCACAATAATAGGTCAAGACTTGTTAGTCACACACAAGGGAAGAGAGAGTCATACTTAACAACATATTAATATTTAAAAACTGTAAACTTTTTACATGGTTTAATCTTACAAAGTCATAAACACACAGAAAAACAAACAACACACAAGCCGGTGTAAACAGGTAGGCAACAGACTGCAAGAAAACCATACCTTGGTCCCTGCTTCGATTTGTTTCCACCGTAGGTCACTCCTATACATGATTAATAACGTCGGTTAATTAATTTATTTAACCTCAAATTCACTAAATGTTTAACATGACTATATGACATGTTTTAATGTCTTAACTTATACTTGATTACCTAAATTATACCCCCTAGGGTTTATTACTTAAGCCATTCTTGTTTGTTTTTTTTTTTACAAGTTTAGGTCCGACCGACCTTACCGACCGACCTTACACAAGGTCGGTCCATTCTAGAACATATTACCGTCAAAATTTTCTACTCCGACCGACCTTGTAAGTTTGGTCGCATGTTCGGTCCATTCCCGAGAGTTTCTTCCCTTTGAAAATTCAGGCCCGACCGAACTTGCCAAGTCCGGTCCCATGTTCGGTCGATTCCAGAAACTTAATTCGTACACAAAATACAAGCCCGACCGACCTTGCAAGTCAGGTCCCCAAGGTCGGTCCATTCCAGAAACCAATTCTCGCAGGGTAAACTGAGCTCGACCAACCTTGGCAAGTTCGGTCGCAAGGTCGGTCTGCTCCAGACCCTTATTTTCCATTGTCCATTCAACTCCAAACTTCTCCTAAGGCCTCCTAATGTTTTCTAACATCATTTGGTACACTTATATCCACATACAACATCCATGAAACTCATTATTCTATCACCTTAAACACTTACCCATTTCATACCGAAATTCCTAACACTTATGTTATTTCCTCCTTAGTTTTCCTAGTGGTGTTTCATACCTATGATAACCACTATGCAAATAATGTTTCCTCACCACTACAACATCATCTCCCAAGCATTTTTTCCTTTCTAAGCAACCCCTTGAACACCTTACAAGTTTATAACTCCCATGCAACAAATCACTTCATCCCTTTTTCACCAACAATGCACAAGTCCTAAATACAATCTCACCATGATCTTGAAATGTCCAAAACATTCTTTTGCATTCTAAATCCTCTAAAACATTGCCTAAGCCCTTTTTACATCTTTAAACAACTCAATGCATGTTTCTTCCACTAGTTGATCACCTTCCATACTAAACATTTCCTAGCTTACCAAACTCACTCTAAACCCTTAGAGCTTCTTGGTTCTTACCTAAATTTTGACATAGGTTCTCCTAGAACATTACTAAACCAAAACACATTGTTTTCTCCATTAAGCACACAAGAACACCTAAATTCACCAGAGCACTCTCACACACAAAGTTTCACCAAATTTACACTACATCACAATGTAGTGCATAATTTAAATTGCATGGCACTTAGGCCCTTAAAATGCATGGCTCTTAGGCCCTTAAAGTGCATAACTCTTAAACACTGAATTTCCACAATATATATGCCTTTGACCTGCAAATACACACAACAACACATATGTCCTTTTACTAATCTCCTTGAGAACATTTCACTAGGTCATTATCATTAGCTCTTTAAGTAGTTTTAACAAGCATTATAAGCTCATTTCTCCTAAGGCATTAAACACATTAGGTTAGCATGTTTACCTTTTTTTTCACACAAACTTCTTTCTTGTTTCCTTGTTTAAAATTGGCTAGGTATTTGATTCCTTGTCAACTACTAAACAATATACAAGCAATGTAATGAGTATACAAGCTCCAAGCTTAAACTCATTGTAAACCCTAGGTTTTACATTGTTTCAAAAACATTAAGATAGTGTTATACCCAAAATTTCAACCCCCCGGAAGAGAGTCTCTACTAATAGGCTAGTAGCGAGGGTTCCCAATTCGATCGGCACATTTCAGAGTACTAGGGACAGCTTAGTCATCTCCAGGGGCATTTTCGTAATTTTTCAAGGCTCCTAAGCCCCCTATAGGCTTTCTCTCTCTCCAAATAAGGGTCAAATCAATTCAAAATGCTTTGAAATTTTAACCCATGATAGAGGATGACATCTGAGAATAATGGCGCTGGAATTTTGATTTTTCGAATTTCCAATAATTTTCTAGCAATTTCTGATTGAATCTGACGAGAAATTGAATTTAAAAATATTCCAATGTCCAAAAAATTCGATTCCACTTTAGAAAATTCGGAAATATCATCCTTTACCCATGTGTAAAATTTCATAATCAAATTCTTTTTGGAAGCCCTTAAGCTAAAACGTCGGTAAATCTCGGTTTTTACCGATTTTTCTATCTTTAAGGAAGCCTATATAAGGAACCTTATCCCATGATCAAAGGAGACTCTCAAGAACCCTAGACCCTCAAAGAAGGCAGCCGTCTCATTCTCTTCACGTTTTTGCACATCCAAGCACCAAAATCACATCAAAAATCCCCCGAAATCACCATCTAAACACATTTTTCGACTCCCAACACATCAACAATCATCAAACATCAACCAAACCACCTCCAAAACGTGAAGAACACCTTCAACAATCAACAACCAGAGGCTCGGGTCGAACTCAATCCGGAACCGGCACCATCGGAGCCTCCGAAGAATCCCGACGTGAAGAATCCTCCTAAATTCGAAGGTAAAACAGGTTGCAATTCTACTTTTCTAACTCTCCACGACCTTATTAACTCTCTGTCAAATTTTGGGTTCAAACTAGCCTTTTTACGCTTCGTATTGCTAATTACTTTGTTTCTGCCTTGTTACTTGTTCGTCAAGTTTCGTACATAATTCGACTTCAAACTGCAATCTTTCAATTACTAACGAATTGTATACCTTTCAGGCTACACGTGCAAAAATTTTGAGCCGAAAACACCTTTGGGAACCACCATAAAACCCTGTCCATGGGTGGTCCGGGATCTGGACCTATGGTCCGGGCCACGGACGGGTTGTCCGTGGCCACGGACACCCACGGACGGCGGCGGGATTTTAAAATTTTAAAAATTTAGGTTTTGTTAAACTGTGTCCGGGCCTACGGACATCCTGTCCGTTGCCCCGGACTTTTCAAATTTTTGTTTTCTGTTTAATTCGACTTTAATTTTCACATAGATTAACTAGGGTCCGTGGTTACGGACATTAGGTCCGTGGCTACGGACGGAAACAAAATTTGACCTAATTCTGCCTCCGAAACCCTAGTTTAGGTAATTTCAACTTTCACTTTTATTTTCAGTCAAAAAATGCTAAAAAACAAAAAAACAGAAGCTCGCGCACTTAGGTTAAAACGACTCGTAATAAGCCGTAATTAAACTAAGTAGAGGAAAAACGACTTCTAGGGGTAATGAAAGTAATTGAACCCTAGTTAAGTCGAATATCAAGCCCCCGAACCCGAACTCTACCTTTCCTAATTTACCCTAGGTAAAAATTAGGTGGCGACTCACAATAGGTTCCAGTGAGCTAGCATAGGATTTAATAATTATTGTTATATGACATAGTTATTAACCTTAGGTTATAAGTGGACCTAAAACCCGACTAGATCCCAATCAACTTCATCAACATAGGATAGGGTTTAAAATCGAGGCTCACAGACTGGCGACTCTGCTAGGGACAAACTTCTTAATTTTAACTTGTTTAATTTTAAGAAAGAGGGCTTAACTCGAAAATGTTTATTTATGGCTTTAATTCTTTGTTTGTTTACTTTTGTGCGCAATTTAAATTTCTGTACCTTTGCATCATATGAGAGCGAGGGTCCACGCAAACCTACTCCACCCCAGGACCCGTTTGAGGGTCCCCTGTCAGGGACTCACACCTTTTAGGTGATGTGAATAAGCGAGGGAAAAGAGGAGGATGTCGTCTAACCACATCCCCTTAATACCTGGGCTTTAGCCCCAAGCGTTTTCCTGGCAGTGCCCTTACCTAGCCCATTGTTTGGTTAGTCAAAGACCCGACCGTAGACACACACCTTCAGGTGATGTGAAAAAAGTGGGGAAGCCCAAAGAGAATAGCGTGCAAGCCCTATTCCTTTGCGGTGACCTGGGCCCACGCCCCAAGCACCTCTCCGGATCGATCCATACCCGAATTGGATAAGTGTCAAGGGAGGACATGTGGAATTTGTATGGGCCTTGTCTGCTTGTGTGATCGGCCCACTACCCATCCTAGGAATTGATAGGAACTTTTCCTACATCAACTCAGCCCAACCTGAATTTACGGCTTTATTGTTTGTGGCCCAGAGCCTCTGTTTGGTTTGATATGTGAAACATTTGGGCTTCGGCCCAAAAGTTTAGACTTAGGTGATTTCTCTCGTGCGGCCCAATTTGAATTATCAATTTAGTTCCAGGCCATGAAAAAAAACAAATCCACCTAAAGCGATCCATAAAAATCCATCAGGCCTTTCCTTTTTGAGGCCCATTCTAGTCCAGGAAGACTTTTTCACTCAGGTTTTGACCCACGATCCTAGACATGGGTATCATCTTCAGGCCCAATCGTAATCACTCGGCCCAAATTCCAATTCACATCCAGAACATGGTTTAGAAATCATTTCGGCCCATGTGGTTTACTTCTAGCCCAAACACATTCTGGCCCAAGCGCCCAATTCTCAGAACATTCTGGCTCAAGAATCACGCTCTTCAAAAATTTCAGCCTAGGCACTAGTTCACAGCTCATGAATCATTCCGGCCCATGTCGGGTCTCAGTGCCTACCCACAATCTTCGAAACATTCCAGCTCATATGCTTTTCTTGCAGCCCAAACAAGTTTTTACCTAAAACTTCTTCACGGTCCAGAATTTTAGCTCAATCCACTTTTGTTTTCCAACAGATAAGCCCGAATCCCAAGTATGGCAGAGGGAGGAAATCCAGTCAGCATGGAGGCCCAGTTTGCAGCCTTAGAGCAAAGGTACATGGCTGCCTTTGATGCCATGGAACAGAAACATAGGTCCACCACTAATGACATGGAGGCTAAGTATGTCACCATCATCGAAGAGCTGAAAAGCAAAATCAATTCCCTTGAGGTTGGTCATCAGGAAAACATTCCAGGAAAGATTGCTGACTCTGGGAACGAGCGTGACTACATCGAAGTTAACTCTGTTGAGGCCCAGGATGCACAAAGATTTGTAGGGCAAGTCGTCCCGGACCGCCAACTAACTATAGAATTAAGGAAGGCCATGAAAAGGATTGAGCACATGGAAAAAGCTAGAAAGCCAGCTGGTTTCGATTACTCTTCTATGGAATCGTACCCCGAGGTTAATCTCCCTCTAAAGTTGAAGCTACCCACACTTGCTCTATACAAGGGTTCCTCAGACCCACAGGCCCATCTGGCGATGTTCGATAGGGAAATGTCCATCCTCAGGTTGAATGACATGCAGAAGGCCAAGGTTTTCGCCCATTATCTCGATGAAATACCTCAACGTTGGTACTTGACTCAGAGGATGAACACCAAAACCTATGAAGAGGTTTGTGAGGCTTTCCTGCACCATTTCGAGTATGCTAAGAATCTTGAAGTCACCAGGTCCGACTTTGCCAGTACCCGGCAGGGAAATATTGAATCAATGTCCGACTTCATCAAACGGTGGAGGATGAAAGCCGCTGCTATGCCTACAAAAATGGATGAGCAAGAACAAATTCGAATGATTGTGGAAAATATGCAGAGACAATGCAACAACGAGCTGAGTTGCACATACTTCCTTAATTTCGACATGCTGATGGGACAGGTAAGGGTCATGGAAGAAAAGATTCACAAAGGCGAGATGAAGCTGGGACAACCCAAAGCCTAGGGTGTGAGTATCGAGACCTTTAAGTCAGGACCGGCCAGAGTAGCTCAAGTTTCGTACCGAGTGAGCACCATACAAAAACCCAGTGCTGCAAAACAGAGTGTCAAGGCCTCACCCCGATCCAAGAGGTTCTCTGCACCGAGACAGTTTACCGACATTGGCCGGCCTCTCAGTCAAGCACTCGTGAAGCTACAAGAGCTAGACTTACTACAGCCTCTCACACCTAGTCCTGGGATCACACAAGCCGGGGAACATCTCCATCAGTTCTGCCAGTTTCATTAACTACCAGGACACAGTACTAACGACTGCAGAGCATTGAAGCACAAGATCAAAGACCTTATCGAGCAAGGACTCTAGTTTGTTGAGTAGGCAAAAGTCTAGCAGTGTTTTGTTAACTCATTTCAATTGTGTGGGAAGTTTATCACATTTCTCTTTTAAAGAAGTTTAGATTTGAAAATTTCAGTTTTTTCGACTTTTTCAGTTTGTAATCACAAAAATGATAATAAAAGAAATGTGTTCGTTCACCTTGCATCTTGGTCATTAGCAAACCTTTCTTAAAACTAATGTTCATGAAACGGTTATTTCTTGGCAACTGAACAAAACGACTTGTCTTTTGTTCTAAGAAGATGAACATGTCCAACCAAACACCACTACTCACCCCAAAACATCCAAGCAACCCACGAAGCGGTTCAAGTCTACATTTGTCAAATTGTTGTTATAAACCCTGGATTAATACTGGGGGCAATCTGAGTTTAAGTTCGTCATCTTCCACCTTTCGTTTAAATATGCGAACAAGTCTAAGAGTGAGAATTCACGAGAGTGACTTGAGCGGAAAAACCAAGAGTGAACGAGCATGTCATTTTTACACGACTCCGGTGAGACCACATTCAAAGGTGAGGTAAACGGCATAACTCTGACCGAAGGAGATAATTTGTAAATTTACTCTTAGACCTGCGAAAAGTAACAACAAACGGATACACAACTATCAGGAATGACGAAGCACCTAGGTACAACACCACATAGCTAAAAGCTTGTAAACCCTGACATTAAACTCTAGGCACCCCCGCTGAGCCTTTCATATATCCCTTTTCGATGTTGCAAAGCTCCACAGAGCAAGCCAGCCCGTGATGAATAACCAGCCCGGTGACCAAAGGAAGCGAGGAGCCTGACTCTCAGATAACGTTTTCATCAGTCCAGAGAAGCAAAGCCGCTATCAGCATGACGAAGTGATCCGTAAATGGTCCCAAAGTGACACAGGATCAAAAGAGCTCACATCAAAATAGCTCTCAAAACTCAAAACCGGGAAACACATGAACCCCGAAGGCAAAGTCAAGAAAGGATCAAACAAAGAGGCAAAACCGAAGTGCCTCGAAGAAATCCAAAAGACGAAAAGAGAAATGGTGTAAAGGACAACTTCAAAAGTCCAAGTCTAGAAGCTCAAAAACAACATCAACATGAAGCAGTTAGACGACTTCAAGACAAGGAAGATGAATCTGAGAGAAGACGCAAGTTGCAGCTTTGGTCACCCACTTAAGCTCCACATACCTCAAATATCCCTCCATGGTCCCGTTGTCCTTTATCACACCCCGTGGCCACGTTATAAGCTTTAAAGACTTCCGACTTGATAGTTGTGCGTCCAATCACGTGAAAGTAACGGATCAAATGCGTAAATCCATCAAATATCGAATTCAGTGGTCTAGAAGTTGTGACTGTAGGTGAGGAACGAGTGCAAGCACCAAACACGCCGAGTGTACGTTTGGAGGCACCACATAAAAACATAAGCCCTGACCTTGTGAGGACGAGACTCGTTCGCACGTTTAATAAAAGAAAATACTGGGGGCAATCGATCGGAACGATCGATTGCCACGAACTCTAGCTCAGATTGTCTTAAGGGAAAAATACTGGGGGCAATTGTTGGTTCCAACAATTGCTACGACAACACCAATTGGAACCCAGAGCTTAAACATCACCACCACCATCACACACCACCGGTGCTAACAGAGAAATTGTTAGGATAAATATATACAAAAAGAATAAAATAAATAACTAATCCTACAACTCTACTACGGGTAGCAAAATAAAACCCGGTCGGAGTATAGTGTAAATATATTACGACCGAGAGTATCGAACCCAAGGGACTTATAGAAAACTAGTCCTAATCCGGTAATAACCTATTCTAAAACAAGGGGGGAAAAGTAAATGTAATTCTAATCTAAAATAACTAACTAAAATCCTAACTAAATGTATGATTCGGGAATAGATCAACCCCAGTACCACTGTGAACACTTAATACATAACAAGTCTCTGAAATCACCCGAACAAATGAAAGTGCCGGATATCCTGCCGGATAGTTTTTGCACGGCATGTTCAAAGACGTTGAATATGCCGGACAGAACCAACCCGGCACTAGACCCGGCAAGAACGAAATGTGAATTTTTATCCCAGTTTCGAAGCCCGAAAACAAGGACTCACTATCCAAATTCGAACCCAACAATCTCTCGTCAGTATTCGACTGAAATAATGAAAATGGATAAGGTTATTCAACTCTTTCGGTGTTGTCATCTACACCTCTGCATCTAACAACGGTGGAAGACCACTAAGATTCTTTAACCAAAAACACTCTTGTCTTTTGAACCTCAAGTGAAATTTAGAAGATAGGAGAACAAGTAGCGAACTCATTCTGCCTTATATGGAAATCTGAATCTTAGAAAAACTTGGGAATATATATATTGAATGATCAAAGTGTTTACAAGGAAGAACTCATCCCTAACCAAAACTAACAAGGATTCTGCATCACCATCCACACAACTACAAGAAGAGAATACAAAGAGGGAGAAGGAGATGTTAATAGCCTTAACCCGTCAAGGTCTTCTTCTTCTTTTGCGTGGATGGATCTGCAGACGTTCCTTGGACACCAACACTTGGAGTGGGGCGGAAACTGAGATGTGAATGGAGTATAATATGGTGTTGAAGTGTGTTGAATTGTAGCCTTCCTCGGCCTATTTATAGGCATCCAAATGACTCTTGCCGGGCGTCGTGCCGGGTCCCCAATAGCCGGCACACGTGTTAAATGCGCCCAACTGCTAACGGTCGAAACCGTCGATATCCGTGCGAAACAGTGCTTATGCCGGGTAGGACTTACCCGGCATCACATCCGGCAGCGGTTGGAAAACACGTGGATCACATGTGCTGTCGTATGGTCAATCGAGGCGATTTTACACTTATGCCGGATAACATTTACCCGGCATAACATCCGGCAAGGCTTCTTTCTGTTCTGTACTTATGCCGTGCAGAAACTACCCGGCATGGAGTCCGGCTTCAATCTTAACTTTTGCCTAGAAAATCATTCCTTGCACAGAAAACTCATAAAAACATAAGATTGTACAAATATTATACTTTAACACATAATTAGCATAAATAACATAAATATAACTTTATTTAGATAAATATAATACTAAATCTAGTGCATGAAATATGATAAGTCTGCGGCTTATCAAGGCCCTACACTTACCTTTTGCTAGTCCTCGAGCAAAACAAGATTAGAAAGAACTAATTACTTATGCACAAAACAGATAAACTTTAAAATGAAATGTAGATAAATATTCTCAACTCTAAGACTCTAATTCATAAGTATCACTTAATCTACCTTATTCTATCAAAACATACTAATGGGTATAAAACAAGGAATTTTCAAAACCGATCAAAAGCTTTTGGGCTATTTTGCATAAGGGATTTTTGTATCTCTCCTTTTTCCGGTTTCCATCATTCAGCTCTATTTTTCAAGAGTTTCTGAATGTGGCCAAGACTCTCATCAATGGTTTTTATGAATCAGCCCTATTTTGCAAGGGTTTCTGAATCAACCATGATTTTTTGCATTGAAGAACTGGGAATTTAGGAGAAAAATAAAAGGAAAAACTCTCGTTTCTTGCTTTTATTCTGAGGCACTTTTGCAACCTCAAGGAATATATTGCTTTTCCTTTGGAAGAAGATTTTTTTTCTTTTTTTTCTTTTTCTTCTTCTTCTTCTTTCTTTTGCACAAAAACCCTTTTTAAGATTTTCACCCATAAGGTTTTTCACGATTTTGAAAGAAAAGAATAACACCCAGAAGTATATACAGGAAAGAATTAGGAGAAAGATCATATACTCATGTTAAACAAAAAGAATCAAAAAGTTAAAAACAGGAATCTATAAGTCATTAGAAAACTTACCTCTTGAGAGAACAAGCTTTTAGTCATTCCTAATCTTATCTCGATCAAAAACATGCAAAAAGTTTAGTAAAACATCGATAAAACTCACAACTTATGCATATTAATAAAAACTTATTTTTTTAAGGGGGGTCCCTGCCCTACACTTGGCAGGAACACTGTCCCCAGTGTTCGAAAGAGAACAAAAATGTTTTTTTTTTTTAATAAGAAACTAAAATAACTAGGCTGAAAATATTGACGAAAACAAATCATATATATAAAAAAAATTAAATGTAAGAAAGGCTCCCCTTTGACATTGAAGGTGTGAGGAGGACCCGCCCTACACTTAGCCTTTTAGGCTACTTGGCGTTATCTGAGATCCTTGGTAGAATGGTGACCGAATTCGCATGCTCCCGTGGATTGGTTTGCGTTTGGGATGGGAGTTGACCTTGCTGTCTTGGTTGCATCAGAAGTTGCTGTAATTGCAACTGCAACGATTTGTGCTCCTTGCGAATGGTCGAGATCTCGTTGTGAGCATCCTGGGTCTTGTTCATCAGGGCTGACATCATGTCACGAAGTTCAGCCATTTCAGCCTCTGATGATGATGCAGGGTGGGATGGTCTGAATTGCCTTGGACCTCCCTGGTAGCCGGCTTGACTCTGAAAGTGTTGAGGGGATTGGTTCCCCTGTTGCCAAGGCTGCCGATACCCATGGTTACTCACATAATAGACTTCCTCAACATTCTGAAAGTCTGGAATGTCAGGGCTCGAAGCGTGTGGTCGTGCACTAACCACGTTCGCTTGTTGAGGGAGTTTGTTCATTGCTATTTGCTCCACCACTTTCTGTAGAGCACTAACCTTCGTTGACGTCTGGGCATTACTCTCCAATAACTGCTCATGACTTTGCATCAATTTGTCGAATTTGGAGTTGCCCTCTTCTACTTGAAATAAACCAGCGGTGCCACCCCTGGTTCCACCTGTGGCCCAATCTCTTATCTCTTCACAAAGAGATTCAACTCCACTAAGGAATTGATCTCCAGGCTTTTTCAATATGTCTGCACCAAGGGAAGAAAGGATCATGGTCTTACATTGGTTGACCAATCCCTTGTAAAACAACTGAGATAGTTGTTCCTTGGTGAGGCCGTGGTGTGGACATGTGCGTAGCAACCCTTTGAATCTGTCCCAAGTCTCACAGATGTTCTCCGAGCTGGGTTGTCTAAAGTTGTATATGTCGGCGATCATCTCCAGGGTGCGACTTGGAGGCATGAACTTATCATAAAACTTGGTTGCCATGTCCTCCCATGTGGTGATGGTACTAGGGGATAGACTGTGGTACCATTTGCTGGCGTTCCCCGTAAGACTATGGGGGAAGAGAGCAAGTCTGGCGTATTGGAGGACATTATTTGTGGAGGTTAGGCTGTTTGTGTGCTGTAGAAATTTGGTGACGTGGAGCAAAGCATCGTCCGGATTTGTACCATCAAACAAACCCAATTCCTTGATGCATCGGATTTGATGATATGGCTTGAGTTTTTGCCATTCATCATATTCTTGGTTTGAGGAAGGAGAGGAAGGTCGATTGCTGGTTTCTGGCCTTGGTTGGAAGGCCTGTTTATATTTCGGACGGTAGGTGCTGCCATTGGTGTAGGATCTGCTTCTTGTAGGGTTCGTTGTTGCCTTAAAGTTTGAAGCAGGGTTCTCTCGATCTCCGGATCAGGGTTGGCTAAATTGTCAGGAGTACTTGTTGACCGAAGAAGCATTCACTTGGATAACTTCAGGAGGAGCAAAAGAAAATGTTATAATATTTCATAAAAATAAAAGAAATAATATTTAGATTGTCAGGAAATCCATATGTACAACATTTGACAAACTTGAATATGCCGGATATAATGCCGGGTATCACATATCCGGCATCGGACTTCCTCCGAATATGCCGGGTATAAGAGGCCCGGCATGCAGCGCGGCACATTCAAATTTGCAAAACTAAGGGCGAAATAAATCAAAGAATAAAGAATTAAAGAATGGAATTTGTTGAATGTGCCGGTTACGAGACATCCGGCATGCATCCGGCCTATTCAACAGGAAAACAAAATGAACAAAATCATTAAAGAATCAAGAATAAAGAATAGGGCGTTTTACCGAATTTAGGACTTGGACTAATTCCAAGTCCCCGGCAACGGCGCCAATTTGCTAACAGAGAAATTGTTAGGATAAATATATACAAAAAGAATAAAATAAATAACTAATCCTACAACTCTACTACGGGTAGCAAAATAAAACCCGGTCGGAGTATAGTGTAAATATATTACGACCGAGAGTATCGAACCCAAGGGACTTATAGAAAACTAGTCCTAATCCGGTAATAACCTATTCTATAATAACAAGGGGGGAAAAGTAAATGTAATTCTAATCTAAAATAACTAACTAAAATCCTAACTAAATGTATGATTCGGGAATAGATCAACCCCAGTACCACTGTGAACACTTAATACATAAAAGTCTCTGAAATCACCCGAACAAATGAAAGTGCGGATATCCTGCCGGATAGTTTTTTGCACGGCATGTTCAAAGACGTTGAATATGCCGGACAGAACCAACCCGGCACTAGACCCGGCAAGAACGAAATGTGAATTTTTATCCCAGTTTCGAAGCCCGAAAACAAGGACTCACTATCCAATTCGAACCCAACAATCTCTCGTCAGTATTCGACTGAAATAATGAAAATGGATAAGGTTATTCAACTCTTTCGGTGTTGTCATCTACACCTCTGCATCTAACAACGGTGGAAGACCACTAAGATTCTTTAACCAAAAACACTCTTGTCTTTTGAACCTCAAGTGAAATTTAGAAGATAGGAGAACAAGTAGCGAACTCATTCTGCCTTATATGGAAATCTGAATCTTAGAAAAACTTGGGAATATATACTGAATGATCAAAGTGTTACAAGGAAGAACTCATCCCTAACCAAAACTAACAAGGATTCTGCATCACCATCCACACAACTACAAGAAGAGAATACAAAGAGGGAGAAGGAGATGATGTTAATAGCCTTAACCGTCAAGGTCTTCTTCTCTTTTGCGTGGATGGATCTGCAGACGTTCCTTGGACACCAACACTTGGAGTGGGCGGAAACTGAGATGTGAATGGAGTATAATATGGTGTTGAAGTGTGTTGAATTGTAGCCTTCCTCGGCCTATTTATAGGCATCCAAATGACTCTTGCCGGGCGTCGTGCCGGGTCCCCAATAGCCGGCACACGTGTTAAATGCGCCCAACTGCTAACGGTCGAAACCGTCGATATCCGTGCGAAACAGTGCTTATGCCGGGTAGGACTTACCCGGCATCACATGGCAGCGGTTGGAAAACACGGGATCACTGTGCTGTCGTATGGTCAATCGAGGCGATTTTACACTTATGCCGGATAACATTTACCCGGCATAACATCCGGCAAGGCTTCTTTCTGTTCTGTACTTATGCCGTGCAGAAACTACCCGGCCATGGAGTCCGGCTTCAATCTTAACTTTTGCCTAGAAAAATCATTCCTTGCACAGAAAACTCATAAAAACATAAGATTGTACAAATATATACTTTAACACACATAATTAGCATAAATAACATAAATATAACTTTATTTAGATAAATATAATACTAAATCTAGTGCATGAAATATGATAAGTCTGCGGCTTATCAAGGCCTACACTTACCTTTTGCTAGTCCTCGAGCAAACAAGATTAGAAAGAACTAATTATATGCACAAAACAGAAAACTTTAAAATGAAATGTAGATAAATATTTCTCAACTCTAAGACTCTATTCATAAGTATCACTTAATCTACCTTATTCCTATCAAAATACTAATGGGTATAAAAACAAGAATTTCAAACCGATCAAAAGCTTTTGGGCTTTTGCATAAGGGATTTTGTATCTCTCCTTTTTCCGGTTTCCATCATTCAGCTCTATTTTTCAAGAGTTTCTGAATGTGGCCAAGACTCTCATCAATGGTTTTTATGAATCAGCCCTATTTTGCAAGGGTTTCTGAATCAACCATGATTTTTTTGCATTGAAGAACTGGGAATTTAGGAGAAAAATAAAAGGAAAAACTCTCGTTTCTTGCTTTTATTCTGAGGCACTTTTTGCAACCTCAAGGAATATATTGCTTTTCCTTTGGAAGAAGATTTTTTTCTTTTTTTTTTTTCTTCTTCTCTTCTTTCTTTTGCACAAAAACCCTTCTTAAGATTTTCACCCAAAAGAATTCTCACCATTTTGAAAAAGAAAAGAATAACACCCAGAAGTATAATAAGGAAAGAATTAGGAGAAAGATCATATACTCATGTTAAAAAAGAATCAAAAAGTTAAAAACAGGAATCTATAAGTCATTAGAGAGCTTACCTCTTGAGAGAACAAGCTTTTAGTCATTCCTAATCTTATCTCGATCAAAAACATGCAAAAGTTTAGTAAAACATGAATAAAACGCAAAACTTATGCATATTATTAAAAACTTATTTTTTTAAGGGGGGTCCCTGCCCTACACTTGGCAGGAACACTGTCCCCAGTGTTCGAAAGAGAACAAAAATTTTTTTTTTTTTAATAAGAAACTAAAATAACTAGGTTGAAAATATTGACGAAAACAAATCATATATATAAAAAAGAAATTAAATGTAAGAAAGGCTCCCCTGTTTGACATTGAAGGTGTGAGGAGGACCCGCCCTACACTTAGCCTTTTAGGCTACTTGGCGTTATCTGAGATCCTTGGTAGAATGGTGACCGAATTCGCATGCTCCCGTGGATTGGTTTGCGTTTGGGACGGAAGCTGACCTTGCTGTCTTGGTTGCATCAGAAGTTGCTGTAATTGCAACTGCAACGATTTGTGCTCCTTGCGAATGGTCGAGATCTCGTTGTGAGCATCCTGGGTCTTGTTCATCAGGGCTGACATCATGTCACGAAGTTCAGCCATTTCAGCCTCTGATGATGATGCAGGGTGGGATGGTCTGAATTGCCTTGGACCTCCCTGGTAGCCGGCTTGACTCTGAAAGTGTTGAGGGGTTGGTTCCCCTGTTGCCATGGCTGCCGATACCCTTGGTTACTCACATAGACTTCCTCAACATTCTGAAAGTCTGGAATGTCGGGGCTCGAAGCGTGTGGTCGTGCACTAACCACGTTCGCTTGTTGAGGAAGTTTGTTCATTGCTATTGCTCCACCACTTTCTGTAGAGCACTAACCTTCGTTGACGTCTGGGCATTACTCTCCAATAACTGCTCATGACTTTGCATCAATTTGTCGAATTTGGAGTTGCCCTCTTCTACTTGAATAAACCAGCGGTGCCACCCCTGGTTCCACCTGTGGCCCATCTCTTATCTCTTCACAAAGAGATTCAACTCCACTAAGGAATTGATCTCCAGGCTTTTTCAATATGTCTGCACCAAGGGAGGAAAGGATCATGGTCTTGCATTGGTTGACCAATCCCTTGTAAAACAACTGAGATAGTTGTTCCTTGGTGAGGCCGTGGTGTGGACATGTGCGTTGCAACCCTTGAATCTGTCCCAAGTCTCACAGATGTTCTCCGAGCTAGGTTGTCTAAAGTTGTAAATGTCGGCGATCATCTCCAGGGTGCGACTTGGGGCATGAATTGTCATAAAACTTGGTTGCCATGTCCTCCCATGTGGTGATGGTACTGGGGGATAGACTGTGGTACCATTTGCTGGCGTTCCCCGTAAGACTATGGGGGAAGAGAGCAAGTCTGGCGTATTGGAGGACATTTTGTGGAGGTTAGGCTGTTTGTGTGCTGCAAGAATTTGGTGATGGAGCAAAGCATCGTCCGGGTTTGTACCATCAAACAACCCAATTCCTTGATGCATCGATTTGATGATATGGCTTAAGTTTTTGCCATTCATCATATTCGTTTTGAGGAAGGAGAGGAGGTCGATTGCGGGTTTTGGCCTTGGTTGGAAGGCCTGTTTATATTTCGGACGGTAGGTGCTGCCATTGGTGTAGGATCTGCTTCTTGTAGGGTTCGTTGTTGCCTTAAAGTTTGAAGCAGGGTTCTCTCGATCTCCGGATCAGGGTTGGCTAAATTGTCAGGAGTACTCGTTGACCGAAGAAGCATTCACTTGGATAACTTCAGGAGGAGCAAAAGAAAATGTTATAATATTTCATAAAAATAAAAGAAATAATATTTAGATTGTCAGGAACTCCAAATGTACAATTTTGACAAACTTGAATATGCCGGATATAATGCCGGGTATCACTTATCCGGCATCGGACTTCCTCCGAATATGCCGGGTATAAGAGGCCCGGCATGCAGCGCGGCACATCCAAATTTGCAAAACTAAGGGCGAAATAAATCAAAGAATAAAAGAATTAAAGAATGGAATTTGTTGAATGTGCCGGTTACGAGACATCCGGCCATGCATCCGGCCTATTCAACAGGAAAACAAAATGAACAAAATCAATTAAAGAATCAAAGAATAAAGAATAGGGCGTTTTACCGAATTTAGGACTTGGACTAATTCCAAGTCCCCGGCAACGGCGCCAATTTGCTAACAGAGAATTTGTTAGGATAAATATATACAAAAAGAACAAAATAAATAACTAATCCTACAACTCTACTACGGGTAGCAAAATAAAACCCGGTCGGAGTATAGTGTAAATATATTACGACCGAGAGTATCGTACCCAAGGGACTTATAGAAAATTAGTCCTAATCCGGGCAAAAGCCTATTCTATAATAACAAGGGGGGAAAAGTAAATGTAATTCTAATCTAAAATAACTAACTAAAATCCTAACTAAATGTATGATTCGGGAATAGATCAACCCCAGTACCACTGTGAACACTTAATACATAACAAGTCTCTGAAATCACCCGAACAAATGAAAGTGCCGGATATCCTGCCGGATAGTTTTTGCACGGCATGTTCAAAGACGTTGAATATGCCGGACAGAACCAACCCGGCACTAGACCCGGCAAGAACGAAATGTGAATTTTTATCCCAGTTTCGAAGCCCGAAAACAAGGACTCACTATCCAAATTCGAACCCAACAATCTCTCGTCAGTATTCGACTGAAATAATGAAAATGGATAAGGTTATTCAACTCTTTCGGTGTTGTCATCTACACCTCTGCATCTAACAACGGTGGAAGACCACTAAGATTCTTTAACCAAAAACACTCTTGTCTTTTGAACCTCAAGTGAAATTTAGAAGATAGGAGAACAAGTAGCGAACTCATTCTGCCTTATATGGAAATCTGAATCTTAGAAAAACTTGGGAATATATATATTGAATGATCAAAGTGTTTACAAGGAAGAACTCATCCCTAACCAAAACTAACAAGGATTCTGCATCACCATCCACACAACTACAAGAAGAGAATACAAAGAGGGAGAAGGAGATGTTAATAGCCTTAACCCGTCAAGGTCTTCTTCTTCTTTTGCGTGGATGGATCTGCAGACGTTCCTTGGACACCAACACTTGGAGTGGGGCGGAAACTGAGATGTGAATGGAGTATAATATGGTGTTGAAGTGTTGAATTGTAGCCTTCCTCGGCCTATTTATAGGCATCCAAATGTGTCTTGCCGGGCGTCGTGCCGGGTCCCCAATAGCCGGCACACGTGTTAAATGCGCCCAACTGCTAACGGTCGAAACCGTCGATATCCGTGCGAAACAGTGCTTATGCCGGGTAGGACTTACCCGGCATCACATCCGGCAGCGGTTGGAAAACACGTGGATCACATGTGCTGTCGTATGGTCAATCGAGGCGATTTTACACTTATGCCGGATAACATTTACCCGGCATAACATCCGGCAAGGCTTCTTTCTGTTCTGTACTTATGCCGTGCAGAAACTACCCGGCATGGAGTCCGGCTTCAATCTTAACTTTTGCCTAGAAAATCATTCCTTGCACAGAAACTCATAAAAACATAAGATTGTACAAATATTATACTTTAACACATAATTAGCATAAATAACATAAATATAACTTTATTTAGATAAATATAATACTAAATCTAGTGCATGAAATATGATAAGTCTGCGGCTTATCAACCGGCCCGCATAAGCCCTTACCACCACATCAAACACCACAGGCCCACATAAGCCCTTACCTTTACATCAAACACCATACCCCACCGATGGCATGTTCATCTCCTAGGAGATAAATTACAAGTTCAAAGTCTATGGTTAGGAAATGATAATTTCGCTTTCCTTTTCATTAAACAGATTATTCTTTAAACACTACCACGTTTGGCACCTCTTTCAGCAATTTCTTGTTTTGGACAAATTTCCTACATACACTTTGATCGTATTTTGACATGCACATCCTCATTGCCACGTTTGGCACTTTCATAATTAACTTTCATCATGACCATTGCATATATTCGTATGAGACTCCTCGTCATAATTCAGGGATACAGATTCTCAGCCGAAGATACAGATTCTCAGCCGAAGATACAGATTCTTCAGGGATACAGATTCTCAGCCGAAGATACAGATTCTTCAGGGATACAGATTCTCAGCCGAAGGTACAGATTCTTCAGGGATACAGATTCTCAGCCGAAGGTACAGATTCTTCAGGGATACAGATTCTCAGCCGAAGTGTAATACCCCGGATCTAAAAATGGTGATGAATTTACTCTAATAAAATTATTAAGGGCCTAATGGTGCCTAAAGAGTATTGGTAAAAAGAATAAAACCAAAAGAAAAGAGAAAACGCTTGAAAAGCGAAAAACGCTAAAATGCGCGTTAAATGAGTATAAGAGATATATAATCTCGTAAGGGTCCGAGATGGATTCCTAAGGCTTATTTAGGCCTAATTAGTATACGGGAATGATTCCCGAAGAAAACGGATCCAAATAATGGATTAAAACGCTAATTAAGCATAAAAGCACGTTTTTCGAGAAAACCCGAAAACGTGACTTTAAGTGGTCAAATGGACCCGTAAAAATTATAGTTGATTAAATAACTATAATTAAGTATTAATGGAAGCTTAATAACCATTAAAATTAATTAAACGAGAAAATTCCGGAAAACGGACCCGGTAAGTGAATAGTGACGAAACCGGGAGACGAAACGCGTTTAATTCGAAAAGTCGAAAAACGACCCGGGTCACTACTAAGGTGGGGCCGGTTTTAATTGGTACACATACACACATTTAAATAAACAAGCTAGTTTATTTAGTCACAAAAGGACAAAATAATAAAGTAAGGGAGTGAATAGTTAAATGGGGCTTTAATACCCTCACTCCCCTATTCTCTTCTAACACTCACGGTAATTTCTTTCCCCACCAGAGCCTTCTTCTTCCTCCTATGTCGATCGACGATTTCACAAGTGAGCACACAGCCCTCCTTCTTCCTCCATTAACTCACTCATCTCTTCACCAAACCTCACAAAACTACTACCGTTAGATTCGTATCGACGAGGGCTACGTTTTCCACCCTTCAAAAGCTTGAAACATTCATCTTCATCTCCATGGAAGTAGGCCATTTTAGAGCTTAAAGAAGTGTTTTTGAGTCTCCAACATCTTCTGGATACTCAAAGGTAAAAAGAAAGTCAAAAGCTCTTCATTTCTAGCTAGTTCTTCCAATTTTGGGAAATTCCCTCACGTTGAAATTTTCCCCCATGTCCAGCCGGTTCTTCTTGTTTTGAGGAGTGCTGGAACTTCACCATTTCGATTGCCTAGGCCCTTCACTTGGACACTTGAAGGTAATCTCTAAGCTAAACCCTAAAAACTAGCTCTTGTAATAATAGTTTTGTGAGGGAAAAAATTGAATTAATGAGCTTAATTGTGTATATGGGGATATGATTGTAGAGGGCAATCTAGACCCCCCCTTGTGTGTTGTGAAAACAAGGAAAGAAAGAGAGAGCAAGAGAAAGAGAAAGAAGAGGGGTGAAAACCGAAATGAAAAAGGTAAAGAGCTCACCTTGTGTTGGTTTTATTTTCCTTGTGAAACTTATGTGGGTGTTGCATAAACAACCTTGAACTTGAGTAGTAATGATACTACAATATTGTTAGTTGAATGAGATTGTTTTAATGTGGTTTAAGTGTGCAAACAAACCTAGGAAACTAAGCTAGTCATATGTGAGAACCATGGGAATTTGATGTGTTATTGGTGCCTAAACAAAACAGGGGTGAAGATTGTGTTTGTGAGTACATTTAGTGTGGTGAAAATGCTAAGGAAAGCAAGTAGGTGCTGTCAAAATTTGCCTAGGAATGGATAAGTTTGAGTGTTTATTATAAGGAAAAACTAAGTGGTTTAAGGAGATTCAAGTGGGTGGTTAATGATTTGGAAACCAAACAAGGAGAAGTGTGTGTGAGGAGTAGAAATAAGGTCAACTGAAGTGTTGGAAATGGCATTATTTGAATGGTAAAAGAGGGAGCTAAATCTGTTGCAAGAAGTGAAGACAAGAGAACTAGTTATGAAAGTGTAAGTGATTTTGAGTAAGAATTTGGGTAAGGGTTTCACCCATGAATTAATGAGTTTTAGAGCATGTTTTAAGGTGATTAAACATGTAGAAATATTGTGGAAAGATTAGGGAAAGGTTGGAGGTGGATTAAGGATTGAAATGGGGTTGAAAAACAATGTGAGTTGCAGGTTTTAGCAGGGTCCGGGACCTAGTCCATGGACAAGGACCCGGACCACCCCCTAAAATAAGGCCGAGACTGAACAATCAAGCTGGTCCGGGACTTGGGATAGGGACAAGGTCCCGGACCATATATAAATTTCACCCGAGAGTTTAGTTTGCAATTGGTCCGGGACTTAGGGTAAGTACCAAGTCCCGGACCACCCCCAGAAACCTACAGAGAGTTTTAAAGGTTGTAAATGATGGGGGTTTGAATGTTAATGATGTTATAAGATGTTAAGGCCGTGTTTGGTAACATGTAAAGGCCTTAAGAAGTGTAAGAAAGTGTTAGAAGTGTTTGAGAAGTGAGAACTCAAATGAACAAGAGTGAAACCAAGGTAACGGGATAACGGGGTAACTACGGGAATAACATTTAATTATGTTCCGTATGATCTTAGTATTAATAATAATGTTTGAAACATTATCAGAGAGTCGTGCGTGACCCGAGCATGGTGAGATTCCACGGTAAAGTAAAAACCCCGGTGAAAGGTATGATTTTCTCATGCCCCGTATGCTAACCGAGTTACTCTGATTTGTGTGTTTGTGTGCCGGCTTAATCAAGATTAAAGCATGAAACTAATCCCTTGTTTGATTATGCATGCATTGTTGTATGTTGTATGAACTAACATACTTGTATGCCGGTGTGGTCTAACATAGTGTATAGACCGACTCATAGAGAGTAGTGAATGACTAGAAACCCGTAGATTGGGTAGTCTCACGAACAATGGTAACATGCAAACACACACAAGCTATCGATTGAAGTATAACGATAACGCAAACATATGAACTCCCTAAAATGTGAGGAGATGTACGGGTTGAGTATATACCCGATAACGGTTAGAGAACCTTATTGAAACAATCCACGAAATAAATATGAGTGGAGAGATAAATGACCTCCATCGAGAGGATTGAAGTTAGTCCAATAATGTGAACTTATAAGAAAGGTAAAAGAGACCTAAGGGATTATGTAACTCCCTTGAGACATGGTCGACCTCCTATATGAGGGTTTTACCCGGTATAAGAAAATATCCAAAAGTATAAGTATATGAATGTGAGGGTAACCCTTAAACCTAAGATTACCCGAAATTAAGTAAAGTTCCCAAGGTCATTAGAAACATCGAGAATGATGCTCCTAGACTAATATACATGATATTATTATAACTCCGAGAGAGGAGTGTACGGGAACGAGAGTAGTCCGAGAGTAGTCGGACCTAAGTAAAAGAGATAGGAACTAAGAGAGAGTTCCGTGAGCTAGTTGAACCTTCCCACCATGCTAGACCCAGAGTAGGGTCGAAACCGGGGAAGTAAGACTATGCTAGAGAGCCATGAGTTTTGGCTTAAGTATGTATAAGAGTAACAAGCGTGACGTAGGAGACCTGTAGTGTCTCGAGAATCTACAAGAGCTTGAGTATGAATGACCCAAGAGTGTGGGTGAGTTATAAATAACCCAAGAGTGTGGGTGAGATAATGAGTATAAATAACCCGAGAGAAAGGGGTGAGTATATGAATGTGTAACCCGAGAGAATGGGTAAGTATAAGAATGAGTAGCCCAAGAGAATGGGTGTGTATACGAATAAGTAACCCGAGAGAGCGGGTGAGGTATCGAATAAGTAAACAAGGCATAGTGAGGAATAACCCTCAATGTCTAAGAGTAACCAGTTACCACTAACAACATTGTTATGTTAGTTAGGAATCGTGTTCCGTGATTGGATGTAGATTCCTTGTGTGATATACATATATATTGTATTGCCATGATGCATGTTGTTTGATTAAAATGAACTCCATGTATATCCGACCCAAAGTAGTCGGCGTACCGCGGTTAGCACGCGGTATATGCGAATTTCATGCGCAGCGTAAGCTGACCCCCTAGGGGGAACGTTTTTAGTGTGCAGGTACTTGAAGCTGACCACCGTTCGAGAGAGTAGGACGGGGACTGCTGTGAGCATGGGTAGTTAGATTGTAATTACTTATGCGTTTGAATGAGGTGTAAAGTCCGAGTATGTTATCGGCATCCGTATATTGTAGACTCGGTATAGTAGAGATATGAATTGAGTATTGTATTGTATGAAGTACTCGGTTGTTCCAGTTCATCAGACCGTTACGGTATGTAAGAAAGGCCTGGTTAGCCACATGGGTGGCTAACGGCGTTGTTTCACCCCTCGTTGTAATTAGAGTTCCGCTGCGTGAGTAGGAGTAATTAGTAATAGTTTAAGAGGTAATGACGAGATTAACGGTTGGGGTGTTACAAAAATGGTATCAGAGCGAAGTATCGCTCTGATGACTGGAAATACCGAGCTTAGGAAATACCGAGTTAGGATATAGAGACTTAGGGCTAAGGGTTGAGTGGTAGCGTGAGAGATGCGCTAGATAGGAACTTCCAGTATGATCTGGATACCTACAATACCATACCCGCCCTCCACAACCCCCGAATTGAAAGCTTGGGGAAGAACGCCAGAGAGACGGGGAAACCCAATCTGGCAGTTATTTAATATCTCAATATGAACCAGAACCTGTCATGCGGTAGATCCCGAGAACCGGAAATCCCGGAGACGGATCCCGCTGGAACGACAATAACCGCACTTAATGGCGAGGGAACGAGACATCCTAATCCAAGGAGACCAGAATTTGTGGCAGCCTGGGGCGACATGCTTAGCAGTCGCGAGAACCTAGCTGGCCGAGCAGTAGCAAGAAGAAAGCACCAACCGTGCAAGAAGGCGGATTAATGAGAAGCAATGATAATAACAAAAACCGAGACACATGTCTACGGACCGCCATAACTAAATAATACCATCAACGGTACACTAACCGACTAAGAATCTAGTCAAGAGTAGATGCTCCCACCCTGCCACACCCAAAGAGATTGCAATACTTAACGGATACAGCTTAGACAACTACGAGCATAACTACGGGATATACCCGAATAGGACTACAGAAGTAGTACCTAAATAAGTTAAACCTCGGTAACCACAGTAAAGACGTGGGAACGAGCAACGAGGTAAAGCATAAAATTAAAGTAATTAAGGAACTCCGAGAGTGGAGGAGCACCTAAATGAACGACAGTCATGTCAAGATGAGTGAGAAGCAGCTCTAAGGAGTAGTTATCCAACTAAAGAATCAAGGAAGAGCCGTCAAGGCTACCAGATACAATGTGAACAATACCGTGACCGGTATGAGTTAACCTAAAAACCGCCTGTACCGCGCACTTGCCTCGGCAAGTGCAGTAATAACGGGACCGTTAAGAAGAATCTTAACAAGTGACAAGTACTTAGCAAGTACCAAGATGGCGAACAAAGCCAATATAGCCACTTAAACCCTGAGAATTGTGAAACGAAACCTTGAAAAGGCATAACGGCCTGATCATTATATAAAGAACATACCAGTCAGCGAGAAGCTGGACTCGGTAAGAAACAGCCGGCATTGAAATGCCATGAAGAACTTACTTTTAAACTTGAACTTCCTTTCAGAACATAAAATTTTCCAAAAACCCCAAAGTTTTAAAACCAAACCAGTGAACCACGATAAGTTATTATAGGACCATATAAGAGGAGTTGGCAACAGAATACTTCACTTAGGCGTGACCGACACTACAAGTGTACACAAACGAGACATGGAACGACCGCACTCCAAAGGAGCTTGCGGGCCTGACAGACCAGTTATGAGTTAGTCGGGTAAGTGGTAACGTATCAATAAGATACTCCATGTATGTATACAAGTAGAGTACGGTACACGGGAAGTAGCCCACCCCATACTACGGACGAAAGAGCCAATTCAAACCAAGACAGTTGGACACCTCGAATGATCGAAGAACATAAGAAAGCTTACCAAGCTAAAGGAGTCAAGAATCCAGTAGGATGATGGAGCTAAGAACATAACGTTAAGAAGTGCGAGAAGCACAGAGTATTAAGCACAGACATTGGATATGTCTCAGGAAATACCTAATAACTGGGTGAATACCAGTGTAAATACTACGGCGAATGCCTAAATGAACTTATTAATGTACGATAAACGGGATAGAATTCCCTTTATACCTCACTGAAGAGAATAATGACCAGACCTAGAAGGTATTAGAAGGTACCAAGGATCTACCCAATAATGAGAGACATTACAACCCTAAACGGGATAGTCAAGGACATAGCCGCAAGGCGAAGTCACAACTGAACATAACCATGAGTACAAGCCAGATGTAATGGCATTACTCAGTAACACCCAGGAGCAATCCGAGAAGGGTGCCGGAGTCAACAGTACTTGAACGAAACATCGTGTTGAGAACACAAGTGTTTAAGCAAACACTCGGGTAAAACCCGAAGGGATCCCTTGTAACACGGGATACCCTAAATTGCTAGAGGGCATGAATTAATACCTAGTAAAAAGGGCCTTCCAAGTACGGAAGAGTGGTGAAACTACCATATCAAAGAGCCCATAATACCTCCTAACCATTTAATGGTACGGAGAAAAGAAACCTATATAAACAGCCGCATGGAGCATGCTCGAGGCAAGGTGGCTTGTAAGCCGATAAAACAACTACAATGTAGATAAACATTGAACTAAGCATAAAGGCATAGAAGAAACAGTGGAGAATAAACCTACCTTAGAGTGGGGATACCACTTGTTACTGTGGGGCCTAGGGAGCGGCAATTGCGTGAATCCTCCAGAGAAAGGCTACCACGTAGGCATGAAATGTGAAACCGCTAGAGCGGTGTAGTAAAACTTGAGCATGTGTATATTGCCAAGGAGCATATGAACTATAGTAGTGTGTAAAGAGGAACCTTGATGGCAGTACAAAGGAAACCGATAGAGTAATCGGATGAGTAGTGAACACTGTATGTGTACAGTATGAACTGCAGAATGAGCAGTGCGCAAGTGCGCAGAGAGATTTAAAGAGTAACGTATTTCATTGAGCCAAGTGAATGGCAAGCCATAGTGTAAATGGCGGGAGTACATGAGCAGAAGCTAAAGTAGTAGCGGATGCCATAAAAATGAGAAGACAAGGTACGCAGTAAGCGACCATTGTAAGAGTATATTCGGATAGTGATTAGAGTTGATGAAGAAATGTGGTAAAGGAGACATGTTCATTCCTATCTCATGAGAGATTTACTGTCAAGGGTTTACGCTGCTGCACTCTGTATGACTGAGTGTTTTGGTATTGCACTTGTGCGGTAATGATCAAGTGGGAGAGCCAGGAATTGAGAAATGTCAACGAAGCCTGTTGAGTGAGAATCTAGAGAGATAACCGTGCGGCCATTGGCCAAAGATGCACAAAGAACGTGGGCAGTAACCCACAGGGCCCAGGATCGATATGTGGAAAAATGCAGAGTAGTATGAATGAAGAACTCTGGTACAGAACCAAGAAACAAACATAATCCATGAGCCACTATTAAACGAGGAAGCACTACATGCTAAGTAGTAGCTTGACCTCAACCGACAACAAGTCGGGAAAAATAAGTGAATAATCACAAAGGTATACAGTGTTATACGAAGTAGATTCCCAGAGAACTGGAGAGACAATCTAAAATTCATCGAATTCGCATACGGTAAGAGATACCAAGCGACGATTGAAATACATGGAGAATACCAAAGAGCAAATTAAGCTCTAGTTATCAGGTCACGCAGCAGAAGCTTGTGGACCGTGATTCAGGGTTAAATATACCTATGTCATAAACCCCTTGAAGCCTTAGAGGCTAAAACCGAACCCGGTTATGAGTTAATTAACCGTACTGAAGTTAAAACACTTCATAATACTCGAATTAATGAACCAATGTTCAGTGATAACATATGGTTGGTTACGCGGGCGTAACCCCTTTTAAGGGGGGTAGGGCGAGAAACCGCTTAGAGTATGTTTTACGTATTGGTGCGTAAACTACTATGTGCATAGCAAAAAGAAATTGTTTTGATGATTGGAACTATGTTACATAAACATGTTACCCATTCATTGTGTAATATGAGTATTGTGCATGAGAGATGCAAGTGTATGTAATATATGAAAAGAGGAGTAGAGAAACTCCTAGGGAATGAGAATCCCTATAGTATATGTCTAGTGAGATTAGACATGAGTTATGATGAGTATGAATCGGCATGAAACCGATGTGTAACCTAAGAGGGAGTGAGTTCCCTAGGTGATTTTATTTGAGAATGATAGATGGAGTGAGTTCCATCCTTTGGAGTTGTATGTTATGTGTTTTAAATTGAGCAACAATTTGAGTAAAGAAGCCATAAGTATGGAATACCTAGGTAAAGTAGTGAAGCAATGAGATGACAAATGACCTAAGTACTAGGAACTAGAGATTAATTGAAACAAATTGTTTCGTGAATATGACTAGAAAGAGTAAAAGATAGAAAACAAAAATGTTTGACTATCTGATTGTTTGAAACTGACGTGGGAGGTGGAACTTGATCTGCTAGCGATCAAGGGAAACCGAACACAAATTGGGGTGGAAGGATAGTTCAACACTGATGCTGATCACATCAGGGTTGGATGATTCTGAAGCTCCCTATAGTGGTCACAAGTAATCACGCTAAGAAGGATACAACTACCATAAACCGGATTTGGAGTTGTGTGATGTTTTAAAAAGAATTTTCAAACAGATTTTGAAAAAGAATTTTCTTCAAGTATGAGAGATGGAAATGAAACTGGTTTTGAAACCGCTATCACCCGCCGATGGCTGAGCCTTAAGTCTTGATGACCGGTAGAACGGTGGGCGTGTATTAGTTTTGAAACCATTGCACCGTACGTGCGGCGGTCCTAAGTGACCGGTTGGGGCGGTGTCAGTGTGTGATTTTTCCAAAGGCAGCGGGACGGGGAGAGTACCCTGAGAGTTCCTGTGTTGAGTGAGTCAACCAGAGTGCCTGAGGATATGTATATGTGTAATTTTGATCAGAACCGAAGGGACCGTGGGCCAGAGAGAGTAAGTGCCCATTTGTCATGAAACGGCCGTGAACCAGAAAGAGTAAGTGTTCAACGTGACCGGTACCTGAGGGATCAGTAGTATATACTCAATATGGATTCGAGGACTGTAGTGCCTTCTTGTCTTCGGACCGATTCCATGGAGAGAGTAAAAAGAGTATTTTTGATTGCTATACATGCTGTGATATGTGTGTGGTATGTGTAGTATGAAATGAGACAGACTTGTGGAGTGTAGGGTTATACACGTATTATAACCTTGGCATGTAGCCATGAGAGTAACCATCTAGATTCACCAACTTTGAGGACAAAGTTCCTAAGGGGGGTAGATTGTAATACCCCGGATCTAAAAATGGTGATTAAATTACTCTAATAAAATTATTAAGGGCCTAATGGTGCCTAAAGAGTATTGGTAAAAAGAATAAAACCAAAAGAAAAGAGAAAACGCTTGAAAAGCGAAAAACGCTAAAATGCGCGTTAAATGAGTATAAGAGATATATAATCTCGTAAGGGTCCGAGATGGATTCCTAAGGCTTAGTTAGGCCTAATTAGTATACGGGAATGATTCCCGAAGAAAACGGATCCAAATAATGGATTAAAACGCTAATTAAGCATAAAAGCACGTTTTTCGAGAAAACCCGAAAACGTGACTTTAAGTGGTCAAATGGACCCGTAAAAATTATAGTTGATTAAATAACTATAATTAAGTATTAATGGAAGCTTAATAACCATTAAAATTAATTAAACGAGAAAATTCCGGAAAACGGACCCGGTAAGTGAATAGTGACGAAACCGGGAGACGAAACGCGTTTAATTCGAAAAGTCGAAAAACGACCCGGGTCACTACTAAGGTGGGGCCGGTTTTAATTGGTACACATACACACATTTAAATAAACAAGCTAGTTTATTTAGTCACAAAAGGACAAAATAATAAAGTAAGGGAGTGAATAGTTAAATGGGGCTTTAATACCCTCACTCCCCTATTCTCTTCTAACACTCACGGTAATTTCTTTCCCCACCAGAGCCTTCTTCTTCCTCTGTCGATCGACGATTTCACAAGTGAGCACACAGCCCTCCTTCTTCCTCCATTAACTCACTCATCTCTTCACCAAACCTCACAAAACTACTACCGTTAGATTCGTATCGACGAGGGCTACGTTTTCCACCCTTCAAAAGCTTGAAACATTCATCTTCATCTCCATGGAAGTAGGCCATTTTAGAGCTTAAAGAAGTGTTTTTGAGTCTCCAACATCTTCTGATACTCAAAGGTAAAAAGAAAGTCAAAAGCTCTTCATTTCTAGCTAGTTCTTCCAATTTTGGGAAATTCCCTCACGTTGAAATTTTTCCCCATGTCCAGCCGGTTCTTCTTGTTTTGAGGAGTGCTGGAACTTCACCATTTCGATTGCCTAGGCCCTTCACTTGGACACTTGAAGGTAATCTCTAAGCTAAACCCTAAAAACTAGCTCTTGTAATAATAGTTTTGTGAGGGAAAAATTGAATTAATGAGCTTAATTGTGTATATGGGGATATGATTGTAGAGGGCAATCTAGACCCCCCCTTGTGTGTTGTGAAAACAAGGAAAGAAAGAGAGAGCAAGAGAAAGAGAAAGAAGAGGGGTGAAAACCGAAATGAAAAAGGTAAAGAGCTCACCTTGTGTTGGTTTTATTTTCCTTGTGAAACTTATGTGGGTGTTGTAAACAACCTTGAACTTGAGTAGTAATGATACTACAATATTGTTAGTTGAATGAGATTGTTTTAATGTGGTTTAAGTGTGCAAACAAACCTAGGAAACTAAGCTAGTCATATGTGAGAACCATGGGAATTTGATGTGTTATTGGTGCCTAAACAAAACAGGGGTGAAGATTGTGTTTGTGAGTACATTTAGTGTGGTGAAAATGCTAAGGAAAGCAAGTAGGTGCTGTCAAAATTTGCCTAGGAATGGATAAGTTTGAGTGTTTTATTATAAGGAAGAAACTAAGTGGTTTAAGGAGATTCAAGTGGGTGGTTAATGATTTGGAAACCAAACAAGGAGAAGTGTGTGTGAGGAGTAGAAATAAGGTCAACTGAAGTGTTGGAAATGGCATTATTTGAATGGTAAAAGAGGGAGCTAAATCTGTTGCAAGAAGTGAAGAAGACAAGAGAACTAGTTATGAAAGTGTAAGTGATTTTGAGTAAGAATTTGGGTAAGGGTTTCACCCATGAATTGATGAGTTTTAGAGCATGTTTTAAGGTGATTAAACATGTAGAAATATTGTGGAAAGATTAGGGAAAGGTTGGAGGTGGATTAAGGATTGAAATGGGGTTGAAAAACAATGTGAGTTGCAGGTTTTAGCAGGGTCCGGGACCTAGTCCATGGACAAGGACCCGGACCACCCCCTAAAATAAGGCCGAGACTGAACAATCAAGCTGGTCCGGGACTTGGGATAGGGACAAGGTCCCGGACCATATATAATTTCACCCGAGAGTTTAGTTTGCAATTGGTCCGGGACTTAGGGTAAGTACCAAGTCCCGGACCACCCCGAGAAACCTACAGAGAGTGTTTTAAAGGGTTTAAATGATGGGGGTTTGAATGTTAATGATGTTATAAGATGTTAAGGCTTGTTTGGTGACATGTAAAGGCCCTAGGAAGTGTGAAAGTGTTAGAAGTGATTGAGAAGTGAGAACTCAAATTGACAAGAGTAAAACCGATAATGGGATAACGGGGTAAATACGGGAATAGCATTTATTATTACCGTATGATTTAGTGTTAACAATAATGTTGAAACATTATCAGAGACCGTGCGTGACCCGAGCTTGGTGAGATGACACGGTAAAGTAAAAACCCCGGTGAAAGGTATGATTTTCTCATGCCCCGTATGCTAACCGAGTTACTCTGATTTGTGTGTTTGTGTGCCGGCTTAATCAAGATTAAAGCATGAAAATAATCCCTTGTTTGATTATATGCTTGATGTATGTTGTATGACTAACATACTTGTATGCCGGTGTGGTCTAACATAGGTATAGACCGACTCATAGAGAGTAGTGATGACTAGAAACCCGTAGATCGGGTAGTTCAGAACAATGGTAATATGCAAACACACACAAGCTATCGATTAAAGTATAACGATAACGCAAACATATGAACTCCCTAAATGTGAGGAGATGTACGGGTTGAGTATATACCCGATAACGGTTAGAGAACCTTATTGAAACAATCCACGAAATAAATATGAGTGGAGAGATAAATGACCTCCATCGAGAGGATTGAAGTTAGTCCAATAATGTGAACTTATAAGAAAGGTAAAAGAGACCTAAGGGACTATGTAACTCCCTTGAGACATGGTCGACCTCTATATGAGGTTTTACCCGGTATAAGAAAATATCCGAAGTATAAGCATATGATGTGAGGGTAACCCTTAAACCTAAGATTACCCGAATTAAGTAAAGTTCCCAAAGTCATTAGAAACATCGAGAATGATGCTTCTAGACTAATATACATGATATTATTATAACTCCGAGAGAGGAGTGTATGGGAACGAGAGTAGTCCGAGAGTAGTCGGACCTAAGTAAAAGAGATAGGAACTAAGAGAGAGTTCCGTGAGCTAGTTGAACCTTCCCACCATGCTAGACCCAGAGTAGGGTCGAAACCGGGGAAGTAAGACTATGCTAGAGAGCCATGAGTTTTGGCTTAAGTATGTATAAGAGTAACAAGCGTGACGTAGGAGACCTGTAGTGTCTCGAGAATCTACAAGAGCTTGAGTATGAATGACCCAAGAGTGGGTGAGTATAAATAACCCAAGAGTGTGGGTGAGATAATGAGTATAAATAACCCGAGAGAAAGGGGTGAGTATATGAATGTAACCCGAGAGAATGGGTAAGTATAAGAATGAGTAGCCCAAGAGAAGGGTGTGTATACGAATAAGTAACCCGAGAGAGCGGGTGAGGTATGAATAAGTAAACAAGGCATAGTGAGGAATAACCCTCAATGTCTAAGAGTAACCAGTTACCACTAACAACATTGTTATGTTAGTTAGGAATCGTGTTTCGTGATTGGATGTAGATTCCTTGTGTGATATACATATATATTGTATTGCATGATGCATGTTGTTTGATTAAAATGAACTCCATGTATATCCGACCCAAAGTAGTCGGTGTACCGCGGTTAGCACGCGGTATATGCGAATTTCATGCGCAGCGTAAGCTGACCCCCTAGGGGGAACGTTTTTAGTGTGCAGGTACTTGAAGCTGACCACCGTTCGAGAGAGTAGGATGGGGACTGCTGTAAGCATGGGTAGTTAGATTGTAATTACTTATGCGTTCGAATGAGGTGTAAGTCCGAGTATGTTATCGGCATCCGTATATTGTAGACTCGGTATAGTAGAGATATGAATTGAGTATTGTATTCGTATGAAGTACTCGGTTGTTCCAGTTCATCAGACCGTTACGGTATGTAGAAAGGCCTGGTTAGCCACATGGGTGGCTAACGGCGTTGTTTCACCCCTCGTTGTAATTAGAGTTCCGCTGCGTGAGTAGGAGTAATTAGTAACGGTTTAAGAGATAATGACGAGATTAACGGTTGGGGTGTTACACGAAGGTACAGATTCTTCAGGGATATAGATTCTCAGCCGATGGTACAGACTCTTCAGAGATACAGATTCTCAGCCAAAGATTCAGATTCACCAGAGCAGCAGAACTCACTAGAGCAGCAGAACTCACCCGAATAGAAGAACTCGACCCAACACCAATTTTCAATCACTGATAGGTAGTCAACGCCTCAGAATAGCTTGACATCAACTCATTCATTATAGGTAGTCAACGCCTTAGAATAGCTTGACGTCATATCATCCTTATAGGTAGTCAGCGCCTTAGAATAGTCTGACATTACTTCATTATTACCTTTAGGTGGTCGACGCCTTAGAACCGCTCGACACCCTTCCACTTTACTCATAGGTAGTCAGCGCCTTAGAATAGCTCGACGCAACTTGTCGGATTGCACGTGTGGTCTTTTAAGATCCAAAATTTTGGGGTATCACTCGAGCATCAACTAGCCTTTTCATTTCCATTACAAAGTCTAGTTGACGGGGGGCAATCTGTTATACCCTGTAACACCCCAACTCAATCGAGATGTGGTCTCGCAACTTAACAGTATATATATAAACATGTCACAGCGGAATTCCTTACAATCCAGGACCTTGCCACGGTCTAACTACAGAATATACCGAACATCAGTACAACAACCTTAACCAATTACATATCCTTCTTACAATCCTATACATCTTACTAACTCAATTGTCATACGAGTGTACAAGCACAACTCGTAGGCCACACTTAACCCGTAACACTTGTACCCCTTCTTACTCTCCCGACGGCCGCCTCCTGATGTAACTGTGTAGTAAAAACAGCCCCCAAAGGGGGTCAGCACGAATGCTGGTACGATCCCCTCATGGCCCCAAGCTAACCTGGCTACGACGACTAATTGTCGATAGCATGGAGGTTGATTAAATGCACAACATAATAGTAAATGCTGTAAACAACAATCCATATATGAACAATCAAAGTTCACACACAATGAACGACTTAAATGCGTTCCCTTAATTAGAGAGTTAGTTATTTATCTCCTTGAGTTATATTCCTCTTAATCTTAGTCCATCCTTACCTCACCTCAATCTTAATCTTATCTTAATCTTCGAAACAACCACCCTTTAATAAGGAGTGGATGTAGCTTACCTTAGTCTTAATAATACAAACCATCCTTTAAAGAGGAATGGTTGCAACTTATCTTAACCTTACCTTATGTATGCCAACCGTTCTCTCATTGGGAACAGGTTAGCCCTTAGTTCGTTGTTTACTTTTGTAGGGCTTGGTTAACCCTAGCCAGCAGCAGGACACTTACCGGCAATAAACAACATTCTTAAATTGTTGGGGATGTAGGCTTGATCCCCCCACGCCATCTTAAAGCCACCTACCTTGGACTGGATGTCCAATGTAGCCGAGCCGGTCAACCGACCCAAGGCTACTAGTCCAAGGACTAGTCCTTAATCGGAAGTCGAATCTGCTATAGATACCGACCCCCTTTCCTTAGCATGCATGACCGGAGATCGGTCCCGGGTTTCCTCACTCAAGTTCCAGTTAGTAGTAGTCTCAAGACCATGTTTGTTGGTTAACCTCTTTCGGTTCATATCGTCCCATATTAGGGAGCGCTCCTTAGTCTCACTCAATTCCTTACTACACGTTGGTTAGTAAGTTCTCACGGTATGTTGTGTTAGTTTTCAAACATCACACAATAATACAATGAATATAATATATTCCGGTTGCATGCTTTATCTTGTTTAGTGAGCACACAAAAACAAATAGCACACAAGCCGAGGGACACCTCGTTAGCAAGCAGGTCACAAGAGAACTATACCGTTCACCGTTGGCCGTTCGGTTGCTTAATCTCTTCCGGAGTCCAATTTCCAAGTCCTAAAACATTCATTCAGTTTTAGGTTGTTAATCACTTTACTCATTTCAACTTACTTGTCTTACTTAGCTTACTTAACCCTTAATGATCCCCACCTAACACCTCTTAAGTCTTACAACTTAATCTTAAACTTTTAAGTTTATTCTTAACTTAATCCCTTAGGTCTTTATACCTCTAATCATTATTGCCCCTTAATGGGGTACCTTTAATACCACTAAACTCTCTTAGGGTTTCTCCTTTTTTTTTTTTTTTAAGGTCCGACCGACCCACCGACCGACCCACCCCCTGGGTAGGTCGGCTGCAGAGAACATCCAAATTCACAGTTTCAGCCCGACCGACCCAGACTGGGGTCGGTCCCCTGGGTAGGTCGGCTGCAGAAACTTCCCATACATTGTCAAACTTTCTCCAAATTTTTCCTCAAGCCTCCTAATGTGTTCTAACATCATTTGGCACATCAAACACACCTTATAACCGCCACCAAACTCATTAAAACAACTTCCAAAGATCTTCTCAAACATTTGCTCAATTCTTACAAACACTCCTAACACTTATCATATAATTCCTTACATTACCAACTTGTATCTTTACCAAAACTTCAACCAACCCAAGTGTTCCCTCCTTAACAGTTTGGGCACTTCATAAACATTATTTTCCATCTTCAGTTCATTTACCAAAACTTCCTCAAGTCATCTTACATAACCATGCACAAATTCCTCTCTTTTCCATTTGTTACTCATCATTCCTAAACTCTTGGGCATACCTAAACATTTCTTGTCATCCTCTTAGCACCTTAACCTTGTTCTTCTTTACCTTAACTATACTACACCCTCCTTGGACATTTCCACCTCCTTTTACTCACTTACTCACCATTCTCACGATCATACGCTTTTTTACATTCCTAGTCATTTTCCTTGATGACTTACAACATCCTCCTACCTTTTTCACTTCCATCACCCAAGTCCACACTTTACCATTCAACTAAACCTTACTAGTCCACCACTATACCCAAGTCCACACATTACCATTCAAAACTCTCATTGTCTTACTCTCTAGTTCATACCTAAATCTCCTTAAGGCATTATACACCTTTCCTTAAAACTTATGCACAAGTCTTACATTCCTCGTATCATGATTTTGGTGTGTTTAGTACACTCGCCAATCCTCTAATTCCTCCTAGACATCTCTAGGTCACTCTAAACCTCAAGAACTCCTTAGTTAACTCATTTCCACCCAATTTTTCTTTTCATGCTCCCTAGTAAACCCTAGGGCACATTAACTCACCACTACCACTTAAACACTTTGTTTTCTACTCAAATTTCGCCATAGCTCCTCTAGTATATTATCATGCCCAAACACATTATTTTTCCTCATTCAACCATCTCACACACATCAAGTTCTTCTCATCATATCTCATCACCCAAACCAACTCATTCACAACAAACTCAATATATTGCAATAAGCTTAAATTGCATAGCACTAAGGCTCTTAAATGACATGGCTCTTAGGCCCTTAAATGACTTAAACTTAAACACTGAATTTCCTACATATAAAAGCTTTCAACCTGCGAATACACCCATCAATCTCATAGTAATTATAATGCTCTTAAAATCCTTCTTAAACTTATATTACTAACTCATTCCCATTGGCTCCTTAGTCACAAGTTCACAAGCTTATTTAAGTTCTTTTCTAAGGTTATATAACCCAATACACAATGTAAGCTCTAAGCCACATTGGTATCCACCTAAAATCATCCCTTAAAACTTAAACCACCATTAGATAAGCATTTTACCTTGTTTTCTTAAGCTTATCTTAACTTCCTCCTTTGACCTTCTTCTTGCATGCATCTCGACCACCACTTAAATTCCCCTTGCCAATGTTCTAATCAATATTCAATGACTCAAATGAGTACTAAACAATACACTAACCTCAAGGAATGAAAACCTAGGTTAGAAATGTGTTCTAAGGCATAAAAGTGGATGATTACCTTTGAAGTCTCAAAGTAGACTTGGGCATTGAATGAAATAGGACCTCCACTAGTCCTTGGTGAATAAATCAAGCTAGAACAAGGCATAAAAACAAGGCCCCATGAGTAGAAATTTTCGGCCATGTAGAAGAAATGATGGAAACATGGTTTTTCTTACATTTTCTTTACCTTAAGAGAATGGAGAAGCTAATGAGCTCTTCAAACTTGATTTTCCTCCATCAATGGAGTTTCCTCTTGGCACCGAAATGGAGCTTTGAAGGATTTGAAAAGATAGAAAGATAGGTCTTGGCCTAACTAAGAGAAATATGTGTTTAGTTTTTGATTTGGAGCTAAAATGAGCAAGTTATGGACATTTGAAGATGAAGCAAGAATGGAGCTGCTTGGAACGGTTTGAGAGGATGAAGAAGGTGAAGAAAACCGTGGGATAAGAAGAGAAATGAAGAAGAGAGGAGAGAGGTAGGCTAATATAAGGTATTTTGCTTTTATAAAGCAAATAGTACTATTCTCTCTTTTTCCTCTTCTTTTCCTTTAATTGCTTTGTCATGTGGTGACTCCCCACATCAAAAACCGGCCCCCCTATTATAATGGAGATATTTATGGTCTTGGTTGACCATCTTATTGACTTATGTTGACTTAAGCTTAATTTGGGCACTATTTGGCACTATTCACTAATTAGTGCACATATTCGTGAAATTTTTGGTTTCCCATTGAGTTAGGCTTCCTAATGTGATACTAATTAGTACACATGTTGATTAAAGAGTTATGATGGACATTTAGCCACTCAAAACTCAATTCTAAGACAATTTCTCAAAAATGTGCTTTAAGACTTCTTAAAGCACATCTTGTGTTTTAACTTGTTTTCAAGCTTGGTTTTCTTTGCTAATTGATTTAAAATGTCCATTAGCATATTACTAAAGTCTTATAATGGTATTTGGGTGCTAATCAAAGTCACTCCAAGCTTAAAGCACGTTTTTGCCCTGATTGCCCTTAAGGCACTTTCTTGTGTTTTCCTTGGTTTAAATTGTCTACCAATCTTTCTAAGGCATATTTTAGCCTTACTACATCATGATTTGGTGTTTACTTAGCATACTTAGGTTTGGGGTATTTCATACCCAAAATTTCAACCCCCCCGGAAGAGAGTCTCTACTAATAGGCTAGTAGCGAGGGTTCCCAATTCGATCGGCACATTTCAGAGTACTAGGGACAGCTTCGTCATCTCCAGGGGCATTTTCATAATTTTTCAAGGCTCCTAAGCCCCCTATAGGCTTTCTCTCTCCTCCAAATAAGGGTCAAATCAATTCAAAATGCTTTGAAATTTTAAGCCATGATAGAGGATGACATCTGAAACATAATGGCGTTGGAATTTTGATTTTTCGAATTTCCATTAATTTTCTAGCAATTTATGATTGAATCTGACGAGAAATTGAATTTAAAAATATTCCAATGTCCAAAAAATTAGATTCCACTTTAGAAAATTCGGAAATATCATCCTTACCCATGTGTAAAATTTCATAATCAAATTCTTTTTGGAAGCCCTTAAGCTAAAACGTCGGTAATCTCGGTTTTACCGGATTTTTCTATCTTTAAGGAAGCCAATATAAGGAACCTTATCCCATGATCAAAGGAACTCTCAAGAACCCTAGACCCTCAAAGAAGGCAGCCGTCTCATTCTCTTCACGTTTTTGCACATCCAAGCACCAAAATCACATCAAAATCCCCCGAAATCACCTCTAAACACATTTTTTCGACTCCCAACACATCAACAATCATCAAACATCAACCAAACCACCTCCAAAACGTGAAGAACACCTTCAACAATCAACAACCAGAGGCTCGGGTCGAACTCAATCCGGAACCGGCACCATCGGAGCCTCCGAAGAATCCCGACGTGAAGAATCCTCCTAAATTCGAAGGTAAAACAGGTTGCAATTCTACTTTTCTAACTCTCCACGGCCTTATTAACTCTCTATCAAATATTGGGTTCAAACTAGCCTTTTTACGCTTCTGTATTGCTAATTACTTTTGCTTCTGCCTTGTTACTTGTTCATCAAGTTTCGTACATAATTCGACTTCAAACTGCAATCTTTCAATTACTAACGAATTGTATACCTTTCAGGCTACACGTGCATAAATTTTGAGCCGAAAACACCTTCGGGAACCACCATAAAAATGTCCGTGGGGTCCGGGATCTCGGACCTATAGTTCGGGACCACGGACGGGTTGTCCGTGGCCACGGCACCCACGGACGGCGGCGGGATTTTAAAATTTTAAAAATTTAGGTTTTGTTAAACTATGTCCAGGGCTACGGACATCCTGTCCGTGGCCCCGGACTTTTCAAATTTTTGTTTTCTGTTTAATTCGACTTTTATTTTCATATAGATTAAACTAGGGTCCGTGGTTACGGACATTAGGTCCGTGGCTACGGACGGAAACAAAATTTGACCTAATTTCTGCCTCCGAAACCTAGTTTAGGTAATTTCAACTTTCACTTTTATTTTCAGTCAAAAAATGCTAAAAAACAAAAAACAGAAGCTCGCGCACTTAGGTTAAAACGACTCGTAATAAGCCGTAATTAAACTAAGTAGAGGAAAAACGACTTCTAGGGTAATGAAAGTAATTGAACCCTAGTTAAGTCGAATATCAAGCCCCCGAACCCGAACTCTACCTTTCCTAATTTACCCTAGGTAAAAATTAGGTGGCGACTCACAATAGGTTCCAGTGAGCTAGCATAGGATTTAATAATTATTGTTATATGACATAGTTATTAACCTTAGGTTATAAGTGGACCTAAAACCCGACTACATCCCAATCAACTTCATCAACATAGGATAGGGTTTAAAATCGAGGCTCACAGACTGGCGACTCTGCTAGGGACAAACTTCTTAATTTTAACTTGTTTAATTTTAAGAAAGAGGGCTTAACTCGAAAATGTTTATTTATGGCTTTAATTCTTTGTTTGTTTACTTTTGTGCGCAATTTAAATTTCTGTACCTTTGCATCATATGAGAGCGAGGGTCCACGCAAACCTACTCCACCCCGGGACCCGTTTGAGGGTCCCCTGTCAGGGACTCACACCTTTTAGGTGATGTGAATAAGCGAGGGAAAAGAGGAGGATGTCGTCTAACCACATCCCCTTAATACCTGGGCTTTAGCCCCAAGCGTTTTCCTGGCAGTGCCCTTACCTAGCCCATTGTTTGGTCAGTCAAAGACCCGACCGTAGACACACACCTTCAGGTGATGTGAAAAAAGTGGGGAAGCCCAAAGAGAATAGCGTGCAAGCCCTATTCCTTTGCGGTGACCTGGGCCCACGCCCCAAGCACCTCTCCGGATCGATCCATACCCGAATTGGATAAGTGTCAAGGGAGGACATGTGGAATTTGTATGGGCCTTGTCTGCTTGTGTGATCGGCCCACTACCCAGCCTAGGAATTGATAGGAACTTTTCCTACATCAACTCAGCCCAACCTGAATTTACGGCTTTATTGTTTGCGGCCCAGAGCCTCTGTTTGGTTTGATATGTGAAACATTTGGGCTTCGGCCCAAAAGTTTAGACTTAGGTGATTTCTCTCTTGCGGCCCAATTTGAATTATCAATTTAGTTCCAGGCCCATGAAAAAAAACAAATCCACCTAAAGCGATCCATAAAAATCCATCAGGCCTTTCCTTTTTGAGGCCCATTCTAGTTCAGGAAGACTTTTTCACTCAGGTTTTGACCCACGATCCTAGACATGGGTATCATCTTCAGGCCCAATCATAATCACTCGGCCCAAATTCCAATTCACATCCAGAACATGGTTTAGAAATCACTTCGGCCCATGCGCTTTACTTCTAGCCCAAACACATTCTGGCCCAAGCGCCCAATTCTCAGAACATTCTGGCTCATGAATCACAGCTCATGAATCATTCCGGCCCATGTCGGGTCTCAGTGCCTACCCACAATCTTCGAAACATTCCAGCTCATATGCTTTTCTTGCAGCCCAAACAAGTTTTTACCTAAAACTTCTTCACGGTCCAGAATTTTAGCTCAATCCACTTTTGTTTTCCAACAGATAAACCCAAATCCCAAGTATGGTAGAGGGAGGAAATCCAGTCAGCATGGAGGCCCAGTTTGCAGCCTTAGAGCAAAGGTACATGGCTGCCTTTGATGCCATGGAACAGAAACATAGGTCCACCACTAATGACATGGAGGCTAAGTATGTCACCATCATCGAATAGCTGAAAAGCAAAATCAATTCCCTTGAGGTTGGTCATCAGGAAAACATTTCAGGAAAGATTGCTGACTCTGGGAACGAGCGTGACTACATCGAAGTTAACTCTGTTGAGGCCCAGGATGCACAAAGATTTGTAGGGCAAGTCGTCCCGGACCGCCAACTAACTGTAGAATTAAGGAAGGCCATGAAAAGGATTGAGCGCATGGAAAAAGCTAGCAAGCCAGCTGGTTTCGATTACTCTTCTATGGAATCGTACCCCGAGGTTAATCTCCCTCTAAAGTTGAAGCTACCCACACTTGCTCTATACAAGGGTTCCTCACACCCACAGGTCCATCTGGCGATGTTCGATAGCGAAATGTCCATCCTCAGGTTGAATGACATGCAGAAGGCCAAGGTTTTCGCCCGTTATCTCGATGAAATACCTCAACGTTGGTACTTGACTCAGAGGATGAACACCAAAACCTATGAAGAGGTTTGTGAGGCTTTCCTGCACCATTTCGAGTATGCTAAGAATCTTGAAGTCACCAGGTCCGACCTTGCCAGTACCCGGCAGGGAAACAGTGAATCAATGTCAGACTTCATCAAATGGTGGAGAATGAAAGCCGCTGCTATGCCTACAAAAATGGATGAGCAAGAACAAATTCGAATGATTGTGGACAATATGCAGAGACAATACAACAACGAGCTGAGTTGCACATACTTCCCTAATTTCGACATGCTGATGGGACAGGTAAGGGTCATGGAAGAAAAGATTCACAAAGGCGAGCTGAAGCTGGGACAACCCAAAGCCCAGGGTGTGAGTATCGAGACCTTTAAGTCAGGACCGGCCAGAGTAGCTCAAGTTTCGTACCGAGTGAGCACCATACAAAAACCCAGTGCTGCAAAACAGAGCGTCAAGGCCTCACCCCGATCCAAGAGGTTCTCTGCACCGAGACAGTTTACCGACATTGGCCGGCCTCTCAGTCAAGCACTCGTGAAGCTACAAGAGCTAGACTTACTACAGCCTCTCACACCTAGTCCTGGGATCACCCAAGCCGGGGAACATCTCCATCAGTTCTGCCAGTATCAACAACTACCAGGACACAGTACTCACGACTGCAGAGCATTGAAGCACAAGATCGAAGACCTTATCGAGCAAGGACTCCAGTTTGTTGAGTAGGCAAAAGTCTAGCAGTGTTTTGTTTACTCATTTAAATTATGTGGGAACACTAGTAGAAAAAAGGCCTATTTCGGCGGTTGTTAACCGCCGAAATGAGCACCGCCGAACTAGAGGTACCTAACTCGGCGGTTCTTAGGTAACAACCGCCGAGATAGGCCCCTGGGATTGACCGTTGGTGAGATTGACCATGGGTCTATCTCGGCGGTTGTTCTCTAAGAACCGAGATAGACCCATGGTCAATCTCACCATCGGTCAATCCCAGGGGCCTATCTCGGCGGTTGTTCCTAAGAACCGCCGAGATAGGTATTTTTTTTTTGTTTTTTTCCATCCCAGCTATATATATATATATATATTCACCACATTTGTTCAATCAGACCTGTAATAATGCTTCATCCATACAGGGAGCTCCAGCACACATTTAAAAAGTTATAAAAGCTCCCAATTAATACCAACGACGCACCACAATTTGAGAGTTAACAAAACCAATGCAATTCACACTTTCATTACAAATAAAAAACACCATACAATTCAAATCTACCATTACACCATCCACAAGTGTACAGAGTTACATTTACATACTCAAAAAGTTCACAAAACATCTTCATGATCATCAATTCATTAAACTTGTGCAGACGAACTCCGACCATTCCTCAAGCATCTCAACAATTTGAGCATCATCATACTGACCACCTTTGAACACTTCTTCGTAAGCCTTGAAAAAAAATGAACATTAATCTAAAATGTACAAGTCTAACAACATGTAAAGAGCATAACTGAAACTTTCAAAGAATGTTACCTTGTCTAACGAGTGCTCTGGTAAAAGGTTGCCGCTCCTACTATGTCACTCATGAATCTCATGACATAGTATCCACATTCTGAACCCCCAGGCTGCACCGGACACTATACAAACGCACATATTGACAGTTATAAACAAGTTTAAACATTATCACACAAATTTATCAATTAATAGAGTACCTTGACAGTGTTCCAAGGGATGTTACTCTTCATTGTTATACCCTGGAGTCTTAATGCAGCTCTCATGGAACTATATACATCAGCATATATATAGTTTTAAGCATCAGTAGCAAGTTATGAAACAGTTAATGTTAAGTAAAATAATTGTTGTTTACGATAACAAAATAATTACCCCAGTATTGCGGTGGAGATCTTCGGTCTCTTGGCACCCGCACCAAGTGAGTCAAATTGCAAGATTCGTGGGTGCTTCCCCATCACCAGCACAAGCAATGACCAATGTCGACTGTCCACAAATTACACAATGTGTTGAAATCATTAAGCAACTAACACAAACTATATGTTTTAGATAATACTAAGAGAAATAGTCAAATATCATACCCTGAATGATATGGCAGCATAATAAATGACTTGTTCGAACATTCAAAGAGGGCATTCGTCATATATTGCATAAGGCCTTGCGGATCACTTGTCATCTGGACTTCACTGCACATAGCAGGACACAAGAATCCAAATCTTCGATCATCATAGACATTGATCGCCTTATCATGCACCCACCTATGAGGCAATATCATTAGTCATTAACTTTTTATTCAAACATCTAATTCATCACCAATCAATGAATTCAAAATATAAAAGGTAGAAGTCACTCACATGGCGGCCGACTTGATAATCGACACATTCAACCAATCCCTCCTGAAGCACTCCTCGAAGTCGGACATATACATCCCAAATCGATGTATATCTTCTCCTTGAACTATATAGTGAAATATCCGCTCGGGATCTTCCACATGAGGGAATCACTATCCGGTGGTAGCACCAACAACGAGGAATGCAGAATCTGCATATTGGTCGACAAGCCGGCCAATATTCTCTTCTCCACCAAAGCAGGTCTAAGCACAAAATTTGTGGATGCCTTTGATTGCACAGGTGTGGCAATTCTTTTTCCTTTGCCCTTATCAGTCTTCGGTGGGGTCATATCCTATGATATTAGTCTAATTAAGTATATGGATGCAAGTGGTACACCAATAGTTTTATAGCAACGGTTAAGAGTAATACCTGCCCAGGGAGTCTGACCAATCGTGCAGGCCACTGCACTGTCGCAGTTTGTGCAGAACGCAAGGTAGGTCTTTGTGGGATCGGCACCGGTAAACCGACGTCAGCATGCTCTGCAACAAATTCGTCTAGAAGCACTCGTGCATGGTAATGTCGGAGTGGTTCACCGTGCACAATATCACTTGGACGAGAGGGGAAAAGTTTTCCCCATGCAACCATGACCTCTTCTACTCCAATTTGTAAAAACAGATGGCACTCAGTGGGTGCCTGAGTGTTATGTGGAACTTGTTTAGATAAAAATTGTGAATTCTTCTATGATGATATTAGTGATCAAGTTAAAAATCATAATCGTCATGTACTCAATTGAAATGTTAGTCTAACCTGTAGAGATGCATAGGGAAACGGATCAGCCGAGTGGACACTACTTCTCACTACCGGTGCACTCTGCTGCTGAATGGGTGACTGATCAACTGGTGGTCGAGAAACCTCTTGGCTTTCATGCTGCTGTGGCTGAATCCTTGATATAGCCTGAGCGATCCTCTCGTCGACGTTCTGAGTAATCCTCTGCTCCATCTCAGCCAACGCTCTCAGGTGCTCCTCGTAGCTAATCGACTGTCCCTGGCTGATTCTGGACCCGGGTGCGCCAAATGCCTGGCGGATACCAACGTGCCCACCAAACCCAATGGCACGACCTGGATGATCCTTCTTACCAAGAGCGCGTGTAAGAGGATCATCATTCCTCTGTGAGGTCCAGGTGCCCTGGGTGAGCTGAGAGCTTAATTCACCCTAATATAACACACAAATACAGTTATTAGAACATAAGTTCATATACAAAGGAAATGAACAGTTTGACTGAAAATGAAATGATATCACTTACCATTTGAGCAATAACTGCTCTCGTGGCTTCATCATATTGAGGATTTTCGGGAGTAGAGTTCTTCGGAATGTGGCTTAACTCCCACACTTTCATTCTTCTGCCACTGGCATCCAATGAGCCATCCGTGGGCAGATATCCCTTTTGCTCCCATTCTGGTACCCTTTGAGCAATACTTTTTCCACCTAAGTGGTGAGGGTACAGATTCTTCTTAGCATTTGCTTGTTGTTTCGCACGGAGAGCCTGCATAAATTAATGGGATCATGTTAAGTGAAATTGAACACAAAAAAACATAAGAAATTAAGATTAATTTATGTATGTATGACAATAAAGCACCTGGAACTCCGGTGTGTGACGCCTCTCAACAAATTGTACCATTGCTCTTCTGTTATGCCCTCGTAAACCTCCCATGGTGGTCTCTCACCGTCTCCACCATGATCTGGATCATCTGGATCTTCTGGAGTAGGCATCTTGTAGATGAACTTGTCAGCCAACTTATTCTTGTGGTCCCGGAACTGTTTCGACATCGCTGATAGCACATCCTTTTTAAGTGCGGGATCCACGGAGAAACGAGACTACGTACATGATCATTCAGTTAGTAAAGTAAACATAAATGTTCTATTATTTCACAAAAGATCATAGTAATAATGTAGAGATTTACCTGAAGACGCTGAAACATAGTATCCTTCAATGATTGAGGCACTTGCTTCCAGTGTGGTTTATGTTGCAATATGACTTCACCAAATGGCTACCGTAAGCGGTGAAGTCATTCTTCCAATTTCCATGGGGCTGGTTGAATTGATTGAAGTCGACCGGTTTTGTAGGAGGGCCCTTGTTAGCCTTCAGCCCACGTGTTGCACCTCTCTTCTTCTGCTTCTTCGCCTCTGGTGGCACAACCGACTCCTCTTCGGTTGCTGTGAAGGGCCAGCCTCAGTCTCGTGTACTGCTAACTGGTCCTTCTTCTTCTTTCCTCCTCTCGTGACCCGCTTACTTGGTCTATTCGGCTGTGGCTCAGGTTCTCCAGTCGAGATAAGCCGTCCAATGGGGTCATCCATAGGGTGATCATCCACTGCAAAAAAAAATCATAAAGCATTTTCATCAGTTAAACTCATAACATAAATACTATGATGCATAACAATAACAGTTAAGATGATATTACAGTCTACATTCTACTAACAACATTACCTGACACGTACAAAAACATAAATCATTTCATATTTTCTACCCAAACACCCTCATCATGGTCTGATCGTGCGTAGAGCAAATCGTTTTCGGTATCATCAATCGAATCCGGTAATCCAGTAGGAAACAAGGATGTTTCCTCTACAGTCCCATTTTCATCGTTATCCTCATTTTCATTTTCCATTACAACCGGCCTTCTTCCTGGAAGAACAACAGACCATCTGCAGTCTTTCGGATCCTCAACATACCACACTTGCTCGCAATCCTTTCCCAGAACAAATTGATCATCATTATAACCGTGTAACCGTGAAAGATCAACCATGGTAAGCCCTCCATCATTTTGGTACCCGCGTCGGTTGTCCACCCACTTGCACCGGAACAACAGAAAGGAATCAATGTCATAGTCTAGTTCCCAGATGTCCTCGATGACACCATAATACCAATTACTAACTGGTTGAGATCGGTTACCGCTGTGGTACTCAGTGGCAGCAGCTTCAATTTTTACCCCACTATTCTGGTTTATCGATTTGGCATCTTGGCGTGCAGTGTAGTATGTATACCCACTAATATCATACCCCTCAAAAGATGTAATATTAGTTTCAGGTCCGATTGCCAAACATCTGATCTCTTCGCTTACAGCTTCTGGATCTGATGATGCTAATGTCAACACATGATCTTTGAACCATTGGATAAAAACTCGGTTTTGTTCTTTTGTCAGCCAAATGTGGTTTTTCAAAGGATTTTGATGCCTTAACTCAACCATATGGGTTTCCAAATAAGGTTCAACAACCTCAAGATGTTGTAAGACAAACAAATGTGCTTGATGAATAAGTAGACGCGAAACTTGCACGATCTTTCTACCAATAACACCTTTACCCTTAAACCTGCCATAGTGTCGTGGTTTTGGGATACCAATAGACTCTGCCTCACTCAAATAATCGGTCACAAACTCCGTGACTTCCTCAGTCACTGTTGCTTCAACAATGCTCCCCTCTGGTCGATACCTATTCTTCATTCTACTTTTCAGAATACCCATGTACCGTTCAAAAGGGTACATGTACCGTAAGTATACCGGACCACAGAACTGTATCTCTCGAACGATGTGCACAATTAGATGTACCATTATATCAAAGAAAGATGGTGGGAAATACATCTCAAGTTGACATAATGTGATAACAATTTCACGTTGTAGATCATCTAGAGAGGTTACGTCAATTGCCTTGGAGCACACAGCGTTGAAAAAGAAACATAACCGAGTTAAAGCATTTCTGACATCAGATGGCAATATCCCTCGAATTGCGACCGGAAGAAGATGTAACATCAGTACATGATAATCGTGAGATTTCATGCCTAAAAGTTTTAAATCCTTCATCGATACAATGTTCTTCCAGTTTGAAGAGTATCCAGACGGTACTTTTACCGAGTACAGACATTTGCAGAAACTAATCTTTTCAGCCTTTGAGAGCGTGTAGCATGCAGGAGGTAGGTAGATTCGTTTCCCATTCTCTTGTGGGTGTAACTCCTTTCGTATACCCATGGTTTGCATGTCCTTTCTGATTTTCAATCCGTCTTTTGTTTTGCCGGGTATATTGAGTAAAGTCCCACTCACTGCCTCACCAACGTTCTTCACAATGTGCATGATGTCTAAGCAGTGCCTCACAGAAAGATGACGCCAATAAGGTAGTTCCCAAAAGATAGAACACTTTTTCCAAATGTTTTTCGCCGGTTTTGATGTGTTTCCAAATACATTTACAATGTCCTTAACCTTTTCGTACACTTCCTCAGAGGTCAGAGGTAGACGGGCCACACGAGTTTCGGCTTGACCATTGAACAACTTTCTCTTCGTTACTCGATAAGGGTGATCTTCGGGGAGAAGACGTCGATGACACATATAAACATTCTTCCCACAATGTTTTAAACGGTCCGAACAAGTGTCTTCCTCGCATATGGGACATGCAAATGTTCCTTTAACCGTGTAACCGGACAAGTTCCCATACGCAGGGAAGTCATTGACGGTACAGAACAACAAAGCCTTGAGCGTGAAATTCTCTCTTGCATAAGCATCATATACCACGGTCCCCTCATTCCACAATAGCTTCAGATCGTCGATCAGAGGGGCAAGGTACACATCAATGCTATTACCTGGCTGCTTGGGACCAGATATCAGGAGCGATAACATGATGTACTTTCGTTTCATACACAACCATGAGGGCAAATTGTAGATCACTAGCAGAACAGGCCATGTACTGTGTTGACTACTCAATGTGCCGTACGGGTTCATTCCATCAGTACATAACCCAAGCCTCAGATTCCTATCTTCATGTCCGAAATGTTCTTTGAACCGTCTATTGATGTTTCTCCACTGAGGCCCATCTGCTGGATGTCTTAGTTTCTCATCACTCTTTCTACCCTCCGCATGCCATCGTAAGTTCTTTGCATCTTTCGGATTCGCAAACAACCGTTTGAATCTGGGTATAATCGGCAAATACCAAACAAGTTTTGCTGGAGGGCTTTTTTTCTGAACGGAGGAGTACTCACCATCTTTATGCTTATACCGGGACAACGAACATTTCGGGCAATTGTCCAGATGTTCGTATTCACCCCTGTACAACACACAGTTGTTTGGACACGCGTGAATTTTTTTGTACTCTACTCCCATTGGACACACCCATTTCTTTGCCTCATACGTGGTCGTAGGGAGACCGTTCTCATCCGGTAGCATATCATGAATCAGCTCGAGGAATGCCGTGAAACCTTTGTCACTCAATCCATATCTTCCCTTCAGGTTGAACAAATTCAATATAGCTGTCAATTTCGTGTACTTAGTGCAAGTAGGATACAACACCGTTTTGGATGCGTCCAACAACCTTTGATACTCATCCGGCCGGTCGACAAAGTTATCCTCAACGTTACCAAGCATCTCGTCAATTTGTTCATCATGATAAGTCGACTCACTGTCAACATTGACTCCGGAAGCGCTTGGGAGTTCTGACTCGTTAGTAGTATCGAATGTCTGCTCGGTTCTTGAGTTACACCGATCGTGACTGTAGGAAGATGAAGCATTATCTTCAACACGTTCTCCATGAAAAATCCATTTTGTATAATGTGGCATGAAACCACGGGTCTTCACATGGAGTTGTACGAGGTTGATGCTTGAATAATGTCTAACCACACCACAATCAACACAAGGACATGGAATTTTCTCCGCCTTTGTCCTGTCCTTGTGTTGCACTGCAGCTTTGCAAAACTCTTTCAGCATTTTGTCAAAATGTTCGCCTCTATCACCATACATCCAGTCACGCTCCATACTACATGTGCAACAGATCACAGGTGTGAGTTAGAGCCTTTGTAGAATATGGCCTGTATTAAGTTGCACATGTTTATTTCTTAATGGAGCATGACTGGGATGATTGTCAATTAGTCTAGCCTAACTCTAAGGTTGCAAACACAAAATAAACTACCATTTTAAATTTAAGAAATTGTTGCACTTCTAAAACAGAAACCGGTGTTTAAAACAATATTACGAATACTTTTTCTACAAAAAATTCGGCATGACCTTTGCATAATTGTACACATCCCGTGCTTATTATTCAGCACTCACCAAAGTCATCACAACCACAAACATTCCAACAATGGCAGCAACCAATAATTAAAATAAATCAATTCTTTACTAGCTAACTGAAAACCAATTGCAAATTCTGATCATCTAATCAACGCTTTCAATTCTCCACTGTATAAGTTCAAACCGGTTTAGAGATTAACAAAGAATCGAGAGTTAAAATACGTACTTGTTTTTTAAGGATTTATGGACAGGGGAGACTGGTGCCTGAGAGGTAGGCTTCTGTGCGAGAGATGCAACAAAAAATAAATTACAAAAGAAATGCATCAAAAATATGGAATGAAGCTAAATTATGTACTAGCAATTATATTTAAATACATAATTGCATTTATTAAACAAAAAATAAGGTTTAGTTACTTACTTGTGCACAGAGGAGGAAAGTGCAACAGTACTGGAAGAAGGCGGGAAACAAGAGAGGTGATTCACGGACTTGAATGTAGTGAGACCTGATAAAAAAAATTAGATATTGTTAGACATATACACATACATCAAACAATATTAATTACGAAGAGAATTTACAAAAAAAATCGGCATGACTTTTGCATAATTTTACCTATCCCATGCTTATTATTAAGCATTCACCAACCATTCATCAACACAAATTTCCATCACAAATCAAACTAATACCAAATTTATCCATCAAACCAAATTTTAATAATTTGTGGAAATCAAGGACACAACCATGCTTATTATTAAGCATTCACCAATCATTCAACAACACAAATTTCTATCATAAACCACACTAATATATACCAAATTTTCATCAAACCAAATTCCAATAATTTGTGGAAATCAAATACAAAGTACAAAAGAGAAAAATGATAAGTTAGATTATATTACCGTTCTTCCACTCCGCTTTCAATCTACCGTGCAATGACTGAGGAGTTTGTTAACCACTTCTCTGTAGATAGAATACAAACTCATTAGTTTACGTATGTTAATTGTTTGTAATTAGGATTGCAAAATTATATATAATGAGCTAAAAAGATGAAGATGTAGGTTGAGTATATTACGGGTTCACAAATGAAAGGTATTCAGCCCCGTACGACTTCAATCCGGTGAACCCATTTAGTGATTTCCCTCTACAAAGACACAACCATGCTTATTATTAAGCATTCACCAATTATTCAACAACACAAATTTCCATCATAAACCAAACTAATATATACCAAATTTATTCCTTATTTGTAGTTACGTTAATTGAAAATTTACAGCGAGTGAAGAGAATGAAGAGATAAGTTAAAGTATATTACCGGTTCCTAAAGGAATTGTTTTCAGCCCCTCTTCTCAATCGGCATGCGAGACGTGTAGCAGTACCAATCTCTACAGAGGCAACGCAAACGCAAAATAAGTATCAATTGAGGGCGCAACACTATATTGCTAACAACACGACTTTGTTTACATCTTTATCAACCACATTCGTTCGGTATATCAATTATTTCTTGGGCGGGCGTTGGCTCCGATGATGAAGCTATTTTTCTTTTAAAAAACCTTTCCATATCAAACCTATAGAAATAAATGTACTAATTTTATTAATTATACCATATCTATTAATTGTATTTCAGTTCAACAAATGTAAGATATATTAAATTGTTACTAACAATTACTTAACAAGTTTTTAATAATAGTTAAACTATTGAATACCTAAATATAAAGTACAGATCTCTATTGCTCCGTAACAATTAATGTGTTAAATTAATAAATAAATTAGTTAATTATAACAATAAGTAAAACGTTAGGCAAATTTCTTTTCCATATGTGTCAACAAACACAGTACGCACCCAAGTCGGTCCGCCCCTGCCTAACTATACTTAAAAAGGGCAAAAAATAGTAAAAATATTCACTCAGACATTTCATCAAACACCTTGTGTTCATACATAATTTGATTAGTTTAACAACCAAATCTTTCAAAGATTTGACACACACAATAAATATCAGCATCAACAATCATAATGTGACACAAATCTACCAATTTTAACAACACATTTGTAATTTTTTAGTCAAAACCGAATTGGAATTGTGTTTACCCGGTATTATAGAGGTGCGGTTCTTGGTTGCAGCAACAACCTTCGATGACAACCACGCACGACCGGCGACGGCGGCGCAACGACGGCGAAGGGGAGGAGGGCGACGGACGTCGGAGCGGGGGTGGTGTGGTGGCTGTCGAGATTGGTACTCAATTCGCCCGTTTACAGAGAAGAGAAGAGGGGTTAGGGTTGTAACAGCGTAACGGAGTCGGGGCTGGGTGGGGGTGTTTATTAAGCGACCTATTTCGGCGGTTGTTACTAAAAACCGCCGAAATAGGTCCTCCGTAATTTTTTTAATTAAAAAAATAACCTCTATTTTGGCGGTTCCTAGTAGCAACCGCCGAAATAGACTACCAAATATATCTATTTCGGCGGTTGTTACTAGGAACCGCCGAAATAGATGTTATTTGTTTAATTAATAAAATTTCGGAGGACCTATATCGGCGGTTTCTTGTACAACCGCCGAGATAGGGGCGCCGAAATAGGTCGTTTTTGTACTAGTGGAAGTTTATCACATTTCTCTTTTAATGAAGTTTATATTTGAAAATTTCAGTTTTTTCGACTTTTTCAGTTTGTAATCACAAAAATGATAATAAAAGAAATGTGTTCGTTCACCTTGCATCTTGCTCATTAGCAAACCTTTCTTAAAACTAATGTTCATGAAGCGGTTATTTCTTGGCAACTGAACAAAACGACTTGTCTTTTGTTCTAAGAAGATGAACATGTCCAACCAAACACCACTACTCACCCCAAAACATCCAAGCAACCCACGAAGCGGTTCAAGTCTACATTTGTCAAATTGTTGTTATAAACCCTGGATTAATACTGGGGGCAATCTGAGTTTATGTTCGTCATCTTTCACCTTTCGTTTAAATATGCGAACAAGTCTAAGAGTGAGAATTCACGAGAGTGACTTGAGCGGAAAAACCAAGAGTGAACGAGCATGTCATTTTTACACGACTCCGGTGAGACCACATTCAAAGGTGAGGTAAACGGCATAACTCCGACCGAAGGAGATAATTTGTAAATTTACTCTTAGACCTGCGAAAAGTAACAACGAACGGATACACAACTATCTGGAATGACGAAGCACCTAGGTACAACACCACATAGCTAAAAGCTTGTAAACCCTGACATTAAACTCTAGGCACCCCCGCTGAGCCTTTCATATGTCCCTTTTCGATGTTGCAAAGCTCCACAGAGCAAGCCAGCCCGTGATGAATAACCAGCCCGGTGACCAAAGGAAGCGAGGAGCCTGACTCTCAGATAACGTTTTCATCAGTCCAGAGAAGCAAAGCTGCTATCAGCATGACGAAGTGATCCGCAAATGGTCCCAAAGTGACACAGGATCAAAAGAGCTCACATCAAAATAGCTCTCAAAACTCAAAACCGGGAAACACAAGAACCCCGAAGGCAAAGTCAAGAAAGGATCAAACAAAGAGGCAAAACAGAAGTGCCTCGAAGAAATCCAAAAGACGAAAAGAGAAATGGTGTAAAGGACAACTTCAAAAGTCCAAGTCCAGAAGCTCAAAAACAACATCAACATGAAGCAGTTAGACGACTTCAAGACAAGGAAGATGAATCTGAGAGAAGACGCAAGTTGCAGCTTTGGTCACCCACTTAAGCTCCATATACCTCAAATATCCCTCCATGGTCCCGTTGTCCTTCATTACACCCCGTGGCCACGTTATAAGCTTTAAAGACTTCCGACTTGATAGTTGTGCGTCCAATCACGTGAAAGTAACGGATCAAATGCGTAAATCCATCAAATATTGAATTCAATGGTCTAGAAGTTGTGACTGTAGGTGAGGAACGAGTGCAAGCACCAAACACGCCGAGTGTAGGTTAGGAGGCACCACATAAAAACATAAGCCCTGAACTTGTGAGGACGAGACTCGTTCGCACGTTTAATAAAAGAAAATACTGGGGGCAATCGATCGGAACGATCGATTGCCACGAACTCTAGCTCAGATTGTCTTAAGGGAAAAATACTGGGGGCAATTGTTGGTTCCAACAATTGCTATGACAACACCAATTGGAACCCAGAGCTTAAACATCACCACCACCATCACACACCACCGGCCCGCATAAGCCCTTACCACCACATCAAACACCACAGGCCCACATAAGCCCTTACATTTACATCATACACCATACCCCACCGATGGCACGTTCATCTCCTAGGAGATAAATGACAAGTTCGAAGTCTATGGTTAGGAAATAATAATTTCACTTTCCTTTTCATTAAACAGATTATTCTTTAAACACTACCACGTTTGGCACCTCTTTCAGCAATTTCTTGTTTTGGACAAATTTCCTACATACACTTTGATCGTATTTTGACATGCACATCCTCATTGCCACGTTTGGCACTTTCATAATTAACTTTCATCATGACCATTGCATATATTCGTATGAGACTCCTCGTCATAATTCAGGGATACAGATTCTCAGCCGAAGATACAGATTCTTCAGGGATACAGATTCTTAGCCGAAGATACAGATTCTTCAGGGATACATATTCTCAGCCGAATGTACAGATTCTTCAGGGATACAGATTCTCAGCCGAAGGTACAGATTCTTCAGGGATATAGATTCTCAGCCGAAGGTACAGACTCTTCAGAGATACAGATTCTCAGCCAAAGATTCAGATTCACCAGAGCAGCAGAACTCACTAGAGCAGCAGAACTCACCCGAATAGAAGAACTCGACCCAACACCAATTTTCAATCACTGATAGGTAGTCAACGCCTCAGAATAGCTTGACATAATCTCATTCTTTATAGGTAGTCAACGCCTTAGAATAGCTAGACGTCATATCATCCTTATATGTAGTCGGCGCCTTAGAATAGTCTGACATTACTTCATTATTACCTTTAGGTGGTCGACGCCTTAGAACCGCTCGACACCCTTCCACTTTACTCATAGGTAGTCAGCGCCTTAGAATAGCTCGACGCAACTTGTCGGATTGCACGTGTGGTCTTTTAAGATCCAAAATTTTGGGGTATCACTCAAGCATCAACTAGCCTTTTCATTTCCGTTACAAAGTCTAGTTGACGGGGGGCAATCTGTTATTCCCAAAATTTCAACCCCCCGGAAGAGAGTCTCTACTAATAGGCTAGTAGCGAGGGTTCCCAATTCGATCGGCACATTTCAGAGTACTAGGGACAGCTTAGTCATCTCCAGGGGCATTTTCGTAATTTTTCAAGGCTCCTAAGCCCCCTATAGGCTTTCTCTCTCCTCCAAATAAGGGTCAAATCAATTCAAAATGCTTTGAAATTTTAACCTATGATAGAGGATGACATCTGAAGCATAATGGCATTGGAATTTTGATTTTTCGAATTTCCATTAATTTTCTAGCAATTTCTGATTGAATCTGACGAGAAATTGAATTTAAAAATATTCCAATGTCCAAAGAATTCGATTCCACTTTAAAAAATTCGGAAATATCATCCTTTACCCATGTGTAAAATTGAAATACCCCAAACCTAAGTATGCTAAGTAAACATCAAATCATGATGTAGTAAGGCTAAAATATGCCTTAGAAAGATTGGTAGGCAATTTAAACCAAGGAAAACGTAAGAAAATGCCTTAAGGGCAATTAGGGCAAAAATGTGCTCTAAGCTTGGAGAGACTTGGGCGAGTACCCAAATATCATGATAAGACCTTAGTAATATTCTAATGGTCATTTTAAATCAATTAGCAAAGAAAACCAAGCTTGAAAACAAGTTAAAACACAAAATGTGCTTTAAGAAGTCTTAAAGCACATTTTTGAGAAATTATCTTGGAATTGAGTTTTAAGTGGCTAAATGTCCATCATTACTCTTAAATCAACATGTGTACTAATTAGTATCACATTAGGAGGTCTAAATCAATGGGAAATCAAAAATTTCAGAAATATGTGCACTAATTAGTGAATAGTGCCAAATAGTGACTAGTTTAAGTTTTAATCAACTTAAGTCAATTAGTTGGTCAAACAAGACCATAAACATCTTGGTTATAATGAGGGGGGCGGTTTTCTAAGGGTGAGTCACCATAGACTTTATCAAATAAGGAAGAAAAGAAGAGATAAGTAAAAAGAGTACTATTTGCTTTATTAAAGCAAATATCTTATATTAGCTCACCTTCTTCTTCTCTCTCTTCATTCCTCCTCTTCACACGGTTTTCTTCACTTCCTCTCTTCTCCATTCACGTAAGAGAAGCCTCCATTGTTGCTTCACCTTGCTTTGTCCATAGCTTGCTCATTTTAGCTCCAAATCAAAAACTAAACACATATTTCTCTTAGTTAGGCCAAGACCTATCTTTCTATCTTTTCAAATCCTTCAAAGCTCCATTTTGGTGCCAAGAGAAAACTCCATTGATGGAGGAAAATCAAGTTTGAAGAGCTCATTAGCTTCCCCATTCTCTTAAGGTAAAGAAAATGTAAGAAAAACCATGTTTCCATCATTTCTTGTACATGGCCGAAAATTCCTTCTCATGGGGCTATGTTTTCATGCCTTGTTCTAGCTTGATTTATTCACCAAGGACTAGTGGAGGTCCTATTTCATTCAATGCCAAAGTCTACCTTGAGACTTCAAAGGTAATCATCCACTTTTATGCCTTAGAACACATTTCTAACCTAGGTTTTTATTCCTTGAGGTTAGTGCATTGTTTAGTACTCATATGAGTCCTTGAATATTGATTAGAACATTGGCAAGGGGAATTTAAGTGGTGGCCGAGATCTATGCAAGAAGAAGGTCTAAGGAGGAGATTAAGATAAGCTTGAGAAAACAAGGTAAAATGCTTACCTAATGGTGGTTTAAGATTTAGGAATGAGTTTTAGATAAGTACCAATGTAGCTTAGAGCTTACATTGTGTATTGGGTTATAACCTAAGAAAAGGAACTTAAACAAGCTTATGAACTTGTGATTAAGGAGCTAATGAGAATGAGTTAGTAATATAAGTTTAAGGTGGATTTTAAGAGCATTATAAATACTATGAGATTGATGAGTGTGTTTGCAGGTTGAAAGCTTTTATATGTGGGAAATTCAGTGTTTAAGTTTAAGTCATTTAAGGGCCTAAGAGCCATGTCATTTAAGAGCCTTAGTGCTATGCAATTTAAGATTATTGCAATATATTGAGTTTATTATGAATGAATTGATTTGGGTGAGAAAATAAGATGAGAAAGGACTTGGTGTGTGTGAGATTATTGTGTGAGAAAAACAATGCATTTGGGCATGAGAATATACTAGAGGAGCTATGGCGAAATTTGAGTAGAAAATAAGTGTTCAGGTGATGGTGGTGAATTAATATGACCTAGGATTTACTAGGAGTCATTATGAAGAATTTGAGTGGAAATGAGTTAACTAAGGAGTTCTTGAGGATGAGAATGACCTAGAATGGTCTATGAGGAAGTTAGAGTTTAGATGGGTGTATTGAACACACCAAAGTCATGGTATGAGGAGTGGTAAGACTTGTGCAAGAATCTGGATGGAAAGGTGTATAATACTTTAGGGTGATTTAGGTATGAACTAGAGAGTAAAACAATGAGAGTTTTGAGAACCTTGTGTAAGGGTGATGATGATAGTAGTGGACTAATGAGGTTTAGTTTAGATGTTAATGAGTGGACTTAGGTGATGGAAGAGAGAGGTGTGGGAGAATGTTGTCAAATGTCAAGGAAAATGACTGGGGATGTAAAAGAGAGTCTGATCATGAGGGTGGTGAATAAGATGCAAAAGAGGTGGAAATGTCTAAGGAGGGTTGTTGCATGGTTAAGGTAAATGAAGAACAATGTCAAGGTATTAAGATAATGGAAAGAAATGTATAAGCAAGCTTAAGAGTTTAAGAGTGATGAGTAACAAGTGAAAAGAAGAGAAATTATGCATGGACATGCAAGATGACCTTGGAGGGATTGAGCAAAGCAAGATGTAATGTAGTGATGTTAAGGAGGAGCTATATGGGTAGAGAGAAGAAACACTTTGATTAGTCGAAGTTTTAGATAAAATGTACAAGTTGGAAATGTAAGGAAGCATATGACAAGTGTTAGGAATGGTTGTAAGAATTTAGTAAATGTTTGAGAAGATTTTTGGAAGTTGTTTTGGAGAGTTTGGTGGAAGTTATAAGGTGAGTTTAAGTGCCTAAATATGTTAGAAGACATTATGAGGGTTTAGGAGAAGTTTGGTGAATATTGGTTAAGTGTTTGAAGGCTTAGAAAATGAGTGTTTGCCTTGTCCGAACATCCGTCCGGACATGGACGTTCGGACAGGCCCTGTTGCGTGAAAATTTTCAGAGTCTCGACTTGTGTCCGACCTTCGGAAGTCCGGACACAAGTTCGGACGTGCCTGCTTCTACTTAGGATTTTCCTCGACCCATGTTCGAACTTCCGAAGTCCGGACACATGTTCGGACATGCGTCTGTTTTCAGTTTTGAGTCTCGACTTGCGTCCGAACTTGGGAAGTCCGGACACAAGTTCGGACATGCCACTGTTTTGGCCAAAAACCTTGTTTAAGGATGGGAAATGATGAGGATAATTAGGTATTGATGTTATAAGGTTGTTTAAGACATGTTTGGTGGGTAACAATGATAATTAAGTGGATGAATAAGTATAAGTGATGAGGAGAAGTGATTCACTTAAGATTAAGTTTGTAAGATCAGGTTGTAAGACTTAAGAAGTGTTAGGTTGGGATCATTAAGAGTTAAGTAAGGTAAGTAAGTTAAGTAAGGTAAGTAATTTAAGTAAGTTGAATTAAGTTAAGTGATTAACAACCTAAAACTGAATGAATGTTTTAGGACTTGGGAATTTGGACTCCGGAAGAGAGTAAGCAACCGAACAACCAACGGTGAACGGTACAGTTCTCTTGTGACCTGCTTGCTAACGAGGTGTCCCTCGGCTTGTGTGCTATTTGTTTTGTGTGCTCACTAAACAAGATAAAGCATGCAACCGGAACATATTATATATATATTGTATTGTTGTGTGATGTTTGAAAACTAACACAACATACTGTGAGAACTTACTAACCAATGTTTAGTAAGGAATTGAGTGAGACTAAGGAACGCCCCTAATAAGGGACGATATGAACCGAAAGAGGTTAACCAACAAACATGGTCTTGAGATGACTACTAACTGGAACTTGAGTGAGGAAACCCGGGACCGATCTCCGGTCATGCATGCTAAGGAAAGGGGGTCGTTATCTATAGCAGATTCGACCTCCAATTAAGGACTTGTCTTCGGACTTGTAGCCTAGGGCCGGTTGCCGGCTCAGCTGCGCTGGACTCCCGTCCAGAGTAGGTGGCATTAAGATGGTGCGGTGGGATCACCTAAATCCCAGGTTCGAATTAAGCTACAACCATTCCCTTCCAGGAACGGTTTGTATATTGAGATTAAGTTAAGATTAAGGCTAAGGTAAGATTAAGATAAGTTGCAACCATTCCTTATTAAAGGATGGTTTGTACTGTTAAGTTTAAGATTAAGGTAAGGATAAGATGAATTGCAATTATTCCTCTTTAAAGGACGGTTTGTATAATTAAGATTAAGATAAGCGACATTCACTCCTTATTAAAGGATGGTTGTTTCTCAGATTAAGATAAGACTAAGATTAAGAGGGAACATTACTTAAGGAGTTAAATAACTAACTCTCTAATTAAGGGAACGCATTTAAGTCGTTCATTGTGTGTGAACTTTGATTGTTCATATCTGAGTTGTTGTTTACTGCACTTTCTATTATGTTGTGCATCTAATCAACCTCCATGCTATCGACAATTAGTCGTCGTAGCCACGTTAGCTTGGGGGCCATGAGGGGGTCGTACCAGCATTCGTGCTGACCCCCTTTGGGGGCTGTTTTTACTACACAGGTACATCAGGAAGCGGCCGACGCGAGAGTAAGAAGAGGATACAGTTGTTAAGGGTTAAGTGTGGCCTACGAGTTGTGCATGTACACTCGTATGGCAATTTGAGTTAGTAAGATGTATAGGATGTGAGGGGGTTGTAAGAAGGATATGTAAATGGTTAAGATTTGTACTAATGTTCGGTATATTCTGTAGAAAGACCGTGGCAAGGTCCTGGATTGTAAAGAATTCCGCTGTGACATGTATATATATATGCCGTTAAGTTGCGAGACCACAATTGGATTGAGTTGGGGTGTTACAAAAATTTCATAATCAAATTCCTTTTGGAAGCCCTTAAGCTAAAACGTCGGTAAATCTCGGTTTTTACCGGATTTTTCTATCTTTAAGGAAGCCTATATAAGGAACCTTATCCCATGATCAAAGGAGACTCTCAAGAACCCTAGACCCTCAAAGAAGGCAGCCGTCTCAATCTCTTCACGTTTTTGCACATCCAAGCACCAAAATCACATCAAAAATCCCCCAAAATCACCATCTAAACACATTTTTCGACTCCCAACACATCAACAATCATCAAACATCAACCAAACCACCTCCAAAACGTGAAGAACACCTTCAACAATCAACAACCAAAGGCTCGGGTCGAACTCAATCCGGAACTGGCACCATCGGAGCCTCCGAAGAATCCCGACGTGAAGAATCCTCCTAAATTCGAAGGTAAAACAGGTTGCAATTCTACTTTTCTAACTCTCCACGACCTTATTAACTCTCTGTCAAATTTTGCGTTCAAACTAGCCTTTTTACGCTTCTGTATTGCTAATTACTTTTGTTTCTGCCTTGTTACTTGTTCGTCAAGTTTCGTACATAATTCGACTTCAAACTGGAATCTTTCAATTACTAACGAATTGTATACCTTTCAGGCTACACGTGCATAAATTTTGAGCCGAAAACACCTTCGGGAACCACCATAAAACCCCTGTCCGTGGGTGGTCCGGGATCTCAGACCTATGGTCCGGGACCACGGACGGGTTGTCCGTGGCCACGGACACCCACGGACGGCGGCGGGATTTTAAAATTTTAAAAATTTAGGTTTTGTTAAACTATGTCCGGGCCTACGGACATCCTGTCCGTGGCCCCGGACTTTTCAAATTTTGTTTTCTGTTTAATTCGACTTTTATTTTCACATAGATTAACTAGGGTCCGTGGTTACGGACATTAGGTCCATGGTTAGGGACGGAAACAAAATTTGACCTAATTCTGCCTCTGAAACCCTAGTTTAGGTAATTTCAACTTTCACTTTTATTTTCAGTCAAAAAATGCTAAAAAACAAAAAAACAGAAGCCGTAATTAAACTAAGTAGAGGAAGCTCGCGCACTTAGGTCAAAACGACTCGTAATAAGCCGTAATTAAACTAAGTAGAGGAAAAACGACTTCTAGGAGTAATGAAAGTAATTGAACCCTAGTTAAGTCGAATATCAAGCCCCCGAACCCGAACTCTACCTTTCCTAATTTACCCTAGTTAAAAATTAGGTGGCGACTCACAATAGGATCCAGTGAGCTAGCATAGGATTTAATAATTATTGTTATATGACATAGTTATTAACCTTAGGTTATAAGTGGACCTAAAACTCGACTAGATCCCAATCAACTTCATCAACATAGGATAGGGTTTAAAATCGAGGCTCACAGACTGGCGACTCTGCTGGGGACAAACTTCTTAATTTTAACTTGTTTAATTTTAAGAAAGAGGGCTTAACTCGAAAATGTTTATTTATGGCTTTAATTCTTTGTTTGTTTACTTTTGTGCGCAATTTAAATTTCTGTACCTTTGCATCATATGAGAGTGAGGGTCCACGGAAACCTACTCCACCCTGGGACCCGTTTGAGGGTCCCCTGTCAGGGACTCACACCTTTTAGGTGATGTGAATAAGCGAGGGAAAAGAGGAGGATGTCGTCTAACCACATCCCCTTATTACCTGGGCTTTAGCCCCAAGCGTTTTCCTGGCAGTGCCCTTACCTAGCCCATTGTTTGGTCAGTCAAAGACCCGACCGTAGACACACACCTTCAGGTGATGTGAAAAAAGTGGGGAAGCCCAAAGAGAATAGCGTGCAAGCCCTATTCTATTGCGGTGACCTGGGCCCACGCCCCAAGCACCTCTCCGGATTGATCCATACCCGAATTGGATAAGTGTCAAGGGAGGACATGTGGAATTCGTATGGGCCTTGTCTGCTTGTGTGATCGGCCCACTACCCAGCCTAGGAATTGATAGGAACTTTTCCTACATCAACTCAGCCCAACCAGAATTTACGGCTTTATTGTTTGCGGCCCAGAGGCTCTGTTTGGTTTGATATGTGAAACATTTGGGCTTCGGCCCAAAAGTTTAGACTTAGGTGATTTCTCTCTTTCGGCCCAATTTGAATTATCAATTTAGTTCCAGGCCCATGAAAAAAAACAAATCCACCTAAAGTGATCCATAAAAATCCATCAGGCCTTTCCTTTTTGAGGCCCATTCTAGTCCAGGAAGACTTTTTCACTCAGGTTTTGACCCACGATCCTAGACATGGGTATCATCTTCAGGCCCAATCATAATCACTCGGCCCAAATTCCAATTCACATCCAGAACATGGTTTAGAAATCACTTCGGCCCATGCGCTTTACTTCTAGCCCAAACACATTCTGGCCCAAGCGCCCAATTCTCAGAACATTCTGGCTCAAGAATCACGCTCTTCAAAAATTTCAGCCTAGGCACTAGTTCACAGCTCATGAATCATTCCGGCCCATGTCGGGTCTCAGTGCCTACCCACAATCTTCGAAACATTCCAGCTCATATGCTTTTCTTACAGCCCAAACAAGTTTTTACCTAAAACTTCTTCACGGTCCAGAATTTTAGCTCAATCCACTTTTGTTTTCCAACAGATAAGCCCGAATCCCAAGTATGGTAGAGGGATGAAATCCAGTCAGCATGGAGGCCCAGTTTGCAGCCTTAGAGCAAAGGTACATAGCTGCCTTTGATGCCATGGAACAGAAACATAGGCCCACCACTAATGACATGGAGGCTAAGTATGTCACCATCATCGAAGAGCTGAAAAGCAAAATCAATTCCCTTGAGGTTGGTCATCAGGAAAACATTTCAGGAAAGATTGCTGACTCTGGGAACGAGCGTGACTACATCGAAGTTAACTCTGTTGAGGCCCAGGATGCACAACGATTTGTAGGGCAAGTCGTCCCGGACCGCCAACTAACTGTAGAATTAAGGAAGGCCATGAAAAGGATTGAGCGCATGGAAAAAGCTAGCAAGCCAGCTGGTTTCGATTACTCTTCTATGGAATCGTACACCGAGGTTAATCTCCCTCCAAAGTTGAAGCTACCCACACTTGCTCTATACAAGGGTTCCTCAGACCCACAGGTCCATCTGGCGATGTTCGATAGGGAAATGTCCATCCTCAGGTTGAATGACATGCAGAAGGCCAAGGTTTTCGCCCGTTATCTTGATGAAATACCTCAACGTTGGTACTTGACTCAGAGGATGAACACCAAAACCTATGAAGAGGTTTGTGAGGCTTTCCTACACCATTTCGAGTATGCTAAGAATCTTGAAGTCACCAGGTCCGACCTTGCCAGTACCCGGCAGGGAAACAGTGAATCAATGTCCGACTTCATCAAACGGTGGAGGATGAAAGCGCGTGCTATGCCTAAAAATGGATGAGCAAGAACAAATTCGAATGATTGTGGATAATATGTAGAGACAATACAAAAACGAGCTGAGTTGCACATACTTCCCTAATTTCGACATGATGATGGGACAGGTAACGGTCATGGAAGAAAAGATTCACAAAGGCGAGCTGAAGTTGGGACAACCCAAAGCCCAGGGTTGTGAGTATCGAGACCTTTAAGTCAGGACCGGCCAGAGTAGCTCAAGTTTCGTACGAGTGAGCACCATACAAAACCCAGTGCTGCAAAACAGAGCGTCAAGGCCTCACCCCGATCCAGAGGTTCTCTGCACCGAGACAGTTTACCGACATTGGCCGGCCTCTCAGTCAAGCACTCGTGAAGCTACAAGAGCTAGACTTACTACAGCCTCTCACACCTAGTCCTGGGATCACCCAAGCCGGGGAACATCTCCATCAGTTCTGCCAGTTTCATCAACTACCAGGACACAGTACTCACGACTGCAGAGCATTGAAGCACAAGATCGAAGACCTTATCGAGCAAGGACTCCAGTTTGTTGAGTAGGCAAAAGTCTAGCAGTGTTTTGTTTACTCATTTCAATTGTGTGGGAAGTTTATCACATTTCTCTTTTAATGAAGTTTAGATTTGAAAATTTCAGTTTTTTTGACTTTTTCAGTTTGTAATCACAAAAATGATAATAAAAGAAATGTGTTCGTTCACCTTGCATCTTGCTCATTAGCAAACCTTTCTTAAAACTAATGTTCATGAAACGGTTATTTCTTGGCAACTGAACAAAACGACTTGTCTTTTGTTCTAAGAAGATGAACATGTCCAACCAAACACCACTACTCACCCCAAAACATCCAAGCAACCCACGAAGCGGTTCAAGTCTACATTTGTCAAATTGTGTTATAAACCCTGGATTAATACTGGGGGCAATCTGAGTTTAAGTTCGTCATCTTTCACCTTTCGTTTAAATATGCGAACAAGTCTCAGAGTGAGAATTCACGAGAGTGACTTGAGCGGAAAAACCAAGAGTGAACGAGCATGTCATTTTTACGCGACTCCGGTGAGACCACATTCAAAGGTGAGGTAAACGGCATAACTCCGACCGAAGGAGATAATTTGTAAATTTACTCTTAGACCTGCGAAAAGTAACAACGAACGAATACACAACTATCAGGAATGACGAAGCACCTAGGTACAACACCACATAGCTAAAAGCTTGTAAACCCTGACATTAAACTCTAGGCACCCCCGCTGAGCCTTTCATATATCCCTTTTCGATGTTGCAAAGCTCCACAGAGCAAGCCAGCCCGTGATGAATAACCAACCCGGTGACCAAAGGAAGCGAGGAGCCTGACTCTCAGATAACGTTTTCTTCAGTCCAGAGAAGCAAAGCCGCTATCAGCATGACGAAGTGATCCGCAAATGGTCCCAAAGTGACACAGGATCAAAAGATCTCACATCAAAATAGCTCTCAAAACTCAAAACCGGGAAACACAAGAACCCCGAAGGCAAATTCAAGAAAGGATCAAACAAAGAGGCAAAGCCGAAGTGCCTCGAAGAAATCCAAAAGACGAAAAGAGAAATGGTGTAAAGGAAAACTTCAAAAGACCAAGTCCAGAAGCTCAAAAACAACATCAACATGAAGCAGTTAGACGACTTCAAGACAAGGAAGATGAATCTGAGAGAAGACGCAAGTTGCAGCTTTGGTCACCCACTTAAGCTCCACATACGTCAAATATCCCTCCATGGTCCCGTTGTCCTTCATCACACCCCGTGGCCACGTTATAAGCTTTAAAGACTTCCGACTTGATAGTTGTGCGTCCAATCACGTGAAAGTAACGGATCAAATGCGTAAATCCATCAAATATCGAATTCAATGGTCTAGAAGTTGTGACTGTAGGTGAGGAACGAGTGCAAGCACCAAACACGCCGAGTGTAGGTTAGGAGGCACCACATAAAAACATAAGCCCTGACCTTGTGAGGACGAGACTCGTTCGCACGTTTAATAAAAGAAAATATTGGGGGCAATCGATCGGAACGATCGATTGCCACGAACTCTAGCTCAGATTGTCTTAAGGGAAAAATACTGGGGGCAATTGTTGGTTCCAACAATTGCTATGACAACACCAATTGGAACCCGGAGCTTAAACATCACCACCACCATCACACACCACCGGCCCGCATAAGCCCTTACCACCTCATCAAACACCACAGGCCCACATAAGCCCTTACCTTTACATCATACACCATACCCCACCGATGGCATGTTCATCTCCTAGGAGATAAATTACAAGTTCGATGTTTATGGTTAGGAAATGATAATTTTGCTTTCCTTTTCATTAAACAGATTATTCTTTAAACACTACCACGTTTGGCACCTCTTTCAGCAATTTCTTGTTTTGGACAAATTTTCTACATACACTTTGATCGTATTTTGACATGCACATCCTCATTGCCACGTTTGGCACTTTCATAATTAACTTTCATCATGACCATTGCATATATTCGTATAAGACTCCTCATCATAATTCAGGGATATAGATTCTCAGCCGAAGATACAGATTCTTCAGGGATACAGATTCTCAGCCGAAGATACAGATTCTTCAGGGATACAGATTCTCAGCCGAAGATACAGATTCTTCAGGGATACAGATTCTCAGCCGAAGGTACAGATTCTTCAGGGATACAGATTCTCAGCCGAAGGTACAGATTCTTCAGGGATATAGATTCTCAGCCGAAGGTACAGACTCTTCAGAGATACAAATTCTCAGCCAAAGATTCAGATTCACCAGAGCAGCAGAACTCACTAGAGCAGCAGAACTCACCCGAATAGAAGAACTCGACCCAACACCAATTTTCAATCACTGATAGGTAGTCAACGCCTCAGAATAGCTTGACATCATCTCATTCATTATAGGTAGTCAACGCCTTAGAATAGCTTGACGTCATATCATCCTTATAGGTAGTCGGCGCCTTAGAATAGTCTGACATTACTTCATTATTACCTTTAGGTGGTCGACGCCTTAGAACCGCTCGACACCCTTCCACTTTACTCATAGGTAGTCAGCGCCTTAGAATAGCTCGACGCAACTTGTCGGATTGCACGTGTGGTGTTTTAAGATCCAAAATTTTGGGGTATCACTCAAGCATCAACTAGCCTTTTCATTTCCATTACAAAGTCTAGTTGACGGGGGGCAATCTGTTATACCCAAAATTTCAACACCCCCCGGAAGAGAGTCTCTACTAATAGGCTAGTAGCGAGGGTTCCCAATTCGATCGGCACATTTCAGAGTACTAGGGACAGCTTAGTCATCTCCAGGGGCATTTTCGTAATTTTTCAAGGCTCCTAAACCCCCTATAGGCTTTCTCTCTCCTCCAAATAAGGGTCAAATCAATTCAAAATGCTTTGAAATTTTAACCCATGATAGAGGATGACATCTGAAGCGTAATGGCGTTGGAATTTTGATTTTTCGAATTTTCAATAATTTTCTAACAATTTCTGATTGAATCTGACGAGAAATTGAATTTAAAAATATTCCAATGTCCAAAAAATTTGATTCCACTTTAGAAAATTCGGAATATCATCCTTTACCCATGTGTAAAATTTCAAAATCAAATTCCTTTTGGAAGCCCTTAAGCTAAAATGTCGGTAAATCTCGGTTTTTACCGAATTTTTCTATCTTTAAGGAAGCCTATATAAGGAACCTTATCCCATGATCAAAGGAGACTCTCAAGAACCCTAGACCCTCAAAGAAGGCAGCCGTCTCATTCTCTTCACGTTTTTGCACATCCAAGCACCAAAATCACATCAAAAATCTCCCGAAATCACCATCTAAACACATTTTTCGACTCCCAACACATCAACAATCATCAAACATCAATCAAACCACCTCCAAAACGTGAAGAACACCTTCAACAATCAACAACCAGAGGCTCGGGTCAAACACAATCCGGAACCGGCACCATCGGAGCCTCCGAAGAATCCCGACGTGAAGAATCCTCCTAAATTCGAAGGTAAAATAGGTTGCAATTCTACTTTTCTAACTCTCCACGACCTTATTAACTCTCTGTCAAATTTTGGGTTCAAACTAGCCTTTTTATGCTTCTGTATTGCTAATTACTTTTGTTTCTGCCTTGTTACTTGTTCGTCAAGTTTCGTACATAATTCGACTTCAAACTGCAATCTTTCAATTACTAACGAATTGTATACCTTCCAGGCTACACGTGCATAAATTTTGAGCCGAAAACACCTTCGGGAACCACCATAAAACCCCTGTCCGTGGGTGGTCCGGGATCTCGGACCTATGGTCCGGGACCACGGACGGGTTGTCCGTGGCCACGGACACCCACGGACGGGGCGGGATTTTAAAATTTTAAAAATTTAGGTTTTGTTAAACTATGTCCGGGCCTACGGACATCCTGTCCGTGGCCCCGGACTTTTCAAATTTTTGTTTTCTGTTTAATTCGACTTTTATTTTCACATAGATTAACTAGGGTCCGTGGTTACGGACATTAGGTCCGTGGCTACGGACGGAAACAAAATTTGACCTAATTCTGCCTCCGAAACCCTAGTTTAGGTAATTTCAACTTTCACTTTTATTTTCAGTCAAAAAATGCTAAAAAACAAAAAAAACAAAAGCTCGCGCACTTAGGTTAAAACGACTCGTAATAAGCCGTAATTAAACTAAGTATAAGAAAAACGACTTCTAGGGGTAATGAAAGTAATTGAACCCTAGTTAAGTCGAATATCAAGCCCCCGAACCCGAACTCTACCTTTCCTAATTTACCCTAGGTGAAAATTAGGTGGCGACTAACAATAGGTTCCAGTGAGCTAGCATAGGATTTAATAATTACTGTTATATGACATATTTATTAACCTTAGGTTATAAGTGGACCTAAAACCCGACTAGATCCCAATCAACTTCATCAACATAGGATAGGGTTTAAAATCGAGGCTCACAATAGTTGTTTTACCTTGGTATTTGAAGAGAGTTTGAATATCTATCAAGAGAGGACTCCACCAAGTCCTTGAAAGGTTGGAATGAAGCTAGAACAAAGCCATATAAAGAGCACCTTCAATGGGCATTTTCGGTCAACAACAAAACATGGAGGAAATGAAGTTTTTATTTGAGATTCCTTACCTAGAAGCAAGGGAGGACAATAATATGTAGAAATATAAGCTCAAGCTCCTTCAATGGTGGAACTCCATGGCACCGAAATGGTGGTCTTGGAATTTTGAGAAGATAGGAATGAAGAGCTTGATGAGAGGAAGAGAATGGTGGTGTTTGTTTTTGATTTGGTTAAGTGAGCTAGGAATTACAAGAGATCAAAGATGGAGTTTTGATGGTGGTGGTGTATTTGCCGTGAGAGAGAGAGGGAGAATGAAGAAGGTGAAGTGTTGGAGACAGTGGGAAATGAAAGAAGGAAAGACAGAATGAGATAAGTCTTGCTTTTTAGAAGATATTTGTACTTAATAAAGTAAATAGTAACTAAGTAGTCCTCTTTTATTTACTTAACATGTTAACAAGGGTGGTGAGTCACCACACCTTAAAAACCGGCCCCCAATAGTACTTAGGGGTATTTTAGTCTTTATTTGTCAATTTAATTACTTATGATAACATATGTTACAAACTAGCTTATAAAAGTCACTATTCATAAAAACAAGGCACATAGAAGTGAAATTTTTGATTTCCCATTGATATAGACTTGCAAATGTGATACTATATAGTACACATATTAATTAAAGAGTAATGATGGACATTTAGCCATTCAAAACTCATTTACAAGACAATTTTTCAAAAATGTGCTTTAAGACTCCTTAAAGCACATTTTGTGTTTTAACTTGTTTTCAAGCTTGGTTTTCTTTGCTAATTGGTTTAATATGTTCATTAGTATATAAATAAGGTGTTGGTAAGTTCATTAGGTCTTAACCAAGCTTATCCCAAGCTTAGAGCACATTTTGGCTCTTATTGACCTTAAAGCACATTTTGTGTTTTCTATGGTTTAAATTGCTTACTAATGCTTCTAAGACTCTTTTTAGTCTTAATATACCATATTTAAATGTTTAAACCACCTAACTAGGTTTGGGGTATTTCAATGATTGATGCTATGGTACGAGAAAAATTGAATTTGAAGAGTGTTTGATGAGAGAGATTGATTTTGAAGAGTGTTAGATGCGAGAGCATGAGAGAGATCGACTTGAAGGGTGCTTGATAAATAAGCATGACAGGGATTGAATTTTAAGAATGTTTGATGTTAGAGTATGAGAAGGGTTGAATTTGAAGAATGTTTGATGTTACAGAGTATGAGAAGGGTTGAATTTGAAGAATGTTTGATGTTAGAGTATGAGAAGGGTTGAATTTGAAGAATGTTTGATGTTAGAGTGTGACAGTAATTGTGTTATACCCAAAATTTCAACCCCCCCCGGAAGAGGGTCTCTGCTAATAGGCTAGTAGCGAGGGTTCCCAGTTCAATCGGCACATTTCTGAGTACTAGGGACAACTTAGTCATCTCCAGGGGCATTTTCGTAATTTTTCAAGGCTCCTAAGCCCCCTATAGGCTTTCTCTCTCCTCCAAATAAGAGTCAAAACAATTCAAAATGCTTTGAAATTTTAACCCATGATAGAAGATGACATTTGAAGCATAATTGCGTTGGAATTTTGATTTTTCGAATTTCTAATAATTTACAAGCAATTTCTGATTGAATCAGACGAGAAATTGAATATAAAAATATTCCAATATCCAAAAAATTCGATTTCACTTTAAAAAAATCAGAAATATCATCCTTTACCCATGTGTAAAGTTTCATAATCAAATTCCTTTTGGAAGCCCTTGAGCTAAAACGTCGGTAAATCCCGGTTTTAACCGGATTTTCTATCTTTAAGGAAGCCTATACAAGGAACCTTATCCCATGATTAAATCAGAATCTCAAGAACCCGGAGCAACCAGAAAACCTAGCCATCACAAGTCCCCTACGTTTTTACACATCCAAGCACCAAAATCACATCAAAAATCCCCCGAAATCACCACCTAAACACACTTTTCAACTCCCAACACATCAACAATCATCAAACATCAACCAAACCTCCTCCAAAACGTGTAGAACATCATCAACTATCTACAAGTAGAAGCTCGGGTCGAACTCAATCCGGAACCGGCATCATCGGAGCCTCCGAAGAATCCCAACGTGAAGAATCATCTTGAACTCGAAGGTAAAACAGGTTATAATGCTACTTTTCTAACTCCCCACAACCTTATTAACTCTCTGTTAAATTTTGGGCTCAAACCAACCCTTTTCGGCTTCTGTATTGCTAATTGCTTTTGCTTCTACCTTGTTACTTGTTTGTCAAGTTTCATGCATAATTCGACTTCAAACTGCAATCTTTCAATTACTAACGTATTGTATACCTTTCAGGCTACACGTACATAATGTTTTAGCCGAAAACACAGTCGGGAACCACCAAAAAACCCCTGCCCGTGGGTGGTCCGGGATCACGGACGGGTTGTCCGTGGCCACGGACACCCACGGACGGTGGCGGGATTTCATATTTTTAAAATTTTAGGGTTTCTGTCAATACATGTCCGGGCCCACGGACACCCTGTCCGTGGCCGCCCCGGACTTTTCAAGTTTGCGTTTTTATTTTAGTTCTATTTTCGTAATCATTTAATTCAACTGGGGTCCGTGGTCTCGGACATTAGGTCTGTGGCTACGGACGTAATTAAAATTTGACCTAATTCTTCCTCCGAAACCCTAGTTTTGGTATTTTCAGATTTCACTTTAATTTTCTGTCAAAAAATGTTAAAAATACAAAAAAAATCAGAAGCGTGCACTTAGGTTAAAAAACGACTCGTAATAAGCCGTAATTAAACTAAGTAGAGGAAAAATGACTTCTACGGGTAATGAAAGTAATTGAACCCTAAATAAGTCGTATACCTAGCCCCCGAACCCAAACTCTCCTTTCCTAATTTGATCTAGGTTAAGATTAGGTGGTGACTCATAATAGGCTTCAGTGAGCTAGGTTAGGTTTTAATAATCAATGTTATATGACATAGTTATTAATCATAGGTTATAAGTGGACCTAAAACCCGACTAGATCCTAATCAACTCTAGTCAACATTGGATAGGGTTTAAAAATCGAGGCTCACAGACTGGCAACTCTGTTGGGGACAAATTCTTAATTTTAACTTGTTTAATTTTAAGAAAGAGGGCTTAACTTGAAATTGTTTATTACGGCTTTTATTACATTGTTTGTTCACTTTTGTGTGCACTTTAATTCATGTACCTTTGCATCATACGAGTGCGAGGGTTCACACAAACCGATTCCACCTCGGGACCCGTTTGAGGGTCCCCTGTCAGGGACTCACACCTTCTAGGTGATGTGAATAAGTGGGGGAAAAGAAGAGGATGTCGTCTAACCACATCCCCTTAATACCTGGGCCTCAGGCCCAAGCGTTTTCCTGGCAGTGCCCTTACCTAGCCCATTGTTTGGTGAGTCAAAGACCCGACCGTAGATGCACACCTTCAAGTGATGTGAAAAGAGTGGGGAAGCCCAAAGAGAATAGTGTGCAAGCCCTATTCCTTTGTGGTGACCTGGGCCCATGCCCCAAGCACCTCTCTAGATCGATCCATACCCGCTTTGGTTTAAACGTCTAGTGAGGACATGTTGAATTTGTGTGGGCCTTGTTTGCTTGTATGATCGGCCCACTACCCAGCCTAGAGATTGATAGGATCTTCTCCTACATCAACCTAGCCCAACCCGAATTGGCAGCTCTATTTGTTTGCAGCCCAGAGGCCCTGTTTGGTTTAACATGTGAGTCATTCGGGCTTCGGCCCAAAAGCCTAGACTTAGGTGATTTCTCTTCCGGCCCAATTTGAATTATCAAATAAGCTTTAGGCCCATAAAAAGAAATCCACCTGAACTTGAAATAACTCACAAGTCCGGAAAATAAATCTTTTTCGGCTTAGCAACTATCTTCTCTGACCCAAAAGAAAGTTAGGCCCATTTGTGATTTAGGGACCATTCCAGGCCATGTGCTTTACTTCAAGCCCAAACACGTTCAGGCCCAACGGCTCATTCTAGTCTAGGTAGACTTCTTATCCGGGCTCTAGCCCAAAACCTTAGATCCTGGTGTTACCTCTCGGGCACAATCAAAGTCATTCATTTAGATTTCAGTTCAAATTCCAATTTACAGTCTAAAAAAATACTCTGGCCCAAACACCTCATTTTTTGGGTATCCTGGCCCACTTGCTTTCAGATCAAGACTATTCCGGTCTTTAATTTACCTTGTGAAACGTCATTCTCACCCTAATATCATTCAGCCCACTTCCCTTTGAGGCAGGTAGACCCAGTTTCTAAGTATGGCAGAGGGAGGAAACCCAATCAGCATAGAGGCCCAGTTTGCAGCCTTAGAGCAAAAGTACTTGGCCGCCTTTGATGCCATGGAACAGAAACATAGGTCCGCCACTAATGACATGGAGGCTAAGTATGTCATCATCATCGAAGAGCTGAAAAGAAAAATCAATTCCCTTGAGGTTGGTCATCAGGAAAACATTCCGGTAAGGATTGCTGACTCCGGAAACGAGCACGACTACATCGAAATTAACTCCATTGGGGCCTAGGATGCACAAATATTTGTAAGGGAAGCCGCCCCAGACCACCAACTAACTACAGAACACAAGAAGGCCCTGAAAAGGATCGAGCGCATGGAAAAGGCTAGCAAGCCGGCTGGTTTCGATTACTCTTCTATGGCGTCATACCTCGAGGTTGATCTCCCTCCAAAGTTGAAGTTACTCACACTTGCTCTATACAAGGGTTCCTCAGACCCGTAGGTCCATCTAGCGATGTTCGATAGGGAAATGTCCATCCTCAGGTTGAATGAGATGCAGAAGACCAAGGTTTTCGCCCGTTATCTCGATGAAATACCTCAACTAGGTACTTGACTCAGAGGATGAACACCAAAACCTATGAAGAGGTTTGTGGGGCTTTCCTGCACCATTTCGAGTATGCTAAGAATCTTGAAGTCACCAGGTCCGACCTTGCTAGTACCCGGCAGGGAAATAGTGAATCAATGTCCGACTTCATCAGACGGTGGAGAATGAAGGCCACCGTTATGCCTACGAAAATGGATGAGCAAGAACAGATTCGAATGATTGTAGACAATATGCAGAAACAATACAACAACGAGCTGAGTTGCACATATTTCCCTAATTTTGGCATGCTGATGGGGCAGGTAAGAGTCATGGAAGAAAAGATTCACAAAGGCGACCTGAAGCTAGGAGAACCCAAAGCTCAGAGTATGGGTGTCAAGACCTTTAAGTCAGGGTCAGCCAAAATAGTCTTAGCTTCACGACAGGAGAACAATGTGCGCCAGCTCAGTGTTTCAAAGCAGAGCACCAAGGGCATATCTCGACCTAGGCGATTCCCCGCACCGAGGCAGTTTACCGACATCGGCCGACCCCTTAGTCAAGCACTCGTGAAGCTACAGGAGTTGGACCTACTACAGCCTCTCACACCTTGTCCCGGGGTTACCCAGTACGGGGAGTACCTCAATCAGTTTTGCCAGTTCCATCAACTACCAGGGCACAGTACTGACGATTGTAGGACGCTGAAGCATAAGATTGAAGATCTCGTCGAACAAGGGGTCCAGTTTGTCGAGTAGGCTAGAGTCTAGTTGCATGTTGCTTTCTTAATTCTTCTTTTCAATTTTGTAAGGAGTTTATGATATTTCCATTTTAATGAGGTTTAGATGTTCGAATTTCAGTCTCTTGTCTTTTCAACTTACAATCTCAAGAAAATAAAAAATGTTTGCTCGTTTTGCACCTTCAACCAAATAATCTTTCAAAACTAATGCTCATGCAACAGTCATTTTTTTGGAAATTGAATAAAATGACTTGTCTTTTTGTTTCTAAAAGGATGAACATGTCCAACCAAATACCACAGTTGACCCCTAAACATCCAAACAAACCACATAATGGTTCAAAGTCTACATTTGTCAAATTGTACAAGGGGCAATATGAGTTGAAGTTCGTCATCTTTCACCTTTCGTTTAAATGTGTGAACATGTATCAGAGTGAGAATTCACGAGAGTGACTTGAGCGGAAAAAACCATGAGTGAACGAGCGTGTCATTTTTACACGACTCCAGTGAGACCACATTCAAAGGTAAGGTAAACGGCATAACTCCGACCGAAGGAGATAATCTGTAAATTTACTCTTAGACCTGTTAAAAGTAGCAAAGAGCGGATACACAACTATGAGGAATGACGAAGCACCTAGGTACAACACCACATAGCCAAAAGCATGTGAACCCTGACATTAAACCCTAGACACCCCCGATGAGCCTTTCATGTATCCCTTTTCGATATTATGAACTCCAAAAAATAATCCAGCCAATGATGAACATTCGACCCGGCGACCAAAGGAAGCGAGGAATCTGACTTTCATATAACAATCTAATCAGTCTAAAGAAGCGATGCCGCTATCAGCATGACGAAGCGATCCGTAAATGGTCCCAAAGTGACACAGGATCCAGAGAGCTCACATCAAAATGGATCTCAAAACTCAAAACCAGGAAACGCAAGAACCTGGAAGGCAAAGTTAGGAAAGGATAAAACAACAAGACCAACCCGAAGTGCCTCGAAGAAATCCGAATGACAAAAAGAGAAATGGTGTAAAGGACAACTTCAAAAGTCTGAGTCCAGAAGCTCGAAAACAACGTCAACACAAAGCAGCTAGACGACTTCAAGACAAGGGAGATGAATCCGAGAGAAGACACAAGTTGCAGCTTTAGTCACCCATTTAATCTTCACATACCTCAAATATCCCTACATGATCCCGTCATCTTTCATCACGCCCTATGGCCAAGTTATAAGCTTTAAAGACTTTCGACTTTATAGTTGTGCATCTAATCACGTGAAAGTAACAGATTGAATGTGTAAATCCATCAAATGTCAAATTCAATGGTCTAGAAGTTGTGACTGTGAGCAAGAAACAAGTACAAACATCAAACAGGCTGAGTGTAGGTTAGCAAGCACCACATCAAAACATAAGCCTTGACCCTGTGAGGACGAGACTCGTTCGCACGTTTAATCAAAGAAAATACTGGGGGCAATCGATCGTTCCGATCGATTGCCATGAACTCTAGCTCAAATTGTCCTAAGGAAAAGATATTGGGGGCAATTGTTGGTTCTAACAATTGCCATGTCAACACCAATTGAAACCCAAAGCTTGAGCACCGCCATCCCACCACAGGCACACATAAGCCCTTGCCACCACACACACACTCTCAAGCCCATCATTAGCCTTACCTCCACAAAAACATTACGCCCGTCATAACCCTGACCACCATCCAAAATCACAGCCTAATCCCGGGTCTATCACAAATCCTGAACACCAGCAAAAGCCTTTAGCACCACAACAAACACCACACACCTCCACCAACGGCATGTTCATTTTCAAAGAAACACATTGCAGTTATGAAATTTTTAGTCAAGAAATGATCATTTCACTTTCCTTTTTCAGCAGAGTTTTTCTCAAGCATTGCCATGTTTGGCATATTTTTCAACAATTCCTTGTTTTGGACAAGGTTCCAACAAACACTTTAGTTGCATTTTACAACTTTTGCATAACACCTCAATATTGCCACGTTTGGCATCTTTTCCAACAGTTTCATTTTTGAACGAGTATCTTTCATATATTTTGGTTGTATACATCTTATCATCATTTCCATGTTTGGCACTCCAGTAATTAGTTTTCATCATTTGCATAAAACCATCACCTCTGCAGTCTTGCACCTTCCAGCACCCGAGTAGACGAACTCACCCGAGTAGAAGAACTCATCTGAGTAGAAGAACTCATCCGAGTAGAAGAACTCATCAGAGTAGAAGAACTCATCAGAGAAGGAGAACTCATCAGAGTAGGAGATCTCACCCGAGTAGAAGAACTCATCCGAGTAGAAGAACTCACCCGAGTAGAAGAACTCATCCGAGTAGAAGAACTCATCCGAGTAGATGAACTCACCCGAGTAGAAGAACTCATCAGAGTAGAAGAACTCACCCGAGTAAAAAACTCACAGAACCAAAAAAAAAAAAAAAGACTCACCCGAGTAGAAGAACTCACCCGCGTAGACAACTCACCCGGTAGAAGAACTCTCGAGTTGAAGAACTCATCAAGTAGAAAACTCATCAGAGTAGAAGAACTCACCCGAGTAGAAGAACTCATCGGAGTAGAAGAACTCACCCAAGTAGACGAAGTCACCCGAGTAGAAGAACTCACCCGAGTAGACGAACTCACCCGAGTAGACGAACTCACCCGAGTAGACGAACTCACCTGAGTAAAGGAACTCACCCGAGTAGAAGAACTCATCAGATTAGAAGAACTCATCAGAGTAGAAGAACTCACCGAGTAGAAGAACCACTCCGAGTAGAAGAACTCACCCGAGTAGACGAACGCACCCGAGTAGAAACGCACCCGAGTAGAAGAACTACCCAAGTAGAAGAACTCATCAGAGTAGAAGAACTCAACCCGAGTAAATGACTCACCGATAAAAACTCACACTAGTAGAAGAACTAACCCGAGTAGAAGAACTCATCAGAGTAGAAAACTCACCCGAGTAGAGAGTCACCCGAGTAGACGAACTCACCTGAGTGGAAGAACTCGACCCACACCAATTTTCGATCACTTATAGGTAGTCAACGCCTTAGAATAGCTTGACATCATTTCATTCATTATAGGTAATCAACGCCTTAGAATAGCTTGACATCATTTCATTAATTATAGGTAGTCAACGCCTTAGAATAGCTTGACATCATTTCATTCATTATAGGTAGTCAATTGCTTAGAATAGCTTGACATCATTTCATTCATTATAGGTAGTCAACGCCTTAGAATAGCTTGACATCATTTCATCCATCATAAGTTGTCAGCGCCTTAGAATAGCTCGACACAACTTGTCAGATTTCAATTGCATGCGGGGTCTTTTAAGATCCAAAATTTTGGGGTATCACTCAATTATCAACCAGCCTCTTCATTTCCATTATAAAGTCAAGTTGACGGGGGGCAATCTGTTATACCCAAAATTTCAACCCCCCCGGAAGAGGGTCTCTACTAATAGGCTAGTAGCGAGGGTTCCCAGTTTGATCGGCACATTCAGAGTACTGGGACAGCTTAGTCATCTCTAGGGGCATTTTCGTAATTTTTCAAGGCTCCAAGGCCCCCTATAGGCTTTCTCTCTCCTCCAAATAAGGGTCAAATCAATTCAAAATGCTTTGAAATTTAACCCATGATAGAGGATGACATTTGAAGCATAATGGGGTTGGAATTTTGATTTTTTGAATTTCCATAATTTTTCTAGCGATTTCTGATTGAATCTGACGAGAAATTGAATTAAAAATATTCCAAACCAAAAATTCGATTCCACTTTAGAAAACAGAATAATCATCCTTTACCCATGTGTAAAATTTCCTTAATCAAATTCCTTGGAAGCCCTTGAGCTAAAACATCGGTAAATCTCGGTTTTACCGGATTTTTCTATCTTTAAGGAAGCCTATAAGGAACCTTATCCCATGATCAAATCAGAATTTCAAGAACCCTAAGCAACCAGAAAACCTAGCCGTCAAAGTCCCCACGTTTCTACACATCCAAGCACCAAAATCACATCAAAAATCCCCCGAAATCACCACCTAACACACTTTTCACTCCCAAACCATCAACACTTATAAACATCAACCAAACCTCCTCTAAAACATGTAGAAACATCATCAAGAATCAACGACCAGAAGCTCGGTCGAACTCAATCCGGAACGGCATCATCGGCCTCCAAAGAATCCCAACATGAAGAATCATCTTGAATTCGAAGGTAAAACAGGTTATAATGCTACTTTTCTAACTCCCCACAACCTTATTAACTCTCTGTTAAATTTTGGGCTCAAACCAACACTTTTCGGCTTCTGTATTTCTAATTGCTTTTGCTTCGCCTTTCTTGTTTGTCAAGTTTCGTGCATATTCGACTTCAACTGCAATCTTTCAATACTAACGTATTATATACCTTCAGGCTACACTAATAATTTTTTACCAAAAACACCGTCGGGAACCACCTGAAAACCCCTGTCCGTGGGTGGTCCGGAACCACGGACGGGTTGTCCGTGGCCACAGACACCCACGGACGGTGGCGGGATTTCATATTTTTCATTTTTTCAAATTTTAGGGGTTTCTGTCAATACATGTCCAGGCCCACAGACACCCTGTCCGTGGACCTGACTTTTCAAGTTTGCGTTTTTTATTTAGTTCTGTTTTCATAATCATTTAATTCAACTGGGGTCCGTGGTCCGAACATTAGGTCCGTGGCTACGGATGTAATTAAAATTTGACCTAATTCTGCCTCCGAAACCCTAGTTTAGGTATTTTCAGATTTCACTTTGATTTTCTGTCAAAAAATGTTAAAAATACAAAAAAAAATCAGAAGCGCGACTTAAGTTAAAAACAACTCGGAATAAGCCGTATTAAACTAAGTAGAGGAAAAAACACTTCTAGGGGTAATGAAAGTAATTGAACCCTAAATAGTCGTATACCAAGCCCCGAACCTGAACTCTCCCTTTCCTAATTTGATATAGGTTAAGATTAGGTGGCGACTCATAATAGTTCAGTTAGCTAGCTTAGGTTTTAATAATCAATGTTGTATGACATAGTTATTAATCTTAGGTTATAAGTGGACCTAAAACCCGACTAGATCCTAATCAACTCTAATCAACCTTGGATACGGTTTAAAAATTGAGGCTCACAAATTGTTTTGAAATTGAAGCATGGATTTTCTTTAGTCTTAGATCTTAATAATTAAGGATGGTTTGGAAAATGTTATAAAAGAAGGGCATTCCCCATCGACCAGACTCTACGGCCCGTTTGAGTGAGGAACATCCTTGAACCTATAAGCTTCTCTCAACTGGACTAGATGTGTCCCAAAATAAGTGAGCAAACCTAAAGGCTATTCTATGGTCACCTGTACTAAGCCAATCTATCAATTTATAAGACAAATCTAACAAATAAAAACGTCAAATGTATAATAGAATGAACATATATAAATAAGCATTGAAGAATATGTACGAAAGACGAACACAATAAAAATAATCAAGCCAACAAACACACAAAATTATGAAATCCAAGACTTTAATAGGTAGCACAACTAATAGACAAATTACAACTCATGATAAGAATAAAAATTCTGTATTAAAGGGAGCTGCTATGGGTGGTCGCAACGACGCCGCCTCACTCGAGCTGAAGGGGATCCGAAGAGATACACCAACCATTTTTCGCATTTGAAGGGAGAGCCCCGGTAGTCCTAGCCAAGGTCCAGCTCCTTTGTCCCGTGCAGTTTCCCGTCCCTCAAGCCATATGTACATGCCATATAACAAAGGCAAAGAAACATGAGATTAGTTAGTAATGAAATGTAGGAGGGTTGGGGTGTGTGCAATGGGATCATACGGCCCTTTCTCAATGGGAGGAAAGGTGGCAATCTAATCATCTCCCACCCCCAACCATGAACACAGAAATGAGTTTCAAGCTACCAGCAAATGCTATGAATTGTAAGGTAAATCAAGCAACGGGAATGAAACTCAAATAAAATCATCATGCTAGATTATGACTCAAACCAAAGTGTAGTATCAAAGGATGGATTGTGAGTCATTTGGGATCATATATAGAAAAAATTATATATCATCTCCCTCTAGGATGAAGAATTAATAAGAGACCGCAAGTTGATGAGTGATTTATCTAACAATTATAGCACAAGGCAACTATCTCTCGATCTATGTTCATATCTAAATGTGAATGAAAGCCACATGTTAGTCTCAAACTTAAATTCCAAACCCCGTATCTGTAACACCCCTACTATTAATACAGCCATTAAGGTCCAATCTCCTTACTCATCAGATACACGCAGCGGATATATATTTACATACAATGGGTGATACAATGCCGTTAGTCACCCACGTGACTACCAGGCTACTGATTCTACATACAGCATCGGTCTGATGGACCGGAATCCCGAGTACTACAAATCTACAATGCATTCTCCATTTACCAATGCTACTACAATCTCCATTCAATACAATACTCCAAGTACAATACAATATAATCTACATCCGAGTTTACTAGGTCCTTATACAAGTATAATACCTCTTCCAGTTTCATACTACCTCCACTAAGAGACTACTTACTACCCATTCCTCACTACTACATTACTTTCTAAATACAAGGGGTGCTAGTTAATACAACCCTACATTCTGCTACTACTATCCAATGTAGTCACCGATCTCGTGCCTTGACCACATTCGCTTCGGGTACCTGCACACTAAAAAATGTCCCCCGAGGGGTCAGCTTTCGCCGACATGATAACCGCATACCCCGCATACTAGTGAGGTACGCCGACCACTTGGTCGAATACATGCGGTTGATTTCATTCAAGATACATGCATACATGCTCTTATACACAATACAACATACTTACGCAAGGCATCATACATACACTACATTACATACAAGGAATACAATAAACCATCCAATACATCTTACCTTCTTCCGAATACACATACTCATTAAATACACAATATCCAATTCTTGTTAGCTTCATTGGTCCACCCGGTTAATCGGGTGAGATTACTCTTTTACTCGTTACGTCATACACATACATACTCATACTCTTACTTACTTACGGATCCATACTTACTTACTCTTACTCTTACGCAAGTTAAGTCGTCGGGACCTCCGGCCCTGGGGACTACACCGTCCCACCTCCGGGATTTACTTACTCACCAATCCGGGATGCTACCCATTTAAGGATTTGGGCCGCGGACCAGTTTAAGAGTCAGGAATTGCAGCCAACCTCTTGTGACTCCGCATCCTCACGCGTGGCCGAACTATATCGACTTGTACTCATTCCAATTTACTCACTTAAGTTAGGATTAGATAGTTAGGAATTAGTACAAGTCAACATCCAAGCCACAATAAGACATACCCATATACACTTACATACAAATCATACAATATCAAGTACACTACAATATACACTTCATCATCATTCATATTTTCATGAATTTATACAAACTATTGTTCAAGACAATATCAAAACAATGTAACAAGCACAAGTAGGTGCAATATAGTCCGATTCATGCATTTATCTATTAGGTATCAAATAAGCACACAATCGGAGTACCAGATTAGGATACAGGGCATGAAGAACCCATACCTTTTCTACAATTTACGTTACCGGGTCCTTCTTGTCTCTTTGTTCCTCTTGTTCCTTAGTCCTACTTGTTCCTCGAGTCTTATTCTTGAACCAATGACTACATGCCAATGGTTCAATTAATACTAGCATCACAATACATACATAATACTACTCCCGTACTTACCCCGTTATCCCGTTATTTCGGTTTAACTTAATGTTCTTAACTACAACTTTCTTATTACTTCTCAAACTTGTTTACACTTCTTAGGCCTTTAAAGGTCACAACAAGGCCTTAACAACTTCTAAACCATTACCCATCAATGCCCCATGGTTAGACCCCTAAAATCACATTTTACAAGCTTTTATATGGTGGTCCGGACTTGGTCCGGACCCAAGTCCCGGACCTGCACTGAAAACACTCTCGACTGAATTTTGTTATTGGTCCGGGACTTGGTCCTGGACTAAGGTCCCGGACCACCTTCTGGTGTGACTCTCGATTATTTTTAGGTGCGGTCCGGGACTTGGTACATAACTAGGTCCCGGACCCTGCTAAAAACTGCTACTAGGATGATTTTTCAACCCTAATCAACCCTTAATCCACCTCCAATCATTCATAATCTTTCCACATGTTTTGTACATAATTAAACACACTTAAACACTCACTAAAACTCCTTAAATCCATGGTCCAATACTTACTCAACTTCTTGTTCAAATTCTACAATTTTCATTCACAATTTTCATACTTTGCACACTTGTGCATTCCTACACTCCTCTTTGCATTTTGCACTTTGTTCCAATGTCATCTTACCTTCAATTTATTTCCCAGCAACTACAATATCTATTCCCAAGTCCACACTCTTTTACCAATTCGTACACACTAATTTTTCTAACTCCTCTAATGCATTTCCATACACCTTGCTACAGATTTTATACTTCTTACTTCTCATACTACAACTACCACTCCATCACTACTAAACATACCTACCAACCCAATATACCCTTGGTTCTCCCACTCACCAAGTCATTCTTGAATACATAATTCCTACTAAAATTTTGCCATAGTTTACCTACAATTCTAACTTATCCATACACACATTTTCTCACCAGTTCATACCTATTCTAGCCACACCCATACAAGGGTCCTACCAGCAATCAATACAATACATTCACCAATACTTCTTCCATACCAATACTAATACTCATACACAACCTTTGGCTCCAAGGCCTACAATTCGCGTACTAATTTCACACATTACTCAAACTTCCTCACAAATACTTAAACTTCCAATACTCAATACCAATACAATAGTTTAGGTTCTTTTATTTGCTTACCCATTCCCTTACACTAATGCATTAAATTGAGCATTAAGAAGGAGCTCTTACCTTGAGCTTGTTTCCTTCATTCCTTTTTCATTCTCCTCTTCTCTTTTCTTGCACAATCGGTTTGGGGGAATGGAGTTGCCAAACTCCATTCCCATCACCCCAAGCATACAAAACAAGTAATTAAATATTAACCCTTAAATTATCTTAAAGCTTAAGGTAGTTTTAGGGTTTAGAAATTTCTTTACCTTGTAAGGGCACAGTGCTGTTTGGGATAGCTCAAGACAAACCTTTCCCACTCCAAATGCCAAAATCGGCTAGAGTCAAAAGCAAACAAGGTTTAGTCCTATTTCGTTTTGCCCTTAAGGCTAGAAAAATGAGGAGTTTCAAGAAGATTTTTACCTAAAATAACAAGGAGAAGAGGTGGTTCTAATGGTGGTCTTGAAACTCCAAATGCTCCATACCCATGAAAACGAAAATGCTCCTTTTCGATTTTGAAAAGAGGGAAATGTTCCCCTTGGAGAGAGGAAGACAATGGTGTAATTTTTGTAATTTTTGGAGAAGGTTTGGTCACCTAACAAAGGAGAGAAGTTGAGTTTGTGTGTGGTTTCTCATTTTCTCCATGGTTGTCGCTTGGGAAGAAGAAGAAGGAGCCAGAGAGAGGAGGGGGTGCTCTGTACGTGAGTGAAGAAAGTGAGGGAATGAGAGAGAGAGAGTAAGTGGTGAGGTAGTAAAGTAATGTTTACTTTATTGTTTTTTTTTTCTTTGCCTTTTGTAAATGAAAAGGAAGTTAAAAGTGTGTGAGAGAGGGGATAGTCATCGGATGACACATCCACACACACAAACTCTACATTTTATTTTAAAAGTGGACACATAAGTTTGAGTTATTTATGTTTCTACCCCACAACTTCCCGTTTTTGACAGTTTTTACTATTTTCTCGTTTTATTGATTTTATTGGTTCTAAAGCTTCACTAAAATTTATTAATGATTATTTAGTTGACCAAAATTGTTACGAGTCTATTTGACCCGCTTAAAGACGTTTTTCCCGGTTACCTCGAAAAACGCGCTTTAAGGTTCGTTAGTGTTTTAATCCATTTTAAGGATCCGTTTTCTTCGGGATTTGTTCCCTAATATTTATTTAGACTTAATTAAGCCTTTAGAATCCATAATACGCTAACCGAGGTCTCATACCTCCTATGGTTATTTAACGCTTATTTAGCGTTTTACGCTTTTTAAGCGTTTCTTATTTCTTTTGGATTTATTTTTCCTTACCAATATTACTTAAGCATTATTAGGCTCTTAAATACCTATTAGGATAATTTAATCGCCATATTTAAGGTCGGGGTATTTCAATCTACCCCCCTTAAGAACTTTGTCCTCAAAGTTGTTCGAGGTTATAAGTTTACAATGCTTACTTCTTACATGTCTAATACCGGTACACATTCTTCCTCCTTACAATTCCCAAATCTTACTCAAGGTTTCTCCATCCCTATCATCCAATGTACAATATTACTCCAATCCTATTACTATAACATCTGGTTCCTCATTACAAAGTTCATATACATACAGTGCAAAGCTATCCCCAAAGCAATGCAATACACATACAATCCCGCAGGCACTCGGTCATCTCGACGCAGGACTCCTCTATGTCCGCTGCCTTTGGAATAATACCACATACTACACTACTATCTTCTCCGGTACAAGCTTCTCACAAATTCTTAACCTTCAGTCTAAGAGAAATACTTCACTACTACCAATTAAAAATTTTCTAAAACACATAACTCCAAAGTCCAATATATATACCTTACTTCTATCCTATGTGTGATTTTTGTGACCACTTAAGGGGAGCTTCAAGAATCATTCGACCCTGATGTGATCAGCATCAGTGTTGAACTATCTTTCCACCCCAATTTGTGTTCGGTTTCCCTTGATCTGATCAGGATCAAGTTCGACTTCCCACATCAGTTTCAAACAAGCAATTAATTCAATTATTTTCATGTTTTATCTTTTTACTCTTCCTAGTCATTCATACATCTCCAAAGGATGGAATCAGTCCATCAATCATCCTCACTCTATTTCCCCAATTGCTTTACTCCATGGTTCAATCCTAATGCTCATTTCCTCAACCTTCACTACTTCCATCCATTACTCACCATATATCCTATATTCTAACTACGGAATACTACACTTATAAGATTTAGTTGGCTTCAATTGTTTCACAATTTTACTTACGATTCCACTACTCATAAACTTCATTCATCTACTATCCTCATTCATTTGTACTACTTCTTCAAAGGTTACAATACTTGTGGAGCTCCGTCCACTACTCATTACTTTTCTTTTACTAATACTCTTACTGGTGTTACAAGGTAGGTACATTCCTCCTATGGTATTTGCATGTTAATGCCTAGTTACCATAATTACAATATGAATGAGTACTTATGTTTATTTAACATAGTCAATCATCAATTTGATTCTCATTTGTGCTATGCACATTACGGTTTAAGTGTTTTATTCATAAAACTTACATTAAGCGGTTTTCGCTCTACCCCCCTTAAAAGGGATTACGCCCACGTAATCTACCATATGTTATTATTAAACATTGGTTTAATCATTTGGGCAAACTGAAGCGTTTAGCTTCACTACGGTATACTATAGAATATGCTCTGGTCAAAGGGTCTTAACCATACCAATGGTTTAGTCTTTGCACCAAGAGTTCCTATATGAGTTTATTTAACTCATCGTTAATTCGGTTCTAGCCTATTAGGCTTCAAGGCATTAATAGCCATTTTGCTATACTTACTAGCTGGGGCCCACTAGCTTCTGCTGCGCGACCCTGATAACTCGGGTTATTTACCCTTCGTGTATCCTTAAGTGTACTAGCATCACCTTTATCCGTCTATTATGGGAATAAGGTTTACTAACAAATCGGTATTCTTTTACCGTGTTGAACTCATGAGTTTAAGTTTATAACCAGCTCTCTGGTAATCTTCTGCACATGCTATTCGTGCTTCCACGTTATTCTAAGTTCCTCGACTTATTGTCGGGCGAGGTTAAGTCACTACTGTAGTGCTTCCTCTGGTGTCACTAGCTTCTGAATTCTACCAGTTTTTTCTGGTTCAGTACAAGTGTTCTTTACTTGTATGACCTTGCATTTCTATGCGTCGGTCCTAGTGACTTTTAGTCCTTTCACTTTTTTTTCCATTGGAATTCACATTCGTGATTGTTAGTGTTGTACACTCTTCGTGCTTCTTTGGCCTTAGGCCGCACGGTTTGTTGCTAAGCTTGCTTAACTGGCTAGTGCCATGTTTGTTGGTGAAAAGAAGGTTTACTACGGTTTACATTCTCCATATCCCTAGCCATCCCATTAGATCATTAGCTGCACAAGTGCAATACCAAAACACTCAGTCATACAGAGTGCAGAGGCGTAAACGCTTGACAGTAAGTCACTTATGTGATAGGAAAGGATATTTATGCTGTCTATCGTACTTATACTCCGTGTATTATCTGCTACTTCCTCATATCGGTCGCTTGTTACGCACCGTATTCTTACTCATTATACAACATCGTTTTACTGTTTCTGTTACTGTGATAGTTTCTTTCACTCATTGCCATTGTCATTGGCACCATTCCCTTATGGTATGAATACCCTGGGGTTTCCAATGTTCGTGTGTATGACGGTTGTTGTAGCATACCGCACTACTATTATCTTCCCATTGTGGGGATGTTTTATTTCAGTTTAGGTTTCATGTGTAGGTTGGCTTACCTCACATTATCTTCATCATTTGTGATACAATTTACCAAGTATCTTGGTTGACCAAGGATGAAATAACTCATCGGGTCATAAGCTCTTGAGCGTTAATCATTCATGGTGTTCAATGTATGTCACATTAACTGCTTTGTTAATTATTGCCTTTCGGTGCTGAGCATTGGTTTAGGCTCTGGCTGTGTAGTTTTGCTTGTATGTATAATACCAGGACATCCCATGAAACTTCAAGGGTTTTCTGGTCCCGTTCTCCAATTGGAGGGTATTCTATCACTGACAAGTGAAGGTTCTTGTTGAGGGGTTTGTCTCCACTCATAGGTCTAACAACAAGGTTTGCTATGTTGGTGTTTACGCAATGGTCCACCACATGTTTAGGTGTATATGGAGTATGCTTACTCCCTTAAGTCGTAATGGTTTGGAAATCTCATTTCCTTATCCCATCATCCCTTGGCAATATCTATTGCGTGGTTTTACTGTTATAGTAGGTGGAAGCCTTTTCTAAGGGTTCACATCATCACCGCATTAGTGGTCTTTGGTTAACGAGGGGTACCTTCCCTTGGGTTTCTCGTAGTGTCCAAGTGTGGACTAGGCCAATGTTGGCATCATCATGATTCTTATGCCTCTGTGCTACCATTGCTACAGAAGGCATGGCGGTAATTAAGAGCTCCGTCAACTATATACTAGGCTGATGCTCTAGTGACAGTGACATCGAGTTGGCCATTACTCCAAGCGTTTGATTTATGGTCCAGTTGTTGATTTCTTGTCGTATGAGGCAATATCTCTTGTAGGTCTTGTTAACAATTGGTGCCGGTTTTGCAACCGTTTAAGTTTATATAACGTATTTGGTTTACGACTTCTGAGCCGTATTGCTGCAAGCTATGCTCTTTGCAAGCTGCTTATACATGTTTCCACTCCACGTATACCGTCATAGGTTGGAGGTATTATTAGGCTCCATGGTAAGTCGTGAAATCACGCTTCCGTTCATAGGAGACCCTTTAGGCAATCTGGTGTTAATAGGAGCCTCTCAGTATTTTAGGGCATTTCCTGTTAAGTGAAATCCCTTCGGTGTCCTAACCGAGTGTTCATTTTAGCTCCTGTGCCCATATCCTTACGCTTGTTCAACTGTTACTAACGCAGACACCCTTCAAGGATCGCTCCTGGGTGTTGGTAGCTGTGCCGTTACATCCGGCTAATGTTTATGACATGTTGTCCACTGTACCGTCTTGTGGTATTGTACTTGAGTCGTCCCTTTTTGGGTTACGACGTCTCCCGTCCTTGGGTAGACTGTTTACGCTTGCTCCTAGTGCTTGAGTCTAGGTTTATATATCCTCTCCGATGATGGATTATATTTAGTGGTAATTTAGTGATCGCTCTTGGGAGTTCTGTCCCGTTTGCTGAGCATTGTGGTGTTCACGTTAGGCAACTGCCTTATTGTGTTTAGGCTGGGTATACCTTCCAGTCACGTATTCGTTTGGTGTCCTCGTGACATGTCCAATGTCTATATTTACTAGTCTGTGCTTTTGCACTTCCCAGTCTTCATTCCTTATCTTCAGATGGATTCTCTGGGTTCCCTTATGCTTGATTCTCTGAGGTGTCCAGCTGTCCTGGGTTGAACTTACTGATGGTCCGTAGAACGGAGTCGACTACTTCCCGTGTGTCGTACACTACATGTATACATACGTGGGGTACCATATGATACGTTACCACTTACCCAACTATATGTCGGGCCCGCAAGCTCCTTCGGAGTGCGGTTGTCCCACATCCCGTAACGGGTATACTCGTAGTGTTCGTCACACGCCTAGGTGAAGTATTCTGTTGCCAACTCCTCTTGTATCATCCTATGATACTCACCATAATGCTGTTGATCTGGTTTTAAAATCCAAGGTTTTTAAAAGAGGGTTGTGGTTTTGAAAAGAAAATTTTGGGTTTTAAAACAATGGTTCGGTGTTAAAAGGAATCTCTCATGGCATAGCCACGTTTGAGGTCTTGACCAAGTCTAGTCTCTCGCTGACTGGTATGTTCTAAATACAGTGGTCGGGCCGTTAGGCCTTTCCAAGGTTCCATACGTCTGGTTGTTAGGAGGTGTGATCCTGTGGTTGTTTCGTTACAGTCACCGTACATTACTATGTACTTGTGACATGTTAGTGTTCCTTTACATACCTCTGTCTTTACTGCACTTGCCGTGGCAAGTGCGTGGTACTGGTGGTTTTTGGGTAATCTTATACCAATCTTGGTAGGGTTTCCATTTGTGTTTATTAGTCTTGTTGGTGATTCTCTTGATCTTGTCAATCTACAATTGGTATACTCGATCCTTTAGGTAGCTTCTTGGTGGTCTAGACATGACTGTCGTAGATCTGGGTACTTCTCCAATCCTTGGAGATTCCCACTCTATTTGGTTTAGTGTCGTTCCTTGTGGCTCGTTCCCACCCACCTGTGGCGGTCACTGAGTCTTCCTTGTTTAGGCACTACTCTTGTAGCCCTATTAGATTATATCTCATGGTTGTTATTGCAGTTGTCTGAGCTATATTGGCCAGGTATTGCAACCTTAGTGGCGTTGTAATTCTGGAGTTAACTGCTCCCGACTATATCCTTAGTCGGTTAGCATACCGTTCGTGGTATTATTCAAGTATTACTATCCCGTAGACTTGTGTCTCGGGTTCCGTTACTGCTCCCTTTTCCATTCCGTTGCACAGTTAGTGCTTCTGTCCTGCTATTGGTTGACTAGCTAGGTTTCGCGACTGCTAAGCACGTCGCCCCATGCTGTTGTAAGTTGTAGCCTCCTTGTGGTTGGAGTGCTTATTCCACCGCTATTAAGTGCGGGTATTGTTGTTCAACCGGGATCCATCTCCGGGTCTTCCATTTCTTCGTACCTACTATATGTCAGGTTCTTGTCTACTTGTATGATTACTTCCCAACTGCCAGATCGGGTTTTCCCGAGTGTGAGAGGATTTTCCTTCTCTCTGGCGTTCTTTCCCAAGTTATACAATGGGTTTGCGGAGGGCGGGTCTGGTATAGTAGGTATCCGGTACACACCGGTAGTTCCTAACTAGCATATCTCTAATGCTAACACTCAGCCCTTAGCCCTTCGCTCTGATACCACTTTTTGTAACACCCCTACTATTAATACAGCCATTAAGGTCCAATCTCCTTACTCATCAGATACACGCAGCGGATATATATTTACATACAATGGGTGATACAATGCCGTTAGTCACCCACGTGACTAACAAGGCTACTGATTCTACATACAGCATCGGTCTGATGGACCGGAATCCCGAGTACTACAAATCTACAATGCATTCTCCATTTACCAAATGCTACTACAATCTCCATTCAATACAATACTCCAAGTACAATACAATATAATCTACATACCGAGTTTACTAGGTTCCTTATACAAGTATAATACCTCTTCCAGTTCATACATACTCACTAAGAGACTACTTACTACCCATTCCTCACTACTACATTACTTTCTAAATACAAGGGGTGTGCTAGTTAATACACCTCTACATTCTGCTACTACTATCCAATGTAGTCACCGATCTCGTGCCTTGACCACATTCGCTTCGGGTACCTGCACACTAAAAAATGTCCCCCGAAGGGGTCAGCTTTCGCCGAGCATGATAACCGCATACCCCGCGTACTAGTGAGGGTACGCCGACCACTTGGTCGAATACATGCGGTTGATTTCATTCAAAGATACATGCATACATGCTCTTATACACAATACAACAATACTTACGCAAGGCATACATACATACACTACATTACATACAAGGAATACAATAAACCATCCAATACATACTTACCTTCTTCCGAAATACACATACACAATATACAATTCTTGTTAGCTTCATTGGTCCACCCGGGTTAATCGGGTGGAGATTACTCTTTTACTCGTTACTTCATACACATACATACTCATACTCATACTTACTTACGGATCCATACTTACTTACTCTTACTCTTACTCAAGTTAAGTCGTCGGGACCTCCGGCCCTGGGGACTACACCGTCCCACCTCCGGGATTTACTTGACTCACCAATCCGGGATGCTACCCATTTAAGGGATTTGGGCCGCGGACCAGTTTAAGAGTCAGGAATTGCAGCCAACCTCTTGTGACTCCGCATCCTCACGCGTGGCCGAAGCTATATCGGACTTGTACTCATTCCAATTTACTCACTTAAGTTAGGAGTTAGATAGTTAGGAATTAGTACAAGTCAACATCCAAGCCACAATAATACAATACCCATATACACTTATACAAATACATTACAATATACAAGTACACTACAAGTATGATACACTTCATCATCATTCATATGTTTCATGAATTATACAAACTATTGTTCAAGACAAATATCAAGAACAATGTAAACAAGCACAAGTAGGTGCAATATAGTCCGATTCATGCATTTATCTTATTAGGTGATCAAATAAGCACACAAATCGGGTAACCAGATTAGGATACAGGGCATGAAGAAACCATACCTTTTCTACAATTTACGTTACCGGGTGCCTTCTTGTCTCTTTGGTTCACTCTTGTTCCTTAGTCCTTACTTGTTCCTCGAGTCTTATTCTTGAACCAATGACTACATGCCAAATGGTTCAATTAATACTAAGCATCACAATACATACATAATTACTACTCCCGTACTTACCCCGTTATCCCGTTATTTCGGTTTAACTTAATGTTCTTAAACTTACAACTTTCTTAATTACTTCTCAAACTTGTTTACACTTCTTAGGGCCTTTAAAGGTCACCAAACAAGGCCTTAACAACTTCTAAAACCATTACCCATCAATGCCCCATGGTTAGACCCCTAAAAATCACATTTTACAAGCTTTTATAGGTGGTCCGGGACTTGGTCCGGACCCAAGGTCCCGGACCATGCACTGAAAACACTCTCGACTGAATTTTGTTATTGGTCCGGGACTTGGTCCTGGACTAAGGTCCCGGACCACCTGCTGGTGTGACTCTCGAATTAATTTTAGGTGCGGTCCGGGACTTGGTACATAACCTAGGTCCCGGACCCTGCTAAAAACTGCTACTAGGATGATTTTTCAACCCCTAATCAACCCTTAATCCACCTCCAATCATTCCATAATTTCCACATGTTTTGTACATAATTAAACACACTTAAACACTCACTAAAACTCCTTAAATCCATGGTCCAATACTTACTCAACTTCTTGTTCAAATTCTACAAATTTTCATTCACAATTTCATACTTTGCACACTTGTGCATTCCTACACTCCTCTTTGCATTTTGCACTTTGTTCCAATGTCATCTTACCATTCCAATTTATTTCCCAGCAACTACAATATCTATTCCCAAGTCCAACACTCTTTTTACCAATTCGTACACACTTATTTTTCCTAACTCCTCTAATGCATTTCCATACACCTTGCTACAGATTTTATACTTCTTACTCATACTACAACTACCACTCCATCACTACTAAACATACCTACTCAACCCAATATACACCTTGGTTCTCCCACTCACCAAGTCATTCTTGAATACATAATTCCTACTAAAATTTTGCCATAGTTTACCTACAATTCTAACTTATCCATACACACATTTTCTCACCAAGTTCATACCTATTCTAGCCACACCCATACAAGGGTCCTACCAGCAATCAATACAATATACATTCACCAATACTTCTTCAAATACCAATACTAATACTCATACACAACCATTTGGCTCCAAGGCCTACAATTCGCGTACTAATTTCACAATTACTCAAACTTCCTCACAAATACTTAAACTTCCAATACTACAATACCAATACAATCGTTTAGGTTCTTTTATTTGCTTACCCATTCCCCTTACACTAATGCATTAAATTGAGCATTAAGAAGGAGCTCTTACCTTGAGCTTGTATTTCCCCATTCCTTTTTCAATTCTCCTCTTCCTCTTTTCTTGCACAAATCGGTTTTGTGGGGAATGGAGTTGCCAAACTCCATTCCCATCACCCCAAAGCATACAAAACAAGTAAATTAATATACAACCCTTAAATTATCTTAAAGCTTTAAGGTACCTTTTCTAGGGTTTAGAAATTTCTTTACCTTGTAAGGGCACAAGTGCTGTTTGGGATAGCTCAAGGACAACCTTTCCCACTCTCCAAAAATGCCAAAATCGGCTAGCATTCAAAGAAGCAAACAAGGGTTTAGCTCCATATTTCATTTTGACCTTAAGGCTAGAAAAATGATGGAGTTTCAAGAAGATTTTTACCTTAAAATGACAAGGAGAAGGAGGTGGTTCTAATGGTGGTCTTGAAACTCCAAATGCTCCATACCCATGAAAACGAAAATGCTCCTTTTCGAATTTTGAAAAGAGGGAAATGTTCCCCTTGGAGAGAGGAAGACAATGGTGTAATTTTTGTAATTTTTGGAGAAGGTTTGGTCACCTAACAAAAGGAGAGAAGTTGAGTTTGTGTGTGGTTTCTCATTTTCTCCATGGTTGTCGCTTGGGAAGAAGAAGAAGGAGCCAGAGAGAGTGGAGGGGGGTGCTCTGTACGTGAGTGAAGAAAGTGAGGGAATAGGAGAGAGAGTAAGTGAGTGAGGTAGTAAAGTAATGTTTACTTTATTGTTTTTTTTTTCTTTGCCTTTTGTAAATGAAAAGGAAGTTAAAAGTGTGTGAGAGAGGGGGATAGTCATCGGATGACACATCCCACACACACAAACTCTACATTTTATTTTAAAAGTGGACACATAAGTTTGAGTTATTTATGTTTCTACCCCACAACTTCCCGTTTTTGACAGTTTTTACTATTTTCTCGTTTTATTAATTTTATTGGTTCTAAAGCTTCACTAAAATTTATTAATGATTATTTAGTTGACCAAAATTGTTACGAGTCTATTTGACCCGCTTAAAGACGCGTTTTCCCGGTTACCTCGAAAAACGTGCTTTAAGGTTCGTTAGTGATTTTAATCCATTTTAAGGATCCATTTTCTTCGGGATTTGTTCCCTAATATTTATTTAGACTTAATTAAGCCTTTAGAATCCTTACAATACGCTAACCGAGGTTTCATACCTCCTATGGTTATTTAACGCTTATTTAGCGTTTTACGCTTTTTAAGCGTTTCTTATTTCTTTTGGATTTATATTTCCTTACCAATATTACTTAAGCATTATTAGGCTCTTAAATACCTATTAGGATAATTTAATCGCCATATTTAAGGTCGGGGTATTTCAGTATCAATGTGCAAAGGGAGAGTTAATCATCAAAGATAATTAAATTGCAATTTAGAAGAGTTGGTAAACAAATATTCCAAACCCCTGAAGAGTAGATACCAAGCTGAAATCCACAACTCTAGTAAACTTGCAAGTCCAAGCCTCAAGAGAATTTACCTTGGTCAAAATGAAACCAAAATGTTAGCAACAAAGGGAACTAAATCGATAGCGCAAAGATAGCATGAAATCAAGTATCAGATAAGATCAATCATCAGTAGACACAACATCATCAAATAGATTAGTAAATGCGGAAGCGGGGAAATATGAACCTCAGTTCCCAAAAGGCCGGAAAAAGGTAGAGGTCCAGAGTTTAGTGTTGCAGTCCAGATTAACGTGGCGCCACATTAAAACTCAGCATTCGTACTAATCATCAAGGTGGCTAACAACTTCATCCGATAACACCGATTAATTCACAATTATTAACTCACGAGCTGAAGATGCATTGGTATGACAAAATGAAAGCCACCAAATAGATTTTCCAAGCCGAACACATCATGCGCAAGAGGAACATGTTCAACAAGGCAATGAAGTGGATTATCAAATTATAGCTAAGGATAACTCAGCAAAAGGATTTCAACACCAGCAGGAATGCACGAGGAGTAGAGGCAGACTAATTTCCAATCCAACTTTAGTAATGCACCTCGGTTTGGAAAGGATAACAGTATCTTAAATAATGACGTGGATAAAGCATAGTGAACAAATTCAACAAACTTCCCAAAGATAGACCTCGGCCCAGCAGCCCAGAATAATCTGAAGCGCTTGGGTTTCTTCAGAGTAGCAAAGTCCAAGATACTTAGATTCGGTGAAATTAGCAAAATTGAGTATTCATGAGGACCCCCAAATTCCCTAAAGGCCGGTAAAGGGTGGAGACCCAAAATTCAAGTGTTTTCAAGCATTAATCCGTACCAACATTAGCACCGGTGCTAGTCTTAACCCCAAACAAATCAGTCACTAGCTGAGCGATGGCCAGATGAAGATCCGAGTCCCCTTTCTCCTCATAAAATCCAAGATTGATGTGAAGTTTTTCCAGAATTTAAAGAACCGGGTTACAAAATTAAAATAACAACTCAACAATTAAACTTAGATTAGACACGATTATGCTTGGATTCCATATCTTTACCGTCAAAGGTACGCAGTGAGGCTCATCATCAGAAAAGGGGGGCAAAGTGTTTAAACGACATAACTAGCAACATACTCGAGTATAAGAAAACTCGATCAAGAATCATGATCGCCATACATCGATGGAACATGGAGGAGCGAATCAATCGACGATGGTGAGTAGACTAGTGAATGGCATGTCATCACTTGACTGAAAGTAACACTTCATCACGAATCGAGATGAGGAGGTAGAATACTTGTGCCACCTCGAATCCCTAAAGTTCGTCTGCGGACACGGGACTTGTGACCAAAATGACCCTATGAGGAGTTTTTTTTTGTTCAAATCGAGAAGGGTGGAGCAGGCTATGTTCCTTGTTGTGTATTTTAGGTTTTTGATCTTGAAAGATATAAATTGAGGGTGAAGAACAGTAGATGTTGGCTTGAAGAGCAAGATGGTGTGGCTGGCTTGAGAGGAAATGACGTAATGGAGCTGACTTTATGAGTTTGTTCGGATTGGGGTTTTCCTTAAGAGGTGGGAGTTTAGTGAGGAAATCGGTCAAGAGGGGAATCGGAAGGCAGCCGAGAAGGAGAGATTAAGGCACAGTGGCCACGGTTGTGTCTAATCGATTTTTTGGAGGATGACCAAAGTTAGGAGATGAAAAATGGAGATTGAGGAAGGCCGGCTTCAGTATGTTCATGTTTTCTAGTTGAGGTTTTTTGGGAAAAATGTCTGTTGATGAGATAAACAAAAGAATGGTGATCGAGATTCCAGAGCAGGGTGACAACGATTTGCTCTATGGTTTTTTACGATGGGAAAACAAAATGAGTGAATGAGAGAGCAGCTAGGTTTTTTTGTTTACTAGTAAAGCTTTTCGATTGAGGGAGGAGGAGTCGACCGAGGCAGAGGGTAAGGAGGTCGGCTACTATTCATTAAGAAGAGAAATGTGTACGGTTTTCTTGATTTTTTATAGGGGCTGCATTCAGATGGGTTAAAAAAAATTTAATCGGGCCACGTAATTTGTGGGCCGTGTCTGGTGTAGGTGTAAGCTATAAGCATGGGCTGGATTAGTTTGACCAGAAACGTTGGTCTAATTTGACCTGAAAGGAATGAAAAAAAAAATGATAGCAAAACACATACTCCTAATTTGAACTAAGTAAACCTTTCAAAACGCTAATCATTCTAAATGAAAATATACAGTAAAACGAAACAGTTTTATGTAATGAATGGTTTTCCTCTTAAGAGTTATGAAATAATAGATTGCAGATAACAATAAAAATACGAAAACATATAAAGTATACAATAAACAAAATTACATGAAATAATGAAATAGTACCGGCATGATAAAAATACTGGTGAATGTCGTAAAAAAAGTAATTGAATAGACATGTACGAATAGCAGTAAGTAAGTAAATAAGATGAGATGAGAGGAAGTTTAGTTGAATTAGCGACAAAACGAAATGTGCTAATGTAGTGAAAAGGTGCATAAAATGATGAAAATAATGTTAAAATAATAATGATAAAGACAAAATAAAAACAAGTACTAAAAAGAAAAATATATGAAAATGTATCAATGAAATGAAATGAGATAAAATAAACAAGTAACGAAATAGCATGAACTAAAATAAAACGAATAGGCATATAAATAAGTGAATAAAACGTAACTGACTAACATGAAATAAATAAAAAATAACATGGTGAAATAAGTAAATAACAAAAAGGGGCGGATTTGAAAACGGATGCTTTGAAAATTGATTTAAAAAATTTAACATAAAATGGCAGTTTCATTTTGGTATGCACAAGAATAAGCATTGAAAAGAAAGGAGACGACCCCCTTATTTTATTTATTTATTTGAATTTTACTTTATTGGGTGAGAATTTTTGGTGTCTACAGCATCATCTACAAAAATGGAAGAAGAAATACAAGAGGAGAAGGTAATTGGTCTTAGCCTTAACCCGATGGAGATTTCTTCTTCCTCTTGGTGGGTGATTTGCAGAACTTCTTTAGCAGCAATAGAACCGAATTCGTGGAGTATGGATGTGTAAAAGTGGAATGAATGTGATGTTTTGAAGTGCATACTCTCGGCCTATTTATAAAAGCCTCAAATTATTCATGTGTCGGGAGTCATGTCGGGTCAGTTGTATCCGGCACCACGTGTTTATAACGGTCAATTAAACCACCAAATCCCGCGAAATGATGCTTGTGCCGGACAGAAGACATCCAGCACCATATCCGGCATCAGTCAATTGGGTAACGGTCATTAACTACCATCTTTTCACGAATCATTGCAACTTCTCACTTGGTTCCGACTAGGGAATACCCAACACTGTGTCCGGCATCACCTCTATTCTGCTCCATACTCTTGCCGTGAGTTGAACTTACGGCATCAAGCCCGGCATTACTTCGAACCTTTGATTAGGATTTGACTCCTTGCACAAAAATACAAGAAACATAAGTCTGATCTTATAAAATGAAATTTATATGTAATGTGATATAAATACAAGCTCTTTCATACTTATTTTAACTAATAATCTTATAATTCTAGCTTATAAAATATGATAAGTCGCAGGCTTATCAATGCCCTACACTTATCTTTTGCTAGTCCTTGAGTAAAACTTAATCAGAAAAGAATAATTGCTTATGCACAAAATAGATAACCTTAATAATGACAACTAGATAAATCTTCCCTAACTACCTGACTCTAATTCATAAGCATCACTCAATCTTTATTATTCCATCAAAAACATACTAATGGGTATAAAATAGAATATTCAATTTCAAAAACCGATCAAAAACTCTTGGGCTATTTTTGTATAAGGGATTTTGTACTCTTTCCTTTTTCCGGTTTCCAACATTCAGCTCTATTTTTCAAGGGTGTTTGAATGTGGCCCAGACCCTCATAAATGGTTTTCATAATTCAGCCCTGTTTTCCAAGGGTTTCTGAATCTGACCATGAATTTTATTTATTTAGAATGGGGAATTTAGGAGAAAAACAAAAGAAAAAACTCTTGAGTGTTTTTCTATTCTAAAGCAATTTTCGCAACCTCATAGAATATAATGCTTCTCTTTTTTTTGTAAGAAGATTCTTCTTTTGCTTTTTTGTTTGTATACTTCTTTTTTCTGTTTCCTTTTTTTCATACATATTTAAAAATTTCAGCCAAAAAGAATTTTCACCATTTCGAAAAAGAAAAGGGAATATTACCCAGAAGTAAATCAGAGATTAAAAATAAGAGTAAGGTCATACACTTATGTGCTAAATAATAAATAGAGTCATGAAGTTAAAATAGAAATCTAAAAGTCATTAGAAAGCTTACCTCTTGAGAGAACAATCACTTATCCTTCTCTAATCTCACTTTATTAGAGACATGCAAAAAGCTTAGTAAAATATTGATAAGATTTCAACTTATTATTTTAAATATACTACTACTATTATTTTTTTCCAATTTTTTTTTGAAGGAGGAACCCCTGCCCTACACTGGGCAGGAACACTAACCATAGTGTTTAAAGAAAAAGAAATAATTGGACAAGGAATTGAAAGAAAACTGCATTTAACAAGAATAAAATACTCCCCATATAATGGAAGAACCAGAGTAAAATGCCTTACACTTGTGATGAGCTAAGGAATGGAGTTGTTCACAACAGAATTCAACAATAAGGACAACTGAAACCAAAAACTCATAAAAGTGCCAAGCTTCCATAATACAAGGAAAGAAGAAGGTAATTATCCAGTAAGCATACATTAACAATAAAAAGAAGAAAAAAATAGAATGAAATAAAGTAAAGAACAAGAAATAACAGTAAAATAGGACAAAGAAAGAGATCGAAAGAACTAGACAACGGCCGCTGGGGTGGATGAAGGTGGAGGTGAAGAAGAGTCAGAAGGAGCTTCTAGGGAAGCGGAGAGGCTAAAAGAGATGGGAGTAGGGAGACCCTGCTTCTTCGCCTTCCGATGCACCTTCCTCTTCTTCTTGTCCTTCCAGAGGAGACTCTTAATCAATGCAGTCATTGAACACTTCACCGTCGTCTTGATCTCCTTCCTGATCATCTTTCTGTCGGTCGCCATGTTCTTGTCCATCTAATCTACAACCATCATGAAACAGTCCTTAACCTGCCTTTCATGGTCATCCTCGCACTGAGTAATGTTCTTCTCAGAGCGATACCCCTCATAGCTGGCCCGGAAGGCCTCATAATCTATCCAGGTATCCTGCTGTGAAATACCCCTAACATTTAAATAATTAAATATAAGTAAATAAATATTATTTGGGGGTTTATTAAACCCTAAGAAAGCGTATAAACACCTGGGCACTAAAAACGCACCTAAACTCCTTAAGGTTAAAAACGTGCGTTAAAGCCCGACCTTAGGATAAACAAGTTATATACGCTCTAAAAATCATATGAAGTTAACCAATGATCATTTTATGACCTTTAAAACGCAAGTACTCAGTTAGAACTTGAAATACCCCAAAACCTTAGTATGTTGTTTAAACATTTAAATATGGTATATTAAGACTAAAAAGAGTCTTAGAAACATTAGTAAACAATTTAAACCATAGAAAACACAAATAAATACTTTAAGGTCAATAAAGGCTAAAATGTGCTCTAAGCTTGGAATAAGCTTGGTTGAGACCTGGTGAGCTTACCAAGATCTTATTTATATACTAATGAATATAATAAACCAATTACCAAAGAAAACCAAGCTTGAAAACAAGTTAAAACACAAAATGTGCTTTAAGGAGTCTTAAAGCACATTTTTGAAAAATTGTCTTGTAAATGAGTTTTGAATGGCTAAATGTCCATCATTACTCTTTAATTAATATGTGTACTACTTAGTATCACATTTGGAAGCCTATATCAATGGGAAATCAAAAATTTCACATCTATGTGCCTTGTTTTAGTGAATAGTAACAAAATAAGCAAGTTTATAACATATGTCATTATAAGTGTGACAATTGGTCAACAAAGACTAAAATACCCCTTGTTATAATATGGGGGCCGGTTTTCTTAGTGACTCATCACACTTACAAGGAAAAATAAGCTAAGTAAAGAGTTAAAGTAAAAGCACTATTTGCTTTACTACTTAAATATCTCCAAAAGTGAACTTATCTTCACTTCTCATTTCCCTCTTCATTTCCCACGCCTCCAAGCTCTCTTCTATCTCTTCTTCATTCTCCATTTACGGTTTTGCAATAGTACCACACACAATTCCATCTTCAACCTCTTATATCTCCTACCTCACTTTGCCAAATCAAAAACAAAGACCACCATTCTCTTAGTCTCATCAAGCTCTTCATTCCTATCTTCTCAAAATTCCAAGAGCTCCATTTCAGTGCCAAGAGGAATCTCCATGGGAGGAGCTTGAGCTCATCTTTTCACATATTGTTGTTCTCCTTTGCTTCTAGGTAAGGAAACTCAAAGAAAAATGATGTTTCCTTCATGTTTTTGTGTTGTCCAAAAATCACCCTTAATGGTGTCCTTTACCTTGCTTGTTTTAGCTTCATTTCAACCTTTCATGGACTAGGTGGAGTCCTCTCTTGCTACATATCCAAACTCTCTTTCATATCCAAGGTAAAACAATCATCTAAATATTCTAAGGCAATCTATGTATTTAGGGTTTACAATGAGATGAAGCATAAAGCTTGTATACTCATTGTATTATTTGTATATTGTTTAGAATTTGACAAGAAATCAAACACCCTTACCGATTTTTAAACAAGGAAACAAGAAAGAAGTTTGTGAGGAAAATAGGTAAATATGCTAACCTAATGTAGTTTAAAGTCTTAGGAGAAATGAGCTTATATTGCTTATGAAAATGATTTAAAGAGGCAATGGTAAATGACTTAGAAAAATGCTCTCAAGGGCTTAGTAAAAGGCATATGTATTGTTGAGTGTATTTGCAGGTCAAAGGCAAATATATTGTGGAAATTCAGTGTTTAAGATTTATGCATCTTAAGGGCCTAAGAGCCATGTTATTTAAGGGCCTAAGTGCCAAGCAATTTAAATTATGCACTATATTGTGATGTAGTGTTAAATGAGTGAAGTTTTGTGTATAAGAGTGTTCTTGATGGATTTTAGTGTTCTTGATTGTTTAATGGTGAAAACAATGTGTTTTGGCTTAGTAATGTTCTAGGAGAGTTCATGTCAAAATTTAGGTAATGTACAAGAAGTTCTAAGTATTTAAACAAGATTTGGTGAACTAGGAATGTTAGAAATGTTTAGGTGTTTTACTAGAGGAGAAGTAATGTCTTGGGTGTTCTAGGAAACAAAAAGGACTTAGCCATCAACTAGAAGTTTAGGTTGTTAAGAAAAGATGCTTGGGAGATGATGTTATGGTGAGGAGAAAGCATTTTCGGATAGTGATTATCATAGGTGAGAAACACAATTTAGAAACCTTGTAAGAAATGTTACAAGTGTTGGTGAATTTTAAGAAAAATTGAGTAACAAGTTAGATAAGGAACTAGGTGTGCTTAAGATGATATTTTGGCATTAGAATATACCTAAGATCATTTGGGAAGTTTATACATTTAATGGGTAAGGATAACCATTACAACAAGACTTAGAAAATGTTCAAAAGGTAAATCTGTAGCAGTGGTCCGGGACTTAGGTCTTGGATAATGTCCCGGACAATGCATTTAAAAGGGCTGAGGATTCTTACACAGCCTTGGTCCGGTACTTAGGTTATGTAAGAAGTACCGGACCACCCCTTGATTTACCCCCGAGAGAATTTGCCTACATTGGTCCGGGACCTAGGACTTGTATGAAGTCCCGGACCACCCCATTAAAATAGGCCGAGGGCTTTGTTAAGTGTAGGTCCGGGAACTTAGTTGGGGACCATGTCCCGGACCACTTTAAAAAGTTAGTTTAAGGTTAGATAATGATGTCTAATGATGGGGATTAGTTAGTAATGATGTTATAAAGTTATATAAGGCGTGTTAGGAGTGTAATAATGACAATTTAAAAGGTGAGAAGTTATAACAAAGTGTGAATACAAAATAACTAGTTAAGTGAAGTAAAAGTTAACAATAGGTTAGTACATTAATTAACCGACGTTACTAAATGTGTATAAGATTCTTCAAAGGAGGAAAACAGTCGAAGCAAGGACCAAGGTATGGTTTTCTTGCAGTCTGTTGCCTACCGGTTTACACCGGCTTGTGTGTTGTTTGTTTTTCTGTGTGTTTATGACCTTGTGAGACATAAATCATGTAACGAGTTTACAGTTTTTAAACATTATTATATTGTTAAGTGTGACTCTCTCTTCCCTTGTGTGTGTCTAACAAGACTTAACCAACTGTTTGTGAATTGTTTATTGAGTTCAATGTTGAACTACTAACAAGTGCTAACGGGGGAAGTGAGGAGTCTGGTCTGTTCCGACCATGCGTGTGAGTATGGGAGTCGATGTCATAACCGGTTCGATTCTCTTTGTATGTTATGGTTGTTTTCCAATTTGGTTTCCAACCTTCCCTTTAGCTTAACCAAGGCTATTTTACTGACTCACGTCGGGCCACAGGGGCATACTATGTTTTGTTTCGGTGTGCTTGGATCACTATATCCGAGGCACCTTGTGTTAAGTTATCCGTTTAGTCTAACAGGACGGTAACGAGTTATGTAACGAGCTTAGCATGGGTTTGGCAACAATCTCAAGGCTCTCCATGGGAACTAATTGTGTTGGTTCATTTCCTCAAAGGAATTGTTCTTGTATGTTATGTGTGATGTTGTATACAATACTCTTGTTGTGATATATGTATATGTTGTGTGTTTAAAATGAATGCCATGTCATCATGACAATTAGTTGCGCGTATCCCGGTAGCCGATGGGCTGCGCGTTAACCATACCAGCCAAGGGTTGCTGACCCCCTCGGGGGCTCCATATTTCTTTTACTGCAGGATGAGGATCGAGGAAGCAGAATGGCTATAGATCCTAGGTTGCAGGAATACTTTTGGTTGTTTTTGGAGTTGTGCCCGGGATGCGCCTGTGCTCCCGTGGTGAAATATTTTGGTACCATTGTATACAGTGGCAGTTGTTGGTGTACAGTTTACATTTATCGATGTAGTTACAAACTCGGTATTTTGTTAATGTATTAAAGGTTATTAGTTCTATGCTCGGGAGTCTGATCATCAGACCGATACGCTTGTATTTATTCTGCCTTGTTAACCACATGGGTGGTTAACGGCGTTGTAACACCGAACCGTTTAGTTATTGTTTAGTTGTTATTTCCACTGTGATTTCGATTATTTGTTAAGTGCGTAGTAGGGGTGTTACAGAACTGAGTAAAAATACAATATGCTCGGGAATTCCCTTAAGGGCCCCTTAAGGTCCGAAATTCCCGGAAATACTTTATTAAATAAAGTAAAGCATTACACTTCATTCTAAATATACAATAACACTTTAATGAACATTTGAGATGAAGTTCTCAAGATAAATTCTCAGTTAAAGACAAAGTGCTCGGAGGTTCCTGATGAGGGCCCCATAAACCCTCGGGAGTGCCCAGGGGAAGTACCGAAGTGGCACAAACCCCAATATAAATCATTCTAGGAGTTCCTATCATCTATATTCATTATTCCAAAGAGGGTTCTCGAGCTACTTTCACAAAAATTAACAAAGTGCTCGGGTGAATTTCTTAACACTCCTTTTTGCCCCGGGAGTGCCCCGTTAGCCCGAAAATTGAGTTACAAGTTTATATAACCCCATATAACTCAATGTAACACCTTAACATATTATTATTGAATATAAACAATGTCAATAAACACTTGGAAGTCATAGCGACTAATTAAATTCTAGAAAAATCCTTAAAGCACAAAAACGCACCTTCTGGTGTCATAAAAATGCGTTTTAAGCAATTGCCTTGAACTTTTTGAGGAGCCACGAGTTAATAATCTTAAAATAAGATAAAATGACCAACTAAATCAATTAATGGCAGTACTAAATTCATAGTACAAACAATGGCGATTTTTGAGACAAAAAGATACCTAAAATCAGCATTTTTACCATAAAACTTTCATCTTTTACCATGGTATAAATGTACCAATTAAATGCTGGAACATATTACACATATTAGTATGGTCTTAGTACAATATAATGGGACAGGAATGAAATGAAAAATTAATTCCATTTGACTCCCATCCCATGCGTTAATATGGGTGATATTTGATTAGTTTTGACAAAAAAACATTTTCTTATGGATGGTGAGTCATCTTAGCATGAATTATATGATGATATAGCAATCAATTACAGTCAGGAGAAGCTAATCCATCTTATGAACCTGCAAGAAAATCACAAAGATTAGCTTAACTAGAAATAATGAAATAAGTTGCAAAATCTAGTCATATCTTCACTAGGCAATTAAACAAACTAAACAAGTTGATATTGGGCATGTGTTGGCCGATTGAAATCTGGTAGTGGGGTGTTTGATTTACCATTAATTAACCTCATAAGACAAGTACCTAACTTCTATAATTGTCATGTTACAAATAAACAAAACTTAAATCAACTTTCTAGCACCCCATTAGCCGTAAGGCTACAATCAATTGGAGCCTCCCATTTCCTTGATGTCGATCACCTGCAGGAATAAACAAGGGTTAACAACATTAATTAAACTAGTAAATCCTAAACACTTACCTAGTATTAAATAACCTAGTTAATCTCCTACCACTCCTTTAACCATAATACTACAATATTAAGAAGATGCTTAACTCCATTAAGGCCAAACCAGCCGTATACCTAGTCCAGCTAAGAGATCTTTGTGGCTAAATTATGTAGTCAAAATAATACATAAACATGACATAAAATAAAGACATGAAATAATGACAAATAAACAATAGCAAACAGATTTATATTGCTCACATTCTCTTCTACTAAGGCTCTACGTGAGTTTTCATTTCCTCTTGCCCATACCTTAACCGAATAGGTAAGTCTCTTCCCTTGCTCTCTCTTTTCTCCATTGTTAAGTTAATTCTTAAGTGCTAATAAACTCCATTAATGGTGATCTAAACTCTAACACCATTTTAATATAATTTCCTAGCTAAATCTTCTGAGTCTTGAAGGAAGAAATCATCCTAAAAATCTTACAAGATTTCGCCAAGCTCATGTGCTCCAAGGGGGTTCCTAAATTCAACAACAACACAAGGAACAACAAGATCAAGTTAAGGTATATTTTCATGTTGAAAAATCCTAAGTATTTACCTAAACTATTTTCGAAAATTTAGAACTTCTAAACCTATGTTCTCTTCATTATTTCATGAAGGAAACTTGGATCTACTATCATCACAAGGTGTATCAAAAATACCTTGATAAATTCCTAAGGTAAACTCTTGTAAAATTACTTCAAATATTATTTATAAATCCTTGTTAGAAGTCTAACAAATGGATCTCCTAAATATATTTAAGGAGCCGAAAATTATTCATCAAGATAGCATTTGGAGAGCTTGGAATTCAAGGAAAAATCAAGTACAAGAATTGTCTTGATTTAAGGAGTAAGTTTATATAATTAAGGTTTATTAAGTTTAACCTTGATTTAAGCTTCAAACTTTGGTATAAAAATTATGTTTAGGCCATGTTAATAATAAGGCCGAAAATTATTGAGTTAAAGTATCAAGGAAAATAATTTATAACATATAAGGTAAGATTATTACCCTAAGGTATAAAATTGTGTCACAAAAATTAAATATGATACATATAGGGTTAAACTGAAATATCTAAGGATAATATGTTCTATTTTGAGATTATAATCATTCTAAGTCATTAGCATAATTTTTAGAAGTGTTATATGGCTTATATACATTTATATGTATTTATTATAAAGTTTAAAACAAGTTTTAAAACCATATGGTAAAAATAAAATTAAGGCCGAGAGCTTAATGTATAATTTGAGTGATTTTCGAAATATATAAGTATATCAACTTATATTATGAATTTTGGGAACATTAAAAATAGCTACAAGTATTTAAATGGCTAGTTTATAAAATTATGTGGCCAAAATGTAAATTTTGAAAAGTTTAGAGTACAAATAATCAAAACCGAGGACAAAGGGGTTTGTTTGGTATATTAACATTATAATATAAGGTAGGAATTAATATTATGAATTTTGGTGAATTTAAATAAGTGGTTAAGTGTTAAAATAACATTTTATAAAGTTTTGGGACTATTTTGTAATTATTGGAAAAAAATAGTGAATGGCCGAGAATTACTTATAATTTTATGGGTATATTAAAGTATTAATTATGAAATTAAGTCTTAGTCAAAGTGTTGACCAAAAACCTTGGGTTAAAATGATTTATGACATAAAATATTAAGTTTACAAAAGTTTTGGGGTGAATATGTAATTTATGGAAGTATATATGAAAAATAGAATTTAATATGGGGCAGAAATGTAAATTGAAGAAAGTTATGGATTGTTTTGGTTATTTTAGTGAATTAAATATTAAAACTATAATTTATAAGTTAATATGTAACTTATATAAAGTTTTAGGATTAAAATGTAAATATAAGGAAAAAATATGTCAAAACCGAAAATTAATGAGGTCATTTGGTAATTTATAAAAATTAGAATACCCATTTTGGAATTACCGAAATATTAAGTGGCTAATTAGTAAATTAAGAAGGTGGTATGGTTAATTAATAATTACAAAGGTTAATGTGGATAATTAGTGAATTATAAAAGTTATAAGGTTATTTGGCAATTTATAAAAGTTAATATATTTGTTTTACAATTTCCGAAAATTAGTAAGGGTATTTAATAAATTATTAAAGTATATGGTTATTTGGTAAGTTGTAAAAGTTAATGGGTTCAAATTATAATTATCAGAAACTATATGTGGTTATTTAATAATTTATAAAGTTGTTGTGTATAAAATATAAATACCGAATTAAAAGGTTGGTTTGTAATTTAATAAGGGAAGGAAGTAAAACTAGGTATATAATGTATTATGGTATATTAAGGAGTATAATATAAAGTTTATAAAATAATTTTGGTTACAATAAAAATGACCAAAGGATATAATATAAAGAATAAGTAAAAATAATTATGGATGTATGATGAATGAAATAAAGATATACAGCACAGTGGGAATTCATTATCACATGTGAATATCACATAAAATAATGACCTGTTAAACTACCTAGAGTCACTGTAAAATAACAGGGGGAAATAAAAGAACATATGAAGTTATTATACAACGAGTATAAACATTACAGTGGACAGTACTATAACATTTAATGAATAGTTATGAAATACCCCAAACCTTGATATGTTGTTAAACATCTAAACTATGATATTTAAAGGCTAAAAAGTGCCTTAGAAACATCAGTGTACAATTTAAACCATGGTGAAAACAATAAAGTACCATAAATACAGTTTGAGCAAAAACATGCTCTAAACTTGGAGTGAACTTGGTTGGGACCCAAAGAGCCTACCAAGACTTAGTGATATTCAATTATGATTTGATAAGGCTAATTAAGTCCTTAGGAAACCTTGGTTGACAATTAAACCAAACAAAACACAAATAAATACCTTAAAGTCAATATGGGCAAAAATGTGCTCTAAGCTTGGGATAAATTTGTATAGGACCTAAAGGTCATACCTATACCTTATAAATATGTTAATGAACATATTAAACCAATTACCAAAGAAAACCAAGCTTGAAAACAAGTTAAAACACAAAATGTGCTTTAAGGAGTCTTAAAGCACATTTTTGAAAAATTGTCTTGTAAATGAGTTTTGAATGGCTAAATGTCCATCATTACTCTTTAATTAACATGTGTACTACTTAGTATCACATTAGGAAGTCTAAATCAATGGGAAATCAAAAATTTCACAAGAATGTGCCTTGTTTTTGTGAATAGTAACAAAACATGCTAGTTTATGACATAAGTCAATATAAGTAAGTTAATTGGTCAACAAAGACCATGATTTGGCCTAAAACACTAAGGGGCCGGATTTTCATGTGTGACTCACCACACTTGGCCAATCAAATATATAAGGAAAGTAATAAAGCAAAAGAACTATTTACTTTTAAACATAAATATCTTAATAAAGTGTACCCTCTCACCTCATTCTCTTATTCTCCTTCATTCACCATCGATTTCTTCATCTTCTCCCAAGCTCCATCGGTTTTGCTACAGAAAACCACACCATCTTCAACTTCCAAAGCTTGTAACTTCTAGCTCCATGCACCAAATCAAATCCTAAGACCATATTTGTCTTAGTTAGGTCAAGCTCTACACTTCTCTCTTTTGAAATCTTCAAGAGCTCCATTTTGGTGAATTGAAGATTCTCCATTGAAGGAGCTTGAGCTTACCTTTTCATGCCTTGTTATTCTCCTTTGCTTCAAGGTAAGGAAAGTCAAAGAAAAACTTCATTTCCTTTTGTTTTCATAAGTGACCGAAATCACCCTCTTCATGGTGTTTTCTTTTACTTTGTTTTAGATTCATTCCAAACATTCAAGGGCTTGGTGGAAACCTCTCTTGTCACATATTCAAGTTCTCTTTCAAATTCTAAGGTAAACTTCTATTTTAAGTGTTTAGGACACTTATGTAAATTTAGGGTTTATATGTGAGTTTAAGTATGAAACTTAATGCGCATTACCCTTATATGTATATTGATTAGAAAGTTGACAAGTGATCAAACTCCTTGCTGATTTTCGGTTCAAGGAAACAAGAAAGAAGTTTGAGAGGAAAAGAGGTAAACAAACTATCTCAATGTAGTTTAAATGCCTTAGGAAAAATGAGCTTGATTTGCTTGATAAAAATGCCTAAGGTGCCAATGGTGAATGACCTAGTAAAATGCTCTCAAGGAAACTATTAAAGGGCATATGTGTTGTTGTATGTATTTGCAGGTTAAAGGCAATATATTGTGTGCGAAATTCAGTGTTTAAGTTTAATGCATTTAAGGGCCTAAGAGCCATGTTATTTAAGGGCCTAAGTGCCAAGCAATTTGATTATGCACTATATTGTGATGTAGAGTAAATTTGGTGAAGTTTTGTGTGTGTGAAGGTTCTTGATGGATTTAGGTGTTCTTGAATGTTTAAATGGTGAAAAGCTATGTGCTTTGGTATAGCAATGTGCTAGAAGAACCCATGTCAAAATTTAGATAATGTATAGGAAGTTTTAAGTGTTTAAAATGAGTTTTGGTAAGTTTGGAAGTGTTGAGAATGGTTAAGTGTTTTACTAAGGAAAGAAAGGTGCATTAAGGTGTTTTAAAAGGCAAGAAGGATTTATGCATTATCTTGAAGTTCTAGGAATTCAATGAGTGTTTTTGAGGATGTATTAAAGTCTTGGAGAAGTTTGTTTAAGGTTTAGGTAATGTTGATGTACAAGGAATAAATGATGTAGGTAAGATGTGGAAAAGGAGATTTAGTTGGTAAGAAAAGATGTTTGAGAGATGATGTTATGATGATGGGGAAACATTCTTGGCATAGTGGTTATCATAGGTATGAAACACCACTTGGAGAAACTAAGGAGGAAACATTATAAGTGTTAGGAATTTTGGTAAGGAAAGAGTAAGTGTTTAAGGAGTTATAAAATGAGTTTTATGGATGTTATATGAAGGGTTAAATGTGCCAAATGATGTTAGAACACATTAGGAGGCTTGAGGAAAAGTTTGGAGAAAGTTTGACAAGTTTTGGACAAGTTCTGATGTTGTCCGACCTAGTGGTCCGACCCAGGGTGGGTCGGACAGCCCCAGTTAATTCACCGATTGATGTTTCTGGAATGGTCCGACCCAGAGCTCTTGGGTCGGACATGGGTCGGACGGGAGGATTTAAAAGACGGAAAAGTTTCTGGAACGGTCCGACCCAGTTTGTGGGTCGGACGGTGGGTCGGATGGCCCAAAACGTGTAAAAAAAACAAATTAAGTGTGGTTTAAGTAGTAAACCTTAGTGAGTTATAATGACAATTTAGTCGGGGAAAAGTTGTATTAAAATGTAAAAGTAAAACAAGTTCAAATGTGAAGTTATTTAACTAAGTTAACGGGGATAAGTTATGAGCATTAGACTTTAAACAATCGTGTTACCCCAGTGTTAATAAAAGTACATGTAATGTTACCAGTTGTTCGAGAATTGTTCGAGAAACATAAGTGGACATGATAGAGTGGACTCCAGTGACAGGTATGGTTTTCTTGCAACCTGTGTCCTACCGGATTACACCGGCTTGTATGCCAATGTGTTTTTCTGTATGTTTGCCACGTTGTAAGATAACACATGAAATGAGTTTACAGTAATTCATATATGTGACATGTCTAGTTCCGATACCATTTAACCTCGGAAGTGTTAACCTTAGTTAACTGAGTCTAGGATCGCATGAGAGTTTGGTATTCGGATTAAACGACCCGAACCATGGGACGTTCTAACCACGGCTATGCGTGTGTTAATTATGTGATATTTGTGTGTGTATGTAAGGACCTCCCTCGTATGTTTAACCCGGTTGTAATACTGTATGGTGTGTGGATGTGATAGACTCCATAGTGGGGCTCTAACTATTTAACTACAAGTAAATATGTACTAACGGGGTGAGGAATCCGGTTAGGCCGGTCGCGCGTTGTTTGGGAGTGGGTATCCTTTTTAGCCTTACCCTCCTCTCTGTTATGGTTGTTTCCCTCACGGGTTATGATCTCCTATTAGCTTACTCCAAAGCTTAGCTATTCTGACTTATGATCGGTTTAGGGGGAACATGTGTTTGTGTGGTGTGTTCGGGGCACTATATCCGAACCATCTTAACTTAAGTTACTCGTCCGACTATTAGGACGGTAATGAGTGTTGTATAACGAGTTTATCATGAGGGTGACACCATTCTCTAGGCTCACCAGTGAATTAACTATGTTTGGGTCGGTTCCTAAGAGAATCGTTCCCGTTATGTTATGTGATGTTGTTGTACTGCAATTCCCATTGCGATGTTGTTATGTGCACGTTGAAACGTGAGAGGTGTTGTTATGTAGTGTATGCTATATGTTGTAAAATGTGGAGTATGTGGATCATGGATATGAATCCCAGTTTGTGATAAGAGACGTTTAAGGATAACCCTATTAATGGGCAAGTGTCGTCTATTAAGGAAGTAGCTCCATTGAAGGAGAAACACTCTAGGGTTAATGAACACAATGAGTGACTTATCAAGTAAGGATGTGTTATCTATTGTTCAGCCCATTGAGGTGGAATGTTATGTGTTGTGTGATTATAGTTACATGCATGATTTAAATATAATCAACCGCATGCTAAGACGGCAATTAGTTGTGCGTGGCCCGGTAGCATGCGGGCTGCGGGATTACCATACCAGCAAAGGTGCTGAGCCCCTTGGGGGCCACCCTTTCTCTTCTTTTCCTATTTCAGGTACAAGGAGCTGGAAGCCGTTCGAGAGTAGGACGGGGTAGTCGTTTGTACATGAGTAATCATTTAAGTTATATGGGTACAGTAGGTGTAGTAAGACCGAAATTGTTATCGGCATTCGTTTCTAATACTTTCTCCTGAGGTTACAATTGGGTGCCCACAACTTAGTGGTTTCCGCTAATCATTCCTCTTCATTGTGTGGTCCTTACTCTTATTCAACTCATATTTCCTCCATCCTCTTTGAGGTAACGGTATCTTCCGTCATCAGGCAATTTTCACTTTTTAGTTTATATCCACTGCCCTCCATACGGGAGTCTAGCAGCATAATGGATCACGACACCTCCGGCGTGTGTGGTGCGGGCATTACATCAGCCCCTTTTTATTGCACGTTCACATCTGCCTATTATTATTTTTTAAAAGGTCCTGCCTCATATAGCTCACTTCTTGCCCTCTGGCAATGTTCAATCGTAGTGGTTTAACCACGAGTGTCACGCACTCTCTAAATATGGTTATGCTGGTCCTGAAGACCCGTCACTCCCCACCGGTAATGGTTGACGTTTAATGTTCATACCGGCACTGGGGTTAGACTTGTAGGCACTAACTATTGTTATTCTCATTCACTCCCCTTTTAATATTCTACTAAATGGTGTATTGTTTTTTTTCTGGTTTAATGGTCAGACCAGCTAGGTCTTCTCGAGGTTCTATCGACCTCAAACCCAAGGGTTTCGTACCCCTGCCCTTAAGAAGGTTGTGTCCTGCTTTATTGCATTATGGACTTACATAAGATTTAGTGTTTTATTGGTAACCGCCTGGACCACCACGTCCTTTAGGGTTAGTTTACCGTCGCTGCACTTGCTGTAGCAAGTGCGCAAGGCAGGTTGAATTTTAATTCTTTGGTTAATGTGGCACTTGCAGTGGCAAGTGCACCATGCAGACTGAGCCACCAGTACGGTGTGTCAGTGTAGTGTTATTCCCTAATCGGGTTCCTGTTCTGGTCAAAAGTTCTTGTTCAAATTAATACAGTGTCACTCCCGCACTTGTTCCCACAAGTTTACCGTGGTAGTAAGTTCTTACTTTCCTCACGAGGTGTTGCATGATAGCAACTTTGTAACACCCCTAACACGCACATGATACTAAATGAAATCGCAGCGGAATTAAATAACTAAACGGTAACTAACGCTTCGGTGCTACAACGCCGTCAACCACCCACGTGGTTGACAAGGCAGAATAAATACAATTGTACCGGTCTGATGATCAGACTCCCGAGCATAAAACTAATCCATAAATACTTTACATACAATACCGAGTGTTTACATATCCTCCACTGTATAACATCACTGTATACTTACGACATCCAAAAGTACATAACGCCACAGGAGCACAGGCGCATCCCGGGCCAACATCCAAAAGTATACAAAATTAACCTGCTCCCTAGGATCTAAAGCCACTCCGCTTCCTCGATCCTCATCCTGCAGTATAAGAAATATGGATCCCCCGAGGGGGTCAGCAACCCTTGGCTGGTATGGCTAACGCGCAGCCCATCGGCTACCGGGATACGCGCAGCTAATTGTCATGATAACATGGCATTCATTTACATACATAACATAACATAACATGGAGCATAGCATCAATAGTGCACAGCTCATCATCACATACACAGTGGATCTTGGTTCCACAATAACAAACCACAAGGGTCAAATAACATAAGAGCCTAGAGAGTGATTCACCCTCATGTTAAGCTCGTTAAACACACTCATTACCGTTCTGTTAGACGAACGAGTAACTTAAGTCGCAGATGGTTCGGATTTAGTGACCCGAACACACCACACAAACACAGGTTCCCACTAAACCGATCATAAGTCAGATTAGGTAAGCTTTGGAAGAAGCTAGCGGGAGATCGAACGCCAAATTAAGGAGAACAATCTTAACAACATAAGAGTCGAATCTGATTCAGATATCTACTCTTAACTTACATGCATGACCGGACAACCGGATTCCTCACTTCCCAGTTAACACTTGTTAGAAGTTCATAGTGGAACTTAACAACCAACACTCAATAGGTGGTAAGTCATGTTAGACACACACAAGGGAAATGAGTCACAACATCACATCACAATAATATGAACAACTGTAAACTCATTACATGTTTAAATCTTATAACGTTGTAAACACACAGAAAAACATACAACACGCAAACCGGTGTAAACCGCTAGACAACAGACTGCAAGAAAACCATACCTCGGTCCTTGCCTCGACTGGTTTCCACCTTGAGAGAATCCTAAACACATTAGTAACGTCGGTTAATTTACGCACTAGTCCATTAGTAACATCATCTACTCAACATTACTAGTTTATTCTTATCTTACACTTGTTACAACTTTTCATCCTTTTTAATTGCCTTTAAAACCCACCTAACATGTCTCACATAACCTTATAATATCATTACTAACCAACTACCATTTTTAGATAACAATTCCCATTCTAAAACAATAATTTTTGGTCCATACAGTGGCCTGTCCGAACTTGTGTCCGAGCTTCCAAGTTCGGACACAAGCCGTGATTTTAGACCGAAAACAGACGCACGTCCGAACTTATGTCCGGACTTCGGAAGTTCGGACGTGAGCCGAGAAAAATCTAGACAGAAATCCATGCGTCCGAACATGTGTCCGGACTTTCCAAGTTCGGACACAGTTCGAGGATAATCCTAAGGATGGGTGGGTACGTCCGAACATGTGTCCGGACTTCCCAAGTTCGGACACTGTTCGCGAGTGAGAATTTCTTTACCCAACAGAGCCTGTCCGAACTTCCACATCCGGACGGAAGTTCGGACAAGGCATTATACTCAAATTTCTAAGCCTTTAAACACTTAACCAAATTTCTCCAAAGCCTCCAACCCTTATAGTATCTTCTCCTTAAGCCTCTTAATGCTTCCTAACAACATTTGGTACCCTTATATCCACATACAACATCCATGAAACTCATTTTCTAATTCCTTAAGCCCTTACTTATTTCTTTGTAAAATTCCTTAACACTTACAACATTTTGTACTAGGTTTCTAAATGGTGTTTCTCACCTATTATAACTACTATCCCAAAACGCTTTCTCCTCATCTTAACATCATCTCTTAAGCATTATTTCTCACAACCAACTCCTTATGTCACTCTTGAAGTTCTTTTCCAAGTTTACACTTTCTCCTTATTTACCAAAGTTTGCCTAAGTCTTTACCTAAGTCCCAAAATGACTTTGGTACATACTAAAATCTCAAGCTTATGCCTAAGTCCTTGTTACATCCCAAATCACCTTAATGCATGTTTCTTACACAAGAACAACACTTAACCAACTTAAATACTCCTTAACTTATCAAACTCATTTTAACACCTAGAACTTCACATTTGTTACCTAAATTTCGACATAGGTTCTCCTAGAACATTACTAAACCAAAACACATTGTTTTTACCAACAAACAACCAAGAACACTAAAAATCCATCAAGTACTTATTATACACAAACTTCACTCACAAAGCACTACATCACAATATAGTGCATAATTTAAATTGCATGGCACTTAGGCCCTTAAATGACATGGCTCTTAGGCCCTTAAGATGCATAAATCATAAACACTGAATTTCCACAATATATTTGCCTTTAACCTGCAAATACACTCAACAACACATGCCTTTTACTAAGCTCTTGAGAACACTTTACTAAGTCATTCACCATTTGCTCTTTAGGTAGTTTAATAAGCATTTATAAGCTCATTTCTCCTAAGGCATTTAAAACAACATTAGGTTAGTAGATTTACCTCTTTTGCAAAATAACTTCTTTCTTGTTTCCTTTAGAAAACCGATAGAGTACTTGATTCTTTGACAAGTTCTAAACAATATACAAACATTATAATGAGTATTCAAGCTATAAGCTCCATCTCATTGTAAACCCTAATTTTACATTGTTTCAAAAACATTAATGTAGTTGTTTTACCTTGCTCTTTGAAGAGAGTTTGAATATCTAGCAAGAGAGGACTCCACCTAGTCCATGAAGAGTTGGAATGAAGCTAGAACAAGGTCACACAAAGAGCTCCTTAAATATGTATTTTCGGTTACCATAAAAACATGAAGGAAATGAAGTTTTTATTTGAGATTCCTTACCTAGAAGCAAAGGAGAGTAACAATATGTGAAAATACAAGCTCAAGCTCCTTCAATGGAGGAACTCCATGGCACCGAAATGGTGGTCTTGGACTTTTAAGAAGATAGGAATGAAGAGCTTGAGGAGAGGAAGAAGATGGTGGTGTTTGTTTTTGATTTGGACAAGTGAGCAAGATTTAACAAGAGATTAAAGTGGGAGTTCTAATGGAGGTAGTAGTATTACCGAGAGAGAACAGCAAGAAGAAGGAAGAAGAGAGGTGGGAAACCGTGTGAGCAAGGAAAGAAATGAGAGAATGAGATAGAATTTACTTTTTGAAGATATTTATACTTTGTAAAGTAAAAAGGGTACTTAAGTAGTTTGTTTATTTTCTTAACAAGCTAACAAGGGGGTGTGTCACCAACCTTAAAAACCGGCCCCAAATAGTAGTAGTAGGAGGGTATATAGTCTTTATTTGTCAATTAAATTACTTGTACAACATATGTTACAAAATAGCTTATAAAAATCACTATTCATGAAAACAAGGCACATAGAAGTGAAATTTTTGATTTCCCATTAATATAGACACCCAAATGTGATATTATATAGTACACATATATATTTAAGAGTAATGATGGACATCTAGCCACTCAAAACTCATTTACAAGACAATTTTTCAAAAATGTGCTTTAAGACTCCTTAAAGCACATTTTGTGTTTAAACTTGTTTTCAAGCTTGGTTTTCTTTGGTAATTGGTTTAATATGTTCATTAGTGTATAAATGAGGTCTTGGTAAGTTCATTAGGTCTTAACCAAGTTTATCCCAAGCTTAGATCACATTTTGGCTCTTATTGACTTTAAAGCACATTTTGTGTTTTCTTTTGTTTAAATTTGTTTACTAATGTTTCTAAGACTCTTTTTAGTCTTAATACACCATATTTAAGTGTTTACACAATATATTAAGGTTTGGGGTATTTCAATCTACCCCCCTTAAAAGAACTTTGCCCTCAAAGTTCATACTTCCACATATCCTGAATATTAGAACACGGGAACACTTATAAACAATACTTCCATACATCACTAACAACACACTTACATAACATTGCACACCAGGTCCATACAACATAACATCGGGTACATGACATTGGACACAAGGTCCATACAACATTATCCACATCATTCAGACACAACGGTCTGTAACATAACAACATAACATAGATGTTGTATTCAAATACACGTCGTACACACATAACCGAAACGGCTCTACCCCCTTAAAAAGGGGTACGCCCCGTACCCTTTACACATAAGTACTAAGAAGTAAACAATGACGGGTACTTCGCCTTCATCTTATCTTCCAGCTCCCAAGTGGCCTCCTCAACATCCTGGTTAGACCAGAGAACTTTCACCAGTCTCACGGACTTATGGCGAGTGTCTCGAGTCTTAGCATCCAGAATCCGTACCGGAGTCTCCACTGATCGCATGGTCGGCTCTAAGGTTAGCCTTTCAGGCTGAAGCACATGAGACGGATGAGACATATACTTCTTCAACTGGGACACATGAAATACATCATGTGCCTTGCCCAGCTCGGCGGGTAGGTCTAGTCTATAGGCTACCGGGCCGATCCGCTCCGTCACAACATAAGGCCCCACATACTTTGGGCTCAACTTACCCTTCTGGCCAAAACAAAATACTCCCTTCATGGGGGATACTCTCAAAAATACCTGATCGCCCACGGCGAACTCCAGGTCACGTCTGCGCACATCTGCGTACGACTTCTGTCTATCCTGAGCTGCCTTCATGTTAGCCCGGATCTGGCGAACTTCTGCCTGAACTTGTTCAAGATACTCTGGCCCTATAATGACCGTCTCACTCGACTCATCCCAGCATAATGGCGTGCGGCATGGTCTACCGTACAAGGCCTGGAAGGGAGACATCTTGATCGAAGCATGATAACTGTTGTTGTAACTAAACTCGATCAGATGTAACTTATCAATCCAGCTGGTCTGAAAGTCAAGTGCACAAGCACGTAGCATATCCTCAAGTGTCTGAATGTGCGCTCACTTTGACCATCGGTCTGTGGGTGAAACGCTGTACTCAATTTCAGTTCAGTACCCAATGCCTCTTGTGTAGACTTCCAATATCTGGATAAGAATCTGGTATCTCTGTCGGATACAATCGTTTTCGGTACACCATGATGCCTTACAATCTCTTTATCAAACAGTTCTGCCAATCTTGCCACTTTCCAAGTGTCCTTCATCGGAATGAATCGGGCCACCTTGGTCAGTCGGTCAACTATCACCCATATCATATTCAGACCTCCCCTTGTAGGCGGAAGCCCTACTACAAAGTCCATGGAGATATCATGGAACTTCCACTCAGGCACTGGCATTGGCTGTACCATACCACCAGGCCATCAGTGCTCAAACTTGACCTTCTGGCAAGTGAGACACCTCAATACATAATCACTAACATCTTTCTTCATTCCAGTCCACCAAAAATACCTTTTCATACTCTTATACATCTTGAAGCTCCGGGGTCGAATAGAAGTAGTAGAACAATGGGATTCACTCAATATGCGCTCCTTCAACTCAGCGCTACTCCTAGGTATACACAAGCGGCCATTCAGCCTAATCAGGTCATCATCGTGGAGTCTGAAATCGTACTTCTGACCTTCGAATGTGCCATCAATAAGTTTCTGCCGGATCTCCAGCATATACTGATCCGTCATCTGAGCACTCCGCACCTCTTCAACCAAGCCAGTATGAGAGACTAGCGAATGGAGAGAGTGTGCTCGGCGACTCAGTGCATCAGCTACCACATTTGCCTTACCCTCTTTGTATTGCAGATTAATATCGTAGTCATTCAGAAACTAACCACCTTCTTTGCCTCATGTTCAACTCTTTCTGAGTGAACAAGTACTTTAAGCTTTTATGATCCGAATAGATTGTCACACTTACCCCATACAAATAATGTCGCCATATCTTCAATGCGAAGACAATGGCACCCAATTCTAAGTCGTGGGTAGGGTAATTCTCCTCATGCTTCTTCAGCTGACGGGAGGCGTATGCTACGACCTTCCCGTGCGGCATCAATACACAACCCATACCTCTGCCTGATGCGTCGCAGTAGACCTCAAAACCATCTGGACCGTCTGGTATAGTCAGGACTGGTGCAGATGTCAGAGCATCCTTGAGACTCGCGAAAGAACTCTCACAGTCGACTGTCCACTCGAATGGTGCATCCTTCTTCATTAAGGAAGTCATCGGCTTCGAGACACTGGAGAAGTCCTTCACAAACCTCCTATAATAACCTGCCAGACCGAGGAAGCTCCTGATATCGGTAACTGTCTTCGGCCTAGGCCAGGTGCGCACTGCATCAATCTTTGCCGGATCAACAGCGATCCCGGCCTCCGAAATCACATGTCCAAGGAAGGATACTTGGTTCAACCAAAATTCACATTTCGAAAACTTTGCATACAACTGGTTTCTCCTCAGAGTTTGTAACACATTTCTCAGGTGGCTTTCGTGCTCACCTCTTGATTTAGAATACACAAGAATGTCATCGATGAAGACTACCACTGACTTGTCCAACTGATCTTGGAACAAACGGTTCATTAAGTCCATGAACTTAGCTGGTGCATTCGATAAGCCAAACGGCATAACTGTGAACTCATAGTGCCCATACCTCGTTCTGAAAGCTGTCTTTTCAATATCACTATCACGGATGGCAATCTGATGGTATCCGGAACGTAAGTCTATCTTGGAGAATACTGATGCACCCCTCAGCTGATCAAATAGATCGTCGATGCGTGGTAAAGGGTAACGGTTTTTCACCGTAACAGCATTCAGCTCCCGGTAATCAATACACAGGCGGAGGCTACCGTCCTTCTTCTTCACGAAGAGAACCGGCGCTCCCCATGGTGAAACACTAGGGCGGATAAAGCCCTTGTCGAGTAGGTCTCTCAGCTGCTCCTTGAGCTCTGTCATCTCTGCTGGAGCCATACGATAAGGTGCTTTCGCAATGGGTCCAATGCCCGGAACTAAGTCGATCTCAAACTCAACCTCTCGTGCTGGCGGCATGCCCGGCAGTTCCTTAGGAAATACATTAGGAAACTCCGACACTACCGGCACATCTGGGCTAAACTCAGGGTCTCTCTCTATGTCTTGGACATAGCAGAGGTATACATCACTCCCTCGTCGTAACTCACGATACATGGCCATGGCGGTGATGATCTGAGTCGAAGGCTCCCTGGGCCTCTGGCGGTATGATATGGTAACCCCAGATGGACTCCAAAGAAGCAGTCAATGCTCGGCACACAGGATTCTGCCCTTGTACCGCTCCAACCAGTTCATCCGACAATCACATCAAATCCAAGTCCGTCGAACTCTATCAGGTCGATCGGGAACTCTTCACCTCTGATTCGTACAATGACATCTCGGTGGTAGCGGGTACACCTGATCCGCTCTTTCGATGGGAGAGTGACCAAGAAGTCTGGCATCTCCTCTCCATCTAACCCCAGCCTCTTCGCAAAAGATAGCGAAACAAATGTGTGTGAGGCTCCAGAGTCGAACAAGATCGATGCATCCACGCCATTCACTGGAAAGGTACCGGTGAGGATTGTGCCACTCTTGCCGGCTTCTGCCTCATTACAGACACTCAGTGTACCTCCCGTTCGAGTGCACAGCCTAATTCATTGGCAAACTAATAAGTACTGGGTAACAACACGGTTGATATACTTCAATAACCACTTTATTCATTAACATCTTCCTTTTTACAACATTGTTGGTTTACATGGTTGATATAACTTAACACATTACAAAAGTATACAAGGCTTTAGAATTGTCTGAAGGTCAAATTCAAACGTCGGGTTTCATGTGGTGGCATTGATCACTGCCGACGGTGCGGTATTCAGTTTGATCTTCCTGATGCCATGATATAGCATCCTTGACTGCCCACCCATGATTAACAATCTCCTGACTTTAGTATTAACTTCCTGCGAGATCAGCACGCTTCTGCTCGCCATACACAAATACTGCGGTATCACCAATGGACCAAGACACACGGGTACTCCTTACTTAGAGACTCGGGTGACTCGTCCTTATGGTGTAAACCTAACCGTCCACCTTTCTGGTAGAAGTTCACAATACACAAATCTGCTTCCACACTTGGAATTGATTCGTTTCAACTCGTTGAGCAATTCCCACGGCGTGATTAAACACCGCACGGAACTCCTCAGGTATACTTGGTACTATTGCTCATCTTCAGCTCGCACTTTGATATGACTTGGTGTAAGGGTTCCAGTCTTACCATGCACATCATCTTCAATTGCATTCTTGATCCGTTCGGATATTCAGGTGTGTAGAAACCTCCAGGTTTAGCTCAAGTGTCGCATCGTCGTGATGATATGGACATTGTGCTTCCGGTGTCAGGTATCCACTTAAGAGTATCATACCTGGCTGGAAACCTGACATTGCTCATTGGAAAGTCGGTATGTTGATGGTGGTTTCTTCAGGGTTTGGTGTGGGTGGGATTGGATAACATATATTGAAGGTTCCTTTAAGTTTAGAATATACCTAATTAGGTGTCTTTCACACTACTTTAACTCCTTACTCACATGATGATACACTTGAACTCACTAATACACATAAGCATGAAATGCGGTACGCAATCACTTATTACATTCAACAGTTTAGGCGGTAACCTGGTCTAGAAGAGGGCCCTGGCGCCTCAGACCGGTCCACCACATTCAGGGTGGCCTTGCTAGGTCCCGACCCCTTCCCCTTCTGGGAATCGGTGTGCCTCTGATCAGTGGTGGTGCTGGTTAGCCGTTCGGGCCATCAATAGTGATGTGGCCTTACCCTTCCACTGCCCCTTGGGCTTGTTGACTCTGCTGTTGGGGTTCCGGTAACACTCGTGGTCACAGGGTGACCCCACTTCTCGCAGTATCGACACTGCACCTATTCCCTTGCAGTCCTTGCCGGGGTGTCTCCATTGCCACCACTTAATAATAGTGGCCTCCGGTCCAGAGCCGTGCTAGCTGCTAACACAATACACACTCAGTACTTGCTTCACAACTTATCAATATACACATCAACTTATCACACAAGATTAAACATTACCCTTGGTGGGTAAGAGCGTAGGGGCTTCGCCGCATAAGCATATGTGAGCTTCGTGGCTCCTCAGCTGTGGTGGTTTGGGCTTGGCCCTTGTCACCCTGGTGCTGACTCTTCTGGGGCTGGGGATAAGGTTTCTTCTCTTCTTTCCTCCCCCGTACCCCTGCGAAACTCTGGCCCTCGCTCGTGGCCTGCGCTTGTGCGCATTCTCCTCGTCCTCAGACGGACGGTGATCTCCACTTAGCAGCGGCATGATAGCACTCCTGAATTTAGGATGTAAGTTCATGCCCCGCATACATACTCACCAACTCACATTATTACTCACTTGTAACTATACATTCACACACTCTTTATTAAATTACCTGCAAGGTAGATACTCACTGGCCCATCCCATAGCGAAGACGGTGGCGAGACCGTTGTAGAAACGGTTTTACCAGCACCCGGTTCGAGTATCCAGGTCGCGGTAACAGGGGACAAGGCCGGTGAAGGCAGTGTATACTCATCAACCGACACCTTGTCCCCCTGCCTCAGACTATCCAGCTCAGGCGATTGGCCCTTGAACGTGAAGGGTAGTATTGGCTCGCAGCAGAGCCGTGTACTCCCTCCAGCCAAACTGAGGATCCGCCATCCGGTCCTCTCTCACTAGCTTCCACCAGTTTTGTGCCGAACCCTTCAGATAGTAAGCGGCAAGACGGACCTTAGCCTCTGCGGGTACAGCCAAGGTCTCGTAGGCGGTCTCCAACTCGGAGATGTACGCCTCCAGCTTACGTGGGTCGGTCTCCCCATGAAATGAAGGGGGTCTCAAGTCTGCCAATGCCTTGACCCAGTTGGTCTCTCGTCGTGGCGGTGGCGGTGGTGGTTGAACTCCGGGCATCTGCCCCTGCTGGATCGCAGCTACAAGCTGGGGTACCATCTGGGCCACAGCGGCTGCTACAGCCTCAGCCATAACCTGAGCCGTAGTGTTCTCGCCCTGGTCACCCCCAGTACCAGTACCACTTCCGCGGCCTCTACCGCGCGGTCTACCTGCCATCTGTATTTACATGAATATTCATTAGCAATATGCTTGCACACTTATCGGTCCAACGGTTGTAACGCTTCCCGACAATAAGGTATCTCCACACTTAGTTAGTGGTTAACCTTTCCACAACTGATCACTTAGGTAACTGTAGTTAGGTTTCCTAACTCGGTATATTCCTAAGCTCGGTATTCTAGTCATCAGAGCGATACTTCGCTCTGATACCACTTTTTGTAACACCCCTAATACGCACATGATACTAAATGAAATCGCAGCGGAATTAAATAACTAAACGGTAACTAACGCTTCGGTGCTACAACGCCGTCAACCACCCACGTGGTTGACAAGGCAGAATAAATACAATTGTACCGGTCTGATGATCAGACTCCCGAGCATAAAACTAAACCATAAATACTTTACATACAATACCGAGTGTTTACATATCCTTCACTGTATAACATCACTGTATACTTACGACAACCAAAAGTACGTAACGCCACGGGAGCACAGGCGCATCCCGGGCCAACATCCAAAAGTATACAAAATTAACCTCTCCCTAGGATCTAAAGCCACTCCGCTTCCTCGATCCTCATCCTGCAGTATAAGAAATATGGATCCCCCGAGGGGGTCAGCAACCCTTGGCTGGTATGGCTAACGCGCAGCCCATCGGCTACCGGGATACGCGCAGCTAATTGTCATGATAACATGGCATTCATTTACATACATAACATAACATAACATGGAGCATAGCATCATAGTGCACAGCTCATCATCACATACACGTGGATCTTGGTTCCACAATAACAAACCACAAGGGTCAAATAACATAAGAGCCTAGAGAGTGATTCACCCTCATGTTAAGCTCGTTAAACACACTCATTACCGTTCTGTTAGACGAACGAGTAACTTAAGTCACAGATGGTTCGGATTTAGTGACCCGAACACACCACACAAACACAGGTTCCCACTAAACCGATCATAAGTCAGAATAGGTAAGCTTTGGAAGAAGCTAGCGGGAGATCGAACGCCAAATTAAGGAGAACAATCTTAACAACATAAGAGTCGAATCTGATTCAGATATCTACTCTTAACTTACATGCATGACCGGACAACCGGATTCCTCACTTCCCAGTTAACACTTGTTAGAAGTTCATAGTGGAACTTAACAACCAACACACAATAGGTGGTAAGTCATGTTAGACACACACAAGGGAAATGAGTCACAACATCACATCACAATAATATGAACAACTGTAAACTCATTACATGTTTAAATCTTATAACGTTGTAAACACACAGAAAAACATACAACACACAAACCGGTGTAAACCGCTAGACAACAGACTGCAAGAAAACCATACCTCGGTCCTTGCCTCGACTGGTTTCCACCTTGAGAGAATCCTAACACATTAGTAACGTCGGTTAATTTACGCACTAGTCCATTATTAACATTATCTACTCAACATTACTAGTTTATTTTATTTACACTTGTTACAACTTTTCATCCTTTTAATCCTTAAAACCCACCTAACATGTCTCACATAACCTTATAATATCATTACTAACCAACTACCATTTTTAGATAACAATTCCCATTCTAAAACAATAATTTTTGGTCCATACAGTGGCCTGTCCGAACTTGTGTCCGAGCTTCCAAGTTCGGACACAAGCCGTGATTTTAGACCGAAAACAGACGCACGTCCGAACTTATGTCCGGACTTCGGAAGTTCGGACGTGAGCCGAGAAAAATCTAGACAGAAATCCATGCGTCCGAACATGTGTCCGGACTTTCCCAAGTTCGGACACAGTTCGAGGATAATCCTAAGGATGGGTGGGTACGTCCGAACATGTGTCCGGACTTCCCAAGTTCGGACACTGTTCGCAGTGAGAATTTCTTTACCCAAGCCTGTCCGAACTTCCACATCCGGACGGAAGTTCGGACAAGGCATTATACTCAAATTTCTAAGCCTTTAAACACTTAACCAAATTTCTCCAAAGCCTCCAACCCTTATAGTATCTTCTCCTTAAGCCTCTTAATGCTTCCTAACAACATTTGGTACCCTTATATCCACATACAACATCCATGAAACTCATTTTCTAATTCCTTAAGCCCTTACTTATTTCTTTGTAAAATTCCTTAACACTTACAACATTTTGTACTAGGTTTCTAAATGGTGTTTCTCACCTATTATAACTACTATCCCAAAACGCTTTCTCCTCATCTTAACATCATCTCTTAAGCATTATTTCTCACAACCAACTCCTTATGTCACTCTTGAAGTTCTTTTCCAAGTTTACACTTTCTCCTTATTTACCAAAGTTTGCCTAAGTCTTTACCTAAGTCCCAAAATGACTTTGGTACATACTAAAATCTCAAGCTTATGCCTAAGTCCTTGTTACATCCCAAATCACCTTAATGCATGTTTCTTACACAAGAACAACACTTAACCAACTTAAATACTCCTTAACTTATCAAACTCATTTTAACACACTTAACTTCACATTTGTTACCTAAATTTCGACATAGGTTCTCTTAGAACATTACTAAACCAAAACACATTGTTTTTACCAACAAACAACCAAGAACACTAAAAATCCATCAAGTACTTATTATACACAACTTCACTCACAAAGCACTACATCACAATATAGTGCATAATTTAAATTGCATGGCACTTAGGCCCTTAAATGACATGGCTCTTAGGCCCTTAAGATGCATATATCATAAACACTGAATTTCCACAATATATTTGCCTTTAACCTGCAAATACACTCAACAACACATATGCCTTTTACTAAGCTCTTGAGAACACTTTACTAAGTCATTCACCATTTGCTCTTTAGGTAGTTTAATAAGCATTTATAAGCTCATTTCTCCTAAGGCATTTAAAACAACATTAGGTTAGTAGATTTACCTCTTTTGCAAATAACTTCTTTCTTGTTTCCTTTAGAAAACCGATAGAGTACTTGATTCTTTGACAAGTTCTAAACAATATACAAACATTATAATGAGTATTCAAGCTATAAGCTCCATCTCATTGTAAACCCTAATTTTACATTGTTTTCAAAAACATTAATGTAGTTGTTTTACCTTGCTCTTTGAAGAGAGTTTGAATATCTAGCAAGAGAGGACTCCACCTAGTCCATGAAGAGTTGGAATGAAGCTAGAACAAGGTCACACAAAGAGCTCCTTAAATATGTATTTTCGGTTACCATAAAAACATGAAGGAAATGAAGTTTTTATTTGAGATTCCTTACCTAGAAGCAAAGAGAGTAACAATATGTGAAAATACAAGCTCAAGCTCCTTCAATGGAGGAACTCCATGGCACCGAAATGGTGGTCTTGGACTTTTAAGAAGATAGGTGATAAGTGTGAAACATATAGGCTTTTTAGGGTTTAAATACCTTATAATTTGTAACAATTCAGACAATGTTTCCCACTTATGTATTTTTCCTAAAGATTGATGCTTTGATAAGAACTGATGTGTTATATATGTTAAATGCAGGAAAAACCCAGGAAATAAAGATTATACATCATAAGGATTACAACACAACAAACGGGGAACAAATCAGGAGAAGAGACAAAAATATGTCTTGTCCGGATCAGTTTGGCCGGACACAAATCCGGACATCTCTGTCCGGATCTGAATGGGCCGGACGCAATCCGGACATGACTAAAATTCCAGATCCGCGAGTTCGCGTTTCAGATCTAAAACTCTGTGTCACGTCCGGATCCGGACAGGACACGATCCGGACGTCACACAGAATTGAAAAATAAAAATGCACGCGGGGCAGCGAACAGACAGTCGCATGGAAACCGGAGCGGCGCACTGCAACGATTATTACTACGCTCCATCCTCAATTAAGCCTCAATCAAGCTACCCTTTACCAAACTTCCACCAATACATGTTTTCCTCCTCTAACCTATATAAACCCCCTTCTACATTCATTCCAATCGCACCAGACTTCACAGTCTTCCCTCCTCTCTACTCCTCTCACTCACCATACGCTTCATGTCCATTCATTCTTCTATTCCCTCCATAAACCTGCATAACTCATTCACGATTCAATCACAGTTCATCTGCTATCTCACAAACACCTTCGTCAACCTCCGCTCATTCCAGTTTCAGTTTCGCGACATTTAGCCTTGTCCGACCCTTGTCCGGATCCGGACAGGCTCATTCCACCCACGTCCGGATCACGTCCGACCCAGACATCCGGACATCCCACGTCCGGCTCTGTGTCCGACCCTACCAGCCGGACACCTCACAAATTCGCCCAAACTTTCCATTTTCGCCCCATTTCACCCAATTCACTCCATTATCACCGAGATCAACCTTCAAGCTAGCACGGAGCAAGGACAAAGGACGGAGCGAGCAAGAAGATCTTCGTAACAGATGATTTCTTCTAACCTCTCTCATTTATGATTATAACTGCTATGTCTAGCTAGAAGGATTTACTCTAGGGGAAGGGATGTTGTAATTAGTTAAACTCTGCATTATTTTTCTGCTTGTTGAGACAATTGGATTGTTCAGGTTATGCTTTTAAGTGCTTTTAATAAACGTTGCTAAGTTATATAAGCCCTCGAATCATGTTATGATCAGATAAGGTGATAGCATTGATGGTCCTATTAACCTGTTACCTGTGATAATTGCAATCGGATAGATTACTTTAGTCACTAGGAGCTTTAGTCCGGATTGAACCAATCAGACTAGTAATTCTGAGCGATAAAACCATCTAAATATACTTGCTAGGTCTAGACTAGAACTACATGCCCTGTCTAGATGAGCTATCTGGAATTATGACTTAATACAGATAGATAATTGAGAATTCAAGCCGATCCAAGTCTCCACTTAAGCAGTAGAATAGCAGAACCTAGCTAGTGAAACAACTCCCTGAACCTAGAGTACCGTTCACACTCCCAAAACTATCCTTTACTTTATCTGCTATTTACTTTCCTGTTATTTATTTGCAACCCAAAACCAAACAAAACCCCCTTTCGAGTTAACCAATACCTAAGGCTAGACTTACTCATCGAGTCCCGTGATTGACACCCCGGTCGCTTCTTTAATTACTATACTATTTCGACCGGGATTTTTGCACCTGACGTATATTAAACTTTGAATTCTAGGATAATTTCTTTAGTATTTAATACACCAAATAATCGTTTGCAAAATGGCGCCGTTGCCGGGGACTTGACTTTTGTCTAGTCCCTATCCTTGGTTAATTTGTTACTCTATCACAACACACTGTTTATAATCGTTTGTTTTGTATTTTGATTTTAATTTATTTTATTTTGTGTGCCATTTTTACTACTTTAAAACTCACTCATTTTGTTCCTTTTCTCGGGCTGATTATAAGCACTAGTGGATGCGCAGAACGCGCTCAACTGGTCCCCCAGATACAGACTTCGATCCTGAAATCGAAAGAGTCTACCTCCAAGCTCTGAGAGCAAGAAGGCAGCTTGACTTCAACATGGCGGCAAATCATGACCAAATTGGAGGAGGTGCAGTGACTCAGTACACAATGGGAAGGATAAACAGACCACCAGCCACACCAAGACGAGGGCCAGTGGTTCTACCCAATCTAACTGCAGAACTCATAGCCGATTGGCAAAAGGTAAAACCTTCTCACCAATCCAATGCGGTTAGAAATCACCCTGCAGGTACTTTTTCAGGTGCAGACCCATCAGATACATTGGACCATGTACATCGCTTTCTTGTACACTTGGACTCTCTTGGATTATCTCAAGGATTGGAGGAGTACGCCAGATTGAGCCTGTTCCAGCACAGCTTGTCAGGAGAAGCCTCGAAATGGTTCCACAGACTACCGCCAGGCATCATTACCACCTGGGAGCAGATGATGGACAAATTCTACGAGAAGTACATTCCCATCTCCCGGACACGACAAATGATTGCCGACCTGATGGCATTCAAACAGAAGGGTAATGAGACAGTCTGTGAGGCGTGGGACCGATTCAAGGAGCTACTCCGACAGTGCCCTCATCATGGTCAGGACATCACTTCACTAGCTCAGGGATTCTTCCAGGGGTTGAAAGACGAACACAGAGGCGAGATAAGATCCGCATAGGAGGAAACCTGCTAGCAAAAAGTGGGGAGGAGTTCATGGCAGCTATGGAGTCCTACTGTGAGGAGCTTCGTCAATGGAGCAGCAGTGGAGGACGAGTATTTTCAATAGGTCAGAGTTCTTCCCGAGCTCCAGACCCAATGATGGAACAGCTAGCCGCTGAGCAAGCACAGATGAGGACCACGATGGGAAGCATGGCGAAGATGCTCGAACAGCTCACCATGGGGCCAACCACCAGGCAATCCGCCAAGAAAATCTCTACAAACGAAGCTTGCTGCTCTCAATGTGGGGATGCACACGACTATGAGGACTGCCCACAAGTAGCCGAGATGAGGCAAACCGAGGAGGCCAATGTAATAGGCCAGTTCAACAACAGGCAACCCTGGGTGCAGAATCAGCACCAAAATCTGAGGTATGGAAATCCTAACAATGCACTTAATTCACATCAATTGCAGCCTCAGAGGACGAATCAGGGGGGACCACCCGGTTTTTCAAGGCCTCAATATAATCAATTCCGGCCACAGCAACCTCAAGCTCAGCAACCATCTTTGAGCTCAAACAATGCAAATCTAAAGGAGATGGTGGATAAGCTGATGGCTTCTCAAGAAAGCAAACGGTAATCAACCAGAAACTAGAGAACGCCATGGTGGAGATGCAAGGAACAATGAGTCAGTTGACTCAATTCCTCATGCAGCAGAGACCTTCTGGATCATTGCCTTCCCAACCAGAAACCAATCCAAAAGAGCAGTTGAAGGCAGTGTCGGTCTCAGACGAAGACTGCGAGGATTCTGAAGCAGCAGCAGTTACCCTGAGAAGTGGGAGGAATTTAAAAGACCAAGTGGCAGGAAGCCGTACTGATGAAGAGACCGAGCCTCTTTCTAACACCGCCGGTGCACCATCAGGGCATCCCGCCCCTCCTGAGGTAGTTTCTGAGGAGACCCAGGCTCCTATTCCTTCTTCCTCTCTTTCTACTGCTGTTAAAAATAAAAAGGGGAAAATATCTGCAAAGGAACTTCCATTTCCAAACCGACTCAAAGAGCGAGAGCTCGATGAACAATTTGGAAGATTTTTAGATGTTTTTAGAAAGCTGACTATTAATATCCCTCTTATTGATGCGATTAAGCAGATGCCGAATTATGCTAAATTTGTAAAGGATCTGATTTCGAATAAGAGGAAAATAAAGAGAAGGACACCATCCAGCTGACCGAAACTTGTTCAGCAGCTCTCCGACAGATGCTGCCTCCAAAGCGTGGTGATCCTGGTCAGCCCATCATCCCCTGTTCAATTGGAGACATGGATTGCGGATACGGTCTCTGCGATCTAGGAGCGAGCATCAACCTGATGCCATACACCATGTTTAAAAAGCTTCATGGGTGAGCTCGTTCCCATTCATTTCAGACTCCAGTTGGCTGATAGATCATCGATCACACCCAGAGGTATGGTTGAAAATGTAGTTGTTAGTGTGGGTAAGTTTTTCTTCCCCGCTGATTTTGTGATCCTTGACATGGATGAAGATGTTGAGGTACCTCTGATTCTAGGTAGACCTTCCTCAGAACTGCAAAGACTGTTATTGATGTTGACAAGGGGAAGATTACCTTGAAATTCCATGATGAAGAATTAAGCTTTGATAAATAAGATTATGCGGAAAAACACTTCTTCTCAAGCTGTTTTCTCTGCTGATTTACTTGATAATTCTTATGATCTTGATGATGACTACACCTATAGGAGTACTGATTCTTTTGATTCGTTGTTTAAGTTTTCTGATACTTTAGAACAGGTAATAAGTCGATCCATTGAGGATGACAAAGACAGTCTTGAGATGGCCTCGGTCGTCCAGCAGCTGAATCACGGGAAATCATACTTTCGTTCCCCTCTCCTCCGTGGAAAAGTTGGAACGATCCATCCAAAGACCCATACCTTCAATAGAGAAGCCTCCTACCTTGGAACTTAAATCTCTCCCCTCCCATCTCAAATATGTTTTCTTGGCAGAGGGTAACACCCTGCCTGTTATTATCTCTGCATCTTTGTCTATTTTGCAGGAATCTAGACTTCTGGAGGTGCTAAAGAAACACAAGAGTGCCATGGGATGGACAGTTGCTGACATCAAGGGGATTAATCCGGGTTTCTGCACACACCGGATTCATATGGAGGAAAATTACAAGGCAGTGAGATAGCCTCAGAGAAGGTTGAATCCAAATCTAAAGGAGGTGGTCAAGGCCGAGGTACTAAAGCTTCTTGATGCAGGTATTATCTACCCTATTTCTGACAGCCAGTGGGTATCTCCAGTCCAGGTTGTTCCTAAGAAAGGGGGGATAGTTGCAGTGCCAAATGAGAAAGGTGAATTGGTACCCCAGAGGCAAACCACAGGTTGGAGGATGTGCATCGATTACCGGCGCTTGAATGAGGCCACAAGGAAGGACCATTTCCCACTACCATTTATTGATCAAATGTTGGAGCGGTTAGCAGGGAAAGAGTTCTACTGCTTCCTTGATGGGTACAGCGGTTATTTCCAGATTCCCATTGCACCAGAAGATCAGGAGAAGACTACCTTCACCTGTCCTTATGGTACTTTTGCTTACAGGAGGATGCCCTTTGGTCTCTGCAATGCTCCAGCCACATTTCAGAGATGTATGATGGCTATTTTTAATGAATTTATTGAGAAAAGTATTGAAGTGTTCATGGACGACTTCTCTGTCTATGGACAAAGCTTTGATGTTTGTTGGAGCAATTAGACCAGATTTTGGCTCGCTGTGAGGACACTAACCTTGTGAATTGGGAGAAGTGCCACTTCATGGTACAAGAAGGAATTGTGCTTGGGCATAAGGTGTCAAAAGAAGGCCTCCAGGTGGACAAGGCCAAGATCGAGGTAATAGAAAAACTGCCCCCACCAAATTCAGTTAAAGATGTAAGATCTTTTCTTGGTCATGCAGGGTTTTACAGGAGGTTTATACAGGACTTTTCAAAAATTGCTAAACCCCTGTCAGACTTGCTTCAGAAGGACATCAAATTTCAGTTTACAGAGGAGTGCTTGACAGCATTTCAGACTATCAAAGAGAAGCTCTGTTCAGCACCTATTGTGGTCCCACCGGATTGGTCTGAACCATTTGAGATCATGACGGATGCGAGTGACTATGCTGTTGGCGCCGCATTATGTCAGAAGAAAGAAAGATGCTGAGGGTAATCACTTATGCTAGCAAGACCTTAATTGATGCACAGAAAAATTATACTACTACAGAGAAGGAGTTGCTAGCTGTGGTGTTTGCTCTGGACAAGTTTCGACCATATCTGGCAGCAAGGTAATAGTACACCGATCATTCAGCCCTCAAGTACCTTTTTCAGAAAATGAATCGAAACCAAGACTTCTGAGGTGGATCCTACTTCTCCAAGAATTCAATTTAGAAGTTGTGGATAAAAAGGGGAAGCTGAATGGAGTTGCTGATCACCTATCTAGACTTGATATCCCTGATGATGGAATCCCGATCAACGAATTCTTCCCTGATGAGACGGTGTTCAAATTGGAAAGGTAGATGAACCATGGTATGCTGATTTAGTTAATTATCTTGCTACTGGTTTAATTCCTCATGACTACAGCTATAATCAGAGGAAGAAATTCTTGTCAGAAACCCGCCATTATATCTGGGAGGATCCATATCTGTTTAGGATCTGTGCTGATTTGATGAGGCGATGCTTCCAGATAAGGAGATCCAGAGTGTCATCGAATTCTGTCATGCTAAAGAGGCAGGTGGCCATCATGGTTATACAAGAACAGCTGCAAAGATATTGGAGTGTGGATTTTACTGGCCTACTCTCATAAAGATGTCCACCATTTCTGTTCCCATTGTGACCCTGTCAGAGGATGGGAAACATCTCCAGAAAGCATGAGATGCCTCAGAAAGGTATTCTTGAGGTAGAACTTTTTGATGTTTGGGGATTGATTTCACAGGCCCTTTTCCTTCATCTCATGGAAACCAATACATCCTGGTAGCTGTAGATTATGTCTCCAAGTGGGTAGAAGCTATTCCATGCCACAATGCTGATTCCAAAACAGTGGTGAAATTCCTGAAGAAACACATATTCACCAGATTCGGGGTGCCAGGGCAATTATCAGTGATGGTGGCTCCCACTTCTGCAACCGAGCATTCGACTCCTTAATGACTAAATATGGGGTGACTCACAAGGTGGCACTACCTTACCACCCCCAAACTAATGGTCTTGCAGAGTGACTAATCGTGAGCTGAAATGGATCCTACAGAAGACGGTAAGTGCATCAAGGAAGGATTGGTCAGTTAAATTAGATGATGCTTTGTGGGCATACCGGACTGCTTTCAAGACCCTATATGTCTCCTTTTAAACTTGTGTATGGAAAAGCTTGCCATCTTCCAGTCGAATTAGAGCACAAAGCTTACTGGGCATTGAAAGCCCTGAATTTTGATATGCACACTGCTGGAGAGAAAAGAAAATTTCAACTATCTGAACTTGAGGAACTCAGAGAGCAAGCCTATGACAGTTCCGAATTTATAAGGAGCGCACAAAAGAATCCATGATCAGATGATTCATAAGAGAGAATTCAAAGTAGGAGATCTAGTGTTGCTCTATAATTCCAGGCTGCGCCTCTTTCCTGGTAAGTTGAAATCACATTGGGCAGGTCCATTCAAAGTTGGGGATCACTACTTATGGTGCTTATGAGCTAGAGAATAAGACAGGAGAAGTATTCAAAGTAAATGGTGCTCGATTGAAGAAGTACCTAGGCGATACCTTTTCTCAGCCCCAGCACCAGGTATATCCTTAATTGAAAGCTCCAATTCCATAAATTCTATCTCTTCTATCTGTATTGCAGCACCACCTCCCAAAGCATCCAAAAAGCCGCCGCAATGGTATTTCAGACTGAAGAAAACTATTGCTAGCTGCTATGGCGGCCCTTCTTGACCTTATCTGAAAAGTCTAGCCAGAGACTTTAACTCCGGGCAGCTTGGTGGGAGGCAACCCACCGGTTTGTATTTTCCTTGGTTTGATTAATTATTTCCTTTTTGTTCTTATTTAGAAGTGTTAATCACTTGTGCAAAGAAAGAGCCATGGTTCTTATTTTATACTGATGGTTTTATCTGTTCCACTTGAGTTCTTCTGGTTTTGTAGATTTAATCTTTCAGGTAATTCATTCTAATGCTAAACTGAACTCAAGTGTGAGGAAGAATCATGGCAATGTTCACCACGATCAGGGAGTCCAAACACTTATGCTATTTAATTTCTGTATTTCGTTTTGTTTTTTTATTGATTCCTTGTGTTAGTTTAATTTATATGAATTAGTCGTTTTAGACTAGTGGTTTTTAATTAAATTTAATATTAAAAAAAAAAAATGGAGTTTCAACGTGTCCGGCTAACCACATCCGGACGCGAACCGGACAAGCCCAAACCCTAACCTGTCCGGATCCGGACAGAACCCGGACACGACAAAAATCGCGCCCAGATTTTTAATTTCCTTTCTTCTCTTTCTATTCATCTCCTTCTTCCTCCCGACTCAAACACGAACCCGACCACCACCCTTCCTCCATAATCGCCGCCCCCACATTCAAACACACCACCACCACTGTTGTCGCCGGCGAAACCAGGAGCGCAACCCCGACCACAGGAGCACCACCATCACCCCGCCTTCCCTCTCCATTCGAACCGCAAACAAAATAACGAAACAGGTTTCCGTTTTTCAATTTTTCAATTCCGTTTCAGTCGATTAGGGTTAGATTAGATTGTGGATTGTGCTTTCTGCTGTTGACTGTTGTTGTGATGCGAACATGTGAATCGATTCGTGAAGTTATGTGTGAAACTTGCGAACTTCTGGTAAAATATTGTGCGCGACTGTAAACAAAATTTTGAATTCTGTTCTGTCAAAAATCGAGTAGAATGAGCAATTTTGTGTGTTTCTGATGTCGATCTGTTGTTGGGACGAGAAACCGTGAACATTTCTGTGAACTTTGTGTGATTTCTGTTTCTGGTTTGTGCATTCGTCGCTCTATTCGCGACGAAATTTTTTTTTTCAGCTTCTAGTCGCGTCCGGACTGCGTCCGGCTAAGGAGACCCGGACGTAGGTCCGGACATGTGTAAAATTTCCAATTTTGAGTGCAATTGTTTTCTAGGAGATTATGGTCTTGCTTCATGTTATAGTATGCATTGTTTGGCTGTTTTAATGTCTTGATTCTCCAATGAACTGTGTGAAAGCATGTGTTCCAATAGAACATGTTGCTCGATTGGTTTCGGGTTTTGATGTGACTGTAGTTCTGTTTACTTATTGCTTGTGTTTTATCTGATAGATGGCTCGCACTCGAGGTGGTCCTGCATGCAGAGGTTCCTCTTCGAGGAACCCACGCCCTGATGACGAGGCAGAGCCGGTCGAGTCACCACTCCGAGAGGATGGTTTCAGATCCGCTACCACCAGGGCTTGGTACGACAGGGGTGGCGCCTTCGTCATAGAGAGGCGCATTACAGACGAGGCAGTAGCTGAGACCGGGCTTTCTGCCATATTCGAGGGTATTGGCGCCAGCAGTATCCTGCGCATGGGCGTGGGTGTTTTCTCCCCAGAGCTGGTCCGCGAATTCTACGCCAATGTTGTGGCGTCAGACACGACCCACAGCATTACTTCATACGTACAGCACTATGAGGTGGAGGTAACCCCTGAGACCTTTTCTGCTCTATTATTCCTCCCAGACGACCATGATAGGCATGTAGATTTTTCGGAGGATGCACTTAGGCAGAGTAAGTCTAGGTGGTTACTAGAGGTCGGGAGTACTACTCGCCGACGAGGTGAGGAGAACAAGACTGTATTACCATATGCCATTCTCCATCCCTTCAGCAGAGGACCCTAGCTGAGATCCTCAGTCATCAGATCGGCCTCAGGCTGGGAATGATGCTTCTGACGAGGATTGTGTCCTCCTAGACTACCTCCTAGCCTCACCACATCAGCCAGCCCATCAGCTCTCCCTCCCTTTCATCATGTTTAGGCAGCTGCATAAGGTCGTCACTTATCTGTGGACGAAGAAGAAGAAGATTACCCCCATCTTCCCTATTACTATCTATCATCTTCTTGTCTCTACCCTCCCCGAGGAGATCTTCACTGATATAGATGTGAGGGAGGGAGAGACACCCATCTCCCTTACGACCTTTAGGAGATGGGGCTTCATGCGCCTTGACGACGGCAGCTGGGTGAAGGGCAGCTCGGGCCTAGGATCTACGGGTACATCTGCGAGCTCCAGCTCCACACCTGCCACTGCTACCACGGCGCCCCCCACAGTCCCTGTGATGAGCGTCCCCCCAGAGATACAGGCCATGATGGACTCTATCCTCCAGCAGCAGCAGAGGATGGAGCAGAGATTCGGGGGTATGGAGCAGCAGTTCGGCTCTGTACAGCAGCAGGTTGGGGAGGTCCAGCAGCGCCAGGTGCGCATGGAGGGACATATAGATGAGATCCGCCAGACACAGGGCACCCTCCAGGCAGAGCAGATCTCCATCGCTGAGCGTTTAGAGCGCAGTGATGCTTTACACAGAGAGGCTGCTAGGTAAGGCAAGGTACTCCACTGATCAAAATTTTTTTCCTAACAATAGCAGGCCTCGTCTATCCGGTTATTAAGTCTTAAGGGTGCCTTATCACCTATCTACCTAAGGTCTCGTGATCTGGGATAGTTGGCCCAACACCGTTACATGGATAGAGAGAAAAGTCTGGGTTACGGAATAAACTCTGCAATTCACAATATTTCGTTTGTTTTGTATATAATTCTTGGAAGAAGAATATTTTTGCATGTGAAAGAAAAGAATCATTGCAGTTTAATTTTTGTTTTTGATCATGAGTACGTGGTGTTGAAAGGTATTGCGGAATAAGGCATTACTTCACACCTCTTGTCATCCAAAGGTTAGAGAAATGAAAATGGTGGAAAGTCCCAAGCTAAGTTAACTTGTTTTCTACAATCTAGTTTCTCTATGCTTTTACAAAAATTGTTCCTGCTTCACTGTTTGTGAAAACCTACCTCAGAGAGCGAGATTATTCTTTCATTTATCACTTGGTTTGATTTCGCCCTGCACTTGTTTAAAATTTGAGATTATTTGAAGGTTTTAGAGATATTCTTTTCCTATTTTGCTTGAGGACAGCAAAAGCTTAAGTGTGAGGAAGTTGATAAGTGTGAAACTATAGGCTTTTTAGGGTTTAAATACCTTATAATTTGTAACAATTCAGACAATGTTTCCCACTTATTGTGTTTTCCTAAAGATTGATGCTTTGATAAGAACTGATGTGTTATATATGTTAAATGCAGGAAAACCCAGGAAATAAAGATTATACATCATAAGGATTACAACACAACAAACGGGGAACAAATCAGGAGAAGAGACAAAAATATGTCTTGTCCGGATCAGTTTGGCCGGACACAAATCCGGACATCTCTTGTCCGGATTGAATGGGCCGGACGCAATCCGGACATGACTAAAATTCCAGATCCGCGAGTTCGCGTTTCAGATCTAAAACTCTGTGTCAGTCCGGATCCGGACACGATCCGGACACGATCCGGACGTCACACAGAATTGAAAAATAAAAATGCACGCGGGGCAGCGAACAGACAGTCGCATGGAAACACGGGAGCGGCGCACTGCAACGATTATTGACTACGCTCCATCCTCAATTAATGCCTCAATCAAGCTACCCTTTACCAAACTTCCACCAATACATGTTTCTCCTCTAACCCTATAAACCCCCTTCTACATTCATTCCAAATCGCACCAGACTTCACAGTCTTCTATTCTAATCCTCTCACTCACCATACGCTTCATCTCCATTCATTCTTCTATTCCCTCCATAAACCTGCATAACTCATTCACGATTCAATCACAGTTCATCTGCTATCTCACAAACACCTTCGTCAACCTCCGCTCATATCCAGTTTCAGTTTCACGACATTTTAGCCTTGTCCGACCCTTGTCCGGATCCGGACAGGCTCATTCCACCCACGTCCGGATCACGTCCGACCCAGACAGATCCGGACATCCCACGTCCGGCTCTGTGTCCGACCCTACACAGCGGACACCTCACAAATTCGCCAAACTTTCCATTTTCGCCCCATTTCACCCAATTCACTCCATTATCACCGAGATCAACCTTCAAGCTAGCACGGAGCAAGGACAAAGGACGGAGCGAGCAAGAAGATCTTCGTAACAGATGATTTCTTCTAACTCTCTCTCATTTATGATTATAACTGCTATGTCTAGCTAGAAGGATTTACTCTAGGGGAAGGGATGTTGTAATTAGTTAAACTCTGCATTATTTTGCTGCTTGTTGAGACAATTTGGATTGTTCAGGTTAATGCTTTTAAGTGCTTTTAATAAACGTTGCTAAGTTATTATAAGCCCTCGAATCATGTTATGATCAGATAAGGTGATTAGCATTGACGGTCCTATTAACCTGTTACCTGTGATAATTGCAATCGGATAGATTACTTTAGTCACTAGGAGCTTTAGTCCGGATTGAACCAATCAGACTAGTAATTCTGAGCGATATAAAACCATCTAAATATACTTGCTAGGTCTAGACTAGAACTACATGCCCTGTCTAGATGAGCTATCTGGAATTATGACTTAATACAGAATAGATAATTGGAATTACAAGCCGATCCAAGTCTCCACTTAAGCAGTAGAATATGCAGAACCTAGCTAGTGAAACAACTCCCTGAACCTAGAGTACCGTTCACACTCCAAAACTATCACTTTACTTTATCTGCTATTTACTTTCCTGTTATTTATTTGCAACCCAAACCAAAACAAAAACCCCTTTCGAGTTAACCAATACCTAAGGCTAGACTTACTCATCGAGTCCCGTGGATTGACACCCGGTCGCTTCTTTAATTACTATACTATTTCGACCGGGATTTTTGCAACCTGACGATATATTAAACTATTGAATTCTAGGATAATTTCTTAGTATTTAATACACCAAATATTATCGTTTGCAATAGGAATGAAGAGCTTGAGGAGAGGAAGAAGATGGTGGTGTTTGTTTTTGATTTGGACAAGTGAGCAAGATTTAACAAGAGATCAAAGTGGGATTCTAATGGAGGTAGTAGTATTACCGAGAGAGAACAGCAAGAAGAAGGAAGAAGAGAGGTGGGAAACCGTTTGTGAGCAAGGAAAGAAATGAGAGAATGAGATAGAATTTACTTTTTGAAGATATTTATACTTTGTAAAGTAAAAAGGGTACTTAAGTAGTTTGTTTATTTTCTTAACAAGCTAACAAGGGTGGTGTGTCACCAACCTTAAAAACCGGCCCCAAATAGTAGTAGGAGGGTAATATAGTCTTTATTTGTCAATTAAATTATGTACAACATATGTTACAAAATAGCTTATAAAAAATCACTATTCATGAAAACAAGGCACATAGAAGTGAAATTTTTGATTTCCCATTAATATAGACACCAAATGTGATATTATATAGTACACATATATATTTAAGAGTAATGATGGACATCTAGCCACTCAAAACTCATTTACAAGACAATTTTTCAAAAATGTGCTTTAAGACTCCTTAAAGCACATTTTTTGTTTAAACTTGTTTTCAAGCTTGGTTTTCTTTGGTAATTGGTTTAATATGTTCATTAGTGTATAAATGAGGTCTTGGTAAGTTCATTAGGTCTTAACCAAGTTTATCCCAAGCTTAGAGCACATTTTGGCTCTTATTGACTTTAAAGCACATTTTGTGTTTTCTTTTGTTTAAATTTGTTACTAATGTTTCTAAGACTCTTTTTAGTCTTAATACACCATATTTAAGTGTTTACACAATATATTAAGGTTTGGGGTATTTCAAACTTAGCGAGTTCTTGTTTCTACTGTTCTCATGATCTCTCCTCATGCACATCGGGCAATCTTGAACCTTCAGTGTTGCATGGTTTTAGAGTACTCGCTTCGGGTGAGACTTCTAAAGGTAATTCCTTCCGTATACTACATGATCATAACTAGTCATACTCGCCGTTTCTACCTCTTTTTCTCCCCAGCGCACCATCGGTGCTTCCTGGATGTAAGACAGGGTTGTCTTGCTTTATAGCAAGCTAGCCCATTAGTCCTACAGGGAGTTTCTCCTCAAACTCGGTCTTATTTATCTCAGCCTCGTATGATAGACATTACGTCATACCAGGACCCCCGGTCCTAAACATTACACCAAAACACAAAGTCTTATTTTCTACCTTTAACATAATCCTTTTAGCATCCACATCGGGTCTTTCCGATCAGGAGAGTTATCTCCGTGGTGTTTCTCATTTCATTATCTCACTAGATAGCACTCGAGTTACGGGCTGCGGCGGGTGGGGTACATTGCAAATTTCCCGGGATGCTCTCCCATCGAGTGCCAGCGGTTCATACATCATTTCGCGTTACTTGGGTTGCTGGACCTTCACCACCTTCCACTGCTCCGTGTTCTTCCTTAGTACTGTTACCCTGACCTCTCTCTGACATAAGTCAAGAGGAACGGGTTAGACCTTTACTTGGTCTAACTGTAGTCTCGGTCATTTATTATTGAAGTGCCTCCACGGCTAGGTGTGCAAGCTTTGAGCATTGCATCAACCACGCAAGGTCACGTATCCTCACAACGTTTCCGTATTCCCAAAACCTATGCTCATAGTATAAATCCTACTACTCTTGTCATCAGAGCGGTACTCCGCTCTGATACCACTTTGTAACCCCCTCTATTCGGCTCCTATCATCTTAACTTAACAATATAATCGCAGGGTAATCTCAACAATTGACTACTGGTGTCACCGTTCGTGCTCGCCCATACGAGTAATAACGTGCTTCCTGATAAGCTCTAAATACGAAACATTTTCTGCAGTGACACAAGAGATAGATCTAAACTCCCAAAACCAAATATAAAATACATTCACAGTGAGCTTTCTACGTATCCAAAAACCTATACATGTTTCTAGGTTCGTATTAAAATGCAACAGTGCATGTGTAATAAACTGTAATCAAACTACCCAGCGAGTCACTCTCTTTGCCGACACCGGAAGTTGCATACCTGCAAAATGGTAGTTTGTGGTATGGAATCAGCCCCTGCTGAGTATGTTATTACCTGACTGTCATGCACCCTCGGACCATTCAGTTATTTGGTCGAGAGCATGCAATTCGATTCCATACAAATAGTTCAATGTTGAAACTGTAAAATAACAATATATATTGCAGTAATCTCAAATAACAACAAGCCCCCGGCTTCGCACATCGCATCGTAAACACCACTGAAAGCGCTTTACAGCGCTTATAATGAGTACAGAGACTCCATTCCAACAAACACTTAATAATTCATAAGTGGTTCAACGACTCACTCGACCAACACCCAACCACAATCCACACATGAGTACGGTTACTCGACACAACCAGTTCAAACACACAATATGGCAAATGGCTCGGTCAAACAAATCCACAACATACCACACCATAACCACAAATCAAACCAATGAACAACAAGGCGAAGTAACGAGAATTGTAAACGAGTATGAACTTTCGTCTTTGGCTTGCAAGCCCAATAATGTTCGCCTAATGTACGAGTAATATAGTCGTTCGTAATTGTTCAGTCATGTCTAATGAAACGTCTCGTTAGAACGACGTGTCTCTAAGTTACCCCATCTCTTATGGCGGGTCACCCACGGCAATAGCCACTCCAGCGGTAGAGTCTCCGTCCTACGAACAATCTGTAGTTCGTTGGAAATTTATCCAGATACTTACGGCTACACACGGTGTCTAGTAGCGTTAATGGATCACAGTTCACAGCAAGAGCCACATCCTTGATAAACTTATCTATACCATCGCATCGCTTTACTATTCTTTTTCCTAACACAGCAGACCAAGGTCGTAGTCCAATCCTGAGTATGTCGACTCGGGATCCAGTGCTAGATATGAGAGCGGCGTTAAAGAGGCCAATGCTCCGTATATGAGTCTCAGATATTTTATATATCTTATTATCCTAACGCTACAACGTTTTACTTACGTTCCTTATATTACACATATAAGATAGCATCATTGCCGCTAGTTCGTTTTATAATATGTTCATATATACGAACGGTACTGTTATCGCACAACAGTAATAATAATAAAGCAGCATTATACGCAACTCAAGCATATTAATTCACATGCAGACATTCATCTTATCACAGGTTTTCACACAATGTCTGAACTGAGGAAATCCTCAGAGACAGTCAAGCCACATAAATAAATACCGTTCACACTGCTGAGTATTACGGTGGAGTATGAATCAGCTAAAGTCTCTGGAGATCCTCGAGACGCCTCTAACAATCTATCAACATGCATCACACTATGCATCAGCATCTCATATTAACAATACACTACGGCACCCCGTACCGTTATTAATCTACCCCGGTTTATTCCCCGCTGTTAACTAATAACGTTTGTCGGGTTTTCGGTTTAACTCGGGATTAGGAAAAACGCTATATCACATGCGTGGTTACGTCGAGTATATTAATACTCTTAACTTTAAACGTTTATTATCGCATGTAGTGTAATACACCTTGTGTATGATATAGTTTGTTTCTATATTGCATGTATAATCCTTTATCGTGTACTGTACATCTCGCCTTAGTATTTATTTTATTTTATTTTTTTTCTAAGGTTTGTTTTTCCAAGTTAAATGTAGTATAATTCGTCAAACTATAGATGCTGCGGCGTGCTCGCGCACACCATGGTGCAGCCCTATCCATTTGGCAGTCCAGTCAGCTGCTGACTGGATTGTTTTGTTGACTGGACTGCCATTTTACTATATTAATTTTAATTGGTTATAACTTTTAAAATATAAGTCCAAAATGAAAAAAAAATTATATCATTGTCCATCTAAATTCAAGCTCTTCAAAACAAGACCAGACATAGATATGTTTTAATAACTCTAAAATTTTATATTTTTTATATGTATATATCTGTACATATCAACCATACTTGATTCACTATATACAGTTTAAAATACATCATACAACAATAATAATACACTACAAAACAATAATGATTCATTATGTGTTTTGAAATCGGTATGTTAAAAAAAATATATGATTCACTATATAAGACTTATAATACATATATATAAATAATAATAATACACCAAAACAATAATAATAATAATGCATTACAATAATGATCCATTATTAGTTTCGAAGTTTGTTATCTAATTCACCACTTGTTAGTTAACGAATCATAATATCAATTTTAATGAATCATAATATCAAAATTAATGAATCATATCTCCATTTTAGTGTATCATCGTAAACATATAAAAATAAAAAAAATTAACAATAATGCAATACAAAACAATATATGGTATGTATGCAAAATACATGAATCATCATAGAAGATTTAAATTGCACCATACAACAATAAGAATACACTACAAAACAATAATGATTTTTTATCGGTTCCAAGTTTGTTGTCTAATTCACCACTTATTAGTTAATGAATCATATTATCAATTTTAATGAATCATAATATCAAAGTTAATGAATCATATCAAATATCAACGCAAATATAAAAATAAAAAAATTAAACAATAATACAACACAAAACAATATTTGGTATGTACGAAAAATACGTGATTCGCCATATAAGGTTTAAAATACACCATATAACAATAATAATACACTACAAAACAATAATGATTTTTATCGGTTCTAAAATTTGGAATCTAATTTACAACTTATTAATTAATGAATGATAATATCATTTTAATGAATCATAATATCAAAATTAGTAAATCATATTATCATTTTAGTGTATCATCATGCACATATAAAAATAATTTTTTTTCAAAGTTATCAAAACATATCCATGACTGGTCTTGTTTTAAAGAGCTTGAATTTAGGTGAACAATGATATAATTTTTTTTCATTTTGGGATATATAAAAAATTACAACCATTTAAAATTAAAACAAATGTTTTTCTCACCATATGTGCCACATCAGCAGTCCAGTCATCATGTGACTGGACTGCCATATAATCTTCCGTGCAATGGTAAGTGCAGCCGGCTCGTTCCGTCGAATTTGCCATAATTCGTGTATAAAAATGCCTTAAACTACATAACCCCATATTATTTCATGTACACTCTTAACATTAGAATTCCATAACTAGTGTTTATAATTCTTTTCCCTTTATCTCATATCATTTTAATGTGGTAATATATAGTCTTTGTACTATTATAGTTTCCACACTAAACATATATATTTTATATATATATGCATATAGGACTATTTATATGGCAAGTCATTATAATATATATTCATTCTTTTTTAATGAATACCTCTTATATATAATGATATAAACTTATAACATTAAAAACCATATTATAAATTCATTCAAAAATAGGTATTTCCGAACAGCCATATTTCTCATAATTTTATAAAATCCACCACATAATTATATAATGTTAATATTGTACATAACATTATTAGACATTTAAGTCTTAAAACATAAACCTATGTTATATATTGTAATAAAATACCAAACAGCCCTTAAAATTCTGGTATTATTATTCTCCACTAAACTTCCATAATTGTAAATCAACCCCAAAGATTTATTTAATTGTGACACTATAACGTATACCTATATATAATCCTAATATAATTTAAACCATGGTTATTATCTTAAAACAACCGAACAGACCCCATGGCCTATTTTAAATTTAATTCCACCACTTAACTTCTATAATCACCAATAACCCCATTTAACAAAACATAGTTCTAATGTAATCAAAACTATATATTATACGTATATCTTCATAAAACCTCATATATAATTCCAAAAATCACAAACTATACCAAAAGGTTATAAATATCATTACTAACCTTATATTTTCTCTAAATCTGGTTTTACCACATATGTTACCCATTGTAACAATGTTATGAAATATCTTATATTATACTTAGATAATTCATATAAACTCCAAATTTAACCAAATCAATTTCTAAAAATTCCTAATAACCTAAGGTTTGTACTAAACTCCATTTAGTACCCCAAGTTTTCGGAAATCAATACCCCCCAAGTCTTCACTCTTTACATTTAATACCTATTCTTCTAGGTGGTATTTAAATTCTAAAATTTTCCAAACTTGGTCAAAGTCTCCCTATATAGTCAACTTTGACCTCTAATACCAAATGGGACCCAAACTTTCGGTAATTACCTATCTTACCCCATACCTTTCTATTTTACAATTTTGACACAAAACTTTATAAAATGTTATAATTTTTATTAAATTTATTTAAAAAGCCTAAACTCTTCTAAATTAAGCCCACGGCTTTCTAATTTTCCAGTAATTACGATTTGGCCCCAAACTTAATTATAAGCATAAATTTAACTAAATAAGCTTATAAACTTAAATTAAAATGGCCTAATGACATGGCCTTATTACAACCTTGAACTTGCAAAATAAATTACACATTAAATGTCTCAAAATATAGTATATCTCACGGCCTCACTTTAGATTATATATTTTTCCACATAATGTCATAATTTGACCATTATGTTAATTAAATCACTTAAATGACTAGCTTAATTTATCTTAGTCATTTTTTTCCATTCTTAGGTTATAAATAACCCATATATTATGTTTCACTCTCGGCACATAAATATATATGCTAAGAATAACATAAAATCATAAGTTTAAGGTGTTTATACCTTGATTATTCCTTGTATGAGCTCGGTCTCTTGTAGGAAAATTCACCACATGATTTAGACATGTTTAATACACAAAAACAAGATATGGTTACACTCCAAGCTTGAGCTTAACCATAAGGAATAATTAATGTAAGATTTAAGGCAAAAATCACCTTAAAAATGCAAGGGAAGTTCCAAGTGAATTCGGCCTGATTTAAACACACCACAAGGTGTTAGATCCACTATATAGGCATAAGGAATAGCTAGACAACAACAAGCTACCTTGGTATTTGATTTTACCTTGGAAAAATGCCTTAAAAGAGGGTATTTCCTTTGGATCTTGGCCACCCTTGCTCCAAATGGCTAACCAACTGATTGAACATGTAAATATGAAGATTATGAGTGTATAAACTCACAAAAATCAGAGGAAGAAAATCGCTTGAAGACTAGAGAGGCTTAAGGTATGTTTTTACCTTAAAATGCAAATTTGGGCAACCTTTGCCCCTAGACTTGCTTCAGCCGAGTTTGGATGTTGTTCTAACCTTAGAACACTGAGAATGAGCCATGGGAATTGATGAGCCACGAAATCTAAGTGTAGGTAGTGAAGAAATGAAGAAAAAGGGCTAAAAATGACATTAAAAGCTTACCTTAAGAGCTTAAGAGTTTGAACTGCCTTCCTAACTCAAGGGCCAGTCGTGAGAGAGCTTGGAAGGGGTGCTGGATCGGCTGGAATGGGGCAGAAGGCAAGGGAATGATTGGAATGGCTTAATTGATTTGAAAAAGTAAGAAAAGTTACTTTTTACTATTCAAAATTGGTATTAGGTATCAATTTGTCTTACAATGATTGTAAGCTGTCTCCTCCCCTCCTTGCCTGCCGACTTCCATGGTCCAAATGGGTCAATTGATTGACCATTGACCAAACTTGGTCAATTTGACTCATGCGGGCCCCACTTTAGGGTTTTATTAATATTTTAATATTAAATTTGTAAAAATTCGTAAATTTCTGGAATTAAATTCCTAATATGATATAATGATAAAATATCATATTTAAGGGTAATTATAATCTTTAAGCCCATTAAAAATCAATTTAAAAGGCAATCTCACAAAAACGTGCTTTAAGGTGTTTTAGCGCACATTTTTGTGTCACAGGGTGTTCCTGAGCTTAGTTCTCCTTGAGAATGGTTTTATTGTGTTCCTTGCTTCATTATAATACTTAGGAATCCACTTTGGATCCTATTTGGGGTCATACAACCTTTATGGTGTCTTAAAGCACATTTTTGGCTTTACCGATCTTAAGGCGTGTTTTGCCTTGTTGAGATCTTTTAGATTGTTCCCCAATAGTAATTAGATGTTTATTAATCATCTTAGATCATTAATAGATCATTTAATTAAGTTTTAAAGGTTAGGGGTATTTCAGTCTATCCCCCTTAAAAAGGCTTCGTCCCGAAGTCCTTAATCCTCTACAGTTCACCTAAGGAATCAAGTTCCACTAAGTAACCAAACAGTCCATTGCTAGGGAGTAACTCCCACTAGGTTCAGACCTAGTCTATACATACAGTATATATCAAGTAGTCAAACTCATGGTATAAGCTCATTCGTTTCATAGCACTAAACAAGGTGCACATCCAATTCATCCACAAAAGTACTCAGCGGTACTATTTATATATCCAACCAGGTGCAAAACTCATAGTACACAGCACTAGACAAGGTGCAAAACTCATGGTACACAGCACTAGACAAGGTGCAAAACTCATGGTACACAGCACTAGACAAGGTGCAGAACTCATAAAGTACTCAAAGGTGTTTGCAAGGGATACTCCACGCATCCCTATCTACATGTTAGTATCTCGCGAGGATACCACACATCATTCCACATGTATGCGTGCACATATAGTTAACGTTGACAGTTCACAGGAAAGCAGTCTTAAGACCAGGACTTGACGATCCCCAACCCCAGCCAACGTCTACTACCCGCGGACACACCGGTTTAATAACGAAGGACACTGCGGTCCACGCTCCTCGGACAGTATCACCTTATTTCCTTAGTCACCCACAGACACACCGGTCTAATGACAAAGGGCTCTGCGGTCCACGGCTCTCTGGGTGATGTCACTCGCAGACACACCGGTCTAATGACGAAGGGCTCCACGGTCCACGGCTCTTCGAGTGACGCCCTAAATTCCAATTTCTATTCATATCTGTGTCCACTTGTAGGAAGTTTCGAGAATCATTCACCCCGACGTGGTCAGCGTCAGTGTTGAACTATCTCTCACCTCAATTTGTGTTCGGTTTCCCTTGATCGAACCAGGATCAAGTTCAACTTCCCACGTCAATTTCAATCAATCAATTGTTTATTCATTTCTAATCTTGTTTCCTCTTGATATTTGCCACCTTGTGTTCTATAGATACACAAGTCAACTAGTATAATTAATCTAATCACCGTCATATAGGATCATGTATCTAACCAAGTACCAAGTTCACTCGACTTATAATTATTCATACAATTCCTAGAGGTTTTACCTCCACTAGGTTATACATCGGTCTCATGCCGACTCACTCATCGCATTCCAATAATCGGTTTCATACCGAGTCACAAATCATATAGTATGGAGCTTTCTACTCCTTCTGTTTGCCATCTCCCACCGAAGTTACCAGATAAACCTACTTGAACTCTCAACCGGAGCTAACAAGTTAGGCGTTTATGTGTTTAGTGTTCGCAACGTTTGCATAAATAATCGGAATTAGGATAAGAACACTCTATCTGTTCTCCTTTTCCTATTCGCCACAGGGATGCGAACTAAAATATATATATTCATACACATAATACATCACAATATTACCTCAAGTAATATAACACAGTCATAATACTTGTACTCTACGTACAATAATAGTTTGCAGCATGTGTACCATGCGCTACGTACTCCTACGTACGGTATAATTTAATCGCTCTACCCCCCTTAAAAATGATTACGCCCACGTAATCTACGAATATATCATCGTGAAGAAGTAAGTTCAAGATGTTCCCTTCCAGTGGGATTATTCGTGCACCATTGTGCTACATATTTCATTACCCCTTTTTTTTATGGGGTCGGGCTTTAGCCCCTCAGGTTATACTGTCTATCTTGGTTAGGTGTATGTATATTCATATACGGTTTGATCGGGAGATGTAAACACGTCATTTGTTTCCCTAACCCGCTAGGTACGTCAAACCTAAGCAATATGGGCCCACTCGCTCCGCAAGCAGTATGCCCAACTTCCTTATGGTTAGTTTACCCCTCTTAGGTAGTAGTTTTATGTCGATTTCAACTCCATGTGACGGTGTTTTTCTACACGGTCTTCCATAATTATGGGAATGGAGTAATTTATTTGACTGTGTGGTATCGTTAGTCACACACGCTTATTATTTCGACTAGCCATTCTATTCAATCCTCCTGAATTCTATACATGCTCAAGGTATATTCCCATGAGTTCATGCCACCCTACCGAACTAACCTTCGGTATAAGTGTTGTCGAGCTATGCTCTACTAGCATCTAGTGCTTACATCAGTTGTCTCTAAATATCAAGACGAGTCTGATATGCGCATCTAACTGGCGCCTCATGACTCCAAGTTATTTCCTCTGGAATGAGTTCGTTCTTTGGGTACCTTGTAGGTCCGCTTTTGCTAGTGTGAACTCGTATCCCTCGTGTGTTGGTATTTTAGTGTCCGCATATATGGTTCATCCCTCTTCTCCATTAGGGGAATCCATTTGTTTATCTGATCTTCCACCTTCTGATTCTCACCTGCATAATTCGGTTAACAGTTATTATAATGGTCGCTTGTTGCGCACCATGTACCAGTCGATTGGACGGTATCCGCCATTGCGGTTTGCATGGAGTATCTAATCTCCAGCTTAGAGTATCTCTTGTAATGCTCGCCTTTGCCCTTCATCTGTTGTAAACATACAATACGACTGTGGTTTTAGCTTGGTATTCATTTTCTGTTCAAACCTAATTGGTACTAACATACTAACGTTTATGGATTGAGCATGTGGTTATTATTATTTAATGCGACATCATCGCAGCGCCCTCAGCGCGTGGTAACTCTCTCTGTGCCCCCTTTTTGGGTAGCATCTATTATCACAAAGGTTTCTCTAATATAACTTCCTTAAATACCACAATTCCTTTTCTCAGTCATGAGTTCAACTTGCCATTACCATTAAATTGGCCTTAGTTTCCTCGTTTACCAAAATCCGTAAAACTTATGTTCTGACTCCTCCACTGTGGAGTTGCGGCCTTATGTCACTTTATTATTAAGCTATCCTTGATTTTCCTAACCTTGCTAATTTGGCTAAGATCTCTCTCGTCGTTACATGGTTTACCTAGTCAGGGTTCCATTCGCTGACTTAGACACAGAGTTGATTATCTCCTGGGTCCTTACACTACTCGTTTACATGCATGGGGTACCATACTGATACATTACTACTTACCCAACTAACTTAGTATAGTTTGTCAGGCCCACAAGCTCCTAGGAGTGCGGTCGTCCCATGTCTCGTTTAGTGCACTCGTAGCGTTCGTACCCGTGACTATCTTACTCTTAGTCTCGGTAATTTATGTTTGAGTAACTATGTTGCCCATTCTTAACCTTAAATGTCAGAATGGCCCTAATATTAGGTTCTATGGTTTCTTTTATTAATGTGTATTTCCTTTACTTTCTCTAAGCCAGGTGTTTGCGACTTATCGCCCTAATTCTGGTTTCCACATGCTCGTCATCTGGTATTTGTGAGTGGGGATCAGTAACTACTTATTGTCTCCCCGTTCACTCCTAGGCTGTTAACGCCTTCAATATGAGTTTTCAGTATTCGAATTCCACCCAATCTATTGGGTTACACCCCATGGTGTAGTTCGGACTCCATGATAAAGGTTGACACCTCGTGTTTCCCCTGTCTTATGGTAGTCCTGTTAGTCTGATATTAATCAGTACTTGTGATTCATCACCCTTGTTCCCCTAGTTTTGGGTCACTTTGGTGGTATTAAGATGTCCCTCTGTAGGCCTATGTCATACGATATTCAGACTCAATACTTATTCTGATAGTTAAATGATTGTTAGTCTTGTTGTTTAATTTATTCCTAGTTGGTTCTAATACTTTCTCCTGAGGTTACAATTGGGTGCCCACAACTTAGTGGTTTCCGCTAATCATTCCTCTTCATTGTGTGGTCCTTACTCTTATTCAACTCATATTTCCTCCATCCTCTTTGAGGTAACGGTATCTTTCTTCCGTCATCAGGCAATTTTCACTTTTTAGTTTATATCCACTGCCCTCCATACGGGAGTCTAGCAGCATAATGGATCACGACACCTCCGGCGTGTGTGGTGCGGGCATTACATCGGCCCCCCTTTTATTGCACGTTCACATCTGCCTATTATTATTTTTTAAAAGGTCCTGCCTCATATAGCTCACTTCTTGCCCTCTGGCAATGTTCAATCGTAGTGGTTTAACCACGAGTGTCACGCACTCTCTAAATATGGTTATGCTGGTCCTGAAGACCCGTCACTCCCCACCGGTAATGGTTGACGTTTAATGTCCATACCGGCACTGGGGTTAGACTTGTAGGCACTAACTATTGTTATTCTCATTCACTCCCCTTTTAATATTCTACTAAATGGTGTATTGTTTTTTTTTTTGGTTTAATGGTCAGACCGGCTAGGTCTTCTCGAGGTTCTATCGACCTCAAACCCAAGGGTTTCGTACCCTTGCCCTTAAGAAGGTTGTGTCCTGCTTTATTGCATTACGGACTTACATAAGATTTAGTGTTTTATTGGTAACCGCCTGGACCACCACGTCCTTTAGGGTTAGTTTACCGTCGCTGCACTTGCTGTAGCAAGTGCGCAAGGCAGGTTGAATTTTAATGCTTTGGTTAATGTGGCACTTGCAGTGGCAAGTGCACCATGCAGACTGAGCCACCAGTACGGTGTGTCAGTGCAGTGTTATTCCCTAATCGGGTTCCTGTTCTGGTCAAAAGTTCTTGTTCAAATTAATACAGTCTCACTCCCGCACTTGTTCCCACAAGTTTACCGTGGTAGTAAGTTCTTACTTTCCTCACGAGGTGTTGCATGATAGCAACTTAGCGAGTTCTTGTTCTACAGTTCTCATGATCTCTCCTCATGCACATCGGGCCATCTTGAACCTTCAGTGTTGCATGGTTTTAGAGTTACTCGCTTCGGGTGAGACTTCTAAAGGTAATTCCTTCCGTATACTACATGTATCATAACTAGTCATTCTCGCCGTTTCTACCTCTTTTCTCCCCCAGCGCACCATCGGTGCTTCCTGGATGTAAGACAGGGTTGTCTTGCTTTATAGCAAGCTAGCCCCATTAGTCCTACAGGGAGTTTCTCCTCAACTCGGTCTATTATTTATCTCAGCCTCGTATGATAGACATTACGTCATTACCAGGACCCCCGGTCCTAAACATTACACCAAAACACAAAGTCTTATTTTCTACCTTTAACATAATCCTTTTAGCATCCACATCGGGTCTTTCCGATCAGGAGAGTTATCTCCGTGGTGTTTCTCATTTCATTATCTCACTAGATAGCACTCGAGTTACGGGCTGCGGCGGGTGGGGTACCATTGCAAATTTCCCGGGATGCTCTCCCATCGAGTGCGAGCGGTTCATACCATCTTCGCGTTACTTGGGGTTGCTGGACCTTCACCACCTTCCGCTGCTCCGTGTTCTTCCTTAGTACTGTTACCCTGACCTCTCTCTGACATAAGTCAAGAGGACGGGTTAGACCTTTACTTGGTCTAATACCGTAGTCTCGGTCATTTATTATTGAAGTGCCTCCACGGCTATGGTGTGCAAGCTTTAAGCATTGCATCAACCCCGCAAGGTCACGTATCCTCACAACGTTTCCCGTATTCCCAAAACCTATGCTCACTGTATAAATCCTACTATCTCTTGTCATCAGAGCGGTACTCCTCGCTCTGATACCACTTTTGTAACACCCCTACTCTATTCGGCTCCTAATCATCTTACTTAACAATATAATCGCAGCGGTAATCTCAACAATTGACTACTGGTGTCACCGTTCTTGCTCGCCCATACGAGTAATAACGTGCTTCCTGATAAGCTCTTAAATACGAAACATTTTCTCGCAGTGACAACAAGAGATAGATCTAAACTCCCAAAACCAATATAAAATACATTCACAGTGAGCTTTCTACGTATCCAAAACTATACATGTTCTAGGTTCGTATTAATAAATGCAACAGTGCATGTTTAAATAACTGTAATCAAACTACCCAGCGCGTCACTCTCTTTGCCGACACCGGAAGTTGCATACCTGCAAAAATGGTAGTTTGTGGTATGGAATCAGCCCCTGCTGAGTATGTTATTACCTGACTGTCATGCACCCTCGGACCATTCAGTTATTTGGTCGAGAGCATGCAATTCGATTCCATACAAATAGTTCAATGTTGAAACTGTAAAACAACAATATATATTGCAGTAATCTCAAATAACAAACAAGCCCCCGGCTTCACACATCGCATCGTAATAAACCACTGAAAGCGTTTACAGCGCTTATATGAGTACAGAGACTCCATTCCAACAAACACTTAATAATTCATAATTGAGTTCAACGACTCACTCGACCAAACACCCAACCACAATCCACACATGAGTACGGTTACTCGACACAACCAGTTCACAACACACACAATATGAGCATAATGGCTCGTTCAAACAAATCCACCAACATACCACACATAACCACAAAGCACAACCAATGAACAACAAGGCGAAGTAACGAGAATTGTAAACGAGTATGAACTCTCGTCTTTGGCTTGCAAGCCCAAATAATGTTCGCCTAATGTACGAGTTAATATAGTCGTTCGTAATTGTTCAGTCATGTCTAATGACAACGTCTCGTTAGAACGACGTGTCTCTAAGTTACCCATCTCTTATGGCGGGTCACCCACGGCAATAGCCACTCCAGCGGTAGAGTCTCCGTCCTACGAACAATCTGTAGTTCGTTGGAAATTTATCCAGATACTTACGGCTACCACACGGTGTCCTAGTATCGTTAATGGATCACAGTTCACAGCAAGAGCCACATCCTTGATAAACTTATCTATACCATCGCATCGCTTTACTATTCTTTTTTCTAACACAGCAGACCAAGGTCGTAGTCCAATCCTGAGTATGTCGACTCGGGATCCAGTGCTAGATACGAGAGCGGCGTTAAAGAGGCCAATGCTCCGTATATGAGTCTCAGATATTTTATATATCTTATTATCCTAACGCTACAACGTTTTACTTACGTTCCTTATATTACACATATAAGATAGCATCATTGCCGCTAGTTCGTTTTATAATATGTTCATATATACGAACGGTACTGTTATCGCACAACAGTAATAATAATAAAGCAGCATTAATACGCAACTCAAGCATATTAATTCACAAGCAGACATTCAATCTTATCACAGGTTTTCACACAATGTCTGAACTGAGGAAATCCTCAGAGACAGTCAAGCCACATAAATAACATACCGTTCACACTGCTGAGTATTACGGTGGAGTATGAATCAGCTAAAGTCTCTGGAGATCCTCGAGACGCCTCTAACAATCTATCAACATGCATCACACTATGCATCAGCATCTCATATTAACATACACTACGGCACCCCGTACCGTTATTAATCTACCCCGGTTTATTCCCCGCTGTTAACTAATAACGTTTGTCGGGTTTTCGGTTTAACTCGGGATTAGGAAAAACGCTATATCACATGCGTGGTTACGTCGAGTATATTAATACTCTTAACTTTAAACGTTTATTATCGCATGTAGTGTAATACACCTTGTGTATGATATAGTTTGTTTCTATATTGCATGTATAATCCTTTATCGTCTACTGTACATCTCGCCTTAGTATTTATTTTATTTTATTTTTTTCTAAGGTTTGTTTTTCCAAGTTAAATGTAGTATAATTCGTGTATAAAATGCCTTGAACTACATAACCCCATATTATTTCATGTACACTCTTAACATTAGAATTCCATAACTAGTGTTTATAATTCTTTTCCCTTTATCTCATATCATTTTAATTGTGGTAATATAGTCTTTGTACTATATTATATTTTCCACACTATAACATATACTTATTTATATATATATGCATTATAGGACTATTTATTATATGGCAAGTCATTATAATATATATTCATTCTTTTTTATGAATACCTCTTATATTATAAATGTTATAACTCTTATAACATTAAAACCATATTATAAATTTCATTCAAAAATAGTAGTATTTCCGAACAGCACCTATATTTCTCAAATATTTATAAAATCCACCACATAATTTATATAATGTTATATCATAGTTACATAACATATTATGACATTTAAGTCATTAAAACAATTATAACCTATAGTTATATATTGTTAATAAATACCAAACAGCCCTTAAAATTCTCGGTATTTATTATTCTCCACTAAACTTCCATAATTTGTAAATCAACCCCAAATTATATTAATTGTTACACTTATAACGTATACCTTATATTATAATCCTTAATATAATTATAACCCATGGTTATATTTTCTTAAAACAACCGAACAGACCCCATGGTCTATTTAAATTTAATTTCCACCACTTAACTTCTTATAATCACCAAATAACCCCATTTAACAACATATAGTTTCTAATGTCATCAAAACTATATATTATACATATATCTTCATAAACCTCATATATAATTCCAAAAATCACCAAACTATACCAAAAGGTTATAAATATCATTACTAACCTTATATTTTCTCTAAATCTCGGTTTTACCACATATGTTACCCATTTGTAACAATGTTATGAAATATCTTATATTATACTTAGATAATTCATATAAACTCCAAATTTAACCAAATCAATTTCTAAAAATTCCTAATAACCTAAGGTTTGTACTAAACTCCATTTAGTACCCCAAGTTTTCGGAAATAACAATACCACCCCAAGTCTTATAAATCTTTTACAATTTAATACCTATCTCTTCATAAGGTGGTATTTAAATTTCTAAAATTTCCAAACTTGGTCAAAGTCTCCTATATAGTCAACTTTGACCTCTAATACCAAATGGGACCCAAACTTTCGATAATTACCTATCTTACCCCATACCTTTCTATTTTACAATTTTGACACAAAACTTTATAAAATGTTATAATTTTTATTAAATTTATTTAAAAAGCCTAAACTCTTCTAAATTAAGCCCACGGCTTTCTAATTTTCCAGTAATTACGATTTGGCCCCAAACTTAATTATAAGCATAAATTTAACTAAATAAGCTTATAAACTTAAATTAAAATGGCCTAATGACATGGCCTTATTACAACCTTGAACTTGCAAAATAAATTACACATTAAATGTCTCAAATATAGTATATCTCATCTCACGGCCTCACTTTAGATTATATATTTTTCCACATAATGTCATAATTTGACCATTATGTAAATCACTTAAATGACTAGCTTAAATATATATGCTAAGAATAACATAAAATCATAAGTTTAAGGTGTTTATACCTTGATTATTCCTTGTATGAGCTCGGTCTCTTGTAGGAAAATTCACCACATGATTTAGACATGTTTAATACACAAAAACAAGATATGGTTACACTCCAAGCTTGAGCTTAACCATAAGGAATAATTAATGTAAGATTTAAGGCAAAAATCACCTTAAAAATGCAAGGGAAGGTCCAAGTGAATTCGGCCTGATTTAAACACACCACAAGGTGTTAGATCCACTATATAGGCATAAGGAATAGCTAGACAACAACAAGCTACCTTGGTATTTGATTTTACCTTGGAAAAATGCCTTAAAAGAGGGTATTTCCTTTGGATCTTGGCCACCCTTGCTCCAAATGGCTAACCAACTGATTGAACATGTAAATATGAAGATTATGAGTGTATAAACTCACAAAAATCAGAGGAAGAAAATCGCTTGAAGACTAGAGAGGCTTAAGGTATGTTTTTACCTTAAATGCAAATTTGGGCAACCTTTGCCCCTAGACTTGCTTCAGCCGAGTTTGGATGTTTTTCTAACCTTAGAACACTGAGAATGAGCCATGGGAATTGATGAGCCACGAAATCTAAGTGTAGGTAGTGAAGAAATGAAGAAAAAGGGCTAAAAATGACATTAAAAGCTTACCTTAAGAGCTTAAGAGTTTGAACTTCCTTCCTAACTCAAGGGCCAGTCGTGAGAGAGCTTGGAAGGGTGCTTGATCGGCTAAATGGGGCAGAAGGCAAGGGAATGATTCGAATGGCTTAATTGATTTGAAAATGTAAGAAAAGTTACTTTTTACTATTCAAAATTGGTATTAGGTATCAATTTGTCTTACAATGATTGTAAGCTGTCTCCTCCCTCCTTGCCTGCCGACTTCCATGGTCCAAATGGGTCAATTGATTGACCATTGACCAAACTTGGTCAATTTGACTCATGCGGGCCCCACTTTAGGGTTTTATTAATATTTTAATATTAAATTTGTAAAAATTCGTAAATTTATGGAATTAAATTCCTAATATGATATAAATGATAAAATATCATATTTAAGGGTAATTATAATGTTTAAGCCCATTAAAAATCAATTTAAAAGGCAATCTCACAAAAACGTGCTTTAAGGTGTTTTAGCGCACATTTTTGTGTCACAGGGTGTTCCTGAGCTTAGTTCTCCTTTAGAATGGTTTTATTGTGTTCCTTGCTTCATTATAATACTTAGGAATCCACTTTGGATCCTATTTGGGGTCATACAACCTTTATGGTGTCTTAAAGCACATTTTTGGCTTTACCGATCTTAAGGCGTGTTTGCCTTGTTGAGATCTTTTAGATTGTTCCCCAATAGTAATTAGATGTTTATTAATCATTTTAGATCATTAATAGATCATTTAATTAAGTTTTAAAGGTTAAGGGTATTTCACCTACAATATCCTTCCCGCCCTCCACAATCTCTGTTTATAACTTGGGAACAACGCCAGGGAGATGGAAGTCCTCTCATACTTGGGAAAGCCCGATCTGGCTGTTATTAAATACCTCTAAAGATACGGAGAACCTGTCATACTGTAGATCCCGAAAACTGGGAATCCCGGAGACGGTTTCCATCTGAACAATGTAATCGCATTTAATAGCAAAGAATGAAGAATCTTGTGTATAGAAGAATAGAATTTTCGGCAACCTGGGTCGACATGCCGAGCAGTCGAGAATAACCAGCTTGCAATGCACCGACCGTGCAACAGGCAAGAAGTGAAGTAATAGAACCCGAGATGAGTGTCTACGGGACCACAGTTGTTAAATAATACACCGACGGTATACCAACCGACAAAGGAACTACAACGTAGTGCCCAAACGAGAGACAAGTCTCAGTAACCACGACAAATGCGTGGAACGGGCTACGAAGAGGATACAATACTAAGTAAAGGGGAACACCCCAGTTAATGATTATCATGTGAATACAGTGAGAAGTCGCCCAGAGGAATTATTATCAAGATTGTAAGATCAAGTAAGGGCCAACAAGGCCACTGATGACAGTGCGTGTAAAGGACAATACCACAACTAGTATGTGTTTTACCGATAGCCAGTTAGCATGGCGCTCTTGCTATAGCAAGTGCTGCTATAACAGGGCTGTTCGGGAAGTTGTAACAAATACGAAGTACTTAGTAAAGTACCATGAAGTTAGGTGAGATCATCATAACTGTGGAAGGGCTTAACAGCCTAACCTTTGTAATTGGAAGTACACCAGTCAGCAAGAAGCTAGACTTGGCTAAGGTAAGAAGATGTTGTGATACCACGAAGATTTTTCTTTCAAACTCAGATTTATTTCAAACTCTTTTCTTTCAAAACCAAGTTTTCTTTCAAACCCATACTCGTTTTCTACCTTCTTTAAAAAAACCAAACCAGAGGACCTACACCGGCCTTAGTGCCACACGGTAGGTAAGTTATACCCAGTTTACTTTTGAATAACCGGAATGGAAACCGGTAAACCCAAGGGTAGTTGATAAAGATACAACAGTGGATAAACTCTCCCTTGATTAAGTTCGGGAAGCAGGGAATGCATATTGTCACAGGACAATATAAGGGAGTTGACAACAAAATACTTCACCTAGGCGTGTGACGGACACTACGAGTGTACCATCTGTAATGTGGGACGACCACACTCCGTTAGGAGCTTGTGGGCCTGACAGACCTACTTATGGGTTAGTCGGGTAAGTAGCAATGTATCAGTATGGTACCCCACATATGTATACGAGTGGAGTCCGGAACACGGGAAGTAGTCGACTCCATACTACGGTCAGCAGTAAAAGTCGAGCAAGAGCAACGGATTACCAAGAATGGTTAAAGTAAAGGAACTCAGTTAAGTTAACGAGACTAAAGGAATTAGTGAATTCCTTCCAAGGGGATGTTTAAGAGTTAGGAGGTGCGAAGTGCACTAACTGTAATGTAAAGACATCGTATATGTCTTAAGGATCCTCAGGGATAAACATGATAGCTGGAATGGTGACCCAGCCTGTGCATGGCAAGGCAGATGCCTAATGTGGACACATTAGTGTGCAATGAACGGGATGAAACTCCTAGAATGAGTACCTACACTACCAGGAAATGTTGATCTTCACAGAAGAAGATAATAAGCCAGTTAAGAACGCAAACGGTGTGGCTAACTGAATATACCAATAAGTGCGAACTAGATGTAATGGCATAACTTAACAACACCCAGGAGCAATCCTTGAAGGGTGTTCACATCAACAATTGTTGCACGAAATGACGTGACAGAAGCACAAGGGTTGAAACTAACACCCAGTTTAGACATAAGTTGTCAGGAGACGGACTGACAATCCTAAGGGGCATCCCATGAAAGGAAACGGAATGCAACGACCTTGTCATGGAGCTTAATATGATATCCCAACCATGTAATGTTGTACAGGGAAGTAAATGTGTATGAGTAGCCTACAATGAGCAGAGCTCGAGGTAGTAAGGCTACTAAGCCACAAGCAAATGTGTAATGTAAATTTGAATCAATTGTAGAAGTCTATGTAACATAAGTACGTGAAGCGGATAACAAACCACTGCTAAGAGAGTGGGGATACCTCTTAACATTGTGAGACCACAACAGCGGTAGTTATGTGAACCAAGTTCGAGAAACATGTTAAGGATTGACCATGTTATCATTGCGACAGAACAGAAAGTTTAGTAGCGTGTGTGTATAAGTGGAGCACCGAGCTAAATAACGCCGGTTTGTGACTCGAATGAGCAACGCTCAAGGAGCATTTGGTAGTCATCCAAATGAATGACGAACCATAATGTGAATAATATAAGTATATGTGTGGAAGTTAATGTGACAGTAAATACCATGCAAGTTAGTGTTATGCAATGAGTAAGAGCACGGTGCGTAGCAAGCGACCGTTGTATAAGTGTTGTTGAATAATAATGTGGCAGATAAGACCAGTTACGAGTTAAACTCAGTGGAGATGCAAGGTAAGTGATGTTAAACAGACTGGGCAATAAGCCAGTGGTAGGTACTATGTGATAATGAACTCAATGTGGATCCCATTGTTAAAAAGAGATTTACTGTCAAGAGTTTACGCCTCTGCACTCGGTATGATTGAGTTTTTGGTATTGATTGGTATGCATTTGCGCAGTAATGATCGAGTGCGATAGCTAGGATTCGGGAAATGTTAATTGTGGTGGAAACAGAAAGAGGCTTATAACGCCATAGTGACTGATGCATAGGAAATGCAAAGACGTACCAATGGAAGAGTACTTGTACAGGACCAAATGTCGAGGCATGATTAAGAATAAGTGACTACAGTAGCACTAAATATCAAATATCGGTATGGAATATACCTCAAGTGTGGGAAATAGCTGAGGGAGCACTACACACTAGGCAGTAGCTCAACCTTAACCGACGTAAGTCGGAAGAAAACAAATCAATCATTGTGAAACACGTAGCAGTTTACGCAGTAAATTATTAGAGAAGTGGATGGAAAGTCTTGAAACTCACCGAATTCGCTCACGATAAGAGATACCACGCGTCAGTTGAGAAACTGTTATTACCAAGATAAAGACGATAATTGGAGATGTACAATACAGTAAGAATAACAAATGGGGCAAATTAAGCTCTACAGTTATCAGAGTTTCACAGCAGAAACTAGTGAGCCAGTGATTCAAGTGTTGAATGTGCATGGTGAACATGAGTGAATGGCTAATTAATGCCTAGAAGCCTCACAGGCCAGAACCGAAACCGGTTATGAGTTAAACGAACTCCAATGAGAATTCTTGGTTTAGGAACTAAACCGCCAATATGGTTAAGATCCTCTAATCAGAATGCATTGTATAATAGACCGCGTGGAAGTTAAAGTACTTCACGATGGCAGAACGTTCTAAACCAATGATTCAGTGGTTGATTACGCGGGTGTAATCCCTTTTAAGGGGGGTAGAGCGCAAAACCACTTAGTGTGTATTACCGTACAAGTGTACGTAGTGTATGTGACCTATATTGTGCATAGCACAAAATAATTGTTTTGATGATTGGTGTGTGTGTTACGTAAACATACACATGCATTCATGGTTTAATTGTGGTAATTGCGCACAGAAGATGCGAATACCATTGTGATAAGTGTGTTGATTTATTAACAGTTGTGTGTGATAGTACAAGTGTGGGGAGTAGAGAAACTCCTGGGGGAACAAAAACCCCGACAGTGTATAAATGTGAAACTGTGTGTTGTATTTTGATAAAATATATGTGTATGTATACAATATAGTGATTCATGAAAAGAGTATGAAACCGACATAGAACCTAGTGAGAATGAGATTCCCTAGGCAACAGGATTAAAGTGAATGGAGGTAACTGATAGACGGAGTTCTATCCCTTGGAGATGTTATGATCATGATTAGAATGATTAAAAAGATAGAAAATTGGAAATGAGTGTATTACTTGATGCTTGAAAATGAAGTGGGAAGTGGAACTTGATTTGCATGCGATCAAGGGAAGCTAAACACAAAATGGGGTGGAAGGATACTTCGACACTGATGCTGATCACACCAGGGTTGGATGATTTTTGAAGCTCCCCTTAAGTGGTCACAAATAACCACACTAAGAAAAGAAGCAAAGAGCATAAGTTGGACTTGGAGTTGTGTGTGTTTTCAAAGAGATTTTCAATTGGTGTTTTCAAAACAATCGATTAATATTTTGAATAAAGGATTCTCTTATACTTGACCTAGTAAAGAATATTTTTGTAGTTTTGCTCACGAGCTGAGGACGTATGAGCCTTTGTCTTCGGACCGGCGACATGAGAAGTACATATGTTAAAAATTAAGTGAATGTTTTGATCTCCCAAAGGAACGGGGACCAGAAGGTGTCCATCGCGACCGGGTTCTGTGGGATCACAGTGTATATCAAAGATATTTTTTATTGTTATACATGCTATGACATGTTGTGTGGTATGTGTAATAAATGTTATTTTGACCTTGATTTCAAAAAGTGTATGTTATCAAGACCTATGAGTCTAAATGTTGTTGTGTTACATAGACCTATGTGTCTAAAGGCTGTTATGTTATCAAGACCTATGGGTCTAAATGTTGTTATGGTACCCAGACCTAAGAGTCTAAGGGTTGTATGTATGTGCAAATGTTGTTAAGATACCCGGACCATTGAGTCCGAGGTTATCATGTGAGTATGTTATGTTATGTATGGATGTGTATATGTACCCGGACCGTTATGTCCGAGGTTGTGATGTAAAGTATGTTTGGTTATGGAAGTTTATTTCCAAGTGATCCCCGTGTTTTAATCCAAATAATGTGTGGGAAGTGTGAACTTCGAAGACAAAGTTCTTTTAAGGGGGGGGGGGTAGATTGAAATACCCCAAACCTTGATATGTTGTTAAACATCTAAACTATGATATTTAAAGGCTAAAAAGTGCCTTAGAAAAATCAGTGTACAATTTAAACCATGGTGAAAACAATAAAGTTCCATAAATACAGTTTGAGCAAAAACATGCTCTAAACTTGGAGTGAACTTGGTTGGGACCCAAAGAGCCTACCAAGACTTATTGATATTCAATTATGATTTGATAAGGCTAATTAAGTCCTTAGGAAACCTTGGTAGACAATTAAACCAAACAAAACACAAATAAATACCTTAAAGTCAATATGGGCAAAAATGTGCTCTAAGCTTGGGATAAATTTGTATAAGACCTAAAGGTCATACCTATACCTTATAAATATGTTAATGAACATATTAAACCAATTACCAAAGAAAAACAAGCTTGAAAACAAGTTAAAACACAAAATGTGCTTTAAGGAGTCTTAAAGCACATTTTTGAAAAATTGTCTTGTAAATGAGTTTTGAATGCTAAATGTCCATCATTACTCTTTAATTAAAATGTGTACTACTTAGTATCACATTAGGAAGTCTAAATCAATGGGAAATCAAAAATTTCACAAGAATATGCCTTGTTTTTGTGAATAGTAAAAAAAATGCTAGTTTATGACATAAGTCAATATAAGTAAGTTAATTGGTCAACAAAGACCATGATTTGGCCTAAAACACTAAGGGGCCGGTTTTCATGTGTGACTCACCACACTTGGCCAATCAAATATATAAGGAAAGTAATAAAGCAAAAGAACTATTTGCTTTTAAATATAAATATCTTAATAAAGTGTACCCTCTCACCTCATTCTCTTATTCTCCTTCATTCACCATCGATTTCTTCATCTTCTCCCAACCTCCATCGGTTTTGCTACAGAAAACCACACCATCTTCAACTTCCATAGCTTGTAACTTCCAGCTCCATGCACCAAATCAAATCCCAAGACCATATTTGTCTTAGTTTGGTCAAGCTCTACACTTCTCTCTTTTCAAATCTTCAAGAGCTCCATTTTGGTGAATTGAAGATTCTCCATTGAAGGAGCTTGAGCTTACCTTTTCATGCCTTGTTATTCTCCTTTGGTTCAAGGTAAGGAAAGTCAAAGAAAAACTTCATTTCCTTTTGTTTTCATAAGTGACCGAAATCACCCTCTTCATGGTTTTCTTTTACTTTGTTTTAGCTTCATTCCAAACATTCAAGAGCTTGGTGGAAACCTCTCTTGTCACATATTCAAGTTCTCTTTCAAATTCTAAGGTAACCTTCTATTTTAAGTGTTTAGGACACTTATGTAAATTTAGGGTTTATATGTGAGTTTAAGTAAGAAACTTAATGCTCATTACCCTTATATGTATATTGATTAGAAAGTTGACAAGTGATCAAACTCCTTGCTGATTTTTGGTTCAACGAAACAAGAAAGAAGTTTGAGAGGAAAAGAGGTAAACAAACTATCTCAATGTAGTTTAAATGCCTTAGGAAAAATGAGCTTGATTTGCTTGATAAAAATGCCTAAGGAGCCAATGGTGAATGACCTAGTAAAATGCTCTCAAGGAAACTATTAAAGGGCATATGTGTTGTTGTATGTATTTGCAGGTTAAAGGCAATATATTATGTGGGAAATTCAGTGTTTAAGTTTAATGCATTTAAAGGCCTAAGAGCCATGTTATTTAAGGGCCTAAGTGCCAAGCAATTTGATTATGCACTATATTGTGATGTAGAGTAAATTTGGTGAAGTTTTGTGTGTGTGAAGGTTCTTGATGGATTTAGGTGTTCTTGAATGTTTAAATGGTGAAAAGCTATGTGCTTTGGTATAGCAATGTGCTAGAAGAACCCATGTCAAAATTTAGATAATGTATAGGAAGTTTTAAGTGTTTAAAATGAGTTTTGGTAAGTTTGGAAGTGTTGAGAATGGTTAAGTGTTTTACTAAGGAAATAAAGGTGCATTAAGGTGTTTTAAAAGGCAATAAGGATTTATGCATTATCTTGAAGTTCAAGGAATTCAATGAGTGTTTTTGAGGATGTATTAAAGTCTTGGAGAAGTTTGTTTAAGGTTTAGGTAATGTTGATGTACAAGGAATAAATGATGTTTAGGTAAGATGTGGAAAAGGAGATTTAGTTGGTAAGAAAAGATGTTTGAGAGATGATGTTATGATGATGGGGAAACATTCTTGGCATAGTGGTTATCATAGGTATGAAACACCACTTGGAGAAACTTAGGAGGAAACATTATAAGTGTTAGGAATTTTGGTAAGGAAAGAGTAAGTGTTTAAGGAGTTATAAAATGAGTTTTATGGATGTTATATGAAGGGTTAAATGTGCCAAATGATGTTAGAACACATTAGGAGGCTTGAGGAAAAGTTTGGAGAAAGTTTGACAAGTTTTGGACAAGTTCTGATGTTGTCCGACCCAGTGGTCTGACCCAGGGTGGGTCGGACAGCCCCAGTTAATTCACCGATTGATGTTTCTGGAATGGTCCGGCCCAGAGGTCTTGGGTCGGACATGGGTCGGACGGGAGGATTTAAAAGACGGAAAAGTTTCTGGAACGGTCCAACCCAGTTTGTGGGTCGGACGGTGGGTCGGATGGCCCAAAACGTGTAAAAAAAACAAATTAAGTGTGGTTAAAGTAGTAAACCTTAGTGAGTTATAATGACAATTTAGTGGGGGAAAAGTTGTATTAAAATGTAAAAGTAAAACAAGTTCAAATGTGAAGTTATTTAACTAAGTTAACGGGGATAAGTTATGAGCGTTAGACTTTTAACAATCGTGTTACCCCAGTGTTAATAAAAGTACATGTAATGTTACCAGTTGTTCGAGAATTGTTGGAGGAACATAAGTGGACATGATAGAGTGGACTCCGGTGACAGGTATGGTTTTCTTGCAACCTGTGTCCTACCGGATTACACCGGCTTGTATGCCAATGTGTTTTTCTGTATGTTTGCCACGTTGTAAGATAAAACATGAAATGAGTTTACAGTAATTCATATATGTGACGTGTCTAGTTCCGATACCATTTAACCTCGGAAGTGTTAACCTTAGTTAACTCAGTCTAGGATCGCATGAGAGTTTGGTATTTGGATTAAACGACCCGAACCATGGGATGTTCTAACCACGGCTATGCGTGTGTTAATTATGTGATATTTGTGTGTGTATGTAAGGACCTCCCTCGTATGTTTAACCCAGTTGTAATACTGTATGGTGTGTGGATGTGATAGACTCCACAGTGGGGCTCTAACTATTTAACTACAAGTAAATATGTACTAACGGGGTGAGGAATCCGGTTAGGCCGGTCGCGTTGTTTGGGAGTGGGTATCCTTTTTAGCCTTACCCTCCTCTCTGTTATGGTTGTTTCCCTCACGGGTTATGATCTCCCATTAGCTTACTCCAAAGCTTAGCTATTCTGACTTATGATCGGTTTAGGGGGAACGTGTGTTTATGTGGTGTGTTCGGGGCACTATATCGAACCATCTTAACTTAAGTTACTCGTCCAACTATTAGGATGGTAATGAGTGTTGTATAACGAGTTTATCATGAGGGTGACACCATTCTCTAGGCTCACCAGTGAATTAATTATGTTTGGGTCGGTTCCTAAGAGAATCGTTCCCGTTATGTTATGTGATGTTGTTGTACTGCAATTCCCATTGCGATGTTGTTATGTGCACGTTGAAATGTGAGAGGTGTTGTTATGTAGTGTATGTTATATGTTGTAAAATGTGGAGTATGTGGATCATGGATATGAATCCCAGTTTGTGATAAGAGACGTTTAAGGATAACCCGATTAATGGGCAAGTGTCGTCTATTAAGGAAGTAGCTCCATTGGAGGAGAAAAACTCTAGGGTTAATGAACACAATGAGTGACTTATCAAGTAAGGATGTGTTATCTGTTGTTGAGCCCATTGAGGCGGAATGTTATGTGTGTGTTTATAGTTACATGCATGATTTAAATATAATCAACCGCATGCTAAGACGGCAATTAGTTGTGCGTGGCCCGGTAGCATGCGGGCTGCGGGATTACCATACCAGCAAAGGTGCTGAGCCCCTTGGGGGCCACCCTTTCTCTTCTTTTCATATTTCAGGTACAAGGAGCTGGAAGTCGTTCGAGAGTAGGACGGGGTAGTCGTTTGTACATGAGTAATCATTTAAGTTATATGGGTACAGTAGGTGTAGTAAGACCGAAATTATTATCGGCATTGGTTTGTAAATACTCGGTACAGTTGAAAGGTGTATGTTGTTTATACTGTTAATGGAAGGGTCCGTAATGTGTAGTCGCTCGGAAATCTAGTCCATCAGACCGGTACAATGTATATGTAATAGCCTTGTTAGCCACGTGGGTGGTTAACGGCGTGTAACACCAACGAGTTAAGTAATGTGATGAAGCTTGTTTTCCGCTGCAGTTTGTTATTAAGTGCGTAAGTGTTGGATGGGGTGTTACAAGTTATATTAATATTACCCGGTATTGCATGTTTAAATAACAGCGTACGGGAAGGAACTACTGAACAGGGATTTGTCAAGCTAGCAGTTACTTGATGAACGGTATGTTAATTGTGTGGTCTGAATGTCCTAAGGATTATCCTAAGGTCCAGACATTATGTGTTTAATTGTCAAGAGCGATATCTGTGATTTTATGTATATGATATTGTGTACTGTATTGCTCAAACTGTTGCGTTGTATTTTATGCGCGAACGTCTTATGACTGGAAGTTTATACATCTAAACTGGGAAAAGACTAGCTGACCTTTAGGTATTATTGAACCTAACAAAGGTCAACTGTTAAGGTCTTAATTCAAATATTGGTTATTATGTCACTGACAAAAGGGCTAACTTATAAAGAGATGAATCCAGAATGTTTCGACTTTCTGGTTGCGCATTTGCGATCACTACGAGAGACTTCGTTTATAATGGAGTGTCCACTCAAGGAAATCCATCAGCCACATTCAGGATGGCGGAGGGCACTGACTTGCCTTGGTGCACAGGTTCGACCGGATCGGTCAATTAACCAGGCCTAGGGTCATCTGGTAACAGTTCCAAAGGAACACAGGGGACTACTGTCCATTAATAAGTTATTAAGAGTTGTCGTAACATGACGCCTGAGGTGGAAATTTAATTGGTAAAAGGTTAAGGGATTGGTTTAAAAGATAAAGGTCAGGTGGCTAACTAACAAGTACAATTTAATACGCGTATCTTGTTTGGTGATTGTATGGATTATTAATGTGTGACTATTGGTTATTCTATGAGTTATTGTTGTGTGGTTATTGGTGTTGTGTACTATTGTACACTGATGCTTGTAGGTGGAGTGCTTTGTGAATGTTAAATGTTTACAGTCATTACTGTTATCATTGTAAACCGGTATTTTATGTAATGAACCTAATATCAAGATGGCTAAAAGACTTAAGGAATCCAAATGATCTAAGACTACATTTAGCATACCAGCATTTCGATTGCTGAGCCCTTCATTGGGCCAAACATTCCAGGTTATTGAAGAAGACTCAAGCCGGAGTGCGGGACACGGGGGTAGCTGTTGTGTTTTCAGCAAACACCTTTGGTTTTATTTTGGATTGTACTAAAGAGGTTGTTGTATTCAGTTAGTTGCTATTTAGTGGAATTTGGTTTGTAATAATTAGAAGTGCTCAGTATCTGTTCATCACAGCGTGAGGGGTTGTATTGTGGAAAGAGTAAGGATGCCTTGTTACTCACATGGGTGAGTAACGGCGTGTAAACCAAGGTAGATAGTTTTATTTTCCGCTGTGATTTGCTATTATTATGCTACGAATTATGACGTCATTACAGGTCTAGGATTAGGGGGTTACAAAAAGTGGTATCAGAGCGGAGTACCGCTCTGATGAAAGATACTGAGTCTAGGACAATGAGCATAGGATATTTGGAGAATATGGGAAAATGTCTGTGAGGATGCGTGACCTAGAAAAATCTAGGGATATTTTATGGCTAATAGTTAGCTTCTTACATGACTGTGATTGTGTATGACGGTGTAGCAACTGAGTAGAAATACTAGTATACTGTTATAGATGTCGACAAGAGAAAGACCACGTGGAGGCAGCAGTGGACGCGATGACGAGACACCGGTGGATGTTCCAGCAGAGTACCAGACCTATCGGCAACCATGGCAGTCTTCGCGCAGCAACTAAGAGCTCAACTTACAGGAGCCATACCCCACCCGCCGCAGCCCAGGGAAACCATCTGGTTGAAGAGCGTTGCAGATGCGAGAGTACCCATTTATTCAGGGGAACCGGACCCCACCACACTGGAAAAGTTCATTATAGAGCAAAAAAGCGTTCAAGGCTGTCAGAGTTCCAAAAGACCAGCAGGTCGACATCGCCGCGTACAACCTGAAGGGTACAACTAACATTTGGTGGCGCTCTATAGAGGGCCACCGTACAGCTACACCGGACTTTGGATGGGCAGCGTTTGTGGAAGTGTTGCGGGAGAAATTCTACCCCGAACACCTAAAACAGAGGTAAAGGCAAGAGATCGAGACCTTAATCCAAGGGAGTCAAACAGTTGACCAGTACTACGCACGGATCACCAGTTTGTTGGACTATATACCAGGAGTCGACTACTCCGACGCAGAAAGAAAGAAGAGAAAGAGTACTGAAGGAGATGATGGTGGAGCAACCTCTGGCGGTTACTGCAAGAAGGGGAAGAAATTCTTTGAAAAGAAGAAGGGGCGGAAGGATTTCCATGGTCAAAAGATGAAGGAGCTGGTCCCTCGTCTGACCGGCCCAGCTATTGATACTCAGCCACTAAGAACAGCACCACCTGGAGGCAATAAGCCAACCCGACATCACTATTACTGTAAACGCTGTGGAAATGATCACCCAGGCGTAGATTGCGCAGGAAGGAAGGTGGTGTGCCACTATTGCAAAAAGGAAGGTCACAGGGAGTATGAATGTTTTTCCAATCCAGGGAGCCGAGTTTACAAGGGAGCTAGAGGTCCACAGAGGACACCAGTTATCGAGGCGGGCGGACCAAGAGTAGGCTAGGCACCGCAGAACAACACATTTGCTAGAGGACCGGCAGGACAACCATCCTCATCCGGGAGTCAGGAGGGAAAGGAGATAGTTCCATGAAGAAATACCCTATACACACAGTTGGAACTTCAGGCGCTGAGGCTAGTGCCCAGCGCGAAACCGGTAAGCCTAGAACTTAAACCTAATGCATGATGCATGAATGTGTGTTTATATTTACCTGTCGATGAGACTTGTATGTGTTAGTAAGTATCAAAATTTAGAGAGACCTAATGTAGGTAACCTCTCACCTAATGGGATACTTCGATTTATTTTCCTTACCTATGTGACCGAGATCACCTAAGCCTATGAGTGAAGGTCGGGAATATCCAGAGGCATAGTGCCAAATAAATGGAACCGGCATGATCCTACTCAAGAAAAACTTAACTATAAATGAACAAATAACTATTGTAAATGAATGTAGAACTTGGGGATAAGCCTTGGAGGATTTTATATTCCAGGATATGGGAGTGGATCAAAACTTAAATTATATATGATGAGTATGGCTAAGGATTGGGATACCAGCTGTATCATTCTCTATAGGAGATGATGCTGAATTTATACAGTGATCAAAAAAGGATGAATAAGGCGAACAAGATTATCTTAAAGTCAGGAGACGTGTTGATATATGGTGGAGAATCCATATTGGTGTACCATGGGATTAAGAGTATTAAACCAAAATTAGTCTGGGATACATGGTGTGAGATAGGACAGTGAGGATAGTGAATTAGTTTTGCGGACCGCCAAAGGGTGTTATCAATTGTCCAAACCACAGTAACTGCAAATTATGACCTGCCTAAATGACGAGCAGATGTTATGAAAAAAGAACACATTAATTAATATAAGATACTTAAGACTTAAACGGTATGATTCGGTACTCTCCGATACAAACTCGAACACCAAGGATTATAGTGGTTCGGCCAATAATCCGGCCTACGTCCACTTCTAGACAGAGCTATTATTCATCTTTCAGTTTACTACTCTAGAGAGCTCTTTGGGGTGAGCTCTCTCTTTTCTAACTTGAGTCCCCTAAAATGAGCCCCTCTACTCCTATTTATAGACTTTCTATGGCCAGGTTACCCTTAAGCCCCTATACATGAGATAGTATTACATAAATATAGCTATCGGTCCTTTTACGGGTAGTCTCTCCAGACTGGAATACCGCTTCTGTATCGGACTAACTCTTCCGGACCATCTTTTCAGTAATAATCCTTCCGGTAGTAATTCTACCGGTAGCGATCCTTTAGGTAGCAGGCCTTCCGACAATAGGCCTTCCGACAACTAGTCTCCGGTAGACTTTGTGGCCTTCCGCTAGTAGGTCTCCGATAGCAGGCCTTCCGCTGGTAGGTCTCCGATAGCAGGCCTTCCGCTGGTAGGTCTCCAGTAAACACTATGGTCTTTTAGCCATGGTATATTTCATACCATTACATCAGTCCCACAAGTTCTACTTTTTAGCACTAAAAAGTGGAACTTATAAAGAGAAGATAAAATTTACGCTTTGTACTCTTTCTTTTCCACTATATATCTCCTAGTCCCACAAGTTCTTTTCTTTTGCCTAAAAAAGGAAATGAACTTACAAACTTTAGCCCACATGAGAGCTTGTCTACCGGTCACCAAGAAGTCCTACAGGTTCCGGGGGTGATGAAGTCCCACTTGTACTCCTGAGAAAGGGTATCCGTTCCTCGACCGTGCTATAATAAGAAATCCAAAGATCTGGAATTTCGAAGGGCCATAATAATTCTAGAAGACCATAATAATTCTAGAAGACCATAATAATTCCAGAAGACCATAATAACCTCAAGAAGTCTAAGATAATAATAATAATGGGATATTACTTCCACAATCAGATTCCTGCTTGAATCACTTTATTCTTTGGACCTGCATACCTAAATTTAACAGATTGAAAGATATTTGTCTTTTGGGCTGCCTGGAGCGACCGGACTTCCCAAAAGTTTTTGTTAGTTAGAGTATATTAATCACGAGGATAAAAAACCCAAATATATAGCCTATAGGTTGCTTAGAGCAGCCTTTCTAAGTACATGGATAGCACAAGTCTGAGCTGAACAAAAGGAATTCCTAAAAATTCTATTGCTTCCCAAAAGTAGGAGATTCTTATAATGAAGAATTTTAGACTGCTCTTTTGTTTTTTGCCAAGATTTCTTTCGGTAACCATTTAGTTACACTTTCACACTCTACCACTATACACATGGTGAGATCGTCGATTTAACACTCTACCGACTTCGAGACGGTGAGATCGTCGGTTTAACACTCTACTGGCAGTAAGACAGCGAGATCGTCGGATGAAATACACTACCATCGTTGATGGTAGATCGTCGGATACAAAACACTCTACCATCGCTGATGGTGCGATCGTCGGTTACATTCTTTGTCTTTCTTTTCTTTTCTCAAGACTCTCTGGTCTTGGTTTTAAGTAAATTAGATATTGTTTTAAAATATTTCTTTTTGAAAACTAGAGGGTGATCAATCCTCTAAAGAAAGTTCGTAGACTTCCAGTGACAAAACAATATTTACAGTGAAATATCAAAAGTTTGGTACCTCCTTTTTACCGGTGTGATAATATTACCGGCGGAATGATATTACTGATAGGATTGACTAGATTGTTGAAGGGGCCCGAGACTTTCTGGGTGTAGATGTATGCTTAGATACTTCCGGAAGCAGGTTCTCCAATTTCCGGTAAAGCTTGCAATTTCCTGCCGGGACTGCCCATAGTCCAATACCTCTACCGGTGCTCACAGCCCAATGTTTGTACCGGAAGGACATCATTCTGTTATATTTTGGACTTATACTCCCTTTCAATTGTGCTTTGCTTCTGCCGATAGTCAGAAATGGCACTATTAACTCCGTTACGTTGAGTTCTTGCTCGAGAATATCACTTGGAAATGAGTTTTGTACTCGACACAATCCACCGGAAGAGGTTGGCTGGGCTGTGAGCGGTTCCACCGAAGCTGCAACATGTGAACACATTACTATCTTCTAGCTTGGGACTCCGGAATCCCCTGTTGACAATTCGGTTCTGAATAGAAAACATCGCTTGTATCTAGGTGTAGTAGCTCCTACCCGGGCCTGGACTCTAAAATGTCTTCCGGGGCTTGCCGCTTAGCAATTCCAGCTGCTTGCTTTCTCTAGCGGTGGCCAGAACAATTTGCTGGCCCTTCCTGGATACGCGACCATGTTTATTTGTCGCCCAAGATTTTATCATCTTTCGCAAGAGTGCGGAAGCTGAAATCGGTCCGGTGCGTATGCTATTCCTGTTTCCGAGCTTTTTATTTCTGCCTTGCGACTCCGCTAGCGGCTCCCGGTAGTACATGCTACAGGTCAAGATGGCAGGACACATTGCTACCGGTGGAGACTTCAATCTGCTCGTGTTTTTCCCTCCCAAGTGTAGCAGCCGAAACTATGTTAGACCAAGATATTTTGCTACCTAAGAAGGAGACAGACTTTAAGTCCCAAGTCCGTTGATAGGGTAAATTATTAATGAACAGATGACAAGATAAAAGTTTCTATAGCAAAGTAACTTGATCATTTCTGATAATAGCAAGAACACAACCAGATACACAATCAGGTTCTCAATACCAAAAAATTTCAAAATGAGTGATAAAAACAGTAAGTTTCACAGGTTTTATAGAACTAGCCAAAATCAGATTACATTATGCACATGCGCCGTTGCATAAACAGGTGAACAACAGCTTAGACCAAATCGCAACTATACATCAGAAGTGTCCACACAGCAGCAATATAAGCTTAGATAAGGCTTAAGAAGAAGATTTGACTCAATTGGGCAACAATGGCCATGCAAAACGCATAGATTTTTAGCCTAGATCTTTGATTCCCATGTTTGAACAGAAACACAGTCAAACCAAGTAAGCTTTTCAAAGCAATCAATCCTATTCTAAAACCGAAATTCAGTATCATCTTTTTGAGTTCATCATAGCATGTTGAAGACTTAAGTTTTGCAGATGATTGCCTCCTCAGTCAAAGTAGCGCTGCAGAGAAACTTGGCGCGATACGGAAAGATTTTCTACTGTTACAGCTCGAGTACCTTTGCAGAAGCATCTGTTCGTGAGTTCCTATATACCGAGAAGCGCGACTTTACTGAAGTAGTTGCGGAAATCTCGCATAGTTGGAGCAATAGCAAAACGTGAGATCGTGACGCACAAGGAGGTCCATTACTCCGATACTTGCGGAACCAACCCAAGGAGTCGTTTTACTTGAAGACTTCACCAAAGATTTAGGAGATAGTTGACAAGTATATAAGTATGCGAATGTAATTAGTTAAAGTTGTGCATTCGAGATTATTTAGAGAGATACACCGCCCTTGAGAGAGAAAATATTCTTGAGAGATCTTAGTGAGATAGTGTCAATTAGCTTAGGTATTTATTACCTAGAGAGCACACATAGAACACTCTCCTTTACTCCTTGTGACGCATTGATCAAAGCCGAGAGTAGAGCGAGTGTTGGATGAGACAGAATACTTCTGTCGAATCCCAAGATCGGAAGCTAGGTTGTAATTCACATTGAGTTTCAATACAAGCAGAATCCTATCTTGTTAAGTTTAAACAAAAGCTTCCGCGTTTTTACACACCTTTATTCTCTAAGTAGGGTTGGTCTGAGACTAACACCTCAGACCTACTCGGTCAGCACCCCGATCCCTTCAAGTGGTATCAGAGCCCGCGTTGGCTGACAAATCTCTCAAAATGGCGGAAATCTCAAACACCAACAACAACAACAGAATGCAAGTGGAGAATCCTAAGCTAACTTCCACAAACTACAACATGTGGAAAAACGAGATGGAGTCACACCTCCAGTCCTTGAATCAACAACTCTGGACGGTAGTGACGAAAGGCAATTTCCCAGTACCTGAAGGGAAAGATCCTACCTCCTATACTGCTGAGGAGCGCAGATGCGTTGAGCTAAATGCCCAAGCCGTACGAGTCATCTACACCAGTCTCTCCCCACCTGAAAGAAGAAGAATGTATCACATCAAAGTAGCCAAAGACATCTGGCATCACCTTCGAGCTGTTCACGAAGGAAATACTGAGCTTCGAAAATCAAAAATACAAGAACTGAAGATGGACTACGAAAACTTCGTAGGAAAGCCTGGAGAATCCCTCAGCGACATGCTCACTCGATTCACTGAACTCACCGCTACTATGGAAGAGCTCAGATTGGAGAGTCAAACGAAAACATCAACAACAAATTTCTGGACAGTCTGGGTGAGGAATGGACCGAGAGCGTCATCTCCACAAAGGCGTCCAAAAGTCTAGAGAAATGGACTTTGACTGACTTGGGATCCTATCTTCAGTCCATCAACAAATACAAGATGAATATCAAAAATAGAGGTAATAGTTCTCACTCAAACCATGCTGTTTGTTTTCCAACGTGAATCAGGCTTTGCAGGCAAAGACTACACCCAGCCAGACAGCAGTTCACCAGAATGAGTCATTCCACTATGACGCTACCTCTCCAAATAGGATTTAATCCAGCAGCTTCGGGATACTCTGATTGACGGCATAATAGAAGAAGGATCAGCGAACACCTTGAAGACATGGCCATGCTGGTCAAGAACTTTAAGAAATTCATGCGAGATCGATCAGAAAGGAACAGTCCAAACAGGTTCAGTCAAAATCAAAACCGACAATATCAATCCTACAACCGTAATCAGCAAGGTACCACGGGAACTGGAGACCGAGTATGCTTCAAATGCCTGAAGCCGGGGCACTACGCCAACAACTGTCCTCTCAAGAAGAAAGATGATCGCGAGCAATCATCACTTATGGCAAATTCAGCATGGGGAGACTCTGACTCAGAAGAACCCGAGATGGGAACGTCAAGCCTAATCTGTCTCATGGCTCACAAAAGTCAGGTATGCAAGAGTCCCTCTTCAGAGGTAACTGAATATTTCTCAAATTCATGTGCTATTCCCTCTTTAGATTTATCTACTTACTACATCGACCCAAATCATCCTGAATTTGAATTAACTGAAGAACAAGACAGAATAGCCTCTCTTTATGAAGAAATCCATGTGCTAAGAGATCATGTCAACAACGATCGTCTAAAATTGCAAAAATCTGAAGAAAAGGCCGAACAACTTGAAAAAGAGCTAAAAGATGCTCACAACCTCATCAACTCCTTACAAACTCAAGTCTCTTCCCTACAGAAAAATCGTTCCAAAATTCCACAAAAATTTTTCAAACCAATTACCTTTGTTCGTGAGGTTGCTGAAATGCAAAAGCCAAAATTATTTGAGAACGAACTCCGTGAATCAAAAGAAAGACAAGTTCGACTTGAGAAATAGGTCGATTCCCTGAACATCGCTCTTAAAAAGGCACGGATGGAATCGGTTTCATCATCTAATCCTCCTAGTTGGCTGAGAAATAAAGGCAAAGTAAACCTACCAAAAATAGCCACAAAACCCAATGATCTTCAAAGAAGGAAACTCCAAAAAGAAAAATTTGAAAACAAATTCCGTTGGCAAAAGAAGTACATTCATCTACCTTCTTTATTGATTTGCGGTTACTGTGGTTACGACGGGCATATTCACACCTCGTGTCATAAGCTTGGCAAAGATTTGTCTTTTAATATGCAACGTTTACATACTCTGTCTAAAGCACGACATAATTATAGCTCTCTTTCAAAGAGGGAACCCAAGTTCGCCTGGGTTCCCAAGTCTAACTTTTGATTATCTTGTAGGGAGAGACCGTGGACAATGACTCTTGGTTTCTAGATAGTGGATGCTCACGACATATGACAGGAGACCCTGACATGTTCACGACTCTCTCTCAACACCACGGGGGGAAAGTCACTTTTGGTGACAATGCTCATGGTGAAATCATTGGTATTGGAACCGTCGGTAATCCCTCTCTCTTTAAAATAGAAAATGTTAATTTAGTAAATGGACTTGGACACAGCCTTCTAAGTATCTCTCAAATCTGTGATCTCTCTAATGTTGTTCTTTTCTCGGCCTCTGACTGCAAAATCTTTGACGAGCAAACAGGTCTTCTGAAAGCCTGGTATAAGGGTGAACAATCTTTACAAGCTATCTCTTGAAAACCCTAACCTAGATGGTACTCTCTGTCTTAGTGTACAGGACAAGAATATCTCCTTATGGCACTTTCGCCTAGGTCATGCACACGGCAAACTACTAAACAAAATCAAAAACAGAAATCTTGTAGTGGGACTTCCTCAGACAAACTTCTTCCAGACCGACATCCTCTGTCCTGCATGCGTACAAGGGAAACATTCTAGAGCAAGCTTTCCAGGTAAAACAGATATGTCTACATCATCTCCACTGGACATGCTACACATGGATCTATGTGGACCAATGCGTGTTCAAAGCAAAAGTGGTAAGAAGTACGCTCTAGTCATCGTCGATGACTATTCGCGCTGGACATGGGTACTCTTTCTTAAGAGCAAGTCGGAAACTTTTTCTGAATTCGAAACCCTATTCAAACTGATTACTAACAAAATGTCCACCTCTGTTAAGACAATTCGATCTGACAACGGTACAGAATTTTGCAATATTCAGTTTTCAGAATTCTGCAGGGAAAAGGGAATCATGCATCAAACTTCAGCTACTCGTACTCCACAACAAAATGGAGTTGTAGAACGAAAGAATCGCACGCTTGTAGAAATGGCAAGAACAATGCTCGTCGATAGTAACCTTCCAGCCACATACTGGGCAGAAGCTATCAACACTGCAGCATACATCCTAAATCGAGCATCAATTCATCCATTCATCAGCAAAACCCCTTATGAAATTATCAAAGGCCGTCCACCTTCAGTCACACATCTACGGCGCTTCGGATGCAAGTGTTTCATACACAACAATGGAAAAGATAATCTCGGCAAGTTTGCTTCTAACAGTGATGAAGGAATCTTCCTTGGCTACTCATCACAAAGTCGAGCTTACCGAGTATTCAATAAACGTACAGCCTGTCTCGAAGAAAGTCCTCATATTCGTTTTGAAGAGCTCTCTAACTCCAGTGACTGTGACCACACACAAAATGAACCACACGAAGATGCCGCAGATACTACCTTCATTGAAATACCAGTAGCTACTATCCCTGCACCACAAACACCTCTTGCAACAGACTCATCCTCCGACAGCGACGACGACCCTGATGACTCATTCAAGGATGCCTCACCCACTCCCACACAGGAACCACTACCTCCTCCACAAAACACAACGACACCTCACCTAACGATCACACAACACCAGATCACTCCACTAGTCTTCCATCAACCTCCGCAAGAAAATTTCAACAAGCCTCCGCTCACCCCATTTCTCAAATCCTGAGTGATCCATCCAAAGGCGTTCAAACACGTATTGAACTGCATCAGAATCTATGTGCCTTCAATGCCTTTCTATCCAAAATCGAACCTAAGAATGTCAACCAAGCTCTACAGGATCACGACTGGATACTCGCCATGCAAGAAGAATTACATTCTCTACAAAGACACTCTGTCTGGCGACTTGTTCCATGCCCAACCAATCATAAACCAATTAGTACAAAATGGGTGTTCCGTAACAAGTTAGATGATCAAGGAAATATCTCTCGCAACAAAGCCAGACTGGTAGTTCAGGGATACGCTCAAGCTGAAGGAATTGATTATGATGAAACTTATGCTCCAGTAGCTCGAATTGAGGCAATTCGAATACTCGTGGCCTACACAGCACATCGAGGTATAAAACTCTACCAAATGGATGTAAAAACTGCATTTCTACATGGATACATCGACAGAGATGTATATGTCGCTCAACCTCCGGGTTTCGAAGATCCACATCACCCAGAGTATGTCTACAAGTTAGATAAAGCATTATATGGCCTGAAGCAGGCACCTCGGGCATGGTATGAGCGTCTTTCATCTTACTTATTGTCCCATGGATTCATTCGAGGTAAAGTTGACAAAACTCTTTTCACTCTCACCAAAGGTGAAGACATACTCATTGTGAAAATATACGTGGATGACATAATTTATGGATCCACTATTCCTGAACTATGTTCATTCTTTTCTGATCTCATGAGTAAAGAATTTGAAATGAGTGCTCTTGGAGAATTGAAATTCTTTTTAGGTCTACTAGTCACCCAACAGGAAAACGGGACTAAATTCATCAACAGAAATACCACGAGCTGTTAATCAAATACAAGATGCAGGATTCAAAAGCCACACCCACTCCAATGACAACAACAGAGAAGCTACATATGGATGAAAAAGGAATTGCGGTTGATGCTACGCTATACAGGGGTATGATAGGTTCCCTTCTTTATTTAACAGCAAGTAGGCCTGACATTCTATATGATGTATGTCTCTGTGCAAGATTTCAGGCAAACCCAAAAGAATCACACCTTCAAGGCGTAAAGCGAATTTTTCGCTATCTGAAAAGTACCCAAGACTTGTACCTCTGGTACCCAAGTACTCCTGATTTCACTCTAATGGGTTATAGTGATTCTGATTTTGCAAGCTCCTTATTAGACAGGAAAAGCACGTCTGGTACTGCACAATTTTTAGGACTATGTCTTGTCGCCTGGAGTTCAAAGAAGCAAAACACAGTAGCACTGTCATCCGCCGAAGCCGAATATGTCTCCGCCGCTGCTTGCTGTGCACAGATTCTCTGGATACAACAACAACTACAGGATTATCTCATTCCTCCGACTTGTACTACAATTTTTTGTGACAATAATAGTGCTATTGATTTATCTAAAAATCCTATTCATCATTCCAGGACAAAGCACATTGAAATTCGTCACCATTTCTTAAGGGATTGCGTTGAAAAAGGACAGATACAACTAGAATATGTTCCTACTTCAGATCAACTTGCAGACATATTCACCAAACCATTGCAACGAGGTCCTTTTGAAGCACTACGTTCACAAGGTATGACCCGTATGACCTAGCTAAGGTCGTATCTCCTTCTCGTGTTTTGCAAATCTCTGGGTGAAATGTATGAATATGTCTGATGACCTAGTCTGTCTGTTAAAGAAACAAAGCACCGGCGTAAAAACAAGAGTTTTAGTTTCTGATAACCAAACCCGCGAAATTCTCGCCATACTATCCGCAACACCCCAGCTCAACCAATCACCTCATATTACCCTGACACACGACGTCTGCCTATATTCCGACGTCAATAACTCTCACTCCCCACGTCCAATCACACCTAAGCCCGATTTCTTTGCTTCTCTTCGTCTTCTACACTCGTTTGCCCACTACGATCAAACTCCGATCACCATGGCTTCCAACCCTAACCCTAACACCATGTTTTCCGACGCCGAATTACCTAACGACCCTCTGCTCTTCCAAGCTCTAATCAACAAACTCACCAACCTCCAAGCCAAACAAACCCCTACCTCCACCTCTGACTCAACCGCCGTAGCCCCTACAATGTCCGCCGAGACTCAACCCATCAACACCCCACTACCCACCGTCACAACTGAACCCACCGCCATAGTCCACACTACGGCATCCACAAAATCATAAGACACCCCATCCCCAACCAAACAAACATCACCTCCCACCACCCCGATCATACCCACCCCCGATACTATCACAAAATCTCCGACTAAACTTCAGTTCGGATCTCTTCCACCCGCTGATGAAGAAGCACAAAACCAACAACCCAACTCTCCTGCTAAAGAACCCACTGAGGTACTTGACCTCGAAGCCCAACCACCTGCTCCTGAGTGTTCACCCCCACCCAAGAAAACCCGCCGTGCCAAATCCAACGTCCCCCGCCCTCCAGCTACTCGAACCCTTCGTTCTCGAGCCAAAAATCCTCAGTCATCTTCAAAACCCAGTTCTGATGCTCCTGTTCCTGCACCATCTCTGTCGTCACGGCACCAACTACTAAAGAAAAGCCGCGCAGCAGTACCACCAACTCTTCAACCCAGGCAGACTCCGACACGGCAACGACTTCCACCAGAAAGCGACTCCGTCCTCGCTCCGAGTCTGTCCCACCTACACCTACCACTCGACTAGGTCTGATCGACACCCACTCTGCCGTCTACTCCCTACCAGCCGACGATTCTGCTGAGTCCCGACACCTGGTAAAGGGAAAGCTACTCGACCTGGACTGGCTCCACTCGATGGAGTTCGACATGTTCGAGGAGATGCTTCGCTTTCAAAACTGGATCCATCTCTTCCACAGCATTCAGACCTACCATGAGGCAGAGACGTATCAGTTCTACCAAAATTGCGTCATTCGCAAAGGGATGATAATGACAGAGGTACACGGCAACCCCATCCTTCTCGATTCAAACTCAATAGCAACCCATCTAGCAATTCCAACTAGCGGATTAGAATTTTATGATAGGGCTGGATTTCCTGATCTAGGGTTTATAAATGCAAAAGAGGTCTATGACTTCTTCCTACCAAACAGCAGAGTCGGTCACTCTTTGGACCGACCAGCTCTGTCAAATACCCACCAAATGCTTCACACTTTGGTGATCAAAAACTTAGTCCCTAGAAAGGAAGGAAACCAGTTTGTTCATCCGCTTGATCTTGCTATTATGTACTGTCTGATCCACCACCAAAAAATAAACCTCCCAAAGTTAATCCTCAACCACATAGCCTCAACCATCTCCTCACCCCGACACAGCCTGGGGTACGTATTCTGGCTTCCAAAAATCTTTACCCACTGTGATGTTGTCCTTGATCCCTCCAAAGCCAGTCGGATAATGGATACTGACATACTTGGTCAGATCCTGTACAACAAAACCCCGTCTTTCCAGATCAAATCGGTCTCCAAGACAAACCCACCCTACAAAAAACTGGCCCCACCAAAACCCGCATCACCCACTGACGCAGCCTCCTTATCTGAAAGGGTAGCAGCGATTGAGAACAACCTCGTCACTCTATCCAAGAAGATAGACATGCTCATCGACGTCCTCAACAAAAACCACAAACAGACGATGAACATCATTGCAGGGGGAGTCGAGAAGCTCGCAGAGGAGTTCTGGGAAACATTTGCTGAAACTCTGGAAGCGGCTAAGCAACTGGATGGCGCTGGGACTTCGGGGGAAGATGGAGCACGGGATGAGGATACAGGAATGGATGGAGGAGATGACTAACTTTTTTACCCCAACCCTTTTAACCCTTAGGAAGTACTGACTCGTGAATACTTTTGAATTACGCTGGTGGTTTGTTTAACTGACTCTTTCAGATTATGGTTTTTTTGGATATTTTTGTACGTTTCCCCTGATGTTGGCAAACGGGGGAAGCGGTGTATCCCGCGGCTGGTTTCTGCGGGTAACTATGTGTGGATACTGAGTGCCTCTGAAGGCCTCATTTGTTTTTGTTTGGTCGTTTATTTCTACAACGTGGTATTTGAAGTAGTTTACGTACTGTGGTTCTTTATCTGTTCTTATCAACTGCATTACCTTAAGGGGGAATATGTGTTTAAGGGGAAACAAACAGCAAGTTGTTCTCCCGAGATAGTTGCTCCGCTTTGTTGTCTGTTCTTTTTGCAGGTACATCCTATACAAAACCTCAAGTTTACGCTGGATACACTGAGTTTTCCATCATCAGCAAAAAGGGGGAATTTGTTGAAGACTTAAGTTTTGCAGATGATTGCCTCCTCAGTCAAAGTAGCGCTGCAGAGAAACTTGGCGCGATACGGAAAGATTTTCCACTGTTACAGCTCGAGTACCTTTGCAGAAGCATCTGTCCGCGAGTTCCTATATACCGAGAAGCGCGACGTTACTGAAGTAGTTGCGGAAATCTCACATAGTTGGAGCAATAGCAAAACGTGAGATCGTGACGCACAAGGAGGTCCATTACTCCGATACTTGCGGAACCAACCCAAGGAGTCGTTTTACTTGAAGACTTCACCGAAGATTTAGGAGATAGTTGACAAGTATATAAGTATGTGAATGTAATTAGTTAAAGTTGTGCATTCGAGATTATTTAGAGAGATACACCGCCCTTGAGAGAGAAAATATTCTTGAGAGATCTTAGTGAGATAGTGTCAATTAGCTTAGGTATTTATTACCTAGAGAGCACACATAGAACACTCTCCTTTACTCCTTGTGACGCATTGATCAAAGCCGAGAGTAGAGCGAGTGTTGGATGAGACAGAATACTTTTGTCGAATCCCAAGATAGGAAGCTAGGTTGTAATTCACATTGAGTTTTAATACAAGCAGAATCCTATCTTGTTAAGTTTAAACAAAAGCTTCAGCGTTATTTTTACACACCTTTATTCTCCAAGTAGGGTTGGTCTGAGACTAACACCTCAGACCTACTCGGTCAGCACCCCGATCCCTTCATAGCAGACCAAAGGAATTTTTTTTATAAGTTCGAAGAATTCATGAGATGGACTTATCTTAGCAAATAGCCCCGGATGCGCCTTCTTTTAGTTTCGTCGTCGTTGTCATCTGATCCCGACTTCTGCCTTAAGGGATTCGTGTCCTTTGTCGATTACCAGAGTCTTGGAGAACTTGTGTTTGAGACTCCGAGATTGGCCCTCCACCTGGTCAAGTCCTTCCCACTGATATTGCCCGGTCGAGAACGAGGGATTTGAATTTTTGGATGTATCTTGCGCCCGGTGCTACGTTGAGTTATTGTCCGGGCCTCTCGTATATATTGGAACGATTCTCTTCTTTTCACTTAATGCGTTTGTTGTAGTAACAGGATCGTGGACGATAGTAAATCCAAAATTAAATCGGGAAAAATCAATGTCCGCCTCCTGGGCGCTTGTACTGACTCGTTGGACCTCCATCTTTTGCTTCTGTGCTCTGGGAATAAACAACGATGACAACAGAAATCGCGAGCCGAATTGACTTCATTGACTCGTCTTCCAGATCTGGATTTTTAATCCGTTTGTCGACGGAATACTAGATTATGACTTTGCGTCATAAATCTTTGCCATGAGCTAAGCCGCAGGTTTCTTGATGCTTTTCAAATCATATCTTGGAATTTTGTCATTGGATCTCGGTGCGCTCGTCGTTTCTCGCCTGAGGGTTGTGCGCCTCAACCGCAGTCATATAAACAGGTTTAGGGAAAAATCAATTGTACGTGATCTTCTCAGGCGAACTGTAAATTCAAAGGTTTGAAGCAGTGCCGGCTTCAATTCCATTTGTGTCGAACTTTGATGCGGAGAGCTTACGAGATAGATCTCCAACTTCTGTCGAGATTTCTACTTGACTAGACAATCGTGGATCTCTCATCCTTCTCTTGCTTTGCGAAATCACAAGGAACTTTGTTTTTTGCGATTCGATTTGGTTTGCTGTTTTTAGTTGATCGTAGCCGCCTGATCGATCGAGTAGAGAATCCATGAACCTGTCTCTCCAATCTTCTCTTTTGGAGAGATCTCGCGCCTTTTTTGATTTGAATTATAAATCTTGGATATTCAATCTCCATCGAACTTCTCTCTCGTCATCGATCTATTCCTCACATTTTGCGATCATAGCTCCTCCAGTTCTCTTTTTGAAAATCACGAACCAATTCTCCGCCAATGAATTACTCCGATCTCGATCTCTTGAATTGTGGTTCAATCGTGGTTGAAGTTCGATTCCCATAGATGGCACCAAATGAAACGGTATGATTTGGTACTCTCCGATACGAACTCGAACACCAAGGATTATAGTGGTTTGGCCAACAATCCGGCCTACGTCCACTTCTAGACAGAGCTATTATTCATCTTTTAGTTTACAACTCTAGAGACCTCTTTGGGGTGAGCTCTCTCTTTTCTAACTTGAGTCCCCTACAAATGAGCCCCTCTACTCCTATTTATAGACTTTCTATGGCCAGGTTACCCTTAAGCCCCTATACATGATATAGTATTACATAAATATAGCTATCAGTCCTTTTACGGGTAGTCTCTCCAGACTGGAATACCGCTTCCGTATCGGACTAACTCTTCCGGACCATCTTTTCAGTAATAATCCTTCCGGTAGTAATTCTACCGGTAGCGATCCTTTAGGTAGGAGGCCTTTCGACAATAGGCCTTCCGACAACTAGTCTCCGGTAGACTTTGTGGCCTTCCGCTAGTAGGTCTCCGATAGCAGGCCTTCCGCTGGTAGGTCTCCGATAGCAGGCCTTCCGCTGGTAGGTCTCCGGTAAACACTGTGGTCTTTTAGCCATGGTATATTTCATACCATTACAAAGACTACATGAATTGTCAAGAGGGTTTGATGAAAACCTGCACGTAAAGAGCAAACACTGAAATTTTATGGGATACCCAGGCACCGAGCTTACCGCTCAGTGCGGGAATGGAAAATTTTCCAATCCCTCATTAACTCCGAGAGAAAATAGTGCAAAACCTTGAAATATGACAATAGAGAAACAGGATCTCAAAATATATAACTAAACATCCGTCATGGATAAGCACGGGTTTTAAAATACCTGAGCAAATACCAAGGGTCTCAGCTAGTACCATTATATAACATTGCTGGACTCCTAATTAATGAAGGGGAGAGAACAACTTTGAACTTACATTTTCTAAAGTTGGGAGAACTATCTAAGTAACAATACTAAATGCTACACATATACATATAATTTGGAGGTTGTAAACCGAAAACGTCGAGGAGTATTGATACATTTCAGAGGGCTAAGTACCATTAAATATACCTACCCTATTTTGGAGGCACATGTCCTACACTATTCTTATGGTTCTATACGAGCATATGCCTTCTATGACAGCTCAAGATACGAATACGAAAAAAAGAGCGCAAGAAAACAAATAAGGTCAACCCCCTACGTAATATAAATTGTAACATAAACATGGTAATGAATAACTCTTCTTAACACTTACAGTGAAGATAGTATAAGTTACATTAAGAGTTTGAGTTAATATATACACTAAAAGTGAGAGGAAATAAAATTTAAAGGTAGTAAAACATACCCCTTGGCTTGTAACAAGTGTTTAATACATGAAATTTCCTAACGTTATATGCTAATCCTTGTGATTCTAAATTTTTTATTTGATACACCTAATTGACCTATTTTTGGAAGCCATTGAGTTGTGGATTAACCACGTTTCTAAGAGATAGAAACAAACAATAAGCTATGATTGTCCTATTACCAAACAGAAGGACTCAAACTGGAAACCCTTAGTTTGAGCTGGTACTAATATTAAGAGATACTTAACCTAGGCTGAACTTATGGTTCACCTGATTTATGGAGTTTAGATGAAATAAGGAAAGCCAAGTTTGAAGGCGGAGGAAATAGTACTTTATGGAACTGTAATTGTGGATGGAGATATGAAAATTTTTCTTGAAGTCTAACTGTGACTGTCTTTGCTCCAAGTGATGGTAATCAAAGTATAGGCAATAATCAAGCCCTAGTAAGTGAAAGATTAGATAAGCCTTTTAAATAGAAGAGAGTATTCTAAGGTATGCAAGTCCATGACGGGACTTATTACTTGTATGATGGATTTAAGAGTTAAAATGATTGATCGATATAGTTATTAGACAGTATGAGCCTAGATGCTTTAATAAGAATTTACCTTTTATGCCAAGAGGAAAAACTGGCTTCCCCGCTTGATGATTTGATCAAAGGAATATTGTTCTGGGGATTTGGGAGTACACTAGATTCAAGCATAGGTAACAACAGTTATTGGAATAGTTGTATAGTGGTCAAAAGAAAATGTAGTACTCACCACGTCACAAAGTTTGATAAGATAAAAATTTGGAACTGACAATTATGTGATTGTGTGATATTTGACGTGGGAGGTTGAACTTGATCCTGGTCAGATCAAGGGAAAACCAAACACAAAATGGTGTGGAAGGATAGTTCAACACTGATGCTGACCCAGTCAGAGTTGGATGATTCCTAAGACTCCTTACAAGTGGTCATGAATATTTCTGCGATACGTAAGTATCTATTCTTTAACCTAAGATAAAAAAAATTTGAGTAATAAGTGTATGAGATGTAGAAGGTGTAAATTAAGAGTTAAGTTGTCCAAGTTACCCTGAGGAGATTAAATAACTAAAACAACTCCGCGTATGTCGGAAAAATAGTCTGTTGGGAGGGAAATATTAACCATTATTATCCCATGAACCATGCTAACAAATTAAATAAGGAATCAAGATACAATTATCAATAAGGAGAATAGTCTCAAGCTAGCTTCTAAGTTATGGCCAAATTACCATCGGAAAGAAAAGATCGACTTCCATGTCTTTCTTTATGAATTCAACCCAATATATTAAATGGGAACCTACCTATAAACATGGTAAAATATAAAGAGTAGAAACATTATACTAACACTCACATGAGTTGATTCACAACTGAAAGAACATGTCCAATTGAGAGGAAACTATACCTTGTTAGAAGCCTTAACAGGAACCCTACTGTGGTATACCTGATGAACAGACAATAATAATCGTTTATATACTACCGATAATTGGTGAATCAATAATATCAAGAAATATTTCTATAATATACATAAGATGCACGGCTCAACCGTAGCTCATACTTTACATTGAAAATGAAAGCCGTATATGGCGACAGTAGTCTCAAATACCAGAATCACAAGATGATGATCTGGGGATCAAGGTGAAAGATGTTAGGTAAGCCCCAATATTAGTACAAGACCCGAGCGCCAATGGTCAAAACTACAAGAGGCGATTAGTGGGAGTGTGTTACACACGATAACTTAAATAATTCATGAGATAAGATTGCAACATAAAAGATGGTAGATCACCTCCATACACACAAGATTCAAATATAAAGCATACTAATGCACTTGGGAACATGTTAGAGAATACGTAGATTCTTGAGGGCTATATCTCGTAAACGGACATGAGTCATATGCTGACGTCCATAGGAGAGACCTCGAGTTCGCAGTAGGCGATCGAGCCTCCCTTAGAGTTTCACCTACGAAGGGAATTTTTAGATTTGGGCAGTAGGGCAAGCTTAGCCCGAAGTATGTAGGACAGTACCTTATTACGGAGCGAGTGGGCCCATTAGCTTACAGATTAGATTTATCTTAGAGCTCGAGACACTCGAACTAGATCCTACACTTAGATATGAGGAGACCCCAGTTCGCACATTAATAATCCAAGACTAGAGAAACCAGGAACAAGACCATTTGAATGGTCAAGGTTCAGTGGTCAAACCACAACATTTAGGAGGCGACATGGGAGTTAGAAGACCCCATGCGAGACAAGTATCCAACAACTTTCTCTTAATTTTGTGTATACTTGTGGGGGTACGTGGGCGTAACCCTTTATAAGGGGGGTAGAGCACCACATGCGACTTGCATATCTGCAGTCTATATTGGTTTTGTGTATGGTTATTTGTGTTTGATTGTTGCGCATGTGTGCAATTGGTTGAATGGTTATAAGTATGTCCTATGCGACATTTGGTTGGTTATTGTTATGTCCTATGTGAAACTTGAATGATTACTTGTGTGTTCTATGTAACACTTGGATGTTTATGAAAGCATTTAATTACTTTACAGTATTTACCAAGTTATTTATGTTACGATTATATTGAATGACATGAGTAAGGCTATTTATATGTATGAATTGCATACACTCGGATTACAGATGGAATGTAGAGGTGTCACTATAGTATTGACACCCAATAATGATAAGTATACATGGAATAGATAAGGAGGAACCGATGAACAAGTATAAGTTATGACTTCGGGACGAAGTCCTTTTAAGGAGGGGTAGACTGAAATACCCCTAACATTTAAATAATTAAATATAAGTAAATAAATATTATTTGGGGGTTTATTAAACCCTAAGAAAGCGTAAAAACACCTGGGCGTTAAAAACGCACCTAAACTCCTTAAGGTTAAAAACGTGCGTTAAAGCCCGACCTTAGGATAAACAAGTTATATAAGCTCTTAAAATCATATGAAGTTAACCAAGGATAATTTTATGACCTTTAAAACGCAAGTACTCAGTTAGAACTGAGTAAAAATACAATATGCTCGGGAATTCCCTTAAGCGCCCCATAAGGTCTGAAAGTCCCGGAAATACTTTATTAAATAAAGTAAAGCATTACACTTCATTCTAAATATACAATAACACTTTAATGACCATTTGAGATGAATTTCTCAAGATAAATTCTCAGTTAAAGACAAAGTGCTCGGATGTTCCCGATGAGGGCCCCATAAACCCTCGGGAGTGCCCAGGGGAAGTACCGAAGTGGCACAAACCCCAATATAAATCATTCTAGGAGTTCCTATCATCTATATTCATTATTCCAAAGAGGGTTCTCGAGCTACTTTCACAAAAATTAACAAAGTGCTCGGGTGAATTTCTTAACGCTCCTTTTTGCCCCGGGAGTGCCCCGTTAGCCCGAAAATTGAGTTACAAGTTTATATAACCCCATATAACTCAATGTAACACCTTAAAATATTATTATTGACTATAAAAAATGTCAATAAACACTTGGAACTCATAGCGACTAATTAAATTCCAGAAAAATCCTTAAAGCACAAAAACGCACCTTCGGGTGTCATAAAAATGCGTTTTACGCAATTGCCTTGAACTTTTTGAGGAGCCACGAGTTGATAATCTTAAAAGAGGATAAAATGACCAACTAAATCAATTAATGGCAGTACTAAATTCATAGTACAAACAGGGGCGATTTTTGAGACAAAAAGATACCTAAAATCAGCATTTTTACCTTAAAACTTTCATCTTTTACCTTGGTATAAATGTACCAATTAAATGCTGGAACCTATTACACATATTAGTATGGTCTTAGTACAATATAATGGGACAGGAATGAAATGAAAAATTAATTCCATTTGACTTCCATCCCATGCGTTAATATGGGTGATATTTGATTAGTTTTGACAAAAAACATTGTCTTATGGATGGTGAGTCATCTTAGCATGAATTATATGATGATATAGCAATCAATACAGTCAAGAGAAGCTAATCCATCGTATGAACCTGCAAGAAAATCACAAAGATTAGCTTAACTAGAAATAATGAAATAAGTTGCAAAATCTAGTCATATCTTCGCTAGGCAATTAAACAAACTAAACAAGTTGATATTGGGCATGTGTTGGCCGATTGAAATCTGGTAGTGGGGTGTTTGATTGACCATTAATTAACCTCATAAGACAAGTACCTAACTTCTATAATTGTCATGTTACAAATAAACAAAATGTAAATCAACTTTCTAGCACCCCATTAGCCGTAAGGCTACAATCAATTGGAGCCTCCCATTTCCTTGATGTCGATCACCTGCAGGAATAAACAAGGGTTAACAACATTAATTAAACTAGTAAATCCTAAACACTTGCCTAGTATTAAATAACCTAGTTAATCTCCTACCACTCCTTTAACCATAATACTACAATATTAAGAAGATGCTTAACTCCATTAAGGCCAAACCAGCCGTATATGAAATACCCCAAACCTTAATATGTTAGTTAAATATATAATTATTGTATTCTAAGACTTATTTTAGTCATTAAGAACATGCGGGAAAAAATTCCCGAAGGAAACGGATCCAAATAGTGGATTAAAAAGGCAAAACGAGCTTTAAAGCACGCTTTTCGAGAAACCCGGGAAATGTAATTTTAAACGGGTTTAAAGGACTAATAAAAATCGATGGTCAATCATATGGCTATAATTAAATATTAGTCGAGGTCTAGGACCATAAAAATAAATAAAACAAAAATCCGGAAACCGGACCCGAACTGTTAAAACTGACAGTTCGGAAATTAACGGGTGTTATCTGCTAATGACCAAGTACCACTCTCTCACATTATAAAATAAAAGTCAGATTTTTCCCTCTCTCTCTTGCCTCTCACGTGAAGCAGCCCCCTCCTCTTTCTCTACTTTATCAATTCTACTTATTTACTAAAATACAAAACAATAAAATACTACCTACTTTATTTCCTCTCTCACACTCTCTCTCTTCCCCTCATTCTCTTCACTCACGATTTCTTTCCCCCTCACCCAGCTCTCTTTCTTCCTCATTTTGCCAACAATGGCGATTTCCCTAGTCAAGAGGAACCCCAACTTCTTCCTCTTGTAACTTCTTCATCCTAGCTCCAAATCAAGAAATTCTTTCACCAAAATAGTCCTCTCATCTTGGGGATTATTTTGTACCTTTCGAAATCTCAAAACTCCATACTTCATCTCCATGGGTGTACCACATTTTGAAGAGGAAGCTTCACATTCTTGAAGCCCATCATCTCCTTGTTGTTCTAAGGTAAAGAAGAACTCAAAATCTGTTCATTCTCCCATCTTATATGGTGGCCGATTTTTATGTGTGTTGAACACCATTGTTTCTCTTCATTTTTAGCTTGTTCAATCTTTTAGAAGTGTGGAGCTAGCCCAAATTCCATTACCAAAAAACTTCATTTTGAACTAGAAGGTAATTCCCTCCTATGATGTTCAAATATTTATTCTAGGGTTAATGGAATAATATTCATGAACCCTCCATACTCATTTTATTCATGTTGGCATGGTCATTAGTGTAGCAAACACCCCATTGGAAAACAGTTGTGGAACAAGTAATAAGGAGGAGGAAAAGTTGAAAGAAATCCCAAGGTAAATAACTCACCTTACGTTGTGTGATGTTTTAAGAGCTTGTGTTTTATATTGTACAAATATAAATGCTCAGTGAAATGCAGGTGTTGCAAATAATATGAGGAGATTCAGTGTTTAATTTAATGTTGTTTAAGGGCCTAAGAGCCAAGTTTTTAAGGTTTATGAATATTGAGGGCTATTGTGGTTTAAATGGTGAATTTTAAGTGTGTTTTGGTGTCTTGGATGAATTGATGGTTGGAGTGTTTTAGTGGGTTAAAAGATGAGTGTGAGCATGTAAAATTTATGGGGAGATCATGCCAAAATTTGAGTAGGAATGTAATGGTCCAAATGCATTTCTAGGAGGGAGCAATCTAGTGAGCTACAAGTGTTTTGAGAGAGTATTTAAGGAATTTGGAAATAAACTTGTAAATGAAATTGGATGGGGAAATATGAGGGTTATAGTGTGCCTAATGATGTTAGAACACCTTAGGAGGCTTGTGGAGAAGTTTGGAAAAAATTTGACAATTTTAGATAGATTCTGGAGGCGTCCGACCCAGGGGTCCGACCCACAGTTGGGTCGGACGGCCTCTGTTTGGTCACCCGTGAAGCTTCTGGAATGGTCCGACCCAGATGGTTGGGTCGGACATGGGTCGGACGGGAGAGAATAATCCACCGGGAATGTTTCTGTAATGGTCCGACCCAGGCCGTTGGGTCGGACATGGGTCGGACAAGTTAGAAGTTTAGGACCCGAATGTTTCTGTAATGGTCCGACCCAGGCCGTTGGGTCGGACATGGGTCGGACAAGGTAGAAGTTTCGGACCCGAAGGTTACTGGAAGGGTCCGACCCAGAGGTGGGTCGGACGGTGGGTCGGACAAACCAAAACCTACAAAAAAAATTGAAAAGAAAATGACAAATGTAGTTAACCCTAGGGGGTATAGTGAAGGTAATCTAGGGTAAGTTTAGGCATTAAAACATGTCATATAACCATGTAAAATACTTAGTGAAGCTTGAAGTTAAGTAAATAAATTAACCAACATTATTAATCATGTTTAGGAACAACCTACGGTGGAAGACTAGAGCGGCAAGGACCAAGGTATGGTTTTCTTGCAGTCTGTTGCCTACCGGTTTACACCGGCTTGTGTGCTGTTTGCTTTTCTGTGTGTTTACAACCTTGTAAGATTAAATCATGAAACGAGTTTACAGTTCTTATTATTAATGTGACGTGTACGTGCCGATACCGGAAACCTCGAATGCGTGCTAACCATTAATTAACCTCAGTCTAGAAACGTAAGAGAACGGTATCCGGTAACAACGTTCCCAACCTAAGGAACGTTCTAACCCGGCTATATGTGTTTGGTTGTGATGCGTGTTGCTATATTATGCCTTACTTCCCTTGCATGTCTAACTGGACTTAAACACTTACTTGTGTGAGATTATGTTAAGCTCCCATTATGGGACTTCTAACGAGTGCTAACCGGGGGAGTGAGGAATCCGGTCGTTCCGGTCACGCGTGTATGTATGGGTGTCGACATCTGAATCAGATTCGACTCTCTCCTTATGTTAGGGTAGTTTTCCTTTTATGGGGAATTCGACCTCCCATATCTTAGCCAAAGCTACCTACCTGACTTCCACTCGGGCTAGGGGAAATTATGTGTTGATGTGTTCGGGTCACTACGCCCGTCTCATCTTTCCAGTTAAGTTATTCACCCGACTAACAAAACAGTAATGTGATATGTGTTAAGCTTAACATGAGGATGAAGACATCCTCTAGGCTTACAAGTTGACTAACCATGTTGGCTGTTACTTAAAGTGAACTGTTTTCACTATGTATGTGTTGTTGTTGTGCTGAAATAATTCCTGGTATATATATGCATGCTGTGTGATAAAATCAACGCCATGTAATAATGACAAATAGTTGTGTGTATCCCGGTAGTCAGCGGGCTGCACGTTAACCATGCCAGCAAAAGGTTGCTGACCCCCTTTGGGGGCTATGTTTATTTGCAGGATGAGGATCGAGGAAGCAGAATGGCTTTAGATCCTAGGTTGTTGATATTTTTGTTATTTTTGGATGTTGAACCCGAGTAGTGCTTGTATACTCGAGGTCATTTACTTTTGGTGGATGTAAATCTAGTTAGTGATTTTTGAACAGTTACACTCGGTATATTGTCATTCTTTTGGACAGTCATTTTTGGAAGGTTGTAATTATGCTCGGGAGTCGTGTGATCAGACCGATACATATTATGTAACAGCCTTGTTAGCCACGTGGGTGGCTAACGGCGTGTAACACCGCCCTTTTGGTATATGTTTAAGTAATGTTTTCCGCTGCAATTATTGATTAAGTGTTAAGGTTATGGATGGGGTGTTACAGTATACCTAGTTCAGCTAAGAGATCTTTGTGGCTAAATTATGTAGTCAAAATAAACATAAACATGACATAAAATAAAGACATGAAATAATGACAAATAAACAATAGCAAACAGATTTTTATTGCTCACATTCTCTTCTACTAAGGCTCTACGTGAGTTTTCATTTCCTTTTGCCCATACCTTAACCGAATAGGTAAGTCTCTTCCCTTGCTCTCTCTTTTCTCCATTGTTAAGTAAATTCTTAAGTGCTAATAAACTCCATTAATGGTGATTTAAACTCTAACACCATTTTAATGTAATTTCCTAGCTAAATCTTCTAAGTCTTGAAGCAAGTAATCATCCTAAAAATCTTACAAGATTTCGCCAAACTCATGTGCTCCAAGGGGGTTCCTAAATTCTACAACAACATAAGGAACAACAAGATCAATTTAAGGTATATTTTCATGTTGAAAAATCCTAAGTATTTACCTAAACTATTTTCAAAAATTTAGAACTTCTAAACCTATGTTCTCTTCATTATTTCATGAAGGAAACTTGGATCTACAATCATCACAAGGTGTATCAAAAATACCGTGATAAATTCCTAAGGTAAACTCTTGTAAAATTACTTCAAATATTTTTTATAAATCCTTGTTAGAAGTCTAACAAATGGATCTCCTAAATATATTTAAGGAGCCGAAAATTATTCATCAAGATAGCATTTGGAGAGCTTGGTATTCAAGGAAAAATCAAGTACAAGAATTGTCTTGATTTAAGGAGTAAGTTTATATAATTAAGGTTTATTAAGTTTAACCTTGATTTATGCTTCAAACATTGGTATAAAAATTATGTTTAGGCCATGTTAATATTAAGGCCAAAAATTATTGAGTTAATGTATCAAGGAAAATAATTTATAACATATAAGGTAAGATTTTTACCTTAAGGTATAAAATTGTGTCACAAAAATTAAATATGATACATATAGGGTTAAACCGAAATATCTAAGGATAATATGTTCTATTTTGAGATTATAATTATTCTAAATCATTAGCATAATTTTTAGAAGTGTTATATGGCTTATATACATTTATATGTATTTATTATAAAGTTTAAAACAAGTTTTAAAACCATATGGTAAAAATAAAATTAAGGCCGAGAGCTTAATGTATAATTTGAGTGATTTTCGAAATATATAAGTATATCAACTTATATTATGAATTTTGGGAACATTAAAAATAGCTACAAGTATTTAAATGGCTAGTTTATAAAATTATGTGGCCAAAATGTAAATTTTGAAAAGTTTAGAGTACAAATAATCAAAACCGAGGATAAAGGGGTTTGTTTGGTATATTAGCAGTATAATATAAGGTAGGAATTAATATTATGAATTTTGTTGAATTTAAATAAGTGGTTAAGTGTTAAAATAACATTTTATAAAGTTTTGGGACTATTTTGTAATTATTGGAAAAAAATAGTGAATGGCCGAGAATTACTTATAATTTTATGGGTATATTAAAGTATTAATTATGAAATTAAGTCTTAGTCAAAGTGTTGACCAAAAACCTTGGGTGAAAATGATTTATGACATAAAATATTAAGTTTACAAAAGTTTTAGGGTGAATATGTAATTTATGGAAGTATATATGAAAAATAGAATTTAATATGGGGCAGAAATGTAAATTGAAGAAAGTTATGGATTGTTTTGGTTATTTTAGTGAATTAAATATTAAAACTATAATTTATAAGTTAATATGTAACTTATATAAAGTTTTGGGATTAAAATGTAAATATAAGGAAAGTATATGTCAAGACCGAAAATTAATGAGGTCATTTGGTAATTTATAAAAATTAGAATACCCATTTTGGAATTACCGAAATATTAAGTGGCTAATCTGTAAATTAAGAAGGGTATGGTTAATTAATAATTACAAAGGTTAATGTGGATAATTAGAGAATTATAAAAGTTATAAGGTGATTTGGCAATTTATAAAAGTTAATATATTTGTTTTACAATTTCCGAAAATTAGTAAGGGTATTTAATAAATAATAAAAGTATATGGTTATTTGGTAAGTTGTAAAAGTTAATGGGTTCAAATTATAATTACCGGAAACTATATGTGGTTATTTAATAATTTATAAAGTTGTTGTGTATAAAATATAAATACCGAATTAAAAGGTTTGGTTTGTAATTTAATAAGGGAAGGAAGTAAAACTAGGTATATAATGTATTATGGTATATTAAGGAGTATAATATAAAGTTTATAAAATAATTTTGGTTACAATAAAAATGACCAAAGGATATAATATAAAGAATAAGTACAAATAATTATGGATGTATGATGAATGAAATAAAGATATACAGTACAGTGGAAATTCATTATCACGTGTGAATATCACATAAAATAATGAACTGTTAAACTACCTAGAGTCACTGTAAAATAAAAGGGGGAAATAAAAGAACATACGAAGTTATTATACAACGAGTATAAACATTACAGTGACAGTACTATAACATTTAATGAATAGTTATATTAATATTACCCGGTATTGCATGTTTAAATAACAGCGTACGGGAAGGAACTACTGATCAGGGATTTGTCAAGCTAGCAGTTACTTGGTGAACGGTATGTTAATTGTGTGGTCTGAATGACCTAAGGATTATCCTAAGGTCCAGACATTATGTGTTTAATTGTCAAGAGCGATATCTGTGATTTTATGTATATGATATTGTGTATTGTATTGCTCAAACTGTTGCGTTGTATTTTATGCGCGAACGTCTTATGACTGGAAGTTTATACATCTAAACTGGGAAAAGACTAGCTGACCTTTAGGTATTATTGAACCTAACAAAGGTCAACTGTTAAGGTCTTAATTCAAATATTGGTTATTATGTCACTGAAAAAAGGGGCAAACTTATTAAGAGAGGAATCCAGACTGTTTCGAGTTTCTGGTTGCGCATTGTGATCACTACGAGAGACTTCATAGGAGAGTCACTCAAGGAAATCCATCAGCCACATTCGGGGATGGCGGAGGGCACTGCCGTTGGTGCACAGGTTCGACCGGATCGGCCAATTAACCAGGGCCTAGGGTCATCTGGTAACAGTTCCAAAGGAACACAGGGGACTACTGTCCATTAATAAGTTATTAAGGGTTGTCTTAACATGATGCCTGAGGTGGAAATTTAATTGGAAAAAGGTTAAGGGATTGGTTTAAAAGATAAAGGTCAGGTGGCTAACTAACAAGTACAATTTAATACGCGTATCTTGTTTGGTGATTGTATGGATTATTAATGTGTGACTATTGGTTATTTCTATGAGTTATTGTTGTGTGGTTGTTGGTGTTGTGTACTATTGTACACTGATGTTTGCAGGTGGAGTGCTTTGTGAACGTTAAATGTTTACAGCCATTACTGTTATCATTGTAAACCGGTATTTTATGTAATGAACCTAATATCAAGATGGCTAAAAGACTTAAGGAATCCAAATGATTTAAGACTACATTTAGCATACCAGCATTTCGATTGCTGAGCCCTTCATTGGGCCAAACATTCCAGGTTATTGAAGAAGACTCAAGCTGGAGTGCGGGACACGGGGGTAGCTGTTGTGTTTTCAGCAAACACCTTTGGTTTTATTTTGGATTGTACTAAAGAGGTTGTTGTATTCAGTTAGTTGCTCATTTAGTGGAATTTGGTTTGTAATAATTAGAAGTGCTCAGTATCTGCTCATCACAGCGTGAGGGGATGTATTGTTGAAAAGAGTAAGGATGCCTTGTTACTCACAAGGGTGAGTAACGGCGTGTAACACCAAGGTAGATAGTTTTATTTTCCGCTGCGATTTGTATTTATTATGCTACGAATTATGACGTCATTACAGGTCTAGGATTAGGGTTGTTACATGCTGAGCCTGGCGGTAGACATCAAAAGACTGCCACTACTGATCAAGGGTCCGCTGAAATTGGTCCATCCTCTCATAAAGAGGACTCATGTCAGTAGCGGGACCAGAAGTCTGAGGATGCTGATAAGATGGAGGGGTGAAGGAGGAAGGTGGGGGCAACAACAGCTAGGGCTCATCTCCCTGATAGCTAGGGTAGTTCTGAGCAGTGGCATGTGCCTTAGGTCTCTGCTCTGACGGAACATACCAGTACTCTCTTGATGTAGACTCTCGAAACCAACATAGTCGAAGAAAAGCAAGGTCAATGAAGGAGGACTCATGATGATACTGAAGAGTCCATGGAATCCAAACCTCCCCCAAAGTCTGGATGATATGCTAGTTAAGGAGCATCGGGAAGATGGGGCGCTGGGTATCTCTGTGTAGGATCACCTGAACCAACTAAGCAAACATCTGTCGATGTACCGGAAACCATGTAGCAACGGTTCCCGGAAATGACCCACGAAGATACTCGAGAAGTACACAGTCCATGTCATTAAGCTCATCATGCTTACAGAGCCTAATGCTATGTCTAACAATCTCCATATCCACTCGAAGATGTAGATCAGTGATAAATTTGACAGGGATCACAAAACGAGCTCTAGTGTGGGCCTGATCCATGTATCGAACCCGTGACCCAAATTGAGTAAGATTGGCAGAATGGGCAGTGGTGATGTACTTCCTATTGAAGGAGCTCTGCCGATGGTCATAAGCAATGTCTAGAGCATCTGCTATGCTACGAGGTGCAACCAGAATACGATTGGAAGAGACATAGGAGCGAATCTGTACCTTAGAGACTTGGGGTGGCCCAATAAACCTAGCATTAGCATAGAACTCTCATTCAAGATCGGAGTAGAACTGCCTATGACTAATCTCCAGTACTCCCATCCATCCATGCCTCTGGAATAGGGAGGTGATCTGAGACAACCGACGCACATTCTGATCGATGCGCCGCTCCTGAACCCACTTGCCCCTCTACTTGGATTGATGGTAATAGCAGGCGGCTTTAGAACTGACGAACCCCTTTGCATCAAACTGGGATCCTTGATACGGGACAGTAAATGATAAGGCGTGCCGAAGTCGTCCAGCCCATATGCTGTATGTAGAGCCTGGTCCGCTCTGAACCTCAAGAGATCAGCGCTTCTTCTTCCTCCCCATCTTCGCTTTCTTAGTAGGCTGGGGAGCATTACTGAAAGCTGGCTCCTTGCCTGCCCGTCTGGTAGAACGATGAGGTTGCTCAAGTGCAGGAGGAGCCTCCTCCTACGTGGTGGCCTCTGCTATGGCTGCATCAGCCTACTCGAATAGCTCCTCCTCCTCAGAGTCGAAGCACGATGCACATAGAGGAGCACTTGCCCTTCTGTGAGGCATCTGCAGCAAGGAGAAAGAAGAATACCAGGCAATAGGTTATCGATGTAAGTTCAACAGAAATTAACACTTGAATAACCTTAAAATGTGCCATGGTGTGCTCATATTCTTGTAAATTACATGCCTAATCGACTAATTCTCAACAAAACATTATCCTAGGCATTAATTCAGAAGACTAGAGTCACAATAGGCAAAGAAGAATCAATCAGACAGGCATGTCGGGCAGGATGCCTGACAGGATCCACCCGTCAAATTCAAACTGCATTGTGCCAGACAGGGGAGACACGGCACATTCATCCAGCACTTGTATAGTCGAACCCAATTTTTGTAGAAATTGACAGAACCACACTACCCATTCAGAAATTCACTATAGTAGGTTCGAAAGTCCCTAGATCAGTATAGTAAGCTATGAATCTATCAAAATTGACATATTGAACTTAAAAAGTGTAAATCATATTCAAAATGAAAATGAGGGATTAAGGGAACCTGGTTGGTGTCGACTAGGTTGGAGCTTTTGGTTCGGCGTCTAAAGGAGTGGTAGTGGTAGGTAGTTTCGACAGCAAGAGGGTGTCAATCTTGGACGTCGTAAGTTGCTCTAGAGAAGGGAGCTGAGTTTGCTGCGTGGCTTTGTGAGCCTCGATTTTTGAACCCTATCCTACGTTGATTAGATTCATTAGGGTCTGATCAAGTTCTAGGTCCACTTATAACCTAAGATTAACAACTATATCATATAACACTAATTATTAAACCCTAAGTTAGCTCACTAGAACCTATTATGAGTCGCCACCTAATTTTGAGCTAGATTAAATTAGGAAAGGAGAGTGCGGGTTCGGGGGCTTGGTATACGACCTATTTAGGGTTCAAATTACTTTCATTACCCCTCCTAGGCCATTTTTCCTCTACTTAATTTATTTACAACTTACTACAAAGTTGTTTTAACCTAAGTGCGCAAGTTTCTGATTTTTTTTTGTATTTTTGATATTTTTTGATAGAAAATTAAAGTGGAAATTAAAACTACCTAAACTAGGGTTTCGGAGGCAGAATTAGGTCAAATTTGAATTATGTCCGTAGCCACGGACCTAATGTCCAAGACCACGGACCCAAGTTAACCTAGTTATTCAGAAAAGTTGAATTGAAAAGAAACAAAAAATTTGAAAAGTCTAGGGCCACGGACAGGATATCCATGGGCCCGGACATGTACCGTTAAAACACTAAAAATTTGAAACTTTTTTCAATTTTTGCTGCGGTCCGGGGGCGTCTGTGGCCTCGGATAGGCCGTTTGGGACCCCGGACAAGATGTCCGTGGGCACGGACCACCCTCGGACGGCGGCGTTTGGGTGGTTCTCGACAGTGTTTTCTACTCAAAATTTATGGGCGTGTTCCTTGAAAGATTTACAAGATGTTAGTGATCGAAAGATTTAAATTTGAAGTCAAAATAATGACGAAACTTAGCAAACAAGTTAAAGGGCAGAAGCAAGGAAAAATGCTAACTCAGGAGCCGAAAAGGTTCGGTTTGATTCCAAATTTTAACAGAGAAAGAATGAAGTCAAGGAGAGTTAGAAAACCAAAAATTATAACCTATTTTGCCTTTGTATTGGAGGTGTTTTTTCACGTTAGGATTCTTCAGAGGCCTCGTTGATGGCAGATCCGGAAGAACTTCGAACCGGCTTCTAACTCCTTGAAGTTCTTGATGTTCTTCACGCTTTGATGGTGTATTGGTGAAGGTTTGATGATTTTTGATGTTGTGGGAGTTGAAGAAGGTATTTCGATGATGATTTTGGAAGGTTTTTTATGTGATTTTGATGCTCGGATGTTGAAAACGTGAGAGAGTTGTGACGGCTAGGTTTCCTGTTTGCTTCGGGTTCTTGAGGTTATGATTTGATCAAGGGATAAGGTTCCTTATATAGACTTTCTTAAAGATAGAAAAATCCGGTAAAAATCGAGATTTACCGACATTTTAGCTCAAAGGTTTTTAAAAGGAATTTGACTATGAAATTTTAAACATGGGTAAAGGATGGTATTTCTGATTTTTTCCAAGGTGGAATTGAACTTGTTTGGATATTGGAATAATTTGAAATTCAATTTCTCGTCAGATTCAATCAGAAATTGCAAGAAAATTATTAGAAATTCAAAAAATCAAAATTCCAACGCCATTATGCCTAAAATGTCACCCTCTATCATGGGTTAAAATTTCAAAGCATTTTGAATTGATTTTACCCTTCTTCAAAGGAGAGAGAAAGCTCAAAGGGGGCTTAGGAGCCTTGAAAAATTACGAAAATGCCTCTGAAGAATACTAAGCTGTCCCTAGCACTCTGAAATGTGCCGATCAAACTGGGAATCCTCACTACTTGACCAAACTAGCCTATTAGTAGAGACTCTCTTCCGGAGGGGTTAAAATTATGGGTATAATAGATTGCCCCCCGTCAACTAGGCTTTGTAATGGAAATCAAAAGGCTAGTTGATGCTTGAGTGATACCCTAAAATTTTGGATCCTAAAACACCCCGGATGCCATTTGAAATCTAGTGGGTTGTGTCAAGCTATTCTATGGCGCTGACTACCTAAAGAAGGAAATGTTGATGAACTATTCGAAGGCGTCAACTACCTAAAATAATGATATGTGGTCGAGCTGTTCTAAGGCACTAACTACCTAAAGTGAAGTGAAGTGACATCAAGCTATTCTAAGGCGTTGACTACCTAAAGAGATGAAAATGATGTCAAGCTATTCTAAGACATTGACTACCTAAAGTAAAATGAAGTGACGTCAAGCTATTCTAAGGCGTTGACAACCTAAAAGTGATTGAAAATCAGTGTGGGGTCGAGTTCTGCCCCTCAGGTGAGTTCGTCCACTCGGGTGAGTTCTTCTACTCTGGTGAGTTCTTCTACTCAGGTGAGTTCTTCTACTCTAGTGAGTTCTTCTACTCGGGTGAGTTCCTCTACTCGGGCGGGTTTTTCTGCTCGGGTGAGTTCTTCGACTCTGGTGAGTTCTTCTACTCGGGTGAGTTCTTCTACTCTGGTGAGTTCTTCTACTCTGGTGAGTTCTTCTACTCGGTGAGTTCTTCTACTCGGGTGAGTTCTTCTACTCTGGTGAGTTCTTCTACTCGGTTGAGTTCTTCCGCTCGGGTGAGTTCTTATACTCTAGTGAGTTCTTCTACTCTAGTGAGTTCTTCTACTCTGGTGCTGGAAGGTGCAAGACTGCAGAGGTGATGGTCATATGCAAATGATGAAAACTGATTACTAGAGTGCCTAACATGACAATGATGATAAGGTGTATGCAATCAAAATGTATGAAAGATACTTGTTCAAAACAGGAAACTTTTGAAAATGGTGCCAAACGTGGCAATGTTGAGGTGTTATGCAAAAGTTGTAAAGTGTTTGTTGGAAGCTTGTCCAAAACAAGGAACCGTTGAAAAATGTGCTAAACATGACAATGATGAGGATTGAAAATTGTCCAAAGCAAGGCATTGCTAGAATGTGTGCCAAACGTGGCAGTGTTAGAAGAAAAATTGTTCAAGACAAAAATTGCTGACGAAGGTGCCAAACATGGCAGTGTCTGAAGAAAAATTGTTCAAGGCAAGAAATTGCTGACGAAGGTGCTAAACGTGGCAGTGTTTGAAGAAAATTCTGTCTACTGAAAAGGAAAGTGAAATTATCATTTCGTGACTAAATATTTTAGACTTATAATTTATCTCCTAGGAGATGAACATGCTACCAGTGGGGTGTGGTGTTTTATGTGGAGATATTTTTAGTGATGATCAAGGCATATATGTGGTGTATGATGTGAATGTAAGGGCTTATGTGGGCTTTTGTAGTGGTGGTATGGAGGTAAGGGCTTATGTGAGCCTGTGTGGTGAAGTGGCGTTCGTGTGGTTGTGGTGCTTAAACTCCAAATTTCAGTTGGTGTTGTCATGGCAATTGTTGGAACCAACAATTGCCCCTAGTATTCTTTCCTTGAGATAATCTGAGCTAGAGTTCATGGAAATCGATCGGGATGATCGATTGGCCCCAATATTTCCTTTGATTAAACATGCGAATGAGTCTCGTCCTTACAAGGTCAAGGCTTATGTTTTAATGAACTCTAGCTCAGATTGTCCTAAGGAAAAATATTGGGGCAATTGTTGGTTCCAACGATTGCCATGACAACACCAAATTGAAACCCAAAGCAACAGCACCACCATCCCACCACAGGAACACATAAGCCCTAACCTACACATCATACACCACAGGTCCGCCGTAAGACCTGACCACCACTAAAAAAGCCTTAAACTCTGATAACAAACACCACACACTTCCACCAGCGGCATGTTCATCTTCTAAGAATCAAATTGCAGATCTGAAAATCTTAGTTAGGAAATGACCGTTTTCACTTTCTTTTTCAGTACAGTTTTCCTCAACATTGCCATGTTGGCACATTTTTTAACAATTTCTTGTTTTGAACAAGTATCATACATACATTTTGGTTGCATAACACCTCAATATTGCCATGTTGGCACCTTTTTCAACAATTTTTTGTTTTGAACAAGTATCACAAATACATTTAGATTGCATACACCTTATCATTGCCATGTTTGATACTCCAAAAATCAGCCTTCATCATTTGCACAAGATTATTATCTTTCCAACTCATCTTTAGCTCGAGACCCATTATTCAGTTCAAGACCCATTATTCAGTTTAAGGTCCATTATTTAGTACGAGACTTCTCATCATAGACCCAAGATACAGATTCTCACCCCAAAGATGTAGATTCTTCAGAGTATAATAACTCACCAAAGTAGAAGAACTCACCCGAGTAGAAGAAATCACCCGAGTAGAAGAACTCACCAGAGTAGAAGAACTCACTAGAGTTGAAGAACTCACCCGAGTAGAAGAACTCACCGGAGTAGAAGAACTCACCCGAGTAGAAGAACTCACCCGAGTAGAAGAACTCTCCCGAGTAGAAGAACTCACCCGCGTAGAAGAACTCACCCGAGAAAAAGAAGTCACCCGAGTAGAAGAACTCACCTGAGTAGAAGAACTCACCAGAGTAGAAGAACTCACCGGATTAGAAGAACTCGCCGGAGTAGAAGAACTCATCAGAGTAGAAGAACTCACCAGCGTAGAAGAACTCAACAGAGTAGAAGAACTCACCCGAGTAGAATAACTCACCCGAGTAGAAGAACTCACCCGAGTAGAAGAACTCACCAGAGTAGAAGAACTCACCCGAGTAGAAGAACTCACCCGAGTAGAAGAACTCACCCGAGTACAAGAACTCACCATAGTAGAAGAACTCACTGGAGTAGAAGAACTCACTAGAGTAGAAGAACTTACCCGAGTAGAAGAACTCTCCCGAGTAGAAGAACTCACCATAGTAGAAGAACTCACCGGAGTAGAAGAACTCACCCGAGTAGAAGAACTTACCCGAGTAGAAGAACTCACCAGAGTAGAAGAACTCACCAGAGTAGAAGAACTCACCCGAGTAGAGGAACTCACCTGAGAAGAAGAACTCACCAGAGTAGAAGAATTCGCCCAAGTATATGAACTTACCTGAGTGGAAGAACTCAGCCCCACACCAATTAACAATCACTTTTAGGTTGTCAACGCCTTAGAATAGCTTGACCTCACTTTATTTCACTTTAGGTAGTCAACGCCTTAGAATAACTTGACACCATTTCATTTATTATAGGTAGTCAATGCCTTAGAATAGGTTGACATCATTTTCATCCCTTTAGGTAGTCAACGCCTTAGAACAACTCGACAACATTTTACCATTTTAGGTAGTTAACGCCTTCGAATAGCTCAACAACATCTCTTCTTATCACTTTGGAAGTCAGCGCCTTAGAATAGCTCGACACAATTCATCAGTATTTCGACAGCATGCAGGGTCTTTTAAGATCTATAATTTTGGGGCATCAACCAGTCTTTTCATTCTCATTACAAAGACAAAATGATAGGGGGCAATCTGTGATACCCAAAATTTTAACTCCCCCCTAGAAGAGAGTATCTAAACGAGTAGTCTGGTCAATCGGCAACAATTCCCAGTTTGATTGGCACAATCTGGAGTGCCTGGGACAGCTAGGTCAGCCTCAGGGGCGTTTTCATAATTTTTAAAGGCTCCTAAGCCCTCCATAAGCTTTCTCTCTCCACCGAAAGTGGCCCAAATCAATTCAAAATGCTTAGAGATTTTAACCCATGATTGAGGATGACATTCAAAGCATAATGTCGTTGGAATTTTGATTTTTCAAAATTTTATTAATTTTCTAGTAATTTATGATTGAATCTGATGAGAAATTGAATTTAAAAATATTCCAATATCCAAAAAAATCGATTCCATCGTGAAAAAAATTAGAAATATAATCCTTTACACATGGTTAAAATTTTATAGTCAAATTCCTTTTAGGAACTTTTGAGCTAAAACGTCGGTAAATCTCAATTTTTTCGGATTTTTATATCTTTAAGGAAGCCTATTAAAAGAAACCTTATCCCTTGATCAAATCAGAACTCCAAGAACCCAAGACCATCAAGAAGCTAGTTGTCTCATTCTCTCCACGTTTTGAACTCCCGAGTTACAATCAAACATCGAAATCTCACCAAAATCAACACCAAAATACATTCTTCAACTCCCACAACATCAATAATCATCAAACCTTCACCAAGACACCATCAAAGCGTGAATAACCTCAAGAAAAATAAGGAGTCAAAAGCTCGGTTAGTTCTTTCGGATCTACCATCAACAAGGCTTTCGGAGGAATCCTGACGTGAAGAAATACCTCAAATCCGAAGGTAAAGCAGGTTATAGTTCAGGTTTCCTGACACCCCTCGACTCTATTAACTCTCTGTTGAAATTTGGAATTAAACCGAGCTTTTTCGGCTCCTGAATTAGTGTTTTCCTTTGTTTCTGCCTGATAACTTTTGTACTATGTTTCGTGTTAAATTCAGCTTCAAATTGGATTCTTTCGAACACTAACTTGTTTAAAATCTCACAGGCTACACACCCATAAATTTTGAGCCAAAAAAACCGCCAGGAACCACCAGATCGCCGCTGTCCGAGGGTGGTCCGTGATTACTGACAGCCTGTACAGGGTCCCGAACGGCCTGTCCGACGCCACGAACGCTCCCGGACCGCGGCGGAAATTAAAATTTTCAAATGTTTAGGGTTTTAACGGTACATGTCCGGGACCCAAGGACAGCTTGTTCGTGGCCCCGGACTTTTCAAAAACACGTTTTGTATTTAATTCTAATTTTATTTTCACATAGGTTAACTAGGGTCCGTGGGTTCGGACATTAGGTCCGTGGCTACGGACGGAAACAAAATTTTACATAATTTTGCCTCCGAAACGCTAGTTTAGGAAATTTCAATTTTCATTTTAATTTTTAGTAAGAAAATATCAAGAATACAAAAAAATTAGAAACATGCGAGCTTAGGTAAAACAAATTCGTAAAATAGCCGTAAATAACCTAAGTAGAGGAAAAACGACCTAGGATGGGTAATGAAAGTAATTTGAACCCTGAATAAGTCGAATACCAAGCCCCCGAACCCTAACTCTAGCTTTCCTAATTTACCATAGGTTAAAATTGGGTGGCGACTCATAATAGGTTCCAGTGAGCTAACTCAGGATTTAATAATTAATGTTATATGACACAGTTACTAATCTAAGGTTATAAGTGGACCAAGAACACGATCAGATCCTAATCAATCTAATCAACATAGGATAGGGTTTAAAAATCGAGGCTCACTGGTTTTCTTGTAGCTTGCTTGCTAACAAGGTGTCCCTCGGTTTGTGTGCTATTTGTCTATATGTTTCGACTAAACAAGATAAAGTATGAAACCGGTTTACAGTATTTTATTGCATGTTCATATTATACTAACACGACCTACCTTGGAATTTACTTACTACTTCGGTTGGTGAACGATTGTGTAAACAAAATGAGACACTCCTTGTTCATGGTTGGTTAACATCCGAAAGAGGTTTAACTAACAAAACATTGTCTTCGAGACTTCTACTAACTGGAACTTGGGGGTGAGGAATCCGGGACTGACTCCGGTCATGCATGTATGAAGTAGGAGGTCGGTACCTGTATCAGATCTGACTTCCGTTTGAGACTCGTCTATTGACTTGTCGCTTAGAGTCGACAAACAGACTCGGCCACCTTGAATTATAGTTTAAGGTGGGAGATCAGATTAAGATGGTGCGGTGGGGTCACCTAAATCCCCATTAATTTAAGAATTATTGTTTATTTAACCAGTGCAATTCTCGGCCGTTGGCAAGGGTTACTTACAACCCGACAAGGTAAACAATGGGACGAAGTATTAACGATTCTATTTAAAGAACGGTTAACATAAGATGAGCTAATATTAGATTTGAGAATTTAAACATCTCTCAGGTCTACGAACAAAAAGAAGCTAACTTACTCTATGAACTTCCATTACGACGGCCAATCTGTGGAGTTATGTTATCCAGTGATTAATATGTTGTATGTTATTGTACTTCGTATTATTATTGCATGTGCAAAACCAACTGCACGTATACGACAAAATAGTCGTGTGTAGCCCTGTTATTTTGTGGGCTGCACGTTAATCATACCAGCAAAGGTGTTGAGCCCCTCGGGGCATCCATATTATTTTTCTGGTAAATGACTGAAGATGACCCATCCTGAGAGTAGGAGCGGGTAGACGTACTTCGGGTTTTGCTTTTGTCATACGAGTTGTGCATGTACGCACGTAATGAGTAGATAGTCATAGTGAACCGTGTTGGTATATAAGATACTTGATACTCGGTATGTATTTTGGTGTAAGTATTGTAAATATTTAGGTTTGGTATATTCGGGTCCATCAGACCGTATCTTGAAACTGGAGAATGTAATAGGCCTAGTTAGTCACGTGGGTGACTAACGGCGATAACACCAACTTTGTAGAAATTCCCGCTATGTTGTTAATATAAGTACTTGGAGGTTTATGCGATAATCTGGGTTTTAGGAGTTGGGGTGTTACAAAAAGTGGTATCAGAGCGTAGTTACGCTCTGATGACTAGAATTGCCGAACTTAGGTAAATACCGAGTTAGTATGAGCTATAGGATAAGAGTATAAGATAGTAGTATGAGAAGAGTCAGACGACCACTAATAATTATGGATCGTCTTTACCGTCTAAGGACGTTATAAATCCTTAAACCGAGACCTTTATAATCACAAGCCTAATACGAGCTTATACTTGTTTAGATGTTAAGAAGGAAAGGAAGCCGAGGACATGGACGGGGAGAAGAGGCTACTGAACTTCCGGGTGGGCAGACAATAGCTGAGATCGTAGCTGCCACCTGGCGCGCATGGGTTATCAGCCCGGTGCACCACCGCCTGCTCCACCACCACCACAGCCCCGGGAACCAAATTGGGTGAAGAATCTTGCTGATTTTCATCCCCCACCATTTAGAGGGGAGGCCAATCCCACCAAGCTTGAGGCATACATCTCTAAGATGGAGACCACTTTTGAGATAATTAACGTTCCTACTGAGCCAAGGTTCGACTTGTTGCGTTCTATCTGAAGGGTGCAGCGATCGATTGGTGGAAGTTGGTTAGGGCCGAGCATGTGGCCAACCCCAACTTCGGCTGGGAACAGTATACAGCCTTGTTGTGAGCCAAGTACTATCCCGCCCATGTGTAGACGAAGAAGTGACTGCATTTGGATGCGCTGAAGTAGACTGACAAGATGACGGTGGATGACTACTACTCTGAGTTCACTGCTCTCGTTCGTCTTCTACCGGGACTGGGATACTCGGACTAGATCCTGGTCGACCGCTTCTATGGCGGGCTAAGCCATCCACTACATTACGGCGTGGGGCCATCTAGCTACAGTACTCTGTAGGTAAAGAAAGTCAAAACTACTTGCAAGTAAATAAACGTTACACGCAAATGAATATGTGACTAATACCATGAAATCAGAAGTGCTATCATGCCACTGCTAGAGTTGAGATTACCGGCCAGCTGGGGAATGAAGACCATGCGCTGAAGTGAAAGGCCGCTGGTAAGGGCACCGACAACCAAGGGCAGGGTGGGTACAAGAAAAGGGAAGTACCAGCACCAGTCCAAGAAGGGCCTGAAGAGTGACAAGGGTAAGGCAACTGAATAGCCTCTGAAGCTGACTTATGGCATAACAATGAAGCCTCTGCGCTCTCATGCGCCAAAGGGTAATAAATTACTCTTTAATTTGAATTAGCAGTCAGTTATCAATTTCAAAACACAACTACTGACCTTGTAAACAATCAGGTTCTAAGACCGGCACCAGAGTGGGTAGCCAATACCAGCACCATTTTAACTATCACAAGTGTAACAAGGACCACCCCGGAGTCGACTGCGATGGAAACATGTTGCAGCGCCGCCACTATAAGGCATGGGGACACCGAGCTTATGAGTGTTTCAAGAACCCCGAGAGTAGAGCCTATAAACCAGATTTGACAGGCAAGGGCAAGGCCGTTCTGGAGACTAGATTTGACGGTCCGAAGGCATCACAGCCTGCTACTAGCAAGGGACCCCGGGTTGTTCAAAGATCAAGGCCGCCTACACTGCGTATGGTGGACCGGGAGGATGAGGCTGAACCTTCATTGAGACCAGGTACCACTACAACCTATTAGTGACAAAACTGTATGCTTACCGCATTTCTTGCATGGATTAGTGAATGCTTGTTAAAGCAAGATTCTAGCTAGTTAATTAGATCTCTTGTAAAATGTGACTTACTACCACCTAAGAAAACTTCAACATCTGTTATCCGTTACCTACAATACCTAACCTAGAAGAAACTAATGTCAAAATCTGTGAGTTTCCAGGAGATCAGTGTCAGGTTATCCAACTAGGTATGATCTTATTAAAGGGATACCTGACCCCCGAAGCACAAATTGCCATCATCAGGAGATGCAGCCAACTAAGAGTAGGACCGGGAGGTTTCTACACACCGGAATACGCTGGAGGATCAAAGATGAAGTTAAGGATGATGAGCCTAGGCAAGGATTGGAACCCATATGCCAAGACATACCAGGATACGAGAGCAGGAGATGGAGCATCGCCACCGGGGATACCTGAAGAGTTCCATTCGATTGTTACATAAGCCGTGGAGATCGCTTAGCGGCTTGAAACTGATCTGATCCCAGACATAGAAGCATACCTATACATCATCAACTTCTACAAAAAAGAAGAATGACTTGGATTACATTAAGATAAGGATGAGACAGCGAAGTCTCATAATAAAGGGATACCCATAGTGTCTTGGTCCATTGGAGATGACGCCGAATTCCTTTATGGTGAGCAGAATTGTGTGGACCGTGGCAAGATGTTGGTGCTTAAAACAGGCGATGTACTAATCATGGGTGGAGAGTCGGGGATGTTGTATCATGGTATCAAGAAGATCAAGCTGAATATAGCACCGTCGACAGTGATCAATGTCACGCACATGAGACCAGGGTGACTGAACCTAACCTTTAAACAGTATTAGCCATGTAATACTTTAAGAATGTTGTAATAAAAGAAGCTTATGATGAAAAAATATGGTTTTAATAAATAACAGTGTTGTTCATATTGTTGTTACGACTCATGTTATACCATCAATACTCATGAAAGCTTGTGAAATACAATAGGTTGTGGACTTGGTACGAAAGGTGCACTAAGCATACTTACAGAGGCACAGACCGATGAAAGCGGTACCATCCTCACCGGTACCTTTCCGATAAATGGCGTTGATTTGTTAGTGTTATTCGACTCAGGGGCCTCGCATACCGTCATATAGTCTTCATTTGCGAGGAGGTTGGTGCTAGACGCTGATGAGATGCTGGACTTCACGGTCATGCTCCCGTCTAAGGAGAAGGTTCGATGCACTCGCTATTACCGAGCAGCCACCACCCGGTTCAAGGGTGAGGACTTTCCCACCACCTTGATCAAGTTCAAGGGCTTAGGGTTTGATGTGATTTTCAGGATGAACTGGTTGGAGCAGCATAAGTGTCGTATCCTCTGCCCCGTGCACCGACTGCTACTTAGAAGTCCATCTTGGGTTACGATATCTTACCACCAGAGACCCAGAGAACCTTCGACCAAGATCTTCTCCGCTATGGCTATGTTCAAGGAGCTCAGAAAGAAGAAAGTATACCTTTGCTATGTTCAGGACATTGAGAGGGACCTCGAGTTCGACCCCGGCGTACGAGTGGTGTCGGAGTTTCTCGACCTCTTTCCTAGGGAACTACCCGGCATGCCATCAGCACGGGAGGTAGAGTTCACTATCAAGGTGCTACCAGAAACCGGACCGATAGCTAAGGCGCCTTACCGCATGTCTCCGGCTAAAATGAATGAGTTGAAGGAACAGCTGAGAGACCTACTCGACAAAGGGTTTGTGCGGCCTAGTGTTTCACCATGGGGAGCACCAGTACTCTTCGTGAAGAAGAAGGATGGAAGCCTCGGCCTCTGCATCGACTACAGAGAGCTGAATGCAGTCATAATAAAGAACAGTTACCCGCTACCACGTATTGATTGTTTGTTCATTCAATTGAAGGGAGAAATTGTGTTCTCCAAGATTGATCGCAGATCAGGGTACCATCAAATTGCCATTAGAGAGGAGCACACTGAGAAGACGGCATTCCGGACGAGATATGGCCACTATGAGTGTATAGTGATGACATTCAGTTTGTCGAACGCACCGGCGAAGTTTATGGATCTGATGGACCGTTTGTTCAGGGAGCAGTAGGACAAGTCAGTTGTTGTCTTCATCCACAATATATTGATATATTTGAAGTCGAGAGGTGAGCATGAAAGCCACCTGAAGAGAGTTTTGGAGACACTAAGGGAGAAAGAGCTATATGCTAAGTTCTCCAAGTGCGAGTTTGGGCTTGACCAGGTCTCTTTCCTTGGTCATGTCATCTCGGATGCTGGGATCTCTGTGGATCTAGCAAAGATTAATGTCATGCACACCTGGCCTAGACTGAAGTCAGTTACCGACATCAGGAGCTTCCTCGGTTTAACAGGTTACTACCAGAGATTTGTGAAGAACTACTCCAAGGTTGCAAAGCCGATGACCACTTTGATGAAGAAGGATGCATTGTTCATATAGTCAGATGACTGTGAGAGTTCATTCGAGAGCTTGAAGGACTCATTGACTTCTACACCTATTCTAACTATCTCAGACGGTACGGAGGAATTTAAGGTCTATTGTGATGCATCCGGTAGAGGATTGGGTTGTGTACTATTGCAGCATGGCAAGATGGTTGCCTATGCCTCTCGCCAGCTGAAGAAACATGAAGAGAATTTCCCCACACATGATCTGGAGTTAGGAACTGTAGTCTTCGCCTTGAAGATATGGCGTCACTACTTATACGGGGTTAGTTTTACTGTCTACACCGACTATAAGAGCATGAAGTACATATTCACTCAGAAAGAGTTGAATATACGACAGAGAAGATGGTTAGAGTTCCTGAAAGACTATGACATCGACCTTCAGTACAAAGAAGGGAAGGCCAATTTTGTAGCTGTTGCTCTGAGTTGTCGAGCACACTCGCTTCACGCTATGGTTTCCAGTTCCAGCTTGATTGACGAGGTGCAAGAGGCTTAGCAGAGCGACCCGTATATGTTAGAGATCAGGTTAAAGCTGATAGAGGGCACAATTGAGAGTCAGGAGTATGATTTCAGACTACATGATGATGATCTCATTAGCCAGAAGGGTGTTTATTATTCCTCGAGGCAGCGCTGAGTTGAAGGAACGTATACTGCGAGAGTTAGATTGTTCCTCAGTTTCTATCCTTCCGGGAGCTTCGAAGATGTACAAAGACATGAAGCATTACTTTAGGTGGGCTTGGATGAACAGTGATGTGACAGAGTTTGTTGTGAGGTGCCTGGCTTGCCAGAAAGTGAAGTTCGAGCACAGACGACCTGGAGGCATGGTTAATCAATGCAAGTTCCAGAGTGGAAGTTTCATGATATCTTCATGGATTTCGTGGTCAGACTCCCACATACTAGGGGAGGTCTGAATATGATATGGGTAGTGGTGGATCCTCTGACCAAGGTGGCCCGATTCATTCCGATAAAGGACACCTAGAAGGTAACCAGACTTGCAAAGTTGTTTGACAAGGAGATCATGAGGCACCACGGAGTACCAAAGACCGTAGAATCTGATAGAGACACCAGGTTCCTTTCGAGGTACTGAAGAACTTCACGGGAAGGGCTGGGTACAGAGTTGAAGCTGAGTGCCGCGTTCCACCCTGAAACAGATGGTCAGACTGAGCATACGATTTATACACTTGAGGACATGTTGCAAGCATGTGCCTTAGACATCCATAGCAGTTGGATTGAGAAGTTGCATATGATTGAGTTCTCTTATAACAATAGCTATCATGCTACGATAAAGATGGCACATTTCCAAGCGTTGTACTGTAGACCATGTCGTACACCACTCTGTTGGGATGAGTCAAGTGAAGCGGTTATAGGACCAGAGTATTTAAAGCAGGTTCATGCCAAGGTTCAGCAGATTTGAGAAAATATGAAGGCCGCCCAAGGTTGACAGAAGTGATCTCTCTCAGATAAACTTCTACGTTAAACCAAGTGATCTTCCCTAAAGGTCTAAGAGTGTAAGCATGAGTGTTCCGGGAATCCAACCTCTAGTCCTACAACACCAACACTTTTGGGGGTTGATTAGAGACAAGTCTAGGAGGGGAAAGGTCGTAATGGAACTAGTTACCACAAGAGGGCGCTATTCTCATTCTTGAATCCCTGTTTGGTTCTAAGTTTGTCGAGTGAAGAAAGGAAGGTTGAAGGAGGCTGAGGGACGAGGCTTGGTTCCTGCCGGTCATAGTGCTCATTTTAGCGTGTGACAAGCTTGGTATCAGAGCTACATTTGATTTCTTCATCGACAATCGAGTGTGTGTTTGATTTCTACAACAATAATATGTTCGTGTATCTTCCTCAACGTCAAAGGTCGTACCTTTATCTCTTTCCTTTAAGCAATGGCTTCATTGACTTCACTTAAGTCTATCGACAAGAAAGTTGCTTCACTTGAGGTGAAGCATGATAAGAATCTTTCTCCCATCACCGCGAGTCTATCTTCTCAACGCCGAGTCGTTGATGCTACCAGATCCTTGGTGGATAGGATCCTTGAGACAGGAGAGGCTCTGTTATAACCCGTATAATTCATACCTTATGTTATATCAGTTGCAATGTTATTCTAAGTTGGATTATTGATTTCTTTGCTATCAGTTGGGACTCCGGCGGTATTGTTTTATTTGAAGAGGACAAGAAGGTCTTTGCATAAAACAATTAAGGTAATTGTTTTATTGGTTAATAAGGAGAAGGGTTCCTTATTTTATTCCTTACACTTTTCTAATTATTTTACATCACGTCAGTCCATTCGTGAGGAGCGTCTCGGTCGTGGTTTGAACGTCAGTTTCCTCTCTTCCCTTTTCTCTCTCTAATTCCTCCTCTGCTGAAGCGTTGAGTGATCTACTGCAATCTGGTTGGAATCTCTGCTGCGGTGTAATTCTTCTATCCGCCTTCAGGTTTGGTTCTCGAAATTCAGATTGGTAATTAGAGCAAGTTCCTCTCCTCTGCAGTTTCTGATTTTGGTTGATTGTTGTGATGAACTCAGCGATTGTGCTCTGCGTTTGGATTCGTGTTCTGCGTGTGGCTGTTGCTTTGCGAATTGCTGGAGGTTCTGCACACTCGATTTCAGGTTTGTGGTGCAGAAAGTTATACAGTTTTGAGTTTCCAAATTCTAGGTTTCCTTCGAATGTTTTCTGATTGCTGGGCTTTGATTGTGGAACTCAGTGGCCGTTGTCTGTATCGGATTGTGGTTCTGCGTGGTTGGGCTCTGCTGTCTGATTCGGGATTTGTCTGCTAATTGAGGTAGGTGGTTACTCGATTCAGTTTGGAAGTTCAGCCATGGGGTGTTGCAAGGATTGTTTGTGGTTTTGTGTGTGGTTTCTATTACGTTTTGTTGCGTTTTGGAATGGCTAAACCCCCATGGTTTCCTGTTTTAATGTCTGATTGGTGTGTGTGCTTAATTGGCAATTCGTGGTGTTGAATTGTGTTGTTTTTCTGCTCTGTTCGTCTTCTGAAATTTAGTTTTCGCACTGTCCGAACTTCTGTCCGAGCTTTGAAGTTCGGACAGTGCGTTCTTGCCTTACTGATTTTCAAGTTCGGGGTATGTCCGAACATCTGTCCGAACATGGATGTTCGGACACACCCTCAGGTTTTTCCTCTGATTTAAGTTCGACCTGTGTCCGAACTTCGACGTCCGGACACAAGGTCGGACCTTCCGCGTGTTTTCCCGTAAAACCTGTCCGAACATCCGTCCAAACTTGGATGTTCGGACATTCTGAATTCCTCTATCTGATTTCAACTCGACTTGTGTCCGAACATTGATGTCCGGACACAAGTTCGGACATTTGGCTTCTCTGGTTCTGAGTCTCGACTTGTGTCCGAACTTCGACGTCCGGACACAAGTTCGGACACCCCTCTGTTTTCAGCGTAACTTCTTCGTTTGAACTCCGATTTGAGTGCCGTCTGCGGCATTGGATTCCTTATGTTCTGTACTACTGATTTATGAGTGTTTTGGCATATTTAAATGCAACTTTGCTTCTGTTTAAGCAATCCTTCTGTTTTGGGACATAGCACACTGTTTCTGAGCCGTGAATGGCTGGGTCGAGCTATTCCGTGGTATACCATGTAGACGTCATTCTGAGTGTGGGTCATTCCCTTTCTGTTCTGTGGGGTTGACGAACCCTTTGGCTCTTTCGAGTCATTTCTGCGTTGCCGAGAGACCTGGTATGGTCTATGGGTCTCCGACCCTTCTGAGTGTGTGCATTGTGTTTTGTCCCCTTTCTGTTTAAGTGCTCCGACTGTTTCTGATATGGGAACCCCTTGAGTTCCACTCTGTTTCTGTTCTGAAAGCTTCTGGATATTGAGAATTGTGGATAAATGCTTATCTTCTCCTTCTTCTGTTTTCAATTGTTTTGAGCGACCTTACTGATGACGGTCGCTGCTTACTGGGCATAGTTGTGTGCTCATTCCCCTACTTCTAACATTTTTGCAGATTGATCAGCGAGGATCATCCTAAGTTCTGGAGCTATAGTATTTAGCTTTTATGTTCATTCAGTTTGATACTTTGAGATGTTGTAGCCTTCGGGCCTTATACTTTTGACTTCTGTTTCTGACTCAGTTTCGTATTTGGGATTTTGGTATTTGTTCCGCTGTATTTGAGTACATTGGTTTACAATTTATGTAAACTTTGTTTTGGGCCTTTATTGCGTTTGAGTGTTTTAGAGCCTTGCGTTATTAGGTAGTAATACGCGGCGTGTAGCACCCTTAACTCTTAGGCCGGTTTTAGGGGTGTTACATTTAGTGGTATCAGAGCCAGGTTTGGCTTTCTTTGGTGTCTGTGGGTGTGTTTGCTTGTGTGAGAGTCAGTTGTGACAGTGGTTGACAGTATGAGTTAGTTCTGACAAGTTTTGGATTTGTATATCTCAGAATGGCTCCTCGTAGGACACCAGTGACCCCTCAGGGAGATGCTGCGGATGTAGTGCAGCAGTTTGTGACGCAGTTGATGCAGACGATGGCTGCAGCTGCTGGGGGAGCTGGTGGAGGAGCTGGTGGTGCTGGCCCAGCAGGGTGAATGCCGTGGGAGGCCGAGTCCGAGCACTCCAGGAGTTCATGAAGCTAAAGCCACCTTCTTTCGACGGCTGTGGCGACCCTCAGGAGGCGAGCCATTGGATTACTGAGGTCGAGGACCTGCTGAGAGTGATGGGGTCGGAGGACGACCAGAAGGTAGACTTTGCCACGTTCCTCTTCAAGGGGGAGGCGAAGGAGTGGTGGCGCATGGTGATGGGTAGACATCCCCAGCCTTGGACCTGGGATCAGTTCTGCTTGGAGTTCAACAAGCAGTTCTATCCGGATGTCTACAAGGACCAGAAGATCAATGAGTACAACCGGCTGCGTCAGGGAAGAGATATGTCTGTAGAAGAGTATGTGAGGAAGTTCGTGACCCTGTCGAAGTATGCTCCGGAGCCAGATGAGCATAGGAAGGCTCGTAAGTTCGAGAGCGGTTTGAGGCCAGACATCAGGTCGGCGGTGACACCTCTTCGTCACCGGACCTTCAGAGATGTGGCGGATGTCGCCTTGCTGGTAGAGGCGGACATCAGGGGCCAGGCGGGCAAGGACCATAAAGGGAAGAGGCGTGCTGAGGAGCCTCAGAAGAAGGAGGCTGCTCCTCCTCAGAAGAAGCAGACCTATGGAGATCGCCGGGGAGCTTCGTCATCTTCGTCAGCTGGGGCGAAGTGTGGGGCTTGTGGTCGCTCCCATCCTGGTAGGGAGTGCTACAAGAAGACTGGTGCCTGCTTTAAGTGCGGGTCGATGGAGCACCGGATCGCTCAGTGCCCTCAGGCATCCAGTAGAGGCTCAGGGGAAGAGGCACCGGCTCAGATTCAGGGGCGAGGTCCGATCAGAAGAAGCCTCAGACTCAGGCCCGGGTTTATGCTATGGCTGGAGAGCGTGATCGTGCTGGTGATCGCGTCATCTCAGGTATTCTCCAGATCCATTCTCGAGATGTATTTTGTCTGTTTGACTCTGGAGCTACGCATTCTTTTGTCTGCTATGATTTACTGGTGATCTTGGACTGACTGCTATGCCTAGTGAGGTAGACCTATGTGTGAGCAGTCCGTTAGGTGGGGTTGCCCCTTGTGTGTTGGATTCTGTGTGTAAGGCTTGTCCCATAGTAGTTAGGGACAAGACCTTCTTTGCTGACCTCATCCCGATGCGGATGACCTGTTTTGATGTGATTCTGGGCATGGATTGGCTAGCAGAGCACCATGCCCATATAGATTGTGCAGCGAGGAGAGTAGTATTTGATCTGCCAGGCGGGACTCGCTTTGCTTTCTCTGGGAATGCAGTTCCATGTGCGCCGGTGATTGTGTCAGCGATGCAGGCAGCCAGTTTCTTGAGGAAGGGCTGCCAGGGCTTCTTATGTTATCTGCCAGAGGTGCGTGAGGGATCTAGCTTGGAGAGCATCCCGATCGTCAGAGAGTTCCCGGAGGTCTTCCAGGACGACGTGCCCGGACTTCCACCAGTGCGAGAGGTGGAGTTCACCATCGATTTAGCGCCAGAGACTCAGCCCATCTCTAGGGCCCCTTACCGTATGAGTCCGGCGGAGTTGAAGGAGCTGAAGGTCCAGCTTCAGGAGCTGTTAGATAAGGGCTTCATACGCCCTAGTGTTTCGCCTTGGGGAGCGCCAGTGCTGTTTGTGAAGAAGAAGGATGGGACCTTCCGTTTGTGCATCGACTACAGGAGCTGAACAAGGTGACCATCAAGAATCGCTATCCCCTTCCGCGCATAGATGATTTGTTTGACCAGTTGGCGGGCGCCACAGTGTTCTCGAAGATAGATCTTCGTTCAGGCTACCATCAGTTGAGGATTAAGGCCGAGGATGTGCCTAAGTCCGCTTTTAGGACTCGTTATGGTCATTACGAGTTCCTAGTCATGCCCTTTGGTCTGACTAATGCTCCATCAGTATTCATGGATATGATGAACCGGGTTTTCAAACCCTATCTGGATCAGTTTGTAGTGGTCTTCATAGATGATATCTTGGTGTATTCCAAGAGCGCGGAGGAGCATGAGGAGCATCTGAGGATTGTTTTGCAGACGTTGAAGGATCGTGAGTTGTATGCTAAGTTGTAGAAGTGTGACTTCTGGCTTGATCATGTGGTATTCCTGGGATATGTGGTCTCGAAGGACGGTATCTCAGTGGATCCTGAGAAGATTAGAGTTGTGATGGAGTGGGCGAGGCCCACAAATGTTGCTGAGATTCGCAGTTTCCTTGGGTTAGCTGGGTACTACAGGAAGTTTGTTGAGGGGTTTTCTAAGATTGTATCCCCGCTGACCCGTCTGTTGAGGAAGGAGGTCAAGTATGAGTGGAGCGAGGCTTGCGAGCAGAGTTTCCAGGAGATTAAGAAGAGGCTGACGACCGCACCGATTCTGACTTTGCCTTCTGGGACCGAGGGATTCGAGGTCTTCTGTGATGCGTCCCATAAGGGACTGGGATGTGTTCTGATGCAGCAGGGTAAGGTAGTGGCTTATGGCTCGCGGCAGCTTAAGCCCTATTAGAAGAACTACCCTACCCACGATCTGGAGTTGGCAGCTGTAGTGTTCGCGCTCAAGATTTGGAGGCATTATCTGTATGGAGCATCGTGTAAGGTTTACACGGACCACAAGAGTCTCAAGTATTTGTTCACTCAGAAGGAGCTGAACTTGAGACAGAGGAGGTGGTTGGAGCTACTTCATGACTACGATTTAGAGATCCTCTACCACCCGGGTAGAGCGAATGTTGTTGTAGATGCCTTGAGCCGGAGAGGTGCTTCGGGTGGAGCTTGTGCTCTGACGGGAGTCCAGAGGTCCGCCTTAGAGCTGCAGCGTATGGGTGTTTGGGTAGTCAGACCCGCCAGTGCCAGTGTGATAGCAGCGCTTCAGGTTCAGTCTTCGTTGGTCGACAGGATCCGGGTTGGTCAGGAGGCAGATTCAGCTTTGTGTTGGATCAGAGAGGGGCTATCTTCAGATCAGAGTTCAGACTTCAGTGTCTCCAGTGATGGGTGTCTGCGTTTCAGAGGCCGTGTATGTGTGCCAGACGATGCTGTGCTGCGCAGAGAGATCCTTCAGGAGGCTCATGGAGCGCCATATTCAGTCCACCCAGGAGGGGTGAAGATGTATCGAGATCTCAGAGAGTCGTTCTAGTGGTCTGGGATGAAGCGCGATATTTCAGAGTTTGTTTCGAAGTTCCAGACCTGTCAGCAGATTAAGGCTGAGCACCAGAGGCCAGCGGGTTTGCTTCAGCCCCTTCCCATTCCTGAGTGGAAGTGGGAGAGTGTGGGGATGGATTTCGTCATGGGTTTGCCCAGGACTCCTTCGGGTTGTGATGCTGTTTGGGTGATAGTTGATCGTCTGACGAAGTCTGCTCATTTTCTGCCGGTGAAGAAGACCTTCAGTTTGGAGCGTTTAGCTCGGTTGTATCTCGATGAGATAGTGAGACTTCACGGTGTGCCTACTACTATTGTGTCTGATCGTGACCCACGTTTTGTTTCGAGATTTTGGCGCAGTTTGCATAAGGCCTTGGGTACGAATTTAGCGTTCAGTTCAGCTTACCATCCTCAGTCGGATGGCCAGACGGAGAGGACTAATCAGGTTTTGGAGGACATGCTTCGCGCATGTGTCCTGGACTTTGGAGGTAGCTGGGAGCAGCATGTGACTCTGATTGAGTTCGCCTACAACAACAGCTTTCAGGCGAGCATTGGTATGGCTCCGTTTGAAGCGTTGTACGGTAGGAGGTGCAGGTCACCCATCTGTTGGGATGACCTGAAGGAGAGGGTCTTGGTTGGACCTGAGCTGGTGCAGGGAGCAGTAGAGAAGATCAGGGTGATTCGTGAGCGTTTGCTTGTTGCTCAGAGCAGACAGAAGTGCTATGCAGACCAGAGGCGCAGGCCGCTTGAGTTTGATGTTGGTGATCATGTCTATCTGCGAGTGTCGCCGGTCAGAGGCGTGGTCCGGTTTGGGAAGCGTGGGAAGCTTAGCCCGAGGTTCGTTGGACCGTTTGAGATTCTGGAGAGGATTGGCCCTGTGGCCTACCGTCTAGCCTTGCCTCCATCTTTGTCAGCTGTGCATAACGTCTTCCATGTGTCTATGTTGAGGAAGTATCTGCATGATCCGTCTCATGTGATCGACTACAGCCAGCTTCAGTTGAGAGAGGACTGCAGCTTCGAGGCGGTGCCTACTCGTATTTTAGCCAGGGATGTCCGTCGGCTTCGTAGTAAGACCCTACCTATGGTGAAGGTCCAGTGGTTAGATCAGTTAGAGAGTGAAGCTACGTGGGAGCTCGAAGATGAGTTGCGTGCCAAGTATCCCTCCCTGTTCGAGCAGTAAGGTGAGTTAATCTCGAGGACGAGATTCTTTTAAGGGGGAGGTGATGTTATAACCCGTATAATTCATACCTTATGTTATATCAGTTGCAATGTTATTCTAAGTTGGATTATTGATTTCTTTGCTATCAGTTGGGACTCCGGCGGTATTGTTTTATTTGAAGAGGACAGGAAGGTCTTTGCATAAAACAATTAAGGTAATTGTTTTATTGGTTAATAAGGAGAAGGGTTCCTTATTTTATTCCTTACACTTTTCTAATTATTTTACATCACGTCAGTCCATTCGTGAGGAGCGTCTCGGTCGTGGTTTGAACGTCAGTTTCCTCTCTTCCCTTTTCTCTCTCTAATTCCTCCTCTGCTGAAGCGTTGAGTGATCTACTGCAATCTGGTTGGAATCTCTGCTGCGGTGTAATTCTTCTATCCGCCTTCAGGTTTGGTTCTCGAAATTCAGGTTGGTAATTAGAGCAAGTTCCTCTCCTCTGTAGTTTCTGATTTTGGTTGATTGTTGTGATGAACTCAGCGATTGTGCTCTGCGTTTGGATTCGTGTTCTGCGTGTGGCTGTTGCTTTGCGAATTGCTGGAGGTTCTGCACACTCGATTTCAGGTTTGTGGTGCAGAAAGTTATACAGTTTTGAGTTTCCAAATTCTAGGTTTCCTTCGAATGTTTTCTGATTGCTGGGCTTTGATTGTGGAACTCAGTGGCCGTTGTCTGTATCGGATTGTGGTTCTGCGTGGTTGGGCTCTGCTGTCTGATTCGGGATTTGTCTGCTAATTGAGGTAGGTGGTTACTCGATTCAGTTTGGAAGTTCAGCCATGGGGTGTTGCAAGGATTGTTTGTGGTTTTGTGTGTGGTTTCTAATTACGTTTTGTTGCGTTTTTGGAATGGCTAAACCCCCATGGTTTCCTGTTTTAATGTCTGAGTTGGTGTGTGTGCTTGATTGGCAATTCGTGGTATCGAATTGTGTTGTTTTTCTGTTCTGTTCGTCTTCTGAAATTTTTAGTTTTCGCACTGTCCGAACTTCTGTCCGAGCTTTGAAGTTCGGACAGTGCGTTCTTGCCTTACTGATTTTCAAGTTCGGGGTATGTCCGAACATCTGTCCGAACATGGATGTTCGGACACACCCTCAGGTTTTTCCTCTGATTTAAGTTCGACCTGTGTCCGAACTTCGACGTCCGGACACAAGGTCGGACCTTCCGCGTGTTTTCCCGTAAAACCTGTCCAAACATCCGTCCGAACTTGGATGTTCGGACATTCTGAATTCCTCTATCTGATTTCAACTCGACTTGTGTCCGAACATTGATGTCCGGACACAAGTTCGGACATTTGGCATTCTCTGGCTTCTGAGTCTCGACTTGTGTCCGAACTTCGACGTCCGACACAAGTTCGGACACCCCTCTGTTTTCAGCGTAACTTCTTCGTTTGAACTCCGATTTGAGTGCCGTCTGCGGCATTGGATTCCTTATGTTCTGTACTACTGATTTATGAGTGTTTTGGCATATTTAAATGCAACTTTGCTTCTGTTTAAGCAATCCTTCTGTTTTGGGACATAGCACACTGTTTCTGAGCCGTGAATGGCTGGGTCGAGCTATTCCGTGGTATACCATGTAGACGTCATTCTGAGTGTGGGTCATTCCCTTTCTATTCTGTGGGGTTGACGAACCCTTTGGCTCTTTCGAGTCATTTCTGCGTTGCCGAGAGACCTGGTATGGTCTATGGGTCTCCGACCCTTCTGAGTGTGTGCATTGTGTGTTGTCCCCTTTCTGTTTAAGTGCTCCGACTGTTTCTGATATGGGAACCCCTTGGGTTCCACTCTGTTTCTGTTCTGAAAGCTTCTAGATATTGAGAATTGTGGATAAATGCTTATCTTCTCCTTCTTCTGTTTTCAATTGTTTTGAGCGACCTTACTGATGACGGTCGCTGCTTACTAGGCATAGTTGTGTGCTCATTCCCCTACTTCTAACATTTTTGCAGATTGATCAGCGAGGATCATCCTAAGTTCTGGAGCTATAGTATTTAGCTTTTATGTTCATTCAGTTTGATACTTTGAGATGTTGTAGCCTTCGGGCCTTATACTTTTGACTTCTGTTTCTGACCCAGTTTCGTATTTGGGATTTTGGTATTTGTTCCACTGTATTTGAGTACATTGGTTTACAATCCTTACGTAAACTTTGTTTTGGGCCTTTATTGCGTTTGAGTGTTTTAGAGCCTTGCGTTATTAGGTAGTAATACGCGGCGTGTAGCACCCTTAACTCTTAGGCCGGTTTTAGGGGTGTTACAGGCTCACCACAATCTCCTCGATGATCTGTATGGCGAGTTCTAATCGAATAATTCCTTGCTAGGGTCAATCCCAAACCTTGTAGGGGCGGCGGTAACTAAGGCTCTTAAGGAAAACCAAGGTCGTGGTAAGGTAAATAAAGAAGGTGCTAAGAACGGGCGAGTAGCACGTCGTACTTATGATGGAGATGAAGACATGAGTCCAAGGCATAGACAGTCACATCATCGTCATGCAGGGCATGATGGTGGGCGCAATCACGGTGTCCTAGTGAGAAGCAACTATCCTATGAGACGAGAGGGAAATATTGGAGAAGAGATGAGGCGTTGGCTAGTTGATGAGGACGGGGTCACTCATGCACAATTGCCAATGGTGAAGAGCAAAGTTATTTGCTATTCTGACGAAGAGAGGTAAGACTACCGTCGTCGAGGCAGCGGGAGTCGTTATGGTGCTGACGATGGCTGAGAAGAAGAGGATCTTGATTATGATGCTAAGGCCGAGCCTGAGCATGGTATTGGACATCATGGAGGCGATGTTGATGGTGGTTCCTCAGGTGGTCCATGTAGTTCTCCTTTCGAGGATGGTTTCGGGAGCGAGGAGGAAGAAGAGGAGCCCAGCGAGAGTGACTTCTCAGAGAGCTCAAGGAGTTCTCAAAACAAGTACAAGTCCAAGTATCTGCGCTACAAGGCTGCGTATGACAAGTTGTGTGGACTTAAGGGGAAAAGGAAATTGAAGTTTCCAGATCCCGAGATGTTTGATGGCGCTAGAGATTACTTTGAGGCAAATGATATCAAAAGGGACCAAGAAAGGATTTTCTATGCAAGGTCGAGGCTCTCTGGGAGGGCTAAGCAATGGTGGAGGACCATATGTCAAAAGAGCATACAGACTTGGGCGGACTTCAAGAAGGAGGTTCATAGGCCCTTTTATCCTAAAGATGCTGTCTGGAAGGCTCCGAATGATTAGACTATGATCGCCATGAAGGGCACAGTAAGGGATTACGTGTCCGAGTTCAATTCCATTGTTGGTGAGTTACTCGACTTGCCGGGGAAGTACAAAGTCTTCCATTTTTTCCGTGGTATGCTCAAAGATGCGTAAGAGAAAATGTGGCAGAAGAAGCCAAAGACCTTGTCCGAAGTGGTTGCACTTACTGAATCTCTGGGAGATTTTAAGGTCAAGGAGACCAAGGGGGCTAGTGGCGAGTTTTGTAAGTCATGGTGAAGATACAAATCCAATAAGAAGAAGAGAATGGGTCTTACTGAGGTATCACAGGGTGGTGCGAAGAAAAAGGAGTCCAAGAGTGGAGCCAAGACTAAGACGACGCCAAATACCCGAGGTGACCGGGGGAGCAAGAGCAAGCCGAGATCACCCTCCAATGTGTGCTACAATTGTGGTGAGATGGGTATTTGGGCTAGGGAGTGTCTCAAGAAGAAGACGGGAACAGTAGTTGATGCAGAGCCGAGGAGTGAGCCGGTGGCTACTCTAACACCGATGAACTATGAAGGTGTTGTCCTTCCTTCTATCTCGGTTGTTCATGTTGATTATCCGGCTATAGCACCGACTAGCACGTTGCTGTATGTTGACGAGGGTCTAGCTCTGGTACCAACTGTATGTTTTCGGAGTTTCTTACCCCCAAAAGGCCTCAAAACAAGGAGAGGTATCCCCACCCATATAAGGAGTGGTTCGTTCTCAACTCCAATCGATGTGGGAGGTAAACCTCAAGGGTATTACATAGTGGTTCTAAAACCGAGCCTCACAATGGGGCATGGGCAATCTACTATGCTAGCAAAATTTTAGTTGATGCAAAAAATAACTACACCTATGAATCTACTTCAATGTGGTCAAAAGTACCTTTGGTACACTGATGCTAAACATAATGCACTATAGTGGTCACATTACACATTGGTACACTAATATTAAACATAATGCACTGGTAACACTATATCACAGTTTAAGCTCTATTGATCTACTTATATGTGGTCGAAAGTACCCTTAGAGGGGTGTGCACCTTTAAGGACGTAGAGTGAGGTGGAATTCAATTTGGTGACCCCATTATGTAGGTATCCATTTGTGGATCATTTAATGGTGGAATATCTTTTGGTTTTCATTTGATAGCTCCCTCATCATCATGTGTATTGGTGGAAAGTGTAACGACAGATGGTATGATTAATGTTTATTATTACTATGGAATAACATTATTGTATGGTTTGTTGTTATTCTGTAATATACTCAAGAAGTTTACAGATAAATTGAATTTTACATGGTGAAGCAGTAGTTTACTCGGTATAACTGATTTGTGAGGTCCTTTTATTTGTTGTTTGTGTTATCTAGCCGCAGGTAATGATGACCAAGGATTTATGGTTGGGAACGACAAGACATAGTAAGATCATAGAATGTTTACTTTAATTTCAATAACACAATTATAGGATATTTTGTATTGACTACATTTTTTTATCTAGTCTTAGTTCGATATTTTTTTTAGATTTATGATAGACGTTTTTAAAATATTATTAAGCATTATCACTTATTTTGTCTGAGTGTGGTTGGAATGCCCCAGGTTATGTTCTATATTCCACTGCAAGTTTAATATATTTATATATAAGACTCTAAGTATTGGTCGAATCTAGGGTGTTACATCACATTGCTCCACCACTTTGATATTATGTAGAAGATGAAGAATAAAAAAAAAGAACAACAACAACAACTCGAATAATCATACATCTAGAAGAGAAAGAGTGGGGTCGTACTTTGGATGACCAGGACAATACTTTTTATACTTCATCTAGAAATATGCCCAACAATCTTCACCACAATCCTCAAGTTTTGGTATGAAGAGTAGGTCCTATAGCTTTGGTTCTTTACTCTTAACGTTCATATTTGGTTTTTTTACTCTTAACCTCCCAGCGAGACTCTTCCCTCTTGACCTCCACTTTGACTCATTTTTTGCTCCGGCCTCCTTCCTTCTTAACTCCTCTTGGTATAAAGGATGATAATGAAAATCCTTGACTCTAAGCATAAGGTGAATTCATACAGATATCCATATTATTTGTCAAAGAATAAATGAAAAAAGTCAGCCAACGCAATAAAACCTATGTAAACAAAAGATCTAACTATCTTATATGAACAAATGTGATCGAAGTATCTTGTGACCATAATAATTAGTTAAATTTGAAGAGTTGATTCAAAATATAAGACCATAAGAACTCATAAACAACATTCCATAAGTAGATCAAAGTATCTTATGGTGTTTGCCTGGACACTTGATGGCGGTCTCGGTGGTCGACGACGAAGAAGAACGTCGTCGTCGGGTTCACAAGGGAGAGTAGTGAGGAGGGTTGTGAAAGAAGAGGCATCAGATGTAATGATTGATGCGAGTATCTGATTATAAGAACCACCGAAATAAAACCAACTAAAGAAAACAAACTAGCCTATTTTGGTGGTTCCATTTAACAACAGTCAAACCTGAGAATATGGCTTAGGGTCTGGACAGTTGAGGTCCCTGATTTTTCTGGATTGAATTTAGTCCTTTAGATCTAGGATGCAAGTAATCTAATGGTTAAGATTATGTAGCTATTTTTCTGATATTTTTATTTTTTTAAAATGATAAAGTAACATCAATTAAAGCCCAACAGACCTATTTTACAGCCTATGACACCTATATTATAGATTATAATAATTGCTAGACTCTTAGAATTCCATAAACAACTACCAAAATTACTAAAACCAATTTTTCTACCTTCATTCATTTTGTTGCCGGTTATCTCTTCCCCCATTTTCTCTCAAATTTTTTTTTAAAGCAACCATTCCCTCTCAAATTCATTCACCAATGTACACATAATTCAATTACCTCAAACCCATTAACTATTCATCCTTCAACTTCTACGATATTTGTATTATCGCCTTCACTAATCATTGACGTCGTAGAAGGGAAACCGCTTTCAAAATATGTTCGACGACGTTAAACAACCAGGTATTTCATCTTTATTTACTAAGCTCTCTCTCATCTTGTATGATCTTGCTCTTCCATTCATTCTCTCTACACTTTCTAATTTTTCCCTCTCACCATTTTTTGTTCTTTCAAGGTTTTCTTCATTCTCACTTAGTTTGCTCTCTCATCCATTCTCTCTACTCATTCGCTGGTAACTATGTCCAGTTTTCTTCACCAATAAAAACAATGGAGTTGGAACAGCACATTGGTAAAACCAAATGAAAGAGAAAAACAACGGTGAGTTTGTTCTCATGCTAAAATGAGCATATTTTTGTTTTGATAAAGTATTCCACTTTTTTTAAGTTAAGTATTTGATTTTATTTATAAATTAAGTGTTTGACTGCTTAGATATTAAGAATGGAAACCGACAGAAATAAAGTATTCGACGGTATGTTTAATACATATATGCTCTAATACCCCCCCCCCCCTCAAGACCTAGTTTGTTTGTCAAACAACTATGTAATACAGATGTGATATAATACAGATGTAATACAACTAAGTACACGAAGCAATATAAATAAAGTATTCAGGTGTTTATATACGAATATATATAACATATTCGACTGTTTTTTTTAAATTAAGTATTTGACTGTTTTGGTATCAATTAAGTATACGACTGTGTAGACATTAAGTATAAAATCTATATAATAAATTATTCGACTGTTTAGATACTAAGTATGCAAATCTACAAAATAAAGTATTTGACTGTTTAGACACTAAGTTTGCAAATCTATAAAAATAAAGCATTTGACTATTTCGATACTAAGTATAAATAAAGTATACGAATGTGATAGTGTTAAGTATAAGAATATTTACAAATTAAGTATACGAATGTGATAGTGTTAAGTATACGAATTCTCACAAATTAAGTATACGAATATTACATGTATTTGACTGACTATATATATATGTTAATAATTAGAATGCTTTCTTTATATACTATTGTTTTTTGTAACAGTTGTCAAATTGAGCTATGCCGATGAAGAGAACAGAGGCAGAGTGAAGAAGAAGAAAGACGAGTATTATTGAGAGAAGAAAGTATTACAGAGATTGACCTAACTCTCTAGAGAGGAAGAGAGAGTTGGAATCTGTACAGTAAGTGTATCATGATATCGAGTGAGAGAGGGGCGAGCTTATATACTACAGAACCTATATTATACAATGTAATACAGACTATGTAATACAGATGTGATATAATACATATATGCTCTAATACCCCCCCCCTCAAGACCTAGTTTGTTTGTCAAACTGAGTCTTGTCGTGCGCAGTAGACATGCCCATCTGAGGGAGAATGTGTTTGTAAGTCCTTCCAGTGAGAGATTTAGTCAGAACATCCGCCAACTGTCTGGTGCTTGGGATGTGTTAAACTTGAATCAAACCACCTTGTATCTGATCACGAACGAAATGACAGTCCAGCTCAACATGTTTCGTTCTCTCATGTGAAACTGGATTCCTAGCAATATGAATGGCAGCTTGGTTGTCACACTTCAACGGAATGGGGCTGATGTTCTGTATCTCCAATTCATTCAGAAGGCGGGTGAGCCAGCTCAGCTCCGTCGTTACTTGTCTCATGGCTCTGTATTCAGCTTCTGCGGAGGAGAGAGCAACAGAAACTTGCTTCTTGGATTTCCAGCTCAGAGGACAGCCTCCAAGGAGGATGAAATGACCTGAAACAGATTTCCGTGTTATGGGGCATGAAGCCCAATCAGAATCACAAAAAGCTAACAGAGCAAGATTATCATTTTTATTAAAACAGAGACCGAAACCTAGGGTTCCTCTGATATAGGATAAAACATGATGGCAGCATCCAGGTGATTTGTAGTAGGATTTTGACAAAATTGGATCAAAAATTGTACACTGAAACATAAGTCAGGACGTGTGTTAGTGAGGAAGATTAACTTCCCTATTAAGCGCCTGTAAACTGTTGGATCCTCAAGGTATGTTCCTGTATCTTTGTCCAGCTTCTGGTTTGGCTGAAGTGGTGAGACCACTGTCCTGCAATCCTCCATGTTGTATTCTGAGAGAATCTGTCTAGCATACTTTTGCTAAGTCACAATAAGATTGTTAGCAGATTCAATAAACTCCATGCCAAGAAAATATGATAGTCTGCCCAAATCTTTGATTTTAAATTTTTGGTCTAGTTTCTGTTTCACAGTTTTTATTTCAGTGTTACAGTTTCCTGTTATGACAATGTCATCTAGATATACACCAATAAAGGTGTACTGTTTGTTTATTTTCTTTGTGAATAAAGAATAGTCATTTCTTGACTACTGATATCCAAGATCTTTTAGTGTAACACCCCATCTCAATCCAAATGTGGTTTCGCAACTTAACAACATATATATACATGTCACAGCGGAATTCAATACACTTCAGGACCTTGCCACGGTCTGACTGACAGAATATACGAACATTAGTACATACAAATCTTAACCAATACATATCCTTCTTACAATCCCTCACAACCTATACATCTTACTAACTCAAATTGCCATACGAGTGTACATGCACAACTCGTAGGCCACACTTAACCCGTAACGCTTGTACCCCATCTTACTCTCGTGACGGCCGCCTCCTGACGTTCACCTGTGTAGTAAAAACAGCCCCCAAAGGGGGTCAGCACGAATGCTGGTACGATCCTCTCATGGCCCCAAGCTAACGAGGCTACGCCGACTAATTGTCGATAGCATGGAGGTTGATTAGATGCGCAACATAATAGAAAGTGCAATAAACAACAAACCAATTATGAACAACCAAGGTTCAAACACAATGAACGACTTAAATGTGTTCCCTTAATTAGTGAGTCAATTATTTCACTCCTTAAGTTATGTTTCCTCTTAATCTTAGTCCATCCTTATCTTACTTCAATCTTAGTCTTATCTTAGTCTTAGAAACAACCATCCTTTAAAAAGGAATGGATGTTGCTTATCTTAGTCTTATAATACAAACCATCCTTTAAAAAGGAATGGTTGCAACTTATCTCAAACCTTATCTTAATCTTAGAATACAAACCACTCTTTAAATATAAATGATTGTATCTATCTCAATGTTTATTTTTGTCGGGTCAAAAGCGACCCTAGCCAATGAGCTATTAACTCCACTGGTTGAATAAATAACTTATCTTATAATTTAGGATTTAGGTGATCCTACCGCACCATCTTAATGCCTCCTACCTTGGACTGTATGTCCAATGTAGCTGAGCCGGCAACCGACCCTAGGCAACAAGTCCGAAGACAAGTTCTTAAGCGGAAGTCAGATCTGCTTTAGATACCGACCCCCTTATTCCTTAGCATGCATGACCGGAGTCAGTCCCGGGTTCCTCACTCCCCCCTTAAGTTCCAGTTAGTAGAAGTCTCAAGACAATGTTTGTTGGTTAAACTCTTTCGGTTTATAACAAACTAATATTAGGGAGCGTTCCTTAGTCTCACTCAATTCCTTACTAAACGTTGGTTAGTAAGTTCTCACGGTAAGTTGTGTTAGTTTTCAAACATCACACAACAATACAATAACATAATGTTCCGGTTGCATGCTTTATCTTGTTTGGTGAGCACTCAAATACAAATAACACACAAGCCGAGGGACACCTCGTTAGCAAGCAGGTCACAAGAAGAACTGTACCGTTCACCGTCGGTGGTTGCTTGTTTAATCTCCTCCCGGGTCCCAATTCACAAGTCCTAAAACATCCATTCAGTTTTAGGTTATTAGTTACTTAACTCATCCCAACTTACTTAACCTACTTACCCACCATTGTTCACCATTTAATGTTCACTAAGTCCTTACAGTTTTAACTTAGACTTTTAAGTGCATTGAAATACCCCAAACCTAGTTATGTTGTTTAAACATTTAAACATGGTATATTAAGACTAAAAATAGTCTTAGAAACATTAGTAAGCAATTTAAACCATAGAAAACACAAAATGTGCTTTAAGGTCAATAAGAGCCAAAATGTGCTCTAAGCTTGGGATAAGCTTGGTTAAGACCTAATGAACTTATCAAGACCTTATTTATATACTAATGAACATATTAAACCAATTAGCAAAGAAAACCAAGCTTGAAAACAAGTTAAAACACAAAATGTGCTTTAAGGAGTCTTAAAGCACATTTTGAAAAATTGTCGTGTAAATGAGTTTTGAATGGCTAAATGTCCATCATTACTTTAATTAACATGTGTATATAGTATCACATTTGGAAGTCTATATCAATGGGAAATCAAAAATTTCACTTCTATGTGCCTTGTTTTTATGAATAGTGACTTTTATAAGCTAGTTTGTAACATATGTTATTATAAGTAATTAAATTGACAAATAAAGAATAAAGTACCCCTAAGTACTATTGGGGGCCGGTTTTAAAGGTGTGGTGACTCACCACCCTTGTTAATATGTTAAGTAAATAAAAGATGACTACTTAGTTACTATTTACTTTATTAAGTACAAATATCTTCTAAAAGCAAGACTTATCTCATTTGCTTCATTCTTTCTTGCACTCCACATCTCCACCAACTTCCCTCCATTTCCTTGCTCTCTCACGGTACACCACCTCCATCAAAACTCCATCTTTGATCTCTTGTAATTCCTAGCTCACTTAACCAAATCAAAAACAAACACCACCATTCTCTTCCTCTCGTCAAGCTCTTCATTCCTATCTTCTCAAAATTCCAAGACCACCATTTCGGTGCCATGGAGTTCCACCATTGAAGGAGCTTGAGTTTATATTTCTACATATTATTGTTCTCCCTTGCTTCTAGGTAAGGAATCTCAAATAAAAACTTCATTTCCTCCATGTTTTGTTGTTGACCGAAAATGCCCATTGAAGTGCTCTTTATATGGCTTTGTTCTAGCTTCATTCCAACCTTTCAAGGACTTGGTGGAGTCCTCTTGATAGATATTCAAACTCTCTTCAAATACCAAGGTAAAACAACTATCTTAATGTTATCGAAACAATGTAAAACCTAGGGTTTATAATGAGTTTAAGCTTGGAGCTTGTATACTCATTACATTGCTTGTATATTGTTTAGTAGTTGAAAAGGAATCAAATACCTAGCCGATTTTAAACAAGGAAACAAGAGAGAAGTTTGTGTGAAAAGAGGTAAACATGCTAACCTAATGTGTTTAATGCCTTAGGAGAAATGAGCTTATAATGCTTGTTAAAACTACCTAAAGAGCAAATGGTAAATGACTTAGTGAAATGTTCTCAAGGAGATTAGTAAAAGGACATATGTGTTGTTGTATGTAATTGCAGGTCAAAGGCATATATATTGTGGAAATTCAGTGTTTAAGGGTTATGCACTTTAAGGGCCTAAGTGCCATGCAATTTAAATTATGAACTATATTGTGATGTAGTGTAAATTTGGTGAAACTTTGTGTGTGAGAGTGTTCTTGGTGAATTTAGGTGTTCTTGTGTGCTTAATGGAGAAAACAATATGTTTTGGCTTAGTAATGTTCTAGGAGTATCCATGTCAAAATTTAGGAAATGTGCAAGAAGTTCTAAGTGTTTACATAAGGTTTGGTGAACTAGAAATGTAGGAAATGCTTAAGTATTTTACAAGAGGAGAAATAATGTCTTAAGGTGTTCTAGGCAAACAAAGGGACTTAGACATCAACTAGGGTTTAAGTGGGTAAGAAATGATGCTTGGGAGATGATGTTAAAATGAGGAGAAAGCATTTTGGGATAGTAGTTATCATAGGTATGAAACACCACTTGGAAAACTAAGGAGGAAATAACATAAGTGTTAGGAATTTCGGTATGAAATGAGTAAGTGTTTAAGGTGATAGATAATGAGTTTCATGGATGTTGTATGTGGATATAAGTGTACCAAATGATGTTAGAAAACATTAGGAGGACTTAGGAGAAGTTTGGAGTTGAATGGGCAATGGGAAATAGGGGTCTGGAGCAGACCGACCTTGCGACCGAACTTGCCAAGGTCGGTCGAGCCCAGTTTACCCTGCGAGAATTGGTTTCTGGAATGGACCGACCTTGGGGACCGGACTTGCAAGGTCGGTCGGGCTTGTATTTTGTGTATGAATTAAGTTTCTGGAATCGACCGAACATGGGACCGGACTTGGCAAGTTCGGTCGGGCCTGAATTTTCAAAGGGAAGAAACTCTCGGGAATGGACCGAACATGCGACCGAACTTACAAGGTCGGTCGGAGTAGAAAATTTTGACGGTAATGTGTTTGGAATGGACCGACCTTGTGTAAGGTCGGTCGGACCTAAACTTGTAAAAAAAAACAATAATGGCTTAAGTAATAAACCCTAGGGGGTATAATATAGGTGATCAAGTATAAGTTAAGACATTAAAACATGTCATATAATCATGTTAAACATTCAGTAAATTTGAGGTTAAATAAATTAATTAACCGACGTTATTAATCATGTATAGGAGTGACCTACGGTGGAAACAAATCGAAGCAAGGACCAAGGTATGGTTTTCTTGCAGTCTGTTGCCTACTGGTTTACACCGGCTTGTGTGTTGCTTGTTTTTCTGTGTGTTTATGACTTTGTAAGATTACTGTTTTTGATTTTTAAGATTAAAGATTAAAGAGTTACAGTTGTTAAATACTATTATGTTGTTAAGTATGACTCTCTCTTCCCTTGTGTGTGTCTAACAAGACTTGACCTATTATTGTGTATTGAGTTCAATAATGAACTGCTAACAAGTGCTAACGGGGAAGTGAGGAGTCCGGTCTGTTCCGGCCACGCGTGTGAGTATGGGAGTCGATGTCATAACCGGTTCGATTCTCTCGTATGTTATGGTTGTTCTCCAATTTGGTTTCCAACCTTCCCTTTAGCTTAACCAAGGCTATTTTACTGACTCACGTCGGGCCACAGGGGCATACTATGTGTTGTTCGGTGTGCTTGGATCACTATATCCGAGGCACCTTGTGTTAAGTTATCCGTTCAATCTAATAGGACGGTAACGAGTTATGAAACGAGCTTAGCATGAGCATGGCAACATTCTCTAGGCTCTCTATGGGGACTAACTGTGTTGGTTCTCTTCTTAAAAGGAGTTGTTCTTGTGTGATGTGTGTGATGTTGTGTACAATACCCATGTTATGATATATGTATAAGTTGTGTGTTTTAAAATGAATGCCATGTCACCATGACAATTAGTTGTGCGTATCCCGGTAGCCGATGGGCTGCGCGATAACCATACCAGCCAAGGGTTGCTGACCCCCTCGGGGGCTCCATATTTCTTTTACTGCAGGATGAGGATCGAGGAAGCGGAATGGCTTTAGATTCTAGGATGCAGGTTTACTTTTGATTACTTTTGGATGGGCCCGGGATGCGCCTGTGCTCCCGTGGCATTATATATTTGGTTGTGAATAGGTTACAGTGACAGTATACAGTGAAGGATGTAAGTAAACACTCGGTATTATGTTAATGTATATGTGGTTATTAGTTCTATGCTCGGGAGTCTGATCGTCAGACCGATACATTTGTATTTATTCAGCCTTGTTAACCACGTGGGTGGTTGACGGCGTTGTAGCACCAATCGTTTAGTTATTGTTTAGTTGTTTAAATTCCGCTGCAATTTCAAGTAATGCTATGTGCATAGTAGGGGTGTTACAAAAAATGGTATCAGAGCGAAGTATCGCTTTGATGACTAGAATACCGAGCTTTATACTGAGTTAGGAAACCTAACTACAGTACCTAAGATTACAGTTATGGAAAGGTTAACCACTAACTAAGTGTGGGAATACCTTATGGTCGGGAAAAGCGTTACAACCGTTGGACCGATAAGTGTGCAAGCATATTGCTAATGAATGTTCGTGTGAATTCAGATGTCAGGTCGACCGAGAGGTAGAGGCCGTGGACACGGCAATGGAGATACGGGTGACCAGGGCGAGAATACTACGGCTCAGGTTATGGCTGAGGCAGTAGCAGCCGCCGTAGCCCAGATGGTACCCCAAATAGTAGCTGCGATGCAGCAAGGGCAACAGCCCGGAGTTCAACCACCACCGCCACCGCCACGAGAGACCAACTGGGTCAAGGCGTTGGCTGATCTGAGGCCACCATCCTTCAGTGGGGAGACCGACCCTCGTAAGCTGGAGGCATACATCTCCGAGATGGAGACTGCCTTCGAGACCTTAGCGGTGCCTGAGGAGGTCAAGGTTCGACTTGCCGCATACTACTTGAAGGGTTCGGCACAGAGCTGGTGGAAGCTAGTACGGGAGGGCAGAGTGGCTGACCCGACCTTTCAGTGGAGGGAGTACACGGCTCTGCTGCGAGCCAATACTACCCGATACACGTGCAAGAGGCCAAGCGCCTGGAGTTGGACAATCTGAGGCAAGGGGATAAGATGTTGGTAGATGAGTACGACTCAGCCTTCATCGGACTTATCCACCTGCTACAGGATCTGGGTTACTCAGACCGGATTCTTGTGAACCGTTTCTACAACGGACTGAGCTACCGCCTACGCTATGGCATGGGGCCAACTGGATATACTACTTTCAGGTAATGGGACTACAGTGTGATGTGAATAAGTATGTACAATGTTAATGTGATGTGAATTTGTTTGGCGGGGCATAACTGACACCCTAAATATAGGAGTGCTACCATGTCGCTGCAATTGTGGAGATCACCGTCCGTCTGAGGGACGAGGAGAGTGCGCTCAAGCGCAAGGCCATGAACGAGGGCCAAGGCACGCAAGGGCAATGGGGAGGAAAGAAGAAGAAGTCATACCCCCAGTCCCAGAAAGGACACAACAGGGTGGCAAGGGCCAGACCCAGACCACCACTGCTGAGGAGCCTCTGCAGCTCACCTATGCGTATGCGGCCAAGCCCCTACGTTCTTACCCACCCAAGGGTAATTAACAAATTTCAATACCAAAATCTAGTGTGTGTTATTGACTTGTGAAGTGTGTACTGAGTGTGTGATGTGTTAGCAGCTAGCACGGGCTCTGGACCGGAGCGCCACTATTACTGTGGTGTGACGGAGACCACCCCGGCAAGGACTGCAAGGGTAATGATGTGCAGTGCCGATACTGCAAGAAGATGGGTCACCGCGACTATGAGTGCTGGCAGAACCCGAACAGTAGAAGCTACAGGCCCAAGGGGCAATGGAAGGGTAAGGCCACTGCGACCACCGATGGCCCGAAGACGGCGAATCAGCCACCCCCAGATCAGAGGTACACAGATTCCCAGAAGGGGAAGGGGTCGGGGTCTGGCAAGGCCGCCCTGAATGTGGTGGACCGGTCTGAGGCGCCAGGGCCCTCTTCTAGACCAGGTACCGCCTAAACTATTGAGTGAAATAAGTGATTGCATACCGCATTTCATGCATGTGTGTTAGTGAGTTTAAGTAAACAACCATGTGAGTAAACAATTAAAGTATAGTGTGAAAGTCACCTAATTAGGTAATTCTAAACTTAAAGGAACCTTCAATATATGTTATCCAATCCCACCCACACCAAACCCTGAAGAAACTACCATCGGCATCACCGACTTTCCAATGGAGCAATGTCAGGTTATCCAACCAGGTATGGTACTCTTAAATGGATACCTGACACCGGAAGCACAAATCCATATCATCAGACGATGCGACGAACTTGGAGCAAAACCAGGAGGTTTCTACACACCCGAATACCCGAGCGGATCAAGAATGCAATTGAAGATGATGTGCATGGGTAAGGACTGGAACCCTTACACCAAGACATATCAAGAAGTGCGAGCTGAAGATGGAGCAACAGTACCAAGTATACCTGAGGAGTTCCTCGCGGTCGTTAACCACGCCGTGGGAATTGCTCAACAAGTTGAAACGGATTCAATTCCAAATGTGAAAGCAGATCTATGCATTGTGAACTTCTACCAGAAAGGTGGACGGTTAGGGTTACACCAAGACAAGGACGAGTCACCCGAGTCTCTAAGTAAGGGAGTACCCGTGGTGTCTTGGTCCATTGGTGATACCGCAGTGTTTGTGTATGGCGAGCAAGCGTGCTGATCTCGCAAAGAAGCTAGTGTTGAAATCGGGAGATGTGTTAATCATGGGTGGGCAGTCAAGGATGCTACACCATGGCATCAGGAAGATCAAACTGAATACCGCACCGTCGGCAGTGATCAATGCCACCCACATGAAACCCGGACGTTTGAATTTGACCTTCAGACAGTTTTAAGCCTTGTATAATTATGTGATGTGTTGAACCAGTGTATGTTAAGGATGTTGTAAGTGTTAATTATGGCGACAGTATAAGCCAACGAATGTTGTAAAAAGAGTGTGTTAATGAATAAAGTGGAGTTGTTGAAGCATATAAACCGTGTTGTTACCCAATACTTATTAGTTTGCCAATGAATTAGGCTGTGCTCTCGGAATGGGAGGTATACTGAGTGTCTGCAATGAGGCAGAAGCCAGCAAGAGCGGCACAATCCTCACCGGTACCTTTCCAGTCAATGGCGTGGACGCTTCGATCTTGTTCGACTCCGGAGCCTCACACACATTTATTTCGCTATCTTTTGCGAGGAGGCTGGGGTTAGACGGTGATGAGATGCCAGACTTCCTAGTCACTCTCCCGTCGAAAGAGCGGATCAGGTGTACCCGCTACCACCGAGATGTTGTTGTACGAATCAGAGGTGAAGAGTTTCCGATCGACTTGATAGAGTTCGACGGACTTGGTTTTGATGTGATTGTCGGGATGAACTGGTTGGAGCGGTACAAGGGCAGAATCTGTGTGCCAAGCATCGTCTGCTTCTTCGAAGTCCATCTGGGGTTACTATATCTTACCGCCAGAGGCCCAGGGAGCCTTCGACTCAGATCATCACCGCCATGGCTATGTGTGAACTACGACGAGGGAGTGATGTATACCTCTGCTATGTCCAGGACATAGAGAGAGACCCAGAGTTTAGTTCTGATGTGCCGGTAGTGTCGGAGTTTCCTGATGTATTTCCTAAGGAACTGCCGAGCATGCCGCCAGCACGGGAAGTAGAGTTTGAAATTGATTTGGTTCCGGGCACCGGACCAATTGCGAAGGCGCCCTATCGTATGGCTCCAGCAGAGATGACTGAGCTCAAGGAGCAGCTGAGAGACCTACTCGACAAGGGGTTTATCCGCCCTAGCGTTTCACCATGGGGAGCGCCGGTTCTTCGTGAAGAAGAAGGACGGTAGCCTCCGCCTGTGTATTGACTATCGAGAGCTGAATGCAGTTACGGTGAAGAACCGTTACCCTTTACCACGCATCAACGATTTATTTGATCAGTTGAGGGGAGCATCAGTATTCTCCAAGATAGATCTACGATCCGGATACCATCAGATTGCCATCCGTGACAGTGATATCGAGAAGACAGCATTCAGAACTAGGTATGGACATTATGAGTTTACAGTTATGCCGTTTGGGTTATCCAATGCACCAGCTAAGTTCATGGACTTAATGAACCGCTTGTTCCAAGATCAGTTGGACAAGTCAGTGGTAGTCTTCATCGACGATATCTTGTGTACTCGAAATCGAGAGGTGAGCACGAAAGCCACCTGAGAAGTGTGTTGCAAACATTGAGAAAGAATCAGTTGTATGCGAAATTTTCGAAATGTGAGTTTTGGTTGAACCAAGTATCCTTTCTTGGTCATGTGATTTCTGAGGCCGGGATCGCTTCGATCCGGCAAAGATTGATGCAGTGCGCACCTGGCCTAGGCCGAAGACAGTTACCGATATCAGGAGCTTCCTCGGTCTGGCAGGTTATTATAGGAGGTTTGTAAAGGACTTCTCAGTGTCTCGAAGCCGATGACTTCCTTGATGAAAAAGGATGCACCATTCGAGTGGACAGTCGACTGTGAGAGTTCTTTTCAGAGTCTCAAGGATGCTCTGACATCTGCACCGGTCCTGACTTTACCAGACGGTCCAGATGGTTTTGAGGTCTATTGCGACGCATCAGGCAGAGGTATGGGTTGTGTGTTGATGCAACACGGGAAGGTCGTAGCCTACGCCTCCCGACAGCTGAAGAAGCATGAAGAGAACTACCCTACCCACGACTTAGAATTGGGGGCCATTGTCTTCGCACTGAAGATATGGCGACATCACTTGTATGGGGTAAGTGTGACGATTTATTCTGACCACAAGAGTTTAAAGTACTTGTTCACTCAGAAGGAGTTGAACATGAGACAAAGAAGGTGGGTTGAATTTCTAAATGACTACGACATTAATCTGCAATATAAGGAGGGTAAGGCAAATGTGGTAGCTGACGCACTGAGTCGCCGAGCACACTCTCTCCATTCGCTAGTCTCTCATTCTAGCTTGGTTGAAGAGGTGCGGAGTGCTCAGATGACGGATCAGTACATGATGGAGATTAGACAGAAGCTTACTGATGGCACATTCGAGGGTCAGAAGTACGACTTCAGACTCCACGATGATGACCTGATTAGGCTTAATGGCCGATTGTGTATACCGAGGAGTATGATGTTGAAGGAGCGCATATTGAGTGAATCCCATTGTTCTACTACTTCGATTCACCCCGGAGCTTCAAAGATGTATAAGGGTATGAAAAGATATTTTTGGTGGACTGGAATGAAAAAGGATGTGAATGACTATGTGTTGAGGTGTCTCACTTGTCAGAAGGTCAAGTTTGAGCACCGAAGGCCTGGTGGTATGGTACAGCCAATGCCAGTGCCTGAGTGGAAGTTCCATGACATTTCTATGGACTTCGTAGTAGGGCTTCCGCCTACAAGGGGAGGTCTGAATATGATTTGGGTTGTTGTTGACCGACTGACCAAGGTGGCCCGATTCATTCCGATGAAGGACACCTGGAAAGTGGCAAAACTAGCTGAGCTCTTTGATAGAGAGATCGTTCGGTACCATGGGGTACCGAAAACGATTGTATCTGACAGAGATACCAGATTCTTATCGAGGTATTGGAAGTCTACACGAGAAGCATTGGGTACCGAACTGAAATTGAGTACAGCGTTTCACCCACAGACCGATGGTCAGAGTGAGCGCACCATCCAAACGCTTGAGGATATGTTACGTGCATGTGCACTTGACTTTCAGACCAGCTGGATTGACAAGTTACATCTGATCAAGTTTAGCTACAACAACAGTTACCATGCTTCGATCAAGATGTCTCCCTTCCAGGCCTTGTATGGTAGACCATGCCGCACGCCATTATGCTGGGATGAGTCGAGTGAGACAGTCATTATAGGACCAGAGTATCTGGAGCAAGTTCAGGCAGAAGTTCGCCAGATCCGGGCTAACATGAAGACAGCTCAGGATAGACAGAAGTCGTACGCAGATGTGCGCAGACGTGACCTGGAGTTCGCCGTGGGTGATCAAGTATTTTTGAGAGTATCCCCCATGAAGGAAGTATTTCGTTTTGGCCAGAAGGGCAAGTTGAGCCCAAAATATGTGGGGCCTTATCTTGTGACGGAGCGGATCGGCCCGGTAGCTTACAGACTTGATTTACCCGCCGAGCTGGGCAAGGTACATGATGTATTTCATGTGTCCCAGTTGAAGAAATATATGTCTCATCCGTCTCATGTACTTCAGCCTGAAAGGCTAACCATAGAGCCGACCATGCGATCAGTGGAGACTCCGGTACGCATTCTGGATACTAAGACTCGAGACACTCGCCATAAGTCTGAGACTGGTGAAGGTTCTCTGGTCTAACCAGGACGTTGAGGAGGCCACTTGGGAGCTGGAAGATAAGATGAAGGCGAAGTACCCGTCATTGTTTACTTCTTAGTGTTGTATGTATAGGGTACGGGGCGTACCCCTATTTAAGGGGGGTAGAGCCGTTTCGGTTATGTGTATGACATGTATTTGGATACATTGTCTGTGTTGTGTTGTCATATTGTTATGTTGTCATGTTACAGACCGCTGAGTCTGAATGATGTTGTGATGTTTTGTTGTTTGGACCTTGTGTCCGATGTAATGTAAAGATGTTGTTAATGTTGTTATGGAAGTATTGTTGATATGTGTTCCCGTGTTCTAATATTTAGGATATGTGGAAGTATGAACTTTGGGGACAAAGTTCTTTTAAGGGGGGTAGATTGAAATACCCCAAACCTAGTTATGTTGTTTAAACATTTAAACATGGTATATTAAGACTAAAAAGAGTCTTAGAAACATTAGTAAGCAATTTAAACCATAGAAAACACAAAATGTGATTTAAGGTCAATAAGAGCCAAAATGTGCTCTAAGCTTGGATAAGCTTGGTTAAGACCTAATGAACTTATCAAGACCTTATTTATATACTAATGAACATATTAAACCAATTAGCAAAGAAAACCAAGCTTGAAAACAAGTTAAAACACAAAATGTGCTTTAAGGAGTCTTAAAGCACATTTTTGAAAAATTGTCTTGTAAATGAGTTTTGAATGGCTAAATGTCCATCATTACTCTTTAATTAACATGTGTACTATATAGTATCACATTTGGAAGTCTATATCAATGGGAAATCAAAAATTTCACTTCTATGTGCCTTGTTTTTATGAATAGTGACTTTTATAAGCTAGTTTGTAACATATGTTATTATAAGTAATTAAATTGACAAATAAAGACTAAAGTACCCCTAAGTACTATTGGGGGCCGGTTTTTAAGGTGTGTGACTCACCACCCTTGTTAATATGTTAAGTAAATAAAAGATGACTACTTAGTTACTATTTACTTTATTAAGTACAAATATCTTCTAAAAGCAAGACTTATCTCATTTGCTTCATTCTTTCTTGCATTCCCACCGTCTCCAACACCTCACCTTCTCCATTTCCTTGCTCTCTCTCACGGTAATACACCACCTCCATCAAAACTCCATCTTTGATCTCTTAATTCCTAGCTCACTTAACCAAATCAAAAACAAACACCACCATTCTCTTCCTCTCATCAAGCTCTTCATTCCTATCATCTCAAAATTCCAAGACCACCATTTCGGTGCCATGGAGTTCCACCATTGAATGAGCTTGAGTTTATATTTCTACATATTATTGTTCTCCCTTGCTTCTAGGTAAGGAATCTCAAATAAAAACTTCATTTCCTCCATGTTTTGTTGTTGACCGAAAATGCCCATTGAAGTGCTCTTTATATGGCTTTGTTCTAGCTTCATTCCAACCTTTCAAGGACTTGGTGGAGTCCTCTCTTGATAGATATTCAAACTCTCTTCAAATACCAAGGTAAAACAACTATCTTAATGTTATCGAAACAATGTAAAACCTAGGGTTTATAACGAGTTTAAGCTTGGAGCTTGTATACTCGTTACATTGCTTGTATATTGTTTAGTAGTTGACAAGGAATCAAATACCTAGCCGATTTTAAACAAGGAAACAAGAGAGAAGTTTGTGTGAAAAGAGGTAAACATGCTAACCTAATGTGTTTAATGCCTTAGGAGAAATGAGCTTATAATGCTTGTTAAAACTACCTAAAGAGCAAATGGTAAATGACTTAGTGAAATGTTCTCACGGAGATTAGTAAAAGGACATATGTGTTGTTGTATGTAATTGCAGGTCAAAGGCATATATATTGTGGAAATTTAGTGTTTAAGGGTTATGCACTTTAAGGGCCTAAGTTCCATGCAATTTAAATTATGCACTATATTGTGATGTAGTGTAAATTTGGTGAAACTTTGTGTGTGAGAGTGTTCTTGGTGAATTTAGGTGTTCTTGTGTGCTTAATGGAGAAAACAATGTGTTTTGGCTTAGTAATGTTCTAGGAGTATCCATGTCAAAATTTAGGAAATGTGCAAGAAGTTCTAAGTGTTTACATAAGGTTTGGTGAACTAGAAATGTAGGAAATGCTTAAGTATTTTACAAGAGGATAAATAATGTCTTAAGGTGTTCTAGGCAAACAAAGGGACTTAGACATCAACTAGGGTTTAAGTGGGTAAGAAATGATGCTTGGGAGATGATGTTAAAATGAGGAGAAAGCATTTTGGGATAGTAGTTATCATAGGTATGAAACACCACTTGGAAAACTAAGGAGGAAATAACATAAGTGTTAGGAATTTCGGTATGAAATGAGTAAGTGTTTAAGGTGATAGATAATGAGTTTCATGGATGTTGTATGTGGATATAAGTGTACCAAATGATGTTAGAAAACATTAGGAGGAGGCCTTAGGAGAAGTTTGGAGTTGAATGGGCAATGGGAAATAGGGTCTGGAGCTGACCGACCTTGCGACCGAACTTGCCAAGGTCGGTCGAGCCCAGTTTACCCTGCGAGAATTGGTTTCTGGAATGGACCGACCTTGGGGACCGGACTTGCAAGGTCGGTCGGGCTTGTATTTTGTGTACGAATTAAGTTTCTGGAATCGACCAAACATGGGACCGGACTTGGCAAGTTCGGTCGGGCCTGAATTTTCAAAGGGAAGAAACTCTTGGGAATGGACCGAACATGCGACCGAACTTACAAGGTCGGTCGGAGTAGAAAATTTTGATGGTAATGTGTTCTGGAATGGACCGACCTTGTGTAAGGTCGGTCGGACCTAAACTTGTAAAAAAAAAAACAAGAATGGCTTAAGTAATAAACCCTAGGGGGTATAATATAGGTGATCAAGTATAAGTTAAGACATTAAAACATGTCATATAATCATGTTAAACATTCAGTAAATTTGAGGTTAAATAAATTAATTAACCGACGTTATTAATCATGTATAAGAGTGACCTACGGTGGAAACAAATCGAAGCACCGGCTTGTGTGTTGCTTGTTTTTCTGTGTGTTTATGACTTTGTAAGATTAAACCATGTAAAGAGTTTACAGTTGTTAAATATTATTATGTTGTTAAGTATGACTCTCTCTTCCCTTGTGTGTGTCTAACAAGACTTGACCTATTATTGTGAATTATGTATTGAGTTCAATAATGAACTGCTAACAAGTGCTAACGGGGGAAGTGAGGAGTACAGTCTGTTCCGGCCACGCGTGTGAGTATGGGAGTCGATGTCATAACCGGTTCGATTCTCTCGTATGTTATGGTTGTTCTCCAATCTGGTTTCCAACCTTCCCTTTAGCTTAACCAAGGCTATTTTACTGACTCACGTCGGGCCACAGGGGCATACTATGTGTTGTTCAGTGTGCTTGGATCACTATATCCGAGGCACCTTGTGTTAAGTTATCCGTTCAATCTAACAGGACGGTAACGAGTTATGTAACGAGCTTAGCATGAGCATGGCAACATTCTCTTGGCTCTCTATGGGGACTAACTGTGTTGGTTCTCTTCCTAAAAGGAGTTGTTCTTGTGTGATGTGTGTGATGTTGTGTACAATACCCATGTTATGATATATGTATAAGTTGTGTGTTTTAAAATGAATGCCATGTCACCATGACAATTAGTTGCGCGTATCCCGGTAGCCGATGGGCTGCGCGTTAACCATACCAGCCAAGGGTTGCTGACCCCCTCGGGGGCTCCATATTTCTTTTACTGCAGGATGAGGATCGAGGAAGCGGAATGGCTTTAGATTCTAGGATGCAGGTTTACTTTTGATTACTTTTGGATGTTGGGCCCGGGATGCGCCTGTGCTCCCGTGGCGTTATATATTTGGTTGTGAATAGGTTACAGTGACAGTATACAGTGAAGGATGTAAGTAAACACTCGGTATTATGTTAATGTATATGTGGTTATTAGTTCTATGCTCGGGAGTCTGATCGTTAGACCGATACACTTGTATTTATTCAACCTTGTTAACCACGTGGGTGGTTGACGGCGTTGTAGTTCCAATCGTTTAGTTATTGTTTAGTTGTTTAAATTCCGCTGCGATTTCAAGTAATGCTATGTGCGTAGTAGGGGTGTTACATGGATCATTTCTCATTGTCTCTTATACTTATTCACCCACTTAATTGTCATTAATTCCCACCAAACATGTCCTTAATAACTTTATAATATCACTACTTATCAATCCACATCATTACCTAACATTTTCCAAGCTTATACACCATTTTTAGAGTGGTCCGGGACCTTGTCCTCAACCTAAGTCCCGGACCCATACCTGGTTCAAACTCTCGGCTGTTTTAATGTAGTGGTCCGGGACTTTGTATGGGACTTAAGTCCCGGACCAATGCAAGATAAAATCCTCGGGGGTAAATCAGGGGGTGGTCCGGAACTTCATACCAAACTTAAGTACCGGACCATAAGGTTGTAGCAACTCTCGTCCATATTTTTAGGGTGGTCCGGGACTTTACCCTGGACTTAAGTCCCGGACCAGCTACAGATTTTTGCCCTTTTTATTTCCCTAAGTGAATTTGCACTTGTTCTCTTCATCCGTAAATCACCCAAACTTTATACATGATCTTAGGCATGTTCTAATACCAAAATAACCTCTTAAACTTGTCCAATTCCTTCTCTAACCTTATAACCCAATTTCTCACATGATCCCTTAACACTTGTAATATTTTCCTTACACTTCCAACATGTAAACTTTGTCTAAAACTTCAACTAACCAAAGTGTTTCCTTTCCACCAATATAACTACTCCTCAAGCATCATCATGCACAGCCCATGCACAAGTTCCTCTCTTTCCATTTGTTACTCATCAAGGTAAACTCATGAACCTACCTATACATTTCCTCCCATCTTCTTAGAACCTTAACATTGTTCTTCATTAACCTTGTCCATGCTATACCCTCCTTAGACATTTCCATCTCTTTTACCCAATTTACTCACCATTCTCGTGATCCTACACTCTTATACTTTCCTAGTCAATTTCCTCGACAATCGACAACATTCTCCTTCAATCTTCACTCCCATCACCTAAGTCCACTCATTACCATCTAAACTAAAACCTTATTGTTCCACCACTAGTATCCTCTTCACTTTCACAAGCTTCCCAAAATTCTCATTGTTATATTCCCTAGTTCATACCTAAATCATCTTAAGCATTATACACCTTCTCCTTCAAATTTATGCACAAGTCTCACCATTCCTCTTACCATGACTTTGGTGTGTTCAATACACCCTTTTAAACCCTAATTTCCTCATAGACAACTCTAGGTCATTCTAAACCCCAAGAACTCCTTAGTTAACTCATTTCCACTCAAATTCTTCAGAATGATCCCTAGTGAACCCTAGGTAATATCAATTCACAACCACCACTTAAACACTTCTTTTTCTCCTCAAATTTCGCCATAGCTCCTCTAGTATATTATCATGCCCATAAGCATTGTTTTCCTCATTCAACCAACTCACACACATCAAGTCCTTTCTCATCTTATTTTCTCACCCAAATCAACTCATTCACAACAAACTCAATATAGTGCAATAATCTTAAATTGCATAGCACTAAGGCTCTTAAATGACATGGCTCTTAGGCCCTTAAATGACTTAAACTTAAACACTGAATTTCCCACATATAAAAGCTTTCAACCTGCAAATACACACAACAATGCTCCCATAGCAATATAAGTGTTCTCTTAATTCACCTTATACTTATCTTACTAACATATTTCCATTGGCTCCTTAATCACAAGTTCATAAGCTTGTTTAAATTCTTTTTCCTATGTTATAAAACCCATTACATAATGTAAGCTTTAAGCTACATTAGTACTTATCTAAATACCATCCCTTAAACCTTAAACCACCATTAGGTAAGCAATTTACCTTGTTTTTCTCAAGTTCCTCTTAACTTCCTCCTTAGGGATTTTCTGGCATGAATATCGGCCAAGGGCTTTAATCCTCTTGCCAATGTTCTAATCCACATCCAAATAATCTAATGAGTACTAAGCATCATGCCTAAACTCATGGAATCCAATCTTAGGTTAAAAATATGTTTTAAGACATAAAAGTGGATGATTACCTTTGAAGTCTCAAAGTAGACTTGGGCAATGAATGAAAGAGGACCTCCACTAGTCCTTGGTGATTAAAACAAGCTACAACAAGGCATAAAAAAAGCCCCATGAGTAATAATTTTCGGCCATGTAAGAAAGTGGTGGTAAGATGACTTTTCTTACATTTTCCTTACCTAAAATGAATGGAGAAGATAATGAACACCTCAATCTAGCTTTTCCTCCTCCAATGGCGATTTCCCATGGCTCCAAAATGAGGCTTTTCAAATTTTGAAAAGATAGGAAGCAAGGCCTTGGTCTAACTAAGAGAAATCTATGCTTAGTTTTTGATTTGGAGCTAATATGAGCAAGTTATGGACAAATGAAGGTGGTGGTGCCATGGGGGCTGCTTGGACGGCTTTCGAACAGAGAGGAGAAGAAGAAAACCGTGGGTGAAGGTGGGAAATGAAGAAGAGAGGAAAGATGTAGGCTATTAAAGGATATTTTGCTTTATAAAAGCAAATAGTAACTTTTCTTATTTCTCTCTTCTTTTCTTAAGTTGGATGACTCATGTGGTGACTCACCTCCCTCAAAAATCGGCCCCCTTGTTAAGTATGGGTATTTTTGGCCTTTGTTGACCAATTAACTAAACTAAGTTGACTAAAGACTAAACTAGGCACTATTTGGCACTATTCACAAATTAGAGCACAAATTTGTGAAATTTTTGATTTCCCATTGATTTAGGCTTTCTAATGTGATACTAATTAGTACACATGTTGATTAAGATGTAATCATAGGCATTTAGCCACTCAAAACTCAATTCTAAGACAATTTCTCAAAAAGGTGCTTTAAGGAGTCTTAAAGCACATTTTGTGTTTAAGCTTGTTTTTGAGCTTGGTTTTCTTTGCTAATTGATTTAACATGTCCATTAGCATGTTAATAAAGTCTTATAATGATATTTGGGTACTAATCAAAGTCACTCCAAGCTTAGAGCACATTTTTGCCTAAATTGCCCTTAAGGCATTTTCTTGTGTTTTCCTTGGTTTAAATTGTCTACCAATCTTTCTAAGGCATATTTTAGCCTTACTACATCATATATTGATGTTTACTTAACATACTTAGGTTTGGGGTATTTCAGGGGTATTTCATTTAGAAAAGTTCCAAGCTTATCATACCATTGCCATAAGGCTTGCTTAAGGCCATACAAAGACTTGTTTAACTTGCAAACTTTATTCCCACCAGAAACAGATAACCCTTGTGGAATTTTCATATAGACTTCTTCCTTCAAATCACCATGAAGGAAGGCGTTATTAACATCCAATTGGTCAATAGTCCATCCCTTTTTAATGGCAGTGATAACTAATGCTCTAATTGTCGTGAGTTTCACAACTGGAGAAAAGGTTTCTTCATAGTCGAAACCATACCTCTGTGTGAAACCTCTAACAACAAGTCGAGCCTTAAATCTCTCAAGACTTCCATCTGCTTTAAGTTTAGTTTTATAGACCCACTTGCATGTGATGGGTCTTTTCCCTTTGGGAAGATCGACTATGGACCAGGTTTCATTGTCTTTGAGAGCTTGAAACTCTTGTTTCATGGCTTCTCTCCACCTAGGATCTTTATTGGCTTGTTCAAAATTGGTGGGTTCTGTCAGATTTTGGGTTTGATCAAGGATTTTTGCTGAACAGAGGGAAAGGGAGAGAGAAGTAATGGTGTTTTTGGGAAGGATATTAGTGAGGCTACTGGTAAGGAGGGAGTTAGGGGATAAGAGATGAGAAGATCTGTCTTGAAGTCTTTGGGTCAAGATTTCTGAAAAAATATCCTCGTTTGGATTTTTAATGGTGTAGACATAATCTTGGAATTTTAGAGGAGGTCTATGAATTCAATTGGATCTCCTGAGATGAGGATTGGTATCAGTCATGAAAGAATCTACATTTTCAATTGGATTTGTAGACTATAAGAGATTTTCCTCTACGTTCTGGTCTGTTTCAGGAGACTGTAAGATATTTTCCTCTAAGTTTTGATCTGTTTCAAGAGTATGTAGAGTATCTTGATGGATTTCATTTTCACTAGTAGGGTTGTTTTCTTTACTGTTACAAGTAACAGATTAGTTTTGTTTATTTCCTGATCTGTCCTCTTCTAGATTGTGGAGTTTCTTGGAAGGGACAGCAATCTGATCTAAAGGCAATTCATAGAAGGTTTATGTGGTATTTGGAAAAAGATCAGTGATATCATCTTGCTGAGTTTGGACAGTTCTGTCATGCCAAACTTCCTGCCATTCTTTGTTCTGTAAAGGAAGGATATGTTCGAAGAAAATAACATCCCTACTATGTTTGACTTCATTAGTTTCTATATTGAGAACAAAGTAGCCTTTGGAATTCTTGCTGTTACCTAAGTAAACACAAGCTGAAGAGCGAGGGTCAAGTTTGCCTCTATTAGGAAGAATGTTGGTGACAAAACATAGACATCCAAAATTCTTGATGGAACTATAATTAGGAGGAGAGTTATATAGCTTCTCAAAAGGAGTAAGGTGATTGATAGCCTTTGAAGGAGTTCTATTTAAGATGAAGGCTGCGTGATCTAAAGCAAAACCCCAAAATTCTGGTCTTAAACCAGACTGAAACATGAAGGCTCTAGTTATATTCATCAGATGCCCTTGTTTTCTCTCAACCACCCCATTTTGCTGGGGTGTGTGAGGGCATGTTTTCTGATGCATAATTCCTTTTCTCTTTAGAAATTCAACCCCTTCAAGAGAGCTTCCAAGCTCTTTGGCATTATCAGATCTTTAGATTTTAACTTTGTTTTCAAATTGAGTTTCTATGAGCTGGATAAAATCCTTTATCAAGTTAAAAGCTTCAGATTTGTTTTTGAGAAGTTTCACCCATGTTGCCCTAGTAAAATCATCAACTATTGTCAGAAAGTAACAATATCCCTCTAAGGTTTGTTTCCTCATAGGCCCACAAACATCAATATGGAGCATGTAAAAAAGAATAGTGCTTCTTATTTCATATTTCTTAAAACTGAGCCTTTTGCCCTTTGCTTTGAAACACACGGTACATGGTAAAATCTGTGACTGCCTAGAAGAGAAAGACTTCCCAAAATCCATTTTCAGAAGTTTTCTAGAGGGTATATGTCCTAACTTGCTATGCCATAGGAAAAAATCTCTGTCGGATACATGCACATCACCTTGGGATAGACAAGTTACAGAAGAAGATAGTTTCAATTCAACTAAGAAATTCTTCAAACCCACAGTATCAAGAAAATAAACACCGCAGCGCTGATATCCAATCACATTTTTCAATTTCGTCTTAGAATCCTGCAGAAAACAATGCCTATCTGAGAATATAACCAGCATGCCAAGTTGTTTTGCAAGTTTCTCAACAGATATTAGGTTAAACATGAAACTGGGCACATAAAGAACATTTTCCAAATTAAAACCTTTGCATAATTCAACATTTCCACGACTTTGGACCAAACATGTGTTCCCATCAGGAAGGGTTATATTTCTATTCATGGAAAGATGCACTAAACTATTCATCAGGTCTCTATTACCAGTAACATGTTCAGATGCTCCAGAATCCATGATCCAAACAGAATTCAATTTTATAGAGAGAAAATTATTGGCAATTATTATCTCAGGGCAGTGAGATCTAAAGAGGGTACCGGAAAAACCTCCAAAATTGTTGACTGATTCATCATTGCTGGTGGTGGCCTTTTATTGTAAGTACTTCCCCAGACCTTCGACTTGTTCAGATGTGAAGCCAACGACAGGGGATTGTTTATCTTGAGTGGGGCTCTTCTTCTGATTTTCTTGTTCAAGAACGGAGCTAGCTATGTGTTGTTGGGGTCGATTTTGAGATCCTTCTTCGGGAAAACCGACGATCCACCAACACTCCGATCGAGTGTGCCCAAGTTTTGTGCAGTTTGTGCACTTTGGTGTGGTCTTTTTCCCAAAATTGTTGGCTCCAGAGGCTATCTTAGCGTTGAATTTCTTCCCGCTTGTTTTCTTTACCGTACTGTTGTAGGGTTTCTGTGCTAGAGTGAGGGTGTTATCGGAGACATGTTCATCATTCTCCCCCATACTTATTCCCGTTTCATCTTGTGCGAGAATAGAGTATGCTTCTTCGAGGTCGGGAAGGGGATTCATTAGCAAGATAACACGTTTGGGTTGTTTAAATTCCTCGTTTAGGCCATCCAAGAACTTCATTAATCTGTCTTGTTCCTCGCGAGCCCGAATTTCTTGTGCTGCTCCGCACGAACACTTTAGGGTTTTCCTGGTAGCTCCTAATCGATTCCAGAGACGCTTCAATTTGGTATAATACGTAGTAATAGTGTCGCCTTGTTGACAAATCTGGCCTATTTGTTTTTGAATGGTGTATATCTCTGGACCATTAACCAGTTCGAAGCGTTTGCACAAATCCTGCCACATCTGTTGAGCTGTGTCGCAGTAGACAATGCTCTCGCTTATTTGTTTATCTAGGGAGTTCAAGATCCAAGACATTACCATATTATTGCTTCTCTCCCACATAAGGTACCTCTCCAATGATTTCTCCGGCTCCCTTATTTGCCCATTGACGAAGCCGAACTTATTTTTGGCTTTAAGGGCTATCGTGGCGGCTTTCTTCCACTGATCAAACCCTAGATTTCCTTTGAATCTTATCCCAAAACTGTGTGTCGTTTGATCTAAGGGATGAAGATACAAAAGGTCGTTAAGATCTTGAAGTAGAGCAAGCGATTTGGGATCTTGAGCTTCCGATTGATTTTCGACACTCGCGCTCTCATTTTCTTCTTCATCTTCTTGATCTTCTGGATTGTTTTCGTTTGCCATGATTGCGGAAATGCTACTCAAATTGGTAGCTCTGATACCATGTCAAATTGAGCTATGCCGATGAAGAGAACAGAGGCAGAGTGAAGAAGAAGAAAGACGAGTATTATTGAGAGAAGAAAGTATTACAGAGATTGACCTAACTCTCTAGAGAGGAAGAGAGAGTTGGAATCTGTACAGTAAGTGTATCATGATACCGAGTGGGAGAGGGGCGAGCTTATATACTACAGAACCTATATTATACAATGTAATACAGATGTGATATAATACATATATGCTCTAATAACAGTTGGCACAAGAAAATGACCCGAAGTCGTTTATGTCAGCTTATCGAGGTTCAACTGCTCGTCTCATTGACTTAATCCAGGGATTGAAGAGTGATCCTATGAGGTTACTTAAGGAACAAGCTCTAGAAAAGGATGGGTTGGTAGTCCTGCGGGAAACCATTGTAAATTAAGTATACAAAAATAATGTTTGATTGTAGTTAAAAAAGGCTAGATTTGGTGGTCCTATGAGAAAGCTTTACAAATTAAGTATATAGATATAAAGTGTTTGAATGTAGTTATATAAATTTTATGAATGTTGGTTCCGGTGAAAGAAGAGACATCAGATGTAATGATTGATGCGAGTATCTGATTATAAGAACCACCGAAATAAAACCAACTAAAGAAAACAAACTAGCCTATTTTGGTGGTTCCATTTAACAACAGTCAAAACTGATGTTTCATTTTATTAAACAAAAATACTAGAAAAAATCAATTGCAGCGGTTTCAGTTAACCATTGATACAGGTCCTTGAAATTTTAAAAAATATCTATTTCTAGGAGTGTTAATTGGAACCCTGGAGAGGTGCCCAGATATTGTAACATTGTCATATTGAATTGTGCTTTTTTTTCGAAGCGTTAATTTTTTTCCTTTTCCATCATTTTGAGAACAGTTTCCGCTTTGTTATTTGTTAGTGAAGAAAGAACAAACACAGCTCTAGGTGCCTAGTATAAACTATGAACCTATCCTCGTTTGTTCGACAAGTAACGTTGACATATTTGGATTGGATTTCATCCCTAAAGTGTAAATAAACTGAGAAATGACTCTAGGCACAACTCCTTATCCGACATGTCATCCACCTCAAAATGAAGCTAGGCTCCGTTTTAAATGCATCTTAGAAGTGGAGCCCACCTAGATTAATGGAAGCTACCAAGCTTTTGATAGAAGAGATGATTTAATCTGGAGTATCCAATTTGTGGAACGTGAGAAAAGTAATCTTCTACTCCTATAAGAAGCTGCTCTGAGAATGGAATCTTTAGAATATCTCATATAATCTGTTGAAGGAGATTTGCTTTTTGGTATAAGTTAGATCTACTGTGAAACATGAACACTTTCCCCTGTTTTAATCAAATCTCAGATCCTATCGATTCCTTGCACATATTTTGTATGACCCGAGCAACGGATAATTATTACAAATGATAATACTGGAATTAAATCATCCAAAATACCTGCATAACATGCGCGAAGATCGGTTTCATGATTCATGAATGATTAAATCGTACGGCCACCTGCTCTAAACCAACTATCGTTGACTTACTTAAACAAATAGATTTCGCGAACGTGAATTCTATGCCACGGGACATCCGCACCCTACACCGTACACTCCAGGGATTTGGCAGCCTAGTTAGCTGTTGACTGGACTGTTTTGCTGACTGAGTTGTTTTTTTACTATATTAACTTTAAATGGTTGTAACTTTTGATATATAAGTCCAAAATCAAAAAATATTATATCATTATTCATCTAAATTCAAGCTCTTCAAAACAAGACTAGTCATGAATATATTTTGATAACTTAAAAAAAATTATTTTTACATTTATACGATGATACACTAAAATCATAATATGATTCATTAATTTTGTATTATGATTCATTAAAATTGATATTATGATTCATTAAGTAATAAGTGGTGAATTAGATTACAAACTTCGGAACCAATAAAAAATCATTATTATTTTGCAGTCTATTATTATTATTGTATGGTGAATTTTAGACCTTATATGATGAATAATGTATTTTTCATACATACCAAATATTGTTTTGTGCTATATTTTGATTGCAACATTTATTTTTATATGTTTACAATGATACACTAAAATGAAGATATGATTCACTAATTTTGATATTATGATTCATTAAAATTGATATTATGATTCATTAACTAATAAGTGGTGAATTAGATAATAAAATTCGGAACAAATAAAAATCATTATTGTTTTGTAGTGTACTATTATTGTTGTATGATGTATTTTAAACCTTATATTATGAATCACGTATTTTTCATACATACCAAATATTATTTTGTGTTGTATTATTGTGTAAAAGTTTTTATTCTTATATGTTTGCGATGATACACTAAAATGAAGATATGATTCATTAATTTTGATATTATGAGTCATTAAAATTGATATTATGATTCAATAACTAATAAGTGGTGAATTAGATAACAAACTTATTGATATTATGATTCAATAACTAAGAAGTGGTGAATTAGATAACAAACTTCGGAACCAATAAAAATCATTATTGTTTTATAGTGCATTATTGTTGTTGTATGGTGTATTTTAAATCTCATATGGCGAATCACGTATTTTTCATACATACCAAATATTATTTTGTGTTGTATTATTGTGTAAAAATGTTTATTCTTATATGTTTGCGATGATACACTAAAATGAAGATATGATTCATTAATTTTGATATTATGATTCATTAAAAGTGATATTATGATACACTAAAATAATGTTATGAATCATAAGTCTCATTGATATATATGGATATATATAAATATATATATATATATAAAATTAATTAATATAAATTTTTAAAATTCTCAAAACATATCCATGTTTGATCTTGTTTTGAAGAGCTTGAATTTAGATGAACAATGGTATAATTTTTTTACATTTTAGACTTATATTTTAAAAGATATAATAATTTAAAGTTAATATAATAAAAAACAGCCCAATCAGCTGCTGACTGGGTTGTTGATTGGTAGCCAACTCAGACAGCCGCACACAAAATGGACGCGGCCGGTCTGCACCATCGCCCGTCTTTTTCGCGAATATGGTTTTCTTCGTACCAAATCCAGGGGCAGACCGGGGTTCCGGTGGGGCCCAGACCCTATAGCTTTTTTGACAATAAAAAAGATATTTTTTAAAATATAGTTTTAATAACATAAAATTGAGTAAAATACTGAAAGTTGATAATAATTTAGTAATAAAAACATGTTCCTACATGTAAGGTTGTTATACTTAATAAATTTATAACCACACATTTATATTTAATATATGTTACTGTCAAAAAAAATTGGACCCCATTAGATTTAGCTTCTGGGTCCGCCACTGACCAAATCTAAGGGTAACAACTAGAGAATAAACGAGTGTGAATTCTAATATCAACTGCTACAACTTTGCACTAGTACAGTAAGTTGTCTATAAAGTATAAACAAATATATGAAGAAGTTATTAGGAATCAACAAAAGATAAAAATGATTTTCAAAAAAAAAAGATAAAAATGGGCCTCCCTTTGCACGTGAACCAACCTGTCCTTAATGGTTTTGAGCTGCGAAATATGAGCATCCCGATGCTTACTAGTTTAATCTCTAGTTCTGTTGTTAACCTCGTTAATTATTTTAAATATTTGGGAAAATTCACGAGATACTCCTGTTTTCTTTCGTAATTCATAATATACCCCTGTGATTTTAGTAATTCACTTTAAACATGTTTAAATGTTGTCCAAAATTGATAAAACTTTACATGGACGATGCTAAAGTGTTATATTTTGGTCCAATATTAAATTTGAAGTTTTTTAAGCTCACATGTGACCTGTGGGACCCAATGAATTCATTGGGTCCCACAGGTCACATGTGAGCTTAAATAGCTTCAAATTTGATATTGGACTAAAATATAACACTTTAGCATCGTCCATGTAAAGTTTCATCAATTTTGGACAATATTTAAACATGTTTAGAGTTGAATTACTAAAATCAGAAGGGTATATTATGAATTACGAAAGAAAACAGGGATATATCATAAATTTTCCCTAAATATTTCCACATTCTTCGGGTCTCGACATCCCACTAACTACCAGCTAAGCTGTCTTACACTCCAAATCTTATTAGTCGTTGCTTCTCAGCAATTAGTTAATGATTTCCGGTCTACTTGCTTATTAATTCTCTCCTCCCTCTCACTTTCTCTTCATATTTCCAATTCCATTTCGATAATATGTTATTTATAATTTTTGGAGGATAATTTCATTTGCTTATCTAATCAGAGAACGTGATGTTTCACCTCATAATACTATATTCTCAACTGATAGTGGGCCCGACCAGATGTATTTATTTGTGTACTTTTTTATGACCCAATCAGGAACCCATAATTCTTCTATATTGTGTAAAGGCTCATCTCGTTATCTCACTGCCATCCCCCCAAATCCATGTAGGGGAGTGACATGTGTTATGGTACTGATCTAAGATCCTAGCTTACACTTCTTTTTACGTCTACTTTGTTTCGAGTTCCCCTAGATTTTCATGCATGTGAGTTTTGGTGCTCATCTTTTATGACCGGAGTTTGAATCTAAGGTGATTTTGCTTCTTGGCATTCTCTAGGCATCTTTTCAAAGATTTTTGGAGGCACTTGGCATCCTCTAGATACATTTTGGTGCTCTCTTTAAGCTATCATTTGCCAGGTCATGGACATGCCCTTGTGTTTTGCTCGGATATATATCTTCAAATATTGGCTTCCCTGTTCTCCGAGTGATCTTATTCTTTTCTTTGGATCCCTCTCCACACGTCAGTTCTACATGTTCTTTCTCTCCATAGTTAAATGATAGATCAACTTCCGGTAACTAATAAAATTCTTTTTTTTTTATCCATTTCGTGTCCCACAAGTTTCTATCTTTTTTAGTTCAATAAAGCGAGGGAAAAGAACTTCCCTCTCATTGCAGTCCCATTCGTAAAACTTTTGTTATTTCCTTTCTCCGGAGTGAAGCTTCCTCCTTTCTCGTTTTAGGAAAATTTTCGCCGAAATACTATATGTCAAAAAAAATTACTTGCGGTGGCTTTTTTTCAAAAAAATTACGCGGATGTGCCAAAACGGGTCATATAAACCGCATCACCCTAATGCTGCTTACTGTAAACCACATTGAGTTAATCCATTTACCGGAAAAATTTGTCATAAACCGCATTGGACAAACGCCTCTTTGTTGATAACCGCACTAGAGCGGTGCGGTTTATTTGCACACAACGTCGATCCGCAACTCGCCTGACGGGCCAATCCTGGGCGTCCATTTGGGGAGATCGCGCCCGTCGATTTACGTTGGAAGGCCGCGAGTTTCGGCTGTGCTTTCTCCGCCCCCATGTCACATAAACCGCACCACTGCAGTGCCGTTATCAACATCCGAAAAAAATTCTATAAAAACGCATCCACCGGATGCATCCCCTCCTCACAACCACAATTGCCTCCATCCTCACCCACTCTCCCTACGGAATTGCAAAGGTAAGTTTCAGTTTTTTCAATTTCAATTAGTTATTTTTGTTTTTAATAACTTGTTCTAATATTTAGCTTCTAGCATATTTGTTTAGTGATATTAATTGATGTTTTTTTTGTAATTAATTTTAATGTGTAGGAATCTTTGTAATTGCTCTTCTAATCCCATCCAAAATCTTTGAGGTTAGTATGTTGCTCTCTAATTTTAATTACTCATTTTTATACTAGATACTTGTAATGTTGGTATTTTTAGTTGTTTAATTAGTATTTAAATTCGTAATTAATTAATGCATTAATTTTATTACTTGTTTTTAACTTAAAATGGTGCATAAATTAGTCAAATAATTAGGTTGGTTTTTTTATGTTATTAGAGGGAATTAATCTTGCTAGTTTTAGTTATTTATTTAGTATTTAAATTCGTATTTAATTAATGCATTAATTTTATAATTTGTTTTTAACTTAAAATGGTGCATAAATTAGTCAAATAATTAGGTTGGTATTTTTATGTTATTAGAGAAAATTAAACTTGGTAGTTTTAGATGTTTATTTAATATTTAAATTCGTAATTAATTAATGCATTAATTTTATGACTTGTTTTTAACTTAAAATGGTGCATAAATTAGTCAAATAATTAGGTTGGTATTTTTATGTTATTAGAGGGAATTAATCTAGGTAGTTTTAGTTGTTTATATAGTATTTAAATTCGTAATTAATTAATGCATTAATTTTATGACTTGTTTTTAACTTAAAATGGTGCATAAATTAGTCAAATAATTAGGTTGGTATTTTTATGTTATTAGAGGGAATTAATCTTGGTAGTTTTAGTTGTTTATTTAGTATTTAAATTCGTAATTAATTAATGCATTAATTTTATAACTTGTTTTTAAATTTAAATGATGCATAAATTAGTCAAATAATTAGATAGGTGTTATTATGTTGTTGGAGAAAATTAATCTTGGTAGTTTTAGATGTTTATTTAGTATTTGAATTCGTAATTAATTAATGCATTAATTTTATAACTTGTTTTTAACTTAAAATGGTGCATAAATTAGTCAAATAATTAGGTTGGTATTTTTATGTTATAGGAGAGAATTAATCTTGGTAGTTTTAGCTATTTATTGAGTATTTAAATTCGTAATTAATTAATACATTAATTTTACAACTTGAGTTTAACTTAAAATGGTGCATAAATTAGTAAAATAATTAAGTAGGTATTATTATGTTGTTGGGGAGAATTAATCTAGGTAGTTTTAGTTGTTTATATAGTATTTAAATTCGTAATTAATTAATGCATTAATTTTATAACTTGTTTTTAAATTTAAATGGTGCATAAATTAGTCAAATAATTAGATAGGTGTTATTATGTTGTTGGAGAAAATTAATCTTGGTAGTTTTAGATGTTTATTTAGTATTTAAATTCGTACTTAATTAATGCATTAATTTTATAACTTGTTTTTAACTTAAAATGGTGCATAAATTAGTCAAATAATTAGGTTGGTATTTTTATGTTATTAGAGAAAATTAATCTTGGTAGTTTTAGATTTTTATTTAGTATTTAAATTCGTAATTAATTAATGCATTAATTTTATGACTTGTTTTTAACTTAAAATGGTGCATAAATTAGTCAAATAATTAGGTTGGTATTTTTATGTTATTGGAAAAGTTTTTAAAAATGGTGTAAGTTGTTTTTCGTTCCAAAAAATGTATACTTTTGCTTAAAAAATATTTGATAAGTGTGTGTTGTTTATTGTCTACTGAATTGAAATATGTGCTTGTGCAGATGGCATTCCAGGGAGAAGTTGCTGGTGTGGGGCCAGATGATGCAACTTTGTTCACATACCAGACTACCCACATATCTGCAGCACTTGTATACTTTTGCTTAAAAAATATTTAATAAGTGTGTGTTGTTTATTGTCTACTGAATTGAAATATGTGCTTGTGCAGATGGCATTCCAAAGAGAAGTTGCTGGTGTGGGGCCAGATGATGCAACTTTGTTCACATACCAGACTACCCACATATCTGCAGCACTTTTTTCAGATAACCCAGTAAGTAAAGAGCACATGAAACCTCACCGTAATACGTTTTATGTTTTTAACTGAAGTTATGAACATCATTTATTTTATTGCTGTGCAACCTAGGTCATGAGAAATAGAAAATACACCGAAAGGAAACTACGTTCTAGGAATGTTGATGTGGACCCTCCACATTTGGCTTTGCATAGTTACATCCGAGATGCAGGTTTTATTGGAGCATCCTTTTTAGAAGTTAAAGCAGATAATTCAATAGTTAGTGCATTAGTTGAGAGATGGAGGCCTGAAACTCACACCTTCATGCTACCATTTGGTGAGGCAACCATTACTTTGGAGGATGTCCATCGTTTGCTTGGGCTGAGAGTTGATGGGGATGTGGTGATTGCACCGATGAACCTTCCTGTGACTGATTTATGTTTCGAACTGCTGGGGAAGAAACCAGAGGAGAGCGCAATCAGGGGTCACAAGATCTCCTTGTCATGGTTGGAAAAGAATTTTGAAGTGCCTAAAAAGTTTTATGATAGCTTCTTCAGAGAGCCAGATGTGGTGCATCAGCGGTACGCCCGTGCATTCCTTATGAGGCTAATAGGTGGAGTGTTGATACCTACCCAGGACAGTCGCATGATGGACTGTGGATACCTGGAGTTATTGAGAGACTTTGACGAAGCAGGTCAATTAAGCTGGGGTTCTGCAGTGTTGGCACACACGTACCGTGGTCTGTGCAATGCTACCCAGTTCGACACTCCTTACATCGTTGGGGCGACGAAATTAATCACACTATGGGCGTATTCTCGAATTCCCACATTCTTTCCAGAGCGCATTAAGGGGCTTTCTGATGCACAGATATATGGGGAAAGGTAAGGCTTGTTGTCAGCTAATTTTACTTATACATTTCATTTATGTGCATGCTCAATTTTCTTTAACATGTGCAGGTGGGACAGTCCACATGTTCCCCAGGTTTTCTTACGAGATGCTCGTAACTACTTGATTCGATTCCAGTCCCACCCACAAACGAACAGTATATTTGCATTCAAAATTGAACTGTATTCCTTATGTCATCACTTCTTAATTAATTTCAAAACTTATTATGGCAGTGGGTCTGGAGCCATATGATGACACTTCTGTGGACGAGGGTGCCATGGTTGTTCCTTTAATTTTGAATAACATCATAGAGGGTCATCAGCCGGACCGGGTTATGAGACAATTCGGTCGTGATCAACCGATACCTGCAGCACCACTAGACTGTGACCGGCTACATAGCCAAAAGCGCACAGGTAGAGTTGAAGCAATTGGTATGCCATTAATGCGGTATACATAGAGTTATGGAATGACCGGGAACATAGGCGTAATACTTGGAAGGATTTCCTCCTGCTGTTCAACTGACTACACGGTCGGAGTACATGATATGGTACCAACAAAATAGCTTAAGATGGTATACTCAAGAAGCACGTTGACAGTCCATATTGGTATGCATTTACAATATACATTACTGTTTTTGGTATTATATAGGTGTGCAGTACAATGCTTACGTATTTACCTTACAACTTTGTATGTTTCTGCCACAGGCTGATGGATTAGACCAGCTGCAACATTATGGACATGATGCTGATGTAGGACCTTATGCCGAATATCTCTCCCAGCAATCAGGGACAATGTATCACCAACGGTATAGACTGTCCAGCCTCAAGTTGATCATCATGCACCCCCGCGTTCAATGTCTACCAACCACCCTTCTCATTGAATGACAACCCCAGCAGAAGGTCTACACGTCGACGACCAAAGAGTGAGTTACGCCGACCGCCACAGGCTGAACCTGAGATTGAGGCTGCTCCCATTATCTTTCAATCTAGCTGGACATATCCTCCTCAACCTTCTTATCCGGTTAGCCAGCAAGATGCCCAGTATGATTATGATCCATGGTATCGTGCCCCTCCAACTGAGCAGTCAAGTATGTGGGGATCATCATTCGGCGGCGGTCAGCAACAAGGTCAGTGGGGTTATCAGACCAGCACACACGATTACTCAGTTGGCCAGACATCCACCCAAGGTGGATGGGGAGGTGAAGTGGGCACCCTGGATCAATATGGTGGTAAAACAAGTACCCAAGACCAGTGGGATCAACAGGGTGGTTCAAGTCAGTGGGATCTTCAGATTGGTGGTCAGCCGACTCAGACGAGTCAGTGTGGGTAGTTCAAATCCACAAGCTAGCTGGGATCAACCACAGTGGAGTTCTTATTCAAGTTCGTACGTTGATCCCACACCACCATCCATCACACCATACGGTGAAGGGTCTTCAAGAGGGGTAGCTTCAAATGTACCGACTACGCAAGCTGAAAGGTCGGCACACATGAGTGCTAATTTTGCAAATCTTAATGTGTTTGATGATGAAGATGAAGACGATGCACTTCGGACTTCCATGGACGCATATGTTCAGTCCAACCCAGTTACTCCTCCACCACAGACTTCCACGTTTGACATGACTTTGAGGGGACCAAACTCAATGAACCCTCCACAGCGTTATACACCGAGTGAGTACGAACAACCAAGGAGAGGAGGTGCAGGTGGAAGAGGACGAAGGGGTAGAAGAGATAGAGGCGGTGATGCTTGATACTCCTATGCATTGTTATTTTTATGTACTCGTTTCATGCTTGTTATGGATATTGGAATTTTTATTCAGATGTTATGTAACGAATATTGCTATGTCTCGTTATTAATCTTCCATGTTACGTAGTGCAGTTTTTTAATATGCATTTTTCACGTTTGTTAGGGACTTTGACTATTTTTTTGAATACGTAGCAGCTGTCCGTTGGCCATCATTTTTTGCCACAATGAAGTTTGTAGGTAGTACTACATTCATACAAAATTTGGAACACAACGTGAATCGTTTGATAGTCCTAACTGTAAGCGCAAAGTAGCACCGTAGTGCAGTTTTTTAATATGCATTTTTCACGTTTGTTAGGGACTTTGACTATTTTTTTGAATACGTAGCAGCTGTCCGTTGGCCACCATTTTTTGCCACAATGAAGTGTGTAGGTAGTACTACATTCATACAAAATTTGGAACACAACGTGAATCGTTTGATAGTCCTAACTGTAAGCGCAAAGTAGCACCGTAGTGCAGTTTTTTAATATGCATTTTCACGTTTGTTAGGGACTTTGACTATTTTTTTGAATACGTAGCAGCTGTCCGTTGGCCACCATTTTTTAACTAGCCGTTGAACTAGCCGTTGAGTTAGTCTTTTAACTAGCCGTTTAAGTAGCTGTTGAACTAGCCGTTGAGTTAACCCTTTAACTAGCCGTTGAACTAGCCGTTGAGTTAGCCGTTTAACTAGCCATTTAAGTAGCCGTTCAACTATCCATTATAGTAACCGTTACTCTAGCATTATAAAACAGGGTTTTGGTTACCACCCCATTCATCACACACAAAGTTATACAAAATCTTTGTATTTCGGTAGTGAATTGATCATATCTTACCACAAACTGTCGAACAGGAATCAAATGGAGTTTCCTTTCTGTTTGCACGTTAACTATGCAGCTACTTTCGGTCGTCATGGTGCGCAGTTTGATCGAAGGATGGGGCACAGATGCATAGAAGTAAATATGCCGTATCCTAATAATCTACGTGATCTACATCGACGAGTCATCCGTGCTCTGCAGTCAACCCTAGGCAGAATACAGATAGCAACAATGGTGTATCTGGGCTTGGAGGGCGACTACGAGTGGAATTTTATACACGTACGCAATGATGCATCTGTTCAACGAATGATGGAAAACTACATGGAGTACAATGATTTCATGGCACATATTCCACTACTAGTTATCTACGATCCCATTGAACCCGACGACGATGATTTCCAGGTACAAGAGTCAATGTACGAGATGCGGCGTAACATAATAGCACAACAACTTGACAGACAGAGGTCAGGGAACAATTAGGTTTCACGTAATTGTGTAACAACAATTTGAATCCGATGGATTATATTTTATTTCTACAAGAGTATGTGGTGATGCGCTGATCCACGTACAATAGATTCATATTCCCCCTCATCCAATATCTTTACCACTTGTTGAAGCATTAGATGCTTATGTTATTGCAGACAGGCATAGTATCAAGCATCTGTACCATATTTACGAATATAATCCTTATCATATACGAATATAATACATATCTAGGCATAGTATTAAGCATCTGTACCATATTCTAAAGCATCTGTTGTATTTCCTGACCTTCCCCAGTCCAAACCGAAATGGTTTTCATCTATAAATATCTCAATATGGTTCACTTTTCAACACAAACACACAACTGCAATATTGCCCTACGCTGGAGAAATGTTTATTCCTTGCGAGTTATATCTGCATTACATCCCGTGCGTGGATGATGATGGTTTCAACTTTGAACCTACTGAGCACTCAACAACACGCCCACTAACCATATCGCCTTTTCTCAACTTCAACGAATTCAAGTATCTGGTTCAATGTTGCTTAGATTGTGGTCAACAAAGGTTCACCGCCACACTCATTGTATACCGAAGAATGGTTTCTCCTAACCCAACACCCTCTTGGAGTCAGATGGTTATTGCGAATGACGAAGACTATCGTATCATGCTCGACAACTACATGAGGAACCACCGATACATGGGTAAGGTTGAACTTCTTGTGGAGTATGAACCAGAGGTTGACGATTAATCGTGACGGATGAATAAAAAAACAAGACGATTGTTCGCATTATGTGTGATTGTGATGAAGGATAGAATAAAAGTAAGTGATTGTTCGCTTTATGTTTATCTTTATAGTATGTATTATGTTGCTCCTGCTAGTCAGGTTGTGCCTTAAGCAAGCACCCAAAAAAAAGTATGAATAAAAGGTCCTCACGAACGCGTGTTGTTTTTATATAATTGTAACACACATAACATGTGTCTTCTTAAATTTAGGTTCAAACCAGCAGTACATTCATACAGAAGTTTCAAACAAACACTTCCTATTATTAGGACAAAACAAAAGCATGCATCGATAACGTGAAGACTTTGCTCAAAGAGCTAGCACGTATTGAAAAAAACTAAGTTACTTGCTTAAGAAACAAGAAGATTCATTTTCAACTAGTTGTAACCACGGTTCGGACAGTTTCTCCTGGTGTGCCCCGGTTGTAGACAATGACGGCAGCGTCTGCGTTCTGTAGTTGTGTCATCGTTTTCATCCATTTCATTCCGAATGCGTGAATACCTTGGTCGCCCCCGTATAGTTCGTATCGCATCTGGATGTGGAACTACTTTTGAATCTGTATACGGTGGCCAGTTGTGCTCGTTGCCAAGTGGACGAAAAGGTTGACCACCATAAGCTTCAATCATTGTCTCAAGCCTATAAACACGATGCACGTAATTGTCCCACAGTAACCCTGTTCTGCAACATACAGCCATGACATGAGAACATGGGTATTTGAATGCTTGCCACTCACCACATTCACAAGTCATGTCGCTGAAATCGACTTTGTAATTTCCCTTGTTTCTTCTCAAAGCCACAGATCCAAAATCCTCAACCTCGTATATTTGTTGTACTTCATCAAAAACCCTAACATTGTGACTGTTTGATAGTCTTCGATTTTCCTCAATCTTGGTTGTGGCGTAGTCTGTGTACAATGACGCTCCAGCGATGCGTTGACCGTTGTATGTAGCAAGATTATCATTGAAATATGAGACGAGCTTGTGCAATGTGCTATTGACAATAGCACTAATAGGCAGTAGACGAACACTTTTCAGTACACCGTTGATGCACTCGACCAAATTTGTAGTCATGTGGCCCCATCTCCTGCCGTCGTCATATGCTCTTGACCACTTATCAAATGGAAGATCATGGAAGAATCGTTCAATACCAGGGACCTGAGATAGGAGATGATTGTACCTTCTTTGAACGTGATGCCTCCTAAACTCATAAGCTAAAACAACAAGATATATCATTAATAACAGATGTTATGTACAAGTTTGATAATGAAGCATCACAATGTAAACAAGTTCATACATGTGTTAATAAGATACTTCTTCATTTTTTTGTTGTGAAACCTTGTCTGGAAGTTCGATGCAACGTGTCGGATGCAGTAGTAGTGATGAGCCATGGGGGGTTTCCAATATGGATCTGATTCAACGATACTTATGATAGCTGGGGCACGATCCGTAATTATTGACACGTCCGCTCTTTGACCTATCACATGGAGTCGCACCTTGTCGAGAAAGAATTTCCAACTAGCTAAGTCTTCAGACTCAACAATAGCGAACGCAATAGGTATTACTTTATTGTTACCATCTTGCGCCGCCGCTATCAGAAGCTTGCCTTTGAACTTACCGTATAAATGTGTACCATCTATCTGCAACATGGGTTTGAAGTGTCTGAATGCAGAAATACACGGACCGAACGCCCAGAAACACCGTTGGAATTGTTTCACTTGGGTTGTTTGTGTGTCATCCTCGAAAGCCCTGACTGTCTTCAGAGCAACAACGGAACCTGGTATGAAATGTTTGATGGCCATGAATAACCTTGGTAGCTGATTATAAGACTCAACCCAATCTCCATAGATTTTTCCGGTCGCTTCACATCTTGCCAACCATGCTTTTCTGTATGAAATTGTTCTGTTGTACTGTCCACGAATCTGCTCAATGACATCTAGAACACTCATACCTGGGTTACGACTAATATGGGGAAGAAGAGCTTCAGCAATGAAATGGTAGTTCATCTGCCGATGATCTTGTCCATCATCTGCAGGAGCACAACTATGGGTAGTGAGTCTCGTAATTTTCCATTCGCTCTCACCATTCAACAACGCGCCCCTTAAGTAAAATGGACATTCGTCATGTTTAACACATTGGATGACGTATGCTTTCCTTGAGTTTTTGACAACACTGATATCCATATTTTTGCGAATGTGATACTCCTTGACAGCGGTTACTAGACTGTCTTTATCGTCAAACTCTTGGCCTATAACGAACTCTTCTACAGGATTCCAGTTTGGGACACCGCGACGATCCACATCTGATTGCATTGCGTTGATGGCATCCCAGTCCACGTGATGATAAAATGAAGCATCTGGCATATGCTGACTAGTTTCGCCATCTACTTCTGGTCCGTGAAGAAATTCTTCTGGAATGAGTTCAACTTCATCATCTGATGTAACATCTTCATCATCTGCAGGCTCATACTCGCCGTCGTCATCGTCATCGTCATCATCACCATCAATTTCTATATGAATGTCCATGCACTGAGAGATGTCCCAAGAACTCTTATAGTTACAAAGCATTGCCTGAACATCTTCATCAGTTTCTAGTACAAGTGCTGTAAACTGTAAAGGCTCCCTGCTGAACAAATGCCGATATGTCATCCTCGAAACAGAAAATCCAAACTTCAATTGACGGATGGCCTCAGTGACAGAATACTTTAACATTTCGATGGTGAAATCATCAGCTACACGAAGATAAAAGGTTTTGGTATCTTCATTGCCTTTGAAGTAGAGACTTCCATGTACGGTGTACGATAGTTCGGCATTAACAAAAATGGTACAAGGGAATGCCATTCTTTCAAGCAAAATTAAGATGCAGACGAGTAACGTAGTTTTAATCTGCACAAACAAACAATATTTTAAAATTTAAGCAAGAAAAAATAATAAACGATAAACTAAATGCAAAAAAAATAATTATTGAATTGTACGAGCAAGTCTGAACATTTTTTAGCAAACTACAACCCAATTTACAAGATGTAAATATAATAATAAATTTAACAACACAAATGCAGTAAAACTTACAAAATATTAATTACGAATCTAATTAATATATCAACAACTAAAATATTTGAAAAATATGTTTAAAACATTACGAACAACTCTACATATATTGTACCTAACTTATACACCTTTTTTGGTTAACAAGTAGTTATAAATTATTAACACCATCATTTTAAGTTATAAACAAGTTATCAAGTAATGTCATAGTTAATTATGATTTTAAGCATAAGTAATTAGATAACTAATTAAATATACATATATATCAAAACCTAATAAACTAAGACATTTACAATACAAATAAATGAAAAATACAAATTAAAATTAACCATACTAACCTCTTTCTTCTCGGAGCATTACTCATGGTTGAAGGGGATTTTTTTTGGTGTCAATCATTGATGGAATGAGGATGGATGAGTTTGGTTTTTATAAAGACTTTTGGGAGTCGTAAACCGCATCGGGGCGATGCGGTTTATGTGTAACAAGCACGGAACATGAACGGCGGAGATCGCACGAGATGGACGCCCAGGATCTTGCCGACACGCAACTTGGGGGTGGCCCCAGGGTGTCATAAACCGCACCGCTCTAGTGCGGTTATCAACAAAGAGGCGTTTGCCCAATGCGGTTTATGACAAATTTTTCCGGTAAATGGATTAACTCAATGCGGTTTACAGTAAGCAGCATTAGGGTGATGCGGTTTATATGACCCGTTTTGGCACATCCGCGTAATTTTTTTGAAAAAAAGCCACCGCAAGTAATTTTTTTTGACATATAGTATTTCGGCGAAAATTTTCCCTCGTTTTATTGTTAAGAGTCACCTTTGTCAGTGGAAGTTGCAAAGTCTCCACGTGTAACTTAACTGTTACCTTTTCCAATAGTAACTTTCTTCAAGTTTTTAAGTTCCTTGTTTTCTTGCTGCTTCCATCGTTGTTTTCTTGTAGCTTCTTTGCTCTCCACATTCTTCATATCACGCTAGCATTATCTCCTTGCTTTCGAACATTCTCTCTTTATACCCTTGTCTCCCCACTGCTTGTCCTCTGTAATATGGGTCCAAAGTCTCACTATTGAAGAGTTGTTGTTTACCCACGGAAATTTACCCATGAGAGAAAAATTGTAGGCATTTAACCACAGGTTACCCATGGAAGAACTGCGGTTAGGAAAGGAAGTTTATCCCAACAAAATACCAACGGATCATTCCGTAGGTAAACGGGTTGGGTAGTCGCGCGGGAAGATGACGCTAAGTGGTGCGGAAAATACCCACGGGCCTTTTCTGTGGTTAAAATGATGACAATAATTACCCACAAACACTTTCCTTAGGTACATTTGCAGGCAAATATTACCTACGAAACTATCTGTAGCTAAACTTGAGGTAACAATTACCCACGAGACACTCCCGTAGGTTTATTTGAGGCAACTATTACCCACACGTGGATCCACCCGTAGGTAAACTTGGAGTCAACGGTTACCCATGACTTCATTTCATAAGTGAACCGGGCAATGTAGTTTCCTACGGACTCTCTGTGGGTCATTATTTACATTTTGCCCATCGTTTTATATATGGTTACCTATGGGATATCCCTTTAGCTAACTCTCCGATTTTTTTAACCCCACTTTGTTTTGGTCACGACAATTTGATATGTACAAACAACCCGCGCAGTACAGCTCTCTTGTAATTCTAGACCCCCACCCTTTCTTGTGAATACAAATTATTTTTCCTCTATGGTAGTGTACTAGCTATAACCCTAATTGGATCGACTATTTAGAGAGATTGGTTTTGAAGCAGCCATTGTATCCGACTGGGTTAGTTGCCCATAAATTTGTAATGATCAATCCTCGTAGCACTTTACCTATTACAAATAAATTATTTAAATGTTTTCTACAAAACATGGGACATTTGCTCCAAACTATGATCATCACGGAGCAAGTTCCAGTCACTATCGTTTCCTTCACATGGGTCTCGGTTTTCATTTGAAAGGAAGACATTCCAGAATCTCAGAGTCCCATCTCAAGCTCCAGTCACTATCGTCTGCAGTGAGCAAGTTTCCGAGGGGTGAAAGCGGGAGCTTAAGGTAATGCGGTACTAATTTGTTGTTTGGTGTCCCTATTGCTTTCCTCGATTGCTACCTGACTATGTTTTGATCAAAAATAGCTAGACCCCTAGGTAATTTCTTTTACAATTTTGGCTTGTGTATTTAATCACCACTCTCCCTCGTTCATACTCTAACTGCCCTCCTCGCAGCTGCGTCTCTTCCCAAATATTTGAACCCTGAACCGCTGTTGTGAGCCTCGATTTTAAACCCTATCCTATGTTGATTAAAGTGATTAGGATCTAGTTAGGTTTTAGGTCCACTTATAACCTAAGATCAATAACTATGTCATATAACAATAAATATTAAAACCTAAGCTAGCTCATTGGAACCTTATGAGTCGCCACCTAATTTTAACCTAGATCAAATTAGGAAAGGAGAGTTTAGGTTCGGGGGCTTGGTATACGACTTATTTAGGGTTCAATTGCTTTCATTACCCCTAGAAGTCATTTTTCCTCTACTTAATTTAATTACGGCTTATTACGAGTCGTTTTAACCTAAGTGTGTGCTTCTGTTTTTTTTATTTTTTAATGTTTTTGACAGAAAATTAAGGTGAAATTAGAACTACCTAAACTAGGGTTTCGGAGGCAGAATTGGGTCAAATTTTGATTTTGTCCGTGGCCACAGACTTAATGTCCGAACCCACGGACTTCAGTTAACCTAATTACACAGAAAAGTCAAATTTACACATAAATGAGATTTTGAAAAGTCCGGGGCCACGGACATGTTTTATAAAACCCTAACTTTTGAAAATAAAAATATCTCGCCACCGTCCGTGGGCGTCCGGGCTTACGGACAGAGCATCCGGGACCCCGGACATAGCGTCTGTGGGTGCAGACCGCCCTCGGACGGCGGCGTTTGGGTGGCTCCCAGTGGTGTTTTAAGCTAAAAATTTATGTGCGTGTAGCCTGAAGGATGTACAATACATTAGTGCTTAACAGTTTGCAATTTGAAATCAAATTTAATGCAAAACTTAACAAACAAGTAATTTGGCAGAAGCTTAAAAAACAGCAACTCAGAAGCCATGAAAGGTTATTTTGAACCCAAATTTTGATATAAGACTGATAAAGTCATAGGGAGTTAGGAAAGTGGGATCCCTACCCATTTTACATTCGGATTTACAATGATTCTTCACGTCGGGATTCGTCGAGTGCTCCGTTGATGGCAGATCCGAAAGGTTTTCGATCCAAGCTTCTGGTTGTTGGTTGTTCTTGCTGTTCTTCACGTTTTGGTGCTGTTTTGGTGAAGGTTTGATGATGTATGATGTTGTGGGAGTTGAAAAAGGTGTTTTGGTGTTGATTTTGTGAGATTTCGATGAAATTTCGGGGCTTGGATGTGTAAAAACGTGGAGAGGTTGTGATGGCTGGGTTTCTTGAGGTGTCAGGGTTCTTCAGGTTCTGATTTGATCATGGGATAAGGTTCCTTATATAGATTTCCTTAAAGATAGAAAAATCCAGTAAAAACCGAGATTTACCGACGTTTTAGCTCAAGGGCTTCCAAAAGGAATTTGATTATGAAATTTTACACATGGGTAAAGGATGATATTTTTGATTTTTCTAAATTGGAATCGAATTTTTTGGATATTGGAATATTTTTAAATTCAATTTCTCATCAGATTCAATCAGAAATTGCTAGAAAATTATTGAAAATTCGAAAAATCAAAATTCCAACGCCATTACGCTTTAAATGTCATCCTCTATCATAGGTTAAAATTTCAAAGCATTTTGAATTGATTTGACCCTTATTTGGAGGAGAGAGAAAGCCTATAGGGGGCTTAGGAGCCCTGAAAAATTACGAAAATACTCCTGGAGATGACTAAGCCGTCCCTAGTACTCTGAAATGTGCCGACCAAACTGGGAACCCTCGCTACTAGCCTATTAGTAGAGACCCTCTTCCAGGGGGGTTGAAATTTTGGGTATAACAGATTGCCCCCCATCAACTAGACATTGTAATGGAAATGAAAAGGCTGGTTGATGCTTGAGTGATACCCCAAAATTTTGGATCTTAAAATACCCCACATGCAATTGAAATCTAGTGGGTTTTGTCGAGCTATTCGAAGGCGCTGACTACCTAAAGTGAGGAAAATGATGTCAAGCTATTCTAAGGCATTGATTACCTACACGGTGAAAATGATGTCAAGCTATTCTAAGGCGTTGACTGCCTAAAAAGAATGAGATGATGTCAAGCTATTCTAAGGCATTGACTACCTATAAGGTATGAAATGATGTCAAGCTATTCTAAGGCGTCGACTACCTAAAGGTGATTGAAAATTGGTGTGGGGTCGAGTTCTTCCACTTAGGTGAATTCGTCTACTCGGGTGAGTTCGTCTGCTCGGATGAGTCTTCTACTCGGGTGAGTTCTTCTACTCGGGTGAGTTCTTCTACTCTGGTGAGTTCTTCTACTCAGGTGAGTTCTTCTACTCGGGTGAGTTCTTCTACTTGGGTGAGTTCTTCTACTCGAGTGAGTTCTTCCACTCTAGTGAGTTCCTCTACTCTGGTGAGTTCTTCTACTCGGGTGAGTTCTTCTACTCTGGTGTTCTTCTACTCGGGTGAGTTCTTCTACTCGGGTGAGTTCTTCTTCTCTAGTGAGTTCTTCTTCTCGGGTGAGTTCTTCTACTCTGGTGAGTTCTTCTACTCGGGTGAGTTCTTCTACTCGCGTGAGTTCTTCTACTTGGGTGAGTTCTTCTACTCGGGTGAGTTCTTCTACTCGCGTGAGTTCTTCTACTCGGGTGAGTTCTTCTACTCGGGTGAGTTCTTCTACTCGGGTGAGTTCTTCTACTCGAGTGAGTTCTTCTACTCTAGTGCTGGAAGGTGCAAGACTGTTGAAGTGATGGTCTTATGCAAATGATGAAAACTGATTACTGGAGTGCCAAACATGGCAATGATGATAAGATGTATGCAATCAAAATATATGAAAGATACTCGTTCAAAGCAAGAAACTGTTGGAAAAGGTGTCATACATGGCAATGTTGAGGTGTTATGCAAATGCTGTAAAATACACTAAAGTGTTTGTTGCAAGCTTGTCCGGAACAAGAAACTGTTGAAAAATGTGCCAAACATGGCAATGCTTGAGAAAAACTCTTCTGAAAAAGGAAAGTGAAAAGATCATTTCTTGACTAAGAATTTCATATCTATAATTTATTTCTTAGAAAATGAACATGCCGTGGGTGGAAGTGTGTGGTGTTTGTTGTGGTGCTAAAGGCTCTTGCTGGTGTTCCGGATTTGTGATTGACCTGGGATTGGCTTGTGATTTTTGATGGTGGTTAGGGTTATGACGGGCCTGATGTTTTTGTGGGGGCAATGCTAATAACGGGCTTGAGAGTGTGTGTGTGGTGGTAAGGGCTTATGTGTGCTTGTGGTGGGATGGTGGTGCTCAAGCTCTAGGTTTCAATTGGTGTTGTCATGGCAATTGTTGGTTCAGTATTTTTCTGTAACACCCCGTCCAAAGCCAATCGTGGTTGTCGCAAAACTTTACACTTAATCGAATTCGTCGCAGCGGAAATAACAAGCACTGGGACCTTGCCACGGTTTGATCGTTAGAATATACCGGCCTTATCGATTTACAACACTTATCCAAAATAAACAACCGACCCAAACACCACCAACCAAAATACCACCAACCAACCGAGTTTAAGTATCTAAGTCATAGTCACAAACTTACATCAGTTTCAATATAAACAGACGGGAGCACAAGCGCAACCCGTACTCAAAATAAACAACCCACCCTAAGTCTAACCGCTCCTACTCTCGTGGAGTGTCTTCATGGGCCTCTTACCTGCAAGTGTAAAAACAGCCCCCAAAGGGGGTCAGCACGAATGCTGGTACTTCCTCTCATGGCCCCCAAGCTAACGGGGCTACGACGACTAATTGTCGATAGAATGGAAATTGATTAAGTAACAAGCATGATATGAAGTGCTATAAACAACAATCCACAGATGAACATACATAGTTCACACACAATGAACGACACAAGCGTTCCCTTATCAAGCGGGTTAGTAACCCCCTCCTTAGTCCTGATTTCCTTAACCTCAGTTCCTTATCTTACCTCAGTCTTTACCTTATCTTAATCTCAGTATACAAACCGTTCCTAGAAAGGAAATGGTTGTAGCTTAATCTCAAACCTAGGATCTAGGTGATCCTACCACACCATCTTAATGCCACCTACCTTGGATGGGAGTCCAGTGTAGCTGAGCCGGCAACCGACCCAAGGCAACAAGTCCTAAGACAAGTCCTTAAGCGAAGGGCGGATATGATTCAGATACCGTCCCCCTTTCCTTAGCATGCATGACCGGAGTCAGTCCCGGGTTCCTCACTCAAGTTCTAGTTAGTACAGATCCTACACACCATGTGCTAGTTAAACCTTAACGGGTATTAACCAACAGTTACCAATACTTAACCCATATTCTTAACTCAGTAAGTACCAAACTTAGTTAGTAACAATCTCAAGTCTCGTGGGTTAGGGTAAAGAAAACACATTCACAACAAGAACAAATATAACCGGTTGCATGCTTTATCTTGTCTTAGTCATAGCAATTAAACAGATATCACACAAGCCGAGGGACACCTCGTTAGCAAGCAGGTCACAAGAAAGATTGTACCGTTCACCGTCGCCTGTCGTTTGTTTAACCTTCTTCGGGGTCCCAATTCACAAACCTAAAACATTCATTCATTTTTAGGCCATTAGTTACTTGCACCTTACTCAACTCATTTAGTCCCTAAGAATTCCCATCCAATACCCTCTTAAGTCCTTACCACCTAGCCTTATAAACTTAACTTTAAACATTAAGGTTTATACCTAACTTAACTTAATTCCTTGGGTTCTTAGGTTCCTAATTATTATTACCCCACCAATGGCATACCTTATTACCAATTAACATCTTTAGAATTTAAAATTTCTTTTTTTTTTTGTTTTTGGCTCGACCGATCTTACCGACCGACCTTACCCAAGGTCGGTCCATTCCAGGACGCATTACCGTTTGAAAATTTTACCCCGACCGACCTTACAAGTCCGGTCCCCAAGGTCGGTCCATTCCTGAGAGTTTTCCCCCGTGGGAAATTTAAGCTCGACCGAACTTGTAAGTCCGGTCCCAAGTTCGGTCGATTCCAGAGACCAATTCCCATACAAAATTCTAGGCATGACCGACCTTGCAAGTCCGGTCCCCAAGGTCGGTCCATTCCAGAGACTTAATTCATACACAAAATACAAGCCCGATCGAACTTGTAAGTCCGGTCCCCAAGTTCGGTCGGTTCTAGAAACTCTTTCTGGTAGTGTAAATTGAGCTCGACCGACCTTGCAGGTCCGGTCCCTAAGGTCGGTCGACTCCAGGACCTTGGTTCTAAATTCCCATTTAACTCCAAACTTCACCTCATATATCCTAGTATGTTCTTACCTCATTTGGGCACCTCAAATACACCTTAAGCCTTCCACTAAACACATTAAATCACTCACCAACATCCACCTTAGTCATTATGCATTTTTCCTTGTAATCATGCCAACACTTGTAATATTTTTCACTAGGTTTCTAGGTGGTGGTTCATACCTAATATAACCACTATGCCAAATGCTTCCTCACCACTATAACACCATCTCCCAAGCATTTTCACCATCTAAAACTCCTTTAAGCAACTACTTAAAGTTCCTACACAAGTTTATGACACCTTCATCCAACACATTATTTCTTTTCTACTAGTTTACCAATGTTTGCCTAAGTCCTAGATACGCTAGTACATTCATTTGATTCCTAAATCCTCCATGATCATGTCTAGGTCATTCTAACTCATTATCCACCTTAAACTCACCCTTTTTCATCCAGACAACCTCTAAAACTTCCTAGTACTTCTTTAGTCATGAAATCTCCTTAGAACATCTTAAACACTTGGGTTCTTCACTAAATTTTGCCATGGGTTCTCTAATATATTGTTACACCCAAACACTTGGTTTTTCACCATCAAACAACCAAGATCACTCAAATTCTCATTACAACATCTTAACACACAATTTACACCAAAACTACACCACACCATCTTATAGTGTATAAACTTAAAATGCTTGGCACTTAGGCCCTTAGATGACAATTAATCTTAACCACTGAATTTCCACATATATTTGCCTTTAACCTGCGAATACACACAACACGGCTCCCATTGAAATAAAATGCTTCTTGTAATTCATCTCAACGTTGTTTAACTATCTCTTTTCTCATTGGCTCCTTAGTCACAAGTTCTCAAACACAGTCATTGTTTCCCCTAGGTTATATATAGCCCTTTACTAATGTAAACCTTAAGCTACTCTCATCACATACCTAAATCCCATCCCTTAATGCATTAAACACCTTAAGGTAAGACATTTACCTTGTTTTTTTTCAAGCTTCACAAACTTCCTTCCTTAGGTTTTTCCTTGCTCAATCTCGGTCACCAACCAAGTTCTCCTTGCCAATGTTCTAACCAATATTCAATGACTCCAATGAGTACTAAACAACGCACTAACCTTAAGGAATAAAAACCTAGGTTAAAATGTGTTTTAAGGCATTAAATTGATTGTTTTACCTTGGTTTCTCAAGACAAGCTTGGATATGAAGCAAGAAGGACCTCCTTTATCCTTTGGTGAGTAGAAAACAAGCTAGAACAAGGCATAAACATGGAGTCCCATGAGTACAAATTTTTCGGACAAGGGAAGAAAATGATGGAAACCTAGATTTTCTTACATATTATTTACCTTAAGAGAATGGAGAAGCTAATGGAGTCTCCAAGCTTGAGTTTCCTCCTCTAATGGCGGTTTGACTTGGCACCAAAATGGAGCTCTTGAAGTTTTGAAAAGATAGGAAGAAGGAGCTTGAGCTAACTAAGAAGAATATGTGTTTTGTTTTAGTTTGGAGCTAAAATGAGTGAGCTATGGCCAAAGCAAGGTGGAGCTAGCACGGAGGTTGAGTTTCACATAGAAGAAGAAGAGAGGAGCAGCTCAAAACCGGTGGGAACAAGAGAGAATGAAGAGGTGAGGAGAGAGGTAAGTAAAGGTGAGATATTTATGTTAAAAGCAAATAGTAGTTTTTACTTTATCTTATAATTTCTTTTCTTATTTGCTCATGTGGTGAATCATCACCTTAAAAACCGGCCACCCCCTTTTAATTAAGCTAGTCATGGTCTTGTTTGACCAACTAACTAAACTAAATTGAATAAAAACTAAACTAGGCACTATTTGATTACTATTCACAAACTAGTGCACATAATTGTGAAATTTTTGATTTCCCATTGATTTAGACTTCCTAATGTGATAATAATTATTACACATGTTAATTAAAGAGTAATGATGGACATTTAGCCACTCAAAACCCCTTTCTAAGACAATTTTTCAAAAATGTGCTTTAAGACTCCTTAAAGCACATTTTGTGTTTTAACTTGTTTTCAAGCTTGGTTTTCTTTGGTAATTGGTTTAAAATGACCATTAGATTATTACTAAGGTCTTAGAACAATAATTGGGTGCCCACCCAAGTCTCTCCAAGCTTAGAGCACGTTTTTGCTTAAACTGCTCTTTTGGTGTTTCCGTATGTTCTCTTTGATTAAAAATGTTTCTTAGTATTTCTAAGGCATTATTTAGCCTCCTTATATCTTAGTTTATCACTTAAATACCATATCTAAGTTTGGGGTATTTCAATCTACCCCCCTTAAAAGAACTTTGTCCCCAAAGTTCACATATATGCTTAACCATTCACGGTACTCAATTCTCTTAATCTTAATACCACACCTTACATTCTCATTCACACATTTCAAGACTCAAAGGTCAATCACCAATACAATACATAAGTATCATAGACAACTCAAACTTATTACCAAACAAACGACAAACATGCTCGTTTCCTAACTCAAACGCGAGGAAGCTCTACCCCCCTTAAAAGGGGTACGCCCCGTACCCTATACAAACGATCTAGTCAGTAAACAAAGAAGGGTACTTCACCCTCATCTTATCCTCTAATTCCCACGTGGCCTCTTCGACATCCTGGTTAGACCTGAGAACCTTCACCAGTCACACTGACTTATGGCGAGTGTCCCTAGTCTTACTGTCCAAGATTCTCTGAGGAGTCTCCATGGATCTCATATTCGGTTCTAAAGTCAACCTCTCAGGTTCTAACACATGGGAGGAGTGGTGCATGTATTTCTTTAGCTGTGAAACATGAAAAACATCATGCACTTTACCCAGTTCAGCAGGTAAATTCAACCTGTAAGCAACCGGGCCCACCCGCTCCGTAATCTCATAAGGACCAACAAACTTCGGGCTTAATTTGCCCTTCTGCCCAAATCTGAATGCACCCTTCATCGGTGAAACTCACAGAAATACCCGGTCACCCACTGCGAACTCCAGGTCTCGTCGTCGAACATCATCATACGACTTCTGCCTATCTTGAGTAGCTTTCATGTTCTCCCTGATTTGCTGAACCTCAGCCTTAACTTGCACTAAGTACTCTGGTCCTATAATGACCGTCTCACTCGACTCATCCCAACAGAGCGGTGTACGACATGGTTTACCGTACAACGCTTGAAAAGGTGCCATCTTGATCGAAGTGTGATAGCTGTTGTTGTATGAAAACTCGATCAGATGCAATTTGTCAATCCAACTGCCCTGGAAGTCTAAGGCACATGCCCTCAGCATGTCCTTGAGTGTCTGAATCGTACGCTCAGTCTGACCATCTGTCTGAGGATGGAACGCGGTACTCAACTTCAGCTCTGTACCCAACGCTTCTCTAGTAGCTCTCCAGTACCTCGAAAGGAATCTGGTATCTCTATCTGACACTATGGTCTTTGGTATCCCGTGATGTCTCATGATTTCTCTCTCATACAACTCAGCTAATTTGGTCACCTTCCAAGTATCCTTCATCGGTATGAATCGGGCTACTTTGGTAAGGCGATCCACTACCACCCATATCATGTTGAGACCTCCCCTAGCAGGTGGGAGTCCAACTACAAAGTCCATGGAGATATCATGGAACTTCCACTCCGGAACTGGCATCGACTGTACCATTCCGCCCGGTCGTCGGTGCTCGAATTTCACCTTCTGGCATGTGAGACACCTCAAGACGAACTCGGTAACATCTGTCTTCATCCCTGACCACCAGAAGTACCTCTTCATGTCTTTGTACATCTTAGAGGCTCCCGGATGGATGGAGACTGAAGAACAGTGTGATTCTCTAAGTATATGGTCTTTCAGGTCCGTGTTGCCCCGTGGTATGCATAACCGGCCCTTAAGTCTGATCAGATCATCGTCGTGAAGTCTGAAGTCATATTTCTGACTCTCAAAGGTACCATCTGTCAGCTTCTGTCTGACCTCCCTCATGTACTCATCTGTCCTCTAAGCCTCTCGCACCTCATCAACCAAGCTGGAGAAAGAAACTAGCAAATGAAGTGAGTGTGCTCGACAGCTCAGAGCGTCCGCTACAACATTGGCCTTTCCCTCTTTGTATTGGAGGTCAATGTCATAGTCTTTCAAGAATTCTAACCATCTCCTCTGTCGGAGATTCAACTCCTTCTGATTAAATATGTATCTTAAGCTCTTATGATCGGTGTAGATCGTCACACTAACCCCGTATAAGTAGTGGCGCCATATCTTCAAAGTGAAGACTACAACTCCTAGCTCCAAATCATGTGTGGGGTAGTTCTCCTCATGTTTCTTCAACTGGCTTGAGGCATATGCCACCACCTTGCCATGTTGCATGAGCACGCAACCCAGCCCTCTGCCGGATGCATCACAGTAAACCTCAAAGCCCTCTGTACCGTCTGGAATGATCAGAGCCGGTGCAGTGGTCAGTGAGTCTTTCAAACTCTGAAATGACCTCTCACAGTCAGCCGTCCATAAGAACGGTGCATCATTTTCATCAGACTGGTCATCGGTTTCGCGACCTTGCTGAAATCCCTAACAAACCTCCGGTAATAACCTGCCAGACCGAGAAAGCTCCGGATGTCGGTAACAGTCTTCGGTCTTGGCCAAGTACGCACGGCGTCAATCTTTGCTGGATCCACTGAGATCCCAACATCTGAGATGACATGACCTAGGAAAGAGACCTGGTCAAGCCAAAACTCACACTTGGATAACTTAGCATATAGCTGGTTCTCCCTCAATATTTCCAACACTCTCCTCAAGTGTTCCTCATGCTCAGTCTACGATTTCGAATATATCAAAATATCATCAATAAACACCACAACCGACTTGTCCAGCTGTTCCCGGAACAAGCGGTTCATCAGGTCCATAAACTTCGCCGGTGCGTTCGACAAACCGAACGGCATCACCGTAAACTCATAGTGGCCGTATCATGTCCGGAATGCCGTCTTCTCAATATCTCCCTCCTTAATGGCTATCTGATGATACCCCGATCTAAGATCAATCTTGGAAAACATAGATGCTCCCATCAACTGATCGAACAGATCGTCAATGCAGGGTAGTGGATACTTATTCTTCACTGTCACTGCATTTAGCTCTCTGTAGTCGATGCAGAGGCGGAGACTACCATCCTTCTTCTTCATGAAGAGAACTAGTGCTCCCCATGGTGATACACTTGGTCTAATAAATCCCTTATCCAACAAATCTTTCAACTGTTCCTTTAATTCATTCATTTCTGCCGGAGCCATACGGTATGGTGCCTTGGCTATTGGTCCGGTACCAGGTTGCAGTTCGATGGTGAACTCTACCTCCCGAGTGGGTGGCATGCCGGGCAGTTCCCGTGGAAATAGGTCGGGGAACTCCGACACTACCGGTAAGTCAGGGTCGAACTCGGGGTCTCTCTCTATGTCTTGTACATAGCAGAGGTACACTTCTTCCTTTCTCCTCAGCTCCCTATACATTGCCATGACGGTGATGATCTTAGTCGAAGGCTCTCTGGGCCTCTGGCGGTATGATATTGTTACCCCAGACGGGCTCCTGAGCAGCAATCTATGCTCGGCGTAGAGGATACGACCCTTGTGCCGCTCCAACCAGTTCATCCCGAAGATAACATCAAATCCCAACTCCCTGAACTCAATAAAACTGACTGGAAAGTCTTCCCCCTTAATTCTGACAATGACTCCTCGGTAGTAGCGAGTGCAACGTACCTTCTCCTTAGACGGGAGCATAACCGTGAAGTCGGGTAGCTCATCAGCGTCTAGCCCCAACCTTCTCGCGAAAGATGCCGAGACAAAGGTATGCGAGGCCCCTGAGTCGAAGAGAACTGATGCCTCAATCCCATTAATCGGAAAGGTGCCAGTGAGGATAGTACCGCTGGCGACAGCCTGTGCCTCTGTAAGTATGCTTAGCGCACCTTCCGTACCGAGTCCATGACCTAATTGTGTTCATAAGCTTCATGAGTATTGATGGTATAACAAGAGTCGTAACAATTTATTTGAACAACACTGTTATTTTATTCATAACCATCCTGTTTACAACGTGTGCTTCAATCTTACATCTCATTCTTTATCCCACACTAAAATGTTACATAGCTAATATTGTCTAAAGGTTAGGTTTAACCGTCCTGGTTTCATATGCGTCGCATTAATCACTGTTGACGGTGCTGTATTCAGCTTGATTCTCTTAATCCCATGGAATAACATCCTTGACTCTCCTCCCATAACTAATACATCCCCTGACTTAAGTATTAACTTATTAGCACGGTCCGCACGCTTCTGCTCGCCGTACAAAAATTCAGCGTCATCTCATATGGACCAAGACACTACGGGTATCCCTCGTTCGAGAGACTCTGTTATCTCGTCCTTGTCCTGATGTAGTCCAAGTCGCCCATCTTTCTCGTAGAAGTTTACAATGCAAATGTCTGCTTGTATGTCTGGAATCGGTTCAGCTTCCAACTGCTGAGCGATCTCCATGACTTGTGTAATAACCGGATGGAACTCTTCGGGTATCCCCGGTGGTGAGACTCCATCTTGTATCCTCGTGGTTTGGTAGGTCTTGGCATACGGATTCCAATCCTTGCCTAAGCTCATCATTTTTAATTTCATCCTTGCTCCCCCTGGGTACTCCGGTGTATAAAAACCTCCCGGTCCCACTCCTAGTTGGCTGCATTTCCTGATGATGGCTATTTACGCTTCGGGTGTCAGGTATCCCCTTAATAAAATCATACCTGGGTGGATAACCTGACATTGTTCGGTTGGAAAGTCTATGGTTTCGATGTCGGTGTACTCCAGGTTAGGTGTAGAAGGCATTGGATAGCAGATGTTGAAGCTTCCTAAAGTGGTAGTAGGTTATATCTTACTTAAGTTCTAATCTTATCTCATTCTCACTTAACTCAATTATTCACCAAACATGCATGATATTGCGGTGAGCAGGTAATTTTACTACTAAGTGGTTATAGCGGTACCTGGCCTCGATGAGGGTTCAGGCTCATCATCCCGATCCACCATGTGTAGTGTGGGTCCCGACTTCTGGGTCACCCATGGGTTCTTGTCTGCAGCTTGCTGCACTCTCTTCTGACTATCAGATCAAGCTCCCTGATCAGTCTTGCCCTTGCCCCTCATCTCGGGCCTAAAGGCTCTGCTAGCGGGGTTCCGGAAGCACTCGTAAGCTCGGTGTCCGTATACCCCAAAATAATTGCACTCCACCTTATTCCCCTTGTAATCGAGCCCAGGGTGGTCCTTGTGACACCACCGACAGATGTAGCGTCGCTGGTAGCCACCACTGGCTCCCTTTTCAGTCTCAGATCCTGATCACTCGCAATATTAGTACTCATATCTCAAACGGTTACTAAGTGTCTCTTAACTCACTCAATATCAATCCCTTACCCTTTGGCGCCCTTGAGCGAAGGGGTGTAGCTGCGTATGCGTACGTCAACTTCAATGGCTCCTCTGTAGCCTTCTCCTTTTCCTCCTTCCCCTTTTGGTTCTGATTTTTCTGGGCCTGAGGCTGGTACTTCTATTTCTTGTACCCACCTTGCCCTTGGTTCTCCGTGCTCTTACTGGCACTCTTCCTCTTAGCATTCTCCTCGTCCCTCAGCTGGACGGTTATCTCAACCTTAGCAGCGGCATGATAGCACTCCTGCTTTCCACAGTATTAGTCACTCTTATTTTTCCATAACATAAATCTTACTCATTTACTCACTCATATCTCAACCATTCTCATTACCTGCAAGGTAGTGTAACTCGTTGGCCCCATGCCGTAGCGGAGTCGATGGCTAAGCCCGCCATAGAAGCGGTCCACCAGTATCTGGTCTGAATATCCAAGACCTGGCAGAAGACGAAGCAAGGCGGTGAACTCTGAGTAATACTCGTCCACCGTCATCTTGTCGGTCTGCTTAAGCGCATCCAACTGCAAGTGCTTCTTCGTCTAGACATGGGCGAGGTAGTACTTTGCTCGTAGCAATGCAGTGTACTGCTCCCAACCGAACTCTGGATTGGCCACATGCTCGGCCCTCACCAGCTTCCACCAATCGCCTGCTGCCCCCTTCAGGTAGAACGCAGCTAGATGCACCTTGATCCCAGCAGGGACGTCAAGGGTCTCGAAGGCGGTCTCCAGCTCGGAGATATACGCCTCAAGCATGGCGGGATCGGTCTCCCCCTTAAAATGTGCGAGTCGAAGGTCTGCAAGGCTCTTCACCCAATTCGGTTCCCGGGGTTGTGGCGGTGGAGGTGGTGCACCCACACCAGGCTGATAGCCCATGTGCCCTAATGCGGCAGCTACGATCTCTGCGATCGTCTCCCCTTCCGGTATCTCAGTCTCGTTGCCTCGACCGCGGCCTTGGCCTCTCCTTCCTGACATCTGAACAATCACAACTCACATTAGATTCGTATCCACCACTGTTTTGGTTAACGAATTTATAACGTCCGTAGACGGTAAAGACGATCCACACTTATTAGTGGTCATCTGACTCCACTCACACTAACAGCTCACACCCTTAACCCATCACTTATTTCTTAACTTATATTCTAACTCGGTGGTTACTCATGTCCGGTATTTCTTGATCAGAGCGTAACTACGCTCTGATACCACTTTTTGTAACACCCCGTCCAAAGCTAATCGTGGTTGTCGCAAAACTTTACACTTAATCGAATTCGTCGCAGCGGAAATAACAAGCACCAGGACCTTGCCACGGTCTGATTGTTAGAATATACCGGCCTTATCGATTTACAACACTTATCCAAAATAAACAACCGACCCAAACACCACCAACCAAAATACCACCAACCAACCAAGTTTAAGTATCTAAGGCATAGTCACAAACTTACATCAGTTTCAATATAAACAGACGGGAGCACAAGCGCAACCTGTACTCAAAATAAACAACCCACCCTAAGTCTAACCGCTCCTACTCTCGTGGAGTGTCTTCATGGGCCTCTTACCTGCAAGTGTAAAAACAGCCCCCAAAGGGGATCAGCACGAATGCTGGTACTCCCTCTCATGGCCCCCAAGCTAACGGGGCTACGACAACTAATTGTCGATAGCATGGAAATTGATTAAGTACACAAGCATGATATGAAGTGCTATAAACAACAATCCACAGATGAACATACATAGTTCATACACAATGAACGACACAAGTGTTCCCTTATCCAGCGGGTTAGTAACCCCCTCCTTAGTCCTGATTTCCTTAACCTCAGTTCCTTATCTTACCTCAGTCTTAACCTTATCTTAATCTCAGTATACAAACCGTTCCTAGAAAGGAAATGGTTGTAGCTTAATCTCAAACCTAGGATTTAGGTGATCCTACCGCACCATCTTAATGCCACCTACCTTGGATGGGAGTCCAGTGTAGCTGAGCCGGCAACCGACCCTAGGCAACAAGTCCGAAGACAAGTCCTTAAGCGGAGGGCGGATCTGATTCAGATACCGTCCCCCTTTCCTTAGCATGCATGACCGGAGTCAGTCCCGGGTTCCTCACTCAAGTTCCAGTTAGTACAGATCTTACACACCATGTGCTAGTTAAACCTTAACGGGTATTAACGAACAGTTACCAATACTTAACCCATATTCTTAACTTAGTAAGTACCAAACTTAGTTAGTAACAATCTCAAGTCTCGTGGGTTAGTCTAAAGAAAACACATTCACAACGAGAACAAATATAACCGGTTGCATGCTTTATCTTGTCTTAGTCATAGCAATTAAACAGATAGCACACAAGCCGAGGGACACCTCGTTAGCAAGCAGGTCACAAGAAAGATTGTACCGTTCACCGTCGCCTGTCGTTTGTTTAACCTTCTCCGGGGTCCCAATTCACAAACCTAAAACATTCATTCATTTTGAGGCCATTAGTTACTTGCACCTTACTCAACTTATTTAGTCCCTAAGAATTCCCACCCAATACCCTCTTAAGTCTTTACCACTTAACCTTATAAACTTAACTTTAAACATTAAGGTTTATACCTAACTTAACTTAATTCCTTGGGTTCTTAGGTTACTAATTATTATTACCCTACCAATGGCATACCTTATTACCAATTAACATCTTTAGAATTTAAAATTTCTTTTTTTTTTGTTTTTGGCTCGACCGATCTTACCGACCGACCTTACCCAAGGTCGGTCCATTCCAGGACGCATTACTGCAAACGATAAATTTGATTTATTAAATACTAAGAAATATTCCTAGAAAATAACAAATCAAACGACCGTCGGGTTGCAAATAAATCCCGGTTATTGTAGTAGAGTTTATGGGAACCAGGTATCGAACCGTGGGACTATGTGAAAATTAATCTAGTCTCAGCAAAGGTTATAAATTGAGGGGGAAATTGTTTTGTTTTAAACAATGAATTATAATAAAGACAACAAGAATTTAAATAACAGCTAATAATTAAAATAACAGAATATTAAAAGTGGTTGTGAATATGGAAGAACGGACTCTGGGTTCAGGTTTTACTCGTTTGACTAATTATGCTATTCTACCGGTTTAATTAAGAATAAATTGGCAACATTCCTTTAAAAGTCTTCAGATTTAAATCCTAAATTCTAATGACCTCGTTTACCAGAACATGCAAGGTTTGATATAAACTCAAGCAAAACACATGTAAACGGCTAAGTAAAAAGAAATATATTTTTTTTGCATCTGAAATACTAGATTTATTAAATCAGAATAAATTTTTCCACAGACATAACAATTAATATGACCTATCCATTTATCACGGATCTGATCAAAATAGATTTCATAAGGCAATTCAATAAACTCATGTAATTTATTGAAACGCGAGATAATAACATTAACTGTATCAAATTATAATTAATTTAAACCGGTAAAATAAATTGCATAATTAAAACAAACTAATAATAACCATTCCCCAGAGTATAATATTCTAGCCTGACATATTAAATAAATAGACAGATACAAGAGTAGAAGAAATCATCTGTAGTGGACTCCTGAAGCTGCTCCGTTATTTTGACAGACCGGAATAAAATTTGTGGTAGATGAATAATATATGGAGAATGGATAATTAAGTGGTGATGGAAAATGGTGGGGCGTGAGTATTTTGTAGTGGTCCGGTGATGATTTGTGGAGTTGTGAATGAATTGGAAATGGGTTCGAGTGTGTGGGTACTTGAATGTTGGAAAGTGGAAATGAGAAAGTAAAAAGGGAGTAATGGTGGGGGAGTATGAAATTGTTCTGTGAATTGGTGTGAGTGTATGGATACGTGAGATTGAAATGGGAATTTAAGAAAGGAAAAAGAGAGTGAAGGTGGGGGCGTGAGTGGTCTGGTGGGGAGTGCCGATTGTGAGTCTAAAATTGGAGCAGATGTGGGTTTTTATAGACTGAAAAATGAGGGAGTAGTGAATATAATAATAGGTGGCAGGTGAGTAAATCAAGGGAGATTTGAGTCAGACGACGGCACCGAAAAAATCTCATTTTTCTGCTTCGCGTGCTGGAATTTACAGAAATTGTGTGCGCCTACAAACGCAGACTTCCTTTCCTGTTTGAATTTTTATATTATTTTTTCCTTGTCTTGTCTGCACACACACATACAGCACTTTTGATTTTGATTTTGATTTTTTTTTTTTGCATGTGAACGTTCGCAGACGTTCACAATTCATTTTTTATTTTATTTTTTTCCTTTTGAAAAAGCTTCCTTATTTTTATTATCTTCTAACTGTCCCAGATTCATTTGAGCTCCGATTTGTTCCCGGTTTGCAGCGTTGGAAAGCTTGTGAGGAGAACTTTGCATTTCCACCATCATTTCCTGATTTTATCATATAAATTAGCATCAATTCTTGCCCAAAGTAAGAGTCATGAAAAGCATAGGATAAGTGTGAGAAAGTGTGTAAAAAGTTACACAAAATAAGGATTTAATACCTATAAAACTACATCAATTTCACACTTATCAAATCACCCCACACTTAGCCTTTTGCTTGTCCTCAAGCAAAACTCTCAAACACAAGTCCAAGCCAAGCTAATGAAACTCAGCTCAAAAGGAAGAGCACAGAAGAAGGACACTACTAGTTTCACCAATCAAGTGGGGCAATTTAGTTTATTAAGCACAATTCATTTTTTTTTATAAACAAGAAGTCATTCAAAGCTAACAATAGAGAAACAAAACCATAAGAACCTCGCCTTTAGCAATGAGCCAATCCACCTTTTCATTCTCAAACCTTAGAACGACAAGGGCATGAAGTAAGATCTTATTCCATCATACCTTTCAATGCCACATACTCTTGATCCATGAGAGAATTAAATTTTCATTCAGCTCAGTGATTGCACATTTTTTAAGCGCTTTTAATTTCTTTCACCACAGACTTTTCTCTCCACCCATGTAACGGCTTTGGTCAACTATCCCAGATCACAAGGACCTTAGGTAGCTAGGTGATGAGGCACCCCAAAGACTTAATAACCAAGTGGACGAGGCCCGACTTTGGATCAGAATTAAAATTAAGCATGCTTAGGATCAGCGGAGTACCTTGCCTTGTTCTTTTTCCAACCATTTCAATCCAGACATTCCAAGGCTCAAGGCTAAAAACAGGGTTCAGATGATGAGTATTCTCAATCATTATAGCATTCACAGAACATAGACTTCATTTTAATCAATTAAAACCTAAAAAAATTTAAAAATTTTGCACCCAAGATCAGCTAACCAATTATACTTCCTCTATGGCTTCCTTCCAAGTTGAGCAACACAGCAAGACTTAAACAAATGCAAGAGAATAGAGCTCAAAGGCACACAAAAAGTAAGCGGAAGGAGCTTACCCCACCCCACACTTAGAGTGAAGCAATGTCCTCATTGCTTAGGAAGAATTAACATTGTGCAAGCAATCCAACGGGGAAACAAAATTACACATAACGTTCATAGGGGAGCATATAAAATATTCAAGAGAGGAAAAGGTAAGAATACTCCCCAGAGTCCGTCAGGTGTGCTGCACGGCTCACCCCACACTTGAGTTCTGCTGTAGAATCGCGCAAGATGTGCCTGGAAAGAATATTCTAAACAGCCAGAAGAACTCAAGTTATTGCACCTTGTGCGCGACCGCGCCTTAATATAGATATATAAGAAAAATAGAAAAATCATTTTTTTTACTAAACATATTTAAGCACACATAATTCTTAAAGGAAAATAAGTTCAAGAAATAGGGTAGAGAATTCTTCCTGTAAATTGAAATAAGTGGTGGGTTGCCTCCCACCAAGCTGCTCTGTTTTAGTCTCAGCTAGACCATCAGTCCGATTAGTAGAAAGAGGAAGAGGTGGGAAGGGGTCCCACAACTTCCTAGAACTAAGTTGCGCAGCTTTCGGAACTTATGTTTTAACCGCCATGGGAGAGACTTCTGCTTAGGTGGTGCTGGCTCCGAAACAGGGGTAAAAATGTCGTGCTGTTCCTGGACAAAAGAAACTTCAAACAAGTCATTAAAAACATCAGCAGGAAAAGTATACCTCTTTAGACGGGCCCCGTTGACTTTAAAAGTCTCGCCCTTCTTGTTTTATAATTCAAAGGCACCATATGATGTCACACCCACAATCCGGAAAGGACCAGCCCAGTGAGACTTGAGCTTCCCAGGAAAAAGCTTCAACCTAGAATTGTAGAGTAGAACCAAGTCACCTACTTGGAAATCTCTCTTGAGGATCATCTTGTCATGGATCTTCTTGGTTCGTTCCTTATAGATTTTAGCATTGTGGTAAGCTTGATCCCTAAGCTCTTCTAACTCAGAGAGTTGCAATTTCCTCTTCTCACCAGCATCAGTCATATCAAAATTTAAGGCCTTGATAGCCCAATAAGCCTTGTGCTCAAGTTCCACAGGGATGCAAGCCTTCCCATAAACCAATTTAAAAGGTGACATACCAATGGGAGTTTTATAGGCTGTGCGATAGGCCCAAAGAGCATCATCTAGTTTCAGAGCCCAATCTTTTTGTGAGGCGTTCACTGTCTTTTGGAGGATCCACTTCAACTCCCTATTGGACACTTCTGCTTGTCCATTTGTCTGAGGATGGTAAGCAAGGGCAACTTTGTGGTGTACCCCATACTTTGCCATTAGTGCATCTATGCTTCGGTTGCAGAAGTGTGTGCCTCCATCACTTATTATAGCTCTAGGGACTCCAAAGCGGGTGAAGATGTGCTTCTTTAAGAATTTGACCACCGTCTTGGAATCAGCATGCTGGCAAGGAATTGCTTCAACCCACTTGGACACGTAGTCCACTGCTACTAGAATGTATTGGAAACCCTGAGAAGAGGGAAATGGTCCCATAAAATCTATACCCCAGCAGTCAAACAGTCAACCTCCAAAATGCCCTGCTGAGGCATCTCATGTCGCCTAGAAGTATTGCCCATGCGTTGACAACTGTCACAACTAGCCACAAAGGCTTGGCAATCCTTATGTAGTGTGGGCCAATAAAATCCGGATTTCCAAAACCTTGACTGCCGTCCTATGAGAGCCATGATGACCGCCAGCTTCTTGGGAGTGACAAAACTCTAGAACACTGGGTACTTCATCATCAGGGAGGCACCTGCGAATTAAGCTATCTGCACAAACTCGAAACAAGTGAGGGTCTTCCCAGATATAATGGCGTGAATCAGAAAGGAATTTCTTTTTCTGAGCATATGATAAATCATGAGGAACAATTCCAGAAACAATAAAATTAGCCATATCCGCATACCATGGCTCTTGCACCTTTTTCAAACTGAAGACTGTTTCATCAGGAAAGAATTCGTTTATAGGAATACCGTCATCAGGAGTTACCATCCTAGAGAGATGATCAGCCACGCCATTGAGCTTACCACTCTTGTCTTTCACTTCAATGTCAAATTCTTGTAGAAGAAGAATCCAACGCAGCAGGCGAGGCTTGGCCTCTTTCTTAGTAAACAGATATTTAAGAGCAGAGTGGTCAGTGTGAATAATCACTTTACTTCCCCATAAATATGATCTGAATCTATCTAAGGAGAAGACCACAGCTAGGAGCTCTTTCTCAGTGGTGGTGTAGTTTCTCTGAGCGTCATTAAGAGTTTTACTCGCATAAGCAATAACTCTTAACACCTTATCTTTCTTTTGGCACAGGGCTGCACCTACTGCAAAATCACTAGCGTCACACATAATTTCAAATGGCAATGACCAGTCAGGAGAAACAACAATAGGAGCAACTACCAACTTTTGCTTAATCAAATTGAAAGCGTCCAGACAATTTTCAGAGAAGATAAAAGGGACATCTTTCATAAGCAAATCAGTCAATGGTTTAGCTATTTTAGAGAAGTCTTGAATAACCGTCGATAGAAACCAGCATGCCCAAGAAAAGCTCTTATATCCTTTACACAAGTAGGCGCTGGCAGCTTCTCTATAACTTCTACTTTAGCTCTATCCACCTCAATCCCATTGCCAGACACCTTGTGGCCAAGCACGATCCCATCCTTTACCATGAATTGACATTTCTCCCAGTTTAGAACCAGGTTGGTCTCTTCGCAACGTCCAAGGATACGGTCAAGCTGAGCCAGACAAACATCAAAGTCAGAACCATAGACAGAAAAATCATCCATAAATACCTCTATACTCTGCTCAATGAAGTCTGCAAAGATAGCCTGCATGCAACGCTGGAAAGTGGCAGGGGCATTGCATAATCCAAAGGGCATCCGTTTATATGCAAAGGTACCATATGGACAAGTGAAAGTAGTCTTGTCCTGGTCCTTAGGTGCAATAGGAATTTGAAAGTACCCTGAAAAACCATCTAAAAAGCAATAATATTCCTGCCCAGCCAACCTCTCAAGCATTTGATCAATAAAAGGGAGAGGGAAATGATCTTTCCTGGTAGCACAATTCAAACGCCTATAATCTATGCACATACGCCATCCAGTGATCTTTCTCTGAGGAATAGACTCACCTTTGTTGTTCAGAACAGCTTCAAAACCCCCTTTCTTAGGAACTACCTGTACAGGACTCACCCATGGGCTGTCCGATATGGGGTAAATGATTCCAGCATCTAAAAGCTTCAACACCTCTGTCTTGACAACTTCCTTCATGTTAGGGTTCAGTCGACGCTGGGGCTGTCTGACCTGCTTGTAATTCTCCTCCATATAGATATGATGAGTGCAGAAGGCTGGATCAATCCCTTTGATATCAGCCAAGGTCCATCCAATGGCTCTCTTATGCTTCCTGAGCACCTCTAGCAACCTAGTCTCCTGCCCAGAAGTCAAAGTAGAAGAGACAATGACAGGCAAAGAATTGTTATCAGCAAGAAAAACATATTTGAGATTAGAGGGGAGCTCCTTAAGCTCAAGTACTGGAGGCTGCTCTATAGAAGGAATAGGTCGTTGGATATCTCTATCAAGCTTCTCCAAAGGAGGGCGATAGGCTTGAAAACCTGTCTTTCCTCTCTCGACATGAGCTAGAGTTGTATTAACATCCATATTAAAAGTCTTATTTTCAACGAAGAGACAAGAACATGCTCCAAGGGCTCAAAATCAGAAAAAGGGGAAGAAGGTATAGAGTAAACCTCCTCATCAGCAGAAAGTTCACATACCTCGCCATCCTCATCTAGGAGACTTACCGACCTAACCGAATGAGCTGAGGTGGAGCTGGACTTCATCATCTTTTTCATATCAAATTCAATCTTTTCGTCCCATACCGAAAAACCTCCTCTTTTCTGCTTCGCGTGCTGGAGTCTGCAAAACTACGCCCACCTACAAATCAAGAAGTCTGCTCAGACTTCCTTTCCTTTTTGTTTTTTTTATTATATTTTTTTTGTCGTTGTTGTTGTCTGCGTGCAGACTTCAACAATTTTTTTCTTTTTCAAAACAATCACGCGTACAGATTGATTGATTTTTTTTGAACGTCTGCATGCAGACGTTTACAATTAGTATTTTTTTTTTTTAAGAAATGCTTCCTTATTTTTTGTTATATCTAACTGCTCCAGATTCTTCATTCGAGCTCCGATTTGTTCCCGGTTTACGGCGTTGGAAAGCTCGTGAGGAGAACTATGCATTTCCATCATCATTTCCTGATTTTATCATATAAATTGGCATCAGTTCTTACCCAAAGTAAGAGTCATGAAAAGTATAGGATAAGTGTGAGAAAGTGTGTAAAAAGTTACACAAATAAGGATTTAATACCTATAAAACTACATCAATTTCACACTTATCACGTGCACTACTTGTGGGAGAGAACGCAATGCAGAAGGAGGAATGAAACCTGATGCGGAAGGAGGAGTGGAACCCGAGCGGAAGGAGGAGTGGAACCCGATGCGGAAGGAGGCGTGGAACCCGATGCGGGAGGAGGTGGAACCTTATGCGAAAGGAGTGGAACCCAATGCGAGAAGTGGAACCAATGCGGAAGAAGTGGAACCCAATGCGAATGGAGAGTGGAACCCGATGCGGAAGGAGTGGAACCCGATGCAAGGAGAGTGGAACCCGATGCGGAAGGAGGAATGGAACCCGATGCGAAAGGAGTGGAACCCAATGCGAAGAATGGAACCCATGCGGAAGAAGTGGAACCCATTGCGATTGAGGATGGATGAGGGGTGAGTTTTTTTTTAAAATGTAATTGATTTGATGGTTGAGGGGTGAATAGTTTTTTTTCTTTGTTTTTTTTTTCAGTATTACTACGGAATTTAGGATTGTAATCTCTTGGATTATACAAACATCATCGCTTCTGTATGTTTGAATTCCTTTCCTCTCTCTACTCCCTTTTAAGCCTTCTCTCAAGATGACTATGATCGGGTATTTTAAATTTTTCTCCGGTCCGCGGGCAATTTTTTCCTCCCGTCCCGCCCGAGCCGTTCTATTTATACCTTCATCTGCAGCACCTTCAATCCATCCTTCATCTATCTTCCGTCACCATGGACGATCATAAAGTCGTAGCTCTACATGCTCTTGCTCTTTCCTCTCCTCTTTTTTATTTTGTCGCGTGGTTCTGGTGGTATATGGTCCTCCCAGGTATTGGATTCCTATTGTCGTTGTATCAACTCTCTACATATTCTTTATGATTTACTGCGCTGCTCATCACTACTTGCCCGAGGTTATTCCTCTTCCTCGACCTCTCCATCTGTTTCTTCCCTATCTCATTCTCAGAGTGCTTTATTCCGGTCTAGAGCCCATTTTGATGGGGGACCCGTTAGCTTTGGACCCCCATATGGTCACCATTCCTGCTTACATTGGTATGTTTGGGGCTAACCTTCTGTTGTGGGTTTTGGAGTTTACTTTTACTAATGGTCATCCGGTAACTCCCCTTGGATTCGGAATCCTTACGGGCATGTCTTTTACGATCTACACCAATACTCACACAACCTTTCTACTCAAGATTAGTGGTTTCATAGCAACTTTCACCTTATACGGGTCCTGTGAATCTTTCCACGTGCTGCGTGCACGACTTGTGGGAAGAGAACGCAATGCAGAAGGAGGAATGAAACCCGATGCGGAAGGAGGAGTGGAACCCGAGGCGGAAGGAGGAGTGGAACCCGATGCGGAAGGAGGTGTGGAACCCGATGCGGGAGGAGAGTGGAACCTTATGCGAAAGGAGTGGAACCCAATGCGGAAAGAAGTGGAACCCAATGCGGAAGAAGTGGAACCCATGCGAATGGAGGAGTGGAACCCGATGCGGAAGGAGGAGTGGAACCCGATGCGGAAGGAGGAATGGAACCCGATGCGAAAGGAGTGGAACCCAATGCGGAAGAAGTGGAACCCAATGCGGAAGAAGTGGAACCCATTGCGATTGAGGATGGATGAGGGGGTGAGTTTTTTTTTAAAAAATGTAATTGATTTGATGGTTGAGGGGTGAATAGTTTTTTTTCTTTGTTTTTTTTTCAGTATTACTACGGAATTTAGGATTGTAATCTCTTGGATTATACAAACATCATCGCTTCTGTATGTTTGAATTCCGCTTTCCTCTCTCTACTCCCTTTTAAGCCTTCTCTCAAGATGACTATGATCGGGTATTTTAAATTTTTCCGGTCCCGCGGGCAATTTTTTCCTCCCGTCCCGCCCGAGCCGTTCTATTTATACCTTCATCTGCAGCACCTTCAATCCATCCTTCATCTATCTTCCGTCACCATGGACGATCATAAAGTCGTAGCTCTACATGCTCTTGCTCTTTCCTCTCCTCTTTTTTATTTTGTCGCGTGGTTCTGGGTGGTATATGGTCCTCCCAGGTATTGGATTCCTATTGTCGTTGTATCAACTCTCTACATATTCTTTATGATTTACTGCGCTGCTCATCACTACTTGCCCGAGGTTATTCCTCTTCCTCGACCTCTCCATCTGTTTCTTCCCTATCTCATTCTCAGAGTGCTTTATTCCGGTCTAGAGCCCATTTTGATGGGGGACCCGTTAGCTTTGGACCCCCATATGGTCACCATTCCTGCTTACATTGGTATGTTTGGGGCTAACCTTCTGTTGTGGGTTTTGGAGTTTACTTTTACTAATGGTCATCCGGTAACTCCCCTTGGATTCGGAATCCTTACGGGCATGTCTTTTACGATCTACACCAATACTCACACAACCTTTCTACTCAAGATTAGTGGTTTCATAGCAACTTTCACCTTATACGGGTCCTGTGAATCTTTCCACGTGCTGCGTGCACGACTTGTGGGAAGAGAACGCAATGCAGAAGGAGGAATGAAACCCGATGCGGAAGGAGGAGTGGAACCCGAGGCGGAAGGAGGAGTGGAACCCGATGCGGAAGGAGTGGAACCCGATGCGGGAGGAGAGTGGAACCTTATGCGAAAGGAGTGGAACCCAATGCGGAAGAAGTGGAACCCAATGCGGAAGAAGTGGAACCCATGCGAAGGAGGAGTGGAACCCGATGCGGAAGGAGGAGTGGAACCCGATGCGGAAGGAGGAATGGAACCCGATGCGAAAGGAGTGGAACCCAATGCGGAAGAAGTGGAACCCAATGCGGAAGAAGTGGAACCCATTGCGATTGAGGATGGATGAGGGGTGAGTTTTTTTTTAAAAATGTAATTGATTTGATGGTTGAGGGGTGAATAGTTTTTTTCTTTGTTTTTTTTTCAGTATTACTACGGAATTTAGGATTGTAATCTCTTGGATTATACAAACATCATCGCTTCTGTATGTTTGAATTCCGCTTTCCTCTCTCTACTCCCTTTTAAGCCTTCTCTCAAGATGACTATGATCGGGTATTTTAAATTTTTCTCCTCCCGCGGGCAATTTTTTCCTCCCGTCCCGCCCGAGCCGTTCTATTTACCTTCATCTGCAGCACCTTCAATCCATCCTTCATCTATCTTCCGTCACCATGGACGATCATAAAGTCGTAGCTCTACATGCTCTTGCTCTTTCCTCTCCTCTTTTTTATTTTGTCGCGTGGTTCTGGGTGGTATATGGTCCTCCCAGGTATTGGATTCCTATTGTCGTTGTATCAACTCTCTACATATTCTTTATGATTTACTGCGCTGCTCATCACTACTTGCCCGAGGTTATTCCTCTTCCTCGACCTCTCCATCTGTTTCTTCCCTATCTCATTCTCAGAGTGCTTTATTCCGGTCTAGAGCCCATTTTGATGGGGGACCCGTTAGCTTTGGACCCCCATATGGTCACCATTCCTGCTTACATTGGTATGTTTGGGGCTAACCTTCTGTTGTGGGTTTTGGAGTTTACTTTTACTAATGGTCATCCGGTAACTCCCCTTGGATTCGGAATCCTTACGGGCATGTCTTTTACGATCTACACCAATACTCACACAACCTTTCTACTCAAGATTAGTGGTTTCATAGCAACTTTCACCTTATACGGGTCCTGTGAATCTTTCCACGTGCTGCGTGCACGACTTGTGGGAAGAGAACGCAATGCAGAAGGAGGAATGAAACCCGATGCGGAAGGAGGAGTGGAACCCGAGGCGGAAGGAGGAGTGGAACCCGATGCGGAAGGAGGCGTGGAACCCGATGCGGAGGAGGAGTGGAACCTTATGCGAAAGGAGTGGAACCCAATGCGGAAGAATGGAACCCAATGCGGAAGAAGTGGAACCCAATGCGAATGGAGGTGGAACCCGATGCGGAAGGAGGAGTGGAACCCGATGCGGAAGGAGGAGTGGAACCCGATGCGGAAGGAGGAATGGAACCCGATGCGAAAGGAGTGGAACCCAATGCGGAAGAAGTGGAACCCAATGCGGAAGAAGTGGAACCCATTGCGATTGAGGATGGATGAGGGGGTGAGTTTTTTTTTAAAATGTAATTGATTTGATGGTTGAGGGGTGAATAGTTTTTTTTCTTTGTTTTTTTTTCAGTATTACTACGGAATTTAGGATTGTAATCTCTTGGATTATACAAACATCATCGCTTCTGTATGTTTGAATTCCGCTTTCCTCTCTCTACTCCCTTTTAAGCCTTCTCTCAAGATGACTATGATCGGGTATTTTAAATTTTTCTCCGGTCCCGCGGGCAATTTTTTCCTCCCGTCCCGCCCGAGCCGTTCTATTTATACCTTCATCTGCAGCACCTTCAATCCATCCTTCATCTATCTTCCGTCACCATGGACGATCATAAAGTCGTAGCTCTACATGCTCTTGCTCTTTCCTCTCCTCTTTTTTATTTTGTCGCGTGGTTCTGGGTGGTATATGGTCCTCCCAGGTATTGGATTCCTATTGTCGTTGTATCAACTCTCTACATATTCTTTATGATTTACTGCGCTGCTCATCACTACTTGCCCGAGGTTATTCCTCTTCCTCGACCTCTCCATCTGTTTCTTCCCTATCTCATTCTCAGAGTGCTTTATTCCGGTCTAGAGCCCATTTTGATGGGGGACCCGTTAGCTTTGGACCCCCATATGGTCACCATTCCTGCTTACATTGGTATGTTTGGGGCTAACCTTCTGTTGTGGGTTTTGGAGTTTACTTTTACTAATGGTCATCCGGTAACTCCCCTTGGATTCGGAATCCTTACGGGCATGTCTTTTACGATCTACACCAATACTCACACAACCTTTCTACTCAAGATTAGTGGTTTCATAGCAACTTTCACCTTATACGGGTCCTGTGAATCTTTCCACGTGCTGCGTGCACGACTTGTGGGAAGAGAACGCAATGCAGAAGGAGGAATGAAACCCGATGCGGAAGGAGGAGTGGAACCCGAGGCGGAAGGAGGAGTGGAACCCGATGCGGAAGGAGGCGTGGAACCCGATGCGGGAGGAGGAGTGGAACCTTATGCGAAAGGAGTGGAACCCAATGCGGAAGAAGTGGAACCCAATGCGGAAGAAGTGGAACCCAATGCGAATGGAGGAGTGGAACCCGATGCGGAAGGAGGAGTGGAACCCGATGCGGAAGGAGGAGTGGAACCCGATGCGAAAGGAGTGGAACCCAATGCGGAAGAAGTGGAACCCAATGCGGAAGAAGTGGAACCCATTGCGATTGAGGATGGATGAGGGGTGAGTTTTTTTTTAAAATGTAATTGATTTGATGGTTGAGGGGTGAATAGTTTTTTTCTTTGTTTTTTTTTCAGTATTACTACGGAATTTAGGATTGTAATCTCTTGGATTATACAAACATCATCGCTTCTGTATGTTTGAATTCCGCTTTCCTCTCTCTACTCCCTTTTAAGCCTTCTCTCAAGATGACTATGATCGGGTATTTTAAATTTTTCTCCGGTCCCCGGGCAATTTTTTCCTCCCGTCCCGCCCGAGCCGTTCTATTTATACCTTCATCTGCAGCACCTTCAATCCATCCTTCATCTATCTTCCGTCACCATGGACGATCATAAAGTCGTAGCTCTACATGCTCTTGCTCTTTCCTCTCCTCTTTTTTATTTTGTCGCGTGGTTCTGGGTGGTATATGGTCCTCCCAGGTATTGGATTCCTATTGTCGTTGTATCAACTCTCTACATATTCTTTATGATTTACTGCGCTGCTCATCACTACTTGCCCGAGGTTATTCCTCTTCCTCGACCTCTCCATCTGTTTCTTCCCTATCTCATTCTCAGAGTGCTTTATTCCGGTCTAGAGCCCATTTTGATGGGGGACCCGTTAGCTTTGGACCCCCATATGGTCACCATTCCTGCTTACATTGGTATGTTTGGGGCTAACCTTCTGTTGTGGGTTTTGGAGTTTACTTTTACTAATGGTCATCCGGTAACTCCCCTTGGATTCGGAATCCTTACGGGCATGTCTTTTACGATCTACACCAATACTCACACAACCTTTCTACTCAAGATTAGTGGTTTCATAGCAACTTTCACCTTATACGGGTCCTGTGAATCTTTCCACGTGCTGCGTGCACGACTTGTGGGAAGAGAACGCAATGCAGAAGGAGGAATGAAACCCGATGCGGAAGGAGGAGTGGAACCCGAGGCGGAAGGAGGAGTGGAACCCGATGCGGAAGGAGGCGTGGAACCCGATGCGGGAGAGGAGTGGAACCTTATGCGAAAGGAGTGGAACCCAATGCGGAAGAAGTGGAACCCAATGCGGAAGAAGTGGAACCCAATGCGAATGGAGGAGTGGAACCCGATGCGGAAGGAGGAGTGGAACCCGATGCGGAAGGAGGAGTGGAACCCGATGCGAAAGGAGTGGAACCCAATGCGGAAGAAGTGGAACCCAATGCGGAAGAAGTGGAACCCATTGCGATTGAGGATGGATGAGGGGGTGAGTTTTTTTTTAAAATGTAATTGATTTGATGGTTGAGGGGGAATAGTTTTTTTTCTTTGTTTTTTTTCAGTATTACTACGGAATTTAGGATTGTAATCTCTTGGATTATACAAACATCATCGCTTCTGTATGTTTGAATTCCGCTTTCCTCTCTCTACTCCCTTTTAAGCCTTCTCTCAAGATGACTATGATCGGGTATTTTAAATTTTTCTCCGGTCCCGCGGGCAATTTTTTCCTCCCGTCCCGCCCGAGCCGTTCTATTTATACCTTCATCTGCAGCACCTTCAATCCATCCTTCATCTATCTTCCGTCACCATGGACGATCATAAAGTCGTAGCTCTACATGCTCTTGCTCTTTCCTCTCCTCTTTTTTATTTTGTCGCGTGGTTTGGGTGGTATATGGTCCTCCCAGGTATTGGATTCCTATTGTCGTTGTATCAACTCTCTACATATTCTTTATGATTTACTGCGCTGCTCATCACTACTTGCCCGAGGTTATTCCTCTTCCTCGACCTCTCCATCTGTTTCTTCCCTATCTCATTCTCAGAGTGCTTTATTCCGGTCTAGAGCCCATTTTGATGGGGGACCCGTTAGCTTTGGACCCCCATATGGTCACCATTCCTGCTTACATTGGTATGTTTGGGGCTAACCTTCTGTTGTGGGTTTTGGAGTTTACTTTTACTAATGGTCATCCGGTAACTCCCCTTGGATTCGGAATCCTTACGGGCATGTCTTTTACGATCTACACCAATACTCACACAACCTTTCTACTCAAGATTAGTGGTTTCATAGCAACTTTCACCTTATACGGGTCCTGTGAATCTTTCCACGTGCTGCGTGCACGACTTGTGGGAAGAGAACGCAATGCAGAAGGAGGAATGAAACCCGATGCGGAAGGAGGAGTGGAACCCGAGGCGGAAGGAGGAGTGGAACCCGATGCGGAAGGAGGCGTGGAACCCGATGCGGGAGGAGGAGTGGAACCTTATGCGAAAGGAGTGGAACCCAATGCGGAAGAAGTGGAACCCAATGCGGAAGAGTGGAACCCATGCGAAGGAGGAGTGGAACCCGATGCGGAAGGAGGAGTGGAACCCGATGCGAAGGAGTGGAACCCAATGCGGAAGAAGTGGAACCCAATGCGGAAGAAGTGGAACCCATTGCGATTGAGGATGGATGAGGGGGTGAGTTTTTTTTTAAAAATGTAATTGATTTGATGGTTGAGGGGTGAATAGTTTTTTTTCTTTGTTTTTTTTTCAGTATTACTACGGAATTTAGGATTGTAATCTCTTGGATTATACAAACATCATCGCTTCTGTATGTTTGAATTCCGCTTTCCTCTCTCTACTCCCTTTTAAGCCTTCTCTCAAGATGACTATGATCGGGTATTTTAAATTTTTCTCCGGTCCCGCGGGCAATTTTTTCCTCCCGTCCCGCCCGAGCCGTTCTATTTATACCTTCATCTGCAGCACCTTCAATCCATCCTTCATCTATCTTCCGTCACCATGGACTCATAAAGTCGTAGCTCTACATGCTCTTGCTCTTTCCTCTCCTCTTTTTTATTTTGTCGCGTGGTTCTGGGTGGTATATGGTCCTCCCAGGTATTGGATTCCTATTGTCGTTGTATCAACTCTCTACATATTCTTTATGATTTACTGCGCTGCTCATCACTACTTGCCCGAGGTTATTCCTCTTCCTCGACCTCTCCATCTGTTTCTTCCCTATCTCATTCTCAGAGTGCTTTATTCCGGTCTAGAGCCCATTTTGATGGGGGACCCGTTAGCTTTGGACCCCCATATGGTCACCATTCCTGCTTACATTGGTATGTTTGGGGCTAACCTTCTGTTGTGGGTTTTGGAGTTTACTTTTACTAATGGTCATCCGGTAACTCCCCTTGGATTCGGAATCCTTACGGGCATGTCTTTTACGATCTACACCAATACTCACACAACCTTTCTACTCAAGATTAGTGGTTTCATAGCAACTTTCACCTTATACGGGTCCTGTGAATCTTTCCACGTGCTGCGTGCACGACTTGTGGGAAGAGAACGCAATGCGAAGAGGAATGAAACCCGATGCGGAAGGAGGAGTGGAACCCGAGGCGGAAGGAGGAGTGGAACCCGATGCGGAAGGAGGCGTGGAACCCGATGCGGAGGAGGAGTGGAACCTTATGCGAAAGGAGTGGAACCCAATGCGGAAGAAGTGGAACCCAATGCGGAAGAAGTGGAACCCAATGCGAATGGAGGAGTGGAACCCGATGCGGAAGGAGGAGTGGAACCCGATGCGGAAGGAGTGGAACCCGATGCGGAAGGAGGAATGGAACCCGATGCGAAAGGAGTGGAACCCAATGCGGAAGAAGTGGAACCCAATGCGGAAGAAGTGGAACCCATTGCGATTGAGGATGGATGAGGGGTGAGTTTTTTTTAAAAATGTAATTGATTTGATGGTTGAGGGGTGAATAGTTTTTTTTTTGTTTTTTTTTTCAGTATTACTACGGAATTTAGGATTGTAATCTCTTGGATTATACAAACATCATCGCTTCTGTATTTTGAATTCCGCTTTCCTCTCTCTACTCCCTTTTAAGCCTTCTCTCAAGATGACTATGATCGGGTATTTTAAATTTTTCTCCGGTCCCGCGGGCAATTTTTTCCTCCCGTCCCGCCCGAGCCGTTCTATTTATACCTTCATCTGCAGCACCTTCAATCCATCCTTCATCTATCTTCCGTCACCATGGACGATCATAAAGTCGTAGCTCTACATGCTCTTGCTCTTTCCTCTCCTCTTTTTATTTTTGTGTGGTTCTGGGTGGTATATGGTCCTCCCAGGTATTGGATTCCTATTGTCGTTGTATCAACTCTCTACATATTCTTTATGATTTACTGCGCTGCTCATCACTACTTGCCCGAGGTTATTCCTCTTCCTCGACCTCTCCATCTGTTTCTTCCTATCTCATTCTCAGAGTGCTTTATTCCGGTCTAGAGCCCATTTTGATGGGGGACCCGTTAGCTTTGGACCCCCATATGGTCACCATTCCTGCTTACATTGGTATGTTTGGGGCTAACCTTCTGTTGTGGGTTTTGGAGTTTACTTTTACTAATGGTCATCCGGTAACTCCCCTTGGATTCGGAATCCTTACGGGCATGTCTTTTACGATCTACACCAATACTCACACAACCTTTCTACTCAAGATTAGTGGTTTCATAGCAACTTTCACCTTATACGGGTCCTGTGAATCTTTCCACTGCGTGCACGACTTGTGGGAAGAGAACGCAATGCAGAAGGAGGAATGAAACCCGATGCGGAAGGAGGAGTGGAACCCGAGGCGGAAGGAGGAGTGGAACCCGATGCGGAAGGAGGCGTGGAACCCGATGCGGGAGGAGGAGTGGAACCTTATGCGAAAGGAGTGGAACCCAATGCGGAAGAAGTGGAACCCAATGCGATGGAGAGTGGAACCCGATGCGAAGGAGGAGTGGAACCCGATGCGGAAGGAGGAGTGGAACCCGATGCGGAAGGAGGAATGGAACCCGATGCGAAAGGAGTGGAACCCAATGCGGAAGAAGTGGAACCCAATGCGGAAGAAGTGGAACCCATTGCGATTGAGGATGGATGAGGGGGTGAGTTTTTTTTTAAAATGTAATTGATTTGATGGTTGGGGGTGAATAGTTTTTTTTCTTGTTTTTTTTTCAGTATACTACGAATTTAGGATTGTAATCTCTTGGATTATACAAACATCATCGCTTCTGTATGTTTGAATTCCGCTTTCCTCTCTACTCCCTTTTAAGCCTTCTCTCAAGATGACTATGATCGGGTATTTAAATTTTCTCCGGTCCCGGGCAATTTTTTCCTCCCGTCCCGCCCGAGCCGTTCTATATTACCTTCATCTGCAGCACCTTCAATCCATCCTTCATCTATCTTCCGTCACCATGGACGATCATAAAGTCGTAGCTCTACATGCTCTTGCTCTTTCCTCTCCTATTTTTTATTTTGTCGCATGGTTCTGGGCGGTATATGGTCCTCCCGGGTATTGGATTCCTATTGTCGTTGTATCAACTCTCTACATATTCTTTATGATTTACTGCGCTGCTCATCACTACTTGCCCGAGGTTATTCCTCTTCCTCGACCTCTCCATCTGTTTCTTCCCTATCTCATTCTCAGAGTGCTTTATTCCGGTCTAGAGCCCATTTTGATGGGGGTCCCGTTAGCTTTGGACCCCATATGGACACCATTCCTACTTACGTTGGTATGTTTGGGGCTAACCTTCTGTTGTGGGTTTTGGAGTTTACTTTTACTAATGGTCATCCGGTAACTCCCCTTGGATTCGGAATCCTTACGGGCATGTCTTTTACGATCTACACCAATACTCACACAACCTTTCTACTCAAGATTAGTGGTTTCATAGCAACTTTCACCTTATACGGGTCCTGTGAATCTTTCCACGTGCTGCGTGCACGACTTGTGGGAAGAGAACGCAATGCATGCAGAAGGAGGAATGAAACCCGATGCGGAAGGAGGAGTGGAACCCGAGGCGGAAGGAGGAGTGGAACCCGATGCGGAAGGAGGCGTGGAACCCGATGCGGAGGAGGAGTGGAACCTTATGCGAAAGGAGTGGAACCCAATGCGGAAGAAGTGGAACCAATGCGGAAGAAGGAACCCAATGCGAATGGAGGAGTGGAACCCGATGCGGAAGGAGGAGTGGAACCCGATGCGGAAGGAGGAGTGGAACCCGATGCGGAAGGAGGAATGGAACCCGATGCGAAAGGAGTGGAACCCAATGCGGAAGAAGTGGAACCCAATGCGGAAGAAGTGGAACCCATTGCGATTGAGGATGGATGAGGGGGTGAGTTTTTTTTTAAATGTAATTGATTTGATGGTTGAGGGTGAATAGTTTTTTTTCTTTGTTTTTTTTCAGTATTACTACGGAATTTTAGGATTGTAATCTCTTGGATTATACAAACATCATCGCTTCTGTATGTTTGAATTCCGCTTTCCTCTCTCTACTCCCTTTTAAGCCTTCTCTCAAGATGACTATGATCGGGTATTTTAAATTTTCTCCGGTCCCGCGGGCAATTTTTTCCTCCCGTCCCGAGCCGTTCTATTTATACCTTCATCTGCAGCACCTTCAATCCATCCTTCATCTATCTTCCGTCACCATGGACGATCATAAAGTCGTAGCTCTACATGCTCTTGCTCTTTCCTCTCCTCTTTTTTTTTGTCGCGTGGTTCTGGGTGGTATATGGTCCTCCCAGGTATTGGATTCCTATTGTCGTTGTATCAACTCTCTACATATTCTTTATGATTTACTGCGCTGCTCATCACTACTTGCCCGAGGTTATTCCTCTTCCTCGACCTCTCCATCTGTTTCTTCCCTATCTCATTCTCAGAGTGCTTTATTCCGGTCTAGAGCCCATTTTGATGGGGGACCCGTTAGCTTTGGACCCCCATATGGTCACCATTCCTGCTTACATTGGTATGTTTGGGGCTAACCTTCTGTTGTGGGTTTTGGAGTTTACTTTTACTAATGGTCATCCGGTAACTCCCCTTGGATTCGGAATCCTTACGGGCATGTCTTTTACGATCTACACCAATACTCACACAACCTTTCTACTCAAGATTAGTGGTTTCATAGCAACTTTCACCTTATACGGGTCCTGTGAATCTTTCCACGTGCTGCGTGCACGACTTGTGGGAAGAGAACGCAATGCAGAAGGAGGAATGAAACCCGATGCGGAAGGAGGAGTGGAACCCGAGGCGGAAGGAGGAGTGGAACCCGATGCGGAAGGAGGCGTGGAACCCGATGCGGGAGGAGGAGTGGAACCTTATGCGAAAGGAGTGGAATGCGGAAGAAGTGGAACCCAATGCGGAAGAAGTGGAACCCAATGCGAATGGAGGAGTGGAACCCGATGCGGAAGGAGGAGTGGAACCCGATGCGGAAGGAGGATGGAACCCGATGCGAAGGAGTGGAACCCAATGCGGAAGAAGTGGAACCCAATGCGGAAGAAGTGGAACCCATTGCGATTGAGGATGGATGAGGGGGTGAGTTTTTTTTAAAATGTAATTGATTTGATGTTGAGGGTGAATAGTTTTTTTTCTTTGTTTTTTTTTTCAGTATTACTACGGAATTTAGGATTGTAATCTCTTGGATTATACAAACATCATCGCTTCTGTATGTTTGAATTCCGCTTTCCTCTCTCTACTCCCTTTTAAGCCTTCTCAAGATGACTATGATCGGGTATTTTAAATTTTTCTCCGGTCCCCGGGCAATTTTTTCCTCCCGTCCCGCCCGAGCCGTTCTATTTATACCTTCATCTGCAGCACCTTCAATCCATCCTTCATCTATCTTCCGTCACCATGGACGATCATAAAGTCGTAGCTCTACATGCTCTTGCTCTTTCCTCTCCTCTTTTTTATTTTGTCGCTGGTTCTGGGTGGTATATGGTCCTCCCAGGTATTGGATTCCTATTGTCGTTGTATCAACTCTCTACATATTCTTTATGATTTACTGCGCTGCTCATCACTACTTGCCGAGGTTATTCCTCTTCCTCGACCTCTCCATCTGTTTCTTCCCTATCTCATTCTCAGAGTGCTTTATTCCGGTCTAGAGCCCATTTTGATGGGGACCCGTTAGCTTTGGACCCCCATATGGTCACCATTCCTGCTTACATTGGTATGTTTGGGGCTAACCTTCTGTTGTGGGTTTTGGAGTTTACTTTTACTAATGGTCATCCGGTAACTCCCCTTGGATTCGGAATCCTTACGGGCATGTCTTTTACGATCTACACCAATACTCACACAACCTTTCTACTCAAGATTAGTGGTTTCATAGCAACTTTCACCTTATACGGGTCCTGTGAATCTTTCCACGTGCTGCGTGCACGACTTGTGGGAAGAGAACGCAATGCAGAAGGAGGAATGAAACCCGATGCGGAAGGAGGAGTGGAACCCGAGGCGAAGGAGGAGTGGAACCCGATGCGGAAGGAGGCGTGGAACCCGATGCGGGAGGAGGAGTGGAACCTTATGCGAAAGGAGTGGAACCCAATGCGGAAGAAGTGGAACCCAATGCGGAAGAAGTGGAACCCAATGCGAATGGAGGAGTGGAACCCGATGCGGAAGGAGGAGTGGAACCCGATGCGGAAGGAGGAGGAGTGGAACCCGATGCGAAGGAATGGAACCCGATGCGAAAGGAGTGGAACCCAATGCGGAAGAAGTGGAACCCAATGCGGAAGAAGTGGAACCCATTGCGATTGAGGATGGATGAGGGGTGAGTTTTTTTTTAAATGTAATTGATTTGATGGTTGAGGGTGAATAGTTTTTTTTCTTTGTTTTTTTTTTTCAGTATTACTACGGAATTTAGGATTGTAATCTCTTGGATTATACAAACATCATCGCTTCTGTATGTTGAATTCCGCTTTCCTCTCTCTACTCCCTTTTAAGCCTTCTCTCAAGATGACTATGATCGGGTATTTTAAATTTTTCTCCGGTCCCGCGGGCAATTTTTCCTCCCGTCCCGCCCGAGCCGTTCTATTATACCTTCATCTGCAGCACCTTCAATCCATCCTCATCTATCTTCCGTCACCATGGACGATCATAAAGTCGTAGCTCTACATGCTCTTGCTCTTTCTCTCCTCTTTTTATTTTGTGTGTGGTTCTGGGTGGTATATGGTCCTCCCGGTATTGGATTCCTATTGTCGTTGTATCAACTCTCTACATATTCTTTATGATTTACTGCGCTGCTCATCACTACTTGCCCGAGGTTATTCCTCTTCCTCGACCTCCATCTGTTTCTTCCCTATCTCATTCTCAGAGTGCTTTATTCCGGTCTAGAGCCCATTTTGATGGGGGACCCGTTAGCTTTGGACCCCCATATGGTCACCATTCGTGCTTACATTGGTATGTTTGGGGCTAACCTTCTGTTGTGGGTTTTGAGTTTACTTTTACTAATGGTCATCCGGTAACTCCCTTGATTCGGAATCCTTACGGGCATGTCTTTTACGATCTACACCAATACTCACACAACCTTTCTACTCAAGATTAGTGGTTTTATAGCAACTTTCACCTTAAGGGTCCTGTGAATCTTTCCATGCTGCGTGCACGACTTGTGGGAAGAGAAGCAATGCAGATGGAGGAATGAAACCCGACGATGCGGAAGGAGGAGTGGAACCCGAGGCGGAAGGAGGAGTGGACCGATGCAGGAAGGAGGCGTGGAACCCGATGGGAGGAGGAGGGAACCTATTGAAGAGGAAAAGTACGAGAATAAGGAAGAATAGAGCATCCGGCTCCATGTGCCTGGAAGGAACAGCTTAGAACAAAGGATATCGACCGGATCGGAGTGTGATCCGGCGGATGAGTAATTAAATATCCCACTTATATGTAATGCCAGCCTGGCAATTAAAAAGAAGGACAGGCTGGCCAACTCCGAAATACCCCTAAATTTTAAAATACATTTATTTCTAGTTTACGAGAATATTATATAGTATTTATAACAAGCATATTATTTATAAGTACGTTATATATTTGCACGTATATTATATAGTATTTAATAAAGATGATTCGTTTAAAAATAACCGTTTTTAAAAAATTAATAAGTCAGTTGATTTTTAAGTAGTTGTAATTATCAAATTATCTGGTAGTTTCATATATATTATTAAAGATAAGTTATAATAATATGCTATGATTTAAATACTACTATGACTTACTACATTAAGTAAAATCATTTTTGAATTGATTTACCTTTGATATTTCCTTGTTTCATTAGTTAATAGTTTATAACTTTTTACATTTCCAACTTTATTTAATAAGAGTACTTTTACCTTCCATATTTCTAACCTTTGGTTTTCTGTAATTAATTAACTAGTTTAATTGAATCCAGAATTAATTTGATTGGTATTCCTCACTTTTAGACTTCCTGGTCAGCTATAAGGGTGTGATCCTACTATTCATCAACCAATCTAGCTCCTGTCTTTCCCATCCCTCTAGTCATCTCTCTTTGCGTTTCTATGAGCAAGACAACAAGATATTGGCTTCCTCATTTCCTCTCTATTACTCTTCGCTCCATAGACAAATATATATAATATACATACATATACACGTCACTCATCCCTACCTTATCAGCCCATATGTAGGCACAAACAAAGGAAAAAACGAATGCTCTTGTTACTTTCTCTACACATGCATAACAAAAATAAAAAAAATAGTTAGAAGAAGATCCAGACCTGTCAACTCCACACAAAGGGAAAGCAGAGAGCGGGATGGAGAGATAAGTCAATTCTTCCTACGTAATCCGCGGCGCATAGGTAGCAGAGCTCTGAATTGTGAAAGACAACATTAATAGATTTCGTGGGTTGTTGTGAATCGTTGCTAAAATAAGTAAGTTACTACGTTCACTAATTTTTATTATATTTATAATAATGAATTTTCACGGGATGTGAATTTTGTTGTGTGTGATCATTGTTGAGATTTGAAGTGTTTAGTGTTAAGTGTTAGTGATAATTTCATTTTTATGGTGTGATTTATTATAATGGATATCAGAGGTTATTAAAATATTTTCTAAAAGAGATTGATGGAAAAATTGTTATGAGTTTATTTATGAGATCAACTGATATTGTTGTGAAATCGTTAACTAAATGATTTGTGAAAATTGAATTATTATTCAATGAAGATGATATCATAATTTATTTATGTGAAATATGTGGATTTTGTGAGATTATATGGTTAAAAAAATAATAACGAATAAAAGAATTTAAGAGGAGAAAAACCTGGTGCATGTGGGCCGCATTTAGGACATGAATGAGATGATAAATGCGGGCCGCATGTAGGACGCATAAGTTTGAGAGACTGTGGGCCGCACTAGGACACAGTTAGCCCTAGATCTACTCCTTAGTCCTTTGAACTATATGGGGGGGTGTGCACACTTAAGGATTTAGGGCTTGGTTGGATTCCGGCTGCGTGTTGGGTCGGGTTACAGCTGCGTGTTGTACCCAAAGAGAGAGAGTAAAGTTGTTTTGTCCTGGCTGCGCGTTGGGACAAGGAAGATAATTAAAATAATCTGACTAAATATTTTTGGGTTACTAAAGAAATCCAATGTGAAAGTATTTTACAGTTATGATAATTTTGTTGTTGTGTGTAATATTGTGAAATGTGTTGTATGTTGTGTGGTTATATTGTTAAAATGATTTCTAAAGAGAAAATGATTTTTACGTGGTGAAGTGGTAGCTTATCAGTTTCTTGACTTTACGGTGGCTCTTGTTGTGTTTGTTGGATTCTGCACAGGTGATGAAGTGCTTGGGGTTGGGAAGAGGATCCAATAGACTGGTTACTGTAATGAATTTTACTTTAGGCTTTGAGACTTCTATAGTTGAAGTAATTGTTATTATGACGCTCGACTTTCTAATAAAAAAATGATTTAGTATTTAGTTAAGTTTCTAGGCCTTAGCACTCGTTGAATTGCGAGTGTGGCAAAATGCCCCGGATTAGGATTTGATTCCGCTGCTATATTAAATTAGTATATTTTTTTTTGAATAATGACATAATAAAATGTTAGAAAATCCGGGGTGTTACAAAGTGGTATCAGAGCAAAAACGGCTGGAAAAAAGGTTAAGAAAGATATAAAATGGAATAATTATTTTAGGATTAAAATTTGGGACAAGCCGTCTTCTGGGGGAATTACTTTTTGTGCTTCTTTGTTTTAATGCATTTTGAGATATTTTGTGTGATTCTGATTGATGTTTTTTTATTCTTGATATGTTGAAATATGATTTGCGGTATATGTTGACACAAAAGCATAAGTGAAGATTTTAGATAGAGTCAAATTTGATGAAATTTATGAAATGTTAATAGCCTATGATGCTCAAGTGAATGTTATGAATTTTGTGATTTACAGTAATTCCTTTATAGAAGGATCGATATATCGATGAATGTTTGATGATTGAAATTCCATATTGGAATTGTATCTTATTGACAATGATTGGAATTTCATTTGAATGAATTTAGTCTTGTGGTTGTGAACTTAGACGTGAAAATTTGCAGCTCAAATCTTATCTAATTGTCCCTCATTCTTTGATTTAGTTATGAGTAAATCGCTAAGTTAATTACGAGGACGTAATAATCTTTTGAGTGAGGTAGAATGCAAATAACCAAATTTATTATGGTTAGTGACATGATATAAACCTTAATGTAAAGTAGCTATAATTGATTTATTTCTTAGTGGGGCCATGGTAGTGGGGTGAGATCGAGCTTCGGGGACGAAGATTTATTTTAAGGGGGAATGAGAAATACCCCTAAATTTTAAAATACATTTATTTTCTAGTTACGAGAATTATATAGTATTATAACAAGCATATTATTATAAGTACGTTATATTATTGCACGTATATTATATAGTATTAATATAAGATGATTCGTTAAAAAATAACCCGTTTTTTAAAAAATTAATAAGTCAGTTATGATTTTTAATGTAGTTGTAATTATCATCATATTTATTGGTTAGTTCATATATTTACTTATTAAAGATTAAGTTATAATAATTATGCTATGATTTAAATACTATGACTTTACACATTAAGTAAATCATTTTTGAATTGATTTTACCTTTGATATTTCCTTGTTTCATTTAGTTAATAGTTTATAACTTTTTACATTTCCAACTTTATTTAATAAGAGTACTTTAACCTTCCATATTTCCTAACCTTTGTTTTTCTATAATTAATTTAACTAGTTTAATTTGAATCCATTAATTAATTTGATTGGTATTCCCTCACTTTTAGACTTCCTGGTCAGCATATAAGGGTTGTGATCCTACTCATTTTCATCAACCAATCTAGTCTCCTGTCTTTCCCATCTCCCTCTAGTTCACTCTCTTTGACGTTCTTCTATGACCAGACAACAAGATATTGCTTCCTCATTTCTCTCTATTTACTCTTCGCTCCATATACAAATATATATATATATACATACATATACACGTCACCATCCCTACCTTATCAGCCCATATGTAGGCACAAACAAAGGAAAAAAAACGAATGCTTCTTGTTATTTCTCTACACATGCATAACAAAAAATAAAAAAATAGTTAGAAGAAGATCCAGCTGTCAACTCACAACAAAAGGGAAAAGCAGAGATGGAGAGATAAGTCAATTTCTTCCTACGTAATCCGCGGCGCATAGGTAGCAGAGCTCTGAATTTGTGAAAGACAAACATTAATAGATTTCGTGCTTGGTTGTTGTGAATCGTTGCTAAATATCAAGTAAGTACTACGTTCACTAATTTTTATTATATTTATAAAATGAATTTTCACGTGGATGTGAATTTTGTGTGTGATCATTGTTTGAGATTGAAGTGTTAAGTGTTAGTGATAATTTCATTTTCTTATGTGTGATTTATTTTATAATGGATATCAGAGGTTATTTAAATATATTTTCTAAAAGAGATTGATGGAAAATTGTATGAGTTTATTTTATGAGATCAACTGAATGTTGTGAAATCGTTAACTAAATGATTTTGTGAAAATTTGAATTATTTATTCAATGAAGATGATATCATAATTTATTTATGGTGAAATATGTGATTTTGATGAGATTATATGGTAAAAAAATAATAACGAATAAAAGAATTTTAAGAGGAGAAAACCATGGTGCATGTGGGCCGCATTAGGACACATGAATGAGATGATATAATGCGGGCCGCATTAGGACGCATAAGTTTGAGATACTGTGGGCCCGCACTAGACACAGTTAGCCCTAGATCTACTCCTAGTCCTTTGAACTATTGGGGGGTGTGCACACTTAAGGATTTAGTGCTTGGTTGATTCCCGGCTGCGTGTTGGGGTCGGGGTTACAGCTGCGTGTTGTACCCAAAGAGAGAGTAAAGTTGTTTTGTCCTGGCTGCGCGTTGGGACAAGGAAGATATTTAAATAATGACTAATATATTTTTGGGTTACTAAGAAATCCAATGTGAAGTATTTTACAGTTATGATATTTGTTGTTGGTGTTAATATTGTGAAATGTGTTGTATGTTGTGTGGTTATATTGTAAAAAATGATTTCTAAAGGAGAAAATGATTTTTACGTGGTGAAGTGGTAGCTTACTCAGTTCTTCTGACTTTACGGTGGCTCTTGTGTGTTGTTTGGGATTTGCCACAGGTGATGAAGTGCTTGGGGTTTGGGAAGACGACTCCACATAGACTGGTTACTTGTAATTGAATTTTTACTTTAGGCTTTGAGACTTCTATAGTTGTAAGTAATTGTTATTATGACGCTCGACTTTCTAATAAAAAAATGATTTAGTTATTTAGTTAAGTTTCTAGGCCTTAGCACCGGTTGAATTGCGAGTGTGGCAATAATGCCCGGATTAGGATTGATTCCGATTGCTATATTAAATTATATTATTTTTTTTGAATAATTGACATAATAAAATGTTAGAAAATCCGGTTTGCAAATGATAATGTTCTTTTTGAGGTAAGTTACTACGTCACTAATTTTTATTATATTTATAATAATGAATTTCACGTGGATGTGAATTTTGGTGTGATCATTGTTGAGATTGAAGTGTTAAGTGTTATGATAATTTCATTTTCTTATATGAGTGATTTATTTTGTAATGGATATCAGTGGTTATTTAAATATATTTTCTAAAAGAGATTGATGGAAAATTGTATGAGTTTATTTATAGATCAACTGATATTGTTGTGAAATCGTTAACGAAATGATTTTGTGAAAATTGAATTATTTATTCATTAAGGATGATATCATAATTTATTTATGGTGAAATATGTGGATTTTGTGAGATTATATGGTAAAGAATAATAATGAATAAATGAATTTTTAAGAGAGGAGAAAACCATGGTGCATGTGGGCCGCATAGGACACATGATGAGATGATAAATGCGGGCCGCATTTAGGACGCATAAGCTTGAGATACTGTGGGCCGCACATAGGACACAGTTAGCCCTAGATCTACTCCTTAGTCCTTTGAACTATTGGGGGGTGTGCACACTTAAGGATTAGTGGCTTGGTGGATTCCCGACTGCGTGTTGGGGGTCGGGTTACAGCTTGCGTGTTGTCCCAAAGAGAAGTAAAGTTGTTTTGTCCTGGCTGCGCGTTGGGACAAGGACAAGATAATTAAAATAATCTGACTAATATATTTTTGGGTTACTAAAGAAATCAAATGTGAAGTATTTCACAGTTATGATAATTTTGTTTGGTGTGTTAATATTGTTGAAATGAGTTGTATGTTGTGTGGTTTATATTGTTAAAAATGATTTCTAAAGAGAAAATGATTTTACGTAGTGAAGTGGTAGCTTACTCAGTTTCTCTGACTTTACGGTGGCTTTTGTGTTTGTTTGGATTTCCGCACAGGTGATGAAGTGCTTGGGGTGGGAAGACGACTCCACATAGACTGGTTACTTGTAATTGAATTTTACTTTAGGCTTTGAGACTTCTATAGTTGTAAGTAATGTTATTATGACGCTGGACTTCTAATAAAAAATGATTTAGTTATTTAGTTAAGTTCTAGCCTTAGCACTCGTTGAATTGCGAGTGTGAGTGGGTGGCAATAGCCCCGGATTAGGATTTGATTCCGCTGCTATATTAAATTAGTATTATTTTTGAATAATTGACCTAATAAGATGTTAAAAATCGGGGTGTTACAAAGTGGTATCAGAGCAAAAACCGCTTGAAAATAGTTAAGAAAGATATAAAAAGGGAATAATTATTTAGGATTAAAATTTGGACAAGCCGTATTTTGGGGGGAATTAGTTTCTAATGCTTTCTTTGTTTTTATTGCATTTTGAGATATTTGTGGTGATTATGATTGAATGTTTTTTTTTATGCTTGATATGTTGAAATATTGATTGCGGTATATGTTGACACAAAGGCATAAATGTAGATTTAGATATGAGTCAAAAGTTGATGATTATCTATGAAATGTTGATAGCCTATGATGCTCAAGTAAATGTTATGAATTTGTGATTTACGATAATTCCTTTGATAGAAGGATCGTATATATTGAATGAATGTTTGATGATTGAAATTCCATATTGAGTTGTATCTTATCGACAATGATTGGAATTTATTTGAATGAATTATAGTCTTGTGGTTGTATTTAGGCATGATTTCTTTGCAACTCAGAACTTTATTGAATTATGCATCGCTTTGAGTTAGGTAAGAGTTAATTGTGAGGTTAATTACGAGAACGTAATATTTCTTTTAAGGAGGTAAACTGCAATAACCATTATTATGGTTAGTGATATGATAAAACCTTAGTATAAGTAGCTATAATTGATTAATTTCTAAGTAGGACCATTGGTTAGTAGGGTGAGATCGAGCTTCGGGGACGAAGCTATATTTTAAGGGGGGAATAATGAAATACCCCTAAATTTTAAAATACATTTATTTTCTAGTTTACGAGTATATTATATAGTATTATAACAAGCATATCATATTGTTTATAACGTACGTATATTATTTGCACGATAGTTATATATAGGTTAATAAAGATGATAGTTTTAATAAATAACCCGTTTTTAAAAATATAAGTCGGTTATGATTTTTGTAGTTGTGATTATCATCTTATTTATTGGTATAGGTTAGTTTTTATATTTACTTATAAAGATAATTTATAGTCATATGGTTAGAATTAAATACTACCATGATTTGTACATTAAGTAAGTCATTTTTAAATTGATTTTATCCCTTGGTATTTCCTAGTTTCATTTAGTTAATAATTATAACTTTTCACATTTCCAATTTTATTTAATAAGAATACATTTAACCTCCATATTTCCTAACCTGTTTTCTTAATTTTATCAACTAGTTTAATGTGAATCTATTTATTAACTTGATTGGTATTCCTCGCTCTTCAGTTACCTCGGCCTCTATATATACGCTCATTTGATGTTCCATTTTATCCACCCATCCTCTATATTCGAAACCTCTCTTCTTCATCTAGACTAGAAAAATAAATTCCTTCTATGTTGCGTCTCCTTTCTCTATATCATAGATTCAAAAAGAAAAAAATATTCTTCTCACACACACACAAAGGAAAAGATGAAAAAAGGGATCAATTAGTTTTCTTTTTCTATCTTGGGAGGCCAATATGAAGTAGCGGTAGCATGTAGCAGCTTAGAGTTGTTCTTTCATTGATGATGTCAACAAATCGGTGCCAAAATGTGTAAACGAAGAGTAGGGCTAATTATATGTTTGGTGGGTTGCAAATGATAATGTTCTTTTTGAGGTAAGTACTAGTTCACTAATTTTTATTAGATTTATAATAATGAATTTTCACGTGGATGTGAATTTTGGTGTGATCATGTTTGAGATTGAAGTGTTAAGTGTTAGTGATAATTTCATTTTTTATATGAGTGATTTATTTTTGTAATGGATATCAGTGGTTATTTAAATATATTTCTAAAAGAGATTGATGGAAAGGTTATGAGTTATTATGAGATCAACTGATATTGTTTGTGAATCGTTAACGAAATGATTTTGTGAAATTGAATATATTCATTAAGGATGAATCATAATTTATTTATGGTGAAAATGGGGATTTGATGAGATTATATGGTAAAGAATAATAATGAATAAATGAATTTTAAGAGGAGAAAACCATGGTGCATGTGGGCCGATTAGGACACATGAATGAGATGATAAATGCGGGCCGCATTAGGACGCATAAGCTTGAGTACGTGGGCCGCACTAGGACACAGTTAGCCCTAGATCTACTCCTTAGTCCTTTGAACTATTGGGGGGTGTGCACACTTAAGGATTTAGTGCTTGGTTGGATTCCCGCACTGCGTGTTGGGGTCCGGGTTACAGCTGCTGTTGTGTACCCAAAGAGAAAGTAAAGTTGTTTTGTCCTGGCTGCGCGTTGGGACAAGGAAGATAATTAAATAATCTGACTATATTTTTGGGTTACTAAAGAAATCCAATGTGAAGTATTTACATTTGATAATTTTGTTGTTGTTGTTATATTGTTTGAAATGTGTTGTATGTTGTGGTTTAATTGTTAAAATGATTTCTACGAGAAAATGATTTTTACGTGGTGAAGTGGTACTAGCTTACTCAGTTCTCTGACTTTACGGTGGCTCTTTGTGTGTTTGTTTGGATTTCTGCCACAGGTGATGAAGTGCTTGGGGTTTGGGAAGACGACTCCACATAGACTGGTTACTTGTAATTGAATTTTTCTTTAGGCTTTGAGACTTCTATAGTTGTAAGTAATTGTTATTATGACGCTCGACTTTCTAATAAAAAAATGATTTAGTTATTTAGTTAAGTTTCTTGGCCTTAGCACTCGTTGAATTGCGAGTGTGGCAATAATGCCCCGGATTAGGATTTGATTCCGCTGCTATATTAAATTATTATTATTTTTTTTTGAATAATTGACATAATAAAATGTTAGAAAATCCGGGTGTTACACTCTCGATTTGACAATGTAAACACTATAAATAGGGGTTCAACCCCACAATAAAGGCACGTTCTCACACTCGAAATTACACACTGTTGCATTGTCTGCACGATTCTCTCTCTCTCTTAAGCTCGGCACACAGTAACAAGGTAACTCGACGAAGCACAAATGGCCTAGCAGTAGAATAGGAATTCGATTAGAGATTTAGATAGGAGCTTAGGGAATTTAGGAATTTACTATTTCATTTGGCGCCGTCTGTGGGAAACGAATGGCTCAAGATCTTTCTTGGCAACCACGAGTCCACCGGAGGTAACCTGATTTTGAATGAAACAACGAAGTTTTGAAACTTTTGAGGTTGTGTCTCTTGCAGGAAAAAGCGAGGAAAGTACGCGTGCGAGGATGGCTCCAAGAACAAGGAAGACGCCCGACCTGAGGGCGAGACCAATAATGTAAGAACAACCGAAAACAACAGAGCGGAAACTGAAGATGTGATCTCCAAGCAAGCGTTGGAGGAGATGCTGAAAAGCTTAGTCAGAACCATTGATGAAAGGATAGTGGAGGGGAATGAGTCCTGCAGAGAGCTGATGCAGCGAGATGTAGAATACCAGAAGAAATGGGAGGACATGACTGAGGCGCTCGAATCGCTCAAGAATCGCGGCTCCGAGGCGAGCAACAGCCGGAAGAAAGAGCAGCTAGAAAAACTCTGATCATCAGCGACGAGACTGAGGAAGATGATTCGATCGACATGACTTTTACCCCTTCTCCGAGAGAATCAGGAAGGCAAAGCTTCCCCTCACTTCGTTGCACCTGCAGTGGAAAAGTATGATGGAACGGGGGACCCTGCTCTTCACGTTCAGAAGTTTATGTTCGCAATGAACACGCAGGGGATAAGTTCTCTCGCCCTCTGCAATTTGTTTCCGGGAACATTATCCAAAAGAGCGCTCGGTTGGATCTCAACAAGACCCCCGCAGTCGATCTCAAGTTTTAAGCAATTGACTGAGGAGTTTCAGCAATACTTTGCCGCAAGCAAAAGATCAAGAAGGAAACGATAGAACTAATGGATCTCAAACAGAGGAAGGGGAGACAGTGAAAGAATTAGCGAGAGGTTTCATAAGCAGGTAGCAGAAATCGATGACATTGATGAAAAGATCCTAATCAAGGCTTTCGGAAACGGGCTAGCACAGCCAAGGCTCGCCGGGAAGATCGCGAAAGGCCCCAAAAACCCATGGAGAGCTAGCCGAAATGATTCATGAGTTTCTAAAGTCAGAGGTGGCGGAAAATAAGGCCAGAGATTTAGCAAATAGCTTCAAAGCGGTTAACGACAAGAAAGGAGGGTCGAATGGGAATGGCTCTTCCAGCAACATATCAGGAAGTTCATCTGGAGGAAACGCAAGATACAAGCCATAATCCTACTACAAAGCTCCACCCCAGGCGCCTCAGTTTCAGAACGCCCGAGTTGCCGTTCAGATTGATCCAGGCAGGTATGCGACGGCAGTCAAAGAAGGATATCTGCCTCCACCAAAGAAGCCTTATCCAGGGGAGATTCCGGTAGCCTTCTGTGAATACCATGGCTGCAAAAGTCACAGAACCGCAAACTGCGCCACTCTGGCCAAAGAGTTGAGGATCATCGAAGAGGACAAAAAAAGCAAGGGAAAGCAGGTGGCAGGCCAACAGAAGCAATATGGCAGGCAAAATCAGTCCACCTCTCGAAATCACCAGGAGGAAGAGATCCACCCTGAGCTTAATCACGGCAAATCAGTCGGTATGATCTCAGGTCTCTTTTCAGAGGTAGGACCATTGACCCCGAGCGAAAGAAAAAGACATATTCATGCGGTACATCAAGAGCTACCGGAAAGAAAAATCGCCAAGCGAGAGAATCTTCCCCAGATTTTCTTTACAGACGAAGACGAATAAGGGGTGTTATACCCTCACAATGACCCACTGGTCATTCGGGCGCAAGTAAATGACAGGATGATGGAAGGAATCCTGATAGACAGCGGGGCTGGAGCGAATGTCATATCGGCCGAGGCAGTTAAAAAATTGGAGATTCCAGAGAGCAAGATTAACCATATTCGGCGGTTGGAGGCTTGTTGGGGGCGTTTCACCAAGTCTTCAGGGAGCATAGACTTCACATTAACATTGGGATTGGGAGACGAACGAAGAACTGAAAAGCTCACAGCTTTCATTGTACCAGGACTTTCCGGATACAATATGTATCTTGGCGGCCAGGGATTAATGCTTTCAAAGCAATATGCAGCACTCACCACCTGAAAATGAAGTATCTAACCAGGTCTGGAAAGGCGGTGTAACCATTATGGAAGTCAAAAGATGGCTCGGGTGTGCGAAGTCCGCATCATGGAGGGAATGCCGGAAGAAGAGATGATCAAAAGTGGGGTCGGAAGGAATTCAAGGGAAAGCTCCCTCTCCCGCCAGAGCCGGATCAAAGGCAGAAGACGTGGAACCTCTAAAGAGTCACCACGAGGTACACCTAAAAACTGACCCTTCTAAATTTTTTAAAATAGGAAATGCGTTCGGCAGTGGGGAGCAAACTCACCTGATGAGATTCCTGGAAAAAAGAAGGGTAACTTTCGCCTGGAGTACGGACGAAATGCCAGGAGTAGATCCAAGCGTTATCCAGCATGACCTGCGAGTGGATCCAAAGCACCCAGCCATCCGGCAAAGAAGAAGAATAATAGGAGAGGAAAGAGACTTTGCGGCACGTGCTGAAGTGCAAAAACTGCTTAAAGCCGGATTCATCAGAGAGGTGTCCTATCCCAAGTGGTTGGCTAACGTTGTGATGGTAAAAAGCAAATGGCAATGGAGAATGTGTGTGGACTTCACAGACCTGAACAAAGCATGTCCTAAAGACTTTTACCCGCTACCATCGATAGATAGACTGGTTGCTTCAACGGCTCAAAGCTCTGTCTTAAGTTTCTTGGATGCGTTTTCAGGATATAATCAAATAAGAATGAATGAGGAAGATTCAAAAAACATCTTTTATTACCTCGGCCGGAACCTTTTGCTACAAGGTGATGCCTTTTGGATTAAAAAATGCGGGTGCAACCTTCCAAAGAATGATAGACAAAGTGTTCAAACAACAGTTGGCCCGGAATGTAGAGGCATATGTCGATGATATCGTGGTAAGAAGTAATTCCTGGGTACAACACATGGAAGATTTAAAAGAAACCTTTGACACCCTAGACAGATTCCAAATCAAGCTGAATCCGGAAAAATGTGTATTGGAGTTACAAAGGGGAAGTTCTTAGGCTTTATCGTTGGGCAAAGAGGGATTGAAGTGGATCCCGAAAAAACTCAGGCAATCCTCGATCTGTCACCACCAAAGAACATTAAAGATGTGCAAGCATTGAACGGAAGGCTCACGGCTTTAGCAAGATTCTGCTCAAAACTCCAAGAAAAGTCAATACCATTTTTAGCATTTTACGAAAAAACAAGAAATTCCAGTGGGGTCAAGAGTGTATAGACGCCTTTGACAGGATCAAAGAGATGCTCAAAGAATTACCCAAGCTGGGTGTTCCGGCGCCTGGTCAAGACTTGTATCTCTACCTCTCTGCCACAGATTGGGCGATAGCAGCTGTGTTAATAATGGAGGAGGAGAAAAAAGCCGGAAAAATCCTAACTCCAGCGGAAAGCCGCTACACCAACATTGAAAAAATATTGTTTGCATTAGTCATTGCATCCCGAAAGCTTCGACCTTATTTTCAGTCACACCGGATATTCGTTAGAACAAATTGGCCACTGAAACAGATAGCAAACAACCCAAACGCGTCCGGGCGAATGGTTAGTTGGACTGTCGAGCTCACCCAGTACGAAATCCACTTCCTTCCTCGAACAGCCATAAAAGCACAGGCCTTGGCGGACTTATAACCGAAACAACCTTTGCCCAAAACAAAGAGAACCAACCAACCCGTACGTTATCCTAGTTGACGGAGCTCGATGCAAGACTGGAGCGGGGGCCGGAATAGTGGTCCAAACGCCGGATGGAAGAACTCTTAACTTTGCATTCCGGCTGGAATTTGAAGTAACAATAATGAAGCAGAATATGAAGCCCTCATACAGGGATTGGAGGTCGCCACTGCCTTAGGGGCAACAGGTTTTTTCTAATAATAAAACAGGGTTCTCATTTGTGTCTATAGGAATTTTTTTACATGCCCTAAAGGGGGAAAGTGGGACTTACCTCTTTGTTTGTTATGCAGAGTTAGAAATATACTCAGACTCAATGCTAGTGGCGCGACAAAACGATAACATTACGAAGTCAAGAGGAGAAGCTTGGAAAATACTGGCCAAAGTCCAAGAGACGAAGGCAAACTTTCAGAGATGTGATTAAGACATCTTCCTCGAGCAGAAAACATAGAGGCCGATGCGTTAGCTAAACTGGCCAGTATGGCCGAAAGAATGCCCAGTAAAGTCTGGATGGAAATAAAGGCAAACTCAAGTCTGAAGGAGATCCGAGTATGCACCATTGAATCAGACGATAGCCAAGTCTTGGATGGCACCCATTGTTGAGTACATACAAAGCGGAAACTTGCCACAAGATGAGAGAGGCGGCAAAAACAAGGCGAAGGGCTGCATCTTTCTTTTTAGAACAAGGACAGCTCTACAAAAGATCATTCGCGAGGCCAGCACTTAAGTGTGTTACCATAGAAGAAGGAGTAAGGCTCATGGAGGAGCTACATGAGGGGACCTGTGGGAACCACCAAGGAGAAGGGCAATAGTCCACAAGATCCTAAGGCTGGGTACTATTGGCCAAGGATGAGGGAATTTTCAAAAGAATACATACGGAAATGCATAAAATGTCAGGAACACGGCCACAAAATACACAGCCCCCCATCCACACAAGAGCCATATTGTCCCCGATCCCATTTGCCATGTGGGGATTGGATATCGTTGGACCTTTTCCGGAAGCATCCCGGAAGATATAAATTCATTTATGTGGCCATTGACTACTTCACCAAATGGGTGAGAAGCCATGCCAACAGTATCCATTACCGCAAGAAAGTCACAAGATTTCATCTGGAAGTATGTAGTCTGCAGATTTGGGATCCCGAAATAATAATAACAGACAATGGAACTCAGTTCAACTGTAAAAGCTTCCGGGAATTCTGTGAAGAATGGAAGATTGACCTGAGATTCGCATCGGTCGCCCATCCACAAGCAAACGGCCAGGTAGAAAATGCGAATGGACAAATTGTCAAAGCTATAAAAAAGAAGTTGGACAGCAAAAAAGGGAGATGGGCGGAGTTGCTACCTCAGGTTCTCTGGTCCTACAGGACAACCGAAAAAGGCCCAACAGGGGAAACTCCATACAGGTTGACCTACGGTCTGGAAGCAATGTTCCGGCTGAGTTATAGTCCCATCGTTAGATGGGAATCCTTTAATGAAGAAAACAACATGAAGGGGTAAAAGACGGCCTTGACCTGCTTGAAGAAACCAGGACTATGGCCCAAGTCCGGATGGAAAGGGATAAAGCGAAAGTGGAAAGATATTTTAACCAGAAAACAAGGGAAAGAGGCTTTGCTCCAGGTGAACTGGTCCTTCGGAGGTAAAGCAACCAAAGAAGCTAGAGCCCCAATGGGAGGGACCATTTATAGTACAACGGCGAACAGGGCAAGCTTCATATCGTTGAAAAATAGTGAAGGATACGATTGCCTCACTCATGGCATGCCGAGTGCCTCAAAAAGTTTTATGTATAAAAACATTTCTTACAAAAGTAATAAAATGAGGTATTCCTTTAAAGCAAATTTTTTAATGTACCATCCGGCCAGTGTGCCTACAGGCTCATGCCTTGAAATGTACCATCCGGCCAGTGTGCCTACAGGCTATCATGCCTTGAAATGTACCATCCGGCCAGTGTGCCTACAGGCTATCATGCCTTGAAATGTACCATCCGGCCAGTGTGCCTACAGGCTATCATGCCTTGAAATGTACCATCCGGCCAGTGTGCCTACAGGCTATCATGCCTTGAAATGTACCATCCGGCCAGTGTGCCTACAGGCTATCATGCCTTGAAATGTACCATCCGGCCAGTGTGCCTACAGGCTATCATGCCTTGAAATGTACCATCCGGGCCAACATGCCTATAAAAACTAAGAATTTACTTAAAAAAGCTTAGAGCAAGAGCATAATGATCTTCCATATAAACAAGGGGGGAGACCTGCAAACATTTGGAAATCCGGTCGCTCCGGATAAAGCCAAATGAAGAATGAGTGATAATCGGTCGCACCTTCAATCCATCCTTCATCTATCTTCCGTCACCATGGACGATCAAAGTCGTAGCTCTACATGCTCTTGCTCTTTCCTCTCCTCTTTTTTATTTTGTCGCGTGGTTCTGGGTGGTATATGGTCCTCCCAGGTATTGGATTCCTATTGTCGTTGTATCAACTCTCTACATATTCTTTATGATTTACTGCGCTGCTCATCACTACTTGCCCGAGGTTATTCCTCTTCCTCGACCTCTCCATCTGTTTCTTCCCTATCTCATTCTCAGAGTGCTTTATTCCGGTCTAGAGCCCATTTTGATGGGGGACCCGTTAGCTTTGGACCCCCATATGGTCACCATTCCTGCTTACATTGGTATGTTTGGGGCTAACCTTCTGTTGTGGGTTTTGGAGTTTACTTTTACTAATGGTCATCCGGTAACTCCCCTTGGATTCGGAATCCTTACGGGCATGTCTTTTACGATCTACACCAATACTCACAACAACCTTTCTACTCAAGATTAGTGGTTTCATAGCAACTTTCACCTTATACGGGTCCTGTGAATCTTTCCACGTGCTGCGTGCACGACTTGTGGGAAGAGAACGCAATGCAGAAGGAGGAATGAAACCCGATGCGGAAGGAGGAGTGGAACCCGAGGCGGAAGGAGGAGTGGAACCCGATGCGGAAGGAGGCGTGGAACCCGATGCGGAGGAGGAGTGGAACCTTATGCGAAAGGAGTGGAACCCAATGCGGAAGAAGTGGAACCAATGCGGAAGAAGTGGAACCCAATGCGAATGGAGAGTGGAACCCGATGCGGAAGGAGGAGTGGAACCCGATGTGGAAGGAGGAGTGGAACCCGATGCGGAAGGAGGAATGGAACCCGATGCGAAAGGAGTGGAACCCATGCGGAAGAAGTGGAACCCGATGCGGAAGAAGTGGAACCCATTGCGATTGAGGATGGATGAGGGGGTGAGTTTTTTTTTAAATGTAATTGATTTGATGGTTGAGGGGTGAATAGTTTTTTTTTCTTTGTTTTTTTTTCAGTATTACTACGACGAATTTAGGATTGTAATCTCTTGGATTATACAAACATCATCGCTTCTGTATGTTTGAATTCCGCTTTCCTCTCTCTACTCCCTTTTAGCCTTCTCTCAAGATGACTATGATCGGGTATTTTAAATTTTTCTCCGGTCCCGCGGGCAATTTTTTCCTCCCGTCCCGCCCGAGCCGTTCTATTTATACCTTCATCTGCAGCACCTTCAATCCATCCTTCATCTATCTTCCGTCACCATGGACGATCATAAAGTCGTAGCTCTACATGCTCTTGCTCTTTCCTCTCCTCTTTTTTATTTTGTCGTGGTTCTGGGTGGTATATGGTCCTCCCAGGTATTGGATTCCTATTGTCGTTGTATCAACTCTCTACATATTCTTTATGATTTACTGCGCTGCTCATCACTACTTGCCCGAGGTTATTCCTCTTCCTCGACCTCTCCATCTGTTTCTTCCTATCTCATTCTCAGAGTGCTTTATTCCGGTCTAGAGCCCATTTTGATGGGGGACCCGTTAGCTTTGGACCCCCATATGGTCACCATTCCTGCTTACATTGGTATGTTTGGGGCTAACCTTCTGTTGTGGGTTTTGGAGTTTACTTTTACTAATGGTCATCCGGTAACTCCCCTTGGATTCGGAATCCTTACGGGCATGTCTTTTACGATCTACACCAATACTCACACAACCTTTCTACTCAAATTAGTGGTTTCATAGCAACTTTCACCTTATACGGGTCCTGTGAATCTTTCCACGTGCTGCGTGCACGACTTGTGGGAAGAGAACGCAATGCAGAAGAGGAATGAAACCCGATGCGGAAGGAGGAGTGGAACCCGAGGCGGAAGGAGGAGTGGAACCCGATGCGGAAGGAGGCGTGGAACCCGATGCGGGAGGAGTGGAACCTTATGCGAAAGGAGTGGAACCCAATGCGGAAGAAGTGGAACCCAATGCGGAAGAAGTGGAACCCAATGCGAATGGAGGAGTGGAACCCGATGCGGAAGGAGGAGTGGAACCCGATGCGGAAGGAGGAGTGGAACCCGATGCGAAGGAGTGGAACCCGATGCGAAAGGAGTGGAACCCAATGCGGAAGAAGTGGAACCCAATGCGGAAGAAGTGGAACCCATTGCGATTGAGGATGGATGAGGGGTGAGTTTTTTTTTAAATGTAATTGATTTGATGGTTGAGGGGTGAATAGTTTTTTTTTTGTTTTTTTTTTCAGTATTACTACGGAATTTAGGATTGTAATCTCTTGGATTATACAAACATCATCGCTTCTGTATGTTTGAATTCCGCTTTCCTCTCTCTACTCTCCCTTTTAAGCCTTCTCTCAAGATGACTATGATCGGGTATTTTAAATTTTTCTCCGGTCCCGCGGGCAATTTTTTCCTCCCGTCCCGCCCGAGCCGTTCTATTTATACCTTCATCTGCAGCACCTTCAATCCATCCTTCATCTATCTTCCGTCACCATGGACGATCATAAAGTCGTAGCTCTACATGCTCTTGCTCTTTCCTCTCCTCTTTTTTATTTTGTCGCGTGGTTCTGGGTGGTATATGGTCCTCCCAGGTATTGGATTCCTATTGTCGTTGTATCAACTCTCTACATATTCTTTATGATTTACTGCGCTGCTCATCACTACTTGCCCGAGGTTATTCCTCTTCCTCGACCTCTCCATCTGTTTCTTCCCTATCTCATTCTCAGAGTGCTTTATTCCGGTCTAGAGCCCATTTTGATGGGGGACCCGTTAGCTTTGGACCCCCATATGGTCACCATTCCTGCTTACATTGGTATGTTTGGGGCTAACCTTCTGTTGTGGGTTTTGGAGTTTACTTTTACTAATGGTCATCCGGTAACTCCCCTTGGATTCGGAATCCTTACGGGCATGTCTTTTACGATCTACACCAATACTCACACAACCTTTCTACTCAAGATTAGTGGTTTCATAGCAACTTTCACCTTATACGGGTCCTGTGAATCTTTCCACGTGCTGCGTGCACGACTTGTGGGAAGAGAACGCAATGCAGAAGGAGGAATGAAACCCGATGCGGAAGGAGGAGTGGAACCCGAGGCGGAAGGAGGAGTGGAACCCGATGCGGAAGGAGGCGTGGAACCCGATGCGGGAGGAGGAGTGGAACCTTATGCGAAAGGAGTGGAACCCAATGCGGAAGAAGTGGAACCCAATGCGGAAGAAGTGGAACCCAATGCGAATGGAGAGTGGAACCCGATGCGGAAGGAGGAGTGGAACCCGATGCGGAAGGAGGAATGGAACCCGATGCGAAAGGAGTGGAACCCAATGCGGAAGAAGTGGAACCCAATGCGGAAGAAGTGGAACCCATTGCGATTGAGGATGGATGAGGGGGTGAGTTTTTTTTTTAAATGTAATTGATTTGATGGTTGAGGGGTGAATAGTTTTTTTTCTTTGTTTTTTTTCAGTATTACTACGGAATTTAGGATTGTAATCTCTTGGATTATACAAACATCATCGCTTCTGTATGTTTGAATTCCGCTTTCCTCTCTCTACTCCCTTTTAAGCCTTCTCTCAAGATGACTATGATCGGGTATTTTAAATTTTTCTCCGGTCCCGCGGGCAATTTTTTCCTCCCGTCCCGCCCGAGCCGTTCTATTTATACCTTCATCTGCAGCACCTTCAATCCATCCTTCATCTATCTTCCGTCACCATGGACGATCATAAAGTCGTAGCTCTACATGCTCTTGCTCTTTCCTCTCCTCTTTTTTATTTTGTCGCGTGGTTCTGGGTGGTATATGGTCCTCCCAGGTATTGGATTCCTATTGTCGTTGTATCAACTCTCTACATATTCTTTATGATTTACTGCGCTGCTCATCACTACTTGCCCGAGGTTATTCCTCTTCCTCGACCTCTCCATCTGTTTCTTCCCTATCTCATTCTCAGAGTGCTTTATTCCGGTCTAGAGCCCATTTTGATGGGGGACCCGTTAGCTTTGGACCCCCATATGGTCACCATTCCTGCTTACATTGGTATGTTTGGGGCTAACCTTCTGTTGTGGGTTTTGGAGTTTACTTTTACTAATGGTCATCCGGTAACTCCCCTTGGATTCGGAATCCTTACGGGCATGTCTTTTACGATCTACACCAATACTCACACAACCTTTCTACTCAAGATTAGTGGTTTCATAGCAACTTTCACCTTATACGGGTCCTGTGAATCTTTCCACGTGCTGCGTGCACGACTTGTGGGAAGAGAACGCAATGCAGAAGGAGAATGAACCCGATGCGGAAGGAGGAGTGGAACCCGAGGCGGAAGGAGGAGTGGAACCCGATGCGGAAGGAGGCGTGGAACCCGATGCGAGGAGGAGTGGAACCTTATGCGAAAGGAGTGGAACCCAATGCGGAAGAAGTGGAACCCAATGCGGAAGAAGTGGAACCCAATGCGAATGGAGGAGTGGAACCCGATGCGGAAGGAGGAGTGGAACCCGATGCAGGAGGAGTGGAACCCGATGCGGAAGGAGGAATGGAACCCGATGCGAAAGGAGTGGAACCCAATGCGGAAGAAGTGGAACCCAATGCGGAAGAAGTGGAACCCATTGCGATTGAGGATGGATGAGGGGGTGAGTTTTTTTTTAAAAAATGTAATTGATTTGATGGTTGAGGGGAATAGTTTTTTTTCTTTGTTTTTTTTTCAGTATTACTACGGAATTTAGGATTGTAATCTCTTGGATTATACAAACATCATCGCTTCTGTATGTTTGAATTCCGCTTTCTCTCTCTACTCCCTTTTAAGCCTTCTCTCAAGATGACTATGATCGGGTATTTTAAATTTTTCTCTCGGTCCCGCGGGCAATTTTTTCCTCCCGTCCGCCAGCCGTTCTATTTATACCTTCATCTGCAGCACCTTCAATCCATCCTTCATCTATCTTCCGTCACCATGGACGATCATAAAGTCGTAGCTCTACATGCTCTTGCTCTTTCCTCTCCTCTTTTTTATTTTGTCGCGTGGTTCTGGGTGGTATATGGTCCTCCCAGGTATTGGATTCCTATTGTCGTTGTATCAACTCTCTACATATTCTTTATGATTTACTGCGCTGCTCATCACTACTTGCCCGAGGTTATTCCTCTTCCTCGACCTCTCCATCTGTTTCTTCCCTATCTCATTCTCAGAGTGCTTTATTCCGGTCTAGAGCCCATTTTGATGGGGACCCGTTAGCTTTGGACCCCATATGGTCACCATTCCTGCTTACATTGGTATGTTTGGGGCTAACCTTCTGTTGTGTGGTTTTGGAGTTTTCTTTTACTAATGGTCATCCGGTACTCCCCTTGGATTCGGAATCCTTACGGGCATGTCTTTTACGATCTACACCAATACTCACACAACCTTTCTACTCAAGATTAGTGGTTTCATAGCAACTTTCACCTTATACGGTCCTGTGAATCTTTCCACGTGCTGCGTGCACGACTTGTGGGAAGAGAACGCAATGCAGAAGGAGGAATGAAACCCGATGCGGAAGGAGGAGTGGAACCCGAGGCGGAAGGAGGAGTGGAACCCGATGCGGAAGGAGGTGGAACCCGATGCGGGAGGAGGAGTGGAACCTTATGCGAAAGGAGTGGAACCCAATGCGGAAGAAGTGGAACCCAATGCGAATGGAGGAGTGGAACCCGATGCGGAAGGAGGAGTGGAACCCGATGCGGAAGGAGGAGTGGAACCCGATGCGGAAGGAGGAATGGAACCCGATGCGAAAGGAGTGGAACCCAATGCGGAAGAAGTGGAACCCAATGCGGAAGAAGTGGAACCATTGCGATTGAGGATGGATGAGGGGGTGAGTTTTTTTTTTAAATGTAATTGATTTGATGGTTGAGGGGTGAATAGTTTTTTTTCTTTGTTTTTTTTTCAGTATTACTACGGAATTTAGGATTGTAATCTCTTGGATTTACAAACATCATCGCTTCTGTATGTTTGAATTCCGCTTTCCTCTCTCTACTCCCTTTTAAGCCTTCTCTCAAGATGACTATGATCGGGTATTTTAAATTTTTCTCCCGGTCCCGCGCCAATTTTTTCCTCCCGTCCCGCCCGAGCCGTTCTATTTATACCTTCATCTGCAGCACCTTCAATCATCCTTCATCTATCTTCCGTCACCATGGACGATCATAAAGTCGTAGCTCTACATGCTCTTGCTCTTTCCTCTCCTCTTTTTTATTTTGTCGCGTGGTTCTGGTGGTATATGGTCCTCCCAGGTATTGGATTCCTATTGTCGTTGTATCAACTCTCTACATATTCTTTATGATTTACTGCGCTGCTCATCACTACTTGCCCGAGGTTATTCCTCTTCCTCGACCTCTCATCTGTTTCTTCCCCTATCTCATTCTCAGAGTGCTTTATTCCGGTCTAGAGCCCATTTTGATGGGGGACCCGTTAGCTTTGGACCCCCATATGGTCACCATTCCTGCTTACATTGGTATGTTTGGGGCTAACCTTCTGTTGTGGGTTTTGGAGTTTACTTTTACTAATGGTCATCTGGTAACTCCCCTTGGATTCGGAATCGTTACGGGCATGTCTTTTACGATCTACACCAATACTCACACAACCTTTCTACTCAAGATTAGTGGTTTCATAGCAACTTTTCACCTTATACACCTTATACGGTCCTGTGAATCTTTCCACGTGCTGCGTGCACACTTGTGGGAAGAGAACGCAATGCAGAAGGAGGAATGAAACCCGATGTGGAAGGAGGAGTGGAACCCGAGGCGGAAGGAGGAGTGGAACCCGATGCGGAAGGAGGCGTGGAACCCGATGCGGGAGGAGGAGTGGAACCTTATGCGAAGGATGGAACCCAATGCGGAAGAAGTGGAACCCAATGCGGAAGAAGTGAAACCCAATGCGGAAGTGAACCCAATGCGAATGGAGGAGTGGAACCCGATGCGGAAAGGAGTGGAACCCGATGCGGAAGGAGGAGTGGCACCCGATGCGGAAGGAGGAATGGAACCCGATGCGAAAGGAGTGGAACCCAATACGGAAGAAGTGGAACCCAATGCGGAAGAAGTGGAACCCATTGCGATTGAGGATGGATGAGGGGGTGAGTTTTTTTTTTTTAAATGTAATTGATTTGATGGTTGAGGGTGAATAGTTTTTTTTTCTTTGTTTTTTTTTCAGTATTACTACGGAATTTAGGATTGTAATATCTTGGATTATACAAACATCATCGCTTCTGTATATTTGAATTTCGCTTTCCTCTCTCTACTCCCTTTTAAGCCTTCTCTCAAGATGACTATGATCGGGTATTTTAAATTGTCTCCTCTTGGTGACTTCTCTTCAGGATAGATGAAATTCTGTTCGTGGTCTCTCTTTTCGTATAATTTCTTGTTGTTCTTGATTTCTAAAATTTGTTATTTGAAAGTTAGGCTTGCGCTTTTGATAAATTATGGTTATTTTTGGCTTGTTTCTGGCGCTAATTGACGGAAGCTTCAGAGCATCTTCTTGTTGTTGGGCTTAATGTGGGAAAGTGTTCAGGATGATATAAGTGGCTACTTGGCCCCATCGTGTGTACTGGATGGGGATCATGTTAAAGATAAAATCTTGAATGATAAGTTCTCACACATCTCTGTATCTATATAAGGGGGAGAAAGTCTAGGTCATAGGGTGGGGATTTATCCAACGAGAAAATAAGAAATACTATGTAATTTGCGAGAGCAACAGTAAGGGTTAATATAGAGAAAATCAGAGAGAGTGTGAGATTGTAGAGTCAATCCCAGGAGAGTTTTGTTGCTGATTTCGTTGTAAGTCTTGAGTTCAGAACTCAAGTTACGTGTGAGTTATATCAAGATAGTGTTCTTGACGTGAGGGTTTGTATTCGTATTGAATACGTGATTGTGTAACCATTGTTATACGTGATTATAATAAAGGTTCTACCTTTATGCTATTCTGGTCTTCCCTTCTTTCTCCTCGTTCGTCCTCAGTCCTGAACTCAGACCATCGACACCTTATGAGTTGCATACTCAGCACCAACATATAGGAATCAACAATTGGTATCAGAGCGAGGTAACCCTAGCGGAGAAGAAACTTCTTCAGAGTTGATCGTGATGAATTCCTACTATGTTAAGCCTCCAAAGCTGACAAAGTTCAACTACACCAGTTGGTGCGAACAGATGGAGGATCAATTAATCTCTATTGATCTGCAGTTATGGGACGTATGAATGAAGGTGACCTGAAGCCGAAAATTGAGGAGGATGGCGTCACCAAAGAAAAACCAAGATCCAGTTGGAGTGAGAGCGATAATAAGTTGATAAGCAAGAATAGACAAGCTCGAAGGGTTATCATGTCGTCATTATCAGATTCAGACCAACAGAAAGTCTTGGGCTTGCGCACTGCTAAGGAGGTTTGGGAATTTCTCAAAACCGCATATGCTGGAACAGATTCGGTTAAAAAGGCTAAGGGCAAACAGCTCAAGAGACAGCTTGATAACTTCAAGATGTCGACAGTGAGACTATATCTGAAACACTTGAGAGATTGACAAGATTTTGTGTGAGCTCAAAACTGTCGGGGTAGTTCTTGACAATGATGTGGTGAACGATAGATTTCTGGATAGCCTTGGTAAAGACTGGCTAAATTTTTACCACACTTTTGGAGTCCACAAAGGATTTATCCAAGTTGTCTTTCGAAGAGTTGGGATCAGAACTGACGGTGTACGAAGGTAAGATGAGAGGTAACATTGTTACTCAAAACTAAGGATCTGGCTCTAAACGCACGTGATACTACCGCAATATCAGAAGATGAGGATTGTGACTTAGATGAGGAAATCACTAAGATTATGAACATAATACGAGACTGATGATAGTAAAACAAAGGTCAAACCAATAGAGTCAGTCAAAGAAGTGACAAAACACGTGTTTTAGGTGTAACAAGCCTGGTCATGTTGTCAAGGATTGTCCTCTCCAGCAGAAGGAAAATTCTCAGAAAAAGATTAAGAACACACAGATACAGCTGCAGCTGCATGGGGACAGAATATCTCATACAGACTCATAACCTGGGGAGTGCGCACAGATGTGTTTGACGGCAATTGCTCACGAAGATGATGACATCACTACTGAGTATAACATAAAGGAGAAGGAAATCTGGAAGGATACTCTTGAAAAAGAAGAGATATTTATTAAGCTAACCTCTGCACTCTATGAGATAAAATTCTTGAAGAATCAGTATGATACCGAGATTAAAGAACTCAAGGCTAAGGTGAAAAGTCTGAGTCAGTCTTCGACTGAAAGCAAAAATCGTGTCATTGAGAGTCTTATAAGCCAAGGATTAACTTTGTAAGTCCTTTGGAAACCAGGATTCTCACTCTTCCTGTTGGCACATGAAGAAGATAAATTATTTTTGGATAGCAACAAATTGCTAAAAAGAGAATGCGAAACCTTTCAGACATGGTAGCCAAGGCAAATCGAAAGTTAGAACTTCAGACTCCTGCAAATCCAACTTGGTATACCGGGAAGGCGAATTTGAAGCAAATGATGCAGAACAATAACTCAGACAAATGCGGTTTGGGATATAAGTCTGAGACATTCTCTCAGTCTACGATCGCGAAAATACAGACTGTAATTGCGAGACATCAGCCAAGATTCCACTCATGCCGATATTGCCACCAGCTAGACACAAGGTTAGATGGTGTCCCAAATTGTTGAGAAAACAATTGCGTGAAAATCATCAAGACAGAACTCATTCAAAATCAAAAGTTGCACACTAAAAGGTGGGTTCCCATCATCACTTTAAGTCTGAGTCTACAACTGAGATCAAACAAGTTTGGGTACCAAAGTCAAATCGGCCCTACCAGACTCGCCAAGAAGACATCTCACCTTCTTCAGACTGTTTATCTCCTTCACGGTGATCAGACCATGATGCACTTCCATAAGCACTCTCAGCATATGCCTCACCATTCTTTACCTACGGAGAGTGACTTCCTTTTTTATTTGGCAAAAGGGGGAATTGGTCTTGAACGTATACAATGATTCAGAGGGAACATTCATCAGTTCAAGACTTACGAAGTTTACCAATTGGTCTTGCACGTATACATTGATTCAGGGGGAACATTAATCAGTTCAAGACTTACAGAGTTTGCCGCATCAAAAAGGGGGAAACTGTTGATGCTATTTTGATCGGCAAATTCAGTTCAATACTGAAGCCGTTTTAAGACTAGCCTGCGAAGCCCGTCAGTCTTGAACTGACGAACAGAGAAAAAAATAGAATATTTAACAAGATTTTTTCTAGCTGTTAAAGATAAAATCTTGAATGATAAGTTCTCACACGGTCTCTGTATCTATATAAGGGGAAGATAGTCTAGGTCATAGGGTGGGGATTTATGCAAATGAGAAAATACGAAATACTATGTAATTTGCGAGAGCACAGTAAGGGTTTATATAGAGAAAATCAAGAGAGAGTGTGAGATTGTAGAGTCAATCCTAGGAGAGTTTTGTTGCTGATTTCGTTATAAGTAACTTGAGTTCAGAAATCAAGTTACGTGTGAGTTATGTCAAGATAGTGTTCTTGACGTGAGGGTTTGTATTCGTATTGAATACGTGATTGTGTAACCATTGTTATACTGATTATAATAAAGGTTATACCTTTATGCTATTCTGGTCTTCCTTCTTTCTCCTCGTTCGTCCTCAGTCATGAACTCGACCATCGATACCTTCTGAGTTGCAGACTCAGCACCAACATATAGGAATCACACGTTTTCAGTTTTCATCGTATATGAATGGGAAGATGTAGAGAAGTTGTGCACTATGCTCAGTAGCCTGAGTCTGTGGGGTGCTTTTGCACTGGTATCTGCTAGATGTGGTCATATGATACTTTCCATAATTAGTCTGAAAATTCATTCCTTCAGTTTTCTCATTATTTTCTAGTATGAATGAAGCCAGAATGGGCAGTTGGCCTTTCAAGAAACCAAGCCAAGTGTAACGTCCCTATTTAACATATTTATAGCGAAAATAAAACTAAAGGTGCAACAGACCATCGGGTTCCAAACACCCGGCACCAAACCTCACCAATTACAACTTAAAAGATTACAAAAGCCACGGTCTGAACCTCGAGAAAACTTAACATAAACATAACAGTAGTAAAATACCTTAACTCTTCATACAACCTAATCCCATCCCATTCACTCGTCTCTCTTCGTGGCCACCTGTATAGTAATTTGTACCTGCAAGATAAAACCAAGCAGCCCACCCCGGGAGGGTGAGTCAGTTCCGTGGAATGGAACTGGTACGATTCTCCAAAACGAAGCCATTAAACATATCTCTTAAATAAGCAATAACTTGAAGTCAAACAATTAAAACAAAACGAGGAATAAGGCACTTAAAAATCACCAAGTCAAAGATAACAGGATAAGGTTAGAGGTAAATAACAGAAAAGTAAAGTTAGTCAACCAACAGTCACACCATGAGTTAGTGAACATCCATTGCTTATGTCAGATTCAGTTCCAGTCAGGATAGAAAGTCTTAAATAGTCACAAGGACTAGGAATGAAAGAAGAGATCCAAGAACCAACAACTCAAGAGTGGAATAACACCAATTGGGAGAGATGGCCCCCACCGCCAGATATAAATGTCCATATGGACGAGGGATACAGCCCCCTGCTGTCAGATTTAAATGTCCTGGTGGACAAGAGATATACTGCCCCTGCTGTCAGATATAAATGTCCTTGTGGACGAGGGATATACAGCCCCGTACTGTTACCGGTGAAGACCGCGCACGTCACAACAAAAGACTCAGCTCATGGATGAAACAATATCCAGAGTCCAAGGAAGAATTACCAAGATTGTCCTTTTCCATACTTCCACTAGATCACTAACTACACCAGAGCAATACCAAAACACTCAGTCCAATAGAGTGCAGAAGCGTAAACCCTAGGCAGTTAATGTCTAATGAAATAACCCAATAGAAGGAACCAATAACCATGTAAGTTTCACATTCAAGGCTCAGTTAGTCACATCAAGCTGAGTTAGCACACAACAGTTTCCTTTTTAAATTCCTTTAACTTAGTTAGCGTTTTTCGAAAACGTCTCATAAGTCGGTTAGTAAAAGTATCGGAGTACGAGAAATTGTACCTGGTATGTGAAGAACAGTACTTAACTCGAATGAGTGATCCCCCAATTGTAACCTATAATTAAGGTGTTCCAAGTGTGATTAGTTAAGGGACTTATAAACTAAATACCTTTTATTCTTACTGATTTATAGTTCCAGGTTTACCATTATCCTCTCACATGGATTTGGGCTAGGTTTCGTTAATTAAATCTTTTGTTAGGCCCATTTCGTTTAAACTGGAACGATTTAGGATTTAACCCTGAGAGTGGCCCAAACTCTCTTTGAATTGTTTAAGTGGGCTTTTGGAGTTCATAGACTTGGGCTCAGTAGGTTAGCCCAAGACCGTGTTACGTCTACGTTGTGTAATTAAACCCTTAAGTTATCGTTGACTACTTTATTACACACCGATTAAAATCCTAAAGTTTAATATATATACTCTTCTTATTATATCTCACCAGAAGGAAGTTATTTCCTTCATCTATTTTAATGTATTTATATATAAATAATATATATATATCTTTAGTATTAAGATTTATCCAGAACATTTTTAAGAAATTTTATTGTATTTAATTATATTTAATAACTTTTAGACATATCCACAACCGATATATGGTTTATAAAATAAAGTATTTCCTTATTTATTTAATATATATATGCATGTACATGTATTAGAATTATTTAAGTCATCATTTATGTAGCTTATTGTTTTAGATTATCTCTATTAACTTCAACATTTATCTGCATTCCATGTATGTTTTATAAAGTATTTCTTTTTATTACATTTTAGAATATTAGCTTCTATAGTATTTAGTTAATATAAGTGTTGATTTATTTAGCTCCTTGTTTTAACCTAAGTTACTATTCTATTCCTTTTATATATGTGTACATATATATATATATATTATATTTCCTTAGTTTTAATTAAGAATGTTAACTTCCATATTACACAATAAATAAAATGTAGATTTGTTTAGTTCCTTCTCATAAAAGTATATATATATAATATATATATATGTATATATATAATTATATATATATCATGTAACAACTTTTACTTCACTTAAAAGTTAATTCCCAAATATTTATAAACATACTGTTACTGGATGCTAATTTAGTCTTCTCACATTTTCCCAACCTAACAAGTTTTTTAAAACTATACTTTAATTTTTGTTACATTAAAACCTTATATTATAAGATAACTTATGAAAAACCTTATAAATACAATTTTTTAAACCCATTTCCTCATGTCCAAAATTCCCCAAATTAAATATACAGTAACTATAACATTTTAGACATGTTATAAATTTTTATTTCATAAAAATATCTTTTTAAATTATCCAAATAATTCCATAATACTCATAACTTGCAAAAATCATAACTTACGTTTAAAAACTTAAACCGATATTAATAATTTACATCATAATAAACTACATTTTATAAGGAATCTATATGGTTAAATTTCGTGTCAAAATACATTCGGGAAGGTCATCAAATAAATTCGACAAGTTAGGGTTTAATTCTGGAATTATTACAAAAACTTAAACATTTAAACTTCTGCGTTTTAATCTCGGCCGTCCGTTTCTAAAACCTACGATCGGACGGCCACTGGAACGCGAGTTCATCAGCAAATCGAATTCGAATGCCGAGTACTAATTCGATATTCCTCTCAACTCCAGAACCAAATCGATGATTTTTGTTTCATTGAATTGAAATTAGATTGCGGTTCTAATGATACCGATTTCGCTAGCTATAATGCCGTGCTCTACAAATTCGATACTGGGTTCATTTTGGTTTAGGGTTAACACCTCCGAATTGAAAGTCTCTAAATTCTCTCTATACATGCGTTATAGGTCAAATTGGTAGATGGGTTAGATCGGGAATGCAAAGGCGAACAAATAATCGGAACAATTTAATCGGAAACTCACCGGAATTGCGTGAACGAGGAATCGAGTTCGGGTTTCTGGAAAAATTCGACCTTTACGAGCTGTTCGGGCAGCCAACTTTGTGGATCTATAAATGAGTTCTAGATCGAATTAGACTACGTGTGTGGGCTTAATCGAAAGAGGAATTATAGATCTACAAATTGATAGCAAGAACTTAATCTAACTTGCAATATACAGAAAGAAATCCAACCCGAAAGTTACGAGTTTATACCTGCGGTTTTTGTATGATTTTATGTGCGTGACAAGGCAGAAACTTTAGACGCTTTGTTCTTGCACACGGTTGGGATTTAGCCTTAGTTGTAAACATAAGAGTTGTAGACGGGTTAGAGATCTACACAACAAGCTAAAAACTCGAATTTTGGATGAAAGACGAAGAAGTTATGATCGAACAAAAGTACCTTACCGATCACGTTTTTCTGAGAATCTGGGTTACGGCTTGCAGGGAGGCACTTTGGATCGATTTTCCGGTGGATGTAGGAAGAGTTAGGTTATGTGTGAGCTATGTTTGTAAAGAGAGATTAAGGAGAAGAAATGAAGAAGACGGCACTTGGAAAAGTCAAAAGGATGTGAGATACGGCCGTCACAGTTAGAGAAAAATACTGGTGAGAATAGAATACTTAGCCGATTTTGCAGGGAATTCCGGCGAGGCTGATGTGGCGACACGTGTCTGAGTTAGGAGAACCCTAGCCACGTCAGCAATCTCAAATTTTGACCCTAAACTTCATTCTATCATAACTTTGGCTAGGATGATCCGTTTTTGACGTTCTTTTTATCAATCTTCTTGGTTTTCCATAACCTTTTTATTGGATAGGTTTCAGGGCATGGATGGTTTGACCATTCTCAAAAAGTCAACCCTAGCAAGGCTTAATAAGCTTTAGGGTTTCCATGATTTTATATTGACTTTTATGATTCAATTTAATGTTCCAACCTTTCTAAAATCTTTATAATATACTTGGAGTGTTTAGAAATTTTTCCAAGATTTATTAACTTATAGATCTTATTATTAAATTCATAATACTATGTAATAATATATAGTAATCCAATATTTAATAGTATTATTTAGATTAAATAGAAGAAATCCCATGATTTAATTTCCATAATTCCATATAGAATATAATAATTTATTATTCATAATTCCATACAATAATTTAATAATTGATAGTATTATTTATGGTTTAATAAAAGAAATCCCCTAAATTAATTTAAATTAATTTAGGGGTATTTCAGTATATCCCCCTTAAAGAAACTTCGCCTCGAAGTTTAAAAATCAACTTGAGACGATAATAATTCCAACGAATTTCCATACCAATCCAATCCTTATTTCCATCCATTCTATTTCAATATTCCACTCGAGATTACTCGAATCAAACTGAATCAAAATAGATTACTCAATCAAACTGAATCAAATATACCAAGATATATATTTCATGATGAAAATCAAAAGTCACATACTACTGTGTCATAACGTAAAACTACGTACACATATACACCTCACTCTACTAATAATTGTCTCACTCTACTAATAATGCAACAGGGCATAATCCGGATGAGGTAACGAAGGAGGAGTATGCCAGTATATCCCCCTTAAAAGAGCTAAGGTACGCCCTCGTACCGCTACTAACGTGAACCACAGGATAGGAAAACATCATGTGAATAGATGTGGGTACTTCACTCTCATGGAGTCCTCAGTCTCCCAAGTAGCTTCCTCAACCCCATGATGCTCCCAAAGAACTTTCACTAGTTTGACTGATCTGCCTCTCGTTTCTCGGACCTTCGTGTCCAAGATCCGAATAGAGTCTCCTCATACCTCAGTGTAGGCTCAATCTCCAATCTCTTGGCTGCAGTACGTGAGAAGGGTCAGGCATATACTTCTTCAGCTGAGATACATGAAACACGTCGTGTACCTTCCCCAACTCTGCTGGTAGATCTAGTCTGTAAGCAGCTGGGCCCACTCGCTCCGTAATCCTGTACGGACCGACATACTTAGGGCTTAGTTTCCCCCTCATCCCAACTGAATATCCTCTCATCGGAGACACCCGTAAGAAAACCATGTCACCCAACTGAAACTCGAGCTCTCTGGTGCGCTGATCCCCATAAGATTTCTGTCTAGACTGCGCTGCCCTCATGTGCTGCTGAATAACTCTGACGTCATCCTGCAGTGTCTGAACGTACTCGGGCCCAATCAAGACTGCCTCGGTAGGGTCACTCCATGATAAGGGAGTCCGGCATGGCCTGCCATACAGAGCCTGGAACGGTGCCATGCCGATAGACGAGTGGTAGGAGTTATTGTAGGAGAACTCCACTAGGTGTAGACGCTCTACCCAACTCCCCTGATAGTCCAGAGCGACCGCTCGTAGCATATCCTCCAGCGTCTGAATCGTCCTCTCAGTCTGCCCATCAGTCTGAGGGTGAAAGCTGTGCTAAGGCGTAGCTGAGTACCAAACGCCTCCTGTACCTGACGCCAAAATCTGCTGAGGAAACGTGTGTCACGATCGGAGACGATCGTCTTCGGTACCCCATGGTACCGGATGTGCTCTGTGGTGAACACCTCAGCCAGCTTGGGCACCTTCCATGTGTCCTTGATAGGTATAAACCTGGCTGTCTTGGTCAACCTATCGACTATCACCCAAATAGAATTCAGTCCACCTCTAGCTGGAGGGAGACCGACCACAAAGTCCATGCTGATGTCGTCAAACTTCCAGCACGGTACTGGTAATGACTGAATCTGGCCTCCTGGTCGACGATGCTCAAACTTCACCTTCTGACAGGTGAGGCATCGGGAGACGAAATCTGCTACATCCCTCTTCATCCCGCTCCACCAGAATAACTGCTTCAAATCCTTGTACATCTTGGTGGCTCCAGGGTGTACTGATAACGTAGAGGAATGAGCTCAGAGAATCCTGGTCTGAAGTTCTGTCGCATCCTGAGGAACGCAGAGTCTGCCTCTGACTCGAAGGTGTCCCTCGCTGTCTAGCTCGTACTCATACTTCAGACCATCAGTCAAACCATCTGCTAACTTCTGCCTGATGCCCTGGGTATACATCACTATCCTGGGCTGCATATCCTCAGCTATCGTGGTCGTCTCTATCAAGGCTAGGAGTGAATATGTCTCCTGCTCAAGCGTCTGCCACGACATTCCCTTTACCTTCAGTGTACTGAAGGTTGATGTCATAATCAGCCAGTAGCTCGACCCATCGTCGCTGTCTCAGGTTCAGCTCCTTCTGGGTCCAGATGTATTCAGACTCTTATGGTCTGTCATAATCCGGACTGTGGCTCCATACAAGTAATGTCGCCAGATCTTCAAGGCGAAGACTATGGCGAGGAGCTCAAGGTCGTGTGTGGGGTAATTTTCTTCATGCTTCTTCAGCTGCCGAGAAGCATACACTACCACTCTGCCATTCTGCATCAGTACCCCACCGATCCCTCTGCCTGAAGCATCACAATACACCTCGTATCCCTCGTTCCCTTCAGGGATTACTAATACTGGAGCTGTGGTCAGGGTCCTTCAGCGCCTGAAAGGAGACCTCACAAGCCTCTGTCCATACAAACGGGCTGTCCTTCTTCATCAGAGAGGTCAAGGGCTTGGCTAGCCTGGAGAAGTCCTTCACAAAGCGTCTATAGTAGCCAGCCAACCCAAGGAAACTCCTAATCTCTGTCACAGTGCGAGGTCTATGCCAGCTCTTCACCGCCTCAATCTTAGCTGGGTCTACTGAAACTCCCTCAGCTGAGATCACATGTCCAAGAAATGACACCTTGTCCAGCCAGAATTCACACTTGCTGAACTTGGCATATAGTTTCTTCTCTCTTAGAGTCTCCAAGGCTGTCCTCAAATGCTGCTCGTGTTCCTCCCGACTCTTGGAGAAGATCAAGATGTCGTCTATGAATACGACCACTGACTTATCTAACTGGGCTTGGAAGACTCTCTGCATCAGGTCCATGAATCTCGCTGGTGCATTGGTCAGTCCAAACGGCATCACTGTGAACTCGTAGTGGCCGTATCTGGTCCGGAAGGCTGTCTTCTCTATATCTGACTCAGCTACAGCTATCTGATGATATCCGGAATGCAGGTCAATCTTGGAGAACACCTTAGCTCCCCTCAGCTGGTCGAACAAGTCATCGATCCTGGGCAGTGGGTACTTGTTCTTGATCGTGACATTGTTCAGCTCCCTGTAGTCGATACAGAGTCTCATGCTCCCGTCCTTCTTCTTGACGAAAAGCACTGGAGCACCCCAAGGTGAGACACTGGGTCTGATGAAACCCTTATCTAGTAGCTCCTGCAGCTGTTTCTTCAACTCAACCATCTCTGCAGGGCCCATCCGGTAGGGAGCCTTAGCAATCGGTCCCGTGCCAGGTATGAGGTCGATGTTGAATTCAACCTCTCTCAGCGGTGGCAGTCCAGGTAGCTCCTCTGGAAAAACGTCGGGGTACTCCGACACAATGGGAACATCGCTCTGGAACTTCGGATCCGTCCTCAGATCCTGGGCATAACAGTAGTAGGCGGTACGCCCTTGGACACCTCCTTCATCAGGGATAAAGCCGATACAACCTTCACAGTCGGCTGCTTAGGCTGCATTCGGTATGACACTGTGATCCCTGTAGCTGACTTCAGGAGGAGATGCTCTGCACAGTGTAGTCTGCCTCGTACCGCTGTAGCGTGTCCATGCCCACAATTAGTCGAATCCCATGCCAGGGAAGACAATGGCATCAAGAAGGAAGTCTGCTCCTTGATGTGTATGCTCAGATTCTTGCACTGCTTACTGCACTTGATCAACTCTCTGGATGGCAGCAAGACTGAGCAGTCAAGGATATCCTCTGTGGGAGCATTGATCTTAGCATGAAACGCTTGTGATATGAAGGAATGGGAGGCTCCAGAATTGAACAACACAGTGGCCTCCACTCCATTAATTAGGAACGTGCCTGAAATTATAAAGTAGATTTTTAAGATTACTAGGCAACTTTTCCAAGGTGGCTAATCAGGATGAATTGTTTATACCTGTGATGACCATTCCATTGCTCTTTGCTTGAGCCTGGTTCAACACATTCAACCTGATCCTTGAGTTTCCAACCCCTACAATGAAGCAAAAATTCTTAGAATTTCCATTCTTATTGAAAGCTTCGTGAGCAACTCAAAGTTTACAATGCTGAAATTGTAAAGTACAAGGCTAGGTCTGTCTAAAGGTTAGGTTTAGACGGCCCAGTTTCATGTGGGTCTGGTTAATGATGGGTGTGGGGGCTGTGTTGGGCTTGATTCTCTTCACCCCATGGTAGATAAGTCTAGCTGCCCCACCAAAAATCAGTACATCACTCGACTTCAGGAGGATCTTGGTAGCGAGGTCCATCCTCCTTTGATCACCAAATAGGAACTCCGCGTCGTCTCCAAGGGATATGGACACCACTGGAACTCCTCTAGTGACGGACTCTGGTGATTCATCCTTGTCTTGGTGCATCCCTAGCTTACCCTCCTTTCCATAGAAGTTGATGATGCACACGTCGAGGTTAGGTCTGGGACGGGCTCATCCTCCAATTCTTGTGCTGCCTTAACTGCAGCTCCAATGATGGTCTGCAATTCTTCCGGGATTGGTGGCACCTCCACTCTTCATAGCTCTTGTGGTGTGGTTCCACTTCTTACCTAGGCACATGATCTTCACCTTCATGGTTGAACCATTCTTGAAGGTAGGGGTGTAAAAATTTCCTTCCTTCACACCTAACTCCCTGATCTTGAGGATCAATGCATACTGGACTGTGGGGTCAGGTACTCTCGTAGTAAGATCATCCCGGGTCTCAATACCTCACACTTCTCTGGTGGGTGTGGTTTGGCTTCAAAGGGGATGTTGGGTGTGGAAAATGGCAAAATAGGAAAGCAAATATCGAAAGCTGAATGGAAACAATAATTGCCATTAAATAAATAAGTCAAGGTTCACAACTGGTAATGAAAGGTTCGAAACAAAACAAAATAAAGGGTTTATAGTTCATCCCTTTTACATTGAAAAAGAAAACTAGCCAGTGGAATGTAAAGAAAGTAAAGTCTAAGCTTCTTCGTGAGGGAAGTAGTCCTCACCAGGTGAACTCGGGTCATCACTTGCTGCCTCGACACGGTCCACCAGGTTAAGAATCGGTGCCTTGCCCGGCCTTTGAGGGTAGTTTTGTCCCGGCCTCTGTGATGGTTCTGGAGGGCGGCTGGTAGATGGTCCAGCACCTCCTGTGCCACCTCGACCTCCTCCAGTAGTATTAGTAGCTGGGGCTCTAGCAGTGGTCCGGTGGCTGGCTTGTAGTTCCAAGAATCCGGGTTCTTGTGACATTCGAATCCACTATGCCCCTTCTTACCACAGTAGTTGCATTCCACCAGATTTCCTTTACAATCCTTGCCCGGGTGGTCCTTCTTGCACCACTTGCAGAAGTATCTTCTTACCGGTCCATTTCCTGTTTTAGTTCAGTGTTAGTAACGTAATAGCTCAATGTAACTACAATAGGTTCTAATTTATCTCACCCCTAGGTGGCTGGGAGCGGAGTGGCTCAGCATCAGTATATGAGGGACCATGGCCCTCTCGTTCCTCCCCTTGAAGAATTTTCCCTTCCTCTCGTAGTTCTGGGAAGAGTTTCCTCCATTCCCTCTTCCACCATCTCCCTTCCTCTTGCCTAGCACAGAGTCCTGGTAGGCAATGGTGGTCTCGCAGTCATTCGCGTCATCCGCTAGCTCCTGTAAGGTCATCCCTCTGGTAGAACCGATCATAGTCATGATCCTGAAGTTCAAGCCGGTGTGGAATTTGTCCACCAGGTACCTCGGCGTAAGCTCCCTCTCCAATAACAGCGAGCATCTCCACAAATTTGTTATAGTACTCAGCAACAGAGGAAGTTCCTTGCTTCAGCTGCTCGAACTTGCTCCTCATCCTCTTCTGTAGGTAGGATGGATAGAACTTGGATCTTAGGGCCACCAAGAAGGCTGGGAAGCCGAAGTCCGCCTGGGCAGTCAGCTCAGCTCTGGCAGTCTGCCACCATCGATGCGCGGGTCCCTGGAGGAAGTAGGCCGCTATGTCCACCTAGCGATTCACTGGAACGTGCAGAGAGGTAAAGGCCTTCTGCATCTCGTAGATGTATTCTCTAAGGTCTTCGGTTCAGGTGTTGGCCAAAAATACATAGTGAATATATATATACTTATGGGCAAAGAAAAGGCAAGTGCACCTAGTCGATGTAGTACAACAAGTGTCGTATCCACAGGGAAATTGGCTCAATTATCCTAGTCTCGGTATTTAATAAAAACAGCAAATAGGGGGTTTAGCCGGAGGCAAGCTTGATTGTTTAGGATCAGTGCAAAAATAATAAACACAGTAAAATAAGGTGAATTAATTGATATGGATGGAAAAGGGTATCCTAGGATAGCGGGGGAATTGCCTAAATTTAAACATTCATAAACCATGTCTCAATTATTTATTGTCTATTAGAGTTAATAAGGGTAAGTTACGAACTCTTAATAATAGCCTCAGTATTTTCCTACTCAATCCGAGTGTAAATACCAAGGTTTATTCCTTTGTGGTACTAATATCTATCTCAAAATCATATGTTGATAGTTACCATAAAAATGCAGTAGTTTGTCGCGTATAACATTTAACAATATTTATTGAAAGGAATAAAAACAAGTATAATAAATGAGACACAATAAATATTTATTTAAGCAATATTAGGGTCAAACCCCATCCTAGGATACAAATAAAAATTACTCACCCATTGACAGAAATAAAAATAGAGTAAAGATAGAAATAGCCATTATTTCGGAGACTGCTTGAGAAGAACGGGTCTGACTCGCTCTCTCTCGCTCCTGCTGCCTCTTTCCTCTCCTTTTAATATACTGCTTCTACTGAATATGTGGAAAATAGAATGATTTGAATGATATGGAAAATATGTGGGGTGATATGTGAATATAAGGAAATTATGGTGGTGGAATTAAAAAGAAATAAAAAGTGGAGAAGTGTGTGGTGGTGTTACGGGAGAAATGAAGAAAAGAGAATGGTGGAGTCTGGTGCTGTTGTGTGATCGATTCTGTGAATTGATGAAGAAGTGGGTTATTTATAGCAGAGGAAAGGAAGAATTAGGACACAACTGTAGCACGCGTGGGTGAAGAAAATAAGGGATGCGCTGATATGTTTGATGTAGTAGATGGATAATATTGTGGGTGCTGTAATTGAAGAAGAAATGGAGAAATCGGCGCAGTAATAGAAGAAGAAAATGGAGAAGACGGCGCCGAAATAAATGAGTCGCGTGAATTCTGGATCTGGGCTGCGTTTACACGTGTCCGCGTTTTTGTCCACGTATGGACACATATTAGGACGTGTGATGGCCGAGTTTGAGTCCGCGTAAGGACACAAATGTCCTAGCGAGATCTGTTCTTGTCCGCGTTTGAGTCCGTGTAAGGACACAAATGTCCTAGCAAGATCTGTTCCTGTCCGCGTTTGAGTCCGCATAAGGACGCATTTCCTTTGCTTCCTGTCCACGTTTGCGTCCGCGTAAGGACAGGAGTTGTCCGCGTTTGTGTCCGCGTTGGGGCTACGCGGACACATGTATTTCGTCTCATTTGTTCTGCAAACTTCGACAGGCTCCAGATTCTTCGTTTGAGCTCCGTTTTTAGATCCGTTTGCGCCTATGCGTTCGTCTCTTCGTCTACTTTGCTCCTAGCTTGGTTTTCCTCATGTTTAATCAATAAATCTATAATAACTAATAAACATAAACTAGGGGAAAACTAACCAAAGTGGAGAAATGAGCAAGAAAAGTGCTAATATAACATATGAAATACACCAATAAAACATGCTCATTTGGACACTTATCATCAGGTTGGCCTTCGTAGATTGGAGGACGTAGATCGTTGACCGCCTTCACCCAATTGAACTCTCGGGGACCGTTAGGTGGTGGTGGTTGTGGGGGATCTGAGCTGCTGCTGAGCTAATGCAGCCGTCACAATCTGCGCTATGACCTCTTCGAGACATTTAGCTGGTATTGACGGTTTTGTTACTCAGAAGGTGTATTGTTAAGTCTAAATATCTATGTAGTAAAGTATGTAATATTTATAACGTCCTAAGGACGGTTCGTAGATACGTGAAGTAAAACGTAAGCAGTAAAGTAAGAATGGGGTAAGGGTCACGCGCCTTTCTGGAATTCTAACTTCCCAATTCTACCCCAGTTCCCCAGTTTTAAGTGCACCTATAATCTAAGTATTTCACTCGGCTTGTTTCCTCAGGTTCAGAGCGCAACTACGCTCTGATACCAATTTCTGTAACGCCCCTATTTGACATATTTACAGCGGAAATAAAATACTAAAGGCGCAACAGACCATCGGGCTCCAAACACCCGGCACCAAACCTCACCAATTACAACTTAAAAGATTACAAAAGCCACGGTCTGAACCTCGAGAAAACTTAACATAAACTAACAGTAGTAAATACTTAACTCTTCACACAACCTAATCCCCATCCCATTCACTCGTTCTCTTCGTGGCCACCTGTTAGTAATTCGTACCTGCAAGATAAAACCAAGCAGCCCACCCCGGGAGGGGTGAGTCAGTTCCCTGGAATGGAACTGGTACGATTCTCCAAAACGAAGCCTTTAAACATATCTCTTAAATAAGCAATAACTTGAAGTCAAACAACTTAAAACAAAACAGAGGAATAAGGCACTTAAAATCACCAAGTCAAAGATAACAGGATAAGGTTAGAGGTAAATAATAGAAAAGTAAAGTTAGTCAACCAACAGTTACACCATGAGTTAGTGAACATCCATTGCTTATGTCAGATTCAATTCCAGTCAAGAGTATAATTAAAGTCTCAAATAGTCACAAGGACTAGGAATGAAAGAAGAGATCCAAGAACCAACAACTCAAGAGTGGAATAACACCAATTGGGAGAGATGGCCCCCACCGCAGATATAAATGTCCATATGGACGAGGGATATACAGCCCCCTGCTGTCAGATTTAAATGTCCTGGTGGACGAGGGATATACAGCCCCCTGCTGTCAGATATAAATGTCCTTGTGAACGAGGAATACAGCCCCCTGCTGTTACCAGTGAAGACGCGCGCACGACACAACAAAAGACTCAGCTCATGGATGAAACAATATCCAGAGTCAAAGGAAAATTACCAAGATTGTCATTTTCCATACTTCCACTAGATCACTAACTACACCAGAGCAATACCAAAACACTCAGTCCTACACAGTGACAGCGCGTAAACCCTAGGCAGTTAATGTCTAATGAAATAACCAAATAGAAGGAACCAATAACCATGTAAGTTTCACATTCAAGGCTCAGTTAGTCACATCAAGCTGAGTTAGCCACACAACAGTTTCCTTTTTAAATTCCTTTAACTCAGTTAGCGTTTTTTAAATGTCTCATAAGTCGGATAGTAAAAGTATCGGAGTACAAGAAATCGTACCTGGTATGTGAAGAACAGTAATTAACTCAAACGAGTGATCCCCCAATAGTAACCTATAATTAAGGTGTTCCAAGTGTTGATTAGTTAAGAGACTTATAAACTAAATACCTTCTATTCTTACTGATTTATAGTTCCAGGTTTACCATTATCCTCTCATAAGGATTTGGGCTAGGTTTCGTTAATTAAATCTTTTGTTAGGCCCATTTCGTTTAAGCTGGAACGATTTAGGATTTAACCCTGGGAGTGGCCCAAACTCCCTTTGAATTGTTTAAGTGGGCTTTTGGAGTTCATAGACTTGGGCTCAATAGGTTAGTCCAAGACCTTGTTACGTCTACGTTGTGTAATTAAACCCTTAAGTTATCGTTGACTACTTTATTACACACCGATTAAATCCTAAAGTTTAATATATATACTCTTCTTATTATATCTCCCACAAGGAATGTTATTTCCTTCATCTATTTTAATGTATTTATATATAAATATATATATCTTTATGTATTAAGATTTATCAAGAACATTTTTAAGAAATTTTATTGTATTTAATATATTTAATAACTTTTTAGACATATCCACAACCGATATATGGTTTATAAAATAAAGTATTTCCCTTATTTTTTAATATATATATATGCATGTACATGTATTAGATTTATAAGTCATCATTTATGTAGCTTATTGTATTTAAATTATCTCTATTAACTTCACATTTATCTGCATTCCATGTATGTTTTATAAAGTATTTCTTTTATTACATTTTAGAATATTAGCTTCTATAGTATTAGTTAATATAAGTGTTGATTATTTTAGCTCCTTGTTTTAACCTAAGTTACTGTTCTATTCCTTTTATATATGTGTACATATATATATATATAATATTATATATATATATAATATATATATATATATATTATATATATATTATATATAATATCTATATATATATCTATTTCCTTAGTTTTAATTAAGAATGTTAACTTCCATATTACACAATAAATAAAATGTAGATTAGTTTAGTTCCTTGTTTTAACATCAGTTTCTAGTTATATTTCTCATATAAGTATATATATAAATATATATATATATATAAACTTTACTTCACTTAAAGTTAATTCCCAAAATATTTATAAACATACTGTACTGGATGCTAATTTAGTCTTCTCACATTTTCCCAACCTAAAAAGTTTATTAATAAACTATACTTTAATTTCTGTTACATTAAAACCTTATATTATAAGATAACTTATGAAAAACCTTATAAATACAAGTTTTAAACCCATTTCCTCATGTCCAAAATTCCCCAAATTAAATATACAGTAACTATAACATTTTAACATATTATAAAAATTTTTATTTCATAAAAAGATCTTTTTAAATTATCCAAATAATTCCATTACTCATAACTTGCAAAAATCATAACTTACGTTTAAAAACTCAAAACCGATATTAATTTACATCATAATAAACTACATTTTATAAGGAATCTATGGTTAAATTTCGTGTCAAAATGCATTCGGGAAGGTCATCAAATAAATTTGACAAGTTAGGGTTTAATTCTGGAATTATTACAAAACTTAAAACATTAAACTTCTGCGTTTTAATCTCGGCCGTACGTTTCTAAAACCTACGATCGGACGGCCACTAAACGCGAGTTCATCAGCAAATCGAATTCGAATGCCGAGTACTAATTCGATGATTCCTCTAAACTCACAGAACCAAACGATGATTTTTGTTTCATTGAATTCGAAATTTGATTGCGGTTCTAATGATACCGATTTCGCTAGCTATAATGCCGTGCTCTACAAATTCGATACTGGGTTCGTTTCGGTTGAGGGTTACACCTCCGAATTGAAATTCTCTAAATCTCTCTATACAATGCGTTATAGGTCAAATTGGTAGATGGGTTAGATCGGGAATGCAAAGGCGAACAACATAATCGGAACAATTTAATCAGAAACTCACACGGAATTGCGTGAACGAGGAGAATCGAGTTCGGGTTTCTGAAAAAATTCGACCTTACGAGCTGTTCGAATACCCAACTTTGTGGATCTATAAAATGAGTTCTAGATCGAGTTAGACTACGTGTGTGGGCTTACGAAATAGGAATTATAGATCTACTAATTGATAGCAAGAACTTAATCTAACTTGCATATACAGAAAGAAATCCAACCCGAAAGTTACGAGTTTATACCTGCGGTTTCTGTAATGATTTTATGTGCGTGACAAGGCAAAAACTTTAGACGCCTCGTTCTTGCACACGGTTGGGATTTAGCCTTAGTTGTAAACATAAGAGTTGTAGACGGGTTAGAGATTACACAAAAGCTAAAGAACTAATTTTGGATGAAAGACGAAGAAGTTATGATCGAACGAAGTACCTTACCGATCACGTTTTTCTGAGAATCTGGGTTACGGCTTTGCAGGAGGCAACTTTGGATCGATTTTCCGGTGGATATAGGAAGATTTAGGTTATGTGTGAGCTATGGTTGTAAGAGGAGATTAAGAGAAGAGAATGAAGAAGACGGCACTGGAAAAGTCGAAAGGATGAGTGGATACGGCCGTCACAAGTTAGGGAAAAATACTGGTGAGAATGAGAATACTTAGCCGATTTTGCTGGGAATTCCGGCGAGGCTGACGTGGCAGACACGTGTCTGAGTCAGGAGAACCCTAGCCACGTCAGCAATCTACAAATTTTTACCCTAAACTTCATTCTATCATAACTTTGGCTAGGATGATCCGTTTTTGACGTTCTTTTATCAATCTTCTTGGTTTTCCATAACCTTTTTATTGGTATAGATTTCATGGGCTGGTTTGACCATTCTCAAAAAGTCAACCCAGGCAAGGCTTAATAAGCTTTAGGGTTTCCATGATTTATATTGACTTTTATGATTCATTTTAATGTTCCAACCCTTTCTAAAATCTTTATAATATACTTGGAGTGTTTAGAAATTTTTCCAAGATTTATTGACTTATAGATCTTATTATTAAATTCATAATACTATGTAATAATATATAGTAATCCAATATTTAATAGTATTCTTTAGGATTAAATAGAAGAAATCCCATGATTTAATTTCCATAATTCCATATAAGAATATAATAATTTATTATTCATAATTCCATACAATAATTTAATAATTGATAGTATTATTTATGGTTTAATAAAAGAAATCCCCTAAATTAATTTAAATTAATTTAGGGGTATTTCACCAAGCTTGAGCATGATTTCATCATTTATGCTGAATCATTAGAGGGGAATGTATCATGTCTTTTGCCTAGGACTCTGTTGAAACTAAAATTCCTACAGAGCATTGAGAAATAGTAAAAGACAAGATTGCCTAATCCACTTTATTTTGAGTCTGTTACCCCTTTTGTTGCTTAGATTTCTGAAAATTAAGCTGATCAAAGAGTTCAAAATGAGTTTGTATTCAACATAATCTAAGCAAGGCATATTCAACTCCGGAATCCATGCCGGGAAGGGAAAAAACTGCTTGTGCAGGACATTGACTATACTCTATTCGATCATGAGGCCTTGTAAGTTGTTTTTTCCTGCTCGTCCGTGTAATTCTATTACTTTATAATACTATAGCTCACCACTGACATTTTACCTAGATCTTCACGAGTTCCTCACAGCTGCTTATTCTGAATATGACATCATGATATGGTCTGCTACCAGGCAGGGGGGATCTAGAAGGGGGGCCGAGGGGCACCGGCCCCCCGAAACTTTTGAAAAATTTGTCGAATTCTCTTATAAATTTTTAAAAAAGTACAAAATGACATAATGTTTTAAAGAAGGATAGTGTCAAAAAAAAAATTTGCCCCCCCGAAACAAAACTCCTAGATCCGCCACTGCTACCAGGTATGGTTGGAAGGCTCTGAACTTTTTTCCCTTACCCCATTGTTCACCACTCTGACATATAGAGGTCATCTTCGCTCAATTTTGGAGTTAACTTTATTTTGTCACAGTTTGGTAAAAACGGGACTATTTTGAAGTTGATTGGTTTTTATTTTATCTTGCAGCATGAAATGGGTAGAATTGAAGATGGCACAACTTGAAGTGCTCAGTAATCCCAACTACAAAATTACAGCTTCTTGACCATTTAGCAATGATCACCGTTCAGTCGGATTCTCATGGTATATTTGATTGCAAGCCACTTGGACTGATCCGGGCACAATTTCCTGAGGTTCTACTCTAGAAGCTTTTCTGTTGATATCTGTTTTGAACCTCTATATCTCTGTTTCTCCATTTTGTCACGCCTTTCCAATGTTTGTGAGGTCGAATGTCTTCTGTGAGCTGCTACCCTGTTTCTTGAAATAATATTTGTTCTGTTGTTGCTTAATTTCTCTTTGCCCCATGAAAATAAACTGAAGTGGAAAATTTGAGTGCTAGTGTCTGTTTTGTCGTGTTTGGAATTCTAGGGGTAAACTCGTGATAAAAAGATTGGAGAAGAGTGTTAAGATCCTGACTAACTATCTCAAAACCCAATACAATGTCTGAATTTTTTGTTCTAAATCGTAGGCAACTCATTGCAGCAAAAAAAGTGAGAGAGGTAGAGAAAGGAAAGTAGAAACAATAAACGAAGCTCCGAAGATTAATGTGATGATTGTCCGTGTTATAATATATATATATATATATAATCAAGATCATACAGAATTATGAACCACATTAATATTTTACTAGATTTGGCAATCGTTCGTGCGTGTGCAACTTGCCTTTTTTCAACATAGACAAATGCATATAAGTAATAACCAATTGAATAAAGGTCATTTTTATAGCAACCTCACAAATAATCATCCAAACTGGTCGCAAACACAAAATGTTAAGCATCAGACATCATTCATACTGGTTTCCCATTTGATAGCAGATAATCAAATGCATACTACAGAGTAAAAAAAATCACAACCATGACAGCAGATAAACGAAAGGGTAATTTAATACCCCTTTTCAAACAATTAGAACAACTAGTAGAACCCTAAGCGACCGCCAGTCAGCCCTGTTGGAAAATTTTTCCTCAATTTCAAATACATATCAGTAGATAATCGAAAGGGTAATTTAATACCCCAATTAGAACAGCTAGTAGAACCCCAATCGAACCAGAACCCCAAGCGAACAGCCAGTCAGCCTCGCTGGAAATTTTTTCCCCAATTTCAAACCTAGATCGACATGAGAATAGGGATGAAGGTGTACGACAAGAATCATAACTAGGTAATGAGGGCATTACCTAAATCAGTAAAGCGAATAAATAGAATGACACAAACAGACCAGAAATAGTTCGTCAACCTCGGTGGCAATTTTCCCCCCAATTTCAAACCCTAGATCGACATGAGTACGGGGATGAATGTGTAGGACGAAAATCATAACGTGGTAATGAATACATCACTTTAATCAGCAACGCGATGAAGAAGAACGAGTCAAACCAGAGGAACAAACAAGCAGAGGTATTGCCGTAGTGTAAATCGGGAAGAATCGCCCAAATGAAAAGGGATAGTTGAAGAACCGACTCTTGCTTGGAAATAAAAGGACCGTCGTATTTTTCTTTCTTCAGTTTGGTCAACATAAGTAACCAGGTCAAACTTAACATCAAAATGACAAAAAGAAGGGAAATAGATGACGGAAGATAAATGTCCAAAATGTTATGGGTGTGCATGTTAAATTTCAAACCTCATGGATGGGCAGTGATAATTCCCCAGACCTCATAGGTGGACAGTGTAATTTTTCCTTGCAATAAAAAGACAAACGACTAGATTGTATAATAGAATTTATCTTCATTTTTTTACTAAAAAAGGTTCATATAAAATAAATGATAATTAATACTTAATAAAGTAATATGCAGGGCCCATATATACTCTTACGAAAAAAATCTAGTATAACTGTGATTTGAAAACGATTTCATAATGATAATATATAGGAAAAAATATAAAAATCATATTTACCACTATCGATTATGTCATGTACACACTTTTTTTTTTCTTATCCTAAAAAAGAAAAAAATCAAATTAGGGTCATGTACGGCTTAGAGTGATAGTACATTATAATTGTTCTAATTGAGATCCAAGTGTCTAAATTATCTTGTTCATTTTAATCTGTGGAGACCCCAACCCCCCAACACCGCTATAAAGAAACACAAAGGCAGTGGCTTAATCGCTGGGCTTATACTAGCAGTTGCAGGCAGTAGGAACAACTTTGGTGCTTGATAAAAGATGAAAATTGGATTCTGGAATCATATTGGGCTTCTATCTCGCTATTTCTTGCATTAGCCCCATTATACTAACATTGGAAACAACACTGTCTTTATCGTCAGTCGATATGTCTTCGTTAGTGCTACAAGTCTCGAGATATTGAATTGTGGGCCGTTGATCCAGAAGCACATCATTTATTTACCCTGCCCACATGCCGCTTCTCTTTTAGTAACTATTTCTTATAAGGCCTCTAAATTAAGTTTGTATACAAAATTTAATTACATAAAATTGACAATATATTCTTATAATGTTTCATAATTCTTTATATACTGGATTCCAAAATTCATTTTTTATACGTCCTAAAAAAATTTATAGACATAATATAACCTCAAATCCCTAATATTACAAATGATATTTTAAATTCGTAATATGTTACTCTTATTAATTCAGCGACATTTTATGATTTTTGAAAATAAAAATACTTGAAAATATATAAAATTGAAATAAAGTTTATAATTCTTACATATTTAAAATTATATAATTAACACATATATTGGATTAGTATTGTATATTAAGTAAACTTTTAGCGGTATGTATATTGTGAATTTTTTCAAATTTTTAAGTGGTAAGATGGGAATATAGGCTGAAAGAGATAACAATGGTTCTGGCAGAAAATTCTTTTGCAAACGTTTAAAAGAGACGATTGAAAGAAAGTGATTTTCTGGAACTTATTATATGTATTCTAAAATGCATATAATATTCCATGATTTTGTTTATTAGAGCATCCACAACAACATATCAGATTTTTGGATTCTCTCCTACTCAACTACTAATCATATTTTACTATTTTGGTGAAGAAAAAAAAAGAAATTAGCTCTCTCATATCTACTTGTGTGTCATAGTTTGCAGAGTTCTTAACTAAGAACTGAGGAGAGAATAATGGGTGAATTCACTCTAATTGTAGTTCCAGTCATACTGACACCAAGAGTGGATTCCACCATTGTTGGGATGCTCTTACTGATATATTCCTGGAGGAAACCTTTAAAGCAAAACAAAATAAAAAAAAGATCTGGTCATAGCTAGAGCCAGATATGATTGTGTACTGCATAACGTGGCAGTCGTCTAAGCCAACACATCATTGAAAAGTTTTAAACATGCAAACAATATATAATCAGTGGAGAAAATGCAAGCTAGTGCTAAACAAGTTGATAATCATAATAGGCTTGAAATCAAGAAGATACTATTCCTCTCCTTTCCAATACCATATGCATGAGCAGCAAATTGACATTAATTCTACTTACTAGCTAACAATATTATAATAACTAATCAAGGATACTCTAGCTTGCTCGACTCGATAATTGCATTTTGTATCAACGGGTTGTTGAAGGCAAATATACGATCACATGGCGCATTCGGCGCCTTTTTAGGAGATTAGGTGTTTCCGGGATATATATATATATTAGCTATGTCAAAGTAAGAAAGAAAGGATCAATCAGTAATGGAATCATGTTGGGATTGATATGGCTAATTAATTTGTCATGCGGGCGGATCCAGAGCTATAATCCTATGGGGTCCATTATTTAGTACATATACATATAAATATATAAATGTTTATATATTGATTTTTATACTAATTTGAAATATTTACAATTGACCTCTACGATTCTTCATCGTTGGTTTTTAAAATAAAAACTATTTGTACTTGTAAATTTTTTTAAGATGATGGTATACGCTCACATAACTAGTCTATTCACAAATCTTAAACCAATCTACAGAACATACTGCATGAGAAACATGAATGCTCAAACAAACAAAAAAGGAAAAAAAAAAAGAAGCTAAGTTTGAAGTGACGTGAAGTCTCTGTTAACTTTTAAAAAAAAATTGGACTGGGATGTTTTAAGGGGCTGGAATATTTTCTGAAAAAACAGAACAAAATGACAACTATGAGGAGTTGAACTCTAGACCATTAGTACTGCTAGTTCTTAACCACTATGCTACATTCACTACTTGATAGTATGTCATTTTATTATATTTATACTAGGTTCTAATTTTTTAATTTTTTTTTATAAAAGGCTATGGGGTCCGGGCCCACATTGGACCCCATGTGGGTCCGCCCCTGACCATGTCATCAATGAATGATACTCAAGAACATGATCACTGCAGGGTTGATTTTTTTTTTTTCAAATAACTTTGTCTTAAGGATATATATGCATATCTGTGCGTTGATATTAGAGGGTGCATGAGAGAGGTAGAGAAACAATAAACGAAGCTCCGAAGATTAATGTGATGATTGTCTGGTGTTATAATATATATACTTGCATATATGATCATGATCCTACAAATCAAGAACCACGTTAATATTTTACTAGATTTGGCAATCGTTCGTGCGTGTGCAACTTGCCTTTTTTTTTTAAAGAAGGACGTAATTTGTCTTTCCAATATCTACCTTGAATGATATATAGAATTGTGATGGATCGAGATGAAAGGAAAGTAGAAGCAGTAGTAGTAAACTAGAGCCAGTTGGTGACAATAATATAACTATCGTGTGGTGTTTGGAGGCTTCTTATCTAATTTGATAGCTGTTATTCTTGATTCTTCGCACTTATCCATACTAATATAAATAAAAACAAATTAAATTACTCTCGTCTATATGAGCATTCCCATGATAAGGTAATAAGGTATACTATATTAGAGGAAGTTTCGTAAGAATAGACGAATCTCACGCATTTTTAATTAAAAGAATGATGGTGTGTGAGCGAATTTATGAATTTATGAATTAATGTAATACAAGTAGAGTAGACGACAAGAGTATGGCACTTTTGACAATAAATGCACATAGCATATCGGATCAATGTGCGGGCGTAAAGGAGACGAAAAAACATGATAAAAAGTATAGGAAAGCTAATTAATTATCTTTATAATATTATTCTGACCGTCAACATTTTTTTTTTTTTTTTGAAAATGGTGATGTGGGCTGATCTGATATGACCTGACCTGACCATAGTAATATGATTCCGTACCAAACATTAACGTGGCCATTTCATTGATGTTTGATTAAATTAATGTATATTCATATGTCCTAAAGTTTATACACGTTTTTTTTTGATAATTAATGGCACAAGGCCTATAAAGAGTGCCCCAAGGGTAACGCAAGGGACCAACTTGACACAGCAGACTCAATCATTACATACCTTTCTAGATCTACCTTTCAAAAGAAATAGGAAGACGCCCAACCTTATCCCTACTTAGTTATACACGTATATCATGATGATTATTATATTATATAGTCTTCTTCATACTCTCGTGTGTATATATATGCTGCCAGAGCTGACCATATTAATGAGTGGTGTTAATCATATCAAACCTTTCTTTCTTGAATTGATTGATAGTCGTCGATCAAAGACCAATCAATTACAAGTTGGTTGCTCCCTAAATACAAACACTGGTGTTACACAATCTTCAAACCTGCGCGGGGTTCTTCGATCGTATGATCACCATTCAACAAAACGATCATCGAGAACACCCAGCTCAGAAACAACGATTCGATTCATCATACTAGTACATCAGATGTAATTTTATTCCTTCCTTCAACATATTGCCGGCTCATCAGACGTACGTGTACGTGCTACAGGTATTAATTAATCGATCGTTTTAACCAATTTAGTTTTCGTTTCAGTTAATTATATAATGTTTCTCAATATATATGGTCTCTAGATAGAAGAAGTACTCCTGGCTTAAAGATTTCTTTAGGAAAAAAATAATTGATATAAAACCTTCTAATTCCCGATAGAGTATACAACAATGGTGGTACAAATTAAATACTAGGTTAACTATATATTGCTAGCTGTAGCTGGTGGGTTGACAAAATTAAATAACCAACGAACGAATGTTGTAAGCGTGTAATAACTACTCCATAAAAGGTACTCTCTACTCTACTGGCATCACGCTGGCTGGCTGGCTGTGTCCTTTTTTTGAAAACGAAAGGAAATTAAGATCGAATGTGATAGTAGCTGATGAATCGAAAATTACGTATATAAATTAATTAAAGATGACAGTGCATGGTATATAATGTATATGGTGTCACCTTACCTAGCTAGCTTATATTGATGATGGATATGTGAGTCCAGTTAGATTGATCGTTACGTATCATGACTGAATTCCACGCATTAAATTTCATATATTAACTATGTAATGTGTGTATGTATTAAAGAATAACGGCCATGCCAGCTGGTTGTCGACATGCACGGAATGGTACACCGCCATGTAAAACTACTGCATCAAGTATTGCTTTGCTTGCATGTATATTTATTCCCCATTTCTTATTAATGCTTGAGTAATACCGTAGAAGAATATACATGCTGTTACATCATTCCATCGAATCAATATGTAACTCATACTATATATTCCACACAACTTAATTAATTACCTATCTAAACTTATACTACTAACATAACTCTCTCTCCCCCGCACAGAAAAAACATTCAATTTCCCGTGCCAACTACTGATATATGAGATATGATATGATATACACAAACCTTCTTCCAAGTTAGTAGAGTAAATGCTACGTACAATCTGTCTATATAAAATATGAACTAAACTAAACACCGACAACAACATGAAATCTTGGAAACAACAAGTTATTAACAAAAGAGGAAACTGTGTTTCACTTCATATCCTATCATCATTCATTAATGCATGATTATTCACATACCTACCATATACTAAGCTGGAATTGGGAGGTGTTTCTGTATGTATGAACAACTGAACTACCAGTAAGTAGTTAAGGGTCCTTTCTTGTCAAACTCATTTCTTTACTACTACAGTATGTATTAGTATGTCACCAGGCAGGCAGGCACGGTGCGTGCCACGGCCACTCTATCATTAGAGTAGACTAGCTATATATAGTAGTAGTAGTACACAGCAAGCATGCAGGCCGGCTGGCCGGTCCTAATGAACATGAATGACTCTTTTCGGGTTTGGGTTTTGGAAACATACTTTCCGGTCTCTGGTTCAAACCAACCAACCAAGTGGATCAAGCAGCAGCTACCCGACTAGTACGGTCGGTTCTTCTCCTAAAAAAGAGAATAAGGGGACAAGAAAGCGAGCGGGAACAGTACCTAGTAAGGGAAAAGACCATCACGATATTTCTTTACTCTCTTTATTTCTCATCAAAAATCTTTAGATTTCCAAGCATTTAATTAAACAATTCACATCTCTATTTATCTCTCTTTATTTTAATTTTTTTATCTATAAAATCATATCATGAGTACTAGCTAGGTAAGATTATTTAAAATTTACAAAATAATAATACTATATTAACAGCTACTGTTCTGAATTAAAAAAAAAATAAAAAAAACCCAACTAGCTTAGTATAGTAAGACATTTACTTACTACTAGTAGTATTTAATTCTATATAACTTCGTTGTCAAAGCATTCATTTTACAACTGCCATTTTCCCAACCCCAACGCATTCCATCTGCCCAATTTGATTGATTCAGATGTGTGCGTGATAGACAGAAAAGAAACGAAATGACCCAGCTCAACATCTAGCTACAGCTATATTTAGTCCTTCCTATACACTAGAGCAGTACAATTATAAAAATTGTTATATAGTATTATTATTATTACTCCCTCCGTCCTGAATTGACCGTCCTGTTTACTTTATGGCACGTTTTTCCACTTCAATATTAAGCATATATGATAAAATAATTTTATAAAACTAAAATTTGTAATATATAGTTTAACATATA